>CM054189.1:39398654-41821861 GCA_028830015.1 Eucalyptus grandis x Eucalyptus urophylla
CATCGAGAACCGACCGTATCTTGGCGGGGCGGCCATAGCCGGCACGCAGCCATGGCGGGGTTCCTCCTACATTTGCCTGATCAAAGGCGAATCTGAGCCTCCCCCCCTCTCTCTCTCTTTCTCTTCCAATATTCTTCCCCTGGTTTTCTTTCTCCCTTTCTTTGGTTCTGAGTTCTGGTTTTCCCATTTGATGATGATTTCTCTTGCGTTTTCCTCTGAAAAAACGGGTTTTTTGGGTTAGGAAAATGAAAAGGAAACCCTTTTTCAACCCTCTCAGTGTTTGATTTTCTTCATTTTTTGGCCGTTTTTTTTGTGCGTTTTTACCGTGTTTGTTGCAGCAGCAGATAAATTGGTTAAAAATTAAGAGATTTTCTCTAACGAAAATGAGAAAATCATGGAAAAAAAAGGAATAAGAGATTTGAGCCGGTTTGGAATTGAGACCGGTCGGACCCGGGTCATCGATAATGAAATCAGCGAACCGGTTGGACCGGGGTAAAATGGGAAAGAACTT
Organism: Eucalyptus grandis x Eucalyptus urophylla; assembly: GCA_028830015.1. Taxonomy (NCBI): domain Eukaryota; kingdom Viridiplantae; phylum Streptophyta; class Magnoliopsida; order Myrtales; family Myrtaceae; genus Eucalyptus; species Eucalyptus grandis x Eucalyptus urophylla. The sequence continues at coordinate 39,399,166 of CM054189.1, forward strand.
CCACGAGATAAAAGCCAAGAGGCGAGAGGAGCAGCCTCAGGGTCTGGTGTTGAACTTTTTGAGCTCGCGAGAATGAGGCTTTGCCTCTCGGAGAGGCTCCTGGGAGTCCCGGCGGCGGTTGCCGCCTCTCCGGTCGACGGCGGAGCCGATGATTCCGCCGGCCCACGACGGCGATCGTGCCTTGGGCGCACGTTTTCGCCCGTCCGAAACAGCCGCTCTGCGAAACAAAGAGAAATGAACTGAAACAACGGCGGTGCCACGGCTGCTTCCCGATCCGATCCGATCGCATCTCCGTCTCCATGGTCGCCGCCACCGCCACCGCCACCGCCACCGCCTAACACCAACTCCAAAACCACGACTCCGATCTCCGCAGATTCTGGGTTTGCTAGAAAAAAGAGAAAATGGGTAAAGTGAAGAGGCTGTGACGAAATGCGGGGCGAGAGAAATGAAAGTGTGACAGGCGCTGAGAACCGACCGTAACTTGGCGGGGCGGCCGGAGCCGGCCGCAGCCATGGCGGGGTTCCTTTTTGTATTTTGCCTGATCACTGAACGGATCCGAGCCTCTCTCTCTATCTTCACGAATTTCCTCCTAAATTTGCAAAATTTTTGTTTTTTTTTCGTTCTTTTTGGTTGATGATTTGGCTCTACTGCAGAGTTTTCTTGTTTCTCTATTGTAAAAGGAGAGAAAAAAAAATTGTTTCTTTTGCCTATTTAATCTTGCCTGCAGATTGACCAGTTCTTTGAAATTCTCCTCCTCCGTTCTCCAAGATTATATATATATTTCTCACAGTGAAAATAGTCACATTAAATAATTTATTTTTGAAAGTAACAAGAAAAATATTTAATACATTAAAAGCTGTATACTTTTCTCAAGATTGCAAATTTAATTAGTGTCAACAAAATCTGGTCAGTTTAACATCATATTTATCACTACTGTCACTGACCGGAGTCACTGTTTAGAAAAGCAAAATTACCCAACGTGGAGACCGAAATGCCCCCCAGTCTGATTCGTCCTGTTTCGGGGAGGCCGAAGGGCAGAGATGTAAAATCGGACGAGGACCTCGAAAACCGGAGCCTACAGAAACAAGAAGATGAGCCAGCCTTCAATGCGAAAACCATCGTTTTGGGGATTCGCCGGACACGCTCGAATCTTGAATGAGGCTCTCTCTCTCTTCCTCGGTCGCTCCTCCGCGATCTGACGGCGAAGAAGCCTGTGATTTCACGGCGACCCCGAAACGCCACCAACCATGATCTCTCTCTTTCGCTGTCTCTCTGTCTCTGTGCTGCTTGAGAATCTTCTTCTTCTTCTTCTTCTTTTTCTTCAGAGGCTTCTGGTTTGTTGTTGTTTCTTCATCTTTTCGGATGATCTCAAATCGCCCCCCACCCGGCCGCGGTCGGACCCGATTGATATAAGGCCGTGATGACCGGTCGTTCCCAAGTTTGGACGAGCGTGTATCTGATCTGGTCGGGGCATCGAGGGAGCGCCCGGCTCACCCGCCGACCCGCATTTTCTGCCCTCCGGCGGGGCGACCCGGATGGCCCGCGAACGAGAAGGGACGGTTCCCGTCCTCCTCTTTCGCCGGCGACCGTCTCTGGTCGCAGCCGAGGGCGTTGCGGCGGCGTTGCGTGTTTCTTGGGTGGTGGCTCTGCCCTTCGGCTTCGATCGTAACCTGCAAACTTGGTCTGAGCCTAAAGCATCGCGCGTTTCTCACCTTTTGCACACTCGATTCACTTTTTTTCCATCGAATTTCTGCGCTAAATTCCTTTAATTTTCTAACCATTTTGGCCCCTTCTTTGTCCAACTTTGGTTTTTTTCTTCTTCCCCTTTTCAAAATTTATAAAATTTTTAAGTGCCATTTTTTTGCTTTTTTATGTGCTGGGAACATGTTTCCTGCTTTGTTTTTTTTCTCTGTTCCTTTTTCTTAATTACAAGTTGAGGGCCCGAGCAATGCGCATTCACTACTCTCTAAAACTCATCGTTATTCAAAACTATATAACTAAGACAGCATATTTATTTATATAATTAAGTAAAAAATTTAGTAAACTCGATCTTACTTCCTCGAATACATCACTAGGTTAGTGTTCTTTCTTTTTTCCATGTAATGATATAAGATGAGCCTAAACTGTATACCATCTGAATCTTTTGGAACCAGTCCGCAGGAGTCGGACCCTCTAGACAGACATCCTAGGTCGGGTCTGTGACAAACCTTGTGAGGCCGAATCCGGCAAATCTAACGGGCCGTCGGTCGTGATGTAGGATCTTGTTCGTGGCTAAACCTCGCTTTTCTCACTCGGGGGAACAAGTTTGTCGTGATTCGCGCTTCCATTCTTATTTGCTCAAATACGTCGCATTGCTCTGCCTCCGGAACCAGAGAGATCAAGCCCAACGGAGCGAGCCTTAGCACGTTCCTTAAGAGGCCCAGCCAGAAGTTCCTAAAATTCCATAACAGAGAGTTCAGAGAGAGAGAGAGAGAGAGAGAGAGAGAGAAGGGATGAGAAATGGGGGAATCGTATTTTGGAACTCGATGGAATTAAGAGAGAGATAGAGAGAGAAGGGATGAGAAGAACCGAATTTGGAACAGGAGCGAAAAATCCTTATGTGGAGAAAATATTAGGTATTCATGTGGACAACTGTCAACTACTGAATAATTCAAAATATGGATGATGGGGTTCTTTTTAAGGTATTTAATATTTTCTCTTATATGTGAAGCCGAAAGACAATGCGGGACATGATATGGCTAGTTCCATAGACCCATCCAAAAATCGAACCATTATGGCTCGGTTCAAGGCTGGGTCCATGAGTCAATAGATGATTCTTGGGTTCATGAGTCAATAGATGATTCCCGATTCCCAACTTCGTAGGTGGTTCCCGGTTTTAGAGTGAGAATTGGCTCACCTGGGAATCGGTCACATCTAACTAGTAGTCTCTTTAACCTACTTTCCATATTTAGGCTTTTTTTGGTTCAGCGTTTGCAATGGGTTTTGAGACTCTAAAGTCTCTTAGTCAAATGCAAATGCGTTTAATTCATTTTATTACTCAATTTTGAGAAAATACAATTGTATCTCTAAATGGCTTTTAAGACTTTTAGCCTAAAGCAAGTCCAAAGCCCATTAAGAAGTTGTATTCTCAAAATGCAAGTCTTAGTCCTCGATTAGTATTCATCTTCTTAACCATTGCATAAAAAAGCCAATCGAGGACCAGCAACCGCTGGCTAAGTGGTCGTGACATTGCGACTACTACCGGACCTCTGGTTGGGTTGTGCGACCTTAGGCGACCCTTGTCAAGGTGGGCAACCTTAGAATTAGATGAAGCCGTTCAGCAGCCAGATTTGGCCACCAATGGCTAAACTCCAAAAAAAAAAGAAAATGCATATTTTATTTTTTAATTTAGTAAAAGTCATTTACAAATGCAACTTTTACAAAACAATTTAAGTCAAATTTTTTTTCTAATATATTTAAAACTTTCAATTCACTAAACATTATTTGCATTTTGGAAAATCTTTTTAGCCTAATCTCACAAAGCCAAACCAAATAGGGCCTTAGAGGCCAATGTAGAGCTGGACAAAGGAGGGCTGGACTTGCCAAGCTTGGATGGGCTTGTCTCTTGCCTATGGTTGGTTGTTGGCTATCGGGTGGCTTATGATTGATTGAAGAAGAAGGAAAAAGAAAAAAAATAATTAAAATTATTGAATATTTTTGTATTCTCTTCTAGAAAATCAAATTAGATTTTTCGTACGTTATTTCATTTCAAAGTTCGGCCAAATGATGGAAAATATTGTCATTTGTATATTCCTTAAAAATGATTTTCATTTTTTAAAAAGAGTCACATTTTTCTCGAAACAAACCGAGCCTAGATACCAATTCTATGTGATTTTCTCAAATTATTTCTTTCCAATTTGTCCTTTTCCTTGTTACAAAGCCTAAAAAAATTGGATAATCTTTCATTCACTTATTTTACCCAATTTTTCTCCTGTCTGTTTTGCTCTCCACTGTAGGACGGGCTAATACCTTATCAACAAACAAAAACCCAGCCCAGCCACCATCACAAAGGGGTAAAAGAGTAAAAGAACCTCAACGAAGGAACCAGCTGCCGGAGGTATAAAGTCCAGCTTAGGGTTTCGGTCTCCATCACTCATTAGTTTAAGAATGAGGCTCTGCCTCCTGGAGAGGCTCTCGGGGTGTCCCGGCGGCCGTTGCCCCCTCTCCGGTCGACGGCGGAGCCGGTGATTTCGCCGGCCCACGACGACGAGCCGGTGATTCGAAACGGCCGCGGTTCCAAAAAGAAAAGGAACAGAAAATACAAAAGGGAAAATGCCACGAAATGTTCTAAACCTTCGACCGACGACGACGACGGCGGCGGCGGGGACGACGACGGCGGCGGCGGGGACGACGACGATGCAGCTCCTTTCTGATCTGACCTCAACACACCCGCACCACGATTCACCGACGGCGACGCATGCCGATCTTCCCGGCTTTTGCTGGCGAAGCGTGCGGCGTCTAAGCGCTAAGAGAAAAGAGGCGATGACGAGATGCGGAAAAGTAACAGGCATCGAGAACCGACCGTATCTTGGCGGGGCGGCCGGAGTTGGCACGCAGCCATGGCGGGGTTCCTCCTCCGTTTGCCTGATCAAAGGCGAATCTGAGCCTCCGTCTTCCACAATTCTTCCCTTGTTTTTCTTTCTTCTTTTCTTTAGCTCAGTTCTGGTTTTCCCAATTTGTTGATCTGCAAAAACGGGTTTTTTTTTTTTAAATTCTTGGAAAAATGAAAAGAAACTCTTTTTCCAACCTGCTCCTTACCAAAAAAAAAAAAAACTATTTTTCCAACCTGCTCAGTTGCAGGGGTGTTTAATTTTCTTTCTTTTTTGGCCTTTTTGGGGTGTTTTATCGTGTTTGTTGCCACGACAAATAAATTTCTTTAAAAATTAAGAGAAATTTAGCTCCAAAAAAATTGAGAGAAATTGTCTAATAAAATTAGAAAATCACGAGAAAAGAAAAGAAAAGAAAAGGAGCAGAGATGTGAACCGGATTGAAATTGAGAACCGGTTGGACCCGGGTCGTCGATAATGCCATCATCATCATCATCATCATATAGGGGCAAAACCGGAGGCGAGAGGAGCAGGGCCTGGCATTGAACTCTCTCAGTTCGAGAGAATGAGGTTTTGCCTCCCGGAGAGGCTCCTGGGTGTCCCGGCGGCGGTTGCCGCCTCTCCGGTCGACGGCGGAGCCGATGATTTCGCCGGCCCGCGACGGGGAGCGTGCCTCCGCGCACGTTTCCGCCCGTCAGAAACAGCCGCTCCGTGAAACAAAGGGGAATGTACATTAACAGCAAAAGCACGCCATAGCTGCTTCCCGATCCCGTCTCATCTGCTTCTCCATTTTCGTACACACCACCGCCAGCACTAACCCCCCAAACTACGACTCCGATCTCCGCAGATTCTGGGTTTGCTAGGGCAAAAAAAAGAAGAGAAAAAGGGTAAAGTGAAGAGAGGCTGTGACGAAATGCGGAGAAATGAATGTGTGGCAGGCGCTGAGAACCGACCGTATCTTGGCGGGGCGGCCAGAGCCGGCCGCAGCCATGGCGGGGTTCCTTCTTCATCTGCCTGATCACTGAACAAATCTGAGCCTCTCTCTCTCTCTCTGTTATTCACGAGCTTGCTTTTTCTTTTCTTTTTTTTTGTTCTTTTTCTATCTTCTTTGTTTGAAGATTTGGATCTACTGCAGAGTTTTCTTATTTCTCTATCGTAAAAGAGAAAATTGTTTCTTTTCCCTATTTAATCTGGCCTGCATATGACCCAAAAACAAGAAAAATCTTGCCTGCAGATTGCTATGTTCTTTGAAATTTCACCCCTTTTTTTCCAAGGGTTGTTTTTGATATATTTCTCAGCGAATACAGTCACATCACATGATCTATTTTTGAAAAGTAACAAGAATAATAATTAATACATTTTAAAAAAATTGCACGAATTTCTCAATGTAGCTAATTTAATTAATGTAGACAAAATCCAGTCCGTTTAAGATCAGATGATCACCACCGTCGCTGAGTCCCGGTTCAGAAAAGGAAAATCACCCACCGTGGAGACCGAAATGCCCTCCAGTCAAATTTGTCCTTTTCGGAGGGCACGGAGGGCAGAAAGGTAAAATCCACAAGGGCCTCGAAAGGTAAAATCTACGGAAACCGCAAAGATCATCGACCCAACCCTCCCCCGAAGCGAAACCCATCGTTTCTAGGGTTCGTCGGACGCGCTCGATCTCGAATGAGGCACCATTCCTTTCTCTCTCCCTGCTCCGCGATCCGATGGCGAAGCCTGTGATTTCACGGGCGACCCTGAAACGCCGTGAACCATGGACTCTCTCTCTCTCTCTGTGTTCCTGTGCTGGTTGAGAATCTTCTTCTTCTTCTTCTTCTTCTTCTTCTTCTTCCTTTTCTTGGCTTCTCGCTGTTGTTCCTCATCTTTTCTGATGATGTTAAAAATCGCCCCCCCGCCGCGGTCGGACTCCGACCGCGCGGCCCCGAACCGGACCGCACGATAGAGGCCGTGATGACGGTTGTTCCCAAGTTTGTAAGAGCGTGAACATGGATGATCGGGTCGGGTCGGGACGGGTCGGCGAGGGAGCGCCCAACTCGCCCACCTCCCGCATTTTCTGCCCTCCGGCGGGGCGACCCGGATGGCCAGTGAACGGAAACGGACGGTTCCGTCCTCGTTTTTCGCCGGCAACCGTCTGGTCGCAGCCGAGAGCGGTGGGGCGGTGCGGCGGTGCGGCGTTTCTTGGGTGGTGTCTCTGCCCTTCGGCTTCGATCGCAACCTGCAAACTTGGTCTGAGCCTAAGATTTTTCGTTTCTCGACCCTGCTCGGTTTTTCGCTTTCTTTTCATGAAATTAACTTTAACGTTTTTGCTTCTTCTTTTTTTTCCTGACTTTTACGAATTATTTTACCCTTTTTTTCCTAACTGCGACGAATTATTTTATAGGGCTTTTCTTTTCTTTTAAATTGATCATTCATGTTATTTTTAAGTGTTATTTGTTTGTGTTTTTATGTGCCGGGAGCAGGTTCCTCTGCTTTGTCTTTTTCTCTGTTTCTTTTATTATGATTTATATAAGTATATAAAAAAATGGTAAAGTTAGTCTTTCTTTCTCAAATATATCGCGACATTAAATGAGCTTAAACTGCCTCCTCCCGTATCTTTTGGAAAAATCATGGAAATGTGTCCTACTTGGTAGGGGTGTCAATGGTCGGGTCGGGTTTTTAAGTTACCCGTCCTGACCGGAATCATAAGGGTCATATTCTATGACCCGATCAAAACCGACTCGAAACACATTAGGCCCTCATCGAAAATTCGAGTCGGGTTTTTTTTTTTCATTTTCTTCTTCCGGGGTTAGTTAAACCCAACTTCGGATCCGCACACCAAATTCAAAAGACTTGTGATTTATCTCTTAAGGAAGAAAACAAGAAGTCATTATGCCTCATCAAGAATATGTTGCCTCCTGGGGTGTCCAAAAATCCGACTCGACGCGAACACGAAATAAGTTGTGTACATGTTTCGGGTCTTAAAATTGTTCAGATAATTATTATAAAACAAGAAAACAAACATGTTTTGAGTCGGGTTAGGGTCAAAACATTATTTGGCCCGAACACATTATTGATCTCTTACCCAAAGTCCAAAACCCAAATCTTCACACTCTTCACTTCATGCAAATCCAAACACGAAACAAGACTCTTCACTTCTCTGTTTCCTCTGGCTGCTCCCAATGTAGCTGGCGTCATTCCGGATCTGTTTCCTCTAGCTGCTCCCAATGTAGCTGGCGCTCGAGCTGGTTCTACAACGGTGTGGGTTCTGATCTATCACTTCGCAAGAGCAGGTTAGTCCTCGAGCAATGCCAGATATCCTCAAGTTGGCCAAATCCACTCTTGGGTTGAATCACATCCTCGGCACGAGCCTCGCTCGGCTCTTAAAATCCGATCTTTTGAACGCCTTCGTTGAGCTCAAGAGACGGAACAAGATGGATTTGGCCCTCAAGTTATGGCCCTTTTCATGCCTAGGTTCTTCCCTTGTTGGAGTCTTATTCTAGTCTTCATTTTCTTTGCTTTTCTTGTTGGTTTTCGATCTCTCTCTTTGTAAGTTTGGCGTATGGTGAGAACAATATCTGCTCATGAAAATAGGAATTGGAAGTTTAGAAGGCCATTTTTGGCATCTCTGTGAGTTGCATTCTTTGATTGAATACTTTATACTTCTTGAAGTTTGACAGAAATTTATAGATTTAAGTGTGGGTTTATAGATAAGTCTACAGATTTCAAGTTTTGGGTTGAGATAGGGTGATTGTTTGCCATCTCCAAGAAAATTGAGTTGTGGTAATATTATTTTTCCTTTTGAATGTTCTTTCTACTTGGATCTTTGCAAGTTACTAGAGATGAACTGCCTCCTAATGGAATTGGCTAATTCTTTTCTTAACTAATGCGATTTATCTTATCTGTAACCCTGTGTGTATGTGCATACTAGAGAAATTAGCTTGAATTTGATCTATTGTTTCATGTTAATGAGTTTTATCAAAGATGAATAATTGCTACTTTGGACTGGCATAAGCTAGCACTTTAGGTTGTCCAAGTAAATTTTCCTTCCTCATTTTGTCTTCCAACTTTGACGGATTTTTTTTCATAAGAGTAAACTATTTGATAGGTCTATTACTTTTTATGTTTGTCTTGAGGCTTCTCTTCCTCTGGTGTAACAAACTAATAATATTCTTAAAGTTATTGTTGTTAGGTGGCTCATTATAGGTTCAATCTTTTAAGTTTTTATTTTTTCTAGAGCATCTAATTTTGCTAACTTGTATGCAATTATGTGATGGATCAGTTGTCGCCTCCACTATTTTCCATAATGTAAACTGTAATCGTGGGCTCATATATGTGACCTCACAGTTAATGCATAGCGTTTTGCAGGCTGATTATGTGCAATATCAAGTTCTGAATCTCCTCCTTTTTTTACCTCAAAAATGTTTTGACATTTTAGGGTGTTCTAAAAATTTGTCAACCGCCATCTAATTCAAGCTATGACAACTATTGGCCAGTACAAAAGGTATTCCTTACTAAAATGCTAGTCAACCTTCTTGCTTATGATGCCAGTGATCATTTACTTTTTATCAGATTCCACTTAAAGGAACTCCCACATCAAGTTACTTTGCCAAGAAGAATCTGTACCCACTTATGGTTTCAACTCCGGTAAGTAATGCTTAAAACATTTTCTCATTCACATTCTTTTCTCTGGTATTACAAATATATCGGAAGCTTATGTGTCCTTCTGCATAACATGTAATTTCCTCACTTGGCAGCATCACAATATCAAACTAGGATATATTTGTACATAAATTTATAGATGACATTGATCATGTCTTAGTTATTATACTCTCATTTGTGATGTACCTGTGCTGTCCATTATGTTTATGAAGCTTACTTCAACAAACTTTACTTTTATAGCTAGTGATACTTTTGCCAGCTATTATTTTCTTCATATTTTGCCACTTCATTGTCTCCACAGGCTTGTAAAGCTAATAGAAACTGTGAAGAAATGAGTTGAAGCACTTGGTGGAGTCATCTTTTAGGGTTGCTCAGTGTTTGAAGATTTTCTGAGTTGATATTGCCAGGGGCAAAAAGAGACAAATTATGATGAATCAAAGGTACAAGCTAACCATGTGTTTCAATCTTGCAAATAAATAATAATGCTTGTAATCTACAACAGAATGAACCCATGACTATTTTTTTTTTATGCCTTTCGAATGCTAGCTTACTATAAATTATTGAAATAATAATTTGCAAGCTCTAAGTGTTATAAATAGAATGATTGCTGGATGTCTTCAGTGGGTGGTTCTAATGTCACAAATAGAAGGAGGAGATCTACAATGTGGGAACATTTTAAAGAGATTTCTTGTCAAGAAAAGGTAAGTATTTATATTGTGGCACCCTTATTAGTTGTGCTAGTGGTTAAGGGACTAGCTCAATGCATCATCATTTAGCTAGATGTAAGGAATATACATATGCAGACGTCGGAAAAAGGCAAAAATGTGCCTCGAGTCAAGTTGTTAGGGTGGTAGTTCATCAGATCCTTGGAAATTTGATCAGGATGCTAGCAGAAAAGAATTAGCGATTATGTTTATTCTTAGTGAGTTGCCCTTTAAGTTGGTAGAGCATTAGGGTTTCATCAATTTGTGAATGAAATCCAGCCAAAATTCTTAATCCTGTCACACAACACATTGAGGCATAATTGTTATGATTTATACATGAAGGAAAGAAGCAAATTGAAGATATATTTCTCCGAGACATCTCCTAGAGTATGTCTAACAACTGATACATGGACATTTTGTCAAAATTTAAGTTATATGTGTAACTACTACTCATTTTGTTGATGCCAATTGGAAATTGCAGAAAAATTTATTAAATTTTTGTCAGATCTCATATCATTCTGCTGAGATAATAGGAAAAACAATTGAGAAATGTTTGACTGATTGGGGGATCCAAAGTGTTTATTCTATCATTGTAGATAATGCTAGATCGAATGACTTGGGAGATCAATACCTGAAAAAGATACTTAACTCTTGAAACTCTCTGTTATTGAGAGGTGAGTTACTCCATGTAAGGTGTTATGCACATATATTAAGTTTGATTGTTAGAGGGGTTAAAAGACATAAACGATTCAATTGCTAGAATACGATCAACCATACCTTATGTGAGATATTCCCTTAGCAAGCTAAGAAAGTTCAAGGATTTTGTTGAGTTAGAGAATATTAAGTCGAAGAGTCTTGTATGTTTGGATGTGGAAACCCATTGGAACTCAACATATATGATGTTGGAATAAGTTTTGAAGTTTGAAAAAGCTTTTAGCAATATGGAACATATATGATGTTGGAATCAGTTTTGAAGTTTGAAAAAGCTTTTAGCAATATGGAATTTCATAATAGCAAATATGCCCAAGAGCTTTCCAAGGGGAAAGGGTTGCCCACTAATGAGGATTGGAATTATACACGTCACTTTTTTCCTTTTCTAAAGTTGTTCTTTGATACAACTATAAAAGTTTCTGATTTTCTTATGTTACTAGCAATAATATGGCGAATGACATGTACGGGATTTATATGATAATTGAGAGATATTGTGAAAATGAGGACCAAAACTTGCGAGAAATGGCTCAAAGAATGAAAATGAAATTCCGTAAGTATTTTGGCAACGTGAACAACATAAATCTCACTTTATTCATTACTTGCGTACTTGACCCATGACATAAGTGGGACTATGTGAAGTGAATGATTAATCATGTTTATGAAAGCAAGGAAGCAAAAACTTTACAAGAAAAAGTGATAACATCTCTGACATTATTGTTTGAACAATATCGCACGGGCATATGCCTCAAAGCAACTTGAGGCTAAAGAGCACAGGATGGTAAGCATGTCGAGGTCCCCGGTGGTTGGTGCTGATATTATGACTGTATTTTAGCCAAGCTGGACGACAATATTTGGATGAAAAATCAAAACTGGACAAGTACTTGGAGGAAGCATGTGAATGTTATATCTCTTAATTTGATATATTAAGTTGGTGGAAAGGAAATTCGTCAAGATATCCTATACTTTCTACCGTTGCTCAAGATATCTTGGCTGTGCCCATCTCGACTATAGCATCGGAGGCGGCATTTAGCACGGGAGGTCATGCGCTCGATGTGTTTTGTAGTTCCTTGACCCCAACCATGATGGAAGCTCTTATATGTGCTCAAGATTAGTTACAATCCGCGCCACTTTTACATTCGATTGAGGAGGACTTAGAAAACCTTGAAATCTTTGAGTCGGGTGAGAAAATATTATTGTAGAATATTTATACATTTCTTTATCTTAATGCATACGTTAGTTCTCATTTTCGTCATGAATTTATTATAGAATTGCCAAATACGACCACGGAGTCAAGCTCGATGTTAACTTACCCATAGACGAGCCAGAAGATATTGTTAGGAGTGCAAAAAGCGAAATAGGACTTACTTAAGTTGCATATTATAAAATACTTACCTCTAATACATCAATCGTCAAGAGAAGTCAACATTGAGCTTGACTCCGTGGTTGTATTTGACAATTCTACAATAAATTCACGACGAAAATGAGAACTAACATATGCATTAAAATAAAGAAATGTATAAATATTCTATAATCATATTTTCTCACCTGACTAAGAGATTTCAAGGTTTTCTAAGTCCTCCTCAATCGAACGTAAAAGTGGCGCGAATTGTAACCAATCTTGAGCACATATAAGAGCTTCCACCATGGTTGAGGTTAAGGAACTACGAAACACATCGAGCGCACGATCCCCGTGCTAAATGCCGCCTCTGATTCGAGATGGGCACGGCCAAGATATCTCTAGCAACAATAGAAAGTATAGGATATCTCGATAAATTTCCTTTCTACCAACTTAAGATATCAAATTTAAAGTTATAACATTCACATGCTTCCTCCAAGTACTTGTCCAGTTCTGACTTTTCATCCAAATATTGTTGTCCAGTTTGGCTAAAATACATTTCAGTCATAATATTAGCACCAACCATGAGGACCAACCATGGGGACCTCGACATGCTTACCATTCTTGTGTTTTTTAGCCTCAAGTTGCTTTGAGGGCATACGCCCATGCGATATTACTCAAACAATAATGTTAGAGATGTTATCACTTTTTCTTGTAAAGTTTCTGCCTCCTTGCTTTCATAAACACCACTAATCATCCACTTCACATAGTCCCACTTATGTTGTGGGTCAAGTACGCAAGCAATGAATAAAGTGAGATTTATGTTGTTTACGTTGCCAAAATACTTATGAAATTTCATTTTCATGTTTTGAGCCATTTCTCGCAAGTTTTGGTCCTCATTTCCACAATATCTCTCAATCATCATATAAATCCCGTACATGTCCTTTACCGTATTATTGCTAGTAACATAAGAAGAAACAGAAACTTTTATAGTTGTATCAAAGAACAACTTCAAAAAATGAAGAAAATGGCGTACATAATTCCAATCCTCACTAGTGGGCAACCATTTTCCCTTGGAAAACTCTTGGGCATATTTGCTATTCCAAAGTTCCATATTGCTAAAAGCTCTTTCAAACTTCAATACCGATTCCAATATCATATATGTTGAGTTTTAACAAGTTTCTCACATCCAAACATACAATACTCTTCGACTCAAAATTACCTAACTCAACAAAACCCTTGAACTTTCTTAGCTTGCTCAGGGAAGATCTCATATAATGTACGGCTGAATATATTCTAGCAATTGAATCGTTTATGTCTTTTAACCCCCTCTAACAATCAAACTTAATATATGGGCATAACATCTTACATGGAGTAACTCACCTCTCAATAACAGAGAATTCCAAGAGTTAAGTATTCTTTTTAGGTATTGAACTCCCAAGTCATTCGAGCTAGCATTATCTATAGTGATAGAAAAAACACTTTGGATCCCCCAATTAGTCAAACATTTATCAATTGTTTTTCTTATTATCTCAGCAGAATGAGATGAGATCTAATAAAAATTTAATATCTTTTTCTGCAATTTCCAATCGGCATCAACAAAATGAGTAGTCAGACACATATAACTTAGATTTTAACAAGATGTCCATGTATCAATTGTTAGACATACTCTAGAAGATGTCTCGGAAAAATATTTTTTCAGTTTGCTTCTTTCCTCAATGTATAAATCATAACAATCATGCCTCAATGTGTTATGCGACGGGATTAAGAATTTTGGCTGGATTCTATTCACAAATTGATGAAATCTCTCATGCTCTACCAATTTAAAAGGCAACTCACTAAGAATAAACATAATTGTTAATTCTTTTTTGCTAGCATCCTGGTCAAATTTCCAAGGACTTGACCACCCCCAACAACTTGACTTGAGGCACCTTTTTGCCTTTTTCCGATGTTAACATATGGATATTCCTTACATCAAGCTAGATGATGATGCATTGAGCTAGTCCATTGACTACTAGCATAACCAATAAGGGTGCTACAATATAAACACTCACCCTTTTCTTAACCAGGAATCTCTTTAAAATGTTCTCACATTGTAGATCTCCTCTTTTTATTTGTGACAATAGAACCACCCGCTAAAGAGATTTAGCAATCCTTCTATTTATAACACTTAGAGCGTGCAAATTATTATTTCAATAATTTATAGTAAGCTAGCATTTGGAAGGCATAAAAAAATAGTCATGAGTTCATCCTCTGTTGCAGATTACAAACATTACTATTTCTTTGCAAAATTGAAAAACATGTCAGTTTGTACCTCTGATTTAGCACAATTTTTTTTCCTTTTGCCCCTAGTAATATTAGCTCAGAAAATCTTCAAACACCGAGCAACCCTCGAAGATGACTCCACCAAGTGCTTCAAAACGTTTCTTCACAGTTTCTATTAGCTTTACAGGCCTGTGGAGACAATGAAGTAGCAAAATATGAAGAAAAGAATAGCTAGTAGAAGTATCACTAGCTATAAAAGTAAAGTTTGTTGAAGTGAGAGCTTCAAAAAAATAATGGACAACACAGGTACATCATAAATGAGAGTATAATAACTAAGGCATGATCAATGTCGTCTATAAATGTATGTACAAATATATCATAGTCTGATATTGTGATGCTGCCAAGTGAGGAAATTACATGTTATGCAGAAGGAGGCATAAGCTTCTGGTACATCTATAATATCGAAGAAAAGAATGTGAATGAGAAAATGTTTTAAGTATTACTTACTGGAGTTGAAACTATAAGTGGGTACAGATTCTTCTTAGCAAAGTAAGTAACTTGATGTGGAGTTCCTTTCAGTGGAATCTGATAAAAAGTAAATGATCCTTGGCATCATAAGCAAGAAGGTTAACTGGCATTTTAGTAAGGAATACCTTTCGTACTGGCCAATAGTTGTCATAGCTTGAATTAGATGGCACTTGACAAATTTTTAGAACACCTTGCAATGTCGAAACATTTTAGAGGTAAAAAAAGGAAGTTGCATATAATCAGCCTGCAAAACGCTATGCGTTAACCTATGAGCTCACATATGTGAGCCAACGATTATATTTTACATTATGGAAAACAGTGACGGTGGCAATTGATCCATCACATAACTGCATAAAAGTTAGCACAGTTAGATGCTCTAGAAAAAATAAAAACTTGAAGATGAAACCTATGATGAGCCACCTAATAGCAATAACTTTAAGAATATTATTAGTTTGTTGCACCAGAGGAAGAGAAGCCTCCAGACTTCATCCTTAAAAGATGAAATAGAAAAAGTAATAGACCTATCAAATAGTTTACTCTTATGAAAAAAATCTGTCAAAGTTGGAAGACAAAATGATGGAAGGAAAATTTACTTGGACAACCTAAATGCCAGTTTATGCCAGTCCAAAGTAGCAATTATTCATCTTTGAGAAAACTCATTAACATGAAACAATAGACCAAATTCAAGCTAATTTCTCTAGTATGCACATACACACAGGGTTAGAGACGAGATAAATCGCATTAGTTAAGAAAAGAATTAGCCAATTCCATCAAGAGGCAGCTCATCTTTAGTAACTTGCAAAGATCCAAGCAGAAAGAACATCCAAAAGGGAAAATAATATTGCCACAACTCAATTTCCTGGAGACAGCAAACAATGACCTGTCTCAACCCAAAACTTAAAATCTGTAGACTTATTTATAAACCCACACTTACATTTGTAAATTTCTGTCAAACTTCAAGAAGTATAGAGTATTTAATCAAAGAATGCAACTCACAGAGACGGCAAAAATGGCCTTCTAAATTTCCAATCCCTATTTTCACAGGAAAATATTGTTCCCACCATACGCCAAACTTACAAAGAGAGAATTTGAAAACCAACAAGAAAAGCAAAGAAAACGAAGACCTAGAACCACAGACTCCAACAAGGGAAGAACCCAAGCGCGAAAAATTCCATAACTTGAGGGCCAAATCCATCTTGTTCCGTCTCTTGAGCTCAATGAAGGCATTCAAAAGATCGGATTTTAAGAGCCAAGCGAGGCTCGTGCCAAGGACATGGTTCAACCCAAGAGTGGATTTGGCCAGCTTGAGGATATCGCCGGCATTGCTTAAGGACTAACCTGCTCTTGTAAAGCAGACAGATCAGAACCCAAACCGTTCCAGAACCAGGTTGAACACCAGCTACATTCGGAGCACCCGGAGGAAACAGATCCAGAACGACACCGAGAGACCTTCCTTGTTCAAGAGCGAGATCAGATCGAGAGGAACCCTAGAATGCAAGGAGCAAAGAAGAGGGCGACGGCAAAATCGACGAGACAACGTAGTCGTTGATAGCGGTGGCGGCGGCGGCAGCGGAGTCGACGACCAGAGAAGTGAAGAGTCTTGTTTCGTGTTTGGGTTTGCGTGAAGTGAAGAGTGTGAAGACTGAAGAGTGAAGAGTGTTTGAGTTAAGGACTTTGGGTGAGAGGCCAATGATGTGTTCGGGCCAAACATTGTTTTGACCCTAACCCGACCCAGAACATATTTGTTTTCTTGTTTCATTATAATTATCCAAACAATTTTAAGACCCGAAACATGTACTCAACTTATTTCGTGTTCGGGTCGGGTCGGGTTGGGTCGGGTTTTTGGACACCCCTAGTACTTGGGTGTCGGGAAGTGGAAAGTAAGGAGACGCTTCTTATATATTTGCTAAGAAATATCATAAATTGATTTCATATAAATAAATCTTATATCCTTATTTATGGATAAATTTCTGAGTAAAAATACACGTTTGATAATGATATAAAGTTTATCCTTCCTAAGCATCGGTGGGGGCGCAGGTGGATAGAGAGCGATGGATAGGGGTGGGCGAACAACGAGGGGGTGAGCAAACGATGAGCAAACGAGTGGGTAGACGACATACATCTAATGGGCAACGGAAAGCGAGCAAGCTGCAGGCGGCAATGGGCAGGGCAACGGGCGATGGCAACTGGCCAATCAACTAGTAGCAATGGCAAGCGATTAGAAGATTTTTTATTTTTTTATTTTTTTATTTTTTTATTTTTTATTTTTATTCTAGAAATACAAAAGGAGAAAACAGTTACTTCTTAATTATATTTTAAATCTATTTCTGAACAAAAAAATAATTTCAAAAATAGAAAAATGATAATTAAATAAATTTATCTTTCACAAATTAAACTTGTTTCTAGAATAGAAAAACAATTCTCAAATAGAACTAAAATGGTCATTATGCGTATCTTAGCACGCTCATATCCAATTCTAATCAACTCCGCACAGCATCAATTGCAACTCCATGATGCCAACTGCCCTTTTCGGCCTCCGGCCATGATTCTCGCGTCCAAGGTCGTGGAGGAAACAAAATCGAAAAAGAAACCTCGACTCAGTCAACTTAGATCTAATTTCGTCACGTTTAGGTAAATTTTGTAGACTCCTTCATCCATCTAATTGGAAACGCGACGATGATTCTAAATCAGCTGCAAAGGATGGAGAAGACGACAAAATGCAGCTGGAGCCGGGGGTCAAGGAAAGAAAGGGAGAGAGCTGCAGCTGGCTGGGTCCCATGACGCGTTTGCGCAATAAAAAAGAGGGAAGATCGAATGACGTATATATATGCCCCTCTCTTGGTCAACGAAAGCTCAAAGGGGGGGGGGGGCACCAGGTCACGCATTTAGTCCAAAATAGCTATAAATTCTAAAATAGTAATAAATTTATTTATTAAGTGATCGGTTTCATTGACTAGAGAACCGGTTTTTCCGATTAGATTCTCGATTCCTAGGTGAGATCGAATCGAATAGAAAATCAATTACCTCTAATTTCACGGGAGTCGGATCCCCCGCTCTAGGAGCTCTCAGGTTGAGTCTGCAATGAACCTTGCGAGACCGAATCCCGCAAGTCAAAATGGACTATCCTTTGTTTCGGAACTTAGTTCGTGGATAATGGGTATTTCAGGCCAAATGCCAAGAAAAAGAAAAAAAAACGAAATTAATCTCGCTTAAAGCACATGAATATGAGAATATTGAAATTATCTTCTACTTCAGAGAATCTCACGTATTCTCCGGCACTAAAGCATAAGATGCCAAACCCTAGAGTTGGATAACCAAGAAAAAGAGAGCCTTTCATCTTATTTAATGATATGCAACGAATTTTTTTAAAATTTATATCAATTAATGTAATAGATGCCTCGATGTCTGTACAAAATCGATTAGTGTTAAACCTCGCTTTTCTCACTCATAGGAACAAGTTGTAACCCTTCATGGCGGTAGTGGTGGCCGTCGTCGTCGTCGTCGTCGGCGTCTTTGGCATTCTCGTTTCCTCTTTTATTGCTCGATGCGCCGGAAGCAACGATGACGTCGGACTGCTCCGCCTCCGGGACCAGAAAGATCAGGCCCAGCGTGGCCAGCCGCAGCACGTTCCTTATCAGGAGGGCCAGCCACAGGTTACTGAAATCCGTCCTGGTGACGTGCATCAGGTTAAGCACCAGCCCTCCTCCCATCTTGGAGCTCAGGAACCCTAGGCTGTCGATGCACATGAGCAGCGCGAAGAACATCCCCTCGATCCCGAGAGGGCAGAGCTTGGTGCTGAGCACGATCATCGGCATCCACCGGATACGGCTCACGACCCGCGACACGCACTCCTCCGCGATGACGAAGAACGAGTCGGGCACCCCGAGCGCCAGGTTCCACCGCCGGACGAAGATGAGGTCGAGCATCCCGGTGACGCCGTACAGCAACTGCACGGAGAACAGGAGCTTCCGGAACGAGCAGTCCTTCAGGTTCTTCTGGTAGATGAGGACGCCGACCATGGAGGCGAGCGCGCCGATGGCGTGGACCATGCCGACGAACTCCTGGGAGAAGGCGGGGCCGGCTTTCGGGTCGGTGTACCAGTAGAACTGGCCTTCGTGCGTGCTGATGTTGAGAGAGAAAGATAGGTACATGTAGAGAGATGGCTTCCATACTTGGGGGAGTTTTATCGTTTCGTACATGCCTCTCACCGCCGCTCCTATTTTCTCCGTCGCCTGCACATTGATCATAGTCAATACCTTGAGAAAGAAAATCTGTATAATGCAATGGTTTGATATCTAGTGATCTTTTTATTTTCAAACTTTTGAGTTTACTCTCATTTGATATGCAATGAATGAGTCAGAATGCTCGGTTCGGTGATTTAACCTTAATGCGCCTCATGAAATGTCTTTCTTGGATTTCGATGCTTACGCGCAAGGTACGTTGCAAGGTTAAATCAAAGTAGGTCTCTCTATAGAAAAAAAAAACGTCTTAATGTACCACAAGGTAGATAACCCAAATGAGAATTGGCGGTCCAAAAATAAACCGATAAAAACTGGAACATCACTCCAATTTAGATTGGTAATTTCATATAACGGTTAGTAAATTTTAAGTGCCGGTGAGGTTATGCAAATAATATTTGATAAGTTAAGACAAAATCATTAAACCTACAAACTATTAAAAAGGTTAATGATTTCGTCGGAAAGTAACCAGCAAATTACATTAAAAAAAAAAAAAAAGGTCGCCGGTCGTTTATCTTACCACCAGCCTTTTTCGATATTCTCAATGGCAACTATCGAGTTTACCACCCAAAAACCCAAATCCTACCCCAGAGAATTATATTTAAAAAAAAAAAAACACACCGAATACTACAATTATGCTATTATAGATGGAAGCTATCATGTTGTAAACCTCTTTTGTAGATCAAATAAAGAAAGAATATGTTTTGGTAGCTAACGTCAATCAGGATTGATAAGATTTTTGTTCATATTAACAGACAATGACATTTCGCCGGTCAAACTATAATCTAAAACTTCCTCGAGAGTCGAGACTAGAGCATCATATAATCTAAACGCCATTCCTCTTGGGTGTCTATCAAAGCGTCACATGACAGATTAATTTTTCTGTAGTTTTATGTATATTATTGTCGCTCGCATCATCTTCGCACATTAACGCGATCAAAAGCATATGAGTTACTGAAGACAACCCAGATGGAGACCCTGAGATACGGTGGTCAAGTCACAGGATTAGGTCGTAAGATCTTCTGGCAAAATGAGATCGCTGGTCAGAGTCGCGGTGAATCCACCCGTGAAGATAACATCATCTTTTTTGTAATATTTCATTTAATTCAATCTATGCCAATCTCCTACTTCATCCATTAACTTTTTAATTAAGCAATTTAACCTAGAGGATCTCGAGAGAGATCACACGCTTTCTTTCAAGAATAATACAAGCTGGAGGTCACAGTAACACAGGGAAGGTTATAGATAGAAAAATGGAGCTATAGCAGTCAACAATGGAGTCATTTTTATCTAGCTAATGATATAATTTTAAGTAAAATAAAGGAACTGTTTCTGAGGCAGGCTACTTCTGGGGTTGTAACCTTTGATGGCAAAAATATTATAGATCTGTTAGTAGTTAACAGATGTTGCCATCCTGTTCCAAAAAAAAAAAAAAAAACAGATGTTGCCATCGCGTATTTACATCACCTGTCCCACTAATCTGGTGAATTTTGCTAAGGACGCTCTAACCGAAGTTACCTAAATACCCTCGTTGACCCTGACCCCGGGAAGAAAAGTTGATTTGAACGTCTAAACCTTCACGCTATGCACTTCTCCGATTCGGATCGGTTGCTGTCATTATGTCAACGAAACCCCAGATGAGGTCTGAGTAAATAAACATCCACTTGATATTCTTTAGGGCTAAATTAGCTAAAGCCGAGCTCCAAGGGTCACACCCAGTTGAGCTATAAAATAGAGAGGCCTGAAGTGAATAATTTAATGGTTTTTTGGTATGGCCCAGATATAAATTAGGGTTAGTTTATAGCACGAATAGCTACGCAAAAAATAGATAAAAATATAACCATGAGAAACGCGTTGCAAAATGAAATAAATAGAAAAATGATGCTGACCTTTTTCTTCTTCTCGGAATTTAGAACGTCTGTTCTCACTTCATGAATTACAAAACCAAGAACTATCAACAAGGCTGGCGGAATTGCTAATACACCCAGAGCTCCCTGCAAATTCCCACAAAAATTACATTATCTACACATAATTACTAGCAATTTCCCAAAGAGCAGAATAGTTTCTTGCAAAATGTGAGATTGATTACCACGCGCACTTGCTTAAAGTTTCTTTAATGAAGGCTAAAAAGCCAGTGATTCTATCTATCCTTTGTTGATAAAAGAATAGAGTTTTAAGAAACTCTATGAGGCAAGAGATATGATTACATGTAGCTAAATTTGACTGTGAGTGGTCAATCTTTCTTTCACGTGTAGGGCCAAGAAAACCCCGTTTGTCCAAGATCTAGTTAATTGATAGTCTAAGCAATTTAATAGAAAAGGCCAGCTAATTTGACCAAGCTAAGCTTTTAAAGGAAAAAAAATAAAATAAAAGAGAAACTTTGACCTGACCTGAGCTCCGATGTGGTGAACGAAGAAACCGCTGGTGGAGTACCCGATCAATGCTCCGGCCGACGAGCACAACCCACAGAGGCTCTGCATGTCCGGCGCGAGCGCCGCCATCTTGATGCTGTTGTGCGCCACGCACGCATCAATCGTCACGTCGGCAATGGCCAGGGAAGCCGTCAGCCCCATCAGGAATGTCAGCGCCAGAGGCACCAGCAGCTTCCCCCCAGCTGCCACTGCCATCGCCGAGGCCACCCCGAGAACCCCCGAGGCCACGAAGTAGGGCCTCCGGCGGTAGCCCATCACGGGGAAGACGTCGGTGAGGAGGCCCCAGAGGGGCTTCATGATCCATGGGATGTAATAGAAACCGATGTAGAGCTGGACGGCGGAGGGCTGGACTCGCTGGACGTCCTTCCAGTAGTAGTCGGAGACGACCTTGAAGAAGGAGCCGGCGAAGCCCTGGTTGAGGCCGTACACGACGAATACGCCGAGGACGAAGGTCGGGTTGAGGTTGTCGGACAGCATCCGGAGCCATTGGATGGGCTCGAGGAGGAGCGAGAGGAGGCGGTTCTTGGAAGCTTTCGGTTGGAAGTAGGTGGCGGCTGATGGCGGCAGCGGCGGAGGCTTGTGGTGGTCGGAGAGGGAGTCTTGGACCAGCTTCTCGGTTTCTAGGGAACCCATTGCGGAGGTTTCAGGGAGAAAGAGAGAGAGTTTTCATAGGGAAATGTTGACTCTTGGGAGAGATATTGATGCCAGTGCAAGGTTTGAGATGCAAAACTGAATTCTTTAATCAATAAAGAGGTTGAACTTAGGGAGGTTCCTTTCCTTCTCGATACAGACATACATACGTACATATATAAACAATTTCACATATATGCAAAGTTATTCGTGGGAGAGTAATAAAATACCTACTAGGGTTCGGACGTGCATTGTGCTTCGTGCATCTGAATACAATTTGTGGGAATAATTTTTTTTTTTTTTTGGCATAAGCTGCACGTCTCCGATTGATTTGAAATCAAATAAATAAAGTTGGTTCAAGGATCACCCTGCTCTTTATATGAGTTCTCCTCTTGAATTTTGACTTGTATAAATTCATATGGGTCTAGATTTATTTTGATATATATAGTACTCACTCACTAATACTTGCTCCTTTCTACATGTGAAGGAGGGATTTGGAGGATTTGTTGGAAAGAATTAAAAAATAGTTTATATTTATATATGAAAAGCGCAAGAGGAAAAATGGTCTAACTATCCATCTCTCAAAAGAGATATCGATATTTATGTAAAGTAGGGATGGGTACGGCATGGAGCGAGACTAAAGGATCTCATTCCTCGTCCTCGCCATTGCACCATGCCTCGCAAATGGTGAGGCGGGGTATATCATCACAGGTCTATGTCCCGTGCGGAAAACTTTCACTAATTGTTTAGAATTACACATTAAAAACATATAATTGATTAAAACAAAATTATATGACAATTATCAACCACGCTACTTTATGCTTATTCATATATAATTGGTTATTGAAAGGATCGTGATTTTGTGAGCACGACTCTACTTATTTACACTAATTTTTAGTATTGCTCGCTAAATAATATATATATATATATGTTTCTTTTATATTTGTTCACCGTATCTTAGAATGAGAGATATGATCTAATCATTTATATTCTAATATGATGCTTGCAATTAATATGTATTGATAATTTGTTAGCAAAGGTGGGGACTGATAAGTGTTATTTATTATCACGTGTGAGTGACTCATCGATGACGTCGAATTCGGAGAAAATGAGAAAAAAAAAATCATTTCTTGAGTTTGGAACTTGGAAAGTGGAGAGGAACTACGCCCCCCAATTTTCAAGGACGAGATGACAGTTGGTAGGACATAATCAAATGCAACCACCACTTTTTTTTTAACCACCACTTTAAAAAAGGGAAAGATTCTGTATTTCAACTCTCGAAGAATGTCCAAAATTCAATATCCGTAAATAAACAGAAAACTGCGTTGATAGTCGAGAGATTTGCATCGGTAAGAAAAAGAGAAAATAAAAAATAAATAAAAAAGGAGAAGAAGATAATAACACAAATAATTCCTCAATTTTTATGATCCATAGACTTATTATATCTACTGACTAAATTGAATACATACTAAAAATTTAAAACACAACATTGCACATTAGTCTAAAATTTAAGAACTATTTAACAAATTAAAAGTTTATAAACTACATTACACATTAGATCAAAGTTCATGAACCATTTATATCATTTGTTTTATTTATTTTTTTTTAAAAAAAAACTCTAGAAAGTTTTTCAAGATGTGCTCATCGCCGCAAAATATTAAAAGAGGGCGGCTTTGATTGGCGTTGGCAGCTTGCCATCGTGGCTGTATTTGTAACGCGATTGGCAATATCTTGAAAGATTTTGTATGTCAACACTTGAAGAATGTCCAAAATCCTATAAATAAATAGAAAACTATGTTGATCATAGAGAGATTTGCATTGGTAGGAAAAGGAGAAAATAAAAAATAAAGAAAGAAGAAGAAGATAATAACATAAATAGTTCCTCATATTTAATGATTCATAGACTTATTATATCTACAGACTAAATTAAATATATACTAAAAGTTCAAAAAACAACATTGTACGGTAGGTTAAAATTCAGAAACTACATTTAACAAATTAAAATTTTATAAACTACATTAGATCAAGGTTCATAAACCATTTATATCACTTGTTTAAAAATAATAATAAAAAAAACTCTATAGAAAATTTTCAAGATGTGCTCGTCACCGCAAAATATTAAAAGAGGGCAGCTCTAATTGGCGTTGGCAGCTCTAATTGGCGTTGGCAGCTTGCCATCATTACCGTATTTGTAATGCAATTGGCAGCATCTCGAAAGATTTTGTATGTCAACACTTGAAGAATGCCCAAAATCCGATATTTGTAAATAAACAAAAAACTGTGTTGATCGTCGAGAGATTTGCATTGGTAGGAAAAGGAGAAAAGAAAAAATAAAAAAAGAAGAGGAAGATAATAACACAAATAGTTTCTCAATTTTAATGATTCATAAACTTATTATATCTACAAACTAAATTGAATATATACTAAAAATTCAAAAAACAACGTTGCACGTTATACTAAAATTTAAGAACTACATTTAACAAATTAAAAGTTTATAAACTACATTACACATTAGATCAAGGTTTATGAACCACTTATGTCATTTGTTTCAAAAAAAAAAAACTATAGAAATTTTTTCAAGATGTGCTCATCGTCGCAAAATATTAAAAGAGGGCGGCTCTGATAGGCGTTGGCAGCTTGCCATCGTTACCATATTTGTAATGCGATTGGCAGCATCTTGAAAGAAGATTAGAGAGCTGATCCGTGAAGAAATGTCAAATCGATCTAAAGACGCCTGAACCATTACGCTTGACTCAGCATCATGAATGTATCGCGAGTAAGAACAGAAAAGGTCGGTAATGGATCGTGCCATGATCCTAGATTTCCAAGACCCCGACAGGGTCGGTGCACTGCACCAAATCAGACCCCGTTGTCGAGTTCTCGGGCATCTTTCTCACTCCTATGGAAGGGACCATAAGCACTCGCCGCAACTCAGAGTCTCTTTCTACTCGCGCATCAACCGAACTTTCAGGTCTATGCACACGGGGTCGAGAGCCGACTCTTTAAAACTTCTCGCCTTTTCCCCCGGCATCCTAATGTAGAAACAGATGCAGTCTCTAGGAAAAGGTTGAATGCAATGTGGCAGTTCAATTGATAGACTAAATCCAGTACCGTACATCCTTAGGCTGTACAGAGACTCAAACGTAAGTACATGCTACATGGCTTACCCGTCTGGCAGATATCGATCTTACAGCATTCATATTCATACGATGTAAGAGCACTAAAGGCAATTGTAGATGAACGAACAACCCACTAACTCCAGTTCAGCACGTCTAAATGTACGTCACAATTACATGTTAATAGTAAAAGAGAGGTGCCGCACAACCTTTAATCCCGACTCATTCAGTGAGAGATCCGCTGTTGGATAAGCAATCAAGCAGCAAGAAGCTTCTGAATGTCCTTCTGCAAGAAGACTCGAGAAAGTTAATCGAAAGAACTTCTCAAATCATTCTGAGGCTTGAAGATAGTCTTTTGTTGGTCTTTTCTTCTAGAATTATTGAACGTGACATATAGACCTCCTTTCTGGTGAATGGGAGGTGCAAAAACTTATCATCGTCGGTGACCCAGGTGAATTAGTGTATTGAGAACCCACTGAAGTTACAATGAACATACAAAACTCTGCCTCAGAAAGGGAAAGAATAGGGACCAGCTTTTTCTATGGGAACGGCATGGTGAACGATTACAAAAGCACACCGGATATACAGTCACACAACATACAAGACCGTAACCATCTCCATGCAGTCATGATAGCAAGCAATTGCCATACTTCAGAACATCGATTACTTAGGCATATCTCCGAACTTCACTAGTTAGCTTAAAAAACGTACCTCTATTTGAAAAGGAGACGTTGCTGGAGGATATCTCTCCACAACTTTGCCATTTTTGTCAACCAGAAACTTCTCAAAGTTCCACTTGACCAGTTCACCCAAAAAACCTCCTGCACTCGATTTCAGAAACTGATACACAGGAGCTGTACCTGGTCCATTAACATCAACCTGTTTCCAACAGACTTGAGCTCAGTTGTTCATTCCAGCCATCACTTAAAATAAAGGAAAGAACGTATGTGTGGAAGTCAAACCTTATCAAAAATCGGAAACTCTGCTTTAAACCTTGTACAAGCAAATTGTTTAATCTCAGGATTTGAACCAGGCTCCTGGCCACCAAATTGATTACAAGGAAAAGCCAGAATTTCAAAACCTGTAACATGGACAGCCCAAGGTGTTTCTTATCAATTTTAAAGATATAGAAAGAGGACTAACCAAATCCAAATCTGCATAGAAGATTCAAGCTATACATTATATCAGAGGAAAGAGGTCTCCCACTCTTTCCATCCCAGCAAAGAAACAGCCATCCCACCCTTCCAGTAGAGGCAATAGGTCTCTCCCTCTCTATAGCTCTCTCCTTGAATCAAAGCAAAGAACTTATTTCACTCTCTAAGAAGTGGATCTCTTCCTGTCTCTTGGATATAGCAAAATATATAGCTCCCCCCCCCCCCCCCCCCCACCAAAAAAAAAAAAAAAAAACTCCTATCCTTTCATCAGTGGAGGTCTCCCACTGTTTCCATCCCAGCAAAGAAACAGCCATCCCACCCTTGCAGTAGAGGCAATAGGCCTCTCCCTCTCTATGTCTCTCTCTTTGCATCAAAACAAAGAACCCTTCCTTTTCATCAGTGGAGGAGGTACATCTCTCTTTTTCTACCCCTATCACCCCATCCATTCATCCATCCATCCAGGATATACTACTCTCTCTCTCTCTCTCTCTCTCTCTCTCTCTCTCTCACTCGTACACACACACACAAAGGAAGCATCTCTAACTGTGCCCTTCGTAAATGTGCAAGAGTACCAAAAAGAAGATGTAACAAACATGATTGACAAAATATAACACCTGAAAATGGACTGGAAAAAACACTGATAAAAGTCCCACGGAAAAATAAAGGACAACTGATTTCTAGCACACTGTTACACTCAACCGCAGCAAAGACCATTGGACAATCCCTTTAGCAATCTGTGTAAGACCCAGTACCACAGGGCAAACTAAACAAAGCTTGCTTGAGAAGATTAAATTCTGGTTGGAGCCCGTATCATTAAAAAAACTATAAGTGAGAAGCATAATGATCGACGTGACTTGTTGTTAAGGGAAATTCAGCTCCTAATTAGATGGTCTTGAGAACTTGAACAGAACTTCCACTTGAATCTTTTGGCGTGTAGGACAGACAAAACTCCATTGATATTGTACATTTTCCAATGATTGGAAAAAGACACTGATATAATAAGGTGATTCACATCCTTTGCTGAATCATAATTTCATCTACTATATTTACAAATTAATGATCCCTCCTAGCTCAAAGATAGTAGTCTAACTTCAAACAGGAGAAGCTTTTAAGGAATTCTATAACTCTCCTCACAATCTCATCTCACCTTGAGTCTTGTACTTCTCATATACGTGCGAGAGCTCCTTGTAGTTTGATGTCGTTAAACCACTGAATCACAAGAAAATTCTTCAATGAGACTGTACATCTGATAAATTAAATCAGACAACTGAAGGAGATAAAGCAATTACCATTTCGAAGCTACATTCACAATTAATAAGACTTTTCCCTTGAATTTGCTCAATGAAACATCATTCCTATCAATGTCCTGAACCATGAAGAAAAAAGTGTGCAGCAATTAGCAATTATCATGAATAAAGCAGCTTTACCCAAAATTCAGTATGTAAACCGAAAAATGAATAGTATAATAATGTCCACATAAATTACCGAAACATAGCAGGTGCCAAAACAACGAAGAATTTTTAGCCACAACAGCATGAATCTTAATTCTAAGGATTTGCATACCGTGGAGAATTTGCAAATTAGTTCAATTCATGAACAAAGAGCAAATAAGCGACCTCAACTCCAGCTTGATTTCTTTTAGTCCAAATTGGAAGCACCAATGTTAAGTAGCTAAAATGTGCTTCCTCGTCATCCAAAAGTAACAATAAAACAGAGAAGATGCAAAAAACAGTGTGGCGGCTGAGACAATTAAGATATATTTTTTTTCTAATTTCCAAAGTAGCTTGGGCAAGCCATCAGAATTGCTTGATTCTACCGAAGATAAATAAATACATAAAAACACCGTATCTAAGTGAATTACAAAGTTCCCTGACGACCCAAAAAAGAAGATCTCTCCAAATACCAATTTCAGCTACACCCAGAAGAGAAATTCGATACCTTCACGCTGAAATCGTAGAGGGTCTTCTCAGTGGCAGCTCTAGCATAAACACCCGACGAGCGAGAACTGAAGCTGAGCCGCGACGAACTCTGAAGGGACGACGACGACAACCCATTAACGAGAAAAGCCGAATTATACGAACCGAGCGAGGATCGAACCGATGACGGCACGCGAAGAGCGGCCGGCGACCAAAGGGAGGTCGGAAAGGGGGAGTTCCCATTCGTTCCGGCTCGACGGAAGCCGTACGAAGGGGCGGAGAAAGCGGCCGAGAAAGGGGCCGAGGCCATTCCTTCGGAGGGGGTTTGCCGAAATTGAGGTTTCGCGAGGGGAAGATCGATGGGAAGTTGCAGAGTGATCGATGGAGTGGGGAAGAAAGCGAAGCAGAAATGGCGAACGGCGAGGGGAAGGAGGAGGACGGAGGCTGGAATTTGTGGACTTTGGGCAGTGGGAGGTGTTGTTCCACGTGGTCCATTTTTTTGTACGGTGGGGTTTTTCCATTGTTCCACGTGGACACTGTGGCTGCACACTTTTGGAAAAAGTCTTTAAAAAAATGCTAAAAACTTTAAGTTGAAGGAATTTTTCAAAATATAAATTATATTTGATAAATTTCATTCTAAAAATTTATGGTGAAATATCTTTGAGCAAAATAATATTTGAAGAAATTATATTTATAAAGAATTTTTTTATTATAAAAAAAAGAGTTGGCTTGTCAAATGCAGCAACAGCCAGTGGAGCACAAGCGACCATCATTTGAGGTTGCAAGATCTCAAATGCGCTTGGAGACTATTGACGAGGGCTATATGGGGTTAGATGACCCCTGGCGAGGGTCACACCACCCTCATGGAGGTCACCACGACCTAAATCGGATAGCCTCATGCGAAGGTCGTCACAACCTAGATTGCAGGTTGGCACGACCTAAATTGTGTGGAGGTCGCGTGGCCTCTCTTGGAGGTCGTTGCAACCCAAATCCCATGGAGATCACGTGACCCAAATCACACGCCCCTTGTATAAGTCCTGTGACCCTCGGCTAAGAGTGTGCATGGTTTAGGTGGGCAGTTCCCATCCTAGAATCAGAAACCGCCCACTAAAAATCGATTTTGAAAAATTGAAACCGAAAACCGTCCATTGGTTGTATGGATTTACCCAGTTCAGTTCCTAGGTGGATTCATGAAACCGGTCTCACCAAGCATTAACTAAATATTGTCAATCTAGACTTGCGCAACCAAGATGAGGGAAACCAAAATTGGTAGAATAATGAGAAAAAATTCTGCGTGCTTAATAATGTTGCAAGGAACAAGTGGGTAAATTTGGTACTCTAGCATCGGAATGAGAATACACAAGAAAAAAGTCATCCTCATATCTTAGTCACGATTTGCTCATAATAACATTTTCTCAATGAAGATGCAATATTCTGAATTCTCAAACTAACTTAAACTAACAATGCAACTTCTCATAATTCAACCACAAAAGTAAAGAAATTCTCTATCCACGTCAAGAATGTTGCCACCCTTCCAGTTGAGAAGCATCCAATGATTATGCAAATGAGGTAATACCATAATGTGAGCCCTAGACAAAGACAGTGAGAGCTTGAGCGATTTCGAGAGCGATGAGATGGAGAATTGAGAGAGAACGTGAATCCTAAATTTTAGACTTATTGATTTTGATTTTTTTTTCAATATTAAAAATTAATATATTATTATAATATAACCGATCCCGTCTTGGTGGGCGAATCTACCAACGGAACCAGAAACCGAATTGATATCCACTGATTTCCATAAATCAAAATGCAATTGAGTCCTAAAATTTGCAAAAAAATGTAATCAAGTTGGTACAATTGAGTCATTCCGTTAATACCGTTAATTTATACTAATGAAAAATGCTGACATGGCTTATTTTAATCATTTCTCTCTCCTACATGGCAATTAGGGCAAGAAAAATTGTTTAAGTTAATAAAACAACGTAGTTTTGGATACTGCTTACTTATCCAAAACGACTACGTCTCTTCTCTCCTATTTTTACATTCCAAAACATTTTCCTTCCGTTGAACCCTTCCCCTTGCATTTTCCTTATGTCCCTTCTTCCTTGTTTGAATTAACCCTTCCTTTGTATGAACCCTAAGCCCTAAATCTAGACGCAGATTATGATCCGGTGCCTCATGAGTTGCAGTTCTTCATCAAACACGAGTATTGTGACACTCATCCCGCAAGAGCCTTGGTGGCGGATCAAGCAGCATTGACGATTTAGGCAACCACTATGACCGAGCCACTCTTCTCCTCACTCTTCTAAGCTAGGTTTGTAGCTTCGCCGTCAATTTCATTGTAACTTGTTAATTATGAGATTTTGGGTTTTTAGTTTTCAAAATCTAAGCCCTAGATGTGATATGTGTGTCGATTATCCCCAAAATTTCATTTCGAAATTCTTGATTCGGAATGGATTGGTGAAGAAGATGAGTAGTCTTGTACGAAAGGAGCATTACCCAAAAAATTGTGTTAATTGTTGACTGTCCAACTGGTTTTTTTTTTTTTTTTTTGCTTTGTCGAGTCGGTTTCTAGCATCAAATTTTCTTGATTCTCTTCACTTCTCTACCCAAATTTTGTATATAAATCTTTCAAGGGCCCTTCCTTACAGGTGAAATAATCTGGAGACGTGAAAAAGCTTTTATTTGCAAATATCGTGGTTTTTGGAACTTGTCCTTCTTTATGAGAAGGATTCTAATGTGAAGTCGGTCTTCCTACAAAGCTTTTTTTTATTTTTTATTTTTAACCACTATCAATAGCCTTGCAATTTGCACAAGTGGAAATTTCAGAATTGTTAGCCTTGAGATTTTCTTTTGGGAGATTGGTAGACTTTTTTTCGCGTTGTGAAGATTGGTAGAGTTGATTGGACTTAGCTTGGATCAAATTCTTTTGCTGGTATATATATTTTACAAAATGTTATTCAATATATTATTTTGCTTGAGTAGCAAAATAAATTATGTTTTGTTAGCTTCTTTAGTTGCATTTAAAGACTTATTTTTTGGTTAACATATCATATACGTGGGGACTAGTAATATACGATACAAGAAACAATTTATGGAGCTTTTAGGAGTTGGATGACCTTTTGAATGTCTGGTTTTGAATTGCAGTGGGTGTGTTGTAGCTTAGAATTATTATAGGTTGATTACAAGTTTTGCATTGTTTAATCATTCAAAAGGGTAAACAACCCAAAGATGTCTATAATTGAAGTAGTTCATATTAGCCATAATGTGACATCCTAAAATTTCAACCTTAGAATTCCACTTAAGCTTGTGCTTGTCGACGGAAGAGAAATTGGGATAGGTGGATCGTCCGATGGGCTTTGTGTGTGGGTTAGGCATGTGATGGCCTAGTGGGCCTAATTTTGGGTTGAGTTTGACTAGAGAGAGAGGACAATGGACCGTGAATAAGGCCTGTGGGCTAGATGTGTGTGGAAGGCCCAGTTAAGGAGGATAACTGTCGAGATTTTTGGCCAATGTTCATCTAGCGTGAATTCGAGTGATTTCGAATTTTCGATGGTGTTTTCTTATAACTTAATTAGTGATGTTGTGATGTATATGAAATTGATTGTGGACGTAAGATCCTTGGATATTAGAAATTGCGACTTGAAGATGTGTACTAGTCCACTAAGTTTTTCGTCATGTTAATAATGGAGAATTTTGGAATAAAGTTGTTTGATTAGTGCCTAGTATTGAAGGTTGCCGAATTCTTTGGACTAGGAGAATGATTAGTTTTATTTTGTTTAGATTAAGCTTTGTTTAGGGCATGTAAGCCAAAGGAAAAAGGACAAAATCTAGGATTTTCTGCAACAGGTCTTGGATTCCCCGTGTAGAGTTTCGATTCTTCCCCTTTCCTCAGCTGAAACTTCAGCCCCTAAACCTCATGATGGCCCTAAAATTTCCCCAGCCAATCTCCTCCTTTGCATGGCTGCAATAAGGGAAAATTTCCCAATGAAAGCCATCATTCCCCCTCCCCCCCCCCCAACTTCTACTTTTATTTTTCCCTTCTCATTTGTTCTTCTTTTACCTTCTTCCACTCACTCGCCTGATGCCTCCCTCTCTCATTTTCATCTTGTTTCCTTGTTGTTCTTCGAAGGACCAACGACCAGAGAAGTACCCAGCCTTCAAGAGAGCTCGAGAAAGCAGTTTTTGAGTCCTAAACTAGGTAACAGAATAAGCTAGGTATTAAACTTCGAAATCATCTCAATACTTGATGGTGGATTAGCTTGATCTAGTGGATTTTTGGGTTATAGGAGCTAAATCTTTTGATGACCTTAGCTTGCATGTATGTTGTGATGTGTGGGAAGTTTTGCATGTGAATTTTTTTCAAAGGCTTTTGGTTGCTAAGCTTGCATGAAACGTGCTCAAAGGAGCTGAGGTTGGATTTTTCTTATGATCTGTTTTACCGGACCCCTGTGTTTTCTGTTTTTGTGGGTTGGAATGTGCTACGAATTTGAGATTACTTTCTCTTGAAATTTTTTTTAAACATCTTTATCTATCACATATATTTTACTCAAGATTTTCTGG
Source organism: Eucalyptus grandis x Eucalyptus urophylla (assembly GCA_028830015.1). Lineage (NCBI taxonomy): Eukaryota > Viridiplantae > Streptophyta > Magnoliopsida > Myrtales > Myrtaceae > Eucalyptus > Eucalyptus grandis x Eucalyptus urophylla. Next base: position 39,431,986 of record CM054189.1, read on the forward strand.
ATTTAAAGGAATAACTTTTCAGCTTTGTTGCATGCAAGTTAAAATCTCGTTTTATGCTGGAATCTATGATCTTTTGGTGTTCAAAGAACTTTTATCAACTCCTGAGATTCGATTTTCAAAATAGTTTCTTCACAAAAGCTTTTCACCACATCTTGAAGTTTAACATAATCAAATTTTAGAGTAAATAGATGAGTTTTGGATTTCAAACAAACTAATTTTGAAAAATGTGATTTCTGGACACAAACATAATTTTGGTAATGTCGGCTTACGAGATTCCCTAGGTCTCAAAAAAAAAAAAACACAGTTTTGGTAACTATTTGATTGATTTACTGCTTCTATACTAGAAATAACTAGATCAAAGTTTCTTCATAAAAATTATTTTTTTAAGTATTCTTTAAAACATATTTAAATTTAATAATTTTCTGAACTAATTTGATTATGTTTCCGGATTTAATCCTAGAACTGTGCATGTAAACTCAGTTTCTACTGATGAGGGTCGGTTGTGGTCTTGTTGTTGTTCTTGGTATCTTGTTTACTTGAAATTGCATATTTCATGATTTTTGATGATTTTGGCATGTTGAGAATTTATACTTGATGGCTGTGTGTGAGTGGTGCTTATCATATGTGTGGAATTATGTGTGATAAGTTTGTAAGGTCGTGTGAAGGGCAATTTTATTTTGTGCATGCTGATGCATTGTGATCTCAGCACACTAAGTATGTTGTATGGTGATACATGTGTGTGCTAGAGGTGTCAAAAGTGTGCCCTAATGAAAGATTTTGATGTGGTGAATGTGTAGATGAATCAAATTAAGAGATATTCCATTAGACAGCATTCCGACAATACTCTCGGGGAGAGGATGCCCCAAACAGTGAGGTTTGGGATGCCTCAGTTGAAGTCACAAGGCCTACGACCCTTGGACACCAGGATGCCTCGGAGGGAGATGCTTAGGGCCAGCGTCCCTTGGAAGTTTGGGTAGCGACCCAAAAGTGACTCAAACGGATCCGGCCAATGTCCCGGGTTCAATCTGTTTTGAGGGTGGATATGAAATGTTCACACATTGAAACTAATCAACAAGGCGTGTGAGTACGTGTGATGGTGTTGCCATGTGTTATGAGATGCATGAATGGATTATGTGTACCGTCTGATGCATGAACAAAGTTTATATGCACATTGCAGTGTAGTCTTTATGCATTATGCTCACTTTAGCTTGTCTGGTACACATGATATTATCGGTACCATATACTGTCCTATTTGATGTAGTCCATGGTTATGATGATTCACTATATTTGTACTATTTTCACTAATGAGCGAAGTTATGATCTCATTGTTTAATGCCATGCTTTATCTTTTACTGGACATTGTTGCTCACCCCTTATTTTTCCTCTTAGATCATTAACTATGGACGTGACACCTTGGCGACTTATGGCACGCTTGTGCGAGTAGATGGCGTGTACAGGAATTTTGAGGATTGAGATTCTGGCCTTGTTTTAACTCGTTATATTTGTACTGTTTGGATAGATGATAGACACCATAATCTGATTCCTATGCAATTTGTGTCCGTGTATTTCAACGTGAATGGGAGGATGTTTGGCCCCATCCTATGATGATGTTCTGAGCTTAGTGTAGGAAGGGCGCGTGGTATGGAGGATTGTAGTGGATGAGGAAAACTACCGGGTAGAGGAGTTAGGCACCTTTTTGGCATCTCCCGAGTGTTTTGTTTGGGTCATCTTGATGTGTGTATTGCCATGATGTAATTGTCAAGATGTCGTTTTCCTCTTGTAATCCATGCTTATGATGAATGAATGGAAGCATTATATTATTATGTTAAAATTGTTCTTAAGTGAAATCTTTTTATATGAAAAGTGTATACTCTTCCGTTTGCGTAATAGAAATTATAGATTATAGTTGGGGTCTAGAGTGATGGCCTGTGACGTCACACATAGAGTACTTATCCAATAAAAGTAGATGCACTTAATTTTCCCTTATCTTACGGTGAAGTTTCATGTGCCAATTGTGTTAATCTTCTTGATCCGTCCTTCATTAACCTATCAAAATGATCACGTTGTGCATCAGTTTTAGACAAGGCTTGATTTCTAATATATGCAATTTATATGGTGTTCGTTCTCCCCTCTTAATACAATTTTTCTTAATGATTTCAGTTGCTTGTCTCTTTACAAGTGAAGTGATTAGTAGTTTTTAGTTGAAATTTACGATTGAAAGTGTTATTTGTTTTTGTTCCTTTGTAGGTCCAATGGGCGGCAACAATCACTATTTCCTTTGGAGGTAAATTTCAAGTTGGACCGCCCTTAGAATACGTAGATGGAAGGGTCGATGTTATTAAAGTAAACTTAAGTAAGGGTTCATTATCCAACATAATTGAATCTGTTGAGGTTTTATATGGACGTAAAATAGAAAAACTCTTTTATAGAGTTCTTTGAAGTAATATTTTTGAAGATGAGGTAACTTTTAAGTATTTATGAGATAACTCTAGTGTGATAGATTAATTTTATCATTATCTTCATTTTGAAAATATTGAATTGTATGTTGAGCATGTCGACGATGAAGAGACGCTTGCTAAGATAAGGGGAGTTGAGATGGAAACTAGAGGTTTGTTTGATGTGAATATGGAAAGTGTTAACAATGTAGCTGATAATGTATTATATGCCGATGGTGACGGGAATTGGGTTGAGGGTGAAAGTAGGAATTTGGATGATGAGAATGATGATGCATGTAATTTGGTGGATATGGAACAGTTGAGTGACAATAATGATTTTGAATTGGTTAATGTATGAAAAAATTTAAAGAAATTTTAGTGAGACATAGATTCAAAATTAGAACTAAAATTGAAGAAACTTCCAAATTAGACATTAACTCTTCAATAGAGTTATTAATTGATCCTCTACTGGTAGATGCTTTTAGGTACGAAACAAAGTATTATGATTTAAATGAAGAAGAAAGTCTTTGTTCATAAAATTCTAAACACAAGTGAATGTATCGAACAAGTAATATAACGATAAGAAAGAGTATTGTCCTATGGAGATCGATGATTAATAAACTAATTAAATACTAAAATAGATTAATTCTAAAATTTATCTAATGTTCAAAATGTAAATAAGAATAAATTAAAAATAAAATTTGGAGACTAAATGCAGTAAATCAATCAGATAAATATGTTAGAGCATCTGATTTCATCATAACCACTAGATATGAATTTTAGATTGTTGTGAGTACAAGAACGATATCAAACATGTGATATCGAAATTTCTTAATCTATTTACTATCCTATATCTAGGTATGGCAAATCTACTCAGTTTATTAATTAATTATATCTCTATGTAAATTAAAATAAACATAAGTACATTAAAAACTATGAATATTCTCGGCTTACAATAAGTCTTTTTGATCACTTTATCACCGAAAGTTATACAAATAGCACAGTATATCTATATCAACGTTTAATTCATGGTTATATATTATAATGAACTATTGCATATTATCACTTCTTAATCTCAAACATACACATCAGATCATTCAAGTGGTAATCAGTCACTTAAAAGCATCATGCACAATAATATATAACTCACATGAATGAAATTAATTGCAAAACATAAAAATCATGAAATTCACATCATCATGGTTAGATTACACAGTAGCCCTAATAAAAGAAAATTAGAAAACAATATAAGAAGAAATAAAAATATAAATTAAACCCAGCATCTTGAATCAAAGAACAAGAATTCTGTTACCACTTTTGTCTTCTCTTGAAAATTCTTGAAAAAATCTCAAAACAAAAAAAAAAACAATCTAACAAAAACTTAACTGCTCTTTAGGCTCTTAATGTTCTCATTTTCATAGGATATATCCAAGATTCTTATCTCCAAGCAATTGCGCATAAAATTAGAGAGTAAATCAGAGGATCTTTGATTTGATATCTATTTCCCAACGCTTGCAGATAATATTAGGGAACAAAATCAATGATTCTCTAATTTAATATCCATCTTCCACTGCCTTTTGATTTAAATTCTTGATTTTTGTCATTCTTTTCCTTATCTTTTACATATCTCATTATTTTGCATGAACAAAGAAAATTCAAATAATCAGAAAGAAATCCAAATATTTTCTCATAGATATTACATTATTTGTTACCTAAAATAGGTCAAATAACTCTATTTTTATAGAGTTATCAGTCTCCATTCAGATTTAGATAATGAGAGTGAAAAGGAAGAAGATGATGTTATTTCAAGAATGAGGAGTAGGTTTCTATTATATGATCGAAATGGTAAGAATCTAATATTTGTTGTTGGCATAACATTTAAAGATTCATGTGAATTCCAAGATGCAATTTTGAGGTACTCAGTGGTTGAGCAAAAAACAATTAAATACACCAAAAACACCACTAGATTTGTAAGAGCTAGGTGTGTCCAAGCTAATTGTAATTAGATGATTTATGGTGTTCTCGATAGCAAAACTAGATCATTTCATTTGAAAAAGTACATTGATTAGCATATATGTGCTATCACTTTTGAGAATAAGAGAGTTTACAGTTTTTTCTTAACTAAACACTTCATGATTCTCATTTCTGCAATACCTAAAATCAATGCACCTCATTTGAATAAATTAGTTAGAGAATAGTTGGGGTTGAATGTCACTTTAAGTCAATGCAGGAGAACAAAACTAAAAGTGTTCAAGGAATTGCAAGGCAATTATAAAAAGGAGTATGCACTAATGTACGATTACTTGGGAGAGCTTTACATTGCAAGCCACGTGAGCACATTTAAAATGAAAATTGAAAGATCACTACCAAATTCCCTACCATTATTTGATAAAGCTTATATTTGCTTTGATGCTTGCAAGAAATGATTTTTGATAAGGTATCAGAAGATCATTGGATTATATGGATGTTTTCTTAGGAGATTGATGAGAGATGAGTTATTGTGTGCTGTAGGGAGGGATGCCAACAAGCAAAATGTATCCGGTAGCATGGGTAGTTGTAACAATTAATAATAAGAACATATGGACCTGGTTTATCAACTTGTTGAAAGAAGATCTTGACATGGATAATGGTAATGGTTGTGCTTTAATAAGTGACTAACAAAATGTATGTAATACTATTATTTCTTATCTTGAATTTGTTTGTAACAATGTATCTAATGATTTCCAAAATTAACGTTTTGTTTTTCTTTTCTTTTTTTTATCAGGGTCTCATCCCTTCGGTAGTTGAACTTCTCACTAGCTTTCACATTAAATATAATCCCCATAATAATATAATACATGCATAGAAAAAATGCCAATTGATAGAGCGTCTTTCCTTTCTTCACTCGTGCAAGCTCCTTTTTAAAAGTCTATTTTTCGCCTTTTGCACCTTCATTTTAGCTATTAATGAGCCCACATAATCGTTGTTGCATCTCGATTGGCTTGACTCCGAAAGTGCTTGATTTTTTTCAAGTAAGTCGACTATCATGTCCCTCGCTTGATCCGATATTTTTGAATCAACCCACATGAAGAAATTGTAGCAACTTGGATCATCAAACTTAGTACATCCATAAAATCTTCTTTTTGTATTTTTCTTTATTTTTGCAATAAAAAGTGGTGATTAAAGACCACAATAGCATGTTAACTTTAATTCGACCTCATTAGGAGTTACACCACTTGATTTAGAAGTTGTTGCTCTCATTCTTCTTATCGTCATATTAAAAAAGCATATCACAATTGCAAACTAGCAAAGCTACACCACAAGAGAATAAAGGCAAGTTAATTCATTGAACGATATCTTAAGTAATGAGAGAAATTCTTTGAATACATTAAGCACCAACAACATTCAACTTATTCAGAATCTATTGCAACATAACCCATTTAGGAAGTCAATTCATCACAATTATTTGACTAGTGTGTATGAGAAAGTTGGTGCAGGATTAGCTCTCATCACTATGGCCCAACCTCTTAATCATGCCAAGTATGGGGTAAGGATATTTTTCCGTTTTCTTCTTCTACTTCTTTTTATCAATATGACATTTTGTTGTTTTCTTTTTCAATCCACAACTTCATGTCACATTTTAAATCACAAAAAAGAATGTGTCTTCATTCAAGTAAGGACTCATTTCGCAAGATGCTGAATGAGTAAATATATGGAGATTGATTAAGCTGTGGCTGATATGAATCATTTCAATTATAGACATTTTCGGGTTGTTTACCCTTTCGAATGATTGACCAATGCAAAATTTGTAAACAATTAACAATAATTTTAAGCCATAATACACCCTCTGCAACTCAGATTTAGACATTGGAAAGGCCATCCAACTCCCAAAAGCTCTAGAATTGTTTCATGTATTGTATATTCCTAGTCCCATTGTATATAATATGTTAACCAAAAATTAGATCTTTAAATGCAATCAAAGAAGCTAACAAACATAATTTACCTCGCTGCGCAAGTATATTCATATATTGAATAAACATTTTGTAAAATATTTGTATGTGAGTGCACAACCGTAAATGGTACACCAACAAAAGAATTTGATCCAAGCTAAGTCCAATAAACTCTACCAATCTTCACAACTCAAAAAAAAAGTCTATCGAAAAAAAATCTCAAGGCTAACAATTCTGAAATTTCCACTTGTGCAAATTGGTGGGCTATTAACAATCATTAAAAAAACAACAACAAAAAAACAAAAAAGTCTTGTAGGAAGACCAACTTCACATTAGAATCCTTCTCATAAATAAGGAAAAGTTCCATAAACTACGATATCTACAAATAAAAACTTTTTCCTATCTCTAGATTATTTCCATCGTAAGGAAGGGCCCTTGAAAGATTTTTGTCCAGAATTTAGGTAGAGAAGTGAAGAGAACCAGGAAAATTTGACACCATAAACCGACTCAACATAGAAAAAAAACAGTAGAACAAGCAACAATTAACACATTTTGGGGTTGTGCTCCTTTCTTACAAGATTGCTCATCTTCTTCACCAATCTCTTCTGAATCAAGAATTTCAAAATGAAATTTTGGGGAAAGTTGGCACACATATCACATTTAGGGCTTAGATTTCGAAAACTAAAAACCCAAAATTTGGAATCAACAAGCTATGGTGAAATTGACGGTGAAGATACAAACCTAGCTCAAACGAGTGAGGAAGAGAGTGGCTCTGTCATAGTGGCTACCTCCACCGTCGACACCGCTCAATCCACCATCAAGGCTCTCGTAGGACGAGTGTTGCATGTACTCGCATTTGACGAAGAATTGCAACTCACGAGACACCAGATCGTGATCTGCGTCTAGATTTAGGGCTTAGGGTTTGTACGAATGAAGGGTTAATTCGGACGGGGAAGAAGGGACCGAAGGAAAACGCAAGGGGAAAGGTTCAATGGAAGGAAAACGTAAAAATAGGAGAGAAGAGATGTCGTCGTTTTGGATAAGTAAGCAATATCCAAAACTACGTCATTTTGCTTATCTGGACAATTTTCCTTGCCTTAGTTGCCATGTAGGAGAGAGAAATGATTAAAATAAGCCATGTTAGCAATTTCGTTAGTATAAATTAACGGTGTTAACTAAAGGACTCAATTAAACCAACTTAACAAATTTTAAAACTTGATTGCACTTTTTTAAGTTTTAGAACGCAATTGTATTTTCTTAAACTAGTTTTAGGATTTTCAATGAACATATCTCAAGGAAAAAAAAATGGGTCCAGATCTCTTGCACAAATGCTTTAAAAGATCCAAAATCCAAAACTAGTGATATCAAACAACAACAAACCATATAATAATAATAATAATAATAATAATAATAATAATAATAATAATAATAATAATAATAATAATAATAATAATAATAATAATAATAATAATAATAATAATAATAATAATAATAATAATAATAATAATAATAATAATAATAATAATAATAATAATAATAATAATAATAATAATAATAATAATAATAATAATAATAATAATAATAATAATAATAATAATAATAATAATAATAATAATAATAGCCTAACAAAAGGTTCTCGTTTAAATTCACTTGATAAGAAGCAAAACACATCTAGATAACCCTTCTTTGAAACACATTGATAATGCTTCTGAATTGAAACCAAAGTAGTGCGTCAGAGCACATAGAACCATCTATTTATTAGCAAGATCCATGCAAAATCTTTTTTTAAAACAAGGGCTCCTTATGCCTTCAGGGCTTTCCCAAGGATTCGATATTTCTTAGGATATGGCCTTCCTCAACAAAGAGGTCCACAATGCCACAACTTGTCTCTTCTTGAGAAGCTATAAATTTCTCATTAGTGTATGATAGAGCACATGTTAAGGTTTTATCTCAATGAAAAAATAATGATAAAATGGAGCATCTATGCACCTATCAAAGTATTTTTACAGACCAAGCACTTTGAGATTATCCCTCTCATTTTGTATCATTCGAGCCTTTCTTTTCAAGCTTTTCATGTTGATGTAGAGAATAGAGTTCAAGTTAATCAAAACAACTGAAAACGAAAGTAAAGGTAACTTGTCATATAAAAAACATCAATATATATCTACTAGTTACAGTAGTTGACACGGTTAGCAATTTTGTAATATCAGGAAAATAAATGTGTACTAATCAATAATTAGTAATCTCTCACCCAATTTCTTGTTCTCCTCGAGAAGAAGTTTCAAATCTATCCAAAGTAATAATCTGATGTCCTGAGTTGGGGCCTTTCCAGAGGGGTCAGCCCATCATAGGCAGCCCAACCCGGTCGAAGTTCCACGATCTTGTTAATGAATTATGTCCTAAGTGGGCCTGGAATGAGCTTCTAAGCTGCCCAAAAAGAAGTGTGGTCTTGTCGAGCAGATTCATTAGGCTTGGGCTTGGGCTTGTGAAGATGAGTCTCCTTGCCATGTTCTCCCTTGCTGCACCAGATGTTGGCGAGTCTTCTTCTGATCCACTTTTTCCCGGTACAAACTTATGTAATGAATATGCTCATGGGAGTGTTCAGATTTACCCTGAGTCCTTTGAGTTGGGCTGATGAGAGGTTGATCTGTGCTGGATGGACCATAGTCTGCAACAAGATCCATAGGTACCTTTGAGCTACCCTCATCGCCATCGATTTATGTCACTTTCGGGGACTCAATAATTATGAGATGCCAATGATTTGATATATCTTTCCTTTGCCGGTTGTTCCTCTTTTCAGATTTTGTAATGAGTAAGATTGAAGAAGAGATCGGTAGAGTAGTTCCTCGTGATCTAATTGAAACGAGCGGATCGCTGAATATTTTATTGGGAGTCCACTCTGTTCTCTAGTTGTCCTGTTCTTATTAAAGCTTCATCGTGAGCTAAGCTGCAGCATTGAATTAAGATAATTACTGGACCTAGGAAACTTGTTCAGTCCCAATTAGATTGGCCAATTATCAAGTGACCATCTGACAAACCCATTAATGAGACTACCAACTTTTGTAAGTTATGGTTTTCCTAAAGCTGAAAATGTCTCTAGTTTCTTCCCGTCATGGATGACATATTTTTTAATATGACTATTGCGCCAAATGAGAGACACATAAGAGAGTAAAACTCAGCCAAAAGTCAATTGATCGGGTCAAATTTGGCTTTTTAAGAAGGATTTCATTAACAAGGCCTTATTTAAAAATCCGTACAATCCACGACTTAGAGATTGGCGGTGTGTGTAATGTGCAATTGCTCGTTGAAGTGGTAATTTTCCAATCCGACTAAGACTAAATAGCCTGTCAGCTTTGTCAAGCTTACAAAATTCTCTCTTTGATTTGGTCAAAATTAGACTGATATGGTTAGACCGAGTCTATCTTACAAAGGAGTGTCTAGCTAGAATCACTCCCTCTTATTTTCCTTAACCTTTCATCGAATTTTCACCTCCTAGTTTCTTGAAGTCAATCGAGTTGCCCATACGGTCCAAGTCACCTGTACCTGCTCCTGCTCCTGTCACTTTAATATATTCATTACTATCTTGTTAGGAGACAAGTCCGCTTGGCTGATCCATCCGCACATAGGAATGCCAATATTCTATCATACTCTACACATGACTTTTCCTCAGTGACTCCGTGCCATTCATTTGGATTCACTGCAATAGTACCCTGAGCACACAGAATAATTCTGATCCTTGAATTCTCCCTCCCCCCCCCCCCCCCCCCCCTCTCTCTCTCTCTCTCATCATAACACTTCATGTCCATTTATTTTTTTTGGTCTAACATTTCATCATACCACTTCATGTCTATTCTAATATGCCTGTAAAGTTGATGTCCCACCTAACTAGTACCAGATTATTTATTCTTCGTTTGGAGCCGATAACTCCCAACGTCACTCTTTCGGCCTCCGTGGCAAATCTTGTCCTCTCCGATGCGAGAGATCTCGTTCACATGATTGAACAGTTCGCTTTTCCAGGTATAACCCATCGATCTCTCCCCCCATAAAGAAGTCCCTCCTTTAATTTCCACCCCAAAAAAACTGACTTTATTCCTGTACCGTGGAGCTTTTACCGATGCAACCCAATCCAAATCTGGTCATCACATAAGCAATTCATTATCATTTTGAGTTGAAGCAAGCAAACGTTGCTTAAGATTAAAAATTACTGAACTTGCAGTGAAAAGACGATGGACAGAAATGGAATACTTCATGCGTTCTGTTTCTTGAATTGGAGGTTGCTCGGCGTTTGGTAACTCACAAGCGGACAGAAGGATTTTGGAAGGGTGTGGACAAAAGGGGAAATGTGAACCAAAACATGATAAGGCCGCAGCAATGCTTGGCCGTGACGTGTGAAGCCAGATTTTTTTATCTCCTGAAGTACAAGGGAAGTCAGAAAACGATGCTGAAAAAGACTAATCTCTTGAAAATTCGAGAGAGAGAGAGAGAGAGAGAAGGGGAGGAAGGGGAGCTTAACAAGCATAACCCAATTCTGCCCGAGAAAATCTGGGGGCAGATATTTCCTTGTTCTGCTGCTGGTAAGGCATTCTCAAAGACGAATCCCGGTCCATGGTCGACATATAAGGGCGATTAGTGTGAATTCGACAATGGAGAAAGGTCCTTCCTTTTCTGCTGCTTTTAATAGTTTGTCGGGCAAAGCGTGTGGCTCAAATACATGATAATATTATCTAGGAGAGGTCTAAATTTCCTTTCTCTGATTGGTGGGCACCGATCATTTTCTTTCCGGCTAGCCCAGACAGAGATAGAGAAAGAAAGGGAGAGAATCATTTTCTTTCCATGTAGGAACGAGCCTAACTCTGGCCAAACCCAGTCATTCAATGGATCTTGTGGGGAATATGGGAAAGGAACACGTCCGAAAAACTACTGGGGATATTTTCTTGGAGATAAAAAGAAGTGATTAGAGATTAACTAGGATTCTTATCTGGACCACAGAAAATTCAGAAGAAAAAGAGAATCCGTTCTTGGAAGTAAGTGATAGATGAATATTTTGGGGAAGTTTCTGTTTCTTTCGGTTATAACTTCAATAAGCGACATTATTTAGTATATATTTTATTTTAAGAAGTGAAGCATAATAAATAACTCTTGAGTATATAACAATTTACTCTGCTTTCGGAAAAGACCAGTAGCATTAGTTAAACTCATTTTGGATCTATCATTCTCCACGTCAGATTTGTTTAATCTGCAATCATTCATCACGTGGATTAGATATGCCACAACATTACCGATTTTGAATGTTTTGTAAATTAAAACTATTTTAAAATAAACATGTCATTTTGAATATTGACTTAAGATTTTTAATGGTATATTAGCTTTTAAAGGCATCGGCTTATCAAACAAAGAAGAATAATCTATAAATATCAATCAAAATCCGATCAAAATCTTTCTTGGGATACTAGAATCAAGGGATTGACAACTCTTATAATATAATAATCTCTTCATTTATTATTTTCCATTTTATTTATAAGATCCATATATAGTAGAAAGCATCTCAATAATTGTACGATGAGATCAAGAATCAAATACTTTTGTTCTTTCGTAGTATCAAAATAGGATATCTGGAGTTCAAATCATTTCCAATCTCCTCTCCAATTATATATTTCCACATGTTAAGCTTATACCAAAATTCAACTTATCCGTGAGGGAGAGCATTAGAGTCATCAAATGTTATACATCTTCATATAATAACTTAAACTTTTAGAACACTTAACAATAATTCCACAAAATTTCACAGCTCTTTCATCCACGTTTCGAAGCATGAAAAACTATTTACTTTCTTAAACCATCTTCATGAAAAATATACAATTTTTTTTTCACCATGAAATCTGTAGTAAAACGGAGACAGCCTTGAAAAGGAAATGAAAAAAGAGAGCATAGACAAATGAAAAAAAGGGGGAAATCTCAAAGGTATGTGGATAGGTTCAATGGCCTAGATGACAAAAGTAATAATCTTTTTATACGTGTCGCTGTACTGCGACGCAGTCATTAGAGAGAGAGAGAGAGTCTTGCAGTTCTGGCTGACACACGTTTCGAAGTTGATTAAACAGTCCCCACTCATTACCCGACAAGACACACACACGACCCTTCCCATCTCCCATCTCCCATCTTCATCTCCATCTTCATCTCCTTCCTTCTGGGTCGTCTTTTTCTTCTTCGAATCCCATGGCGCCTCTATAAAGTTCTCTCCTTTCGGCCCCTCCTCCTCCGCCTCCTCCTCGAACTTTCCGGATTCGTGGGGGGAAAATTCGCCTGCTTTCTTCGCCACCCTTCTCGTTCTCTGGAATTCCCGGCTCTGTACGGAGCTCACTCGAAGCGTGTGAGTCAGGCGGGAGCCCGTACGCGAGGCCTTAATTCATCTCCGCTTCTGGGTCGGTAAGTGGTATGTGATCGCGTGGCTTTTACCTCATCCGATCTGTCTGTGTCTTTGCCCTGAGTGGCGCTTCTGGGTTCTGCTCTGCTGTACGGGGATTCGAATTTTCTTTTCCTGTCGTTCTTTAATGTTCGGTGACGAGTACAGTTTCGAGCATCGCAATTCTCGAATTGGGTAAAGAGTGGTATTTTCTTGAAAGGCTCCTTCTTTTGGTCACTGTATATTCTGTAGAATTGAGGGGCTACGGGATCGTACATCTTTTTCTAGCAAGAAAACGCTTTTTAGTAAAATTTCTCTTTGGTTGACGAGGGATTGAATCGTGTGCACTTAAAAGATTTTTGAACCGTAGAAAGGAGGTCCTGGTTACAGCCGGTGATAATTAGTTTGTGAAAGCGACAATTTACAACCCCCTGATGTGTTGAATTTGGGTGAACAGCAGAGATGGGAGTATACTTGAGCACTCCCAAAACTGAGAAATTCTCTGAAGATGGCGAGGGCGACCGGCTTAGATATGGGTTGTCGTCGATGCAAGGGTGGCGTGCCACTATGGAAGACGCCGTGAGTGAATTCATCATCATTTGCCATCTGGCCTTTGAGATTGTACTTGATGAGTTTTGGTGCTGATGCCATTACTAACGTTGGTTAGTTACTACTACTGTATGTGTTGCCGCTAGCATGCTGCCTATCCCAATCTGGACTCTTCCACCTCGTTCTTTGGTGTTTACGATGGCCATGGAGGTAACAACATGCTTTTGGTATACTCTCAATATCAGTAACTTTCCTGAATTCTCTATTTGTTTGCAATATCGATATTTGCATCACAGAGTACAATTTACCATGACTTGCAGGTAAGGTGGTTGCCAAGTTTTGTGCCAAATATCTTCACCAGCAGGTTTTGAAGGAGGAGGCTTATTCAGCTGGGGAAATTGGAACTTCAGTTCAGAAGGCATTTTTCAGGTGCTGCTCATCAATTTTTGAGTTTGAATGTGTTGTGCATTCGAATTTCTGCTTTCTAGTCAGGTTTTTGCGTACATGGTTTATTGAGTTTTAGTCTGCGGTTACTGCTTGTTTGGCCTTGATCTCCATTGCAAGCATGCTTTTTTATGGATGGGGTGCAGAATATGTCTGGCTGAATCTGTTAGTTCCCAAAAGTTAAGACATGAAATGGAGGGCATAGTTGCTTGCTTAAATCTTTCTTTCTGTCCAGTTTTGTCTTTTTTTTTTTATGATTTAAGACGTGAGTCCTCAATGATCTGACTTTAACCAAACAGCTGGTTGTTACTTCTGTTGGACGAAATCCTGTTCTGTCATGTCATTATTGTTTTGTTAATGACAGTTAACAAGTCAAAACACTAATGGGCCGCTGCTTCAAACTGAAAAGAAAAAGAACAGTTCTATAGATTAGACCAGAATCTGTCAAGATATCGTAGTGCTGCCTCTTCTATGTAAGTTGAGTGTGACATGTAAAACTCAGAATGTACATAATCGTGTCAAACGAACAATGGACGAATAGAGTAAAAGACAAGTTTAATAAAGCAGATTGGTGGTGTCAAAACTTGACCCATACTCAAATACCAGGATATGTAACCATTTCTAAGAGCTTAAATTGTGAAGAAATGGGTATTGTAAATCAAGTACAATACATCAACAGACTAAATGGTGGGCAAGATCATCAACCAAAGCTTCTGACCAAATATGGGTGGAAAACGTCAATGCTTCTTCTGGAATAAATGCTTGATCAGATTGTGTTTAAAGTTCGCTTAGTAGAGCTTCTGTACTGCAGAATATGTCTGATGATTCATATATGTTGAGATCTGCAAGATGCGGTTTGAATTTTTACAGGCTCTACTGGGATGATTAGTTCTGCTGCATTTATTTTATATGAGACAGACTCACATGCATAGTTTTGTTGACATCTGCGATTGCTTTGGTTTTGCTTTTGCAGAATGGATGAGATGATGCGTGGCCAGAGAGGGTGGAGGGAACTAGCTGTTCTTGGGGACAAGATAAACAAGTTTTCCGGTTTGATAGAAGGGCTAATATGGTCTCCAAGGGGTGGTGACGCTAATGGCCGGATTGATGATTGGGCTTTTGAGGATGTAGGTGCAGCAAGCCATACATAAAAAATTTCTCTTATTACCGTTGCTGTCCCAGATGTTATTTCATTTTCTATTAATATTTCACAGCAGTGACCCAGACATTTTCCTTCTTGGCATTTTGTCAGGGGCCTCATTCTGATTTTTCTGGACCAACTTCTGGGAGTACGGCCTGTGTTGCAATCATTAGAAACAACCAGCTTGTTGTTGCAAATGCTGGTGATTCTCGGTGTGTCATATCTAGGAAGGGTCAGGTAGGATATCAAAACCACAACTCAAGACCATTCTTGTATTTATTGGAGAGGGTCATCATGGATTTCCTTGCCTGTTTTTGAGTATCCATTATCTTGGATTGATTTACTGAAGATAATGTGTAACTTCTGCGCCATGGATTATTAGGGATGCCGTATAACTTAAAATCTGCTGCGTTCATCTAGATATTTCTGACTGGTAGATGTAGTATGACTCCTGTATTCCTGGATAGAGGTAGTATAAGAACTGTTATTTTATCCTGGATTCTTCTTGAAAAGGCATACAATCTTTCTCGAGACCATAAACCTGATTTGGAGGCTGAAAAGGAGAGGATTATAAAAGCTGGTGGTTTCATTCATGCTGGACGAGTTAATGGAAGTTTGAATCTTGCCAGGGCTATAGGTACTCACTTCCTCCTCGGGATTTATTATGTCACATGTTTATATGGTGAAATATCATGCATTTGATTCTTGATTCCATTCTTGTCTAGTCATTTCCATTGGATCGCGTCGTCAGTGTGATTGGCAAATTTGACTTTTTTGCATTTTCAGTGGAATTTATCATGCAGCATGTAGCATTGATAAACACCATAATTGCAATTTGGTATTTTAAGCATACCAGTTTCCATACAATGCAGGTGACATGGAATTCAAGCAGAACAAATTTTTGCCTGTTGAGAAGCAAATTGTAACGGCCAACCCCGATATAAATACTGTACGTATAGTCCTACATAATCGCTCTTTTGTTTTCTAGGTACATTATTGCAAAAGTGGTTGTTCCAGGCATTTCCTAGTTCCTTCTTTCCTCTTTGTTGTCATTTTGTGTTTAACTAGGACTTTGGTGTGGCTGTGCCTAATTTTCGTTTGGCTTTTAATATTATTGGATTTATATGAGGTACCACTTCTAATCTTTTCTTTTAACTGTTTCGTCTTTAGGTGGAGCTTTGTGACGATGACGATTTCGTTGTGCTGGCATGTGATGGAATCTGGTATATGTCCTGATTCTTCATCTTGCTTTATAAATATATCAGCAGAAAACTTTGCCATATATAGGAGTTTTTGGGTACTATTCAATGATTAATTTTTTACTTTAAAGGATTTTGACTTAAGTCTTTTTCCCCCTTTCCATTTTTGAGAAACCCAAGTTTTGAGTGCCTGGATGGAATAAGACACGCTCAAGATATGTGGTCTGCATTGATTAAACCAATAGCCTCTATGATAAAATTCAAGGAAGGGTCCATTGGTAATGTAGATGATGCTTTTTGTAAACACAGTTATTTTAAGCTCATCTGTGATTAGGTTACTTCTTTTACAACACTGTGGCATATGAATTGCAATTATCGGCATCTACCTGAAGTTAAATGGTCATGTCATGGTAAAAAGAGAAAAGAGGAGAGAAAAAAGAAGGGGGGAAGGGGGGGAGGCAAATAGATGGTCATATGATTTTCTTCACTTTGGTTCAGGGACTGTATGTCAAGCCAGCAGCTAGTGGATTTCATACACGACCAGCTGAAGTCGGTACGTTGTTTTTGCTCATATATGTACACACTCATGCACATACATATATATTTGTCTGAGAGCAACATGATCTTGCATCTTAATTTCGGTTTACATGCAATACAGGAAACCAAGCTCTCTGCGGTATGCGAGAGAGTTCTGGATAGATGTTTGGCACCATCCACTGTAACTGGCGAGGGATGCGACAACATGACCATGATCTTGGTCCAGTTCAAGAAACCTATCCAGTCCTCAGTGCCCGCCGAGGAGCAATCTTCCACCTCCTCAGCCTACCGAAGCAGGGTCGAAACCAGAGAATAATGGGTCCGGACCTGAGTAAATTAGAAACAGACCGGTGTCGATGCACGGGTTTTTCAGTTGGGTAATCTCTTTTTAAAGGATTCCGATTTCTTGAAAATATAATGTTTATTTTTCTTCCTTCTCTCTCCCCCTTGTAAATTTTATTGTAGAATTGGAAAGGATTTCCACGAGATGGAAAAGCAGCATGTGACGTAGCGCAATCGAGTTGTCTTGACTATTTGCAACGCGTGAGTGGTTGGTAGACCTCAGACGAGGTTTTGCTGCCTTGCTAGTTGCTACTTTTCTGTTTTGACACTGACGCTTCGATTATTGAGTGGCAAAATAGGGAAGTTGGTTTGCTAGGTTGCCAAGATATGCTTCGTGTATTTAATACTTGAGCGGGTGTCATGTTTCATACTCACTCGAGATGGTGGGTGTGAAGCATATCGCTTTAAAGCGCTGATTTTGATTATCGTCCGGATATAATGTCTTAAAGCAAAAGGAAAACATTAAAAAGCACCTTCTTGAGCGATCTTTAAGCTTCATTACTTAAAAAGTTCTGGTAGAGTAAAATTAGCTTCATTACTTAAAGTTCTGGTAGAATAAAATTTAGTTTACTGTTCGAAGTTCGTTAAGACGTGTAGTTCTTTCATTTTTTTTCGAAGTGCCTTGAAAGATGTTATTTCCATCAGAGGGAAGTCGCACGTCGGGCAGCTGAGAAGAATATTCTGGGGCTCAATGATTTGAGTTTCGTCTCTCGGCCAGTTAGCAGACAAGTTAGCGTTTCGAAATGAGTTCTTCCAACCCTTGTAATGCATCATCAATCATAAAATGTGACGAGAATGCCGTTAATATTCAACAATCTGTACACAGCACAATATACCCCTCGAGATTAAATTTGGAGAGCTCACGCTCGACCCCAATATAAGCTTTAATTCAACTCAACTCAAATCGTATGCAAATCTAGTACAACTCAAGCTACTCTCAAACACGAATAGGGAAATCGCGATTCAAGTCTACGACGGTTGTAGATGTATAGGTACAATAAATATACAGCTATAAACAACAAATTACGCTCGTAGACAAGTTACTTTAGGAGCTGCCTATCTCAATGGAGCGAGTGCGTTCCCCTAAAGCTCGATCATTAGGAAAGGAAAAGAAAACCAGTTCAGCACAAATGGAACTTAGCCTTTCAGAGCATAAGAAGCATTACAGAGCATCCAAATCATGAGACAAGATCCGCTAATCCCCTACCAATCAAGCGCACTCGATCGAAATTGGAAAGCAAAGGTTTACAGGAACTAGGCCTCTAGAAAACAAAAGCAAGCTTTTGAAGAGAATCTACATTATTATCAAGCAGCATGGAGACAAGCTAACTTCAAGCAACGAAGCTCGAATTTAAAAGGGTATACTACTTTCACATGAGAATTTTAGAATCGCTATAACAAAAATCATAGTTCTGCTGACATACAAAATTGAAAACATAAGAATACATATGAATGATTTGAAGACGCCTTAAATCTGAGATCGGAACAGTCGCATTGTTTTTCATTCTTTGAAAGGAAGAAGCTAACCAGTGCACATACTCAACTGCATCGATCAGTCAATCTTCACTGACGAGTAAATGAGCCTAGTGAACCAGAAGCAAGCATAGAAGCCGATGGTTCCAGTCAGCACGAAAAATGCATAGGAAGCAATCAGCATGTAGCCGAAGTACAATGCCCCAGAAACTAGCTTCGTGATCTCGAGCTTTGTGAAGAAGTAAAACGTGGCATAGAGGAAAAGGTACAAGGCCGAGGATCCAGCTGTGAGGTAAGATCTCCACCACCAAAGATAGTCCTCGCTGCACAACTGGAAATAGCAGAGCACAATCGTAATTTCAGCACAAGTGACGATCAAGATAATGAAGACCAGGAAGAGGAATCCGAAGATGTAGTAGAACTGGTTCAGCCAGATTGAAGTGAGGATGAAGAAGAGTTCGATGAAGACGGCTCCAAATGGAAGGATTCCACCAATCAAGATTGAGAAGGCCGGATTCATGTACCAAGCCTGCTCTGGGATCTGCCTGGGAATTTTATTTGTTTTGACTGGATCCTCAATCGCCGGCTTCCTGAATCCAATGTAGGCACCCACAAAAACAAGTGGGACTGAAATTCCAAACCATAAGAATACCAAAGCGAACATGGTACCAAACGGCACTGCCCCAGAAGACTTCTGGCCCCATATGAGCGCATTCAAGACGAAGAAAATGGCAAAGACGATTGCAGGGAACACAATTGCAGTCCGCAGTGCTATTTTCTTCCACTCAGTTCCTTTGAACATTTTGTACAGACGAGAAGATGCATATCCAGCAAAGAGGCCCATGAATACCCAAAGTAAGAGCATGGCTGTCATGAGACCACCCCGGTTTGAAGGGGAGAGGAACCCGAGGATGGCAAAGATCATCGTGACCAGAATCATGCCAAAAAACTGAACACCTGTTCCTACATAGATACACAGCAGATCTGAGTTGGAAGGGGGTCTGAAAACATCACCATGGACCAGCTTCCATCCAGTCTCCTCCTGGGCTTCTTCCTGAGTCTCAAGCTCGTTGTACTTGGAAATATCGCGATAAAGTGTCCGCAGCATTATCATAGCCACCATTCCAGAGAGAAATAGGACAATCATCAGAGAATTAACAATCGAAAACCAGTGGATCTGGTCATCACTCATCAAAAGATAGGTATCCCACCGAGAAGCCCACTTCACATCACTCTCCTGAAAGATGAAAGAGAGTGGAATTGATATAATGAGACATGAGTCAGGACATAGACAACTCTCATCTAGCAGATTTATTTGAAGGTAACTGAAAAAACAAATAATTATTATCAAAAAGTGCTTCAGCTAATGAAAGACTCTTCACAGGAAAGATACAGGTTTATATATGAGAAACTGAAGAAAAACATCAATACCGAAAGTTCTTCAGCATATCAAAAAAAGGGTTATCATTAAAGCAAAGAAGCTCACCAGGAACTCCACATCATAGGTGAATATAATTTCCTTTTTCTCCTCAACCTCTTGAGGAGAATTTGAGTTAACTACTGTATGCTTCGAATGGGGATCGCATGTCGTTAGGCGAGTATTTTCATTCCACGTCCCTTCATATTCGTGCTTGACACTATATTCACAAAATCATAACCAAACACATCAGGTATTGCTATAAGGGGAGGAAGACATTGCAAATAATAACATTCGAAAGCAAGCAAAACCAACCTAAAGGGTTTGACCTCAAAACCCACAATTCTGGCCAAGTCGGTCTCTGCATCTCTGTGATACTTGACAGAAAATGACAAATGGTTGTGGATGAAATACTTCTCCTCTTTGCTCTGTGCATAAAAAGTAAAAAACTTATCATGCTGTGTTGAGAGAGAGAGAGAGAGAGAGAGAGAATTTTGTTCTGTTATGAGAGAACATACCCCAGCATAGTGGCCTTTAAGCCCAACATGAAAACCAAGTTGATATACAGGAGTGGCATCCTGCTCTGATCTCCGTAAGGGAACAACAACAGGAAGGTTGTCCAGAATCCTGTCATTAAGCACATCAAGAAAACCAAATTGAGCAATGTGCTCTAGAAAATAACAGAAGCTAGACTGGTCCAAAAGCATGTTCAACATGTTCCTTACATATTGACCCGATACTCATCAGCAATCTTTTCCTTCAAATCCTTCGTTTCCTTTGCATTAGGGACTGCACGGCAGAGGATTTTGCACATCTTTGGGTCCCGCATCTTAAACTGCAGAAATCCATTAGGTAATTAGCAAAATACAAAATTCATTCTCAAGATAAAATCTTGCAGACACAAAAACTAACCTCATAAGGAGAGTTCTCAATACGGTCCCCACGTAGTACTTCACCAAGATTCTCTGCACTGTCCAATATCTTTTTGGGGCGGCAAAACGGTAGAGA
The DNA here is from genome assembly GCA_028830015.1 of Eucalyptus grandis x Eucalyptus urophylla. Lineage (NCBI taxonomy): Eukaryota > Viridiplantae > Streptophyta > Magnoliopsida > Myrtales > Myrtaceae > Eucalyptus > Eucalyptus grandis x Eucalyptus urophylla. The sequence goes on from CM054189.1 coordinate 39,452,863, forward strand.
ATAAAAGGAATAAGGAAGCTGCGTCTTAATAGATGTCAATTTGTTCACTTTGACCTTCAGCGGATGTCCCTGCATTTTAGAACACGATAAACAAAAAGTCAACATGGGATTATGTCCGAGCAAAACCCCCATATATCAGAATGCAAATTAAAAAAGCATAAAATAACGCAGGCTCAGATATTTACAGCTCAAAAAAGGATACGCAGCACACCAGGACAATCATGGCAAGTGGCAACACAAAGTTTCAACAAAACTTTAAATATTAAATATCATCACTGCTCATCTTTGATCAAATGACTTAGATCGGACATATAATGCACGCACGACAGAAAAATATTCAAATTACAAAAAGAAGAAAAAAATAGCACTGCCAATAGCACTGCCAAAACACGTTAATATCCCCCTAAAATGGCTTGATTGCTATACATTGGCCATGCATCCAAAATATATCACAACACAAAGAACCAAAGAGATAAGTTTCATGAATTAATTAATACCTACATCAAGTCTCCAACCACAATCATTGTGTTTTAAGAACAGAGTATTAGGTAAATAGATTCTGCAGTTCTTAACCCCTATGCCATTTATGTAAGCTTGCCATTCATTCTCTTTTCAACTTTGTTTCTTCTTTCTACAAAATCTAGCTTGATCGTGAGTCTTCCCATGGGCAGCACATGCAATGTATTCCTCAAGCCTTCCAGCGGAATGAAATGAATCAAACTACATCAGTTTTTTACACTAACTGCTATCATCATCTCGTGGCCAAACACCACACGTCATCATAATTTGCTCAAAGTTCTATGGCTGAAATTTACAAATCTAAAGCTAAGTTGCCTACATCTCCAAATCTTGCTTCCTCACTCGCCAGATCTAAAAATACAGACCTACAATACGTATGGAAACATAAAAGAAACGAAATGTATCACATTCTACAGCTTATTCACACGATGTAAAAATTCAATTCCACAGCCATAACACTCATGCGCACGTGTTTCTAACGCGAACCCAGCAACAATAGCTCCTAGAAAAGCTAAAATCTAGCTAATCAAATGAATATCTGATTCCAACTACATCACAAGTCCACCTCCCAATCTAAGGATTAGCCTGCACAGCTACAAGACGACACTGCTATTCCCCATCACACCGAGTTACTCTAGAGCTCAGCAGCAGTGACCTAAAAATCAGGAATTGGAGATTCTCCTTAAGTGCACAGGCACGGCCATTTCCACAGCCTAATCCTAGAGGCTCTCCATCGCTCAAGATACTTCACATTTCCCGCGAAGGCAGCAATCTCTCTCCTGCCGAATCCCTTCCATCGAGAGCGTCGGCAGCCGAAAAAAATAAAAAGAATCAGGCAAATCGAATCGAGCACCGCTTCGCATTTCCACATGCAAAAAACAAACCATCGCATCACCACTCCAAACGAAGAACCAAAAAAAAATCCCTAGCGCTCTCAGCACCACCGACACCGCCACATCAGCTCCCTTCCCGACCGCGAATCAAAAGCCAGATCCGAGCCGCGTCGCGATCGCAGGCGCGGGCCGGAGCCGCGAATCGGCCAGATCCGACGGCCGACGGCGCAGATCGAGCCGCTTCGCGGGGGGTCTCGCACAGTGACGAGCCACATCTCTCGACACCGGACACGAACGCGCGCGCGCGCAAAGCTCTCGAATCCGCATGCATCCGGAAACCTAAGACGGCATCGCATCCGGGGCGGGCGGGCGGACGGGACTGGAAGGAAGCGAGAGCGAGCAGATGCCAGAGGCGGAGGGGGGAGAACTGACCTTCTCGAAGTCCTCGGGGGCGACGCCGGGGAGGTAGAAGGAGCGGGCGCCATGGATCAGGAGGAAGGAGAGGAGGATCAGGGAGGGGAGGGAGAGAGATCTCCTCAGCGGATCCATGGAGAGCGCGAGCGAGAGAGGAAGAGAGAGAGAGAAACAGTGAGATGTGAGAAGGAATGGGGAAGGGGGGGAGGAAGACGAGATCTAGAGGAGTTTTATTGGCCTTCGGCGATTATAAGCGTCAAAAGGTTGTGTGGAATGCAAGCGAAAGAGAGGCCCCAAATGGTGAAATTTCTTCTTCTTTTTTCTTCTTATTTTCTTTTTCTTTTCCTATTGAAATTACAATAATTTTTTTGATTATACGCCATAAATCGACCTGCCAAAGAAAAAAAATGACGAATTACGAAGGTATTCTATTTTAACACGAGAGCTTACAGACTCCGATTAATCATACATCCAACACATTATACACAAGGGATGTCGATGGATCAACACAGTAATGGACATGAGGTGAACTATTCTTAATTTTGCAGCTCATTGGAAAGTGGCGAGCATTGATTGGGGTTGAACCAAAGGGATCGGATCGAATCGGCCTATTTTTAAGCAATTCCTTTAGGAGAGTTGGTCCCATTTTTAATTCAAGGGTTTAGACTGAACCAAAAGAACTAATTCAGAGTTTAGTTGAGATTAATTTCATATATATAATCTAAATTTATATATGAAGTCAACCTTAGAGAGTTTTTGTGAAGCCAAATTTTCATGTCGTTGTGATGCAACCACAAGTTTAGATCGGCCTTGTTCATCAATTGTCATTTTGTACTCGATCAACATAAAATGAAGAAGAGAGGAAACCAAAAAAAGGAGAGAAAGAAAACATTGTCGGTTCCAAGGGGGAGGTAAGTCAATTTCCGGTTCCATAACAAGGGAACCGACCCTACTAGATCCGGTTCTTAGGATGAAAATCGATCCATCTTAAAATTAATCACCCCAATCAATTGTTATTAAGGGTGTCCAACAAAGTTAGGAGGCGAGTGCACAGTTGCTTTCCTCATGTCATTGCCATTGGACGAGCCTTTCATAAGGACTGTTGTTCAATCACATCGCGGAAAAGACGAGGCGAGTGGAGGCCCACTTTCCCCTTGGTATAAAACAAATGGGTTTAGATCCGCATACGATTTTTTTACTCGCTTTCTAAGTCATACGCATCGCAAGCAGAACGAGCGCGTTCCCAGATCTCTCGGGGCGTGCATGGAAACACTCCAAAAAAGTGTTTCCGGCACACTTCTGTACGGAAAGTGTTCCCGGGAACAAAAAAGGAACATAAACGCGTTTGGTTGCGTTTTTGTTCTTTTTTTGTTTTTTTGTTTCTGGAACGAAATAGAAACAGAAAAAAGAAACAAAAAAAAGTTGTTTCTCCAGAAAAGAAATACTTCTGGAAGAAACAAAAGAACAAAAACGTCTCTTCTCTCTCTTCTTCTTCTCTTCTTCTTTTCTTCTTTTTTTTCTTCTTTTTTCTTTGGCCGGTCGCCGGCCTCGGCCATGGCCGGCGACCGGCCGTCGAGGCTCGGCCTCGCCCAGATCCGGCGAGGCTCGGCGTCGCCGGCGCGGGCGAGGCTCGGGCTCGCCGGATCTGGGCGAGCTCGAGCTCGCCCAGCCATGGCGAGGCTCGGGCTCGCCGGATCTGGGCGAGCCCGAGCTCGCCCAGCCAAGGCGAGGCTCGGCGTGGCCCGCGCCGGCGAGGCCAAGCCTCGCCTTGGCTGGGCGAGCTCGGGCTCGCCCAGATCCGGCGAGGCCGAGCCTCGCCCAACCACGGCCAGGCTCGGCCTCGCCGTGGGCCGGCGAGCCTCGCCGTGGCTGGGCGAGGCTGCCGGCCCCGTCGGCCGGTCGCCGGAGGCCGGTGACCGGTCGGAAAAAAGAAAAAATAAAAAGAAAGGAAAAAATAAAAAATAATAAAAAATGTTTAAAAAATTAAAAGAAACAAAAAAATAATAAAATTTAACCAAACGTGTTTCTGTTCATTTTTTATTCCCGGACCAAACGTTACCAAACGCGTTCTTTTATTCAAAAATTGTTCCCCGGAACAGAAACACTTTTTTTTGTTTCTGTTCCCAGGAACAAAAAAAGCACAGAAATAAATCCATGCGCACCCTCGACGTTCCTACTCTGACACATGGTGGGCCGGCCACGGAAACTCATAATTGTCTAATGCTAATTTCGATGGTCAAGATCGAATCTAAAAGACCCTTTCTTTTTTTTTGGACGTAATCTGTTAAAGTGAATGAAAAGAATGTTGCGTCATTTCCTACAAATTACCCATCAGATCCGTGGAGTTTCGAATTTATATGCATTTGATTTGACTTCTTAAAAGCTTTAGGCTTCTTTGAAAAATGTTAAGAAATTTGGTAAATTTAATTTCAGACCACTTTGGAGATCTATTTTGAATTTTCAGTATTTTGGGAAAGCAACTTTTAGGATTAATGAACTCTTTTTCTTTCCAAAATTGCCTCCACTAAAATTTTTATATTCCAGTCTTGCCCTCACCTTTTCTGTCGTACGGTCCCAACTTGGTCCAATTCCTATACCCTCTCTCAGTGAGTACCGAGAACCCACCATCACCGACATTATTCTCCTCAAATCAATAGGCCTTATTTGCCAATATCAACAATCAACTCATTGGCTAAGAAGTACTAACACTCTTTGGGATCATTCTCGTCATGCCGGATACTCTGATACATTGTCGATATTCTCAAACATTTGATTAATATGTGTCAAAAAATTCAACACATAATCAATCCTCCTACTCGAGTCGGGAATTTTGGCATATGAGTTCAAAGTTCCAATGTAGGGTTAATTAAAAAAAAATCAGTAAATAAGAGCTCAAAATATAAATATATAATAAATAATAAATGATGAAAAAAGAAAATTTTAATATTCTCTTATCTCCTAACTCTCACTTCTCCTGATACACAATTTATCTCTTAAATTTGTGTTTTTATTTTCTTTTGACGTGCTTTGATACGCGAGTTTAGAATTTGGATTGTTTTTTCTCAAAGTTCTATGGATTATTAGAATTGAGTAAAATTTGTCAAATTGAAATAATGAATGATATTCATATATTGTGGATTAATTTTTTAGTATAAAATTAATTATAAAATCTTTTATTATTATTTATTTGTTTGTGAATTCTAATCAAATTAATTTAATTAAAATATTTATTTATCAATATATATTTAATATATAATGTATTCCAACATATCGAAATTCTTTATTTTTTTAAAAACAATGTGTAGTGTGTCGCGAGTTGGTGTTGATACTACTTAGCTCAAGGATTTTTCCTTGATTTAGTCATGGCGACCAGCTCATGAATACCCGGAACCCTCCTTGATCTACTTCCTTTCTGAGATTTCGATTTGATTCAATCAATCGAATTTCGAACTTGGTTTTGCGGCGAAGCTTGTGCTTTGTAGTTCCATGGTTATACCCGGGATTCGACCTTTTCGGAACATGGAGATTTACTAGGACACCAAAAAGGATGCCCCCAACCCCCGCATGGGCCATGCCCTCACTGCCATCGCCGCCACCGAATCCCACGACCCTCGTCCGATCCTCTTTGGCGACGCCATAGCCATCAAGGGCAGCACCGCCTCCTCCACCTCCGGCATCAGTGAAATGGTCATATTGCTTCAGTGTGTTATCATGATTTTATTTAGTCTTGTTCCCTTTGCCTTTTCTTTTTCTTTCTAACTTCAGATCTAACTTTACGAAAAAAACTACACCAAAAGCCACTAATCAAACACCTTGAGCCAAAAAAAAAAAAAAAATCTTCGAGGAAATGTACAGCTCAACTGAACGCAACCTCAAATGATTCTATTGAATTGCGATTGACTTGATCATTTGCAAAAGGCTGCAAAATTAGAAGAAGAAACCCTTTGAAAGGGGTTCCAAAAGATAATGTTAATTGAATGATGAAGTGCCAATTATAATACCTTAAGCGCCTATAAATAGGGAGGTCACCTTTTAGGAAATAATCAAATAATTAAAATCAAATGATAGAATCAAGAAAAAGATATTGATAAAGGGGAAAGTTTTCAAAATACTACTAAGAAACCTATAAATACATCCGAAATTTTCGATGTCTCGGAAATCAACGATAACACATCCTAAATCTTTGACGTCTTGAAAATCAAGAAAAACATGTGAATTTGAGATCAAATATAGTAATCCAGTTGTAACTTTGAAGATCCGACAATCTTCTTTGATTTGTGGGATTCACCGCTCAAAGATTTCCATAAACACCTCCAAAATCTTCGATGTCTCGTGAATAAAGGAAACGCATGAGTTTGCAATCAAAATATTGTGCAATTTCGAAGATCCTGCAATCTTTTTTGATTCGTGGGATCACCACTTTTGTGGATGCTTGAAAATTTCATTATAAGTATTTGCCCATTGTGTTCTATATACATCATGTACCCACTAAAAAATTAACAAGCTAACTTACCGGACCTGGGGTCGGCCCGACCTAAAAATGCGAGCAAGCATTAAGCTCATTTTAGACCGTTGAATCTTCCCCTCTCTCTTCTTCTTCACCTTGTTCCACGAACCACCTGTCCAATCTTGTCCCTTGCCTCGAGAAAACGTACGAAAAAGCTCACCCCACCACCAAACAGCCCGTTTCCATGCCAGCTTCTCTCTCTCTCTCTCTCCCCAACGGCTAGCTCTGCTTCATCTCTCCACGCTATATATATCCCCCCATACCCACACTCAACTCTCAATCTACACTCCATCGCCTTAAAGCTTCCCACCATCAACCAGCATCTTCTCTCTCTGTCTCTCTCTCTCCTTCTGCGCAATGGCTGCTTCTGCAACCTCTCTTCCATCTCCTCTCTCCCTGGCCCTTCTCCTCCTGCTCCTGGGCAGCATGTCCTCCCTGTCGCGAGCCGCCGAGGTCCTCGTGGGAGGAGCCGCCAACGGCGGCGCCTGGAAGATCCCCTCCTCGCAGACGGCCGACGCTCTCAACTCGTGGGCCGAGAGCGCCCGCTTCCGCATCGGCGACGCCCTCGTCTTCAAGTACGACCCCGCCCAGGACTCCGTCCTCCAGGTCACCAGGGCCGGCTACCTGGCCTGCAACGTCTCCGGCCCCGTCGCCCAGTACGTCAACAAGGGCGGCGAGGCCAAGGCGGAGCTGGACAGGTCCGGCCCCTTCTACTTCATCAGCGGAGCTCCCGGCCACTGTGGGAAGGGACAGAAGCTGATCATCGTCGTGCTGTCGCCCAGGCGTGCCCCCGCCGAGGCGAGCTCTCCGGCTCCTGCTCCGGCGGAGACCGAGGTGCCGGCGGTGGCTCCGACCAGTGGGGCTGCGAGGTTGGGCCTCAAGATGGGTTGGGCCTTGGCTGCGGGCTCGTTGTTCGGGGTCTTCGGCTTGGGCTTGTTTTGAGTTGAAGATACACAAGGGATTTCCGTTCCGTGTGGGGATGAGATGGAATTATTGTGATGTTCCCTTCCCAATCGTTTAAATATGATTCGTTAATTCTTTGGAAATTTCCAGGCTATCGAAAATTTTACATGTATTCCTATTGGCCTGAGCAATTCATTCTATTTTTTCTGAAGAAAATATATATATTTCGTGCAGTTTTTAACTTTTAGTATGCTCTAGTATCTACTATCTAATCCTACACAGAAGAAAGTACACCCATGTCATCTCATTGACAACAAGGGGGTTTAACTTATACAAATAAAAGAAAGGACAACGTTAAAAGCCCAATGTGTCGGGGTATTTCAAAGTGCTGGCTACCCAAATGGCGGCAATCCCAGACATGAATCACGCGACCGCCGAAAGAGACCAGAAATGACCAAAGAACTCTGCTGATATAGATTGCAATGTACAAAAATAGCATGGCATCACTCTACAGAAAGCAAGCAAAGGGCCTGCGAAACAAAATCAATCTTCATCCGATGAAATCTCCACCAATCCCTTGATGACCTTGTCATGGCCGTTTTCATCATCTGAATCATCGATCAGAGCTATTGCTACCCTCCTGTGCAGTCTCCAGGAATTCCTTGGCGGTAGCTTGAACAGACTGGAGCAAGCGAAGGGCCTGCACAACAAAATCAATCTTCATCCGATGAAATCTCCACCAATCCCTTGATGACCTTGTCATGGCCATTTTCCTCATCTGAATCGTCCATCAGAGGTCCCTTAAAACCAGTTCTATTGCTACCAAGAAGCTCCTGCGCAGCTTTCTCCAGGAATTCCTTGGCAGTAGCTTGAACAGAGTGGAGCCCGGAAGACTGATACTTCCTCTTCCTCTCATAGCTCTTCTTCAGCTTTGGCCCCCCTCCTCTACTTAGTTCCCTCATGCTCTGCCTCTGGTCTGCAATAGAAACCTCTCCATGAAACCTACTGGGATCTGCAGTCAACATTCAATGTCGTATAAAGAAAGTGATCGAAGGCATACCTGGGGTGAGATTAGGCAAAGAATGCTCAATGAAGCGAGTGGTTGCTTGGAGATTCAATGTAGTAGAAGGCCGAAGTGGAGCTTCAGGGAGAGAAACAAGGATACAAGTATATCATCAGAAAATGGTACAGCAATAAGGTTAAAACTAAAAAACCAGATGCCCCAAACTCTTAAGTCAAATTGTCTGCGAATCATATAGCATAACAATCAAAAGCAGCAGACAACACCAAGGATTTTCACCATTTCAAACAATTCTGATCATGGTTCCCATCTCACAACCAATTTTTGCGACAAAAATAAAGTTCTGATGTAATGTAAAGCTTTGCCATGACTAATTATTTAACATCTGACTTCCTTGGAAATACTAATGGTGGGATTGAACAAGAATGGAGCCAGCAACGTGGGTCATAAGCCTGAGTTTTAACTCAGATTTAACTTAACCAGGAGCTTTGTAGCACAAATTCTTCTCAAGGGGATAGAAAGGGTTCGTGATGGATTCTCCCTTTTGAAAAGCTGATCTCTCTTTCTTTTCTTCATCCTTCCTGAATCCTGATCCCAAGGATCAGATTCAGACCATAAAAGGAAATACTTTCATCACAATTACTCAACCGACGTCAGCATGGTATCTGTCATTCGACTATGTTGTGATGAATGAAGAAATATTATCAATATAAATCACCATCAATTGAGCATTTGTGCTATGGCCAAGTGCTTCTCTGGCAAATCTAAGGCTGTAATGCTCTTTGGGAAGAGAATAGCAAACTTCCTGTGGAAATGAAAAGCTTTCACTCATTAACTTCAGTGTGTGCCTATTGAGATTTCCCGTAGACTGTGCGTTTGTCAAATAGCTGCCAGGCTAACGGGAGGATCTCTGGTGTTGGTTTTCCATGCGATTCACTCTTCTCATAAATTCTTTTCCTTACTCCAATACAGAATACTAGAAGATGATTATGGCGAGCATGCTCCAGCAGATACTTATCACTAGCGATAATGTCGCTCCATTCAGACTTTCTTGGCCAAACAGCATCAGTAAAAGGACTTAAATGGGAAACACAACGTATATAAACTAGACGGTTAAATGCATGTATAAAGGTTACTTAAGATCAGATTAGGCGCACATCCGTATTTATGCGAATATGGATAAACATATCGGTGACCCACTCAAACATTCTGGCCCCCTCAACTGAAGAATGAAATCCCAGAAATACGGAGACTTAGCAAGTACCTTTACTCAAATCCACAAGCCGCTCGAGTTTGCCTTCATACAAGCTTAGCCTCTCCTACAAATGTCGAAACAGAATCACACAAATTAAGCCAACACTCGAGAGGAACTGCTCCACACAATCAAGTTCAAGCAGAGGCCAGAGTCAAGCATAAATAAAGCTCATTCTGCACGCCAAATGTAATCCACTAAGCAAAGAATATGCTGCAACCGACATCTACAAGGAATCGAAATCGAATCTTTTATCACTTACAAGCTCGGATTTGATAGGATGGTCATCCGGGTCGACGCCATTACACCTTAACCTCACTGTAATCACACACAAAATACCGAGTCATATCAGCTATCAAGAAAACCCAAAAACAGCGAAATGCGGCGGCCTAAAATCAAGACCCAGAACCCAAATTTCATCGTCAAAAAAAGAAACAAAAGGGCGAAGGCCGGGGAATGCGGCGGGAGCTACCGGCCAAGAGAGTCGAAGCGGCTTTCGCGAGCACGAGCAGGGCGCGGGCGCGATGGAGAGGCGGCATTTCGGCGAGGACGTCGGGGTCGGCGAGGGAGAGGAACTCCAGGAACTGGGTCCGCAGCGCCTCCACGTTGCGCAGCGTCGTCTTCGCCGAATCGAGCACCGGTTCCGGCACCATGCTCTCGGTCGGGCCTCCTTCCATCGCGGTATCCGAGCGAATTCTCTCTCCCGCAATCACCAAAGTCTCTCTCTCTCCCGAAAATTTTAGGGCTTTAGGACAGAAAAGGTTTGGGGTTTTAAGGTTGTTTCCACTCGACCTGTACGGGAGGGGGGAGGCCGGCATTCCATCGGCCGAAGAGATTACGCGCGGGTGACGAGGGCATGTCGAAAGAGAAAAGGGCGACGAAAAATGCTCGCGGGCTTGAGAATGGGCTTTTTGGTATAAAAAAAATCGCCGTTGTAAAGAAAGGCGATCCATGGTGGCCCAATGACAAGAGGATCATAAATAATTCATGAAGTTTACCTTAATTCTAAAATGATTTATGAATTTTCAATTTATATGATTCATGAAATTTAATCTAATATGTAATATTTCTCTAAATTTTCAACTTGTTTAATGTGTTCACTTTTGATACATGTTTAATCTAATGAACTTGAATTAATGGAAAAAATAACATAGTTTGAGGACTAACTTGAACATGTAAAAATAATTCAAGGACCATAATGAATAAATTAAAAATTCGTAACAACTTTCACGTTGAACTAAAATACATGAACGGAATTAAACAAATTAAAAGTTTAAAAAACATATTGCACACTAAACTAAAATTCAAGATCTTTTTGTTTGATCTATTCTTAAATTTTTGAACATTCAAGGTCTTTTTGTTTGATTTATTCTTAAATTTTTAACTTGTTCATCCCTGAATTTTTAACTTGTTCAATATGATCCTTGATTATATGCAAATTTTAAAAGTTTAGATTATGATCCTTGATTATATGCAAATTTTAAAAGTTTAGATATCGTATTACACTAAAATTAATTCATGAACCATATTGAACAAATTAGTGCATAGACGATATTATATATTGTGCCAAAATTCAAATCCTATATTGAACACATTTTAGGAACGTTAACGTACATGAAATTAAAATTCAGAAACTGTTTTGTGTCATTTTCTTTGCAATTTATGGTGTCCTGAGTTCAAATGCAGCCGTATTGTATGTAGTGTACGTCATTTTCTTTACCGAGTTCGAGTGCAGCGGCATTGGTCTCATTAAAAATTCGTCGGGACCTGTTTAATGCGACGGGACTTTAAGAGCAAACTTTTATAAACTTTGCAGCTATATAAGTGAAAATTATAGAAAAGACTTCACGCCGTGTACAAATCTTACGTAAAGATGAGATCCACATGGCGATTTGCGCGCTTGCTGAGCATTGAGCAATGTTCATCGACTCAAACGTACAGAAAATACGGAAATTCTCACGAAATAGAACTAGCGCATTCAAGTCCTCCGTTTTAATATATAAAAGCAGAGATAATGTTCAACACAGTGTCGACCTTTCGATGACATAAATAGGCAAGTAGGCGAGCATTGCGAGAGATCCTTGAACTTCGATACAACCTTCTTGATAAAAAGAGAAACAAAAAGAATCCGCAAATCAAGAACCGCCGGCTACTTCCTCGGGCGAGTGTCTTCCGGCCCAGCAACGCCAGTGGCCACCTTGGCGACGTCCCCGGCATCGGCCTCCGGCTTCTTCAACACGTAGAGCGCGAAGTAGCCGACGGCCCCAGTTATGAGGAAGCCGGCGATGGCCATGGCGGGGAAGCTGTAGGGCAGGCCGCGCCGCTGGTGCAGGACCTCGCCGGGCCCGTGCCCGGGCGGCCGCTTCGACGCCTCGACTCCGGCGGCCCTCACTTCTTCCGGGCTCATCTTGTGGGTGTCCGCCATTTTCCTCCAATCCCCATCTCCTTCCTTCGCCATCTCTCTTCTCGTTCTATTTCTCGATCGTCGTCTTCTTCTTCTCTCGCTCGGGATAATGTCGGACGGTTTAGAGATCGCGGTGTCGAGGGACCGAAGTGCGCGCTTCGTCGAACGCCACGTGGCAGCTTGCATGTCTGCCTCCTCTCGTAGCATGGGACACGTGGGATTTCGCGTTATACACACATGGCACGGTCGTGCAGACTGCAGAGTTCGCTCACGAAATGACCAGTCTTTCTACTAATTGAGAGGTTTGGTATTAACCGTTGACCCACTGCCATATGTTTCGGCTTGCACACAATCGGAATACAATAAAAAATATCTACATAATAAGCAATCCGAGTTTTATTCAAACGTTTATCTCCTGGTCGCGTTTAAATCAGAGCACAAACACAATATATGCATAATTTGCAATCAAGATTGATTCAAATGTTATCCTCACAAATGATTACCGATTCTTTTATCAAAATTAATTACTCGATATTTTATCTGAGTGTATATACAAAGAGAAATTTATCAAAAAATTGTAGATCTTTTATAATTTATCAATTCAATTCTATACATTTTTTATCAATTTAATATTAAATCTTTTGTAATTATGGCAGTCCGATTTATTTAGCCAAATTTGGTCCAAGCAGTCCGATTTATTTAGCCAAATTTGGTCCAACGCCATGCACTGAATTGGCCAAAAAAAAAAAAAATTGAATTGGTAAAATTGCAAAAGATTGAGGACATTTTCTTTTATAATTTTCGCTATATATAAAAGTTATGGATGATTATTGAAATACACAATTATGTAAAAGTTATGGATGATTATTGAAATACACAATTTTCATATGTTCCATGGTTTCTGCATTTTATTCACGGTCGCTGCCCTCTTCCCTTTTCTGGCATTCTGCTCTCTCACCGACAGTAGTCCCTATTTTTATCCGTGACTAACGGATTTGGGATGAAACTAGCCACAATCATAAGTTTTTTTTTTTTTTTTTTTTGTAAGGACCACAATCATAAGTTCCAAAAGCATGAAACTGCTTTTATCACTGGTCAATTCCATTGCGGGTTTAAAGTCCTTTTGATGTTCTTATATTAATCAATTTTGTACCCTTGTTTTGAATAGATGAGTCGAATATGGAAGTTAATCATATCATTGGCCCAGATTAAAGATAAGGAAAAGGTTTTGCTAATGCCCAATGAGCAGGCATTCCCACCATTATAATTACACATTTTAATGGCCAAGAAAAAACAGGAGAAAGGGAAAAAAATCAAAATACTCGTATTCCTCTACCCCCATTCAGTACCATCTTCTCTTCTCCAACGACAGACTATTAACGATGGTCGGACTCTCGGAGATTACCATAACGTCGACCTCGCCCCAATCGCGTGTCTTGGAACAGCGGCCTAGCATCATCGCAACAACGCCATTGAATTCTTTCTTGACTGTTCTTGTTTCTTGACGGTTCTTTATTGAAAGTGAGAACAAGGTAACGAGGCACTTCTCTAATTTTTCTAAATATGGAAGAACCAAGGCAACGAGGGCATAACCGACGGCATTGTTCTCCGAGGATGTCCCCTTGTAAAAAGTTTTTACCCGTTCTCTTTCTTCAATCGTTCTGATCAGGACAAGTGGGGTTGGTTTGTTTGCATCCACCACAACAGTGACAGCATCATGGCTGCGGAACGGAACTCTGGACGCCGTCGATGGAGGCAGGTCTGGCCAGAGTTGGCTCCATCCTCCGCGGAGTTAGCATCGATAGAGTTTGCATCGATTTAGTCAATGAACATGGGGCCGCTGGCTCGTCCATCCGTGAAGATGGAGCCAGATCTGCCACCTTCAAGAAGAGGAGGCAATCTTCGGCGTCCATACATGAGGGAGAGAGTGTTGGAGCGAGAGAGACCGAGTTGCGAGACAAAGCGGAGAGGCAATCTTCGGCGTCGGGGATGGCGGACCAAATGGTGCGGCAAAGAGCAAGAACAGGAGAGGCATGGTTTGGTTAAGGCAGTGTATTGTGGATGACGGGTCATGTTTCGTGTTAAGTTCGCATGTGAAGGAACGCCCTGTTTGAACATATCTGCACTTGAGAAGAGCACTATAACTACCAGAAGGTTATGTGAGCACTACTTGCATATGACCCTCCACTTTTCACTTCTCTAATTTAATTTCAAAAACCTAAAAGTCAAAACTACGAAGATAGCAAACTTAAAAAGATTCGATCAGATTCGAAAACTTCCAATCTAGACTCGGAGGAGAGCGTCTCGATCACTCGGACATCTTCATCGCAAAACGAAATGAGCTTGCATGCATCCAAATCTGCTCCTCTATCGTCCGTAATCCCAAGCATAGCGAAAAAGATGTACTTTTCAGTTTGGATTAACTAATGCTCGACCATTTTCTATTCATCATCTATCTACGTAACTCCAAAAAGGGCGATACATACAGACCGACCGAGACTCCAGAACACGCATGATTACAGGTTGACATCCCTCATGCGAGTCGTACATATTCACTTCCTGGCACGAACATCCGAAGGCGGGTCGTGGGTGGTGACTCCGTTCCCGACCCTGGCGCGTCCCTCCCTCGTGTTCCTCTTATCTTTGTAGAAGACGTAGTAGCCTGCCGCCGCCACCAGGAGGATCCCGCCGACCGCCATCGCCCCCGGGCTCATCGGCATGTTCCTCCCTCCCGCCCTGGCCCTGTGGGCATCGTCCACCGCCATCTCCTGCTCTCTCTCCCTCCCTCTCCCTCTCTCTCTCAAGAGTACTCACCGATCTGAGGTTGATGAAAAGAAAGAAAGGCGATACCGGTCTGATCAATGGGGAAGGAACCCGACACGTTTATGTAGGTGTCGAGTCGACGTGACACGTGGCGGCGGGCCGCGTGTTCGCGTCCTTACAAGCGTCGTTCTCTAGGGTTCGGACGTAGCATCATGGTTGCAACTAGTTGTTTCTGCATGGTACAGTGCATATCTATTCCACATAATTTAGGTTGAGCGGACGTCGGATGGTGATGATGGGTCATCTTTAGCTGCAGGAATCTTCTGCAAATATGTCATTAATTATTGTTTTTTTTCTTTAGTTATTTGATGATATTATGCTAATAGAGCACTTTCTTGTTCTTTCAATTAAAGGAAACGAAATTACGTTCGGCCTTTCTTTCGAGATTTATACAATGGGAAGATATCATAATTTTCTTTTCGGTCCATTTCCAAAAAATCGCAAATGACTGCTGAATAAAATTCGCAAAAAGTCAAAACTCCATGGAAAAGGAATTGAAATAGAAAGCTCCAATCATGGCTTTGAAGATGAATCGCCGCTAGCGTAACAATGGCTACAAGAGGGAAAATATGAGTCCAGTGGCCAAATCTCTTGTTATGCTAATCCTCAGGTAAGTTTTGAATGCTTCCCTTCAAGTTGCCCTCTGAAATCAACAAAAAAATAATTCGAAGTTCTAAAATTATAAACGAATAGACGCTTTAGATGAACAAAAAGCTACGCATATTTTATCTTTATCAGGCTTTTTAAGCATGGAAATACTACTTAAATAACTAAAAACAAATTACGCTCGATTTATTTGGAACCATTGATTGCTTTTGTTCCTTTCTAAAATAATTTCTGGATCGATCCCTATCTCTTCCTCCACGCTTTAAAGCACCGTCATTTGAAACTTCTAGTTTTATTTGCAAAGGTGCTGTCTAATTTTTTCTCTATGAGGATATAATTGGATTTCAAGCCTCAGATTACTGAATACTAAACTACTTTGGTAATAATTTATTGGGAAAAGTACCAAAAAAGTCATAAACCTATTGCATCGATACCAATTCAGTCCTAAACTTTTCAATTAGACCAATTTAGTTCTAAACCTTTTAATATTGGTACTAATTCAGTCCATCCGGTCAATTTTGGCCGGCGACACTGACGTGGATGTCGACCAGTGACCGGACGCTGACGTGGCAATTTTTATGATTTTTATGATTTTTTTGAATTTTTTTGAATTTCTTATTAATTTTTTTTCCTTTTTTCTTTTCTTTTTCCTTTTCTTTTATGCTTTCTTCTTCGTGGTTGCTGGCGAGCCTCTGGTGAGGCTTGCCGGCCACTGGGCGAGGACCGTGAAGCCCTCGCTTGCCGCCGGTGAGGGTCGCGGCCCTCGCCCGGCCTCTCCTAGAGCCGTCGGTGAGGCGGTTTCGCTCGGATCTAGGGGAGGCCAGCCTTGCCCGTGGCTGGTGAGGCCATGGCGGCCATCACCAGGGTGGAGGCGAGGGTTGCGAGCCTCGCTCGGCCTCGCCTTGGCCTTGCCGCTGAGTCCCTAGCACCTCATTTGCTGTCGACCCCGGAGCTTCTCGACCTTGTCACCGCCTCCCTCACCTCCACGAAATCCCAATTCGAGGCCCTGGTCCCCCACCTCCCGCCCGATCTTCGCCTCCAAAACCCTAGCCCGCCGCCCCAACACCCTCCTCTCCTTCTTCTAAGGCTGGCCTCGCCGGTGGCTGGCGAGGGCTTCGCGACCCTCGCCTTCGCCCCGGCGATGGTCGCCAGGGCCTCACCAGCCACGGGCGAGGCTGGCCTTGCCCAGATCTGGGCGAAGCCACCTCGTCGGCGGCTCTGGGAGAGGCCGGGCGAGGGCCGCGACCCTTGCTGGTGGCAGGCGAGGGCTTTGTGGCCCTCGCCCAGTGGCCGGCGAGCCTCACCGGAGGCTTGCCAGCAACCGCAAAGAAGAAAGTAGAAAAGAAAGGAAAAGGAAAAAAAATAATAAAAAATAATAATAAATTCGAAAAAATCATAAAAATTGCCACGTCAGCGTCCGACCACCGGCTGACCTCCACATCAGCGCTGGCCGGCCAAAATTGGCCGGATGGACTTAATTGGTACCAATATTAAAATGTTTAGGACTGAATTGGTCCAATTGAAAAGTTTAGGACTGAATTGGTACCAATGCAATAGGTTTATGACTTTTTTGGTACTTTTCCCATAATTTATTTGTGAGTCGATATTTCTTTATTCATAATATACAAGGAATGTAAATTGATTAAGTTTTAGGCTCTCGTATGATAAAGTAGGGTGTTCGTAAGAATCCTATTTGAAAACGCAACTTGGATTTTAGCGACCCGATCCGCAGCCTTGTTGGTATCTCTCGGCTTATAGATGACTGAAACTCCACTAAACTGGGCCATTGTTCCCTTGCAATCAGCAACGATGGACTAGGCCGGCCAAGGAGGTTCCGCTAGGCCTGATAAGCTATGTGCAAAGTGATAAGTTATTTAAAGATATGAGCACGTGCAAATCAGTTCTCCCCTTAAGCTGCTGGTTTAGTTCAGTTCGTGTATCTCTATTTTTCTTCACCCAAAGTACCGCTACTCTCATAACTAGGGCTTTGGCAACCCATGCGGATGGAGCATGGATCCTCTTGGTAAAGCCATCAACAAGGAGGCCGGCATCCTGCACACCCCGGCGACCGATCCAGCCATTGTCGAGCTGCGCCAAGAACAATCAACATTAATCTTCAGCTCATTTGTAGAAGGTGGGTTCCATTTTGTCGAGTTATTTGGAGCTGCCGATGACCCTCTGCTTCTACTCTTTCCCCTTAGGTTCCACTTCGTGTAAAGTGCTGTAGCGATGCCGGCTTCTTCTAGAGCAACCGTCGGGTCGGGCTTCCTTCGTTGGAAGATTGATGCGTTGTGGATCTTCCAGATCTGCCATAGAACACCAGCGAAGAGGGCTTTCGAGTTTGTTTCAATTTTGAAGGTGAGACTTTCGAAGATTCACTTGTCAATTCGAGTAATACGTTCTGGAGATGTGTCGGCTTGAAAGTCAGGGGCTGACCATATGATCTTTGTCCAATCACAAAGGAGGAAAATGTGCTCTGTTGTTTTTGGTGCTTGTGTGCTCTATTGTTTTTGGTGCTTGACCACAAATTTGACAGGTTGGATTAGGTAGCATTCGCCTTTTATATAGGTTGTCCCTTGTCGGGAGAGTATTGCCGCATATATTCCATAGTAATAAACAAATTTTGGGAAAAGTCTAGAGCTTCTATATTTCGTTCCATAATGACTTTGGAGTTTGGTAGGATGAGGACATGGTATTTTTATCGGGGAGTTCTACCCTTTTATGTATTCTGTTATAGCTGCTCTTCACATTATAGAAACCCGAGCTATTGGCTATCCACACAAGCTTATATGGTTGGAAAGATCTTGACATGTAGAACAAAAGCCTACGGTCCAACCATATATAATTTGTATAATTTCGTTGAGAATTGAGTGAGAATTTTAAATTTGAAATTTTAGGGTTTATACATGAAAAAGTTCTAGAATTTTCAAATTACTTGCAATTGATTGATGTTCGTTGTAAATCATGGCATGAGTTTCGTGAGAAATCAAAGCTTCTGCCGAGCGCTTTCTCTCTCTCCGAGAAGAAGCATGGTCGGAGAATCTTTCAAGTTTTCGAGCTTTTTGGTTGTCGTGTTGGTTTTTTTTTTTTTTTGTGTGACTGGCTTCCACTGCTGTGAAAGATGAACAGACCTCTGCCTTTTTGAGTTTATGAGCTGCTTCTTCGTGAAGAACTCTCCGAGTGAGAGGGAGATGATCGGGTTACGTGCCTGATATCTTTGACGTCATTTGAGCCCGAACTGCGTTGGACACCGAATAATCAGGACTTTCGTTTGAGAAGAAGTTCTTATCTTCACACTCCTCTACGAAGGAGTCTTTTTTTTTTTTTATGCTTTTTAGGATTTCAAGTTTTTTTTTTTAAGGATTTCCTACTTTATGAGGTTTCAATTATTGCTTTCACTTCTAGGATTTGCTTGTTTGCATTTTCCATTCCAAGAATGCAATTCATTTGATTCTATGAAATTAAAAGTTTATTTCCAATTTTGAGGGCATGGTGGGGCATACTAAACCAGTCCAATGACGATATCCAACCATGAAACAATATCATCCACGGAGAAACCTTGAGAGCTGGACTTTTCTTATGCTTCCTCCCAAAAACTTTTTCGAAAACAAAAGTATTTCATTGTTAAAAGCATTTTTCCTAAAGTTTGTAGCATATTAAACCTATTTGTTTGTCTGACTCATTTACTTCTTGTCTCAGAGTGTAATCTATCTTATTATGACAAGGGATATCTGAAAATAGCGTATCAAGTTTCAATGATGATAAAATTTTTGGTTTAACTGATGATCAATTGGCTTAGAACGCATTTTCAATGGAAAAAACAAATGTGGGGCAACTCTCATTACTACTTGTGCAAGATATTAACCCCAGAGGAGCAAAATTGCTTAAGAGTAAGTTAAAAAAAAAATCATTATCAATGAGATAAGAATTAAAATCATTTTCAAAAGAAGTTTCTTTCCTTGATCTTTTACTCCCTAATTCGTCATTTAATTCTTTAATATCATCTGTATGAAGAGATGCATGAGAAATAACATTAGTTCTTAACAAAAGAATATGCTAAAAATTTATGCATTCTTTGTCTGGACATTGTATTGCTATCAAGCACATCACTTTTTAGTACAAGAAATGCACTATTATCTTCAACATAACCAATAAACATGCAACAAGATGTCTTGAAGCCTATCCTCCTTTTCTTAGTACTAAGAAGCATAACCTTAGCAAAGCACCCTACACTTCCAAATATTTTAATAGGAAAAGTGGATTAAAAGTCCTAAAACTTGTCACAAAAGTGCAATTAAGTTTTAAAGTTATTAATAAGTGCAATCAAGCTCTAAAACTGATCAAATTTGTATACTCAAGTCTTTCCATTAACTTCGTTCAACTTGGCTAACGAAAAATATTGGTGTGGCTAAAATATGAAAGATAAGGATAAAATGATGTCGTTTGGGTTCAAATCTAATTTTTAAATCTAAATATTGTTTAAATTAAATAAAAAATAATCTAAACTTATATAAAAAAGGGGAAGGACAACAGAATCAATCAAGGGCCCATAGGGCCCTAGCCATCATGCCCCACTGTCGCTAGAATGGGTTGGCAATGGCGGGCGACGGTCGGCCAGGGTTGCTAGTGCTGCTATGCCCTGGCCAGTGGCTAGCAAACCTAGTTGACCATAAAGTCAATTGTTAACACTTAAATTTTGTTTTGTTTTTTTTTTGGTTATTTATCGTATGAAAAATTTTAGGGATTGAATTCAACCCCTAAACAAAAATATTACTTGCATTATTCACATTTGCATGGATCATCGCACATGACTTAGTTGCATGACTTCTCTATGACCCACCAGGGAGAGATCACTCTTTGTCGCCCAACGCCTCCACAGATAAGCATGCATAGGATCGTCTCTTACAAATATCGATCAATAATTTAAAAGTGAAGAAAGGCAATTGCGATCGGCAAATGGAGAATATCCATGAGTTGAACGGAAACAAATATGTTGGAGGGAAATCAAGATCATGGTGTTCACTCTCTTGATATTTACTTTCCGCCGATTCCTCCATGATGGCACCTCCAAGATCTTAAATTTCGGGCCAGAATCGGTGGATTTAGAAAGCAAACCAATTATCGAAGGAAATAATAAAAACGAAAGGAAAGAATACGAATCTGATTGGGAGGAATCATTGGAATATCAACAAGAGATTAATACTCATGGAATGAATTAGCCGATGGTGAATGAATGTGGACACGTTCAAGGCAATATTGGTAAAAGAAGAAAAGGAAATGGCGAAGGGAAAAGGCCAAAATCATAGAGGATCACCAATCATCGCCAAAGGAGTCTCCCTGGATTCAAAACTTCCAAAAATACGTGGGAGTTTTCTGGTATAAGAGGGGACGATTAGAAAGAGAGGAGGGCCGCTCGCGATAGAGAGGAAAAAATGGTGAGAAAACACAGAGAGGTGCGATAGATAATCTCAGAGAGAGAGAGAGAGAGAGAGAGAGAGAGAGAGAGAGAGAGAGAGAGAGAGAGAGAGAGAGAGAGAGAGAGAGAGAGAGAGAGAGAGAGAGAGAGAGAGAAAACAGACGGTCTGGGAAAGGAGAGAGGGAGAGAGAGTGTAGAGAGACTTTGGAGAGGCTTTGGAGAGGCTTCCATTAGTGCAACATAGTAACTCATGGTGCAATACACTAGATATGCACAGCGGGAGATAAGGCTAACAAAAAAAGGAAGGGTGGTCTTCTCTTTTCATCCCATCCCTGCAGACCCTCCCGCGAGCAGCTCATCCACTCGAGATGACCCCGGTCCTGCCTCGCGCCCGATGCAGCTCCGCCCAAAACAGATCGTGGCCTCCACGCTTCCTGCTGTTCCCGTTCCTTTAAACCCAACACCACCGCTTACTACTTTATCTATCATGCTTGACTATTCTTTCACGAGCTGTCCAGAACTAACCAATGCCCCTGCAGCAATGAAACAATCTGGTGATGATCCTTGTTTCCTCCTACGTCCACGCCATTACGCCATCCACTGCCGAAGCTCGTGCTGCCATCGTCTCATTGGCATCCCCGGCGAGTTCCTAGGCGACACCAGCAAGTTTCCCCTCATGCTGCCCGGTCCACTCCCGTCTCCTATGAGAACTAGGCCTCGGCAAATCACCTCCGAATGACATAGCCCGCACTACTGCATCTTCCACTCGCCGAGCAACCGGTTCAGACCGATTTACCCAATCCGCCCATCGACCTAACCCAAACCTAGATCCAACCCTGTCGCATTGAAAAGAAAGAAAATTTTCCATTTTTTTAGTTTTTTTTTTTATAATTTTTCTATTTTTCTATTTTTCTTTGTCTTTTCCCTATTTCGTCCTTTTCCCCTGCACATCGTCTTCGCCTAGCCATCCTCACTCGAAGACTCTCCACCAGCAACTTCAATGTCTGCCAATCAAGAACCAACATCTCTTGTCGTCATCAACCGCCCTTATCCGCCGTCATAGAATCAATACCAGTCGCCATAGAGGTCCGTTCATCTTTCATGGTAGCGGAAGCCGGTCACGCAAAAAAAAACCAACACAACAATCAAAAAGCTCGAAAACTCGAAAGATTCTCTGGCCGGGAAACTCACCAGACGATCACCAGACGATCCCCAAGCCACAAGCTTTGCAAAGCGAGAGAGAGATAACGAGATGATAGGGAGAAATTCGCGAGAGAGAGATAACGAGATGATAGGGAGAAATTCGAACTTAGCAGAAACGCAGCATTCCACAAAAAAATGCTTCTTCTTGGAGAGAGAGAAAGCACTCGACAGAAGCTTTGATTTCTCACGAAACTCATGTAATGATTTATAACGAACATCAATCAATTACATGTAATTTGAAAATTCTAGAACTTTTTCATGTATACTAGAATTTAAAATTTAAAATTCTCACTCAATTCTCAATGAAATTATACAAATTATATATAGTTGGAAAGATCTCGACATGTAGAACAAAAGCCTAAGGTCCAACCATATATAATTTTTATAATTTTGTTGAAAATTGAGTGAGAATTTTAAATTTTAAATTCTAGGGTTTATAAATGAAAAAGTTCTAAAATTTTCAAATTACTTGCAATTAATCGATGTTCATTGTAAATCGTTGCATGAGTTTTGTGAGAAATCAAAGCTTCTGCCGAGCGCTTTCTCTCTCTCTGAGAAGAAGCATTTTTCTGTGGAATGCTGCGTTTCTGCTGAGTTCGAATTTCTCCCTATCGCCTTGTCTCTCTCCCTCTCTTACTTTGCAAAGCTTGAGGCTTGGGAATCGTCTGGTGAGTTTCTCAGTTGGAGAATCTTTCGAGTTTTTGAGCTTTTTGGTTGTCGTGTTGGTTTTTTTTGCGTGATCGGCTTCCGCTGCCATGGAAGATAAACATACCTCTGCCTTTTTGAGTTTATGAGTTGCTTCTTTGTGAAGAACTCTCTGAGTGAGAGCGAGAGGGAGATGATTGGGTTACGTGCCTGATATTTGACGTCATTTGAGTCCGAACTCTGTTGGACACCGAATGATCAGGATTTCCATTCGAGAAGAAGTTCTTATGTTCACACTCCTCTACGAAGGAGTCTTTTTTTTTTAATGTTTTTTAGGATTTCAAGTTTTTTTTTTTTTAGGATTTCCTGCTTTATGAAGTTTCAATTATTGCTTTTGTTTCTAGGATTTGCTTGTTTGCATTTTCCATTCCAATAATGTAATTCGTTTGATTCTATGAAATTACAAGTTTATTTCCAATTTTGAGGGCATGATGGGGTATACTAAACTAGTCCAATGACGATATCCAACCATGAAAAAATATCATCCATGGAGGAACCTTGAGGGCTGGACTTTCTTATGCTTCCTCCCAAAAACTTTTTGAAAACAAAAGTCTTTCATTGTTAAAAGCATTTTCCTAAAGCTTGTAGTAAATTAAACCTATTCGTTTGTCTAACTCATTTACTTCTTGTCTCAGAGCATAATTATATAACTTGTTATGACAAGGGATATCTGAAAATAGCGTATCAAATTTCAATGATGATAAACTTTTTGGTTTAACTGATGATCAATTGGCTTGGAGCGCGTTTTCAATGGAAAAAAAAAACAAATGTGGGGCAACTCTCATTACTACTTGTGTGAGATATTAACCCTGGAGAAGCAAAATGAGTGCTCGACCTTTCTCAACTCCATGCTTGATGCACCTATTTTCGTTATGCATTGATGAGACAATGGGGGCAAGTGAAGAGAGGATCACCCAATTTTGGAGAAAAAGGTGTATCTCATTCTTGAATATAATCAATTTTGGAAACACCATTATTTGCATTTTTTTCCTTGCAGATGACAAACTGTGGGGGATGTCAAATTCTAATGGTGATAGTGGACTAACTAAATCGGTGCTTTGGTGCCTAATTGAAATTTATCTCTCATTTTTCATTGCATAGAACCCTATTCATGCACGTTCTCTTAGGTAGGGACAAAAGCAAGAACGGAGCGTCTATCAAACTGAAAATCGTATTTTCAGTCTTGATTGGTCAATTAGTGTGTTTGTTCCCTTTCAATAGGGGCAATCCAAGAACACCCATTGTTGAGATGGTCCATTCGTGGGATAATTCCTTGAATAAATGCTCAAAATCATGCTTATGAAAACATTTGTGTACTAAAGTCACAAAAGTTTTTCATGCTTGAAGTTATTGAGCTCTTTTGAAAATGATTTTGCATGGTGACTTTAACATATTTAGTCCATTACCCCTGTTAAGAACCACCCCACATTGGGGCAAATTGGAGGTAAGATGGCATCATGAGATGAAAAAAATGGAAAGACATTTTTTGCTCTCACTTGTATCAATCTTCAAGTCGTGCTATTACATTGAATTCATGTGATCATTTAAGTGCCTTAAATTGATGAAGAGCATTCCTTTCTCCATCCTATACACTTATATCCATTGCTTAGCCCACTTGAGCCTACGAATTCATTTCATATTAAACCCAATTGGTGATCATCCCTCACACTGGGGCAAGGCAAAAGACAACCATTCAAATAGCATGGTCTAGAACGCCGATAGAAGACGAAGACTTTGTGAGAAACCAAAATATGGATAAGTGCGAAGAACATGGGATATGAAAAAGTAGTGTGCTTGGTAAAAGCAAGGCCAATGCCCCAAGAGAAAAATCAAACATTGGTTGTAGAAAGTTGTATCCTCAGTGAGGCGGTACATAAAGAACTCAAATGCCAAGATGTTACAATCAATGAAATTTTGATACGAAGAAAATCTTTGACGATGAAGAAGAAGATTGGTGGCAATGTCAAGGTGATCACCAACTCTAACCCCTCTCAGCACATTTTGAGCCTAACAATCCTTTCGTTTCTCACCAATGAACCAAGTTACGTCCCTTACAAAGTTTCTTCAGATTATGGCACTTGAATTAACATGAGAGTTCATATGTTTATAAGCATTGCTCAAAGAAGTGCAAGCAAAATTATTTCATTCTCATTTTGCAGGGTTCTTGACTTGTAAACTCGGATATAATTACAGAATTATTCTTTCAATTGCCTTGACTCAAAGAGTCCATTTGTTAAGCCATTGACCAAGCCTACATTATGGTCCTTATTAAAGACCTCTCAGATTGGTAAGGTCGTACTGCTTGCAATAATACTCGGACCTTGTTGGTATGATGATAGTGAGATGGAATGATTCTCCTAAAATAGCCATTCTGAATGAGAGTGAGTGAAAGTCCTTTCTAACTGAAAGTCTGTCATTTAGTATTCTTAAGAAATCCATGTCATTGTCTTGAACGACAATTCTCTCCTGTGGAAATTTGGGTGATGCAAATATGGTAAAGTCATTATGCATCAACTTTGATTGAATTGATGAAAACCTCACTAAACTTTGAAATGTGCAGTAGCTTAGATTGTCTACCTCTTTGATGGATGCATACTAGTTTTTGCTCTAATCGTGTCTGACAAATAATATTTCCTTGAAGACTGAGTAATATCTCATGTTCAAGTTACTTATTTTATAAGTAATTGACATGGCGTGCTTTCGTAACTCGGGTCTCCCTATCAAACCAGCGTGCTTCCATAGCCCAGAGTTTTTTTATATTGACTTGACGTGCTTTCATAGCCTGGAGTCTTTTTCATTGACTTGGTGTGCTTCTATAACCCAATGTTGAGATAGCTAGTATAAGCACCTAGAGGGGGGTGAATATGTGTAAAAATATTTTCTCGAGATAAGAGAGCAATACTAAGCAGACAATAGATAGGAAGTTCTCCTTTCGTTAACAAGGCGAATTATGATCAAAGTAAAGCAGAGAGTAGGGAAGAGAAAATGAACACTGAAATTATAGTGGTTCGGCTTATTCCAAGCCTACGTCCACTCTTCCGCACTGACAGCCCACCGGCTGGATTTCACTATGAATAAAAGAGATGTTACAGCAAGGTTTTCCCTTGATTCCACAGTGTAGATACTCTACCACACTTCCTCAAGGTTTCTCAGTAATATGAACTCTCTTTTGTGTACAAGATTTCGCTCAGAAAATGAATTGACTAAGAACAAAGTGCTTCAGACTTCGGAATTCTTCTATCGCGCACCCACTCGAACAACTAGAACGTCTTCCTTATGTACTCATTTATGCCATCATACCCGTTGGCACTTACCAAAAGAATTCTTCCAATCTTTCCGTTGGACAGAATCAATTAGGAAGATCATTCGAGCTATTTAAGGAACATGTCGATAGCCCATCAATCCTGCTCGCCCATACAATTAGGATCTCGGTTTCCATAAGTAGAACATTCCAAGTATACTTCACCAATCATCGGATCCTCAATCTTTGAATCAATAAAGGATTCCGTTATGTCATATCCAGCCAAGAGATCTTCTCCAATCAATAAGGTCAAATCTTTAGCGAAACATCAAGTTCTGGATAGCCTTTCTTCGACGGATTAGAAACTGTCAATGAGAATAGACTTTGAGTCTTGAGTCTGGCAGTCCGAAGGTCTTTAGACTTTAAATAGAAGAGTCTGCAAATCTCCAAACTAGACTGATGTAAACGTTTTGTCAGCTTCAAAATACTCTAGGAAGATTTCTCCAACAGATGTTTATTTTGATTGACACGACGTGCTTTTGTAGCCCGGATTTCCTTTATATTGATCGGTGTGCTTTTGTAGCTTGGAGTCCTTTTCATTGACTCGACGTACTTTTATAACCCGATGTCTCTCTTAATTGACACGGCGTGCTCCCGTAGCCCGAAGTTCTTGATTTGGCATGCTTCCGTAACCTAGAATCCTTTTCATCAACATGGCGTGCTTCTGTAGCCTAGAGTCCCCCTATCAAATCGGTGTGCTTCCATAGCCCAAAGTTCCTCTTAACCAACACTGTATGCTTCTATAGCCTGGAATCTCTTTCATCGACATGGCGTGATTCCGTAGCCCAGAGTTTCTTTCCATCGATCTAGCGAGCCTTCGCAGTCCAGAGTCGCCTTATTAATTTGGTGAGCTTTTGTAGTTTCGAGTCTCTTGCACAGCGAGCTTTTGCAACCCGTGATTTACAATCCCTCCGTATCCAAGTTTACTTTCTCAAATCCTTAGTTAATTTACCAAAGGTACATTTTCTATTTCTATATTAGCATTTACATCATATTTTGAGAATGGGTTCATCAAAACGCATATACCCACAAAAAAATTCATCACATTGCATTTGCATGGTGAAAATTCAGGTCTCATTATGTCTTTGAATGCAACCTCTGCGAGCTCACCTTCAAAGAAGGCTAGTTGTTGACACCTAAATTTTAGCGACCCAATCTTTTAATCATTATATAGAAAATTAGGGATTAATTTTTAAGCCCTAAAAAAAGAATTTGATTGTATAGCATATAATTTTAGATGAATTTATTTTCTTATTGCACGCGCATTGGATCAACAATGGTGAATGGACGTCAATGAATGAGCTTAAGGATATTTGATTCCTTGATGTGATATATCTTTATTTAAAATAAGAAATAAAGCAAGAGGGAATAAATATCTTCATCAAATATTTGTGCATATATTCATTCGCCGTGAGACCTAGCATGAGAAGGGAATGTTGGGCATGTCGTGCAGGCACATGGATTTGCAAAGAAAAGATATATCCTTGCAAAGAAGAAATATTCGGTTGAAGAAGAAAAGGAAAGAACACATATTCATCCAAGAAAAAATCCGCAATTAGAAGAAAACAAAATTGTGTCCTCGGCCGCGCCATGGGATTTCTTTCTTTGATGGGCATTGTTCCTTTGCATATAAAAGGAGAGGCGCCGCAATTCTAAAAAGCAGCTCGTTCATTCACGAAAAAAAAGGAGATGGTGAGGTCAAAAAGTTGCTTGACACACAGAAAGGAAAAGTCAAGAAAAACATAGAGAGTGCAGGGTAAAAAGAAAAGAAGGGACGCGAACAGAGGGAGAGAAAGGAAAAGTTAGAGAAAAAGATAAAAAAAGAGAAGAAATAGGAGAAGTTGCGAGGGGTCATCTTCTTTAGCCGCCTGCAAGTCCCGACTCTTGCCATTCACAACGCCATCCAAGCTTCAACCCCATCGCCATCGCCGTTGTAGCCTCAAGTGCCGCATTTGCTCTCGTCGCCAACGCTTACGACTCATTGTTCGCTGAAACCATCCCGACGCCACGACCAGCCTGATGACGCTGCAACTCCGATTGCCGTGCGCCTCAACCCTTCGATGCCGTGAGTATTCCTACGTTCTGCAATTGCTCCATCCCGTGATCCACACCGCCTGCCGTTGCGGCACCAAAGCTGCTGTCTGGATGTGCCACAAGCTCAACGCTATAAGTCCCAACAATTCCAAGCAAGGCTTTTGTCCAGCAAGCAATCCTCAGCGAAGTCCAATCACTGCTCGACGAGGCCAAGACTTTGTGCCACCAACTACTGTCACGAGCCGCGAGTCCCTATGTGATCTCGCTGATCATCCGGGAACCATCACCGTTGACGCCGCCAAGAAGCTGATCGCCACCGCTGGTCATCCGTTGAGCGGATTCCATTCTTATTTTTAATTGGGCAATATTATTTGCAAAGTTAGGTAATTATCTTATCTAAATTTGATTTAGATATTTTATTGCCTAATATATGTTTTTTAATATCTTATGTGCATATTTGAATGATAGGCGTATTTCCAATTATGATTTATTGCCTAAGGCGCAACTGCATGTCGATTTTTTTATTCCACATCGATTTTTTATTCCATCTATAAGGCTTTAGATGGAATAATTAATCACGTGGGAATAAAATTGATATTTTGATCTTTAAGGCTTAAGATCAATTTATCGATTTTATTAGCAAAATAATCAAGTTGATTAGATATTTCTTTCCTAATTCGAACAATGGATATGTCTTTGATGACTGTGAATGATTTCGTGCTTATCTTGCTTTAATTGCTTTATTTATCCCAAAAAATACAAAAAAAGTTTGCATTTGCATATACTGTAGATTACAATTGATTTCCTAGATAAAATTGCATGATAGAATAATTGGATACCTTCCTAATTATATTAGAATGCATGTTTAGATGATATCTATGTTAGATAATATCTTGGAATTAATTCGCATGTGGAGATAAATATCTAAGTTAAGATAGGATTGAGATTAGTCTATTTCCTAACTTAAAATAGATAATATCTCGCTTTAGTTAGATTTTTATTGTTAGTAATTTTTAATTACGAATTTTTATATAAAAATACAAAAATATCACGCGCATATCTTATAAAATTAGGTTCATGAAATGCGTGTTATTTATTTATTGTTACTAGGTCCATTTAATTAGAAATTGCCCGTCATTAGAATTAGGCCATTTAGTTAAATCGCATGACATATAGCTTAAATTTCATTAAACAAGAGAAAATCCTAAAAAATATTGAATGATTGCATGTTAATTAGGAATCATATCCAGGGCTTTTGATGTGAATTTTGAGCTAACATTGCAAATGCTTTTATTTTTTGTTTGTTTTTTTTTAATGCCGAAGATTCGACCTAGCTCACCAGCCTAGCTCACCTTTTGGAGCACAACACCGATTATATCTCAGGGGAGACTGGCCTAGCAACCCACTGTTGGGGCTCCCCACTTAAATTACGGAACCGTCCTAGGAGTCAAAGCCTTGACCTGGAACCTAAATTTAGGAAGCAAGCCCCACTAGTGTGGCCATGCATGGGTGGGTGCAGATACTTTTGTTGTTACGATGTAAGTCTTGTAATTTATTCATTACTTTCTTGAGTGTTAAATTGGTGGTTTGCGCACCCGCATGATCACTTCACATGTTAGGGAAGTAAATTAAAATAAATTCAAACTGCATGCAAAACATTTTTCGGAAAAAAAGAGAAATATATCGAAAATGTGTTAGAGAAATCTAGCATAATCAAGTCTCCGTATAGACAATCTCTGGTTCGCAGAAGTAAAGTAAATATCCCATTACTTTATTGGGTTTCTAATCGACCCACAAAAAATATATTAGTGGCGACTCCTAATCAAATTTTCATGTTAAGAACTTAAAACTAAGTTGTGAATTAGTATAGGCTTGGGAGAGCTTGAGCTAAATTTGGGCTTAGTAATCTATTAGTCAAACCCTAGGTGGAACACCCAAGGTTAGGTCGCGACAGGCTTATCTCCATGTAACTCGACTGCGATCATGTCATCTCTCGAACAAATTGGTGAGAAAATGAATAAGCCAATATAATGCGGACTCTAAGAAGAGCTTATCAAGGTACATTTATGTCAACTGGGGGGGGGGTCCACACGAGAGATAGGGATGAAAGTCGTAATCGACAGTGATGCGGATTTGTTATTCTATGGTTGGCTTTTTCTTTCTAATCCCAATTTAGTGCATTGGTTCAAGATCATTGCACCATTAAATAAGTTCATCCATGAGATGTTTTATACTCATGACCCTGTTGTTGGATACACAGATTATCCTTTTTCTTAACTGAGAAAGTCATGACAAGGACGCTTGCATAACAAAAGTGTTTTATTAAGATAACTAGATATGTAATAAGTGTTTGAATGAGGGGAGTTAGTATTTGTTTTTTTTTTTTTTTTTTTTTTTTTTGTCCTATCTCTAATTCATATCTCATTCTCATATTATTTTTGCCTTTTTACGGAGTGT
Source organism: Eucalyptus grandis x Eucalyptus urophylla (assembly GCA_028830015.1). Classification (NCBI taxonomy): domain Eukaryota; kingdom Viridiplantae; phylum Streptophyta; class Magnoliopsida; order Myrtales; family Myrtaceae; genus Eucalyptus; species Eucalyptus grandis x Eucalyptus urophylla. The sequence continues at coordinate 39,483,261 of CM054189.1, forward strand.
AGAAATCGAACCCCACAACTGTGATAATAGTTCCCCCATAAAAAAAAAAAAAATTCCTTATCATTGGGCCGCGTGCCTAGTGGCTAATATTTGGTGTATCTAATGGATGCTTGAATTGGTGGAATTGGTGAATGAAATAAGGGCATCTATAGTGAGAATTTCAACTTCATACAAAAAATGGTACATATGGATTCATTAATTTCTTTTGAACTGTGCTTCCACCATTTCTCTGACCACACACCCGATTGATATGCTACGAATATGAGTGTTATCCACATGCGACCTTAACAAAAAATACAGGTAGGCGATGTTCTTATCTTTATCCACTAAAAGTAAGCCTGGTCGAAGCCTTGAAGAATGTTTCCTTCGACTAGGGATGAAGAAAATATGACTCATTTTTTATGTTGTGATTCCCTTCTTCCTCCGGTTAGTACAGACTTGCATATCAACCGCATGCTAGCTCAACTAAAAGTAACATGGGTTCTGTCAATATTTGTAACCCATCAATAAAAAGATCTTACCCTTTTGATTTTGGTTCTATGATATGCCTTAGTAAGTCAAAAGAATGAACTGTGCTCACCTCTAATCAAGTCTCATATAAATAGGCCATAAGTTTGAACATTATCTACATGTTCCATTGATAAATGAAACCGTCAGGCTTCAATTTCCTTTTAAAAATCCATTTACAACCAATTGATTTTGCATTTGATGGTAAATCAACAATTCCTAAGTTTTAATTTGTCAAATAGAATCAATCTCAATTTTTATGGCTTCTTTTCAAAAATGACTTTCTTTAGCAAAATTGCTTAAAAGTTAAAAAAAATCATTATCAACGAGATAAGTATTAAAAGCATTTTTAAAAGAAATTTCTTTCCTTGATCTTTTACTCCTTAATTCGTCATTTGATTCTTTAATATCATCTGTATGAAGAGATGCATGAGAAATAGCATTAGTTCTTAACAGAAAAATATGCTAAAAATCTATGCATTCTTTGTCTGGACATTGTATTGCTATCAAGCACATCACTTTTTAGTACAAGAAATGCACTATTATCTTCAACATAACCAACAAGCATGTAACAAGATGTCTTGAAGCCTATCATCCTTTTCTTAGTACTAAGAAGCATAACCTTAGCAAGGCACCCTACACTTCCAAATATTTTAATAGTATAAGTGTACTAGAAGTCCTAAAATTTGTCACAAAAGTGCAATTAAGTTTTAAAGTTATCAATAAGTGCAATCAAGTTTTAAAACTTATCAAATTTGTATAGTCAAGTCTTTCCATTAACTCCATCCAACTTGGTTAACAAAAAATATTGGCGTGGCTAAAACATGAAAGATAAGGCTAAAATGATGTTGTTTGGGTTCAAATCTAATTTTTAAATCTAAATATTATTTAAACTAAATTAAAAAATAATATAAACTTATATAAAAAAGGGGAAGGACAACAAAATCAATCAAGGGCCCATAGGGCCCTAGCCATCAACGTCCCACCATCGTTGGAATGGGTTGGCGATGGTGGGTGATGGTCGGCCAGGGTTGCTAGTGCTGCTATGCCTTGGCCAGTGGCTAGCAAACCTAGTTGACCATAAAGTCAATTGTTAACACTTAAATTTTGTTTTTTTTTTTGTTATTTATCATATGAAAAATTTTAGGGATTGAATTCAACCCCTAAACAAAAATATCACTTGCATTATTCACATTTGCATGGATCATCACACATGACTTAGTCGCATGACTTCTCTATGACCCACTAGGGGCTGATGCATAGGAGATCACTCATTGTCGCCCAACGCCTCCACAGACAAGCATGCATAGGATCGTCTTTTACAAATATCGATCAATAATTTAAAAGTAAAGAAAGGCAATTGCGATCGGCAAATGGAGAATATCCATGAGTTGAACGGAAACAAATATGTTGGAGGGAAATCAAGATCATGGAGTTCACTCTCTTGATATTTACTTTCCGCCGATTCCTCCATGATGGCACCTCCAAGATCTTAAATTTCGGGCCAGAATCGGTGGATTTAGAAAGCAAACCAATTATCGAGGGAAAGAATAAAAACAAAAGGAAAGAATACGAATCTGATCGGGAGGAATCACTGGACTATCAACAATAGATTAATACTCATGGAATGAGTTAGCCGATGGTGAATGAATGTGGACACGTTGAAGGCAATATTGGTAAAAGTAGAAAAGGAAATTGCGAAGGGAAAAGGCCAAAATCATAGAGGATCACCAATCATCGCCAAAGGAGTCTCCCTGGATTCAAAACTTCCAAAAATACGTGGGAGTTTTCTGGTATAAGAGGGAACGATTAGAAAGAGAGGAGGGCAGCTTGCAATAGAAAGGAAAAAATGGTGAGAAAACGCAGAGAGGCGCGATAGATAATCTCAGAGAGAGAGAGAGAGAGAGAGAGAGAGAGAGAGAGAGAGAGAGAGAGAGAGAGAGAGAGATGGAACAGACGGTCTGGGAAAGGAAAGAGGGAGAGAGAGTGTGGAGAGGCTTCGGAGAGGCTTCTATTAGTGTAACATAGTAACTCATGGTGCAATACACTAGTTATGCACAGCGGGAGATAAGACTAACAAAAAAGGAAGGGTGGTCTTCTCTTTTCATCCCATCCTTGCAGACCCTCCCGCGAGCAGCTCATCCACTTGAGACGACCCCGGTCCTGCCTCGCGCCCGACGCAGCTCCACCCAAAACAGATCGTGGCCTCCCCCTCGGGTCACGTGTAGAGGCATGGCAAGCCCGCAACTCCGGTAGTGTGTTTCGGCGAGACCATCTTGTTGCCATTCCATGGCCTGAATCAGCCCAATAACTCAGCAATCCCAGTGGTATCCAACAACGTTCAGCGAATCCAGTGAACATCAAGGCAACCCAGGCGAGCTCCTGCATGTCCGACGCCAATTCTAGCAAGTACAGCGAGACACCGGCGTGGCCAACGTACCCAAGTGCCTGAGTGCCATCCAGTAATTTCACTGCGATAAAATTGGGTTGCTTCTCTTCCTTTCAAAGTTGTTCGCTCCATATTTTTGGTATTTACTTTGTTTTGTTCTGATGTGTTTAAAGTTGTTCGCTCCATATTTTTGGTATTTACTTTGTTTTGTTCTGATGTGGTGATCGCAATCAATTTGATGCCGAGCACAAGGACACACAAAGGAAAAGATACAAGCGGATTGGGTAAATCGATCTGAACCGGTTTGGGCTCAAACGACGTCAAAGATATCAGGCACGTCACCCGATCATCTCCCTCTCCCTCTCACTCTCGCTCGGAGAGAAGCAGCTCATAAACTCAAAAAGGCAGAGGTCTGTTCATCTTCCACGACAGCGGAAACCAGTCATGCAAAAAAAAAAAAACCAACATGACAACCAAAAAGCTCGAAAGCTCGAAAGATTCTCCGGCCAGGAAACTCACCAGACGATCCCCAAGCCTCAAGCTTAATAGAGCGAGAAAGAGACGACGATACGATAGGGAGATATCGAACTCAGCAGAAACGTAGCATTCCATAGAAAAATGCTTCTTATCAGAGAGAGAGAGAAAGCGCTTGGTAGAAGCTTTGATTTCTCGCGAAACACATGCAACGATTTACAACAAACATCAATCAATTACAAGTAATTTGAAAATTCTAGAAATAAATCATAGATTTCAAATTTAAAATTCTCACTCAATTCTCAACTAAATTATACAAATTATATATGGTTGGAAAGATCTCGACATGTAGAACAAAAGCCTAAGGTGCAACCATATATAATTTGTATAATTTCGTTGAGAATTGAATGAGAATTTTAAATTTGAAATTCTTGGGTTTATACATGAAAAAGTTCTAGAATTTTCAAATTACTTGCAATTGATTGATGTTCGTTGTAAATCATTGCATGAGTTTCACGAGAAATCAAAGCTTTTGCCGAGTGCTTTCTCTCTCTCTCTTAGAAGAAGCATTTTTCTGTGGAATGCTGCGTTTCTGCTGAGTTCGAATGTCTCCCTATCGTCTCGTTGTCTCTCTCTCTGCAAAGCTTGAGGCTTGGGGATTGTCTGGTGAGTTTCCCGACTGAAGAATCTTTCGAGATTTCGAGCTTTTTGGTTGTCGTGTTGGTTTTTTTTTTTTGCGTGACCGGTTTTTGCTGCCGTGGAAGATGAACAGATCTCGGCCTTTTTGAGTTTATGAGCTGCTTCTCTGTGAAGAACTCTTCTGAGCAAGAGGGAGATGATCAGGTTACGTACTTGATATCTTTGACGTCGTTTTTGGACACCAAATGATCAGGACTTCCGTTTGAGATTTACGAAGGACTTCTTTAGTTCACGGAAGAGGCGGACTTCAAGAGGAAAAATTTCCATTCGATTTCTGACTACTGAGTGATTTTAGCTTGCTTTTCTGGCGGTCATCTGGACATTGCTCGGGATTTTCATGTTCGGACTCTGTTGCCTCGGATCGAATTTGGCATCGATTCACCGAATTTCATGGTGGAGCATGTCATAAAACGAGAGAACCGTCTTCGAACCTCAAGTTAACTCCTGAGATTCGCATGGCTTGGGGAAAAAAATAGAAAAATTTAATGAAATCTAGGGATGCGAAAAAGACGTACGCGTGACCTTTAGTTTGACGCCTCGAAAGTTGCCCCCCCCTGTTCAAGCGTTTTTTTTTTTTTGAACTCTGCTCTCGTGTATCTGGTCGTTCTGCATCTTTGAAACCTCTTTTCTCGTGCATCTTTAAGCTATACTCCCCCCCGTCTCACTAAATACTCATTTTTCCCCCAAATTTTACTTGCCTTTCCTTTTCAGGGTTTTTTTTTTTCGTATTTTCTCCTAAAATAAGAACAAAAATCAAGGAAAAAAAGGACTAAGTAAATGCCAAGCTTTGTAAAGCTAGAGTTCGAAAGCACAAGCTGAGCGAGGGGACCTACCCAGCTTCGTTCCGATGAATTTTTTTATTTTTTTTTAGCATGGCAGAGTTAATGGAGGCTGAACAATGCTTCGGTGTTACTACGTAAATGACTGATTTCTTCCGGACTAAACTTTGTTTTCCTTTTGAATTTTGCTCGAGGAGGAAATCCTTGTTTGATGATGGCTTTTTAAGTCTCGGTTAGGGTTTTTCTTTTTCATGCCTTGATGATGTTGCTCAATGTGAGATATTTCATGCTCAAGCTAGTGCAGTGCGTAGCTACCTGGCTCATCCTAGCTACGGTTCAACAAGAACTTATCAACATACATTTTTGAAGCAGTTAGTTCAGGCTCATTTACAACTAGCGGCTGGTGTGTGGTGCCTCTTTATATAGTCTTTGTATTGAAACTACATATGGAGTAGAATATTGGCTAAAGTGCTCGAATAAGAATCACTCAAACTTTGTGCAGTTGTTTTTGTTCTTTTACGAGTGCACAAGGCTAAATTAGGTTAGAAATATATGATGGATAAAGAATGAGCCAGCACCAAAGATTTCTGTATATCCCTTTTGTGGTAAATAGTATTATCTAAAGTGCTTTGCAAGACTTCATTATCTGTTTGCAGTATTTGGTCAACTCAATGAATCATATGCCTTGGAGTATATATCTGTACATTTTGGAGTTGCTTGGCACCACTTACATCCTCCTCTAGGCATTTGTGTTGCCATTCCGTGTTTTTTGTGGGAAGTTAGAGAATGATCTTGAATTTGTAGCCTTTGCTTAAGGAAATACCAGATTTGTGAGTTAGAATTGGTGGGATCACTTAATTCGCCCTTGAGTGTTCATCTTAATACATTATTTCTTTCGGTTCTAGCCAAAGATGGGGGCCAAATGACTAGAAGTTCTTGCAGCTTGTGCCTTTTGATTTTTCGTTGGCTACTTATTTGGATTCTAACGATTGTTCCATTAATAACTGCAAGTAGAATTCATGAAAAATGCTTTGGTTAATAATTCAATATGTACACATATTTCTTCCCAAATTCCTCAAATGCTAACATGCGGGGATTCTTCAATGCATTTATCTCTCATCTTTGTATCGATTCCATTTCTTTTGAGTTCTAAGATTCTCTTGTATAGATATGAACAATGGTTTGTAACAATGAAGGACATTAATTCTTAACCAGAAAAGAAAAATTCTCTTGAATAAGAAAAAAAAATTGTGGCAAAATTGTTGATTGATAAATGCTGAATCATTAGCAAAGAAAAGATGGGAGAGAGTTGGACATGACCTGGTAAGTTTGATGCCGTGGAGATGTCCCATGGTGAGTGCATTATGAATAAGGGTGGACAGAGCATTCGCCATTAAAATAAAGATATATGGAGAAAGAGGGTCTCCCTGTTTGAGTCCTCTTGACGGTGTAAAGTAGGGTAGATGCTCCCCAGTTAAGCGAACACTCAGAGTCGTCGTGGTGATACATTGCATCACCATTTGAACCCACCAAGGATGGAACCCCAATCTAGTAAGGTAGGCTTGGAGAAAATCCCATTCAACTTTGTCATATGCCTTCTGCATGTCTGTCTTAAGGAGAGCGTTGAAATGTCGCTTCCTATTCCTCGTCTTGAAGTGATGTAGAACCTCATGAACGATTACAACATTATCTTGTATCTGACGTCCGCTCATAAAGGCAGCCTGTTCGATTGAGATATCGGCTCCTCTAGCCAAGGTCTTAGGCGATTTGCCATGACCTTGGCGATAATTTTATATGCATAATTACACAAACTGATCGGTCGAAACTGGTCAAGACTTTCAAGATGGTGTACCTTGGGAATCAAAGCTATTACGGTCTTGTTAAGATCTTGAGGTAGCTTGCCAGTCCGGAAGAATTCAGTGACCAGGCTGAATAAATCTTGCTGTACAGTATTCCAATGGGTTTGGTAGAATAGACCGTTGAAACCATCAGGACCTGGAGCTTTTGTGGCACCCAATTGGAAAGTGGCTTGTTGTACCTCAGCAACTGTGACCGAAGCCAGTAAGTCTTCGTTCATAGTTTCCGTGACAATTGGTTGACATTGATCTAGAACCGGGCCGAAGTCACGGTAGCCAACGGTTGTATATAACTGTGCGAAGAAAGCAGATGTCATCTCCTTAATAGCTATTGTATCCCGCACCCATTCATTATTTTCATTCCTAAGCATTCCAATCCTATTTCTCTGCCATCGTTGTATAGTAGTGGCATGAAAGAACTTACTGTTTTTGTCGCCCCAACCCAACCAATTGATCCTGGACCTCATAGCCCAAAACTGCTTTTCTCGCTGCCAAATACTCCTGATCTCATCTTGGATGTGAGAGGCCTCCTCTTTGTCGACATTGGAGCTGTAAGGGTGGTTGGTTAGCATCTGCAGATAGTGTTGTAAAGCCATTGCCCTCAAGTGTCCATTACAGAACTTGGATCTACTCCATTTTCTTAAAGCATCACTCACTCTTTTCAGTTTCTTCAAAAGATTTGAAGATCTTAGCTAATCGGAAGGCCATGTTTCAGAGACGACTCAGCTACAGTCCGGGTCGTTGTTCTAATATGCCTCATAAACAAAGGCGTGTTGGCGATTTTTATTAACGGTCACTGTGGAAATAAGTAATGGGCTATGATCAGATCCCAGTTCCGATAATGCATACACCTCCGCCTCTGGATATAGTAGTCGCCACTCTATGGAGCATAGGACCTGGTCTAATCGTTCCTTTACAAGATCAGCCCATTCACGGTTATTTGTCCATGTATACGCGCATCCTTTGCTTTCGACTTCCATCAAGGCACAGTCATCTACAATAGCTCAAAAGGATGTAAGCCGAGACCTGACAGGAGAATGCTTGCCAACCTTTTCCCAGGGATGAAGAATTTCATTAAAATCCCCGGCACAAAGCCAAGGAAGTGTGTTGAAAGCACTTATCCTTCAAAGAGTCTCCCAGAGCATCTGGCAATTGTGATAAGAGAAAGGGGCGTGTAGACAGGTAATTCTCATAAGCCGATCGTCACTGTAATCCTGCAGACCATATCAAAATAATCCTCCGAAACGCCTTTTATATCTAAAGAAATGGCATCATTCCAAAAAACTGCCAAACTACTTGCTATGCCGACTGGATTTTGCACAAAAGATCTACTAAATTTTAACCTTCGCTGCAATCTATTAAGAACAAACTCATGGTTCTTGGACTCCATAAAAAACAAAAGGTCGGGCTTTTCTTTGGCCGACAAGGCCTTTAGTGCTTGGACTATTAGGGGATTGCCCAACCCCTGATAGTTCCAACATAAAAGCTTCATTTGTGTGGTGGTGGTTGTTGAGGGCCAGCCACCAATGCTCGGTGAAGTGCTTCGTCTGCTGCAAATATTGGTGTTTCCTGTAAATGAGTTTCATCAAGATGCTCAGTTGCGACATACCGCTTGTCATAGGGAGAGTATCGTTTTTGCTTCTTGGCAGGTCCTGTTCTTGTAGTAGTTCGGGCGCTTTTCAGTTTTTTGGTTTGCTGGATATCCATTGGGTAAGTAATGAGGCCCTTTTCGCTGTCTTGTGCAGGAATCAGGTGTGGATGGCTGACTATTCCTTTTGCTATTGCTGGCACAAGAATTAGATGTGTCTAGATAGCCCTCCCACGCTGATGCAAGAGCTACGAGGTGAGTGTGTGGGGCTTGACTGTCTCGGCAGGATTCAATAAATCAGTGACTTTTCCTTTTGCTTTGGCGTGTGCAGAAATCAATGCCGTCGTGATGGCCTTCCCCTGCTGATGCAAAGGCTGCAAAAGATGTGAAGGAAGCTCTGTCGTAGCAATGTGCTTCCCTTCGAGAGGTACGCTGGTAACTTCTTGGTCCTTAGCTGGTGGTGGTAATAGGGGTAGAGGCTGTAGTAAGGCTGGTGGTGTCTCTAGGATTGTCTCCTCATTTGGGTCCTGAGTTGCTGGAGGGTTATAGAACGCTTGCCAATAAGGGCTAGATTCTCAAACCTCTGCTTTTAACCACTAACCAAAAGCCATTCTGTCTTTGCCTTCCTTTTGCACTATATCAAAAGGGACTTCCTTGCAATATGTGGTGGCCAAGTCTCCCACATGAGTAACAGAAATGGGGAAGTCTTTCATACCTAAAAATCCAGCCATAGCATTCTCCTAGCTAAACGAATCAATTGCCAGTTTTCAGAGGTGCATCGAGGTTCATTTCTACTCTAACTCACCCTATCTTGAGTGTGGAACCCTCTTTACTATCGACTTTAACCTCCAATATGTCACCAAGCTGATTTGCAGCCTTCCTCAGAATCTGTTCAGTGATCCACTCCAAAGGCAAACCAAATACTTGGACCCAAAATGCACAACAAGTAAAATTGTAGCAGTGGAGAGGTGTATTAGGAGTCCAGGGCTTAAAAATGACTAAGTGGCTAGAAAAAAGCCAAGGTCCGCCTTGTAAAATGCGTTGATGATCCGCAGTGGTTTGAAACTTAGCTAAATACAAGCCACCTTCGCGCTGAGAGAATTCAACTAGGTCGGTACGCCATACACGCTTCATAGTGTTCTGAAAAGCTTGAAAATTTATATTAGATGTGGTAATAACCTTGCCCAAAAGTGTCAATCTACATTCCTCAAGTTTTTCTGTTGAAGGTGCGTCCTCCCATATCTCTACTTCTTGTGCAGACCAAAGACGCCCCAAACGCTAACACAGAGCAGCCATTCGCGATGATTCCTCAGAGCCACCCGATGCCATTACCAGAAAATTCTCTAAGTGGACATGAATCGATAGCAAGAGAAGCAGATTCCCAGCCCCGAACAACTACTATTTCTTCAGAAGTAAGTGTAAAGTAACAAAAAACTACGAGATATCGCAAACTGTGGAGTAATTCACCTCTGTACAGAGCAGCGAAGACCTCCAATGAAGAAATCCAGAACATGCAACCATAGTTAGTCGACCACTGGAAAGGCGAGAGGTGGAGGAAGAGGGGAACTACGGCAGAAATGGGCAATCTCCTTCAGAGCCCATGGATGGTTCGCGCGACTAGTATTTAAGAAAGAAGACAGAATCGGAGATGGTGTGTTGATATAGAGGGGTAAATTTGGGCGAGGTTGAATAGAAAGCTACCATGGGCGGTAGACGGAGCTCTGCATAGACGAGAGAATTTAGAGGTCAAAACATAGCTCGACTTTGAGTTTAGATTTGCAGTTAGATGAAAACTGCAAATTGAGGCTAGATTTGATGTTAACCTAGGAATTTCTTTCTTACGGCTAAATGATCTAAGCAGAAGATATAAAATAAGAGTTACGTAAACTTAATACTTTTCCTTCAATCTTGATTGTTGAAATAATGTTCGCTTCATCATCTCTATTGAGCATGTAAATCTTTTTGGAAAAATTAGAACAATGAGCCCATATGCATTTGTTTTCTCCATTACGGGTGAAGTGCATAAAGCCTAAAAATCACTTTCTTTGACTACTACTTCCTCTCAATACAACATGAAAGAACACGTTGAGAGGGTGCAAGAATTGGGCATGGGACCGAAGGCAAGCTCCCAGCATCAACTTTGAAATAAGGTTGCAATAGATGATGGCATGGGTTTATCGTTTGATCACATTAACATAGTAAATTTACACTTTTATTTGGCAACTTTAAAAAGGCGTGAAAATAGGAATAGGAGCTTGTAGGAAAAATCAAAATAGTTTGTTTGGGAAGGCTTGGAATAGTAGAATATTAGTGGGAGCGAATTTCGCGGGTCACAACAAAATCGTCCATCTTAGAATTCCTCCCCTAGTTATATATCCTATACAAAAGCTGTTAGATGGTAAAGGAGTTTTCTTCCCTTGTTGTCATTGTATATTTCAGATTTGTTAGAAGCATTCCAAAAAATAAGATCCCAAATACATTAGGTTGATATGGGAGACTGCGCTCTTAGAGATTACCCGTGAAGGTGGATCGCTTGAAGTGCATGAAAACTAACCCAAACGGCACCTGGCCGCTAAAATGATCATATAGTTCCCAAAACCTATTCAAAGTTTTTACTCGCAATTGCACTCGTCATCTTCACCCAAATTCTGTATGCCCACAAAATGCCCTTTAGTCTTGTCCCAAATTCTTCTATTTTTGTCAAAAAAATACAAAAAAAGGAAACAGAATAGCGTCGTTGCGTGTTTTTATCAAAATAAAAGTGATCTTGGAATATAGCAACTCCAATCACTACGTTAGGAAACGTCACATACCATTACGTGACCTCATTTGGAAGCTTTGAAATAGCTAAAGATAGATAGAATGGAGGAAAAAAAAATTGTTCGTCTGAGCATAAATAACAATACAGTGGCTTGTACGATTAATAATTTTTTTTTTATTACTAGCTACCAAAAGCATATTTGAATAATATTGTCTAAAACAGTCTTATAGAAGCAAAGACTACTGTAATTTACTCTAGCTAGACATACGTCATTAGCGTGGTCATATCCAGAGCTGTTCTATTAGGTTAAGTCTTATAATTATGTTCTCTTAATTATGATTAGCATTAGAAAGCCTCGTTTGAACTTCAAGGAGGATCTCTTTCTTCAGTTACCCTCTAATCACTTCTACTTTCTTATCCAATTAATCTTTTCCTCCGGACATGATATAAACTTTTTCTTTGAAAATGCCGAAAATGAATTTATATCTTTTTTGTACTTTTGCATCAGCAATTACTCAAACTCACTGTTTGCATTTGAGGATCGAATCCCAGAGAAGAACTTTTTTTTTTAATCCAATTGCAAGCCCCTTGATCTTTCATTTTCTTTTTTCGTTTGTTTTTGACATTTTGCGGTTCCTATTTTAAAGAGAGTTCTCGAGGTGAAGCTGAGACACGTGATGGCAATCAAGTTGGCCCGACAAGTTTGCATTGCGATCTCTTATATGAATACTACCGAGATCATTGATTTTTGCGGTAATGGGAACTTCTTGTTTCATGGTACAACCCACGGAATCAGTGAAATCATAAAGCTATTTATTCAGTTCTTCCCAGTTGGGAAGTTGACTTGTAGGAAGAGTTTGATCGCAAAGAAAGGACTCTCAGACTGTTTTTGAAGGTAAGCTCAACCAATAAGTCGTCAATAGTTCCAGCGCCCACATGGGGCGATTCGATGGCTATGATGGTCGCAGCAGCAAATTACCAACCTAATTTGGGCACCGTAACTAATGTCTCCGGAGTAGCTTTTTCAAATACAAAGAGAAGTCCAGTGATACAAGGTAAATATCTTTCTTTTCATATAATTTATAGCTGCGCTTAATGATAAATATTATATCTTCTTGACAATTTTTAAAAATATGATAGCTAGAACTTTTATTAGATAATCTTGAGAATATACATTGAACCTTTTTTTTTAAAGCGGTTGAGCGATATTCAGCCAAGCTTTTGCATACCACAAAGTCTACCTTCTTGGGTTATTTTAAGGGTGAACTACCCTGCATCTATATGATGTATTCAGGATTTTACTCCTAAAATGCTTCCACTAAGACTTGAATCCAAGACCACAATGCGAAGAAGAAACTCTGCCATGTAAACCAAATTAATAAGGTAAGTTGAGAAACTACACTACATCACCAATTGACAGAAAATAAGGGAGACTGATAAGGGATATTGGGACATTGAAAACTGATTGAGACTAATTATAATTAAATTGCATTTTAATTTACCAATATAACTATGATCCGCCACTTTAATCTAATCCTAGTGACTCTTTCTTAAATTCGACCGACTCTTTATATCGGTGTCTGCCATGATGCAATTAGGGGATTATTATGCATATCATTTAATGTATAACCCATTTATATTCCCGTGGAGCCCAAACAAAAACATTTAAATCAGTTTTACTTATACTTCGGCGGTAGCTTTGCTTGTTCCGTTGTATTACATTTTGTATTACAGATTATAATGTAGTTAAGATATAATTAAATTTATGTAGCTGGTAATGACTTAATTAAAGTAATATGAATTGAATCTTCTATGTTTATATATATCAAAAGGTTAGCTAAGTTCACTTATGGCCACTATTTTCATTTGAATAGCTATTAATTCAATAACACGTCTCATTAGTTAATTTAGCAATCAACTAAAGTTTCACTCATGCAAACCATTGTCTAAAAAAAATGATATCATGAAGCTTTTACTTTTTATTTACCTTTATTGCATTTCAACTTTCTATTCTCTATCGTGGAAAAAAAAATAGATGTGAGGAAACTCTCATTCCTACTTGTGTGAGATATTAACCCGAGAGGAGCCAAAAGAGTGCTCGACCCTTGTCAACTCCATGCTTGATGCACCTATTTTCCTTATTCATTGATGAGACAGTGGAGTGAAGAGAGGATCACCCAATTTTGGAGAAAAAGGTGTTTCTCATTCTTGAATTTAATCAATTTTGGAAATACCATTATTTCCATTTTTTTCCTTGCAGATGACAAACTATGGGGGATGTCAAATTCTAATGGTGATAGTGGACTAACTAAACCGGTGCTTTGGTGCCTAATTGAAATTTATCTCTCATTTTTTATTACATAGAACCCCATTCATGCACGTTCTCTTACGTAGGGACAAAAGCAAGAACGGAGCGTCTATCAAACTAAAGATCGTATTTTCAGTCTTGATTAATCGATTAGTGTGTTTGTTCCCTTTCAATAGGGGCAATCCAAGAATACCCATTGCTGAGATGGTCCACTCGTGGGATAATTCCTTGAATGAATGCTCAAAATCATGCTTATGAAAACATTTGTGTACTCAAGTCATGAAGTTTTTCATGCTTGAAGTTATTGAGCTCTTTTGAAAATGATTTTGCATGGTGACTTTTACATATTTAGTCCACTAATTCCAGTAAGGAATGTTAGGATGGACCAATTTAATGAATGATGTGGAATGGATTGAGTATGTCAAATGAGACATCTTAGGATAATGAAAGGCAAACCCTATCCTATACATAGTTCCCTACTTATACACTTGTGAGATGAGTGTAGGAAGTTCCATATCCGCAAGGTAAAAAGTTTTCTTGTGAAAGGTACGATGGCCAAAGTGATGAGAGGTAGTACATTTCTCTATCCCAAACACTACAGGTGACCCATTACTTAACCCCTTTGAACCCCATACACTTGTGGAATTTTTTTTCAAATTATCCCTGTCAAGAACCACCCCACCTCGGGACAAATTGGAGGTAAGATGGCATCATGAGGTGAGAAAATGGAAATAATTTTTTGCTCTCACTTGCATCAATCTTCAAGTTATGCTATTTCATTGAATTCATGTGATAATTTAAGTACCTTAAGATGATGAAGATCATTTCTTTCTCCATCCTATACATTTATATCCATTGCTTAGCCCACTTGAGCCTACGAATTAATTTCATATTAAACCCAGTTGGTGATCATCCCTCACACTGGGGTAAGGCAAAAGATAGCAATTCAAGTAGCATAGTCTAGAACGCCAATAGAAGACGAGGACTTTGTGAGAAACCAAAATATGGATAAGTGCGATGAACATGGGGTATGAAAAAGTAGTGTGCTTAGTAAAAGTAAGGCTAATGCCCCAAGAGAAAAATCAAACATTGGTTGTAGAAAGTCGTATCCCTAGTGAGGCGGTACATAAAGAACTCAAATGCCAAGATGTTACAATCAATGAAATTTTGATACGAAGAAAACTTTGACGGTGAAGAAAAAGATTGGTGGCAATGTCAAGATGATCACCAACTCTAACTCCACTAAGCACATTTTGAGCCTAACAATCCTTTCGTTTCTCACCAACGAACCAAGTTACGTCCCTTACAAAATTTCTTCAGATTATGGCACTTGAATTAACGTGGGAGTTCATATGTTTATAAGCATCGCTCGAAGAAGTGCGAGCACGATTATTTCTTTCTCATTTTGCAAGGTTCTTGACTTGTAAACCTGGATATAATTACATAATTATTCTTTCAATTGCCTTGACTCAAAGAGTCCATTTATTGAGCCATTGACCAAGCCCATATTACAATCCCTATTAAAGATCTCTCATAATGGTAAGGTCGTACTGTTTGCGAGAATACTCGGACCCTTATTGGTATGATGATAGTGAGATGAAGTGATTCTTCAAAAATAGCCATTCTGAATGAGAGTGAGTGAAAGTCCTTTCTAACTAAAAGTCTCTCATTTAGTATTTTTAATAAATTTATGTCATTGTCTTGAACGACAATTCTCTCATGTGGAAATTTGGGTGATGCAAATATGGTAAAGTCATTATGAATAAACTTTGATTGAATTGATAAAAACCTCACTGAACTTTGAAATGTGCAGTAGCTTAAATTGTATACCTCTTTGATGAATGCATACTAGTTTTTGCTCTAATTGTGTCTGACAGATAATATTTCCTTGAAGACCGAGTAATATTTCATGTTCAAGTTACTTGTTTTATAAGTAATCGACACGGCATGCTTCCGTAGCTCGGGGTCTCCCTATCAAACCGGCGTGCTTCTATAGCCTGGAGTTTCTTTATATTGACTTGACGTGCTTCCCTAGCCTGGAGTCTTTTTCATCGACTATTCCTCTTGATTGACACGATGTGCTTCTATAGCCCGAATTTCCTTTATATTGACCCGGTGTGCTTTTGTAGCCCGGAGTCCTTTTCATTGACTCGGCGTACTTTCATAACCCGATATCTCTCTTAATTGACATGGCGTGCTCCTGTAGCCCAAATTTTTTGACCTGGCATGCTTTTGTAACCCGGAGTCCTTTCATCAATATGGCGTGCTTCCGTAGCCCAGAGTTTCTTTGCATCGGTCTAGCGTGCCTTCACAGTTCAGAGTCACCTTATTAATTTGGTGAACTTTTCTAGTTCAGAGTCTCTTGCATGGCGAGCTTTTGCAACTCATGATTTACAAAATCCCTTCGTATCCAAGTTTACTTTCTCAAATCCTTAGGTAATTTACCAAAGGTACGTTTTCCATTTCTATATTAGCATTTGTATCATATTTTGGGAATGGGTTCATCAAAACACATATCCCCACAAAAAAAATTCACCACATTGCATTTGCATAATCAAAATTTAGGTCTCAATTTGTCTTTGAATGCAACCTCTGCGTGCTCACCTTCAAAGAGGGGCAGCTGTTAACATTTAGATTTTGGCAACCCAATCTTTTAATCATTATATAGAAAATTAGGGATTAATTTTTAAGCTCTAAAAAAAAATTGATTGCATAACATATTATTTTAGATGAATTTATTTTCTTATTGCATTCGCATTGGATCAACGATGGTGAATGGATGTCAACGAATGAGCTTAGAGATATTTGATTCCCTGATGCGATATATTTTATTTAAAATGAGAAATAAAGCAAGAGGGAATAAATATCTTCATCAAATATTTGTGCATATATTCATTCGTGGTGAGATCTAGCATGAGAAGGGAATGTTGGGCACGTTGTGCGGGCACACGGATTTGCAAAGAAAAGATATATCCGTGCAAAGAAGAAATATTTGGTTGAAGAAGAAAAGGAAAGAACACATATTCATCCAAGAAAAAATACGCAATTAGAAGAAAACAAAATCGTGTCCTCGGCCGCACCATGGGATTTCTTTCTTTGATGGGCATTGTTCCTTTGCATATAAAAGGAGGGGCGCCACAGTTATAATTATTGAAGGCAGCCCATTCATTCACGGAAAAGGGGAGAAGGTGAGGTCAAAAAGTTGCCTGACACACAAAGGAAAAGTCAAGAAAAACATAGAGAGTGCAGGGTGAAAAGAAAAGAAGGGACGCGAGCAGAAGGAGAGAAAGGAAAAGTTAGAGAAAAAAATAAAAAAAGAGAAGAAAGAGGAGAAGTTGCGAGGGGTCATCTTCTTTAGCTGCCTACAAGTCCTGATTCTTGCCATTCACGACGCCATCCAAGCTTCAACCCCATCGCCGCCGCTGTTGTAGCCTCAAGTGCCGCCGCACTTGCTCTCGTCACCAATGCCTGCGACTCATTGCTCGCTGAAACCATCCCGATGCCACGACCAGCCCGACAACGTGGCAACTCTGATGGCCGCACGCCTCAACCCTTCGACACCGCTAGTATTCCTACGATCCGCAGTTGTTCCATCCCATGATCCATGCCGCCTGCCGTTGCGGCACCAAAGCTGCTGTCCGGACGTGCCACAAGCTCGACGCTCTAATTCCCAACAATTCCAAGCAAGGCTTTTGTCTAGCAAGCAATCCTCAGCGAAGTTCAACCACTGCTCGACGAGGCCAAGACTTTGTGCCACCAACTACTGTCCCGAGCCGCGAGTCCCTACATGATCTCGCTGTTCATTCGTGAACCATCACTGTTGACGTCACCAAGAAGCTGATCGCCACCGCCAGTCATCCGTTGAGCGGATTCCGTTCTTATTTTTAATTGGGCAATATTATTTGCAGAATTAGGTAATTATCTTATCTAAATTTAATTTAGATATTTTATTGCCTAATATATGATTTTCAATGTCTTACGTGCATATTTGAATGATAGGCGTATTTCCAATTAGGATTTATTCCTAAGGCGCAACTGCACGTCGATTTTTTACTCCACCTATAAGGCTTTAGATGGAATAATTAATCACGCGGGAATAAAATTGATATTTTGATTTTTAAAGCTTAAGATCAATTTATCAATTTTATTAGTGAAATAATCAAGTTGATTAGATATTGTTTTCTAATTTGAAGAATGGATAATGTCTTTGATGACTATGAATGATTTGGTGCTTATCTTGCTTTAATTGCTTTATTTATCCCAAAAAATACAAAAAAGAAGAAGAAGATTGCATTTGCATATAATATAGATTACAATTAATTTCTTAGATAGAATTGCATGATCTAATTATATTAGAATGCATGTTTAGATGATATCCAGGTTAGATAATATCATGGAATTAAATCGCATGTGGAGATAAATTTCTAAGTTAAGATAGGAATCAGATTAATCTATTTCCTAACTTAAAATAGATAATATCTTGCTTTAGTTAGATTTTCATTGTTAGTAATTTTTAATTACGAATTTTTATAAAAAAAAATACAAAAATACCATGCGCATGTCATATAGAATTAGGTTCATGAAATGCATATTATTTAGTAATTGTTACTAGGTCCATTTAATTAGAAATTGCCTGTCATTAGAATTTTGCCATTTAGTTAAATCGCATGACATATAGTTTAAATTTCACTAAACAAGAGAAAATCCTAAAAAAGATTGAGTGATTGCATGTTAATTATGAATCATATCTAGGGCTTTTAATGTGAATTTTGAGCTAATATTGCAGATGCTTTGGTTTTTTTGTTTTTTGTTTTTTTTTAATGCTGAGTATTCGACCTAGTTCACCGGCCTAGCTCACCTTCGGGAGCACAGCACCGACTATATCTTGGGGGAGACTGGCCCAACAACCCATCACCAGAGCCCCCCACTTAAATCACGAAACCATCCTAGGTACCAAATCCCTGACCTAGATCTCAAATTCAGGAAGCAAGCCTCACCAGCACGGCCATGTGTGGGTGGGTGCAGATGCTTTTGTTTTTGTTTTTTTTTTGGTAAAAGGTGCAGATGCTTTTGTTACTACAAGGTAAGTCTCGTAATTTATCCATTGCTTTCTTGGGTGTTAAATTGATGATTTGCGCACCCGCATGATCACTTCACATGTTAGGAAAGTAAATTAAAATCAATTCAAATTGTCTGCAAAACATTTTTTTGAAAAAAAGAAGAAGAGAATGTAGCGAAAGTAGATGTGTTAAAATGGGTCACTTGTTTATAACAAAAGATAGCTAAATGGGTTTCACAATTAAATGTTTAAGATATGTGGGTCTTAAGTGGGTTTTTAAATGGGTTGGGTTGAAAACTCATTTTTAACAAAAACATTATAATTCCTCCATTCTCTCTTTAACTTTATAAAAATCGAAATTATAATTTTTTTATTTTTACTTCATCTTTTCTTTTTCTTCCTTTTTTTTTTTATCTTTCTTTTTTTTTTTGCTTTCTCCTTCCTCCTTCTGGTCGCCGGCACGGCGACGACCGGCGAACAGCCATGTGAGCCTCGAGCTCGCCGGATCTGGCAAGGCTCGAGCTCGAGCCTCGCCGATCTAGCAAGCCTCGAGCTTGCCGGTGTCGGGCGAGGCTCAAGCCTCGCCAGTTCCGGTGAGGGGCGAGCTCAAGGCTCGCCTGTGGCCGGCGGCCGGCCAAAGAAGAAGGAGGAGAAGAAAAAAGAGAAAAAGAAAAAAGAAAAAGAAAAAGAAAAAGAAAATTATATTTTAAAAATAAAAAAGAAATAATTTAAATTTAAAATTTAAAAAATAATTAAATTTCGATTTTTTTAAATAATTATTTTAAAATTTATAAAAATTTTCCATTAAATTTATATTGTATAAAAATATTTTAGCAATATAATTTAAAATATATATATAAAAGCTTCGAAGTATTTTAATAATATAATCTTTAAAAAAAACATAGAAATAAGTTTTTCTAAATTTGTTAAATATGAAAATATTTTATTAGTATGAGTTGGGTTGGATCGGGTTTGGGTCGAAAAATTTACATTAAACATAAATGGGTCATAAATGGGTTAATGGGTCAATTTGGGTCGGACCATTAATGACCCGACCCAAACCCGACCCGACCCACCCGTTTAACTGCTCTAAGCGAAAGGGCGTTAAATCTAATGTAATCAAGTCTCCGAACTCATAATCTCTTGTTCGCAAAAGTAAAGTAAATCTCCTGTTACTTTACTTGAGTTTCTAATCGACCCACAAAAAATAGATTAGTGACGACTCCTAATCGAAAAATCATTTTGATGTTAAGAACTTAAACCTAAGTTATGAACTGATATAGGCTTGAGAGAGCTTGAGCTAAGTTTAGGCTTAGTAATCTATTAACCAAATCCTAAGTGGTGCACCCGAGCTTAGGTCACGACAGGCTTATCTCCATGTAACTGGATTGCGATTCATGTCATCTCTCGAACAAATTGGTGAGAAAATGAATAAGCCAATATAATGCGGACTTTAAGAAGAGCTTATCAAGGTACATTTATGTCAGCTGGGGGGTTCACACGAGAGATAGGGATGAAAGTCGTAATCGACAGTGATGTGGATTTGTTATTGTACGGTTGGCTTTTCCTTTCTAATCCCAATTTAGTGCATTGGTTCAAGATCATTGCACCATTAAATAAGTTCATCCAAGAGATGTTTTATACTCATGACCCTGTTGTTGGATACACAGATTATCCTTTTTCTTAACTGAGAAAGTAATGACAAGGACGCTTGCATAACGAAAGTATTTTATTGAGATAACTAGATCTGTATTAAGTGTTTGAATGAGGGGAGTTAGTATTTGTTTTTTTTTTTGTCTGTCCTATCTCTAATTCATATCACATTATCAGATTATTTTTTCCTTTTTACGGAGTGCAGAAATTGAACCCCACAACTGTGATAATAGTTCCCCCATAAAAAAAAAAAAAATTCCTTATAACCGGGCCGTGTTCCTAGTGGCTAGTATTTTGTGTATCTAATGGATGCTTCAATTGGTGGAATTGGTGAATGAAATAAGGGCATCTATTTTGTGGGAGAATTACCAAAAAAGTCCTAAACCTATTGCAATTGTGCCAATTCAGTCTTAAACTTTTTTTTTGGCCAATTTAGTTCTAAACCTTTTATAATTGTGCCAATTCAGTCCTTCCGGCCAAAATTGGCCGGCCGGAGCTGACGTGGACGCCGGCCGGAGACAACTGGCTGGCGAACAATTTTTTAATAAATTTTTAAAAAAAATTTCGAATTTTTTAATTTTTTTCGATTTTTTTTTTACCTCCTTCTTCTTCCTCTGGCCGGCCGGCGAGGCTGACCTCGCCGGCCACTGGCGAGGCTGACCTCGCCGGCCACTGGCGAGGCTCACCCTTGCCGGCCACTGGCGAAGGCGAGCCTCGCCAGATCTGGTTACGGCCTCGCTAGTGGCCGGCGAGGCCGCCGTCGCCAGATCTGGCGAGGCTCGCCTCGCCATGGCTGGGCGAGGCCGAGCCTCGCCTTGGCTGGGCGACGGCGGCTTCGCCAGTGGCCGGCTGGGGCGAGCCTCGCCGGCCCTCGCCTCTGGCCGGCGCCGGCCGGCCAGAGGAAGAAGAAGGAGTTAAAAAATAAAAATAAAAATTCGAAAAAAAATTCGAAAAAATTTAAAAAATTATTAAAAAATTGTTTGCCGGCCAGCTGTCTCCGGCCGGCGTCCACATCAGCTCCGGCCGGCCAATTTTGGCCGGAAGGACTGAATTGGCACAATTATAAAAGGTTTAGGACTAAATTGGCCAAAAAAAAAGTTTAGGACTGAATTGGCACAATTGCAATAGGTTTAGGACTTTTTTGGTAATTCTCCCTCTATTTTGTTATTTACACTTTCTTTTTGTACTGCATATTAAGTAAAAATCTAGGGTGAGAATTTCAACTTCGTACAAAAAATGCTACATATTGATTCATTAATTTCTTTTGAACTCTTCTTCCACCATTTCTCTGACCACACACCCTATTGATATGCTACGAATATGAGTGTTATCCACATGCGACCTTAACAAAAAATACTGGTAGGCGATGTTCTTATCTTTATCCACTAAAAGTAAGCCTGGTCGAAGCCTTGAAGAATGTTTCCTTTGACTAGGGATGAAGAAAATATGACTCATTTTTTAGGCTGTGATTCCCTTCTTCCTCCGGTTGGTACAGACTTGCATATCAACCGCATGCTAGCTCAACTAAAAGTAACATGGATGCTGTCAATATTTGTAACCCATCAATAAAAAGATCTTACCCTTTTGATTTTGGTTCTATGATATGCCTTAGTAAGTCAAAAGAATGAACTGTGCTCACCTCTAATCAAGTCTCATATTAATAGGCCATAAGTTTACATCATCTACATGTTCCATTGATAAATGAAACCGTGAGGATTAAATTTTCTTTTAAAAATCCATTTACAACCAATCGATTTTGCACCTGATGGTAAATCAACAATTCCTAAATTTTAATTAGTCAAATAGAATCAATCTTAATTTTTATGGCTTCTTTTCAAAAATGACTTTCTTTAGCAAAATTGCTTAAGAGCAAGTTAAAAAAAAAAAATCATTATCAACGAGATAAGTATTAAAATCATTTTCAAAAGAAGTTTCTTTCCTTGATCTTTTACTCCTTAATTCGTCATTTGATTCTTTAATATCATCTGTATGAAGAGACGCGTGAGAAATAGCATTAGTTCTTAACAGAAAAATATGCTAAAAATTTATGCATTCTTTGTCTCGACATTGTATTGCTATCAAGCACATCACTTTTTAGTATAAGAAATGCACTATTATCTTCAACATAACCAACAAACATGCAACAATATGTCTTGAAGCCTATCCTCCTTTTCTTAGTACTAAGAAGCATAACCTTAGCAAGGCACCTTACACTTCCAAAATATTTTAATAGGAAAAGTGCACCAGAAGTCCTAAAACTTGTCACAAAAGTGCAATTAAGTTTTAAAGTTATCAATAAGTGCAATCAAGTTCTAAAATTTATCAAATTTGTATAGTCAAGTCTTTCCATTAACTCCGTCCAACTTGGCTAACAAAAAATATTGGCGTGGCTAAAACATGAAAGATAAGGCTAAAATGATGCCGTTTGGGTTCAAATATAATTTTTAAACGTAAATATTATTTAAATTAAATTAAAAAATAATCTAAACTTATATAAAAAAGGAGAAGGACAACAAAATCAATCAAGGGCCCATAGGGCCCTAGCCCCACCATTGCTGGAATGGGTTGGCAACGGTGGGCAACGGTCGGCCAGGGTTGCTAGTGCTGCTATGCCCTGGCCAGTGGCTAGCAAACCTAGTTGACCATAATTTCAATTGTTAACACTTAAATTTTGTTTTTTTTTGTTATTTATCGTATGAAAAATTTTAGGGATTGAATTCAACCCCTAAACAAAAATATCACTTGCATTATTCACATTTGCATGGATCATCACACGTGACTTAGTTGCATGACTTCTCTATGACCCACTAGGGACTGATGCATAGGAGATCACTCTTTGTCGCCAACGCCTCCACAGACAAGCATGCATAGGATCGTCTCTTACAAATATCGATCAATAATTTAAAAGTAAAGAAAGGCAATTACGATCGGCAAATGGAGAATATCCATGAGTTGAACGGAAACAAATATGTTGGAGGGGAATCAAGATCATGGAGTTCACTCTCTTGATATTTACTTTCCGCCGATTCCTCCATGATGGCACCTCCAATATCTTAAATTTCGGGCCAGAATCGGTGGATTTAGAAAGCAAACCAATTATCGAAGGAAAGAATAAAAACAAAAGGAAAGAATACTAATCTGATTGGGAGGAATCATTGGAATATCAACAAGGGATTAATACTCATGGAATGAGTTAGCCGATGGTGAATGAATGTGGACACGTTCAAGGCAATATTGGTAAAAGTAGAAAAGGAAATGGCGAAGGGAAAAGACCAAAATCATAGAGGATCACCAATCATCGCCAAAGGAGTCTCCCTGGATTCAAAACTTCCAAAAATACGTGAGAGTTTTCTGGTATAAGAGGGAACGATTAGAAAAAGAGGAGGGCAGCTCGCAATAGAAAGGAAAAAATGGTGAGAAAACACAGAGAGGTGCGATAGATAATCTGAGAGAGAGAGAGAGAGAGAGATGGAACATAGTAACTCATGGTGCAATACACTAGATATGCACAGCGAGAGATAAGGCTAACCAAAAAGGAAGGGTGGTCTTCTCTTTTCATCCCATCCCTGCAGACCCTCCCGCGAGCAGCTTATCCACTCGAGACGACCCCGGTCCTGCCTCGCGCCCGACGCAGCTCCGCCCAAAACAGATCGTGGCCTCCCTCTCGGGTTACGTGTAGAGCCATCGCAAGCCCGCAACTCCAGTAGTGTGTTCCAGGGAGACCATCTTGTTGCCATTCCATGGCCTGAGTCAGCCCAATAACTCAGCAATCCCAGTGATATCCAACAACGGTCAGCGAATCTAGTGAAGATGAAAGCAACCCAGGCGAGCTCCTGCATGTCCGACGCCAATTCTAGCAAGTACAGCGAGACACCGGCGTGGCCAACGTACCCAAGTGCCTGAGTGCCATCCAGTTATTTCACTGCGATAAAATTGGGTTGCTTCTCTTCCTTTTAAAGTTGTTCGCTCCATATTTTTGGTATTTACTTTGTTTTGTTCTGATGTGGTGGTCACAATCAATTTGATGTCGAGCACAAGGACACACAAAGGAAAAGATACGAGCGGATTGTGTAAATCGGTCGGAACCAGTTCGGGCTCAAACGACGTCAAAGATATCAGGCACGTAACCCGATCATCTCTCTCTCAGTCGGAGAGTTCTTCACAGAGAAGCAGCTCATAAACTCAAAAAAGGCAGAGGTCTGTTCATCTTCCACGGCAGCGGAAACCGGTCACGCAAAAAAAAAAAACCAACACGACAACCAAAAAGCTCGAAAACTCTCGAAAGATTCTCCGGCCAGGAAACTCACCAGACGATCCCAAAGCTTCAAGCGTAACAGAGCGAGAGAGAGACCACGAGACGATAGGGAGAAATTCGAACTCAGCAGAAACGCAGCATTCCATAAAAAAAATGCTTCTTCTCAGAAAGAGAGAAAGCCCTCGGCAAAAGCTTTGATTTCTCGCGAAACTCATGCAACGATTTACAACGAACATCAATCAATTATAATCAATTACGAGTAATTTGAAAATTCTAGAAATAAACCCTAGAATTTCAAATTTAAAATTTTCACTCAATTCTCAACGAAATTATACAAATTATATATGGTTGGAAAGATCTCAACATGTAGAACAAAAGTTTAAGGTGCAACCATATATGTTGAGAATTGAGTGAGAATTTTAAATTTGAAATTCTAGGGTTTATACATAAAAAAGTTCTAGAATTTTCAAATTACTTGTAATTGATTGATTTTCGTTGTAAATCCGAAACTCAAAGCTTCTGCCGAGCACTTTCTCTCTTTCTGAGAAGAAGCATTTTTCTATGGAATGCTGCGTTTCTGCTGAGTTCGAATTTCTCCCTATTGTCTCGTTGTCTCTCTCTCTTTGCAAAGCTTGAGGCTTGGGGATTGTCCGGTGAGTTTCCCGATCGGAGAATCTTTCGAGATTTCAATCTTTTTGGTTGTCGTGTTGGTTTTTTTTTTTTTTTGCATGACTGGTTTCTGCTATTGTGGAAGATGAACAGGCCTCTGCCTTTTTGAGTTTATGAGTTGCTTCTCTGTGAAAAACTCTCTGATTGAGAGCGAGAGGGAGAGGGAGAGGGAGAGGGAGATGATCAAGTTATGTGCCTGATATCTTTGACGTCATTTGAGCCCAAACTGCGTTGGACACCAAATGATCAGGACTTTCGTTCGAGATTTACGAAGGACTTCTTTAGTTCACGGAAGAGGCGGACTTCAAGAGGAAAAATTTACATTCGATTTCTGACTGCTGAGTGATTTTTGCTTGCTTTTCTGGCGGTCATCTAGACATTGCTCGGGATTTTCATGTTCGGACTCTGTTGCCTCGGATCGAATTTGGCATCGATTCACCGAATTTCATGGTGGATCGTGTCATAAAACGAGAGAATCGTCTTCGAACCTCAAGTTAACTCCTGAGATTCGCATGGCTTGGGGAAAAAATAGAAAAATTTAATGAAATTTAGGGATGCGAAAAGGACGTACGCGTGACGTTTAGTTGGACGCCTCGAAAGTTGCTCCCCCTATTCGAGCGTTTTATTTTTTATTTTTTATAACTCTGCTCTCGTGAATCTGGTCGTTCTGAATCTTCGGAACCTCTTTTCTCGTGCATCTTTAAGCTATACTCCCCCGTCTCACTTAATACTCGTTTTTTTTTTAAAAAAACTCTTCAGGGTATGTTTTTTTTTTCTCCTTAAATAAGAACAAAAATCAAGGAAAAAAAGGACTAAGTAAATGCCAGGCTTTGTAAAGCTAAAGTTCGAAAGCGCAAGCTGAGCGAGGGGACCTGCCTAGCTTCGTTCGGATGATTTTTTTTCTTTTTAGCACGGCAGAGTTAATGGAGGCTGAACAATGCTTCAGCGATACTACGTAAATGACTGATTTCTTTCAAACTAAACTTCCTTTTCCTTTTGAATTTTGCTCGAGGAGGAAATCCTTGTTTGATGATGGCTTTTTAAGTCTTGGTCGGTTAGGGTTTTTCTTTTTCGTGCCTTGATGATGTCGCTTAACGCGAGATATGTCGTGCTCAAGCGTCCCTGGTCTTTAAGTGTGGTGCTTAGCTACCTGGCTCATCCTAGCATGGTTCAACAAGAATTGATAAACATGCATTTTTGAATCAGTTAGTTCAGGCTCATTTACTACTAGCGGCTGGTGTGTGGTGCCTCTTTATATAGGCTTTATCTTGAAACTACATAGAGAGTAGAACATTGGTTGGAGTGCTTGAATAAGAATCACTCAAACTGTGTGTGGTTGTTTTCGTTCTTTTACGAGTGCACAAGGCTAAATTAGGTTAGAAATATATGATGAATAAAGAATGAGCCAGCACAAAGATTTTTGTAAATCCCTTTCGTGGTAAATAGTATTATCTAAAGTGCTTTGGAAGACTTTATTATTTGATTGCAGTATATGGTCAACTCAAGGAATCATATGCCTTGGAGTATATATATGTTACATTTTGGAGTTGCTTGGCACCACCTACATCCTCCTCTACGGCATTTGTGTTGCCATTCCGTGTTGTTTGTGGAAAGTTAGAGAATGATCTTGAATGTGTAGCCTTTGCTGAAGGAAATACTAGAAGTGCGAGTTAGAATTGGTGGGACCACTTAATTCGCCCTCGAGTGTTGATCTTAATACATTATTTCTTTTGGTTTTAGCCAAAGATGGGGGCCAAATGACTAGAAGTTCTTGCAGCTTGTGCGTTTTGATTTTTGGGTTGGCTACTTTATTTGGACTCTAACAATTGTTCCATTAACAACTGCAAGTAGAATTCATGAAAAATGCTTTGGTTAATAATTCAATCTGTACACAACAAATTTCTTCCCAAATTTCTCGAATGCCAGTAACATGTGGGGATTCTTCAGTGCATTTATCTCTCATCTTTGTACTATCGATGTCATTTCTTTTGAGTTCTAAGATTCTCCTGTCTAGATATGACCAATGCTTTGTAACAACGAAGGACGTTAATTCTTAATTAGAAAAGACAAATTCTCTTAAAAAAGAAAACAAAATTGTGGCAAAAATTGTTGATTGATAGATGCAATATGTTCTTGGGAAGCACATATTGTAAAGTACTTTATTTTGTTAGATGAATTTTGGGCATTGATTAAATGGAACATTATTTATGTTAACCTAGACTTGCAGTTAGATGAAAACTGCAAATTGAGGCTAGATTTGATGTTAACCTAGGAATTTCTTACTTACGGCTAAATGATCTAAGCAGAAGATATAAAATAAGAGTTACCTAAACTTAATACTTTTCCTTCAATCTTGATTGTTGAAATAATGTTCGCTTCATCATCTCTATCGAGCATGTAAATCTTTTTGGAAAAATTAGAACAATGAGCCCATATGCATTTGTTTTCTCCATTACGTGTGAAGTGCATAAAGCCTAAAAATCACTTTCTTTAACTACTACTTCATCTCAATACAACATGAAAGAACAAGAATTGGGCATGGGACCGAAGGCAAGCTCCCAGCATCAACTTTGAAATAAGGTTGCAATAGATGATGGCATGGTTTATCATTTGATCACATTAATATAGTAAATTTACACTTTTATTTGGCAACTTTAAAAAGGCGTGAAAATAGGAATAGGAGCATGTAGGAAAAATCAAAATAGTTTGTCTGGGAAGGCTTGGAATAGTAGAATATTAGTGGGAGCGAATTTCGTGGGTCACAACAAAATCGTCCATCTTAGAATTCCTCCCCTAGTTATATATCCTATACCAAAAGCTGTTAGATGGTAAAGGAGTTTTCTTCCCTTGTTGTCATCGTATATTTCAGATTTGTTAGAAGCATTCCAAAAAATAAGATCCCAAATACATCAGGTTGATATGGGAGACTGCGCACTTAAAGATTACCCGAGAAGGTGGATCGCTCGAAGTGCATGAAAACTAACCCAAACGGCACTTGGCCGCTAAAATGATCATATAGTTCCCAAAACCTATTCAAAATTTTTACTCGCAATTGCACTTGTCATCTTCACCCAAATTCTGTATGCCCACGAAATACCCTTTAGTCTCGTCCCTAATTCTTCTATTTTTGTCACAAAAACAAAAAACAAAAACAAAAAAGGAAACAAAGTAGCGTCGTTGCGTGTTTTTATCAAAATAAAAGTGTTTTTGAATATAGGCAACTCCAATTACTACGTTAGGAAACGCCACATACCATTACGTGACCTCATTTGGAAGCTTTGAAATAGCTAAAGATAGATAGAATGGAGGAAAAAAAAAAAATTGTTCGTCTGAGCATAAATAACAGTACAGTAGCTTGTATGATTAATAAGATTTTTTTATTACTAGCTGCCAAAAGCATATTTGAATAATATTGTCTAAAATAGTCTTATAGAAGCAAAGACTACTGTAATTTACTATAGCTAGACATACGTCATTAGCGTGGTCATCTTCAGAGCTGTTCTATCAGGTTAAGTCTTATAATTATGTTCTCTTAATTATGATTAGCATTAGAAAGCCTCGTTTGAACTTCAAGGAGGATCTCTTTCTTCAGTTACCCTCAAATCACTTTTACTTTTTTCACATCCAATTAATCTATTCCTCGAGACATGATATAAACTTTTTCTTTGAAAATGCCGAAAATGATTTTATGTCTTTTTTGTACTTTCGCATCAGCAATTACTCAAACTCACTGTTTGCATTTGAGGATCGAATCCCAGAGAAGAAATTTTTTTTTTTTTTTAATCCAATTGCAAGCCCCTTGGTCTTTCATTTTCTTTTTTCGTCTGTTTTTGACATTCTGCAGTTCCTATTTCAAAGAGAGTTCACAAGGTGAAGCTGAGACACGTGATGGCAATCAAGTTGGCCAGACAAGTTTGCATTGCGATCTCTTATATGAATACTACCCATATCATTGATTTTTGCGGTGATGGGAACTTCTTGTTTCATGCTACAACCCACGGAATCAGTGAAATCATAAACCTATTTATTCAGTTTTTCCCAGTTGGGAAGTTGACTTGTAATAAGAGTTTGATCGCATCTGCAGTGCGTTATCGCAGAGAAAGGACTCTCAGACTGTTTTTGAAGGTAAGCTCAACTAATAAGTCGTCATTAGTTCCAGCGCCCACATGGGGCGATTCGATGGCTATGATGGTCGCAGCAGCAAATTACCAACCTAATTTGGACACCGTAACTAATGTCTCCGCCGTAGCTTTTCAAATACAACGAGAAATCCAGTGATACAAGGTAAATATCTTTCTTTTCATATAATTTATAGCTGCGCTTAATGATAAATATTATATCTTCTTGACAATTTTTAAAACATATGACAGCTAGAACTTTTATTAGATAATCTTGAGAATATACATTGAACCTTTTTTTTTAAAAAGCGGTCGAGCGATATTCAGCCAAGCTTTTGCACACCACAAAGTCTATCTTCTTGGGTTATTTTAAGGGTGAACTACCCTACATCTATCTGATATATTCAGGATTTTACTCCTAAAATGCTTCCACTAACACTTGAATCCAAGACCACAATGAGAAGAAGAAACTCCTTTGCCATGTAAACCAAATTAATAAGGTAAGTTGAGAAACTACACTACATCACCAATTGACAGAAAATAAGGGAGACTGATAAGGGAAATTGGGACATTGAAAACTGATTGAGACTAATCATAATTAAATTGCATTTTAATTTACCAATTTAACTATGATCCGCCACTTTAATCTAATCCTAGTGACTCTTTCTTAAATTTGATCGATTCTTTATATAGGTGTCTGCCATGATGCAATTAGGGAATTATTATGCATATCATTTAATGTATAACCCATTTATATTCCCGTCGAGCCCAGACAAAAACATTTGAATCAGTTTTACTTATACTTCGGCGGTAGCTTTGCTCGTTCCGTTGTATTACATTTTGTATTACAGATTATAATGTAGTTAAGATATAATTAAATTTATGTAGGTGTCAATGACTTAATTAAAGTAATATGAATCGAATCTTCTCTGTTATATATATATATATATCAAAAGGTTAGCTAAGTTCACTTATGGCCACTATTTTCATTTGAATAGCTATTAATTCAATGACACTTCTCATTAGTTAATTTAGCAATCAACTAAAGTTTTACTCATGCAAACCATTGTCTAAAAAAGATGATATCATGAAGCTTTTACTATTTATTTACCTTTATTGCATTTCAACTTTCTATTCTCTGTCATGGAAAAAAAAAACTTGGTACTATTATGTATAACAAGAATCCTAAATTTTGAGTCAATTCTACAAGTGAGTCCTAAAATGTTGAATTCATGATTAATAAGTCTTAAAACTTGTCTTTGCTCTTTATGTTAGTCCCTTCGTTTGTTCCATGTATTTTTGATAGATGGAAAATTTATTGGTATTTTTTCATTAATTTCTTTTAATTTTCGCAGAAGTGGAACTGATATGGCACAGATAAGTGCCACACCACAAAGTCTAAAAATAAAAATGACTAGAGTTTAAAAACAAGTCAAAAAATAGAGAGAGAGAGAGTGATCATTAAAGAGGAACAAGGAGTCGCCCCATTTGTCACTAGCAAGGTTTAGGAACCGTCACGAAGTCGCTTTGAGTGCAAAAACCCTCGCCGGACTGCCAACGAGGCTTGGCCGCCCTCACTCAATGGTGGCAGCGATGTAACTTGCTACTACTTGAGAAGACTCAATTGGCCCTCGCATAGGTATCATCGTTGCCGTCGCTGCAGACCCATGGAACACCTTTATAACCAACCTCTCAAATTAGTTAAATCCAAACATTTGGCATGTGTATATAATTGATTGGATATGAAATGCTAAATTTCAGTTTCCGCGGTGGATAATGCAATAACCCAGTGCAGAATATCCAACAGTCTTCAATCCCCAAAAACTAGGGTTCCAAAATCACAAGTTAGCATGGATCACCGATGGAAACCACCAGATAAAGGAACAATCAAATGCAACATCGATGGGGCTTTCGTATCAGGCAATCGACACGGAGCAATAGCTTGTATTTACAGAAATAGTAAAAGTGAACTCACTGATATGTTTACCAAAACTGTACCTGCGAAGTCGGCGTTCCAAGCAGAGATCTTCACCATGATTAGGGCTCTCCAGCATCTCATCAAGCAGGGACTGCAACGCCATCGTGTAACTTTTGAATCCGATTGCCTCATACTGCTGGAGGTCCTTCAACAGAAGCAGCCGCAGCCCTGGGAAGAACGACACCTCTTTGCCACTATCCACGATCTCCTCTCCCAGTACCCTAATGCGTCGATCAATCATGTTAGTCGAGAAGCTAACCTAGCAGTGGATTGGGCCACCAAAGCCCATAGGGCCCAAGGCTCATCCGGTAACTGGATCGTATTCCCTCCCCCTCCTTTCCTAAATATTGTACTAAGTGATGCTCTTCTAGCTGGTTGTATTTCTCCTTTCATCTAATATATCAGTTATTTCAACCAAAAAAAAAAATTTGAAAATCCCCTGCTTTCTAGCCAGTTGTGCCAACCTTGAGAGGTTGAGTTGCGTCTTTTCCTATTACGTAGCTATCCTTTTAGTACGCTTGCGATAGATATGCTTGAGAATATGCTCGTCGAACGTGAAGGACCTTGCGACCGGATGACCAGCTCATCCGGTTTCTCAGAGGATAGCCCGAAAGTCAAGCAATCATTTTCCTTAAATTCCAAAAGTCAGGAAATTACCAAATTACTAAATATAAAACCCCGACATTTCACAACGTGCTGTTGACGACGACAAAACCGCCACCTCGGCGAACTGGGTTAGTCAAATTCAACGAGTGAATCTCTGCGCTTGTCTGAAAATCATCTCTTTCCTTCTCTCTCACTCTCTCTCTCTTTCTTCTGCCATTGTCGCAGGACCGCCTTGACTTTGATTCGCGCGAGCGCACGGCAGAAGATGAAGCTCCGTCGCCCTCCGCCTCCTCTTCTGGCCGCTCTGACGCTCGTCGCCATAGGCAATCTCTCTGCCCCCGCCGTCTCGGCTGGCTTGCCTCGCTGCAAGGCGTGGCTCGTCCAGTCCATCCCCACCGACATGCCCCTCCTCCGCCGCGTCCCCGGCGTCCTCTCCAGCGTCCCCGGCGTCCTCTCCACCGGTGAGCGCCCCCCATATCCCATCGCAACGACTGCGTTTAGCCAGGTGCCGCGCTGCAGTTTGGTTTTAGAAAGCATGATCGGGGGAACAGAGTAGGAGAGACTGAGGTTGGCGTTAAAAAGTGGATATTGTTAACGTTACGTTTGTTTTGCAAAAGTGTCTCTTGTATACTTGCGAAAACGAATGAATGAAAATATGTTTACGTTATTTACGAAGATGTTTAGATATAAAATGTAATCAATGATGAAAATAGGTTTCATTGACTAGATACTTTCAACTTATACAAGCAATCATTTATCGGTAAATGTTTTCCAAATTATTTGTTCTTCGCAAAATAAATGGAGCTTAAATGTATTAATTGCTGATTTGGGTGACAAATGGTTTTAGCGGATGTGCTGCGGTGGTTGGCGGGAAACTCGACGAAGAAGCTGGACATCATAGCATACTATTGGCAGCTGAATGCTCGTCCTGATGATCCTACCTCCGGCGATTATGGTTACTCTCAGTCTGACATGCTCCGACTTGGGGCCGAGTTGGGTCTCGGTGTTTACAAAGCCATCGAAGATGCTGCCGATCGGAATGTCACTATTAGGTAATTGTGGATAGCGCTTGCTCATGCCCTTTGCATATGCTGATTTGTGGGTGTAAAGTAGCCATTGGAGCTTTACCTTTGGGGTATTTCGCAAATGGCTAATCATGGCTACCTTTTAGTTTATATCTGGTAGTTTGTTTCATAATTTTTTTGCTCCTGCTCTTTCATCACACTTTCTATTAACATGTCAAATAATTTCTTTTTCTAAGTGTCCGAAGCACATGTCAGGTAATTTGCTTAACGTGTTCTCCCGACTAAAATCCCAGAAATCGTCTATCTTGGAGAACTGCACGAATTCTGAGTGATGCAATTTGATTTATATTTCACTTTGAGAAAGTAAAAGTACCTTTATTGGAGATTCCTAGTCCTCCAAAAGTTCCAAGGGAGCCTCAGGTAGGAGATTAATCCAATGGATGAAGATAGTGAACGACTGAAGTGCCAGAATCACTTACCAAAGCAGTGAGAAAACCATTACTTTAAAGATGGTTGAAGCCTGAAATTATGTGTGTAGAAAGAAAAGCAAAACGACCAGACTCATTTTCTTGAGGCTTCTGCTTTCATATTCACCATATCTATTAGAGATGTTCTCATTTACTTCTTGCAACATTAGCACACCTCTGAAAAATATTGAACTTCATCAGGCTTTTACATCACTCAGGAGCGCCTCCTGACTATGACAAAGAACCAAATGACCTTGCTTCAGGAAGGACAAACGTCAAGTCTGTAACTCTGTTACTTGCCAAATGGTGGGGATCAGGCATAATTCATGCCAAAGTGTGGATATCAAATAATCAAGATGTTTATATTGGATCTGCAAACAACGATTGGAAGGCCCTTTCTCAGGTACACACTTTACTTAAGAAGTCCTTTTCTCAGGAATATAGTTAGCCTTCTCTCCAGTTTTTTATTGGTGAGGATATCAATCCGACTGTGGCTAAATAAATTGACTGAGCAAAAGAAAAGGTGTGGGTTCTCAGCTATAAGCGTCCCATTCTTGTTGGCAAGTAAGATCATAGAAGATTATGCCACACTTACAATATTTTAAGACATATCACCTATTTTTCATCTCTTCAGTCTGTATAAATTTGTTTGTGTATTTGAGCTATATAGAAAAATTATAATGTTCAAATCTTTACAGGTGAAGGAACTTGGAATATACCTTGTTAATTGTCCCAAAATAGCAAAGAAGGTTGAATCCTACAATGACAACCTGTGGAAACTTTCCTCTCTCAATGCTTCAGCTTACACAAAGAATGTCTGGGATCAACAATGGCAGATCACCAGAAAAGTTCCCTGTTGGTCACATTTCCTTGAACCTGACAAGCGATGCAAGTATGACAAAAACATTGATATTGCACTTTTTCTTGTGCCTCTTTTGCCTGCATAATTTGAGATTTTGTGAATCATTATGCTCTTCTTCTTCTTTTTCCCCTGGCTTTTGGTTGTGTTGTTCATTTTCTTTGTTTCTCTGGGTGATAGAAAAGTTCATTTTCTTTTCAGAAAGCATGTCTCTGCTTCATGGGATTTTGTGTTGTTTCACTTTTGGTCAAGGAATATCCCTTTTTGGTCTTTCAACCATCAGATTAACTCTAGGCCCAGGTCTGAAACTCCTGAGGTTATGCTGATTGATGAGTGATTCTGTTGTTTTTAGAGTTTTTGACGGATTTTTTGTTTTCATCTTTGTCAGAGTTCTTTCCAAATGGTTGTGACAACAACAACAAACCAAGCCTTATCCCATTGGGTCGGATCAGCTATAAATGTTTGCCAAATGTATCTTAAAAAATTATTCCTGGTGTTTGATATTTTCCAGTTTGTTATCTCCCAGATGATTGAATGATATGAGCAAAGAGAAAGCAGAACAGTTCTTATGTATGGTAAATAGCTTATAAAATAAGAAAAGTAGAGATTTCTGGAATGAAAGTAAGAGATTGGATTTTATTTTCAAATTGTTCATTTTGGAAATGCTGTTCTGTGGGACTGATGAGTAAGCAGAAATTCTCCAGTGCATGGTACATAGCCTTTAAAAGAAGAAAGGAGTTTCTAAAATAAGAGACAAGGACAAGATTTGCTCCCTTGAGGACTTCTAGTTGGATGCCTGTCTATAACTGGATAGAAATGGCTGACTCTAGTTTGGCAACTCCAATGCTTAGACTTGGTCGCAGGCTTCTGTCAAAAGGTTATTCTCAAATTTGAAATCAGCAGCTTATTCTCGGTCTGATATTAGCCAGTGATGTGGTGTTGTAACCATTCGATCAGTTTGGTGCTCAACTGAAGGGTTTTGCGCTCAATTTGCTTTCAATTCACTTGCCATCATAATGATCTGGTGAAGGTTGATGTTAACATTTTCCGAGTCCTCTTGTTGATATAAGCAAATATGTCATGGCAGGTCGCCTCTTCCTCGATCTGTGGAGGTTCCTCATGTAGCAGGCTATCCAGTCCTGTCACATCCTCACATGTTTCGGCTTCCATTAGATACTCCTGGACGTAATCATACATCTTCACAATATCAACATAGCTATCTTTCTTTTGCTCCTCCAGAGGTAACTTGTCCAAGACCCATCTATTTAACATTTTTTATTTTGTCTAAACATAGAAAGTAAGAATTGCATTTGGACATCATCAAAACATTAGCCATTACAGGTTAAGACTTTTTTCATCCTAGAATTGTTTGTTGAATCAAACGATAAAAAAATGAATGGTTGCGTCTTAAGTTTAGTTTATTAAGTTTGTTGATTTGCCACATCGCAGTTCCAGTGTCTATGTACCCAATTAGAATTTAGCTAATCGACCCAGTCTAGTTGTTATTGTCTTCTCTCTGATATATTAGCAAGTAAACTTTTTCGGTGTGTATTCCTTCATGAATACTGAGGGTGCTCAACATTTAAGTTGATTAAATCACATTGCGATTGCTCTACTGATCCTTTTGGGGGATCCCGTAAATTTCATCTTTCAAGCTTCTATCTTGCAGCTGTCATTTGGCAAGCACCAGGCTGACGAGCAGGCATGGGTTGACACAATAAAATCAGTTGGAAGTGGAGGCACCGTTAGGATCAGCACAATGGATTGGCTTGGTCAATCACAATATATTGACCAAACTGTTTATTGGTCATCCCTTTCTTCTGCTGTGTCAGAGGTATTCTCCTTTCTTGCGACAGTTGCTGCCCTTGTTTGTACATGTGAATCTAAATCGACAGATACAGGTCAATATGGTGTTCATTTGAAATCATTTTGTCTTGCATCTACCAGATTCCGTTTTTCCTTTTTATGGAGATGGACTGTGACTTGCATGAATATTTAAACAGTGGATACTAGGTCTGATGGCTGGTCATTGGCTTCTTGTTTTTGAGTTATCTCGCATGCTCGGAACAGATAAATGAAAAGCTTTTAGCTTGTTGTAAGCAGTAGAATTTCCTGCTATTGCCATTTGCCACTTTGGTTTCAAAATGATTGAAGGAAAATGCAGAAAGCCTTTGCTGTGATGAAGAACTACTTACTGACAGAATGGGTTGATGACACTGGCTTTTTGTGATTCATCTCTATTGACCAACTTTATTTCCTCCCATATGTTGTTACTAAGAACATATTTTCTGAGGTAACTATAATTTTCAGGTTGTCTTTTCCAAGCATGCCAAAGTGAAGATATTGGTAGCATACTGGACACATACAATAAACAACACTGACGTTTACCTGAAATCTCTCCTCTATTCCAATGTCCTTTGCTCCTCTTCAAAGTACAACAATTGTTCTGGCAAAGTTGAGATCAAGTACTACATAGTGCCGGGTTTTAACGCGACTGGAGCTGCGATCAGCAATGGGACCAGCACTGGGCATAAGTATCCTGGTCGCACTCGGGTCAACCATGGGAAGTATGCTGTCAGTGATGCGAGAGCCCACATGGGAACGAGCAACCTCTTGTGGGACTATTTCTATACTACTGCTGGTGTCAGCTTCGGGACGTATGACCAGGGCATAGTTTCGCAGCTTCAAGAAGTCTTCGATGCTGATTGGGATTCACCATATGCTGTTCCTGTGGGAGAGTTTGAGGAAGGGCACTCGTTTTCGGGCTGACTAGTGCCTGCACACAAGGTCTGGACCGGCTACAATTAGCACGGAAAGGGGCACGACGACAATCAAATTAAGTCTTCTAATGCGGAGGGCACAGCCGATAGAGTTGCGCCACATCTTGAGACGAGGACATTGTTCGGACTTAATTTCACCACAATGATTTACACCTTGATATCTCCTCCGTGATGATTATAGCAAAGGAAGAGGCAGCTTCATTGCTTGTATACATGATCTCGAGAGAGTGCATTTCTTGAAGCTACACCAAAATCATCAACACGATATGAAAGCGGGTAGAACTTGTTAAGAACATAAAGTTGACACTATCCGAACATGAAATACTAGAGGACAAGCATGAATTTGCAGAAGTCATATGGAAAAGTTTAAGGCATATTTTTAGCATAAGTCCTAAAACTTATTATGAAAGTGCAACTAAATCATAAAACTTAAAAAAAGTACAATAAAGTTCCAAAATTTGTCAAATTGATGTAATTGAGTTATTTTGTTGACTCCGTTTTCATTATTATTTTCTTTAAATACGTTGCGATGACGTGGCTCAAATGTCGTTTTGATCCAAATCTAATTTTTAACGCAATTTTGATTCAAATTAAAATAAAATGATCTAAAAAAAAAGGTTAGAAGGGCCAACAATGGTGGGGAAATGGTCAGTGAGGAGAAAATATTCAATGGTATGTGAGCGTCACGTCATCTGCTAACGTGGTGCGCATTTGCCACTCAAATATCGACAGGTGTCTAGGCGAGGGTCATTGGCCGGTGGCCGGGACTGAATCAGACTGGATCATCGTTGGGTAGCCCTTGTGGTCCAGATCTTAGACTGGATCAGACTGGTCCAGATAAGCACAGTTGACGAAAGCCCAATCTGAGTTCTCTCGTACAATTACAGCTCGGACAATAACCTTACTGAACGGCCGCTTGACCTTTGCTCTGCTCTGTTCTTCTCTTTTTGCCTTCTCAGTGCGCATCGTTCAGTTTTTAGACGTTCGCTTCTCATTTTGAGGGGGAGGCCGGAGCGACGGGTTCAGCCATTGCACCAGAGAAAACGCCCTTCAAAAACCCTTTTATGGAGCGTTCAAACAACAGCAAGGGAAATTTAAAGGGAAATTGATTCAAATGTTATCCTCACAAATGGTTACCGATTCTTTTATCAAAATTAATTACTTGATATTTTTTTCTGAGTATAAATATAAAGGAAAATTTATCAAAAAAATCTTAAATCTTTTGTAATTTTATCAATTCAATCATAAACATTTTTTTACCAATTTAGTTCTAAATCTTTTGCAATTATGCCAATTCAGTCCATCCAGCCAAATTTGGCCGGCTAGCACTACATAAATGCCGTGCACTAAACTGGAAAAAAAAATTAAGACTGAATTGGTAAAATTACAAAAAGTTTAAGATTATTTTGATAATTTTCCCAATATATAAAAGTTATCGATAATGATTGAAATACACAATTTTCATATGTTCCTTGGTTTCTGCATATCATATACGGTCGCTGCCCTCTTCCCTTTTTTGGCATTCTCCTCTCTCACCGACAGTAGTCTCTATTTGTATCCGTGACTAACCGATTATTTGGATGAAACTAGCCACAATCATAAGTCCAAAAGCATGAAACTGCTTTTATCACTTGGTCAATTCCATTGCGGGTTTAAATTCCTTTTGATGGTCTTATATTAATCAATTTTGTACCCTCGTTTTGAATGGATGAGTCGATTATGGAAGTTAATCATATCATCGGCCCAGATTAAAGATACGGAAAAGGTTTTGCTACTGCCCAATGAATAATCATTCCCACCATTATAATTACACATTTTAATGGCCAAGAAAAAACAGGAGAAAGAGAAAAAATCAAAATACTCCTCTACCCCAATTCAGTACCATCTTCTCTTCTCCAACGACAGACTATTAACGACGGTCGGACTTTTGGAGATTACCATAACGTCGACCTCGCCCAAATCACGTGTCTTGGAACAGCGGCCTAGCATCATCGCAAGAACGCCATTGAATTCTTTCTTGACTTTATTGTTTCTTGACGGTTCTTCTTTATTGAAAGTGAGAATGAGGTAACGAGGCACCTCTCTACTTTCCTAAATATGCAAGAACCAAGGCGACAAGGGCGTGACCGACGGAGGTTACGCCCTGTCCCCCGGCATTGTTCTCCGACGATCCACCCTTGGCAAAAGGGCCCACCCGTTCTCTTTCTTCAGTCGTTCTAGTCAGGACAAGTGGGGTTGATTTGTTTGCATCCACCACAACAGTGTCAGCATCGTGGGACCGGAAAGGAACTCTGGGCGTCGTCGACGGAGGCAGGTCTGGCCAGAGTTGGCTCCATCCTCCGTGGAGTTTAGCATCGATTCAGTCACTGAACATGGGGCCGCTGGCTCGTCCGTCCGTGAAGATGGGGCCAGATCTGCCACCTTCAAGATGATAAGATACATGTCAACTTATTTCTGATGGATCAAGGGAGGGAGAGAGTGTTGGAGCGATAGAGACCGAGTCGTGAGACAGTGGAGAGGAGATCTTCGACGTCGGGACGGCAGACCAAATGATCTGGCAGAAAGCAAGAACAGGATAGACATGGTTTGGTTAAGGCAGTGTATTGTGGATGGCGGGTCCTGTTTCGTGTTAAATTCGCATGTGAAGGAACGCCCTGTCCGAACGTATCTGCCCTTGGGAAGAGCACTATAACTACTAGAAGGTTACATAAAGCCAGTGGTATATGACCCTCCACTTTTCACTTCTCTAATTTAATCTCAAAAACTAAAAGTTAGAACTACGACGATAGCAAACTTAAAAATATTCGATCAGATTCGAAAACTTACAATCTAGACTCGGAGGAGAGCGTCCCGATCACTCGGACATCTTCACCGCAAAACGAAATGAGCTAGCATGCATCCAAATGATGTACTTTTCAGTTTGGATTAACTAATGTTCGACCATTTTCTATTCATCTGTCAACGTAACTCCAAGAAGGGCGATACATACAGACCAACCATGACTCCAGAACACGCATAATTACAGGTAGACATCCCTCATGCGAGTCGTACATATTCACTTCCTGGCACGAACATCCGAAGGCGGGTCGTGGGTGGTGACTCCGTTCCCGACCCTGGCGCGTCCCTCCCTCGTGTTCCTCTTGTCTTTGTAGAAGACGTAGTAGCCCACCGCCGCCACCAGGAGGATCCCGCCGACCGCCATCGCCCCCGGTCTCATCGGCATGTTCCTCCCTCCCACCCTGGCCCTGTGCGCATCGTCCACCGCCATCTCCTCCTCTCTCTCTCTCTCTCTCTCTCTCACAAGAGTACTCACCGACCTGAGGTTGATGAAACGAAAGAAAGGCGATACCGGTCTGATCAATGGGGAAGGAACCCGACACGTTTATGTAGGTATCGAGCCGACGAGACACGTGGCGGCGGCACGTGTTCGCGTCCTTACAAGCGTCGTTCCTTAGGGTTCGGACGTAGCATCATGGTTGCAACTAGTTGTTTCTGCATGGTACAGTGCATATCCATTCAACGTAATTTAGGTTGAACGGATGTCGGATGGTGATGATGGGTTATCTTTAGCTGCAGGAATCTTTTGCAAATATGTCATTAATTATTGTTTTTTTCTTTAGTTATTTGATGATATTATGCTAATAGAGCACTTTCTTGTTCTTTCAATTAAAGGAAACGAAATTATGTTCGGCCTTTCTTTCGAGATTTATAGAATGGGAAGATATCATAATTTTTATTTTTTGGTTCATTTCCGACAAATCGCAAATGATTCGCGGTCTCGAAAGAATTTTTTAGATTATCGATGTTGAATAAAATTCGGAAAAAGGCAAAACTCCATGGAAAAAGAATTGAAATAGAAAGCTCCAATCATAGTTTTGAAAATGGATCGCCGCTAGCATAACGATGGCTACACGAAGGAAAAGATCAGTTCAATGGCCAAATCTCTTGGTCCGCTAATCCTCTGGCAAGTTATATGAATGCTTCTCTTTCAAGTTACCCTCTGAAAATCCACATAAATTAATTTAAATTTCTAAAATTATAAACAAATAGATTTTTCCGATGAACAAAAGCTATACATATTTTATCTTTATCAGGCTTTTTAAGCATGAAAATACTACTTAAATAACTAAAAACAAATTACACTCCATTTATTTGTAACCGTCGATTGCTTTTGTTCCTCTCTAGAAGAATTTCTAGATCGATCCCTCTGTCTTCCTCCACGCTTTAAAGCACCGTCATTTGGAACTTCTACTTTTATTTGCGAAGGTGCGGTCTAATTTTATTTAGTATTATTTTGAGTTTGAAATAGGGTCTGGCCTTCGAAGTCCATCTCGTTGTAATATCCAACTAAGATAAATTAGTAAAAAATTGTAAGCATTTCACGCTAGAGGGAAATGAATAATTTTTTTAGTTTAACTCAATTACTTAACATTTGTCTGAATCTATTAGGATGAGATTACTTCAAGAAAACGTATTTACAAAATATAACACGAGACACCTCTTAAGAGCAAGACAAAATTTTTACAACTATCAATCTAACTATATAAAATAAGATAAATTGTGTTGCAGAAAGGATCACTGATTGATTCCCAATTCAGATTGGAATCTCACAATTGATACAATAAACCGTAGACAAGGAATATTTGGAGGAAGAAAATATTGCATACATATTCTTTCCCATTCATTTTCTTCAATTCTTGTACTATAAACACTGTCGAAGGGTCCTTACCAACAAAAAAAAAAAAAAAAACACTGTCGAAGTGTTGTATACTTTACAGATAGAGAAATACAAACATTATTCTTCCATTGCTCCACATTTCCTGTCAAATTGATTTCATAAATTGCAGTTCATGTATTTACATGATGAAGCTGAATGTTGTGCCTTGAATTGTTCTTTTGATGATATAACATGAAATACATTATCAACAATGCACATGATCATATTCACACTGCATAAGTTGTTAATTTTGATAAATTTCAAGTATTATATTAATGCATTAATATGTAGGTGCGGTGGCCAACATCGTTAAGGTTCTTTTTTGTTTAATTAGGCATAAGCTAAGACTAAATAACCTTCTAGAAACTAGATAGTGTTTTAAAATGCCACAACTTCTCTAGAACTCTAGGAGCAAGTTATCCGACTACAAGGCTATAGTTACACGATCAACAACAAATGATCACTTATGGAATAGTTTTGCTCAATATGTGTATAGGATTAATGAAAAATAAAATAGATATATAAAATAAAATAAAATAAAATAGATACATACAAAATACGTTCTCCAATTAAATGTAGATATACTTAACATGTAATATAGTCGATTGTACAATTATATAAATAATTAATAGATGTAGATCCCAGTATTTTCTTTTTTTTGCTGATTGTAATTATAGGTAACACGTAATCGAGAACGTGGCAACGAACT
Source organism: Eucalyptus grandis x Eucalyptus urophylla (assembly GCA_028830015.1). Taxonomy (NCBI): domain Eukaryota; kingdom Viridiplantae; phylum Streptophyta; class Magnoliopsida; order Myrtales; family Myrtaceae; genus Eucalyptus; species Eucalyptus grandis x Eucalyptus urophylla. The sequence continues at coordinate 39,525,517 of CM054189.1, forward strand.
CAATTTTTTTAGTACGCTTGCGATAGATATGCTTGAGAATATGCTCGTCGAACGTGAAGGACCTTGCGACCGGATGACCAGCTCATCCGGTATCTCAAAGGATACCCCGAACGTCAAGCAATCAATTCCCCTTAAATTCCAAAAAGTCGAGAAAAGGGTAATTACCAAAACACAAATTGCTAAAAATTAAAACCCCGACATTTGACCACGTGCTGACGACGATAAAACCGCCACCTCGGTAAACTCGAAAAGTCAAATCCAACGAGGGAATCTCTGCGCCTGTTCGAAAATCCATTCTTTCCTTCTCTCTCTCTCTCTCTCTTTCTTTCTTCCGCCATTGTCGCAGGACCGCCTTGACTTCGATTCGCGCGACCGCACGGCGATTCGAATCGAACCCGGAAGATGAAGAAGCTCCGTCGCCCTCCTCCTCCTCTTCTGGCCGCGCTGGCGCTCGTCGCCGTAGCCAACCTCTCTGCCCCCGCCGTGTCGGCGGGCACGCCGCCTCGCTGCAAGGCGTGGCTCGTCCAGTCCATCCCCACCGACATGCCCCTCCTCCGCCGCGTCCCCGGCGTCCTCTCCACCGGTAAGCGCCCCCCCCCCCCCCCCCTCTTCTGCCGCAACGACTGCGTTTTGCTAAGTAATGCATGATTGGAGGAACGGAGTAGGAGAGACTGAGGTTGGTGTTAAAAATTGGATTTTTTTAAGGCTAGGCTTGTTTGAAAATGAATGATTTGGAAAGTGTTTTTTTAATGATCTTTGGCGTTAAAAATTGGATACAAGCAATCTTTCTTCGGGCAAGTGTTTTCCAGATCATTTGTTCTTCGTGAAATGAGCGGAGCCTAAATTTATTAGTTGCTGATTGGGGTGACAAATGGTTTAGCGGATGTGCTGCGGTGGTTGGCGGGGAACTCGACGAAGAAGCTGGACATCATAGCGCAGTATTGGCAGCTGAATGCTCGTCCTGATGATCCTCGCTCTGGCGATTATGGTTACTCTCAGTCTGATATGCTCCGATTCGGGGCTGACTTGGGTCGCGGTGTTTACAAAGCCATCGAAGATGCTGCTGATCGGAATGTCACTATCAGGTAATTGCAGATGGTGCTTGCTCATGCCCTTTGCTGATGCTGATTTGTGGGTGTAAAGTAGCCATTGGAGCTTTACCTTTGGGGTATTTCGCAAATGGCTAATCATGGCTACCTTTTAGTTTTTATCTGTTGGTTTGTTTCATAATTTTTTTGCTCCTGCTCTTTAGTCACACTTTCTGTTAACATGTCAAATAATTTCTTTTTCTAAGTTTCCGAAGCACGTGTTAGGTAATTTGCTTAACGTGTTCTCCTGAGTAAAATCCCAGAAATCGTCTATCTTGGAGAACTGCACAAATTCTAAGTGATGCAATTTGATGTATATTTCACTTTGAGAAAGTAAAAGTACCTTTATTGGAGATTCTTAGTCCTCCAAAAGTTCCAAGGGAGCCTCATGGAGGAGATTAATCCGATGGATGAAGATAGTGAATGACTGTAGTGCCAGAATCACTTACCAAAGCAGTGAGAAAATCATTACTTTAGAGATGCTTGAAGCCTGATATTAAGTGTGTAGAAAGTAAAGCAAAATGACTGGACTCCTTTTCTTGAGGCTTCTGCTTTCATATTTATCATATCTATTATAGATTCTCATTTACTTCTTGCAACATTAGCCCACCTCTGAAAAATATTAAACTTCATCAGGCTTTTACAGCACTCAGGAGTGTATCCTGACTATGACGAAGAACCAAATGACCTTGCTTCAGGAAGGACGAATGTCAAGTCTGTAACTCTGTTATTTGCCAAATGGTGGGGATCAGGCATCGTTCATGCCAAAGTGTGGATATCAGATAATCGAGATGTTTATATTGGATCTGCAAACAATGATTGGAAGTCCTTTTCTCAGGTACACGCTTTACTTAAGAAGTCCCTTTCTCATGAATATAGTATAGCCTTTACCCCATTTATTACTGGTGAGGATATCGATCCGACTATGGCTAAATAAATTTTGACTGAGCAAAAGAAGAGGTGTGGGTTCTCAGCTATAAGTGTCCCATTCTTATTGGCAAGTAAGATTGTAGAAGATTCTGCTACATTACAATATTTTAAGATATATCGCCTATTTTTCATCTCTTCAATCTGTATAGATTTGTTTGTGCATTTGAGCCAGATAGAAGAATTATTATGTTCAAATCTTTACAGGTGAAGGAACTAGGAATATACCTAGTTAATTGTCCCAAAATAGCAAAGAAGGTTCAAACCTACAACGACAACTTGTGGACACTTTCCTCTCTCAATGCTTCAGCTTACACAAAGAATGTCTGGGATCAACAATGGCAGATCACCAGAGAAGTTCCCTGTTGGTCACATTTCCTTGAATCTGAAGAGCGATGCAAGTATGACAAAAACATCCGTATTGCACTTTTTCTTGTGCCACTTTTGCCTGCATAATTTAAGATTTTGTGAATCGTTATGCTCTTCTTCTTTTTTCCCCCTGGCATTTGGTTGTATTGTTCATTTTCTTTGTTTCTTTGGGTGATAGAAGAGTTCATTTTCATTTCATAAAGCATGTCTCTGCTCCATGGGATTTTCTGTTGTTTCACTTTTAGTCAAGGAATATCCTTTTTTAAGTCTTTCAACCATCAGATTAACTCTAGGCTCTGGTCTCAAACTCCTGAGGTTATGCTGATAGACAAGTGATTCTGTTGTTTGTTAAGATTGTTTTTGGTGCTGCAGCTTAATGATGTTGACAGATTTTGGATTTTCATCTTTGTCGGAGTGCTTTCCGAATTGTTATTATGACGACAAGAAAAACCAAGCCTTATCCCACTAGGTTGGATAAGCTATAAATGTTTGCCAAATGTATCTTAAAAACTTTTTCCTGGTGTTTGCTACTTATTTTTCAGTTTGCTTTCTCCCAGATGATTGAATGATACGAGCAAAGAGAAAGCAGAACAGTTCTTATGTATGGTAAATAGCTTTTAAAAGAAGAAAATTAGAGATATCCGGGTTGAAAGTAAGAGATTGGATTTTATTTTCAAATTATTCATTTTGGAAATGCTGTTCTGTGGAACTGATGAGTAAGCAGATATTCTCCAGTGCATTGTACATAGCCTTTAAAAGAAGAAAGAAGTTTCTAAAATAAGAGACAAGGACAAGATTTGCTCTCTTGAGGACTTCTAGTTGGATGCCTGTCTGTAACTGGATGGACATGGCTGACTCTAGTTTGACAAATCCGATGCTTAGCCTTGGTTGCAAGCTTCTGTCAAAAAGTTATTCTCAAATTTGAAATCAGCAGATTATTCTTGGTCTGATACTAGCCATGGTGTGATGTTGTGACCATTCGATCAGTTTGGTGCTCAACTGAATGGTTTTGTGCTTGATTTGCTTTCAGTTCACTTGCCATCATAATAATCTGGTGAAGGTTGATGTTAACATTTTATGAGTCCACTTACTGTTGTTATAAGCAAATATGTCATGGCAGGTCGCCTCTTCCTCAATCTGTTGAGGTTCCTCATGTAGCAGGCTATCCAGTCCTGTCACATCCTCACATGTTTCATCTTCCATTAGATACTCCTGGACGTAATCATACATCTTCACAATATCAACTTAGCTATCTTTCTTTTTCTCCTCCAGAGGTAACTTGCCCAAAACCTATCTATTTAGCATTTTTAATTTTGTCTTAATATTGAAAGTAAGAATTGCATTTGGACATCATCAAAATATTAGCCATTACAGGTTAGACTTGTTTCATCCTATATTTGTTTGGTGAATCAAAGGATACAGAATGAATGGTTGCATTTTAAGTTAGAGTTTATTAAGTTTGTTGGTTTGCGACATCGTAGTTCTGGTGTCTATGTACCCAATTAGAATTTAGCGAATCGACCCAGTCTAGTTGCTATTGTCTTCTCTCTGATTATATTAGCAAGGAAACTTTTTCGTTGTGTATTCCTTCATGAATAGTGAGGGTGCTCAACATTGATTGAATCACATTGCGATTGCTTTGCTGATCCTTTTGGGGGATCCCGTAAGTTTTATCTTTTGAGCTTCTATCTTTAAGATACAATACACTGCCATTGCAGCTCTCATTTGGCAAGTACCAGGCTGATGAGCAGGCATGGGTCGACACAATAAAATCAGTTGGAAGTGGAGGCACCGTTAGGATCAGCACAATGGATTGGCTTGGTCAATCACAATATGCTGAGCAAACTATTTATTGGTCATCCATTTCTTCTGCTGTGTCAGAGGTATGCCCCTTTGTTGCTACAGTTGCTGCCCTTGTTTGTACAGGTGAATCTAAATTGTCAGATACAAGTCGATATGGTGTTCATTTGAAATCATTTTGTCTTGCATCTACCGGATTCCATTTTTTCTTTTTATGGGGATGGACTGTGACTTGCATGAATATTTAAACAATGAATACTAGGTTGGATGGCTGGTCATTGGCTTCTTGTTTTTGAGTTATCTCGCATGCTCGGAACAGATAAATGAAAAGCTTTTAGCTTGTTGTAAGCTGTAGAATTTCCTGCTATCACCATTTGCCACTTTGGTTTCAAAATGATTGAAGGAAAATGCGGAAAGCCTTTGCTGTGATGAAGAACTGCTTACTGACAGAATGGGTTGATGACACTGGCTTTTTGTGATTTGTCTCTATTGACCAACTTCATTTCCTCCCATATGTTGTTACTGAAAACATATTTTCTGAGTTGACTATAATTTTCAGGTTGTCTTTTCCAAGCATGCCAAAGTGAAGATATTGGTAGCATACTGGACACATACAATAAATAACACTGACGTTTACCTGAAATCTCTCCTCTATTCCAATGTCCTTTGCTCCTCTTCAAAGTACAACAATTGTTCTGGCAAAGTGGAGATCAAGTACTACATAGTGCCGGGTTTTAACGCGACTGGAGCTGCGATCAGCAATGGGACCAGCACTGGGAATAAGTATCCTGGTTACACTCGGGTCAACCATGGGAAGTATGCTGTCAGCGATGTGAGAGCCCACATTGGAACGAGTAACCTCATATGGGACTATTTCTATACTACTGCTGGTGTCGGCTTCGGGACGTATCACCAGGACATAGTTTCACAGCTTCAAGAAGTCTTTGATGCTGATTGGGATTCACCATATGCTGTTCCTGTGGGAGAGTTTGAGGAAGGGCACTCGTTTTCGAGCTGACTAGTACCTGCACACGAGGTACGGACCGGCTACAATTAACACGGAAAGGGGCACGGCGACAATCAAATGAAGTCTTCTAACGCGAACGGTACGGCCAATGGAGTTGCGCTGCATCTTGAGACGAGGACATTGTTCGCACTTAATTTGACCAGAATGATTTGCTTGTAAATAATCAGTGCAATAAAGCATTTCTTTACACTTTGTAATCTCAAACTGAAACTATTGATATCTCCTCCGTGATGAAAGCGGGTAGAACTTGTTAAGGACCTAAAGTTGACACTAGCCGAACATGAATTACTAGAGGACAAGCGTGAATTTGCAGAAGTCATATGGAAAAGTTTGAGGCATGTTTTTATCATAAGTTGTCAAACTTTTCACAACTTATCATGAAAATATAATTGGGTCATAAAACTTATGAAAAGTGCAATAAAGTTTTAAAACTTGTCAAACTGATGTAATTAAGTCATTTCGTGGACTTCGTTTTTATCATTATTTTCTTTATAAAGTGTGATGATTACGTGACTCAAATGTTGTTTTGATCCGAATCCAATTTTTAATGCGATGAGCTATTTTTTTCAAAAGAAGTTAGAATCAACTCTCGCTGCGGTTGCCCTCATCATTGTTGGGAAGGACAAAGGTGGGGAAATGGTCCACGAGGGTCTATGTGGGGGTCGTTGGCCACTAGGGATGAGCATCGGTCCAAAGTCAACCTGGATTGGCCCAACATTGGTTCCCAAGGGGACTAGGACAGTCATTGGTTCTAGAACCCATGGACCTTGTACTGTACGAATTGATTTTCGGTCATGAGAGTTTAGGATTGATCATACTCAAACTAACTTTGTACTTAATATTATATATATATATACACTATATATCTAATATATTATAAATCATATGTTTTTGTCAATTCTAGATTCTAGCACCTCCTCCCCTGTTTTCTTTGTAGTTCAGTTTATTGTTTAAGTTAGAATGTAGCAATAAACTTATTCCTAATTTGACAAAGAAGAAAGAAACCCTCTTCACTCAACTTAGCCACTCTCACTCACCTTGGCCTCACTTGCCTGCTCACCTTGTTGCTCTTTCACTCACCTTTGTTTCCTTGCCTTACATGTTTGTTTTTATGGTTTGTTACTTTGAGCAAATGTAAATTTTTGTTGTAACATTGTCTTTATATTTATGTTTGATACGTATTGATGTTCATAATTTAGTTTCTCAATGTCGCACTGTTGATGCATATATAATTTATGATAATAAGTTTGTCCCTTTAAGGAATATAAAAAATAAAACACGAAAATAATTACTTGGTCTCGAGTTCACCATTGATCCAATCCTCACTCCTAGGCTCGACAGGATTAGTCTTGGTCCTAAAAATTGAGGGCCAATACCGTGTGGCTTAGTCTCTGGATTAGGTGCGAGACCGGCTCAATCTGGATCATGCTCATCTCTACTTGCCGCTGGCCAAGACTGGATCATCGTTGGGTAGGCCTCATCGTCCGGATCTTAGACTGGATCAGACCGGTCCAGATAAGCCCAGATGGCAAAAGCCCAATCTGAGTTCTCTCGTACAATTACGGCTCGGACAATAACCTTACTGAACGGCCGCTTGATCTTTGCTCCGCTCTGTTCTACTCCTTTTGCCTCCTCAGCGTGCATCGTTCAGCGTCGCGCCGTTCGCTTCTCATTTTGAGGGGGAGGCCGGAGCGACGGTTTCAGGCATTGCTCCGGAGAAACATCCTTCGAAAACCCTTTTGTAGAGTGTTCAAACAACAGCAGGAGAAGGAAGGAGAAAGAGAGAGAGATGCATAGCTTGAAGGTTTTGGTGAGAGCCAAGCGTTCGCTTCCCAAGCTCGGCGCTTTCCCTCACCGGAGAAGTTTCTCTGCTCAGACCCATTACGCCGGCTACGACGACGTCCAAGACCAGGTCCCTCTCTCTCTCTCTCTCTCTCTCTCTCTCTCTCTCTCTCTCTCTTTCTCTCTATGTGTTTCAGTTTGTTGTTTGATGCAAGTTGTCTGGGTAGTCAAAATTTGATTCGGTCAGAAACTCGATGGAGTCAAGTGGCGGCGTCTACTTTGCGGATAGCAAAAGGCGGGTTCATTTACATTGGGAGCTTACATTTCAATTCGTGTTTGTTTGTGGCGTCAGGTTTTGGTGGATGGAAGAGCCAACTCAAGAACTGCGATACTCAACCGGCCATCCACTCTTAATTCTCTCACTACCTCAATGGTTTGGTTCTTTCTTTCTCTCTGACTCAAAATGAATTCCTCGCCAACCCCAATCAGACGGAAAGCCGTTTCATTTTTCGCGTTTCTTGGTGTCCTGTTCGGTTATCTTTTCTAGAATAATTAAAGCTTGAAATTTTATGCTGACATATTCTACAGGTGGCCAGGCTAAAGAGGCTCTATGAATCATGGGAAGAGAATCCAAACATCGGGTTTGTCTTGATGAAGGTATTGCCATTACATGCCCTCATAAAAGAGCTGATAGTTTCAACTAGATCCTGGTTTTGTTTGGTCTAGAGTCTAAATAGAAGGAGAAATGGATTCACATTTCAGGCATTCCTTTTATTATTGTCAGGGTTCACAATCTTTGAATGTTATTAACTTTTTTGTCTGATCTGAAGGGTAGTGGCAAAGCTTTCTGCTCAGGTGGAGATGTTGTTACCCTTTATCATTTGCTTAGTGAAGGTCAGTCGGTGATGAATCCTTTCATTTATTTGGCTTTCAACATTTTTTTTTTTTCAGATAGTTTTTATGTCCTTTTTCTTTGCTTTATATTTAAATAGTTATTAGAAGTAGAGGATTGGTTCCAGGGCAAAAATATCATAAACGTGACAATGTTGGGGTGTTAAATATCAACATGTGAAGGTAAGTTTTATAACTGGAGTCGATACCCATTGGTGGATTTGTAGCTGTAGAAGAAAGGTCGGATTAGGAACCAGTGTGTTTGAGTGAAACTAAATATTGAATCAGGTGAGATATGATAGATAAATTAAGGTGGAAGGTGTGAAATAATGGCCCTCAAGTGCTCTTCAAAGACGCGCAACTTTGCTATCAATCTGCTTTTGTTCCCTTGATTATGATCTTTTGGTTCTTTTACTTTTCTTTCCTAATTGTTGTTTCTAATCAAATAGTCAACATATCTGCAGGGAACATTGAGGACTGCAAATTTTTTTTTGATACTTTATATAAGTTTGTTTACCTGCAAGGGACATATTTGAAACCACATGTAAGTACCTCCTTTTGAAGTTTATAAACTGTTAGCCGTTTTGAGATATAGAATCAGACTACTTTGTAATGGATAATTTCAGGGCTTGGATTTTCCTCTTGATTTCTCTTGACTTCTGTAATGACCTCTCAACACAATTTATTATTGGCCAGACATCATAGAGTAAGCTAGTATTTCTCCTGGCTGGATGAGAAACAGAACTTTCACCCTAGATTGCTATGATTCTGATAAATTATATAGTTGATACTATAAAAATTTCATTTTATAGTTTTTGAATTGATGCTTCATGTTTTGTGAGTAAGTGGTTGAAGTATGCTTAAGAGTTAGTTTTCTTGTCATGGATAGAAAACTTCAATCTCACAGTTTGCAGTATTACTGGGTTTCAGTGATATGGAGATTGTTGATATCCCTGCAAACTACGAACTATGCACACATGCTGATATAAGTTATTCTTGCCTTATGGATCGCTAAAATTGGCAATCTGAAAAATAATCAGTTCACTAGACAATTAGAAAGCATTTACACAAACTTTTGAAATCCTAAAAATAACTTGGATGAATGATTATAGTAACATCAAATTAAATGTTGCTCTAAACTTGCAATCACGCTACAAAAACTAGTGAAAGAAACTTTCTGTGTTACAAAGTGAGTGATGGTGGCTGATCCTTGGAGCTCTATCATGATCCAAAATATTGAAATTATTGAACCTACTAGTCAGATATTATGCTTCTTGACATGTGATCTACTCCATTCCACTTCGGTACCATTTTCCATAGCATAAAAAGTCTAGGTCACTAAGGTAGATATACTTCGTTATAGATGAATCTTAAGTAGACGAGGTACCTCTGCATTGGCGGCATGATTAGTAAAACTATCTTTGACTAATGATCTGCATGACCACGGTCTTTATGTGTAAGGCGATTCATGGTGAGATGAGAGGAGAAAGTAAGTCCTTGTGATTCTTGAAATGATTCTTGGAGCAAAAGTAAGTCCTTTTGATGTTTAGCCCTTGTCTACTTATTACTTTATGCTTAATTAAGAAAGAAGAACAATTAAAAATCATTTGAATTTTCCGTCTTTGTTCCTCGAGCCAAATGGAAAGTGAGTGACATTTACTGCAATTGGTTTGTAGTAGTCATCTTATAGGCACAGTTTCTTCCATGTCAAGCAGAATTCCATTGCTAAAATTAATTGCATGATGTACTCCAAGTTGCGTTCGTTATTTATTATTTGGTGTTTAATATTCTATCAAAGTGTTTGTTTACTTGACACCAACTCGTTGACCCATTTTCACAGTAAAAACTGCAAGCAATAACCATTTAGTAGGTGTAATATTCAATTTCTGGGATTTAATTAGTAGTCAATCAAAGTTGTTTGAATGTCTCAGTACTCGTGTTAGTTTCAATTTATGAGTTGGTCACTTTTTATTTACTTCACTTTTGGGCAGCTGGCTATCTTGGACGGTGTCACTATGGCAAGCGGAGCTGGGATTTCTCTCCCCGGAATGTTTCGATTGGCAACTGATAAAACTGTATGTGACTTTTCCTAAATAGTGATATAGATGTTAACTGCTTTCATACATGTGCTCGCTGGGGTTGTGCTTATTCAACTTCCTTTACCAATTTATTTCTTATCTTAATGTATAGTGAGGTTCGATTCCATTGGCTGTCGTTATACGTGAATTTGCTCCTGAGCTGGAACATAGGTTTCTGGCAAAACCAGTGAGCTAAATTGTCATGGGATCGGTATTAACATAGATTTTTATATGGGATAATGGTATGGGAGGTCCTTGAACCTTTTCAACTTGCATTGTCGTCCCTCAACTTTTTTTTTTTTTGGGTGCAATCAAGTCCTTGAACTATATGTTTGTTTGTTCAAGTTAGTCCTTCAGTCAAACAGTTAGACGGGAATGCTGATATGCCCATCCGCATCATCATTCTTCTTGAGCAAATCTCTGCAGCGGAATTAAAAAAAAGGGTGGGAGGGTGGCCTGCCGGTGGCGGTGTTGCCCAGCCATAGCCAGGGTCATGGTGAATGGGTACTTGCTGCCATCGCCTTTGAATACCACATGCAACAGAGAGACCGACCTAGTGTGTAAGAGAGCATTGAGCTTGTGTTTGCACAACACGGAATCTTCTATAAAAGAGGAGCCAAATAACTGGGTCCGCAAACATGAAATGGCAAAATTCTTGAAACAGGAAGCCAGAACTAATGGTAACAATCAAACTTCATATAACCCATCAACCCAAATCAAGGGAACTTAACAAAGCATCAACAAAAATAACATAAAGGAATACCAAATTCTTTTCTTTTAGGTGGTTGACTTTGTTTGAGCCCACTACAAAAGAACAAGAATATATGGCTACAATGACGACGAGCTCTCAAGCTGTGCACTCTGATCATAGACCACAAAAAAGGGGGGAAAAAGTATTCTTGAATCCTCCAAATCACAAATCACTTGTGGTTTACTTAATCCTTGTGATATAATTTTTGTTATTTATTGACAACGGCTTGGCAGCAACTGAATAATTTGAATGCATGAAATTCTCATAGTCTGTGTTTCTTGGACCACTTCAAATCCCAGCAGAACCACTGCAGATCTGACATGAGGTGGTGATCCTCGCCTGGATCTGTTGTGAAGGCTGTGGCCCTTGCTGCTGGGTGCTGAGAGGTGGTTGAGGACCAGGACTGCTTTTTCCTTGTATCTCTCTCTGTGGGTGTATACCTCTGTGATGGAACACGCCCAAGCTCCATGAAGGTGTGGCCACTGTGACCTGAGCCTGGGAGGGTCTGGCCACCCTTGCTGGTGGCTGTCGGTGTGTGACTGTCCTCTCTTTGCCAAGGTGGCATGTTATAGCCTTGTGACATCCACTTCGCCATTTCTGTTTAGTTTTTTAATGGGAGGACTAACTTGAACTAACAAACATATAATGCACCTGGCTTCATTTTTCTGCTGCAATTCCGCAAAGTAAATTCTTGAGCTAATTCTTTCAATTGCAGGTTTTTTCCCATCCAGAGGTTCAAATAGGATTTCATCCAGATGCAGGAGCTTCCTTCCACCTTTCCCGTCTACCTGGCTATCTAGGTAGGTTGTCTATGCAAACAAAGGGGAGGTCTTCGCTAAACTGTGTAATGAAATAAGGAGATCATTCATTAAATTAAAAAATAGGTCAGAAGGGTCGGATAAAATTAGGCCTCAAAGTGTTCTATTGGTTTCTGTAAACTGGAAGTTCCTTGAAAAGTTAATCTTTACTGCATGTTCGAATGTTTTGCTGTATCCATTAGTTCCCTTCGGGCATGCAAAACTGTTGAAGACCATCCGATGCATTGCACTAAAGGGAAGCCTTTGTTTGCAAAGTATACTTTATTATTGAACCATGAAGAGATCATATAGTTTTTGCTTTGTCCTTATATTTGTAATGAAAGGTTTATGTAGTTTCCACAGTATTTTCTTTGCATGGTTTAGTACTATTCCTCTTTGAATACCAAGTTGTCAATAACTAGTGTTAGGATACTGTCTTAGAATGTGGCCTTCTTCTTCCAGGGGAATACCTGGCTCTCACGGGGGATAAGCTTAATGGTGTTGAAATGGTTGCCTGCCGCTTGGCTACTCATTATTCACTAAATGCGGTTTGTTTACAATGCACCTTTGACTGCTTCAGTGTTTTTACACTTCATACCTTGATAATCTCTTCTTGAGTTATGACTAATGACCTTGACAGAGATTGGCTTTGATTGAAGAGCGTCTTGGTAGACTCACTACTGATGATCCGTCTGTTATTGAGACATCCCTTTCACAATATGGTGATCTTGTTTATCCTGAGAGGAGAAGTATCATTCATAAGTAATGCTCAACTTTAGTCTACAGCTTCTGGGTTCTTTATGGCATGATTTTTACTTTTATCCTCCTCTGTGTAAATGACTGTATGTTTTTTGGATCTATACAGTATAAATTTACGTTATATGCCTTTCTGGGGAAACGGACTAGACAAGTTTGTGATGTAGCTAATAAATGATGCACATTGCGAGTAGATTGCGTTCTACCACACATAACTATAGCTTTCTTACTTTTTGGTGCAGTTGGCTATAAGGCAAATATAGGCTTTATATGCTTAGAATTTTTGTACTAGCTATTTTCACACTTTATGTGGCTGATTCTGTTTTATCCAAACCCAGGTAGAACTTTGAATCAGTCCCTCTAAACGCTTAAGATCTACATAATAAGTTATTAGTTATGACATGTTGTTAGTTGTTGTGCATATTAGAACTGTGCAAGGGACAAGTAAATATTCCACGTAGCAGAGTGATTGCTGCTTTTATGGAGAAAGTTTCTTCCTTCTCTGTGCAAGTTTATTTTTTCTCACCTTTATTAGATAATGAACTTGCTCTTTTTGTTATGCTTACTACCAGGAAGCCTTTTGTTTTCTAATCTCTTCAGTATTATTTGTTGCAGCTATTGAAGTGTGTATCAAATAATTTTTTAAATGGAGTATTTTTGTCTTGTTCACTGACTTAGGATTGAAGTGATCGATAAATGCTTTAGCCACGACACAGTCGAGGAAATTATTCATGCATTGGTAAGTTGGACGAGACACCCTGAAAAGGACTCTTATATTTGTTGTTGGAAAGTCCACAATGCTTGACATCGTACTGGTTTTTGAGATGGTATGACTGATGTTTTATTTTGCCAGATGACATGATGGTAGAATTGGGACTAATCAACTGAGAAATGCAATGAGTCAGCATAGTTAATATCCTAGATATTCTATTATTGCCATCTTATTAAATTGGTGTTGCTTAGGAAATTGAAGCAGCTGACTCTTATGATGAATGGTGTGCAATGACCCTCAAGAAACTAAGGGAAGCTTCTCCATTGAGCTTAAAAATCACCTTAAGATCTGTGAGTTTTCATTCTTTTGATTTTCTTTGTTGGACATAGATTCCTTCTCTAAAACATTGACTTGGTTATAATTACGACTTTCAGATTCGTGAAGGTAGATTCCAGACCCTTGATCAATGTTTAACTCGGGAATACCGAATATCCCTCCATGGAATCTCTGGAGAAGTTTCCAAAGACTTTTGTGAGGTACGCAAGTCTTGGACATCCACTGCAATTGTTTGGTTGAATCTTGTGGTTTTTCTTCTCTCTCCTTATCATCATATCATGGTACTCTTTGCCATCTGTGGGGTTGCAAAGATAGTTTATGTTCTCATCAATAGTTCTCTTTGCTGTCTGTAGGGTGTTCGTGCACGATTAGTGGATAAGGACTTCGCTCCAAAGGTAAAATTGAGTCCCAATTTTTCTGACCTCATACATTTTCTCAACTTCAATGACTGAAATCATCATGGGTTTATCAAATAATGTGCAGTGGGATCCTCCAAGTTTGGAAGAAGTAACCAGGGAGATGGTCGACTTTTATGTCTCTCCACTTATATCTGAGCCTGAGCTAGAACTACCCACTGCCTCACGAGAACCCTCTGTATGACTGATGTATGAATGCAGATGAATTTTTTCAGCAACTTGAGTTTTGTTGGTTAGGTATTAAACTGTATGATTTAATTTTATCTTGCATACCCTCGACAGCTCAAGATCTGTCAAACATGTTTTCCAGATACATCCGAACCTGCAGAGTTAGGCTAGAATTAATATGTTGAATGCACTTTTATCTGTATGACATGATAGTTGGTTACAATTATAACCAGTGATTTCATAAGAGTTTAAATCTTCCTATTTTGGCCACGTTTCAAGTGGGAATGAGCCGAGAGAAAGCTTGATATCAGGGTCCTTACAACTTACGGACACTAGTAAATCCTTTCTTTGGGCTTGCTTGCTACGGCCAAGCAATTCACAAGCACTTTAGCAGATACCGAAGAACTACCAGATTATCCACTTTGGAGAACGATTAACAATGAAAAGTGCACACTTGATGGTGAGAAATGACTTATGTACAAAATGAGTGAAGTTCATTATGTAGGAAGTCGCTGCATTTATTAGCAGGCAGCTTTTATTAAACCTCGGGCAATGAATGTTCACAAAGATAACTGCTAACCAGCCACCTAATCAATGGATGGAAATGTATATCAGTGCCAATCAGCTGCCTTTCGTTGCGCCGGTTGGTTTATCACATGCTGTCAAAGGTTGAAGAAACTGTCATACGCAAGCCAACTATTAGAAAATACTTTGTTAGTCGAACCATATGGAAATCAATTTGTACTTCACTTGAAGAAAGACTTACCTCGGGGTAATGGTTAATGAAACCCCAAAGCAGGGGAATATCCTGTGCAACATGAGTTCTTGTTTCCAGAACACTTGTCCCTCGACTGCGGTTGCCTTTGAGTTTGATCAAGAGGAGTCTTAAAGTTGTCTTTCCAAGCCATAACTTAGTTCTTCAATCAACCAAAATGACGAGACTTGACTTTGTCTTTCGATCTCCACGGATTCTGAATCGTCCTTCATATGCATCCTCCGTTTCGAACTAAAATGAATTTCAGTTTTAACGCTAAGGAAAGTTGCAGTTGCAGACACATTCCACTATGCTTACGTAGCATGTCTTCAATCTATCACAAAATGTTATTGGTGGAGCACGTTCATCAAGACTTGCAAAAACAGGCCGTGGTTAAGTTCAATATATACTTCTTCAGTCTGTGTGAGTCTTTAGCATCCCTTCCATTTTAGCCTCCTCCTACATGAAAAATAAGATTTTCTTCAGCCTATCTAGAATGAGAAAATGCAGTTTTAACATTGGTTTTGCCTTTTTCGCAAACAAGGGTACAGTAGGCTCATGGCTCCTAGTATGTGCAAGACATCAAAAGTCTATATGCTGCCGAATGATGATTCAGTAATTCATGTAATGTAAAGTCTCCTTTTTTCTTCCTTCAAAGTCGGTTTTACTTTTCCACATTATGTTCCTCTATGAAGCACATTATGACCTTCTATATATCCCTCAGAATGTCCAAAAATGAAAATCTCTAACCTTGAATTTCTTACTGATTGAACTTGAATGTATTGATGAAAGAGGCAAAAAGAAAAGACAGTATCACTACAGGAATCTAAAATAAATATGCATTATATCGAACAAGACATCTATATTCAGTCTATGACTTGGAAGTTCCGTTTTCATGTCTGTATGAACAAAAATTGTGGATAAAGTCAACGGATTGACGAATATGACCAACGAGAGGGGACCAAAGAAAATGGAAAGGAAAGCCCAATGCCGTTGCTTGTCTTAGATATCTCCTCTCATATGGCGACTTTTGGTTTGTTATGGTAGGGAAATTTTGAGAATTCTAGACATTTGCAAGTGAAGAAATGATTCTATGGACTAGCTGAAGTCTGTTATATTTTCTTGTAAATTTACATTGTCAATTCAATTCTTGAATATTCTATAAATTTATCTGAAATATGAAAGGTATGTGCAATGGCATGCTTCTAACTACTTTAATTTTGTAAAAGTTGGTAAAAAGAATTTTACATCTAGTCGCATTTAAGGTGAAATTCTTTGATGTTATGATAAAATCCTGGTTGAGGCTTCGCCTTGTTTGTCTCTGATTGAGGTGCACCTTGTTGAGCTGTTCTTTTGTAATGCTCGAAAGTGGTATAACCTCTCGAGTTGAGCGACTCCCTGCAATCGCTAACTAGTATTTGGCACCCATCTGGTATTTTCGAGTTTGATATGTCAAACAATGTTTCCAGTAAAGGACACCCACCGACATTTAACCAAGTAAAAAACTCTAGCTTGTCAAGGCCCTCAACAACCCGTAGCTTAGAGCAGCCAAAGATGACCAAACGGTGAAGGTTCTTCAAGTTCGATATACCGGTCAACTTTTCCATAGCCTCGCCAATGTGAATGGAGATGTCTTGCAATGATAACAGTGTATCGATGACTTGAATCTCAACTAGGTTTTCACAGAACAGCAGGGCAAGTCTTTTTAGTTTCTTCAAGGAATTGGGAAGAAAAAGTACTCCTGGTGAACAATCGGTCGACTCATTCGAAGAAGACCCTGATTGATCGAGGATCCCGAGAGATCCTCCCTCACCGCATAATACTATCCTTCCAATTGATTGGCACCCAAAGATTTGTAATTCCTCCAGTGATGCCGACATACCAAGAAACTGAATCTCAATCATATTATGGCAATAAAGTACATCCAATGTCCTTAAGCTAGATGGGATGTATAATCTCTGAAGGTCACACTCGTACAAATGAAGGTCCTGCAATTGCGAAAATCCATAGAGTTGAATTTCTTGTAATCGTGAGTGACGAAGCGTCAATTTTGATGGAATTTCCGAGTTAAATTGTGGCGGTCCTATCACGCCGAAATTGTCAAGTTCTAAAGAAAGTAAAGAAGGTGGTAGTTGCTCGAGGGGTTGCAAATCTAGACCAAACAAAGCAAGATCTTCTAGAAGAGAAAGGAGACCCAACTCCGTAGGCGGTACAACGATGTCAAGAAGACACAGCTCCAATTTCTTTAGTTTGGATAGCCTACTAATCCACCCCAAGTCACATGTGTGCTTGAGGTTTGACGAATCTTGAATTTCAGAGCCATCAGATAGGACCAACTCTACTAGATTGGTAAGCTCTGAGAGATTTGGGACCACCCAGAGTGACCTAGATTGAACACGTAAACAGACTAAATTCACTGGAAGCTCAAACAACTCTGTAATCTCATCACACCCTCTTAAGTCAAGTGTTGAGAGGCGAGAAAGCTTGTTGATTGTTCCCGGAACTTGACAGATTCTGGTCCCACACAAATCTAGGACTCTTAGAGAGGATAGATCTCCTATTTCATCAGGAATTTTGCCAACCAACTGAATGCACTCACCAAGATAAAGCTCCTCCTGTTTGTCCAACATTCCAATAGCTTTGGGTAACTCCCATCGATCTCTAATTTTAGCAATTGGGTTGCTTGATAGTTCCAAAGTGCACAACGATGTTAATTTTCCGATGGACTCCGGCAGGCCTGTAATTCCAATATTTGAAAGGTCCAACTTCCTTAATGATGCTAAGTTGCCGATAGAGGCAGGGAGTCCACTCACTTTGTAGCAGCCCTTCAAAAAGAAGCGCTCAAGCTTCTCTAGTCCTCCAATTTCATCAGGCACTTGTTCAATATGAGTACAATCGGTGATATTCAAGTCAAGCAAGTACTTTAACTTTCCAATAGAGTTGTCGATTTCCTTCAAATCGCAACACTGATTAAAAGTCAACCTCTCTAAATCCAGCCATTTAGACAAGTCTGGAGGTCTAGTAATGCCATGACAATTTACAAGAGTAAGATTTTTAAGTTTGGTTGCCATCTGCAAAAAGGAAGTATAACCATTACAAAAGAAGACCAATAATGCACGAGACAACTATTATAGATTAAGATGAAACAATACCTTAATTAAGTCCCATACTTCCGAATCATCTAGGAATATATTGTTGAAAAGTTCAAGGACAACTAAATTCTTTGAATGCATACTAGGCCCAATACCATCTTGATAGTAAGAATGCCACGAAATCCATCTCAACTTTGGTAGAGAAACGGTGAAACCCCCACATATGGCCCCATAACTTAATCTCAAGAACCTCAAACTTTTAAACCTTCAAATTTCTTCATGGCTAATTGAGATATTAGAAAACCACTGTACATCAAGTGCTTCAACATCTTCGTACCTCTGCCAATAAATCAATTGCAATGATTAGTTGAAGTTTGTTGGTAACTAGTAATTTTATTTACAATTTGAATGAATGAAATGGAAGAAAAGATCATGAGTATAAAGTTGAATCCTCAAATGCAAGATGTCACTTTTGTCAATTGAACCCGATAATTGTCTTACCTCTTCAGTTCTTACGAAATCAAGGAAATCCTCACTAGTCCACACCCTAGTTTGCTTCTCGAAATTTTTAGGATTTTTTCGACGAACAATTTCCCGTCCTAGGTCTCTCAATTGGTCATGCATCCAAAATTTGTCATTATCCTTTATCTTTATCAAAGACATTTCAACAAGGACATCGATTTCTAAGGTAGGATCAAATCCACAAGCCTCCCACATGTATTTGGCATTCATCATATCCTCATTGATGAAAAAGCATGTGACATCAAGAAAAATTTCGCGCTGACGATAGTTTAGGGCCTCATAGCTAATCATCAACTTCTCTTGTACTTGTTTATGGGGCAATTTCTTTAACCATTTTAATGTATCCTCCCAATTTGCTTTGGGCTTTCCAAAAAGTAGTGAACCTATAACTTCAATAGCCAAAGGCAAAAACCTGGTAGTATTGATAATATCTCTTGAAAGGCTGTCAAAATCCTTCACCTTAGAGCTATCAACAGACGCATGCCTCTTGAAAAGTTGGAGTGCGTCATCAAAATTCATCTCCTTCATTTCATAAGGCTGAATTGGGAGTGCATGATCAGAATTCATCTCCTTCCTTTCTCGAGCCATTCTTTGCTCAATAAACTCCAGTACGCTTGTGCTCCTAGTGGTGATAATTACTCTTGTCCCAGGATGCAACCGACGTTGTCCAATTAGATTCTTGATATGTTCTTCTTCATCGATGTCATCAAGAACAATGAGAACCTTCTTACCACCAAGTGTTTCCTCTATCCTCTCTCTTCCATCATCAACTCCTTTAATAACTTCTGCAGAGCTAGAACTAGCAATCTCTCTTAGTAACTTTTTCTGCAACCAGAGCAAACCCTCCTCCTTTGACGTTTCTCTAATATTGTCGAGGAAGGCGCAACACTTTCCAAAGCGAGAACAAAGTTCATTGTAGACGGCCCCGGCTAGAGTGGTTTTACCGATACCCCCCATTCCATGAACTTTGAGCAGCCTCACTTCATCACTACAGTTAACATCTAACAATTCCAGTACTTCTGCCACTTGATCATCAAGGCCAACTAAATCTTTAGTCACAATCTTATGTTTTCTCTTCAGCCTGTGCAAAACCTCTTTAACTGCCAACTTCATAAGTTCCGCTTTGCTGCCACAAACAAAAGCCAGTTCATTAGTTACAAAAGCTATATCGATTGCGTAAATTGACATGTATACCTCTAAATCCAAAAATTGGTGTAGTCCTTTTATTTATCCTTAATAACCGTTGCATATGATTGTACTTGTATATTTTTAAACATGTGAAGATTTGCTAATTTATTTATCTCCCGACGTCCCTTGTTGAGGACGGGCTTGATTCTAGAGTCGGAAAGGTAAGGGATCTCTAGAGATTACCTTTTACATTTTTTCAGCTCCCAGCCCTTGATTTTATCAACCTTCTTAAGAGCGTCCTCCCAGGATTCTCCCTCGTCAGGAAACTTCTCCTTGTTTTCCTCCTTGTGCTTCTCTATGGCCGTTCTGCATAATGGGGTTTTAAGGTCGACATCCTTTGGCTCCACATCGTAAAAAATGGGTAGGATCTTTTTTTCCTCTGACTTGGATGTGTTGTCTACCATCCTTGCGAGCTCACGGAGACACCATTTGCTACTAGCATAATTTCTAGAGAAGATGGGTATGTAGATCTGAGAGTTGTCAATTGCTTGCAGGAGCTCTATACCAATTTCTTTGCCAACTGGAAGTTCTTCGTCATCCATGAAGACATGAATACAATTCTCTACCAAGTCTTGATAAAAGAAGTCGGTGAATCCATCTCGAGTATCTGAGCCATGGAAATTCAAGAATACTTGATACTGGCCTCCTCCTGCTTTGCCGCTACTCGTTCCAGCATTTGAGTTCGTCATGGACGCTTTACTTTGCAAATTCGGGTCTCTCTCTCTGTGACTGTTTTTCGCGAACATCAAGTAAAACGAAAGATACAGAGTACTTGACGAGAACTCGTTGATCCTTTTCCTGTCGTCGTGGATCCTTTTCGACGACTTTTCTTAGACCCAATCGGTAAGCGAGTACAATATTTGGGCGGCACGCGCATGGGTGCGTCGTGTGCGCTCTGCCCGCGCGTGAGCGTGTGGCGCGTGAGTGCTGAGCGAAATGAGAGAGATGTCAGGTCACGAGGGCAGAGGAGAAAATACCGTGCCGAGAAAATATAAGGGTGAAAGGAAAAATAAAGAAGAGTGGCTGACAAGAATTAATTAGATAAAAATATTTTTGGTTTTACAATGGGACTTATCTCAATAAAGAGAGACAATTAAATCGAAACAATGTACCAGGTCTGCCAAATGATCCCCATTCCAAAAAAGTTGGAAACCAGGAAGACAACTAAAAAAATTTCGGTTAAGGCCCCGTTTATTTAGCAAACATAAATAATTTTATATATATTTGTAAGAATGATTGTTTCTATCACTTATAAAATATATAAATAAAAAATATTTTCATCATTTATGGCAATATTTACATATAAATTATTATCGATAACGAAAACTTTCTCATTAAGTGCTCAAGTACAAAAGTTGTCTCACTAAATGTTAATTAATGATTTTTTATATTATTATTTCAGTAGATATTCTTGTTTCGTATTGGATCCTAACTAGGGGTGTGCATGGTTCGGGCGGGCGGTTCCCGACCTAGAACCAGGATCCGCCCGCTAAGGACCGGTTCCGAAAAATCGGAACCGGGATCCACCCGTTTGTTGGGTGGATCCACCCGGGAACCGGACCGCCGGTCTGGTCCGGTTCCCGGGTGGATCCATGGAACCGATTATGGCGAGGGGGGCGGACAGCAGAGGCGGAGGAGTAGCGGCTGTGGCGAGTGGCAACCGGCGCGAGGGGGCGGACAGTGGCGGAGGAGGAGCAACGGCGGCGGCGTGAATGCTTGGTGAGGAATCGAAGACGCGGAGAAGAGATTGAGGAAGAAATAGAGAGATAATCAAAAACTGAGGAAGAAATCGGAAGAGAATCAAGAGATGAGAAGCAAATTAGCGCTTCTTACCTTGTTGAGTGACGGAAAAGGGGCTCGCCGGCTCGGTCAAGAGTTCTTGCAGAGGCGGAGGAGCAACGGTTGGCCGCTGGCGAGTGGTGACCGGCGCGAGGGGGCGGATAGTGGTGGAGGAGGAGCAGCGGCGGCGGCGTGGATACTCGGGGTGGACCGTGGAACCGTGGAATCGAAGACGAAGATAAGGAAAGGAACAGAGAGAGTCGGAGGTTGAAGAAGAAGAAACGCGATTAGGGCTTCGTGAATTAGGGGCGCAGGGGGCTTCGTTCGCGACTTTTGTTTTTTTTTTTGTTTTTTTTTAATTATAAATAGTACCGGTCCGGTCCGGGTGGGCGGGCGGGCGGATCCGCCCACGGAACCGGGAACCGGACCGGTTCCCACCGGTTCTCAACAATTGGACCCGGGAACCGGACCGGTTCCCTCAAGAACCGCCGGTTCCGGGCGGTCCGGGCAGTTCCCGGGTCCAATGCACACCCCTAATCCTAACAATCACACTTTTTGTTATATAGCCCTAGTGAACCTCTTGAATTATGCAGTATTAAATTCAAAATATAATTATGACTTGTTTGTTTCGTAGAAAATAAATAATTTAAAAAATATTTTTTAAGAAAAATAATTGCATATATTATTTGAAATAATTAGTCAATAAAAATATTTTTATTATCGATATTAGTTAATATCCAATCATTTTTGTGGACGATTAAAATATTTTTCGATTTATTTAGAAAAATATTTTTCAAATTGTTTATTTTTGAGAAATAAATGAAGTTTTAATAATTTAATATTCATTAACGACGATAGTATATATTATTATTATTATTATTATTATTATTATTATTATTATTATTATTATTATTATTATTATTATTATTATTATTATTATTATTATTATTATTATATTCACATACAAAGTTTCACTGTAAACATGAGGCGTTCTATGATAAAAGTAATAATGGTTTTGTCATACTAATGGCACCTGCAAATTGAGCCCCGCATCCTTATAGATGGGACATTTCTTTTTGGAATCTGTAAAAGTCTTCAAGAAACGAATCATTTTATTGATTATGTTAATTCCTTTGCGGACAACGTGAGTTAGGAGCCGAATATTCTTCACGATTATTTTTCTATCGCAACTGCAGGTTCATTGCTTCGGAATCTGAATTTCAAGAGAATTACTACTTTAACCCCAACGCGTTGTTTAATCTTCTAATGCAAGCTTATACGAAGCCCTAGAGCGATTTTACAAAAGATTTCCCATCACAATAAAACGGACGACAACAAAGCGCATGATATGCAATGATCTTAAATGGATTTTTATTTTAAATTGAGCATAATTTGAATTCAAACTTATTACATTAAGTGCATGTGCTACACCGAATGGAATAGTTTTTTTTTCTTTTTTCTTTTTCAAACCGAATGGAATAGTTTACTTAATTCAAAAATTGAGTAAGAAAAAAAATATTTACAACATATATATTTACATTTTATGTAGCCTTTCTTGCTAATTTCAGATTCGCTTCACATAAATTCACAGTTGAATTGAATAGTTAAGATATTGAAAAACATATTTTAGAAAATAGTATGTGTATATATATGTGTGTGTATCTATTGAATCTTGCTTAAACAATGTAAATGGATGATATTAACGAGTTCTTATCCTATGTCAACCGAGTTTCATAAAGAAATCGTCAATGATGAATCATGCATATTCCAGGAACTTCTAGAAAGTGCCTTCTGATGTTAAGCATTTAAAATCTAAATAATGACATGATTATGTTAGAGTATTTAAATATTAAATCACATGTTCATCTAATAAAATTTTATGAAGTTATTCTAAAACTTTAAGCTTTAGATGAATACATGCTTTACTATTTAAATATTATAAGAGATTATACATAATATAGCTCTATAAGTCTATATATATCATCTTTCAAGCAAAACAATATGATCCATTTCCACGCTCTATTAATTCATATTGGACTCCACGAGAAAAACAAGTGTCTTTTGCCTTCAAAAGAAAGCAAAAGGAAAATCCGAACATAGCGAATAATTATTGTAGTAAACATTTGAATAAGTTTCTTTAGGACGAATAACAAAGGTAAATTTACGGAAGTTCTAACCATGTCCTAGTTTTGTGCGTACTTTTTACTTTCTCACCTTGGAAAACGAGGATGGATTCTATGCAGGTCCAAAAGGACGAGTTCTCGAGTCTAGAACTAAGCTCGGTCAATGTCCTCCAGTTGGAACCCAAATTTGAATTTGCATGTCCGACTAGGTTTCGCAATTATAAATGTAGCTAGACACACATATCTATTTATAATATTTAAAATCAGAGAATGTCTAGCTTCCATTGATAAAAACCTTAACTAAAGTTTTAAGTAATCTTTATGTTTGGATTTTCAACGCACACAACTGACACACTTGTTGTGTTACATTAAAACAATCCCATGAAAATCATAAAATATTGTTAAATTATTTTTAAAGAAAAATGCTAGGGTTTGTTCCTCAATTATCTATCATGTCCTCTTTTAATTTTGCTTGTTTTCCGTGGTGAGTCTAACAAATGCTCATGATCATTTTTTGGTCTCATCTACTGTTGTTTATTAGATTTGTCAAATGGATGGATCAAGTCGAGTTGAAAATTGTCCAATTTAAATTGATCCATTTAAGTCATTTTGACCTATTTCCACGTAATACAAATTTAGTGATTAACTTGACTCATATTATCAAAATACTTTTATATTTAATATAATCTAGGAAAATTCAAATTCAAACTGAGGTGATAGTGAAGCGGGAGAGAGTGAAGAGAGAGCATAGGGATGGGTTGGGTCTAAGTGAGTTTTGAATCCATTTAACACTAATATTATTTTGGGTTTTATCATTCTAAACCTATTTATTATATATAATTAACTTATATAATAATCCAACCCATTAAATATGGGTTAAGAAGTAGGTTGATTACTCATTTGTGGAGTTTGGGACACCTGGAGTGCCATAACTTGGCATGGGAGGACACTTAAGTGCCATAACTTCAAAATGGTACACTTGAGTGCCAGTTTCGAAGTTAAATGGAACACTTAAGTGCCACTTTGGCGAAAATCCGGCCAAATGGCTGACGTGGCAATTTTCCAGCAAGTTTGGTAAAAAACGGCATCGTTTTGCACGCTGACGTGGTGAGAAAATGCAAAAACGATGCCGTTTCGTATCTGACATGTAAATAATAATATAAAAATTAATTAAATTAGATTTAAACTTAATTTTATTTAAAATATTCTAAAATTTAAAAAAAAAGGTGGAGGTCGAAGGGGGCAGCTGAGGGCTGAGCCCTTGCTGCCGCCGCCTCCCCGCCATCGCCGGGAAGGGTCGGCGACGGAGGGGGGAGGGTTGGCCGGGGTTGCCGGCCCCCGGCCAACCGGCGGCGAGGGCCGCGACCCTCACCCCAGATCTGGGCAAGGGCTCGCGGGCCCCCGCTGCCGGTCGACTGGCCTCGCTGGCCCCTGGCTAGGGCCCGACGACCTCGACTGACCCTCCCCACTCCGTCGCCAACCCTTCCCGACGGCAGTGGGGAGGTGGCGAGGGCCGTGACCCTCGCCCCACACGAGCCCTCCCCTAGATCTGGGGCGAGGGTTGCGGGCCGCGCCCAGATCTGGGGCGAGGGTCGCGGCCCTTGCTCAGATCTGGCGAGGGCTCGCGGGCCCTCACCACCTCCCTGCTGCTGCTAAGAAGGGCCGGCGATGGAGTGGGGAGGGTCGGTCGGGGTCGCTGGGCCCTGGTCAGGGGCCGGCGAGGCCGGCCGTGAGGGCTTGCAAGTCCTCGCCCAGATCTGGGGCGAGGGCTTGCGGCCCTCGCCGTCGGTCGGCTGGGGGCCGGCGACCCCGGCCAACCCTCCCCCCTCTGTCGCCAGCCCTTCCCGGTGACGGCGGCGAGGGCTTAGCCCTCAGCTGCCCCCTTCGATCTCCTCGTTTTTTTTTAAATAAAATTTTCTTAATTTTTTTAAAATTTTTAGAATATTTTAAATAAAATTAAGTTTAAATCTAATTTAATTAATTTTTATATTATTATTTACACTTCATACACGAAACGGCGTCGTTTTTGCATTTTCTCGCCACGTCAATGTGCAAAACGACCTCGTTTTGGACCAAACTCGCCGGAAAATTGCCACGTCAGAAATTTGGCCGGATTTTCGCCGGAGTGGCACTTAAGTGTTCCATTTAACTTTAAAACTAGCACTCAAGTGTACCATTTTGAAGTTATGGCACCTAAGTATCCTCCCGTGCTAAGTTATGGTACTTGGGCTGTCCTTTTACCCCCATTTGTGATAGGTCTAATTGTTTACTTGTATATTTCTCTGAAACTTGTGAATATAATGGAAGGCTAACATTGAGACCATGATCATGACAAATTTCTCGGGCTCTTTAAAGAAGTTATGCTTCATTATCTACGCTCCTTTAGAAAGCTTCTCCCACACGACTGGATCAACTGCGCCATGCTTCTACCTCTTCAATACGTCAATAATCATGGCCAAGGACGCTAAAGGACAAAGGCAAATGGAAACTTGCTATTAGGATAGAAAAATATACTCATACAAATTTTGTTCCAATGTTACTATAAAGGACAAAGCAAAGTGCAAGGTAATATAATCGTGTACACATATGAAGTGCAAGTTAAGAATTCTTAATGTCGCAATGGAAAAGGAAAATAAGAGAAATCACAGTTCAAGAGCTATTTGTCTTCTCCCCAACAAATATTCGTGCGTGGAACCTCACGTGCAATACTCACATGCTCGCTTGCAGTATTGACAGAAACTCACGTGCTCACATGCAATGCTCCTGGTGCTTTGATTCAGATTCAAGATCCAGCACGACTTTAATTGATTTGCTTTTTCTATTAATAAAAAAATAAATAAAAGAGAACCGACGGGCAATACAGAGATGGCCCTAGTGGGGAAGCAATATCACAAGGGAATCTAAATAGGACGCACGTCTGAATTTGCACCGTCCGAGGCCGAGTAGATTTTTCAATTGTAAATGTTGCTACGCTAAATTCTTCTTCTTAGTCATAAAACCCTAAACCAAATTTTCACGTAATCTTTACGTTGGGGTTTTCCACACACACAAAGGATACACTAGTTGTGTATATTACAGATAACTATTCATTATCACGAAAAAGAATTGTATAACATACTTTACCACTGTCGTGATCTCCACCGATTGTTAGGCTTTGACATTTTATTACCAATACACAACGCACTCTATTATGCGTGCTTGAACAATGCTGCGTTTTTGCCATTCAACAAACCAAGACTCTTCATGCTAATCAAATTGCTGCGATGCATGATGCACGAAAAGGGAAATTATTGCATGCGTAATTTCCGCAGCAGTATTCGAGAGGTAAGTGGAACTGGAATCTGCATGTGCCTCTTTGACTCGACCTATTTTTTCTATTAATAAAGAAAACGGAAAAAAGAACCAACGAGAATGCTCCTAGTTTGTAATCATATTCTCCACTAACTAATTTGAAAAAATATTAGATTCTTTCTTTTTTTTTTCTTGGATGGCAATATCCGATCTGATTTTTACTATGAAAACGGTTCTTTGCTAGATGATGATGGTAAGTATGTTAGCATATATAGTTGGGAAGAAGAAACTTATTTTATCAGAAGATTATAGGATGATCACTGAATTCATATATAACATCACCTCATTACAATGGTATAAAGCCGATTGCAAATTAAATCCAACTGTTTAGTAGACAATATTTTGAGTGAGTTAATCTAGAAATGTGACGAATGCTTTCTACACAAGTTCGACCAAAGAGTATCTAAGTATTGATTCAATTTTTGCTTCCACCTCCGACCCAATTTCATCAGGGAAACCACTGTTGCTTGTGTAGATCATAATGATTGAAATTACTTCTTAGATTGTTCCACACGATAAATGCATTTGTGTCTCTAGTATCCATGTTTCACGAAGTAAAGACGTTCACGAGTTGAGAATTCTAATCCACGCTATGATTCATTTTTTGGGTATGATATTTGGCTTAAAATTCGGCCAGCCATTACAAAACAATTTTCTTAATTCAATTATTGAGTAAAGTAAATGATATACATGTGACAAATTTATCTCAAACTAAAAAGCTCTAAATTGGTATACTTGTGATAAATTTACCGGCCATCAATTTTGTCAAATTGCTGAGTAAAATGATACTTGACAGTTGAAAGGCGTATCGATTTAGGGTTTTACCCTCCGTTTACCACATATGTACCGGCGTGGGGTTTTTTGTAACATTATTTTAATTTAATGAAAACTAGCATATGGTAAATGTGTCACAAGTTTATTGATTTGTGGTTTTAGTTTGGAGTAATTTTGTCATATGTGTACCAATATGAGGTTGTTCATGGTATTAAATCCTTTAAAAGAATACATATTATTAGTTTATGTAGCCTTTCTTGTAATAAATAGATTTGCTTAAAATAAATTCATAGTGAATTGAATAGCTGGAATATTGAAAAACATATCTTAGAAAATAGTATGTACACGATGCCATGTGGTTTAACATTATAAGAAGTCATTACAAAAGCTCGAAAAAATTTGAGATGAAAAGGATTTTTCAGTGGTTGGAGTTAACAAAAACGATGTGATAAATTGAATGGAAGTTCTCCCAAGTCGTTCGGATCAACCGGATCTTCTATATACTACGTGAATGGAGGATATTAACATGTCCTCATCCTATGTCAACCAAGTTTCAAAGAAAAAATTGTCAATCATGAATCATGGCCATATTCCATGAAATTCCCAGAATTTTTTTTTTTTTTGCTTTTATTTTTATAAGCTAAATAACGACATGCATAACAAACTCTGGAAGGAAGAAGTCTATAACCATCATTTTTTAGGCAGAACAAAATGATGCGTTTCCATCTCATCTGTAATTAAGGAAGAATCTTAGAAGGCAATTGCCTTCTCATCGAGCTTATTAGGCATCTACTGTGCACCTAAATATATAAAGCTATTTCCTCACACAGGTGTGAACACAAAATGTAGAATACGTAGTTTTCCCACGGAGGCATGTTAAGAATGAGAGGACACATGGGAGGCATGTCGCATTTCGTCAGCAATCAGTAGCTAAGATTCCTTGCCGACTGGAGTTGATTTTTGTGCTTACCAGAGAGCTAGTTTCTCTAGGACGAAAAGCAACAAAGACAAATTTACGAAAGTTAAGTCCTTGTTTTATGTGTTATTTTTGCTTTCTAGAATTAAGCTCGGTCACTGTCCTTCAGCTGGAACCCAAAAATCTGAATCTGCACTGTCCCCGAGTCCGAGTAGATTTTACAATTACAAATGTCGCTAGAGTACATGTATCTTACTATAATATTATAAAACCAGAGAATGTCCTGCTTTTATTGATAAAGCCCTTTAACTAAAGTTTGAGTAATCTTTATGTTCGGGTTTTTTCAACAGACACAGCTGATACACAAGTTCTGTATATTGAAATACTATTTTTAAGTCTTTTGTAAGCTATTAGCCAAGAAAAAAGAAGTCTTTCGTAAGCAAAATGATAGGGTTTGTTCCTCAATTATCACATCTTAATTTAATTTTGATTCTTTTCAATTGTGACAATTATATGTCTCACAATCCTCTTGCATACGGGTATAACGCAAAGTTCAATGAATGCTCATGATTATGTATTGGTCTCACCTACAATCATTCTTTCTCTCAAACTTATGAAAATAATGACAAGTTTCTCGTGCTCTATAAAGATGCCATGCTTCATTATTTACACTCCTTTAGAAAGTTTTGCTCGCGCGACAAGATCAATGCACCATGCTTCTACTTTTTCACTCTACCTTTTCAGACAAACATAACAACTCATATCGATTCATTGATAGTCATGGCCAAGGACTCTAAAGGATAGAGGCAAATGGAAACTTGCTACTAAGATTGAAAAGCATATTGCAAATGGAAACTTGCTAATAAGATTGAAAAACATACTGATACAAATTTTGTTCCATTGTTAAGAAAAGTGCAAGGGAATATAATAGTGCACACATATGAAGTGCAAAGGACGAATTCTTAATGTCATAAAGGAAAAGAAGAATAACAGAAATCGCAGTTCAAGAGCTAATTAAAAATTTCCCAGCAGGAAGGTAAAGCAACTGAAAATTAAAAATTTGAAGCCCGTTGTTGGAGGAAGTAAATTATTGGAGGCGCAATTTCCGCAGCATTGGTGAAGTGCGTGGAACCTCGCATGCAATACTCACATGCTCGCGTGCGATACCGACGCATGCTCGCGTGTTCACATGCAATGCTCCTGGCGCTTTCATTGATATTAGAGATCCAGCACGACTTTACTTGATTTCCTTTTTCTATTAATAAGCAATAAGAGAATAAGCATATTCTCCACCATCTAATTAATTCCGATTTCAGACCCAAAAAAAATTAATTCCGATTAAATTATAGATTGCTATAGTGCCTTTGTCTCTTTTGGCAGGATGGATGTGCAGGTTGCCGTCCCATCCCATTTATAATATCACGAGGGAATAAAAATTGGAACCACAAAAGAATACCGAATAGATTTTTAAATCATAAATGTTGTTTCACGTAAGGCTTCAATTTTTACTTTCACCTTTGACCCAACCCCTACGTTATTATCTGTGACTCCTCAAATTTAAATACTGCATCGTCGATAGGGAGAAGGTTAAGAAAAAAAGGAAAGAGACGGTTCTTAATCTAGTCGACAAGGATTAAAATAATTCGTTTGCAAGTTGGACCAAGTTTAAATGATTAAATTAATTCCCTCGCCGGACATTATGTGAAAAGGCATTGATCTTATAGAAATTTTCAAGCAATGACTTTTTTATTGATTAAATTAATTTCTTTGTATCACTAGTAAGTCATACCAAACTATCATGATTATTCATTTATTTTTTCACTAATAATTCAACCTTTTAGTGAATCAAATAACATTCTTTCCTTTTTCTGTGATCAAATAACATTTTTGTAATCAATGACTTTTTTAAGTTGAGAAATAAAAAGAAAATTCAAATTTTCACTAAAGTAAACAAGTTTTCTTACTACTTGAAAACACGTTGGTTTGATGCCATTGGACCTTTCAAATGACTTTTCTTGGACCCAATCTACAAGCGAGTAGAATATTTGAGTAAATCGCATGCATGGGTGTGTGCTCCTAAGGCATGCGCACACACATGTGTCACGGGCCGATCGATCAACTCTCAATCACTCGTAGGCTAATCCGTGCGGCCTTAGGATTTTATCCCTAAGTAGCCTTTCAAGACTCGACTCACAAGGATCTTAGAGAGAGAAACATCTAGAGAGAGAAGCTTTGGATTTGTATTACTTGTAAGTGAGATTGTTACAATGAGGGGAGGAGACCCCTTTATATACAAGTACAAGACAAACTGTATCCGTAGATCTCTCCTTGAGCTAACGGTAGAGATTACATTTCCCCAACTACCAGCTACTCGCATTTATTACATAACGGTACAATGACAGTATCGCCCACCCCCAGGAGTATTCTAGAAGACTCGAGAAAACCCTAGCAGTTGGGGATACGAGCCGAGAGTCGATTGATCCATAGACGTGTCACGGCCGGCTCATAGAAACCTCTTGGCTTGGCTTTCTTTCAGACCGTGACATTCTCCCCCACCTAATCAAGCGACGCCCTCGTCGCGTCTTTAGCGTGAAAGGCTTCAATCTCCTTCTTGAATTGCCAAAGATTTTTCGCGGGCTCCCAACTTGCTTCACTCTCCGGAAGACCCTTCCATCGAATCAAATATTCTCGCTTGGGCGCACAATACTGTTTCTGTATGACTTGATCCGCTAAGATGCTCTTGACCTCTTGATCATATGAAGTTTTTGCCCCGAGTGGCACCTGTTGCGACTCTCCTCGATCCGAATCTTCCTCATCAACTTGGAAAGGTTTAAGCATACTTACATGAAAAACCAGATGTACCTTGAGTTTTGGCGGTAGCTCCAGCTTGTATGCGACCTTCCCGACCCGTTGTAGCACACGAAATGGCCTTTCGTAGTGACGGATCAACCCCTTATGCACGTCCTTGTATCAAAGAACCATGTGCAGCTTGGCCAACACTCGGTCCCCAACCTGGAACTCCACGTGCCATTGCATCTTATCCGCCGATTTCTTCATGCATTTGGAGGCTTTGTGTAGACACGCCCTTGCCAAGTTGGCCTGCTCTTGCCAATCCTTGGCGAACTTGTAGGTGGGCGGACTACTCTCCCAATAACTCGATGCGATTGCACTCAGGGTATTTGGTTGCTGCCCGGTTGCGATCTCGAACGAGCTCTGGCCGGTTGACTCACTCCGCTGCAAGTTGTAGAAGAACTGAGCTACGTCGATCAACTTCACCCAATTTACTTGCGTTGTACTCACGTAGTGTCGGAGGTAAATCTCCAAGAGTGCATTGACCCGCTCCGTCTGACCGTTAGTTTGGGGATGCAAACTCATGGACATATTTAGCTTTGACCCAAGCAGTTTGAACAACTCGGACCAAAAACGCCCCATGAAGCGAGGATCATGATCGCTTACGATTGTTTGTGGCACACCCCAATACTTGACCATGTGCTTCATGAACAGTTTTGTCGTCTCCTCGGCCAGGCAATCCTTAGTCGCAGGCACGAAAGTTGCGTACTTGGAAAACCTATCCACCATGACCATGAGAGTTCGACACCCTTCGAATTTTGGCAGGTTAACGAGAAAGTCCATGGAAACACTTTCCCATGAACGAGTTGGAACGGGAAGCGGCTCCAACAAGCCCGGTGACGAACGTTGCTCCAACTTGTCTTGTTGGCAAACCAAACAAGTCTTCACATAAGCCTCCACATCGTCCCGCATTTGTGGCCAATAGTACCAATCTTCGACGAGGGCCAACGTGCGGTGGATCCCTGGGCGACCCGCCCACTTCGAGTCGTGGCATTCGCGCAAGATCTCCTTCCTCAACTTCCCATGGAAGGGCACGTACAGTCGCCTTCCTTTGGTGTAAAGGAGCTCGTCCTCACACCAAAATTGTCGGGTCTTGCCTTCCTTTGCATACCCGATGAGGGCTTGAGCTCTTGGATCATGCGATAATCCCTCATTGATGTGATCAACCCAAGGGCAGCTTGGTCGACTCCTTGTGCTACTCATCAGCTCCATCTTTCAACTCAGCGCGTTCACCACGGAGTTGGCCTTCCCCGGTTTGTACTCCAACGCGTAGTCGAACTCAACTAGGAAATCTTGCTATCGAGCTTGCTTCGGACTCAGTTTCTTCTGGGCCTGGAAATAGGTCGTGGCAACATTGTCCGTCTCCACGATGAACTTTGATCCCAGGAGATAATGCCTTCACGTCCAAAGGCAGTGGACCACTGCAGTCATCTCCTTCTCCTAAACAATATACCGATGCTTGGTATCGTTCAACTTTCGAGACTCATACGCCACCAGATGGCCACCCTACATAGGAACACCACTTATGGCATAATCTGATGTGTCAGTCTCTACCTCATAGGGTTTGGTGTGGTCAGGCAGCGCCAACACCGGCTCCTCGGTCATGGCTCTTTGGTATCGATCCGTCCACTTCCACGACTTGTCCTTCTTCAGCAGGTCCGTGAGTGGCACGGTTATGCTTGAGTAGCTTTGGATGAAGTGCCGATAGTTGTTGGTGAGACCTAGGAACAACCTCAACCTAGTCACCTTCGTCGGTGGCTCCTATTCAACGATCGATTGAATCTTTGCCTTGTCCATTCGCACACGCCCGCCCTCGACGATGTGCCCCAGGAATGAAACTTCCTCTTGGGCAAACGCGCACTTCTCGCGCAAGACTTGGAAGACTTGCCTTAGGTGTTCGACATGTTCTTCCAACGTCCGACTATAGACTACAATATCATCAAGGTAAACCACTACAAACCGATCTAGGAAAGGGTAGAGTATCTTATTCATGAGCGTACAAAATGTAGCCAAAGCGTTGGTCAGATCGAACGACATCATGAGGAACTCGTAGGATCTGTATCACGTCACGTAGGCTGTCCTTAGCTCGTCCCCTTCCGTGATCCGAATTTGATAATAGCTCGATCGGAGATCTAGCTTGGTAAACCACTGAGTTCCACCAAGTTGACTGAAGAGATCCGTGATTAGTGGGATCAGGTACTTATTCTTCACGGTTAGCTTGTTCAGCACCCGGTAGTCGATGCACATCCGGAGTGACCCATCATGCTTCTTCTAAAATAGAATCGGCGCATCGAATGGGGCCTTGGACGGCTAAATATACCCCGCATCAAGCATATCCTTGAGTTGCCTCCTCAACTCTTCCAATTCGGGGGCGCCATGCGATAAGGCGCCATGGCAGGCGATCGAGCTTCAGGTACCGGCTTGATCCGATGATCAAACTCCCTCTTAGGTGATAGCTTCTTCGGCAACTCCGAAGGCATCACGTCCTTAAATGAGCCGAGAACTTGGGCTACCTCTGTTTGGACTTCCTTCCCTTCGCCCTTGTCTTTCTTGATCTTCAAGGCTACTAGGAAGGTCGCTTCACCCTTCCTTGCTCCCTTGGTGAGTTGCATGACCGAGATCATCCTCCGATCATGGTCCAACTCACGATGGATCGGAAATTAACAATGTTTGTCCAATATGCATATGCATTCGGCAAATGGTACTACAACCGCATGTATTCTATCTATGAATTTTATTCTGATGACAATATCGTAGTCATCAAGGGGAATTACCTCTAGCGTCTCTTTGCTCTTCCATGGCCAAGTTGTAGCTCCACGTCCCTCGCGACACCAATTGCAGGGACTTCCTTTGAGTTTACTATTTTGAGCCACCCGGCTTCCTTCTCAACCCGTAGGTTAAGTTTCTTCGCGGCTTCCTCCGATATGAAGATGTCGGATGCTCCCATGTCCACGAGTGCACTCATTGTGGACTCTCCGATCTTCAAATCCATGAACATCAAGCCTTTGGGCTTCTTCGCCTTCTTGGACTTAATCAAGCTAAGGAGGCGCAGCGAACCCAACCGCGATTCCTCCTTAGGCTCATCCTCCTTACACAGGGCGGCTAGTTTGGCCTTGTTCGGGCAATCTTGTGCCATGTGCGGACCATCACAAAAGAAACACTTATACGAGCGTACCTTCATTTGTCCTCCTCCGCTCGACTCCGCGTGAGCTTTGTGAGGATTAACCGGTAGTCTACCTCCAGTCGAGCCGTTGTATCTCCCCCGATCTCCCCCACCAATGGCTTTGTCCCTTGAACACGAATCCGATCAGGATGTGGAATGCGCCTTGTATTCCACGAGCGATTTGGCTACGGTCATGGCTGTTGTGAGATCTCCCATGTTGAATCGCTTCAACTCCTACTTGGTCCATGGCTTGAGACCACTCATGAACTGGTGATACGTCTCAACTTCATTCATCAAGGGGATTTGGAGTAGCAACTCCGAAAACCGCTTGATGTAGTCGCATACACCACCCTTTTGCTCGAGACGCTTTAGCTCGTCACAAGCTTCCTCCTTCACATAAGCGGAAAAATAGTTCCATGGGAACTTCTTGACGAATCTACCCAAGTCGTGATAGGATCCCCACACTTATCATCCGACTAACAATGCCACCACAATAATGCACTATCAGCTAAATACATCGATGCAGTGTTTACCCGTGTTTGGTTGTCGTTGATTCCCATGGCCTGGAAGTACCACTCCATGTACCATAGGAAGTTGTTCACGTCTTTGGCCACCCACGAGCCCCAGAATTCCTTCGGCTTCGGTGTGTCAACTCGTGGACCTTGCATGATGATCACCCCGTTCACGCGTGCAGCTTCTGATTCAACGAGCCTGCTCTTGAGCTCCGCTATTTCCGCATGCATGGCCACCATCGTGGCCTCCAAGGGTTCATACCGTTGTGCAAGCTCTTCTCTTAGGGTCCCTAGCAACTCATGTCGGAGTTTTCCCATGCCAGTTTTGAGCTCTTGCACCTCAGCAACGAGCTCCTCTCTTCCGGCGTCTACTCCATCCACGATCTGGGTCAGGTCGTCGACTGATCCTTGGACATCGGTGACAAACAACTCTAGCTTCGTCATGCAATGTGCAAGATCCCCCATTGGATCCCTCGAACTCGAAACACCACGGGTCTTCTTCCCCTTGGCAGCGCCCTTCTTGGCGTTTCGCCCACGATTTGCACCGTCACCACCCATGGCGAACGCCTCATCAGATCGTGGATCAGCCATTGTGTTTGCACTTGAAACAAACTTAGCTTTGATACCACTTGTCACAGGTCGATCGATCAATTCTTGATCACTCGTAGACTGACTCGTGCGGCCTTAAGGTTTTACCCCTAAGCAACCTTTCCACACTCGACTCACAAAGATCTTAGAGAGAGAAACTTCTAGAGAGAGAAGCTCTGGATTTGTATTACTTGTGAGTGAGATGGTTACAATGAGGGGAGGTGACCCCTTTATATACAAGTACAAGATAAACAGTATTCATAGATCTCTCCTCGATCTAACAGTGAAGATTACATCTCCCCAACTACAAGCTACCTGCATTTATTACACAACGGTACAATTACAGTATCGCCCGCCCCCAGGAGTATTTTAGAAGACTCGAGAAAACCCTAGTAGTCGGGGATACAAGCCGAGAGTCGCTTGATCCATAGACGTGTCATGGCCAACCCATAGGAACCTCCTGGCTTGGCTTTCTTTCGGACTATGACACATGAGTAGCGAGGGACAAACACGATGAACACAAAACAAGAAAAAGAGAGTAGATCCCAATAATTAAATATATATATTTTTTATATTGGAACTCACATCTCAGTAAAAATAGCAATTTTTTTTATTGAATAAAGAACGTAATACGCATTATATTAAAATTAAAAAACAAAAGGAAAATTCGGGGATAAGGATAAAAAAAAAAGAGAGTAACTCCCGAGAATTAAATAAAAAAATTAATAAAAAAACTCACATCTCAATAAAAATATATATAAAAAAAAAGAATGTATTCGATCGAGATTGCGATCCCCATTACAATAAAGTTGGAGAACGAAAAGAAAATTCTCTAAAACTAGAAAAGTTCCCTAATGAAAGTAAAATCCAGGTAATCAATGACTTTCAATCATTTGGGTAGATGTTATTGTTCAAATATCAGATAATAATATTGAAATCAATTTTTTTGTCAATTACAATCTTATTAAATAGCCCAACTAATCTTATGAATCATGCAGTATAAAATTCGAAAATCCAATCAAATAATCTAATGTTTGTTAAATCTTTGCTGATGTAAATAATCAAAGATGTAGCATGCATCTAATTCATGCCCCGAAGTTTCGTTCCTTGACTACTAGCTGATTGACGCCTGAATTTTAGTCGGTTAATTCAATTTTTCGCTTTTTAAACGTACCAAAATAAATAATTAAATAATTATAAAGAACGCCCAATTCATCCGTTTACCATTTTGCACTAGTCTATTTCATCAGACCTCAGCCCTGAAGGTTAGCCCATAAATCCCAGTTGAAGCCCATTATCCAAAGCCCATCACTCGTACAAACTCACTCTTCATTGTGGCCCATAACGTGGCCCGTAGAACCCATAAATTGGGCAAAGCTACAGCCCTGAATGCTGAACTGGAGGGGGATAACAGAATTTGTTTTTGACGCGTTTGGTTGTAGAAAGGCGGAAGGAACGACGGATTCTGGCCAGGCACTGGACCGAGGACAAAAATTAATAAAAAAATTAGAAGAAATTATTAAAAAAAATTTCAAAAACTTCCACGTCAACTCTGGCCATGCCACGTAGAATGATCGCTATTGATTGGACCTCCATGTTAGGGGTAGCCGACCAAAATGAGTCGGTCACTTTTTATTTGCTTCACTCTTGGGTAGCTAGCTATCTTGGACGGTGTCACAATGACAAGCGAAGCTGGGATTTCTCTCCCTAAAATGTTTCGATTGGCAACTATTAAAACAGTATATGATTTTTCCTAAATACTAATATAGATTTTGACTGCTTTCGCATATGTGCTCGTTGGGGTGGTGTTTATTCAACTTCATTTGCCAACTTATTTCTCATCTTTTTTTTTAAAGTGAGGTTTGATGCCATTGGCTGTCATTATACTTGAATTTGCTCCTGAGCTGGAACCTAGGTTTATGGCCAAACTTGTAGCTAAATTGTCATGGGATTGGTGTTAACACAGATTTTACATATGGGATAATGTTATGGGAGGTCTTAAACCTTTTCAAATTGCATTGTCATCCCTCAAATTTTCTTTTTCTGTACAATCAAGTTCTTGAACTATATGTTTGTTTGTTCAAGTTAGTCGTTCCATCAAACAGTTAGACACTGGAACGCCGATATGCCCATCCGCATCAATGCCGCATCATTATTATTCTTCAGCAAATTTATGAGGTGGAATTAAAAAAATAAAAATAAAGCAAAGCCTAGGGAGGGAGAAACAGAGGATGGGGAAGGTGAGGGTAAGGGTGACTTGGCGGGGGAAGGGTGGCCCACTCGTGGAGGCGATGTTGCCTAGCCATAGCCAGGGTCATGGTGACTAGGCACTTGCCGCCATGTCCTCTGAATGCCACATGCAAGA
Source organism: Eucalyptus grandis x Eucalyptus urophylla (assembly GCA_028830015.1). NCBI lineage: Eukaryota > Viridiplantae > Streptophyta > Magnoliopsida > Myrtales > Myrtaceae > Eucalyptus > Eucalyptus grandis x Eucalyptus urophylla. Next base: position 39,563,392 of record CM054189.1, read on the forward strand.
GAAAGATAGAGGGAAGAGTATTAGAAAGCATTGATGTTGTGTTCGCACAACACGAAATCTTTATATATTTTTTCATCTGTGTAATAGCCACGTGGACCCAATGTGGCTGCGTAAATGCCAGGGTGGCATGTCATAGCCTCGTGATTGCTGCTTTTATAGAAAAAAGTTTCTTCTTTGTGCAAGTATATTTCTTCTCACCTCCCTGCACATTTTGTCTTGCTACCGGAAATTCTTTTGTTCTCTGATCTCCTCAGTTTTATTTGCTGGAATTTGAAGTGTGTATCATCGAATAATTTTTTAAATGGAGTATATTTGTCTTGTTCTTTGACCATAATATTTTAGTGTTGATTCAGGATTGAAGTGATCGATAAATGCTTTAGCCATGACACAATAGAGGAAATTATTCATGCGCTAGTAAGTTGGATGAGAGACCCTAAAAAGGACTCTTATGTATATCGTTGGAAAGTCTATAATGCTTGACATGATACTAGTATTTGAGATGGTAGCACTGATGTTTTATTTTGTCAGATGACATGGAGGTAGAATTGGGACTAATTAACTGAGAAATGCAATGAGTCAGCATAGTTAATATCCTAGATGTTCTATTATTACCATCTTATAAATTGGTGTTGCTTAGGAAATTGAAGCAGCTGACTCGTATGATGAATGGTGTGCAATGACCCTTGAGAAACCAAGGGAAGCTTCTCCATTGAGCTTAAAAGTCACCTTAAGATCTGTGAGTTACCATTCTTTTGATTTTCCTTGTTGGACAGATTCCTTCTCTCAGACACTGACTTGGTTGTAATTACTAATTTCAGATTCGTGAAGGCAGGTTCTAGACTCTTGGTCAATGTTTAACTCAAGAATACTGTATATTTCTTCATGGAATCTCTCGAGAAGTTTCCAAAGACTTTAATGAGGTATGCGAATTTTGGAAATCCACTGCAATTGTATGATTGAATCTTTAGGTCTTTTTCTTCTCTCCTTATTGTCAGATGATTGTACTCTGTCATCTGTGGGGTGCGAAAATATAGTTTATGTTCTGATTGATAGTGCTCTTTGCCATCTGTAGGGTGTTCGGGAACGGTTAGTGGATAAGGGCTACTCTCCAAAGGTAACATTTAGTCCCAATTTTTCCGACCTTACACATTTTCTCTATTTAAGGGTCCATTCGTTTCGCGAAAAATGAACCATTTCCGAAAAATATTTTCCGAAAAGTCATTTTCCAGGAAAATGACAATATTTTCTAGTATTCGGCTAAAACGTGAAAATATTTCGGAAAATATTTTTCGGTGTTCAGTAAGGAAAATATTTTCCGCTCCTCAGATTGGCGAGCGCGAGCGTCAAGCTCGAGGCTCGCTAGATTGATGAGCACGAGTTTGAGATCGATGAGCTTGAAGTTCACTTGGTCCAACGACTAATCAAGAAAGAAAAATATGGGAAACAAAGAAAAAGAAAAGAAAAAGGAAATTAAAAATAATTCGAATTAAAAAAGAAAAAAGAAAAAAATAATAATTCGAATAAAAAAAGAAAAGAAAAAGAAGAAAGGGGAGGAGGAAGTAAGGATTTATAGAGATGTGAGATAAGAGAGGTCAAGTGAGGAAAATATTTTTCAGAAAACATTTTCTTCAAGGAATTCATTTTCCGGGAAACAAATGCCGGAAAATCCGGAAAATATTTTCCTATAAATTATTTTCTGCGAAACGAACGGAACCTAAATGACAGAAATTATGGTGGGTTTTTTCAAACAATAATATGTAGTGGGATCCTCCAAGTTTAGAAGAAGTGACCAAGGAGATGGTCGACTTTTGTGTCTCGGCAGGCTGCTCTGACGCTCGTCGTCGTAGCCAACCTCTCTGCTCCCGCCGTCTCGCTGGGCTTGCCTCGCTGCAAGGCGTGGCTCGTCCAATCCATCTCCACTGACATGCCCCTCCTCCGCCATGTTTCCCGCGTCCTCTCCACTAATGGGCGCCCCACTCTTCCGCAAGGATGCGTTTAACTAAGTAACGCGCTGCCGTTTGGTTTTAGAAAGCATGATTGGAGGAACAGAGTAGGAGAGACTGAGATTGGTGTTAAAAATTGGATATTGATAAGACTATGTTTATCGGAAAAATGTCTCTTGCATACTTCCAAAAATGAATCAATGAAATTATATTTTCATTATTTATGAAGATGTTTAGACATAAAATGTAATCAATGATAAATATATTTTTCATTGACTAATTACTTTCAAGTCATACAAGCAATTATTTATAAATAAATGTTTTTCAAATCATTCATTTTCGCCAAATAAACAAAACCTGAATGTATTAGTTGCTGTCTGGGGAGATAAATGGTTTAGCTAATGTATTGCAGTGGTTGGCGGGAAACTCGACAAAGAAGCTGGACATCATAGCGCAGTATTGGCAGCAGAATGCTCGTCCTGATGATCCTCGCTCTGGCAATTATGGTTACTCTCAGTCTGATATGCTCAGAATTGGGGCCGATTTGGGTCGCAGTGTTTCCAGAGTCATTGAAGATGCCGCTAATTGGAATGTCACTATCAGGTAATTGCAGACGGTGCTTGCTTATGCCCTTGCGTATGCTGATTTGCATGTGTACAGCTGCTTTGGTTGCAAGTGGAGCTTTTTGTTTGGGTATTTCACTAAATGGGCGATTGAGGCTACCTTTTATTTTATATCTGGTAGCTTTCGTAGTTTTGCCACTCGTGATCTTTAACCAAACTCTCCGTTAACATGTCAAAAAGTTTCCGAAGTACGTGTTATGTAATTTGCTTAATGTGTTCTCCTGAGTAAAATCCCGACAATGGTCTATCTTGGAGAACTGCCCGAATTCGAAGTGATGCAATTATATTTGACTTTGAGATAGTAAAAGGTACTCCATTGGAGAGAACCCTGCTCCTCCAAAAGCTCCAAGGGAGTCTCAGGAAGGATATTAGTCTGACAGAAGAAGATATTGAACGACTGTGGTGCCAGAATTACTTAGCAAAGCAGTGAGTAAATCATTACTTTCAAAGAAGTTTGAAGGCCGATATTAAGTTATGTAGGAAGTAGAGCAAGCAATATGTCTATGCTGCATAATCTCGGACTCATCTTCTTTGAGGCTTATGTTTTAATATTTATCATGTCTATTATAGATTTTCTCATTTACTTCTTGCAAACATTAGCCCTCCTCTGAAAGATATCACACTTCACCAGGCTTTTACAGCACTCAGGAGTGTATCCTGACTATGACAAAGAGCCAAATGACCTTCCTTCAGGAAGGACAAACGTCAAGTCTGTTACTCTGTCATTTGCCAAATGGTGGGGTTCAGGCATAGTTCATGCGAAAGTGTGGATATCAAATAATCGAGATGTCTATATTAGATATGCAAACAATGATGGGAAGTCCCTTTCTTGGGAATATAGTATAGCCTTTTCTCCATTTATTATTGGTGAGGATATCGATCCGACTGTGGCTAAATAAATTTTGACTGAACAAAAGAAGAGGTGTGGGTTCCCAGCTATAAGCATCCCATTCTTGTTGGCAAGTAAGATTGTAGAAGATTTTGCCACATTTACATTATTTTAAGACATATCGCCTATTTTTCATCTCTTCAATCTGTATAGATTTGTTTGTGTATTTGAGCCATATAGAAGAATTATAATGTTCAAATCTTTACAGGTGAAGGAACTTGGAATATACCTAGTTAATTGTCCCATAATAGCAAAGAAGGTTGAAACCTACAACGACAACCTGTGGAAACTTTCCTCTCTCAATGCTTCAGCTTACACAAAGAATGTCTCGGATCAACAATGGCAGATCACCAAAAAATTTCCCCATTGGTCGCATTTCCTTGAATGTGAAGAGCAACGCAAGTATTACTGAAACATCCATATTGCACTTTTTCTTGTGCCTCTTTTGCCTGCATAATTTAAGATTTTGTGAATCATTATGCTGTTCTTTATTTTCCCCCAGACATTCTGTTGTGTTGTTCATTTTCTTTGTTTCTTTGGGGGATAGAAAAGTTCATTTTCATTTCATAAAGCTTGTCTCTGCTCCATGGGATTTTCTGTTGTTTCACTTTTAGTCAGGGAATATCCTTTTTTGGTCTTCCAACCATCAGATTAACTCTAGGCTCAGGTCTGGAACTCCTGAGGTTATGCTGATAGACAAGTGATTTTGTTGTTTGTTAAAATTGTTTCTGGTGCTGCAGCTTAATGATGTTGACAGATTTTGGATTTTCATCTTTGTCGGAGTGCTTTCCAAATTGTTATTATGACAACAAGAAAAACCAAGCCTTATCCCACTAGGTTGGATAAGCTATAAACGTTTGCCAAATGTATCTTAAAAACTTTTGCCTAGCGTTTACTACTTACTTTTCAGTTTGTTTTCTCCCAGATAATTGAATGATATGAGCAAAGAGAAAGCAAAACAATTCTTATGTATGGTAAATAGCTTTTAAAAGAAGAAAAGTAGAGATATCCAGGTTGAGAGTAAGAGATTGGATTTCATTTTCACATTGTTCATTTTGGAAATGCTGTTCTATGGGACTGATGAGTAAGCAGAAATTCTCCAGTGCACGGTACATGGCCTTCAAAAGAAGAAAGGAGTTTCTAAAACAAGAGACAAGGACAAGATTTGCTCTCTTGAGGACTTCCGGTTGGATGCCTGTCTATAACTGGATAGACATGACTGACTCTAGTTTGGCAACTCGGATGCTTAGACTTGATCACAGGCTTTTGTCAAAAAGTTATTCTTAAATTTGAAATCAGCGGCTTACTCTTGGTCTGATATTAGCCTATGATGTGATGTTGTGACCATTCGATCAGTTTGGTGCTCAACTGAATGGTTTTGCGCTTGATTTGATTTGTAATGATTCAGTGAAGGTTGATGTTAAAATTTTCTGGGTCCACTTATTGTTATAAGCAAATATGTCATGGTAGGTCGTCTCTTCCTTGATCTGTGGAGGTTCCTCATGTAGCAGGCTATCTAGTCCTGCCACATCCTCACATGTTTCGTCTTCCATTAGATACTCCTGGACGTAATCATACATCTTCACGATCTCAACTTAGCTGTCTTTCTTTTGCTCCTCGAGAGGTAATTTGTCCATGTTGGATATATTATTAATATAGTCCAAAATAAATATGTTCACATACAAGCTCAATAGGTGAAAGCATGGTTATTTGAGTCTATATGGGCCGAAGCCCAATAACTTTCATTTAAAAACTCTAGGATTTCCCTATGCTGGAGATAACACTATTGAGCGTTCCAAACTTGACGTTTCTTGGTGTAATACTTCAAGTAACCGCTTCTTCTCTCTCAAACCTATAACCTCTAACAATCTCGAAAAATTATGTTCGTGTGTTGGATTTGAGCGAGTAAGGTGTCTTCTTTAAGATTTCATCAAAACGAACTCACGGGTGTAATTTACTTTCGATTTCGATGGTGGTATTGGCCAGGATTTGAGTTTGAAGATTCGGGTGACTGAAATCTTTGATTCAAAAACCCAAAAATTATAGCCAATTTTAGAGGGTGAAACCACTTGGGCTTTGTTCTACTCGTCGATACGAATGTTTTGAGTGGTCACTCACGTTGATCGGAGGTCAGACGAAGAAATTACGGCACCCAAAAGTTTCCATCTGAATTTCTAGCGAATTTCGGAGACGAAATTTCTAGCGGATTTTGGCGGTGGAAATTTCCAGCAAGTTTCAGCGACAAGGGCAGTCCATCTCAAGGTTTTTGGGCGCTCCAGATCTATTTTTGGGGTTTGTTTTGGCAAATTCCATCTCTACAAAGCGGTTTGATTAAGGTTAGGGGAGTTATTTGACTTTGTGACTCCGAGGACTCCAAGGTGCACTCTTTCTAACACTTTGCTCTGATTAAAATGGCAAAGCGTAGTTCCTATGATATTATAAAGTTGCAATCATTTGATGTTACTGAGTTTAATGGCTGGAAATTACATGTTCAATTTGGCATGAAAAAACGTGACATATTCTATACTATATTAAGTGATTTTACATCTACTACTGAAGATGTGGATGAATATCAATGGAATAAATATGAGGATTTTTGTAGAGAATACTTCTTAAACTCTCTAAACCCTAATTTAGCTATGACTTCTAGTGAGTATAAGACGGCGAAAGAGATATGGGATCACTTGAACGTTCAGTTCCAAAAACAAGAGGGGCTCTCTAAAACTCTCCTAGTAGAGAAATTCTTGACTTCAAATTCACTATGAATTCGAGCATTATTACCTCTCAATTAGTTGAATTTGAGAACATGAGGAACAAGCTGAAAGATGATAACTCTGATATGTCCAATAATCTATTTGTCGGTCTTGTGTTTAGCAAACTACCAACTGAATGGAGTTCTTTCAAGACTGAAATGCATAGACTGAAGGTACAAATGGGACTGGATGAATTAAAGAGATATATTCACATTGAGGATCAAAATATTACTAGGAAGAGTTTGGAACAAGTGGCACATTTCACACTCCAATAAACCTCAGAAAAAGTCCAAGTCACCAAAAGGTGAATCCTCTTTACAGTTAGAGGCCAAAAGACTATCTTCAAAAAGAAGAAGAAGGGCAAGTGCCGTAACTGTGAAAAGTGGGACCACTAGGCAGCAAAGTGTAAGTTACCGAAGAAGCCAAAGAATGACACACCACAAAATGAGGCCAATATGCTAATTAGAGGATCTGAGCCTCGAGCCTTCATTGGAATGATGAAGAATGGAAAGGCCAGCGTCTCTTCTGAGTGATGGTTGGATAGCAGCGATACTTGTCATGCTACAAATGACAAGAACTTACTGAGGTTACAGAAGTGAAAGACACTATGGAAAATTGTAATGGTGGTGAGGCAAAGGTGAGTCATGCTGGAACTGCAAATTTGATGCTTTCTTCAGGTAAGTTACTAACTTTGAAACATGTTAGAGTAGTACTTTTACTTAAAAAGAATTTGATATCTATAAGTTTACTTGATAAAGCCGGTATGTCTTTTTCAACTATAAATGGTAGAGTAACTTTATCTGTTAACTTATATTATTTTGGTTGTGCATTCATGATTAATAATATGTATAAGTTGAGTTTAAATATTGATAGCATAAATCATGTGAATTCTACTTTGATTGATCCAAAGTTGGTATACAATAGACTTAGACATGTGAATTACAGGAAAATGCAACATTTAGTTAAAAGTCACAACATTCTATTAGATACTTCTATTCAATTTGACAAATATGAAGTGTGTGCACATACTAAAATTACTAGAAAACTCTTTAAGTTGGTTTCTAAAAGTACACAATTTCTTGAGTTAATACATTCTGATATTTGTGACTTTAGAAATTACATTACTAGAGGTGGTCAGAAGTATCTAATAACATTCATAAACGATTTTTCTAAATATTGTCATGTCTATTTGTTGAAATCGAAAGATGAGGCTTTTGAAAAATTTAAGATTTTCAAGTCTAGAATAGAAAATCAACTCAACTTGAAAATTAAGAAGTTTAGGAGTGATAGAGGAGGAGAATATACTATGTCAAGGTTCAGGGAATTTTGTGCTTTATAAGGTATAATACTTAAAACCACTACTCCTTATTCACCCTAATCAAATGGTGTTGCGGAGGGTAAGAATAGAACGTTAATTGAAATGTTAAACTCTATGTTACTTACAGCTGGCATGCCTTCCTTCTACTGGGGAGAAGCAGTTCTAACTGCTAATCACATCTTGAACAGGTTGTCGCTCTCTAAGTTGTCCATGACACCTTATGAGATATGACATAAGCGCCCTTGTAGATATATATTGCTTATGTAAGTATACCAAATCCTAGGATACCTAAGGTGGGATCTAAAACCATTACTCGTGTATATTTAGGTAGTGCAGAAGATAGTGTTGCAAATAGGTTTTTAGATCTATCTACTAACACAGTAATAGAATCTAGAGATGTAGTGTTCTTCGAAAACAAGTTTCTCAAAGATCAAGGCTTGAATGTTTCTGGATCTACATATATGATTTCAGAATCTCCTGTAGAATCTAAAGCAAGCCCTTCTGACACTAATTCCACACAATTAGCTATTGAACCATTTTCAATTAGAGTATCTACAAGAGAGAGTTCCCAAAAGTTTTGGTGAGAACTTTGTTGCTTACCATCTTGAGGATGATCCATTCTCCTATCAGGAGATCTAGGAAATCTCTACTGTGGGCAGAAGCCATAGATGATGAAATGAGCTCTCTACTGTAGAACCACACTTGGCAGCTAGTAAATTTGCCAAAAGGGGCTAAGGCTATAGGCTGTAAATGGGTATTGAACAAGAAACTGAATAGTGATAGATCGATAGCTAGATACAAAGCACATTTAGTAGCTAAAGGCTATAAACAGCAGAGTGGAATAGACTATTTTGATGTCTATTCACCTATGTGTCATCTATCAACTAGAAGAATTCTTCTTATTTTGGCATCTATTAAACACTTTGTAGTGCATCAAATGGATGTAAAAACAGCTTTCTTAAATGGGGATTTAAATGAGAAAATTTTGCATGGAACAATCGGAAGGATATGTTATTAAAGGTCTTGAGGACAAAGTTTGTAAATTGAACAAATCCTTGTATGGTTTTAAACAAGCACCTAAGATATGGCATCTTAAATTTGACAAAGTGGTAAAGAGTTATAACTTTCAGTCTAGTTATTCAGATAAATGCATTTACCATCGTTCTATGTATGTCAAATAAGATAGTCATCATTTGCTTGTATGTCGATGACATGTTAATTCTTGGTTCCGATCATTTTGTAGTGAATGACGTGAATGCTACTTTAACTAAAGAATTTGACATGAAAGATCTTGGTATTACTAATATCATTATTGGTATGAAAGTAAGCTTTAACCGGCAAGTCATCTCCCTTAGCCAAACTCATTATATTGAGCAGCTACTTTCTACTTGGGAATATAATAAGTGTAAACCGAGTGAGACACCATGTGATTATAATAACAAATTAAGTCCTAATGAAGGGACCAGCGTGGATTAGTTAAAGTACTCGAAACTGCTTGGTAATCTCATATATGCTATGAGTTGCACTAGACCCGACATAGCCTTTACAGTTGGCATGCTGAGTCATTTTACTAGTAATCCTAATAAAGAGCATTAGGTGCCCTCGATAGGCTAATGAGATACCTTAAATGTACTAAAGATTATGCTCTCTATTATTCTGGTTATCCTCCAACTGTGGATGGATATTCTAATACCTCATGGTGCTTAGATATTGGAAATAGTAAGTCCACTAGTGGATATGTATTCACTTTGGGTGGAGCTGCTATTACTTGGAAATCCAAACGACAGACTTGTATTGCATTGTCGTCTATGGAATCGGAACTTTTTGCTTTAGCCTCAGTCGGTGAAGAGGCAGAGTGGATAAAGAATTTGAGTATGGATATTCATTTGACTCGGCTAAAGATTAATTCTTTAAGTCTATTCTATGATAATCAAGCAGCTGTCCAAGTCGTCAAGAATGCTCTCGTTAATTCAAAGAGAAGACATGTGAGACTGAGACATGCGTTGTTGAATTATCTAAGAGAACAAGAGGTTATCACCTTGATTGATGTGAGATCGAAGTATAACATAGCTGATACTCTCACCAAAGGTATGCCTAAAGATCGATTATTCAAAACAGTAGAGGAACTGGGGTTAAAGACTATATAGGCAAGTCTTAACTACCATTTACTTACCTTATAATTGTGTGTTTTGAATTATCGAATATTTCTTTATTGGCTATAATGATAAGCACAGTTTATATGTTTCATCGATGTTCACAGTTGCTGACTAATTTGAAAATTGTGAGTTATCTCATTCCAAACTTGATGAAGATGACTTTAACCTAATTCAAATGTTCTATCGGGGAAACTTGTGTCATTCCAAACTTGATGATACAATTCAACTAGGTTGGACTATCCTTTTGGTTAAATGATCTCATTCCAAACTTGATGCTAGATTATTTAACTTTAAGGAATCAGTAACTGTGACATTTCGAATTGAAACATAGAAACAATTGTTTACTTAAGAAGCTTGTTGGTCTTGTTCTTAATTGAAACTTGATATTATATGACTAAGTAGTTGTAAGTGACTTGACTATTGGTCATGTTCTTTGAAACTAGACAATAGTTATTCTCCTACAAATAAACTTAAGTTTATGGCTCTTTGTAAATCACATTGTTTAAGTCTTGTTCATGATATATGAAAATAGATTGATGCTTATGACATGACATTATGATGCTTTATGACATCAATATATGTTCTTCTCTGCCTGATGGAATGGTGCTAAGTTTTTATTCAAATGATTGAATTCATGATAATATGAAATTCATATTTGACATTCTATAGGGGATGGCAAAGATGGAGGAGAGCTTAATGAGTGGGATTCTGACCAGAATGACCTACTTGATGAATGAATATATATCATTTAAAACGTGTAGGGACTTGACAGTTTACCTACTATTACTTATTTTGATGAAGTCCATTTACTTGAGACTTGCATTTTACTATTTCTATTTTGTAAACATTATTATGCTTGTTTCTTATATTTGTAAGGCCTTGGATTATTTTGACTGGCCTACTTATACTTAACTATTATGCATATATTGGTTGTGAACTGAGTCTAAGATTTATTTTGGGATTTGGATGAATTTAGACTGAATCTAAAACTCCTAATACTTATTTTGACTTGTCGATCTCATAACAGATTCATGATAAGAATGATTCACTTATTTAAATTGCAAATGATGATTGAGTTTAATATTTTACTGCTGAAAACTCTTTGACTAATACGAGTTGATTGTCTTGGATTGAATGTGGATGATTCATGTTTGTGTGAACATTACACTGACCACCTTATTTGATTGTGTTGTATAGTGAACATGGGAGGAGATTGTTGGATATATTGTTAATATAATCTTAAATAAATATGTTCACATACAGGTCCAATAGATGAAAACATGGTTATTTGGGTCAATATAGGCCGGAGCCCAATAACTTTCATATAAAAACTCTAGGGTTTCCGTACGCTGGAGATAACACTGTTGAGCATTCCAAACTTGACGTTTCTTGATGTAATACTTCAAGCAACTGCTTCTTCTCTCTCGAATCTATAACCTTCAACAGTCCAAAACCTATCTATTTAACATTTTACATTTTGTCTTAATATACAAAGTAAGAAATGCCTTTGGACATCATCAAAATATTAGCCATTACAGGTTAGACTTGTTTCATCCTATAATTGTTTGTTGAATCAAAAGATAAAGAATGAATGGTTGCATTTTAAGTTAAATTTATTATGTTTGTTGATTTGCGATATCACAGTTCTGGTGTCTATGTGCTCGATTAGAATTTGGCTAATTGACCCAATTTAGTTGTCTATTGTCTTCTATCTGATATCTTAGCAAGTAAACTTTTTCAAGTGGATGAAAGGGTGCTCAACTTTTTATTGTGATTGAATCACATTGTGATTGCTCTGCTGATCCTTCTGAAGGATCCCCTCAGTTTCATCTTTCAAGCTTCTATCTTTAACAAACAATATACTGCCATTCCAGCTGTCATTTGGCAAGTACTAGGCTGATGAACAGACATGGATTGACGCAATAAAATCAGTTGGAAGTGGAGGCACCGTTAGGATCAGCACGATGGATTGGCTTGGTCAATCACAATAAGTTGAGCAAACTGTTTATTGGTCATCCATTTCTTCTGCTGTGTCAGAGGTATGCTCCTTTCTTGCAATAGTCGCTGCCCTTGTTTGTACTTGTAAATCCAAATCATCTGATACAAGTCAATTTGATGTTCATTTAGAATCATTTCAGTCTTGCATCTATCAGATTCCATTTTCTTTTATGGAGATGGACTGTGACTTGCATGAACATTCAAAGATTGAACCAACCGAAGCATTTAGTGGCACCACAAATACTGAAGTTTGATGGCTGTCATTGGCTTCTTATTTTTGAGTTAACTCGTGTGCTTGGAACGGAAAAATGACAATGCTTTCAGCTTTTTGTAAGCAGTGGTATTTTCCTGCTATCACCATATGCCACTTTGGTATTGAAATGATTGAAGGAAAATGTATAAAGCTTTTGCTATGATGAACTGCTTACTGACCAAACGGCTTAATCACACAGGCTATTTTTTATTTATCTCTAATGGCCAACTTTATTTCCTCCCATATATAGTTACTGGGAACATATTTTCTGAGGTAACAAATAATTTTCAGGTTGTCTTTTCCAAGCATGCCAAAGTGAAGATATCGGTAGCACATCGGGCGCATTTCATAAACAGCACTGACGTTTACCTAAAGTCTCCTCTATTTTAATGTTCTCTGCTCCTCTTCGAAATACAATAATTGTTCTGGCAAATTCGAGATCAAGCACTACATGGTGCCGGGGTTTAACGCGACTGGAGCTATGATCAGCAATGGGACCAGCACTGGGAATAAGTATCCTGGTTACACCCGTGTCAGCCATGGGAAGCATACGGTTAGCGATGTGAGAGCGCTCATCGGAACAAGCAACCTCCGGGACTATTTCTATACTACTGCCAATGTCGGCTTTTGGACGTATGACCAGGACATAGTTTCGCAACTTCAAGAAGTCTTCGATGCTGATTGGGATTCACCATATGCTGTTCCTGTGGGAGAGTTTGAGGAAGGGCACTCGTTTTCGAGCTCACTAGTGCCTACACACGAGGTACGGATCGGCTACAGTTAACACGGAAAGGAGCACGACGACAATCAAATGAAGTCTTGTGACACGAAGGTACCGCCAATAGAGTTGCGCCACATCTTGAGACGAGGACATTGTTTGGACTTAATTTGACCAGAATGATTTGTTTGTAAATAAGCAATGCAATAAAGCATTCCTTTACACTGTAATCTCAAGCCGAAACTATTGGTATCTCCTCCTTGACGATTACAATTTTTAAAAAAAAAAAAAGAGCCAGCTTCATTGCTTTTGTATGCAATATATTAAGACAGCATTTCTTGAAGCTACACCAAAATCATCAACACGCGATGAAAGCGTGTACAACTTAAAAAGAACATAAAGTTGACACGAGCTGAACATGAAATGCTTGAAGACAAGCATGAATCTGCATGAAAAATTGTATCGAAAAAATTAAGTCAACGACACAAAATTTGGTCACGAGATTAAAAATAATCTGAGGAGTTATTTCAAGAGCTTGAAAAATTGAGAGGGTCAAGTTGGATTTGGGTTGAGTTGAAAATGAAATGACTTTCAACTTGATTCAAATTGACTTAATTTATATTGACATATTCCTATGCAATACAAATTTAGTAATCAATATCTGTACTACCCATATTGTTAAAATACTTTCACATTTAACTCAATATAAGAAAACTCGTATTCAAACTGAGGTGAGAGCGTTGAATAAGTGAGTGCAGGAGTGAGGGTGAGATAGAGTGATAGAGGTAGATTGGATCTAAGCTGTGAAACCATTTAATATCCATATTATTTTTGGTTCTATCATTTTAAATCTATTTATAATCTATTTATTGAATATGAGTAACTAATATAACAATTCAACCAATTAAATATGAGGTAAAAAATGGATTTATCTATTTGGTAGGCCTCATGGTCCAGATCTTAGACTGGATCAGACCGGTCCATATAAGCCCAGATGACAAAAGCCCAAACTGAGTTTTCTCGTACAATTACGACACAGACGATAACCGAATGGCCCCTCGATCTTTGCTCCGGAGAAACGCCCTTCGAAGACCCTTTCATAGAGCGTTCAAACAACAGCAAGAGAAGGAAGGAGAAAGAGAGAGATGCCTAGCTTGAAGGTTTTAGTGAGAGCCAGTGAGAGCCAGGCGTTCGCTTCCCAAGCTCGGCGCTTTCCCTCACCGGAGAAGTTTCTCTGCTCTGCCCCATTACGCTAGCTACGACGACGTCCAAGACCAGGTATGTGTTTCGGTTTGTTGTTTTGATGCAACTTTGTCCAGGTAGTCAAAATTTGATTCGTTCAGGAACTTGATGGTGTCAAGTCGCAGTGTCTACTTTGGGGATAGCAAAAGGCGGGTTCATTTACATTGGGAGCTTATATTTCAATTGGTGTATGTTTGTGGCGTCAGGTTTTGGTGGATGGAAGAGCCAACTCAAGAACTGCGATACTCAACCGGCCATCTGCTCTTAATTCTCTCACTACCTCAATGGTTTGGTTCTTCTCCTCTCTCCCCGACTCAAAATGAATTCCTCGCCAACCCCAATCAGAACGGAAAGCCATTTCATTTTTCGTGTTTCTTGGTGCCCCGTTCGGTTATCTTTTCTAGAATAATTAAAGCTTGAAATTTTATGCTGATATTTTCTACAGGTGGCCAGGCTAAAGAGGCTCTATGAATCATGGGAAGAGAATCCAAACATTGGGTTTGTGTTGATGAAGGTACTGCCACTACGTGCTCTCATACAAGAGCTGGTGGTTTCAAATAGATCCTGGTTTTGTTTTTGTCTAGAGTCTATACAGAAGGAGAAACGGATACACATTTCAGGCATTCCTTTTATTATTGTCAGGGTTCACAATCTTTGAATGTTATTAACTTTTTTGTCTGAACTGAAGGGTAGTGGCAAAGCTTTCTGCTCACGTGGAGATGTTGTTACCCTTTATCATTTGCTCACTGAAGGTCAGTCGGTGATGAATCCTTTCATTTATTTGGCTTTCAACATTTTTTTCTCTGATAGTTTTTATGTCCTTTTTCTTGCTTTATATTTAAATAGTTATTCGAAGTAGAGGATTGGTTCAAGGGCAAGAATATCATAAACATGACAATGTTGGGGTGTTAAATATCAACATGCGAAGGTAGTTTTTATAACTGGAGACGATACCCATTGGTGGATTTGTGGTTGTAGAAGAAAGGTCGGATTAGGAACTAGTGTGTTTGAGTGAAACTAAATATTGAATCGGTGGGATATGGTAGATAAATTAAGGTGGAAGGTTTGAAATAATGGCCCTCAAGTGCTCTTCAAAGCGCACTCAACTTTGCTATCAATCTGTTTTTATTCCCCTGATTATGATCTTTTGGTTCTTTTACTTTTCTTTCGTAACTGTTGTTTCTAATCAAATGGTCAACGTATATGCAGGGAACATTGAGGAGTGCAAAGTTTTTTTTTTATACTTTATATAAGTTTGTTTACCTGCAAGGAACATATTTGAAACCACATGTAAATACCTCATTTTGAAGTTTATAAACTGTTAGCTCTTTTGGGATGTAGAATCAGTCTAATGTGTAATGGATAATTTCAGGGCTTGGATTTTCCTCTGAATTTCTCTTGGTTTGTGTAATAACCTTTTGACACAAAATATTATTGGCCAGACATCATACAATAGGGTATTATTTCTCCTGGCTAGATGAGAAACAGAACTTTCACCCTAGATTCCTATGATTCTGATAAATTATATAGTTGACACTATAAAAATCTCATCTTATAGTTTTTGAATTGATGCTTCAAGTTTTGTGAGTAAGAGGTTGGAGTATGCTTAAGAGTTCGTCATGGACAGAAAAATTTAATCTCACAGCTTACGGTATTACTGGATTTCAGTGATATGGAGATTGTTAATATCCCTGCAAACTACAAACTCCGTACACATGCTGATATAGGTTACTCTTGCCTTACAAATCACTAAAATTGGCAATCTGAAAAATAATCGGTTCACTAGACAATTAGAAAGCATTTACACAAACTTTTGGAATCTTGGAAATAACTGGGATGAATGATTGTAGTAAAAACATAAAATTAAATTTTGTGCTAAACTCGCAATATGCTACAAAAACTAGCAAAAGAAACTTTCTGTGTTACAAAGTGAGTGATGGTGGATGAATCCTTGGAGCTCTATCATGATCCAAATTATTGAAATTATTCAACCTACTAGTTGGATATCATGCTTCTTGACATGTGATCTACTCCATTCCACTTCGGTACCATTTTCCATAGCATAAGCAGTTTAGGTCAGTAAGGTGGATATACTTTGGTACAAATGAATCTTAAGTAGACGAGGTACCTCCGCATTGGGGGCATGATCAATAAAACTATCGTTGACGAATGATCTGCATGACCACGTTCTTTATGTGTAAGGCTATTCATGGTGAGATGAGAGGAGAAAGTAAGTCCTTGTGATTCTTGAAATGATTCTTCTTGGAGCAAAAGTAAGTCCTTGTCTACTTATTACTTTATGCTTAATTAAGCAAGAAGAACAATAAAAAATCATTTACATTTTCCCTCTTTGTTCCTCGAGTCAAATGTAGAGTGAGAGAGGGGGGGGGGGGGGGGGGGGGATTTAGGTATTGGTAATTGGTTGGTGTTTGTGTAAGTTCATAAAAAAACGTGTGGCTATTCTCGATAAGATTAGATAGAGGATTTAGGTATTGGTAATTGGTTGGTGTTTGTGTAAGTTCATAAAAAACGTGCAGCTATTCTCGATAAGATTAGATTAAATAAGGTGAAATTGTTGAATCTTAATCTTTTAAATAACTAGTGATGTATCATGTACTTTGAATATAGACCGAGTCCTATCAAAACGAAAATATAAATTATTTATTCTGTTGATGGTAAGAGTGCTCATTGTGTTGTTTACTTCCCTTCACCAACTTCATTTAGTAGGGAAGTTAATGTTCAAAAGAAAGTTAGACGATCCATATGTGTCGTACTCGTACCTTCAATAAAATTGCATCTGTAGGTGGCAGCTGGCTATCTTGGACAGTGTCACTATGGCAAGCGGAGCTGGGATTTCTCTCCCTGGAATGTTTCGATTAGCGATTGATAAAACTGTATGTGACTTTTCCTAAATACTGATATAGATGTTAACTGCTTTCATATATGTGCTCGCTGGGGTTGTGTTTATTCAACTTCCTTTGCTAACTTATTTTTTATCTTAATGTAAAGTGAGGTTCAATGCCATTGGCCGTCAATATACGTGAATTTGCTTCTGAGTTGGAACATAGGTTTCTGGCAAAACCAGCGAACTAAATTGTCATGGGATTGGTATTAACACAGATTTTTTATATGGGATAATGGTATGGGAGGTCCTTGAACCTTTTTAACTTGCATTGTCATCCCTCAACTTTTTTTTTTTTTTTTTTTTGTGCAATCAAGTCCTTGAACTATATGTTTGCTTGTTCAAGTTAGTCCTTCTGTCAAACAGTTAGACTGGAATGCTGATATGCCCATCCACATCATCATTCTTCTTGAGCAAATCTCCAAGCTGGAATAAAAAAGGGGTGGAAAGGTGGCCTGCCGGTGGAGGCGGTGTTGCCCAGCCATAGCCAGGGTCATGGTGACTGGGCACTTGCCGCCATCGCCTTTGAATGCCACATGCAACAGAGAGACCGAGTGAGTGTGTAAGAGAACATTGACCTCGTGTTTGCACAACACGTAATCTTCTAGAAAAGAGGAATAAAAAAACTGGGTCCACAAACATGAAATGGCAAAATTCTTGAAAAGGAAGCCAGAACTAATGGCAACAATTAAACTTCATATAACCCATCAACCCAAATCAAGGAAACTTAACAAAGCATCAACAAAAATAGCATAAAGGAATACCGAATTCTTTACTTTTAAGTGGTCGACTCTGTTTGAGCCCACAACAGAAGAACAAGAATATGCGGCTACAATGACAACGAGCTCTCAAGCTGTGCACTCTGAATCATACACCACGAAAAAGGACGAAAAAAGTATTCTTGAATGCTCCACATCACAAAGCACTTGCGGTTTACTCAATCCTTGTGATCTACTTTTTGTTATTTATTGACAACGGTCTGGCAACAAGTGAATGATTTGAATGTATGAAATTCTCATAGTCTGTCTTTCTCGGACCAGTTCAAATCTCAGCAGAACCACTGCAGATCTGACATGAGGCTGTGACCCTCACCTAGATCTGTTGTGAGGGTTGTGGCCCTTGCTGCTGTGTGCTGCGGGGCGGCCGAGGACCAGGACTGCTTTTCGTCCGTATCTCTCTCTCTCTCTGGGTGGATACCTCTGTGATGGATGGGGGCTGCACCATGCCCAAGCTCCATGAAGGTCTGGCCACCCTTGCCGGTGGTTGTCGGTGCGTGACTGACCTCTATTTGCCAGAGCAAGCTGAAGATGGTTTTCCTTCTTCTTTTTTTCAATTTTCTTTCCAAAACCACAACTTTATTTATTTTTATTTTTTTTAAACTGTATAATAGCCATGTGGACCCTACATGACTGCATAGATGCCAAGGTGGCATGTTATAGCCTTGTAACATCGAGAAAATATTGTAACGAGAATCCACTTCACCATTTTTGTTTAGTTTTTTAATGGGAGGGACTAACTTGAACAAACAAACATATGGTGCACCAGGTTTCAATTTTCTGCAGCAATTCCACAAAGTAAATTTTTGAGCTAATGCTTTCAATTGCAGGTTTTTTCCCTTCCAGAGGTCCAAATAGGATTTCATCCAGATGCAGGAGCTTCCTTCCACCTTTCCCGTCTATCTACCTGGCTATCTAGGCACATTGTCCATGCAAACAAGAGGGAGGTCTTGGCTAAACTGTGTAATGAAATGAGGAGATCATTCACCAAATTAAAAATAGGTCAGAAGGGTCAGATAATATTAGGCCTTAAAGTGTTCTATTGGTTTCTGTAAACTGGAAGTCCTTTGAAAATTTAATCTTCACTGCATGTTTGAATGTTTTACTGTATCCATTATTTCCCTTCTGGCATGCAGAAATGTTGAAGACCATCCAATGCATTGCACTAAGGGGAAGCCTTTGTTTGCATAGTATACTTTATTATTGAAACCATGAAGAGATCCTACAGTTTTTGCATTGTCCTTATGTTTGTAATGAAACACTCATATAGTTTCCACAGTATTTTCTTTGCATGGTTTAGTACTATTCCTCTTTGAATATCAAGTTATCAATAACTAGCGTTAGGATACTGTCTTAGAATGTGGCATTCTTCTTCCAGGGGAATACCTGGCTCTCACGGGGGATAAGCTTAATGGTGTTGAAATGGTTGCCTGCCGCTTGGCTACTCACTATTCACTATATGCGGTTTGTTGTCAATGCACCTTTGACTGCTGCTTCAGTGTCTTTACACTCCGTTCCTCGGTAAATTCCTCTGAGTTATGACTAATGACCTTGACAGAGATTGGCTTTGATTGAAGAGCATCTTGGTAGACTGACTACTGATGATCCGTCTGTTATAGAGACATCCCTTTCACAATATGGTGATCTTGTTTATGCCGATAGGAGAAGTATCATCCATATGTAATGTTCAACTTTAGTCTACAGCTTCTGGGTTCTTTATGGCATGATTTTTTACTTTATCCTCCTTTGTGTGAATGACTGTATGTTTTTTTGGATCTATATGGTATAACTTTACGTTATATGCCTGTCTAGGGGAACGGACTAGAGAAGTTTGTGATGTAGCTAATAAATAATGTACATTGTGAGTAGATTGCGTTCTACTACACGACCATAGCTTTCTTACTTTTTGGTGCAGTTCTATAAGGCAAATAGTGGTTTTATATGCTTAGAATTTTTGTGCTAGCTATTTTCACACTTTATGTGGTTGATTATGTTTTATCCAAACCCAAGTAGAACTATGAATCAGTCATTCTAAACACTTAAATCTACATAACAAGTTATTAGTTATGACATGTTGTTAGTTGTTGTGCATATTAGAACTGTGCAAGCGACAAAGTAAATATTCCACATAGCATAGTGATTGCTGCCTTTATGGAAAAAGGTTTCTTCCTTCTCTGTGCAAGTATATTTCTTCTCACCTTTATTAAAGAATGAACCTACACTTTTTGTTATGCTTACTAACAGGAAGTCTCTTGTTTTCTTGTCTCTTCAGTTTTATTTGTTGCAGCTATTGAAGTGTGTATCAAATAATTTTTTAAATGGAGTATTTTTGTCTTGTTCACTGACTCAGGATTGAAGTGATTGATAAATGCTTTAGCCATGACACAGTCGAGGAAATTATTCATGCACTGGTAAGTTGGATGAGAGACCCTTAAAAGGACTAATATTTATAATTGGAAAGTCCACAATGCTTGACATCGTACTGGTTTTTGAGATGGTATGACTGATATTTTATTTTGCCAGATGACATGATGGTAGAATTTGGACTAATTAACTGAGAAATGCAATGATCAGCATAGTTAATATCCTAGATGTCTGTTATTACCATCTTATTAAATTGGTGTTGCTTAGGAAATTGAAGCAGCTGACTCTTATGATGAATGGTGTGCAATGACCCTCAAGAAACTATGGGAAGCTTCTCCATTGAGCTTAAAAGTCACCTTAAGATCCGTGAGTTACTATTCTTTTGGTTTTCTTTGTTGGACAGATTCCTTCTCTTAGATATTGACTTGGTTATAATTTTTACTTCTAGATTCGTGAAGGCATATTCTAGATTCTTGATCAATGTTTAATTCAGGAATTCCGAATATCCCTTCATGGAATCTCTGGAGAAGTTTCCAAAGACTTCTGTGAGGTACGCAAATCTTGGACATCCACAGCAATTGTATGATTGAATCCTATGGTTTTTGTTCTTCTCTCCTTACTGTCAGATGATTGTACTCTTTGCTATCTGTGGGGTTGCAAAGATAGCTTATGACAGATAGCAAAGATAGCTTATGTTCTCATTAATAGTGTTCTTTGCCATCTGTAGGGTGTTCGGGCACGATTAGTAGATAAGGACTTTGCTCCAAAGGTAAAATTCAGTCTCAATTTTTCCAACCTTACACATTTTCTCAACTTCAATGACTGAAATCATGGTGGGTTTATCAAATGATGTGCAGTGGGATCCTCCAAGTTTGGAAGAAGTAACCAAGGAGATGGTTGACTTTTATGTCTCTCCACTCATATCCGAGCCTAAGCTAGAACTACCCACTGCCTCGCGAGAACCCTCTGTATAACAACGTATGAATGCAGATGAATTTTTTCAGCAACTTCAGTTTTGTTGGTTAGGTATTAAACTGTATGATTTAATTTTATCTTGCATACCCTCGACAGTTAAAGATCTGTCAATCATGTTTTCCTTGTATGTTAAAATCTTTCTCCCCAAAATTCAAGCCACGCTACCATTTTGCTGCTTCAATTAAAGCTGGTGCAGAGAATTTTATATAGTTTTCAACGTGCAAATCGAAAGGCATATCTATGGGATGAGGCAACTACCAGAATTATGGGGAAAGCCACGGGAAAAGGATCCAAAAGTGCCAAAAACTGCAAATCATTCAAGCGTGGTAAAATGCTAAAATTACCATCTCAATATGACCTTCGGAAATTCAAAGATCTACATAGTTGGCGGAGGGAAACTCTTTCAAATTAGTCTTGCAAATAAGTCTCAATTTCCTTGTGGAAAAGATTTCAAACCTGTACAGAAATGTATATATTTGGTGGGGGGAGATATGCCCGAACCTGCAGAGTTAGGCTAGAATTAATATGTTGAATGCACTTTTATCCGTATGACATGATAGTTGGTTACAATTATAACCACAGTGATTTCATAAGAGTTTAAATCTTCCTATTTTGGCCACGTTTCAAGTGGGAATGAGCCAAGAGAAAGCTTGATATCAGGGTCCTTACAACTCATGGACACTAGTGAAATCCTTTCTCTGGGCTTGCTTGCTATGACAAGCAATTCACGAGCACTTTAGCAGATATCGAAGAACTACCAGATTATTGACTTTGGAGATTGATTAGCAACGAAAAGTGCACACTTGATGATGAAAAATGACATGTACAAAATGAGTGAAGTTCGTTATGTAAGAAGTCGCTGCATTCATTAGCAGGCAGCTTTTATTAAATCTTGGGTAATGAATGTCGACAAAAATAACTGCTAACCAGCCACCTAATCATTGGATGGAAATGTATATCAGTGCCAATCAGCTGCTTTTCAGTGCGTCGGTTGGTTTATCACATGCCATCAAAGGTTGAAGAAATTGTCATACACAAGCTAAATATTGGAAAATACTTTATTAGTTGAACCATATGAAAATCAATTTGTACTTCACTTGGAGAAAGACTTACCTCAAACAAATGGTTAAATGAATCCCCAATGCAGAGGAATATCCTATGCAACATGAGTTCTTGTTTCTGGAAAAATTGTCGCTCGACTCTAGTTGCCTTTTGAGTTTGATCAAGAGGAGTCTGAAAGTTATCTTTCAAAGCCATCACATACAACCAAACTGAGGAGACTTGACTTGGTCTTTCCATTTCCACGGATTCTGAATTGTCCTTCATATGCTTCCTCTGTTTCGAACTTCAAAAAATTTCAGCTTTAAAACTAAGTAAAGTCACGGTTGCAGACACATTCCAATATGCTCACTAAGCATGTCTTGAAACTATCGGAAAATGTTCTTGGTCGAGCAAGTTCATCAAGACCTGCAAAAATAGGTTGCGATTTAGTTCAATATATACTTCTTCAGTCCGTGTGACATGAGAACAACATATCGAAATATAGACGCTAGTGGTGAAATACTTTGAGGCTTCGAGTCTGGCTCCCTCGTCCGATTTTGATTTCCAGGCAGAGTCCCTTCTCTGCCATCGTCAATGGGGGACTCTTCGTTAATTTCATGATCTCGAGAACCAGATGGATGGAACTGAAGCTGAAGCTCAGTAGATGATAGCGGTGAATTACTTTGAGGGTTCGAGTCCTGCTCCCTCGTCTGATTTTGATTTCCTGGCAAAGTCCCTTCTCTGACATCATCAATGGGGGACTCTTGGTTAATTTCATGATCTCGAGAACCAGATGGATGGAACTGAAGCTGAAGCTCAGTAGATGATAGCGGTGAATTACTTTGAGGGTTCGAGTCTTGCTCCCTCGTCTGATTTTGATTTCCTGGCAAAGTCCCTTCTCTGACATCATCAATGGGGGACTCTTGGTTAATTTCATGATCTCGAGAACCAGATGGATGGAACTGAAGCTGAAGCTCAGTAGATGATAGCGGTGAATTACTTTGAGGGTTCGAGTCTTGCTCTCTTGTCTGATTTTGATTTTCAGGCGGAGTCCCTTCTCTGACATCATCAATGGGAGGCTCTTCGTTAATTTCATGATCCCGAGAACTTGCAGATGGATGGAACTGAAACTGAAGCTTGGTGGACGATAATGGTGATATACTTAAAGGGTTCAAGTCTTGCTGCCTCGTCTGATTTTGATTTTGATTTCCAGGCAGAGTCCCTTCTTTGACATTGTCAATGGGTGGAAATTGATGGAACCAAAGCGGAAGCTCTTCGCTAATGTAATGATCTTGAGAACTTGCAAATGGATGGAAAAATGGATGGAACCACGGAAGCTCTTCGCCAATGTAATGATCCTGAGAACTTGCACATGGATGGAAAAATGGATGGAACCACGGAAGCTCTTCGCTAATGTAATGATCCTGAGAACTTGCGAATGGATGGAACCAAAGCGGAAGCTTGGTGTTGGGGCTTTTCAGCCCTTCCATTTTAACCTTCTCCTACATGAAAAATAAGATTTTCTTTAACCAGTACTCTAGGATGAGAAAATGCAGATGTCATCAAACAAATATTTTTCTTAACATTGGTTTTGCCTTTTTCACAAACAAGGGCACAGCAAACTCATGGCTCCTATCCGCAAGACATCATGAGTCTATATATGCCGCAGAAAGATGTTGATTCAGTAATCCATGTAGTGTAAAGTCTCTCCTTTTCTTCCTTCAAAGTCAGTTTTACTTTTCCAAACTAAGTTCCTCTACAAAGCACATTATGACCTTCAATATTCCTTAGAATGTCCATAAGTGAAAATCTCTAACCTTGAATTTATTCCATTCATACTACTAAACTTGATGTATTGATGAAAGAGACCAAAGGAAAAGACAGTACTACTACAGGAATCTGAAATAAATATGCATTATATGGAACAAGACATATATATTCAATCTACGATTTGGAAGTTCCGTTTTCATGTCTGTATGAACGGAAATTGTAGATAAAGTCAAGGGATTGAGGAATATGACCAAAGAGAGGGGACCAAAGAAAACGGAAAGGAAAGCCCGATGCCGTTGCCCGTATCAGATATCTCCTCTCATATCACAACTTTTGGTTTGTTATGGTAGGGAAAATTTGAGAATTCTAGACATTTGCAGGTGAAGAAATGATTTTATGAACTGATCGAAGGCTGTTATATTTCCTTATAAATTTACATTGTCGATTCAATTCTTGAACTTTCTATAAATTTATTTGGAATATGATAGGTATGTTCAATGGCATGCTTCTAACCACTTTATGTTTGAATAAGTTGTTAAAAAGAATTTTACATATAGTCACATTTTAGGTGAAATTCTTTGGTGTTATGATAAAATCTTGACCGAGGCTCACCTTGTTTGTCTTTGATTGAGGCGCACCTTGTTGAACCTTCATCTCTTTGTAATGCTTGAAAGGAATAATATCTTCTGGTAGAGAGTCAAGTGACTTCCTGCACCCTCGAATATATATGCTGCACTCATCCGATATTTTCGAGTTTGATATGTCAAGCAATGTTTCCAGTTGAGGACAGCCCTCGACATGCAACTCGGTCAAAAACTCTAGCTTGTCAAGGCCCTCAACAACCCGCAGCTCAAAGCAGTAACGGATGAAGAAGTGGCAAAGGTTCTTCAAGTTCGATATACCAGTTAACTTTTCTATATCGCATGCTATAATAGAGATGCGTTGCAATGATAACAGTGTGCCGATGACTTGAATCTCAAGTAGGTTTTTGCAAAACAACAAATGAAGTAATTTTAATTTCTTTAAGGCATTAGGAGGAAGAAGTGTTCCTGGTGAACAATAGGTCAACTCACTCGAAGAAGACTCTGATTGATCGAGGGCCTCGAGAGATACTCCCTCACCGCATAATACCATCCTTCCAATTGATTTGCAACTAGAAAAACTTAATTCCTCCAGTGATGCCGACATACAAGGAACTTGAATCTCAATCTTAGGGCATGCAAATACCGTCAGCCTCCTTAAGCTAGATGGTATGGATAAGCTCTGAGGTTGATATGTGTTCAAATCTAAGAACTGCAATTGTGAAAACCCATGGAGTTGAATTTCTTGCGATCGCGAGGGACAAAGCGTCAAATATGATGGAATTTTCAAGTTGGATTGTCGCGGTCCTGTCGGGCTGAAATTGTCAAGCTCTAAAAAATGTAAAGAAGGCGGTAGCTGCTCAAGGGGTTGCAGATTTAGACCAAGCAAAGTAAGACGTTCTAGAACAGAAAGGGCACCCAACTCCGTAGGAGGCACGGCGATGTTGAGAAGACACAACTTCAACTTCTTTAGTTTGGATAGCCTATCAATCCACCTCAAGTCACATGTGTGCTTGAGTTTTGACAAATCTTGACCTTTAGAGCCATTGGATAGGACCAACTCTACTATATTGGTAAGATTTGAGAGATTTGGGACCACCTGCAATGAGTTAGATGTAATGTGTAAATGGACTAAACTCTTTGGAAGCTCAGGCAACTCCGTAATCTCATCACACTCTATTAAGTCAAGTGTTGAGAGGTTAAAAAGCATGTAGATTGTTCTCGGAACTTGACAGATTTTGGTCGAACATAAATCTAGGACTCTTAAAGAGGATAGATGTCCTATTTCATCAGGAATTTCAACAACCAAGTCCATGCGGTGACCAAGATAATGCTCCTCCAATTTGTCCAACATTCCAATAACTTTGGGGAACTCCCATTGATCTATAGTTTTATTTATCCAGAATGTTGATAGATCCAAAGTGCACAACGATGTTAATTTTCCAATGGAGTTTGGAAGTGGGCTAATGTTAGTGCTTTTCAGACAAAGATCTGACAAACACCGTAGCTTTTTTATGGACTCTGGCAGGCTTGTAATTCTAGTACCTGAAAGGTCTAACTTCCTTAATGATGCTAAGTTGCCGATAGAGGTGGGAAGTCTGCTCACTTTGCTGCAGTAATTCAAAGAGAAGCGCTCAAGCTTCACTAGCCCTCCAATTTCATTAGGCACTCGTTCAATGAGCTTACAATTGGTGATATTCAAGTCAAGCAAGCATTTTAGCTTTCCAATGGAGTCGTCGATTTTCTCTAATTTCCCACAATCATCAAAAGTCAACCTCTCTAAATCCTGGCATTTAGACAAGTCTGGAGTTCTAGTAATACCAAAACAATCTACAAGAGTAAGATTTTTAAGTTTGGTTGCCATCTGCAAAAAGGAAGTATAAATGTTAAGAAGCCAAACAATCTACGGGACAATTGTTATAAATTGAGATGTAAACCATACCTTAAGTGAGTCCCAAACTTCAGAATCATCTTTGAAGTAATTGTCAAAAAATTCAAGGACAACCAAATTCTTTAAATGCATATTTGCCACACTACAATTTGGTAGGGGAGAAGACCAGGAAATCCATTTCAACATTGGTAGACAAGCGGTAAAATCCCCATGCAAGGTCCCCCTAGGTAATCTCAGGAACCTCAAACTTTCAAACCTTTCAATTTCTTCATTTTCAATTTCTTCGTTTTCAATTTCTTCATTTTCAAGTAAGAAATAAGGACTTCCCCCTAGATCAATTGCTTCAACCTTGTCCTTCCTCTGCCAATAAATAAATAGAGTGATTAGTAGAAGTTTGTTGGTAAGTAGTAATTTTGTTTACAATTTGAATGACTAAAATGGAACGAAAAATCATGAGTAGAAAGTTGTATCCTCAAACGCAGGATGTTACTTTCCTTCATTTGAACTAGATAGTTGTCTTACATGTTTGGTCCTTACTAAATCAATAACCTCCTCCCTAGACCACAGCCTACTTCGCCTCCCAAGAATCGTAGGACTTTCTTGACAAATAATTTCCCGTCCCAAGTCTCTCAATTGGTCATGCATCCAAAATTTGTTGTCCTTTATATTTATCAAGGACATTTCAACAAGGACATCAATTTCTAAGTTAGGATAAAATCCACACGCCTCCCACATGTAATTGGCATTCGTCATATCCTCATTGATGAAAAAACATGCGATATCGAGAAAAATTTCGCGCTGGCGATAATTTAGGTCCTTATAGCTAATCATCAATGTCTTTTGTATATCTTTATGTGGTATTTTCCTCAACTGTTTTAATGTGTTCTCCCATTTTGCTTTGGGCTTTCCACAAAGTAACGAACCTATGACTTCAATAGCCAAAGGCAGGCCTCCGGTAGTACTGACAATATTTTTTGAGAGGTCCAAATCCTTTGCGAGAGAGCCTTCATGAAACGCATGCCTCTCAAAAAGTTCAAGTGCATGGTAAGATTTCATCCCCTTCATTTCATAAGTCAGGAGTGCATGGTCCATTCTTTGCTTAATAAACTCCAGTACGCGTGTGTTCCTAGTGGTGATAATTACTCTGGTTCCAAATTGGAACTGAACTAGTCCAATTAGATTCTCAATTTGTTCTTCTTCACCAACGTCATCAAGAACAATGAGAACTTTCTTCTCGCCAAGTATTTCCACTATCCTGTTCCTTCCGTAATCAACATCATTAATACTTGTTGCTGCATCGGATCTACCAATTGTTGTTAGTAACTTCTTCTGCAACGAGACTAAACCCTCCTTCTTTGACGTTTCTCGAATATCGTCAAGGAAGGCGCACCACTCTCCAAAGCAAGAATGAAGTTCATTATAGACGGCCCTAGCTAGAGTGGTTTTACCGATGCCCCCCATTCCATGAATTCCGAGCAGCCTCGCTTTTTTACTACAGTTCACATCTAACATTTCCAATACTTTTTTCTTTCGTTTATCAAGTCCGACTAAATCTTTAGTCACAGACTTTACCCTTGTCTTCAGCTCCTCCAAAACCGCTTGAACTACATTGCCCACAAGTTCCGCTTGGCTGCCACAAATAGAAGCAAGTTCATTAGTTACAAAAGCTGTATCGATCATACAGATTAACATGTATGCCTCTGAATCCAAAAAAACAGTGTACTCCTTTTATTCACCCTTAATAACTCTTGCGTATAATTGTACTCTTTTTTTTTCAAAGATGTGAAGATTTGCTAATTTATATTTATCTCCCAACGTCTGACGAGCTCGATTCTAAAGCCAGAAAGGTCAGGGATATTTAGAGCTTACCTTTCGCCTTTTCGCAGCTCCCAGCCCTTGATTCTCGCAACATACTTGAGAGCCTCCTCCCAGAATTCTCCCTCCCAGGATTCTCGCTCGTGAGGTAACTTCTCCTGTTGCTTCTTCTCGTGCTCCGCCTTGTGATTTTGTATGGCCTCCCTGTATGATGCGGTTTCACTTTTAACGGCAACATCATCTCGCTCCACGTAGTAAAAAATGGGTAGGATTTTTTTTCCCTGCTGCGCCGTCTCCTTGTCTACGATCATTCTGAGCTCACGGAGACACCATTTGCTACGAGCATAATTTTCTGAAAAGATGGGTACGTAGATCTGGGAGTCTGGGATTGCCCGCTCGAGTGCTCCAGCAATTTTTTCACCAACTCGAATTCTTTTGTTATCTATGAAGGCATGAATACCATTATTTTCCAAGTCTCGATGAAGGAAGCTGGTGAATCCATACCGAGTATCTTTGCCACGGAAATTCAAGAATACTTGATGCTCGCGTCCTCCTGCATTGCCGCTACCCGTTCCAGCATCTGAATTCGCCATGGCAGCTTTACTTTGCAAATTAAGGCCTCTCTCGTTCTCTCTCTGAGCGTTCCTCGCTAAAGTCAAGTAAAACGAAAGATACAGTACTAGGTCGTCATGGATCCTCTTTTCAATGACTTCTGTTGGAGAAAAGAATTTGGGTAGCCGGCGCGTGGGTGTGTGCTAGGTCGCGCGTGAGTAGTCGGCGAAGAGACAGAGTGGCAGCGGGGGACAGACGCGCAAAGGGTAAGGGTGAAAAGCTAAGCTAAAAAAGAGTGGCTCCACGAGAATTTAATTAGATAAAAATATATTTGGTTTTACAACGGAACTCCCTTTATGTCAATAAAAAGATATAAATTAAATCGAAAACAATGTATTGGGTTTACAAAGAGCGCGTTTGGTAACGTTTCTGTTAAAAATTATTACAGGGAACAGAAATAGAAAAAATTATTTCTGTTCCGGGAAATAATTTTTAACCAGAAAAACGTGTTTTGTAAACTTATTCCGGAAATAAAAAATGAATGGAAATACGTTTAGTAAATTTATATATTTTTTTGTTTCTTTTAATTTTTTAATATTTTTATTTAATTTTTTCATTTTTCTTTCTTTTTTCTTTTTTTCTTCTTTTGGCCGGTCGTTGGCCATGCCGAGGCCGACGACCAGCCGACAGGGGCCGGCAGCCTCGCCCAGCCACGGCAAGGCTTGCCGACCCCCGGTGAGGCCAAGCCTCTCCGTGGCAAGGCGAGGCTCGGCTGGGCGAGCTTGGCCTCGCCCGCGCCGGCGACGTTCGGCCTCGCCTTGGCTGGGCAAGCTTGGCCTCGCCCAAATCCGGCGAGACCGAGCGTCACCAACCCTCAACGGCGTCGTCAGCAATGGTCGAGGCCGGCGACCGGCCAAAGAAAAAAGAAGAAGAAAAAAAAGAGAAAAAAAGAGAGGAGAGATAAAATTTGTTCTTCAGAAGTGTTTCCGGAACAAAAAAAAATTGTTTTTTATTTCTGTTCCAATTTTGTTCCGATAACAAAAAAAAAGATTTTGAACAAAAATGCAAATAAACGCATTTCTGTTCTTTTTTTTATTCCCGGGAACAAAAAAACAAAATTTTTATTCATAAAAAAAAAAAAAAAAGAACATAAACATGCACACCCAAAGTGATCCCCATTCTAATAAAGTTGAAAAAGATAAAGAAAATTCAAATTTTCACTTAAGGCTCCCTTTATCTTATAAAAGTAAGTAATATTTTAAATATATTTCTAAAAATAATTATTTATATAGTTTATAAAAATGGATGTAAAACAATGTTGGATTGAATCCTTCGAAAGCTATTTCTTCATATGAGTGTAACCACAACAGCTTGAGAAAAAGGAAAAGAAAATTTTAAAGAATGAGAGGAGACACTCCTTGCCTAAAGAAGTTAAATTTCGGGCTTAATTCATAATTAGTTTCTCCAAGACGAATAGCGATAAAGATAAATTTACGGAAGCCATAACCAAGTCCTCCGTTTAGGTTTCAATTTTTTTTTTCCTTACCTTGGAAAATGAGGATTGACTCCTTGCAGTTATAGAGAACACAAATTCGACTTTGCACTCTCCGAACCCATATATCTTATTACAATATTTCAAACCAAAGAATGTCCAGCCTTTATTGATAATACCCTTGACCAAAGTTCCCAGAAATCTTTATGTTTGTGCTTTTAACACGCACAACTGTATACTAGTTGTGTTACATTAAAATAATCCCGTGAAAATCATGAAATATTGTTAAATCGTTTTTAAGTAAAATGCTAGGATTTGTTCCTCAATTATCATGTCCTTGTTTCATTTTGCTTCTTTTCTGTAGGGGCAAATGGCAATAATATGTATCGTAATTCTCTTGTATACAAGTATAACACAGAGTCCAACGAATGTTTGTGATTATGCATTGGTCTTGCCTGCAGCTGTTACTTTTACTCGTAAGTTTCTCTCAAACTCCGGAAAAATAATGAAAGGCTAAGATCAAGTCACCATCGATGAATTCCTTGTGCTCTTCGAAGATGTCATGCTTCATTATCCACACTCTTCTTTGAAAAGCTTTGGTCGCATGACAAAGACCAACTGCACGATGCTTCTACTTCTTCACTCCACCTTTTTGGACAAACCCAATGACTCGATTGGTTTATCAAATAGTCATGGCCAACGACTCTAAAAGATAAAGGCAAATGGAAATTTGTTGTTAGGATCGTAAAACGTACCGATACAAAAACTTACCGATACAAAGTTTGTTTCAATGTTACTATAAAGGACAAAGCAAAGCGCGAGGGGGATATCATAGAGTATAAATAGTCCAAAGAGAGAATTTCTTAATGTCATAAAAGAAAAGAGAGATGATAAAAATTGCAGCTCAAGAGCTATTTTGCCTTGTCCCCATCCATTGCGGTATTCGTTTTGGCTCCTCGAATAAAAAACAATTTCCCACTAAGGTGAATCAATTGAAAATATAGAAATTTGACTCCCATTACTGGATGAGGATAGGATAATTGTTGCACGTGTAATTTCTGTGGCACCGCGCGGAAGGTGCGTAGAACCGAACGAGCAATGCTCACATTCTCCACATGCAATACTAACATGTACATGATTTGCCTTTTCTAGTAATATAAAAATAAATAAAGCTTAGCATTACAAAGTACCCGGAACTGTTTAGTTTCCATCAAATTTATCATCAAATTATTGTGTTAAATGAAGTATGACGATTAATGAGGATATTAATTTAAATTTTTATTATTCATTTATCACAAATGTATCAGTTCATGATTTTCGTAATATTAATACAAACGGAAAATAAATTTATTATAAATAAATTTATTATGAATTTTTAGTAATTTAAAAATTAATTTAGTGTAAATTTGTTACGAACTTACCATTTGAATTTTTTTAATTAAAAAATTAATTTTGAATAAATTTATTATAAATATATCGTTTTTCCGTAATACTATACAAATGCTCTCTACTCGAATGAGAAGGCGTATTCTCTACCAACTAATTTCGATTAAAATGTAGATTGCGATAATGCCTTGGTCTCTTTTTACAGGACGCATGTGCCTGTGCATGATCGGTCGCTGTCCCATCTCATTTATAAGAATATCGCGAGGGCAATAAAAATTGGACCCGCGTCTGAATTTGCATCGTCCGAGTCCGACCAGATCTTTCAATTGGAAATGTTGCCAGACGCAATGAATCTTCTCAGTCAAAAGACCCTGAACCCAAATTGCACGGCGTACTCGCCATCCAACGGCCCAAGACTTTTCATGCCGATCGAACGGCTGCTTGGCATGATGTACGGAAAGCACAAAATAATTGCGAGCGTGATTCCCTACAGCAACAGTATGCGGGACGGGAGTTGCGTGGAAAAAGACCTCTGCAGGTCCTTTTTGGACTTGACTTGCCTTTTTCTTTTAATAAAGGAAACAGAAAAGACAACCAACGGGCACGCTCTAGTTTGATGATGGAGGGAGCAGATAAAAGCAAAAAGGAAAAGAGAGGGTACTTTTTTTTTAATATAAAAAATTATTTATATCAACGCTAATTATGCTATACAGGACAGATGACTATTTAAAATATGAAGAATTTTATAATTTTTTTTTTTTGGGTGTGCATGGAAACACTCCAAAAAAGTGTTTCCGGAACACTTCTGTACGGAAAGTGTTCCCGGGAACAAAAAAAGAACAGAAACGCGTTTGGTTGCGTTTCTGTTCTTTTTTTGTTTTTTGGTTTCTGAAACGAAATAAGAACAAAAAAAAGAAACAACAATTTGTTATTTCTTGCTCCAGAAACATTTCTTGAAGAAATATTTCTCTTCTCTCTCTTCTTCTTCTCTTCGTCTTTTCTTCTTTTTTCTTTCGCCGGCCTTGGCCATGGCGGTGACCGGCCGTCGAGGCTCGGCCTTGCCCAGATCCGACGAGGCCGAGCTTGCCCAGCCATGGCGAGGCCGAGCTCGCCTAGCCAAGGCGAGGCTCGGCATCGCCCGCGCCGGCGACGCCGAGCCTCGCCTTGGCTGGGCGAGGCTGCCGGCCCCATCGGCCGGTCGCCAGAGGCCGGTGACCGGCCGAAAAAAGAAAAAATAAAAAAGAAATGAAAACATTAAAAATAAAATAAAAATGTTTAAAAAATTAAAAGAAACAAAAAAAGAATAAAATTTACCAAACGTGTTTCTGTTCATTTTTTATTCTCGGACAAAACGTTACCAAACGCGTTCTTTTGTTCAAAAATTGTTCCCCGGAACAGAAACACTTTTTTTTGTTTCTGTTCCCAGGAACAGAAAAGGAACAGAAAAGGAACATAAATAATTCCATGCGCGCCCTTTGTAACCGGAGAACCCCGTCTGCAGGATCCACTACCACAGTACTCTAGATAATAATTTCTAAAAACTCTTCTTGAATTCGAACTTCTTCTCTTCGTGAGGGGAAGAGAGCCCGAACCAACTGCGCTGTGGGCGGTTGTAATTTTTATAATTCTATTGACAAAATTGAAAATTTTAAAAGATTTAGATGTGAAATTGAGTTGATAAAAGTATAATAAATTTAGGTATTGTTAATTTTTCTTTCCCACAAGGCACTCTATTGAGCATACTTGAACGATGCTGCATTCTTGCCATCCAATGGTCCAAGACTTTTTATGCCAATCGAACCGCCGCGATGCATGCCGCACAGAGAGCATTGATAATTGCCCGCGTGATTCCCTGCAGAAGCTGTATGCGGGAGGTGCATGGACAGGGGCCTTTTTGACTTGACCCGCATTTTCTATTAATAAAGAAAACAGAAAAATAATTAATTGAATTAATTAAATTAAATTAATTCTTTTACGGCACATTACATGAAAATACATTCATCTTGTAGGAATTTTTGAAGAATGATATTTTTTATTGATTAAATTAGTTCTTTTTCTGTTGCCAAAAGTGCATCACTACTTTGAAAAAACGCGGTTGATTTTATCGGCATCGGATCCTTTTTACTGGCTTTTCTTGGGCCCGATCTACGAGCGAGTAGAACATTCAAGTACATCGCGCGCGTGGTTGTGTGCAAAAGTAGAGAACATAAAAAGTAGCGAGTGAAAAGAGAGAGAGATTACGGCCAAAAAAGAAAAGAGAGAGTGATACCGACAAAAAAAGAAAAAGAAAAGGGAGAGATGTCAGGTCACAAGGAGGAGTAGGACTAATATAAAAAGTAGACAGTGGCAGACATGATGCGATGGGGATAAGGTTAAAAAGGAGAAAGAGAGATAGTGGCCCACAAGAATTGAATAAATCAAAAATAGTAATTTTATGATGGAACTTGCATTCGGATAAAGATAAATAATTACAATTCTTCACGTGATGCAATTTAATTTTCTGAAATTTTCTCTAATTTTGTCTTGACGTTCCTCATCATTATCATTTCTTGAGTATTTTATGTTTGGCAAAACTTCATCATCTATTTTATTAGATGGAGCAATTTTCTAATCTAATTCAATCAATCCTTCATCACCTATGTCTTCGTAAAAGATATTGGATGTGTTCCCATTTGCTAAACTTACCTCTCACGTTCCCTTTTGTCCAAAGTAGATCCGTCCGCAACCTTAGTACTCTGTTCAATACCTTTTCCTACTTCTCGTATTTGAGTGCTCTCATCATCTTCATCATCATTATAATATTCAACACATACTTATTTACCTTTTATATCATTATCATGATAAAAATATCTTAAATCATCTTTCAAGCTTTTTCCAAGATCATGATAGTGCATTTTTCTATTTTATTATGATACTGTATCTCTTACAAAATCAATATACGACGGCCTTCTTCCAAAGAAAACAATAGTGCATTCATTTTCACTAGAGTATTTTTACTTGTTGGTGCTAACATAGCAGATAACGATGTCTACAGTGTTATCTCTCATGCCGACGCTACATCCAAGGAATTTTTTTTTTTGGAATCACAGTATAAAAAGGACAACAACTTTACATGCAAGTCCTACGATCGCACCTACTTAATTAAACAATGACATAGCAGTGATTGTTTAGCACACAAAAAAAAAAAAAAAACAAAACTAGCACTGAACTGAGAAGAGAAATTGAGGACCACGAAATGACAATTCACTGTTGCGCGATTCCTTCTCTAGCAAGAAGTCAAAATTTTCCTTCCCATACCTAATTTTGGTTTAGAAGCCCTAATTTTTCTCTCCAATTGAGCAACTCAGAGAAAGATGAGGAACTTGAGCGAGGGAGAGTAATAGAAACGGTGAGTGACGGCAACTGACGGAGAGTGGTGCGTTGAAGACAATCTACCCCCATTATATTTTTTGTGTATTAATTTAATTTAATAAAAATTAATGAAAGATAAATTTTTCATCAATTATTTTTAATTAAAATATAAATGGAGATGACGCCTGGAGTCTCTTTTTGCAGGATGCATGTGCATGATCGGTCGCTGTCCCATTCCATTTGTATCACATCACAAGGGCAATAAAAGTTGGACCCGCTTCTGAATTTGCACCGGCCGAGTCCCGCCAGATCTTTGAATCGTAAATGTGGCCAGAAGCAATTTACATCTTCTCAGCCACAAAACCCTCGAGCGAAATTGCACTGCATTCTTGCCATGCATCGGTCCGAGACTCTTCATGCCGATCGACTGGCTGTGATGCATGCTGCACGGAAAGCGCAAAATAATTGCTCGCGTGGTTTTCCTCGGCAACCAGCCAAAACTGAGGGCATGCGAAGGCAAGCCTCGCTAGCGGAAAGGTGAGGTTCTCCTCGCTAGCTAGAAGAAGAAGGAAAATTTTAAAAGAAGGAAAAATAAAAAATTCGAAAAAATATTAAGATCTTATTAAAAATCGTTCATGTTAACGTATGCTACACCATATAGAATGCCCAGCATT
The DNA here is from genome assembly GCA_028830015.1 of Eucalyptus grandis x Eucalyptus urophylla. NCBI lineage: Eukaryota > Viridiplantae > Streptophyta > Magnoliopsida > Myrtales > Myrtaceae > Eucalyptus > Eucalyptus grandis x Eucalyptus urophylla. The sequence continues at coordinate 39,598,855 of CM054189.1, forward strand.
CATTTTAGTGATTTTTGATTAAAATTAATTGACTATACTCAATTGATACAATGAAAAAATATTTATAAAAATGTTTAAAACTGAATTTTTGAATTTTTTTTTTTTACACACAATGCACTCTATTGTGCATGCTTGAACAATGTTTGCCCTCTTAACGGTCCAAGACCCTTCATCCTAATCGAACTGCTATGATGCATGCTGCACCCAAAGCGCAAAATAATTGCACGCCTAATTCCTTGCAGCAGCCGCGCAAGGGAGGTGCGTGGAAAGGAAGCTTTGCAGGGACAGGGCTTTTTTCACTTGACCCGCCTTTTCTATTAATAACGGAGATAGAAAATTATTGATTGAATTTATTAAATTAAATTAAATCAATTCTTTTACGGGACATTACATGAAAATGCATTCTAGAAATTTTCGAGTAGTGATTTTTTTATTAAATTAATTTTTTTTTGTGTTACTAATAAGTCATGCCCACAGTGCAAGTTAGGAACAGTGGTTATGAATTGGGTGACTCCCATGACTATCGTTTTTGCACTATTAATTCAAGTTTTTAGTGAATCACGTAACAATTTCTTTTTTGCGAATCAAATAAATTTTACGTAATAAAGTTGAGAAAACAAAAGAAAATTCAAAATTTCACTATAGGTGAAAAAAAAGTTCCCTCGCTACTGGAAAAATGCGGTTGGTTTCATCGTCATTGGATGCTTTCTACTGGCTTTTCTTTGGCCCAATCTACAAGCGAGTAGAATGTTCAAGTGCACCGCTCGCGCGCGTGGGCGTGTGCAAAAGTAGACAACATAAAAAGCAGCGCGTGAAGAGAGAGAGAAAAACGTCAGGTCACGAGGAGGAGGACGAAGGACAATTATAAAAAGTAGAGAGTGGCAGTGGGTGACAAACGCGATGTGATGGGGATAAGGTTAAAAAGGAGAAAAAAAGATAAGAGTCGCCGACAAGAATTTGATAAATCAAGAACAGTAGTTTATGATGAACTCGCATTCCAATAAAAATAAATGATTGCAATTCTCCACATGGTACAATTTATTTTTTATGAAATTTTTTCGGCTTTTGTCTCGGCTGTACGAATTTCTCATCATCATCGTCAGTCGAGTAATTTATATTTAACGAAATTTCGTAATCTAATTTACTGAATTGAACAACCTTCTAACCTAATTAAATCAAATCTTCATCGCCTATGTCTTCATCAAGGATTCTAAGGCATGTTCTCGTTTATTGAACTTTCTCTAACACAATCACTCATGTATTGCCTCCCTCTCTTGTATTCTCCTTTCTCTAAAGTATATCTATCTTCAACTTTAGCATTCCGCTCAATACCATTTCCTACTTCTCATACTTGAGTGCTGTTATCATCTTCACTATCACCGAAATTTTCAACATATACTTATAATGATAAACAATATTCTTTATACCATTATCTTCATGGAAGAATCTTAAACCCTTTTTCAAGCTTTTCCCAAAATCACAATAGTGCAGTTTTTCTATTTCACATTATAACTGTTATGCTATATTTCTCACAAAATTAATATATGATGTCCTCTTTACAGCAACAATGACACCGATAGCACATTCATTTCCATTAGCGTGTTCCTACTCATTGATGCCAAAAACAGACAATGATGTCTATAGTGCTATCTCCCGCATCCAAGAAGAAAAAGCTTTTGGAATCACGATGCAAAAAAGAGAATAACTTCACATTGAGGTCTCATGATTGCACCTAATTGATTAAACAGTGACTTAGCAATTATCATTTAGGAGACGTAAATGACAAAACTAGCACCGAATTGAGAAGACAAATTGAGGACCATGCAATGGCAATTTCATTATTGCGCAATTCCTTTTCTAGCACTGTCATCCCCATGGTTGGCCAAGAACCCTAAATTTTCCTTTCCATACCTAATTTTGGCTTAGAAGCCCTAATTTTTCCTTTGAATTGAGCAACTCAGAGAAAGATGACAAGCTTGAATGAGTGAGAGTAACAGAAACAGCGGGTGATGGCAAGTAAAAGGGAGAGTGGTGTGATGGTCAGCCAACATTGAAGACAATCTCACTGACTAGCCCTATAACCTTCCCTGCGTGTGATGTTGCTTTTGCTTGGTTGGATTGAGCGACGTCGTTTTGCACGATCACACGGTCCGGATTTCTTTAACAATATACCAATTCATTTTCATTTTTTTATTATCATAAAGTTATATAATAATTTTCACCGGAAATTTCCATCAAAGGCTCTTTCTTTTTTTTCTTTTTTTGGTTGTCAAAGACAACTTTTATTCATTCATCCATTAGAGTTCCGAAGTTTAAGAGAATACGATTCAAAACATAACATAACATATTTAAGAGGGTTTGGGGGGCTTAATAAATCAATTAGAAGGGAGATTCACCATTCAGTGGGTTTTTAACAATTTAATCCGTGACTTGATTGGCTTTTCGTGGGAGAATGTTCTCTACTTGGGCATGAAGATTCTTACAATCTACAAATAAACTTTAAATGGACCATGGTCGGTCGCTGTCTCATCCCATTTGTAGTAGTATCACGAGGGCGATAAGAAATTGAACCCACTTCTGAATTCGCAACTGCCCGACCGGGTCCGACTTGATTTTTTCAATCGTAAATGTCGCTAGAAGCAATGCATATTCTTAGTCATAAAACCCTAAAACCCAAATTGCACTGCACTCTCGCCATCCGACGGCCCAAGACTCTTCGTGACGATCGAACGGCTGCCAGGCATGCTGCATGCAAAGCGCAAAATAATTGCGCGCCTGATTCCCTACATCAACAACAGTACGCGGGACGGGAGGGGCGGGGAAAAGGACCTCACCTCTGTAGGGGCCTTTTTGACTTGACTTGCGTTTCTCTATTTAATAAAGTAAACAGAAAAGACAATCAACCAGCATCCTCTTTGTTTAATGATGGAGGGAGCAGGTGAAGAAAAAGGAAAAGAGAAAAAGCTTTTTCTTTTTATCTTCCTCTTTTTCCTTTTTATTCTTCCTTTCTTCCTCCTTCAGCCGTTCATCAGGCCTTGATGACCAAGCAAGCCTCCGCAGTGTAAGGCGAGGTTCGAAGAGACAGAAAAAAAAAGATTTTAAAAAATTAAATATTTTTAAAAATTATTTACATCAACGTGAATTATACTATATAAAATGGCTGGTATCTCCATTGATGATTTTTTACATCAAAAGTGATTGAATAGATTTAAGTGATAAAATATGAAAATGTTTATAACTTAACTGAAATAAAAAAAATTAAAATTAAAATAACAAAAAGACAATAAATTTGAGACACGACCGACTCTATTGTGCTTGAACATTGCTGCGTTCCTGCCATCCAAAGGTCCAAGACTCTTCAAATCGAACCGCTGCTATGCATGCTACACGGAAAGCGCAAATAATTGCACGTGGAATTCCCTGCAGCAGCTGTACGTGGGACAGGAGGTGTGTGGAAAAGAAGCTTTGTAGGACAGGCGCCTTCTTGACTTGACCTGCCTATTCTATTAACAAAGAAAAAGAAAATAATTGATTGAATTAATTAAATCAAAATTAATTTCTTTGCAGGACATTACATGAAAATGCATTAATCTTGTAGGAACTTTCAAGCAGTGATTTCTTTTATCGATTAAATTAATTTTTTTGTGTAACTGATAAGTCATGCCCACGGCATGAGTTAAGAACAGTTGTAGCAAAGTGTGTGAGTCCCCTTATTAATCATTTATTTTTTTCATTATCAATTCAAATTTTTAGTGAATCAGACAACAGTTCCTTTTCAGTGAATCAAATAAATTTTATGTAATAAAGTTGAGAAATCAAAAGAAAAATAAAAGTTTCACTTAAAAGTAAAAAAAAAAAGTTGCCTCACTGCTTTGAGAAACGTGGTTGGTTTAAAGTTTAAACTTTAATCGCCATTGGATCCTTTTTACTGGCTTTTCTTGAGCCCAATCGACAAGCGAGCAGAACATTCAAGTATATCGCGCGCGTGGGCGTGTGCAAAAGTGGAGAACATAAAAAGTAGCGAGCAAGAGAGAGAGAGAGATGTCAGGTCACGGGGAGGAGGACGAAGGACAATTATAAAAAGTAGAGACCGACGGACACGCAATGGCAATTTCACTGTTGTGCGATTCCTCCTCTAGCATCATCGGCCCCACAACTGACCAAGAACTCTAGTTTTTCCTTTCTAAACGCTAAATTTTCCTTTCCAACCCTAATTATTGGCTTAGAAGCCCTAATTTTACCCCCCGATTGACAACTCAGAGAAATATGACGAATTTGAGTGAGGGAGAGCAATAGAAATGACGAGCAATGGCAAGTGACCGGGAGAGTTAGTGTGATGGTGAGCCAGCGTTGAAGACATTCTAGCCCTATAGCCTTCCTTGTGTGCGACGTCATTTTTGCTTGGTTGGATGGACAAACATTGTTTATGACATACCCAATCGCATTGAATAGAGCGACGTGGTTTTGCACACACATGTGATTTGAATTTCTTTAAAAATATACCTACTCATTTTTTATAAATGCCATATAATCATTTTAATTAGAAATTCTGGTCGGAGGTGCTTTTTTCTTTTGATTGAAGATAACTTTTATTCATTCATCTACTAGAGTTCCAAAGCTCAAGAGAACAAGATTCACAGCATAACGTATCCCAAAGGGGTTAGGGGGCTTAGTAAGTCAATTAGAAGAGAGATTCACTATTTGGTGGGGCTTAGCAATTGAATCCATGACTTGATTGGCTTCTTGTGCGTAATGTTGATTGAGGATGTTCTCCACTTGGGCATGAAGGTTCTTGCAATCTACAAATAAGCTTTGGATGACCCATGGGCCTTTTGAGAAATCTTCAAGGCAAGTACATTTAGATAAGCTATCATTTAATAACTCCACATTTTGATCAGTTCTTGTAAATGATCGTTTTTTATTTGATTTGACACTTAAGTAAGTTGACGAAAACTTTTGACACTAAAGTGAGCGCCATATAAAATTTTTGATGCTTTTACTATCATTCTATAGAAAAAAAAATGTGAAAGTGCTTTTTGCATATCAAAAATATTCTTTTTGAGCTTTGCTGCTTTTAGGCATCTTTATGTTTTTCGCCTATTAATATAGTTAAGTAGCATCAATACGTTATCGGTTTTTCATTCTTCGATTTTAATTTCTTCTTCAATTGGATAAGAGAGACTGAGCCTGTAATCAATTCATTTGCACGTTAATCAATGAGCGGTGTTTTTCAACAAGAACTATATTGGTTGAATGCATATTGATTGCCCCAAATATTGGAGAAGGAGAATGCCAAGTAATCCATCTTCGGAAGACAATCCGAGAAGTCTCCAACTAAGGTTATGTTAGATAACCCTATGAAACTTGAACTTCCAAACCTTTCAAGCTATTCATTTGTGATCAAGATGGGAGTATTTTCCATCTAGATCAAATGCTTGGACCTTATTCCTTTTGCCAGCTATTTGCAAGTACATGAGAACTCTCATTATTGGAATTTCTAATTTTCTACTTGCAAACTAGTAATTGTTCTTACTTTACCTCTTTTGTTCTTAATCTTTTGAGGATCTATTCACTAATCCACAGTCTATTACACTCTCCAGGGTTTGTTAGACTATCTATATGAATAAATTCCCTTTGAAAGATATCTTAATTGATCACGCATCCATAATTTATTGTTATTTATTTCTATATTTTGATATCTTTCTATTCTAAAATATATCTTTTCTATATATAGAATATATATTTAATTTAGTATTTATATTTATTACATATTTTAGGTATATTAGTATAATTTATACTATAGTTGGAAGACCCAAAAGATTCTTCCAATGTATCATTTCTGGGTCGAATGGAATTCATAGGTATAGGAAGAAGCCCCGAAAAGGAACTATTGATTCTCTCCCAATTGATTGGATCCATAGGTGCGATGATTTACTTCATGAACTAAATTCTCCTTTCAGCAAAAGATGAGAAAGAAATATTTTTGGCCAGGAGTTCGACATCGAGAAAAAAATTAGCTGTCATAAAAAATATATTCGTTTCTTTGAATCTGCTCATCTATGTACTAGATTCAAGATGATGCCTAGTAAATTCAACATTTTAGAACCATCGGAAGTGCAGGAATCGAGTCTGCACATATTTTTTCCTGGAGGACTAGGATAGGAGGTGAACTCTCTTCTATAGCATCCAAAACTAAATTACAAGGGGAGAGGCTCATGTTCTTAAGAAAATTATGATGAATGAAACCAAAGTTGAAAATCATGTTGGGTTCTATAGGTGGGTCTTCGTTACCACACATGCGAGAACACTAAGGGTGGCTTAGGTGTGAATGCAATGAATGATTTCACGTTGGATATAAATTGGGCTCATAACTCAATAAGTTCGAGTCACTGAGTGAAATTTAGCCCCCCCTAGGTATTTCAAGAGTTCAAATTTGAGCTCCCATTTTGATCTCCCATCACAAGGAGTTGAACCGCTGAGACCGAACATTCATCGACATTATGAGCTTGGAACCCCCATTTGACTCAAAGTTAACACTACGCAACACACAAGAATCAATGAAGAAAGGAAAGGCAACAAATCCACCCTAGTCAAAAGCAGATCAGATTTCAAGAGAAAGTAAACAAGCTGATAAAACTGAAGACGGCTCTCCTCTCCTTAACTATTGCACTTCTACATGTGTCATGTGCCATCAGTCCTGTGCTCGGAATTCCAAATAGAAACTCAATTTTCTTTGCCACCATCAGAAATCAACACTTAGTAATTAGTCATTAATTTCATTAAGAGTGCAAAGCATTGGACTTACAGGTGCAGTATGTACCTAGCCTTCTTCCTTGTAGTTAATAGACTCGGGATCAAAAAACTTGACAGAGAATTAGACATGGCAACATACACAATTATCTCGAGCATGTTGACGCCGGAAACTTCAATCTAATCATAAGTAGGCCAGAAGCTGAGCGACTCTAATGATAATACTTTCAAACATTTGACACTTGATGAAAGAAAACTTGACTGAGAAAAAGAAACGAAAATAGTTATGAGATTCAGAAAACCAGAAGTTGTGAACAGAAATGTGACCAGTAGAACGAACTTTCGTATCTGTTGGCAAAATGCACCTATAAGTATGACGAAGTCATTTACCAAACTATTCTTTAAATATTTGGGTGAACATACAATTTCAGTATTTCGGACACATATTAGAGCACACTGAAAACAGAACCAAAACAAAATTGAGGCTTTCATGGACTCCTTACAAAGGGCTACACTACAGGACCTACTACACTAATAATAAAAAGGAATACATACTCAAAACCAATGAAGCATGGAATCAGTGGACATGACTCCTCATTTTCCTTCGAGCAATAACGATGTCTCCTTGAGCTATAAGAGACAGCACAGGAATCTATACCATGGACGCTGCAACAGATAAATTTTAAGAAATAAATAACGGTCCAACGTTTTACTGTCATATAGAAATAAAAAATGGGGTTGTGAAATTTTTGCATAAAACTAAGCACAAGCAACATTGGAGAAGTTCCGCATTCACAACACACGTAATTAGAGTTGTTGAATGATTAATTTCAGTAACTGCTTCGAAGTTAAATTCCTCTGAAAAGACACAAAAGACTGGTGTCAGCACATTCACACTAATGTAGCATAGAAATGCTATTAAGAGATTCTAAGAGCTAAACATTTTCTTTGGGTCCATAAACTTAAAACCTTAAAGAAGGCATCCAATAGAAGCCTGCTTTCAAAGGCCAGGTCCTTAAGAGTATCAGAAAAATCTTGAGAAACACAATTTGTGATCGAAGAAGTAGTGACATCTAATAGTTGTACGTAAAAAGCTTGTAACAAATGAAGTACAATTTGTGAGAAACTCTCAGCATCCTCAGATTTGTCAGTTCTATGAAAACAAGCTTGAATTTTTTACTTCACTGCTTGAGGAATTGTCCTTCAGTGAGAAGCCCGCGTCAAGTTAGTTCATGAGCACTTCTTTGCTTCGAACACTAATAGGTGGTTTTAACTAGACGCAACAGGGGAGATGGCAAAAATATCATCAACTCTGAATGGGACTTTCTGTTAGGAAGATCAGTGTGCAAGCACTTATTCGATTGCAAATAAGGTTACAGAATAAGCTGTTGTTTCAAAAGGATTCTACATTCCTCAAAATGTTGTCCCTAAATTCAGCAGTATGCAAATGAGGTTACAGACAAATGAGTGGCAGAATAAGTTGTCAACTAGAGACACTCTCTCTCTAATTCAATTTGAATGGTTAGAGTTTCGCCTTGGGCTAGTAGGTTAAACTTGTGGGGCAGTTTCCCTGGAACGACACTGGTGATTGGCCTGGATTTATGTTAGCTCTATAGTTACATCGTCCTCTGTATGAGCAGAATCATGGGTTTCCCCTTTCAATTTTTCCTTATGGTAGGAACAATGGCCTGCAAAGTTGATTCAACATGCCTACTAGACCTTCCTTCAAACAAGAAGCAAGTCAGAAGCAGGGCAGACGCGAAAGCAATCTATCTGTAGATTGATTAGCTAACCTTGCTTCGAATCAATAAGTCCATTTTAAAAAAATACAATTATTTTTCTGAGATGATAAAGACGTAATATCACATGTTAAGAAATATCTACCATCTGGAAAGAGGAAAAAACGGAGTCTTTGTCTAAAGAAATGCATTGAGAAATGAAGGTTCTTCATACTTTTAATTTTTATTGAGAAAAGTTTCTTCGCAGTTGGATTAATACGGCCCATTAAATATAACCAAGGCATGCTATTAATTATGTAGTACACACAATATGCTCATTCATGAAAGGTAAGTATTTTGTGTGTGGTATGAGTGAACAGATTGTCATGATAAAGTAATGTCTCTGTCGTCCAAAAAAAGGTAATGTCTTACAAACAGTGTGAGATGAAATTGTTTTATTTTACGTGCACCACAATATGGTACAAGTGTCTTGATTTTCCTATTACAGTTATTCTCCGATTACCCACCACAGCGTACAAGAAATGGTATCATTTAAACACCCAATAAACATAACAGTTAAGCACTATAACCAACAATTGATATCAGAACACAAAAAATACTCTCTAAGTGCTACCAGAGTAAAATACTCTACAGAAAATAAATATGATACATGGAAGAAATGACAGGTAGAGGGGAAAGGGCGAGTTGCACTTGCAACAAAGAAACATAAGCCAGGAAGAGAAGGTGCACCTGGTTTGGTCCAAGAATAATCCTCTCTCTGTAGTGACTGAATAAGACGCAATCAATTTTACGTGGACAAATCTCACTTAATGAACCACTGCAATCCCAAATTAACATCTCGCATTCATCTGGAATTTTTGCACTTGATACATCAATCCACCTTTCCAATGATCCATAATCACCAACAAGCAATTTACACAAGCACTCCAAATGAGCGAGGCCCTCAACGGCTTGAAGAGCACCGCATTCTCTCATACTTAACAACTTGAGGTTCTTCAAGTTTGATAAACCACCTAATCTTTCCATAGCCAGACACCCATCCACAGAAAATATCTCCAATAATTCCAGAATACCAACAACTTGAATCTCAACTAGCTTTGGGCATTCTACAACACTGAATTCTTTGAGCTTCTTAAAGGTGCTTGATAGAAGGGACAATCTCCCCTCACAAAATGTTAGCTCATCACATCCTTGCTCCAGCCAAAAACTTAACCTTTCAAAAGATTCGCACCTCTCAATACCCAATCTCTCAAGCAATTCCAAAACTCCTGGAAAATGAATCTCAACTAGCTTTGGGCAACCAATAACAGAAATTTCATTAATGTTTGACGGAAAGGATAGCCTCTCTAGGAGTTCACAGTCCGAGACACTCAAACTTGCCAATTGATGAAGCCCATCAAGATGAATTTCCTCCACCTCTGATCGTGAGAGTCTGAAGGTTGACAAGTTTTTCAAGCTGGACATGGGTAATCCTGTTGAGTTGAAACTGTGGACTCGTAACTTCAACAGAGATGATGGAAGCTCCTTGAGGGATTGCAGGTCTAGTCCATACAAATTAAGTTTTTCCAGAAAAGAAAGGGAGCCCAGTTCTGTAGGCGGTGCAGGGATATTTAACAGGCATAAGTTCAATTCATTCAGTTTGGATAAACTCTGTAACCATCGCATGTCACAAGTTTGTCTTATGCTTGTTGTGCCTGTAACCATAGATGCATCAGAGAGGACCAATGTAACCAAGTTAGTAAGGTTTGAGAGATCAGGGACAAATCGCAGAGAATGGGATTCCAGCACTAGATCGGTCAAACTAGAGGGAAGCTGTGGCAATTCTTGAATCTCACTACACGTATGTAAGTGCAGCATTTGCAGGAGAGGAAGCATAACAATTGTCCTTGGCAGGCTAACTATTCCATTAAAACTCAAATCTAAGATTCTCAGCATGGACAACTCTCCAATTTCGGTAGGGATTTCACCTTCCAATTTACAACTCCGGGCACGTAGCTCTTCAAGATTCTTCAATGTTCCAAGAGCATGAGGGAACTTCTTTATTGGATTATGACCCACCCGTAACACTTTCAACATTTTTAGATTTCCGATTGATTCCGGTAATTCAATGATTTTTGCAATCGACAAATCCAACTCAAGCAATAATGCCCAGTTAAGAATAGGCTTTGGGAGTTCCTTTATCTTGGTCAATTCCATGGACAGAAACTCAAGTTTCGGCAGCCCTCCAACAGAATTTGGAAGTTCATTAATCTAGGTAGATGAAATGTCAAAAGTTGATAGGCATCTTAGGTTACCAATAGACTCGGGGAGTTTCCTCAGCCTAAAACAGCCTTTTAAAGAGAAGCTCTTAAGAGTCACCAGCCCTCCAATTTCATCAGGCAACTCTTCGAGGGGGCAGTGGTAAATATCCAAGTCAACCAAGTACTTTAACATCCCAATGGAGCTGTCAATTGTCATCAAATTGTCACATACCTGAAGAGTCAGCCTCTCTAAAGTAGAACATCCAGAGACGTTTGGAGTTCTTGTTATGCTAGGACAATCTTGAAGAGATAGAACTTTCAATTTGCATGCCCTCTGCCAAAATAAATGAAGCTTCCAAATGACTGGACATCTAATGATTTTGAGACGAAAATATTAGAGTACAAGTAAAGGTATAGCATACCTTGATTAGGCTCCATACATCTAGATCATTGAAGTGATTAGTAGACAGTTTAAGAACAACTACATATTGTAGATACATATTGGCCACCCTAATATCTGGAGGAGGAGAATCCCAAGATATCCATCTTAGCTTTGTACGGCAATTCACAAAGTCTCCAAAAAAGGTTCCATTGCATAATTTAAGAAACCTTAATTGTGGGAACCTTTCAAACTCATCATTTGTAAGTAAGATCTGAGTATGCCTTCCATCTAGATCAAGTCCTTGAACCTTTCCCTTCCTCTGCCCATAAAGACTTAGGATGATGAGTAGGAGTTTTGTTGACAAATAACTATTCTGTTTCACAGCTTAAATAAAAGGTTAAGGGAAAAGAAAGGTACTAAGCAGACAATTGAATTTCTAATAACAGGTAATATAATATTTCATTTCCAAAGGTACTAGTTATTCTCACTTTACCTCTTTTGAACTTATGACATCGAGTATCTCTTCTCTGATCCATAACCTGCTACGCTTCTCAGGCTGTATTGGATTTTCTTGACGAACAATTTCCCTTCCAAGGTCTCTTAACTGATCATGCATCCAAAGCTTATTGTTCTTTAATATCTTTATCAAGGACATATTGATAAGGACTTTGATCCCACTTTGTGGGAAAAATCTACAGTCCGTCCACATGTAAATGGGATCGGTAATATCCTCACTAACAAAAAAGCATGCAATATCAAGAAAAATATGCCGTTGAAACTCATTAAGGACATCGAAGCTTATCTTCAATTTCTTTTGGACCTTCTCCTCAGGTATGCTTCTTAGCTTTTCCAATGTCTCTATCCATATTACTTCCTCTTTAGAGTAAAGTAACGAGCCTATAACTTCAAGAGCCAGAGGAAGTCCTCCCGTGACACGGACAATTTCTGTTGAAAGGTGGTTGTAATCATCTAGCGGTGAGTCTCCACAGAATGCATGCCGACTGAAAAGCTGAAGCGCATCCTTAGAATTCATCTCCCGCATTTCATAAGCTAGAATTTCATACTTAAATCCCCTAATCTGCAGCAAACTTATATTCCTTGTTGTGATAATTATTCTAGTTCCTGAATATAAAGAACTTCCAATCAATTTCTCGATTTGTTCGCTCTTATCCACGTCATCAAGAATAATCAGAGCCTTCTTATTGCAAAGTGTTTCTTCAATCCTCTTCATTCCATAACCAATGTCATCAATTTTGCCTATAACTCTAGAATTAACAATATCGGATATCAATTTGGCTTGCAGCTTGACTAACTCATCCTTCTCCGACTCTTCTCGGATATCATTAAGGAAACTTCTGCAGTTTCCAAATTCAGAAGACAGTTGATTGAAGATGACCTTGGCAAGGGTTGTTTTACCTATACCACCCATCCCGTGAATCCCAACAAGCCGTACACCACCAGCATGGATGTCTAATGATTTTTTTATGGCTGCTACTCGGTCATCCATTCCAATTAGATGTTCAGTCACATATCTGTGTTTAGTCTTGAGCTCATCCAACACCTCCTCAACAACCAGTTTCGTAAGCTCTCCTTGGCTGTCAACAAGAAAACATGTTTTTTAGTGAGAAAGAATGATATATGCAAGTTCTTGTAACCTCCAAGCATGTGTAAGACAGGACCGAATGCAATCGGATTTCAACATTATGTGTATTTGATGAGGATTCAAGGAAGAAGTCTGAATATGATACTGGCAATCTTAACCAACAAATAAACAAGAAAATAAATAGACACAGGGAGAAATTGCTATCATAACCTCTGTGGTGTGGCCATCGGCCTGCATCCACAGGCAAATGAGCATAGAATTCATTATCAAATTCAGAGTACGCGAACAAAAGAACTCGCAATACCTTAATACATATGAACTCTCTGTAATAACAAAGAGAACTTTCATATCAGAAATCAAAAAAGGAATACAAAATTAGTTTGACTAGGCCCTCCACTTTCATCACGAAACTCATGACAGTATCCAATTGGATTGCCTAAAAATTTATCAGATAGGGTAGGCCTTGTCATTCCTTACTAATCTTTAAATGGTCCAATTAAACTGAGTACAGGTTGAAATATGTCCCTGAAGCAACACCAACCCCGCTTTGGAGTGACATTATTGTATCAGGGGAACTATAGCCAAATGGAAATTTATTACTCTTGCTGATCCTATAAAGGAACGGAGACGTATGAGACAAATCAGCAAGCTTACAGAACCCACCAAAACTAGTTTCACAACCTCCTGTAACTTTATAATTGCAAAAACAATGGGTAAGACCAGATGTTGGTTTCCTTTGTTAATTGAGCTGAAGAACTGTAGGTCCTGAGTCAAGTGCAGGTCAGTGTCCTTCATTGACCTTGCGAAATTAGGATGGCTTATACATTCATAAATGCATAACACAACCTCCCGGGACATAATTTGACAATGCAAGATAACTCATAAGACTCGGAATCAAACCAAAGAGCAAATTCACACTCATCAAGTCACGGGGAGCAAATTCACCAAATGTCAATGTTTCTTAAGAGAGAGTTTGAATCAACAATATGGGATAAGAAAAGAACGAAATTTCATTCCTTTAGACATCCCATTTGCACACACATGGAGATTAGTCTGTCAATTCATTATAGAGATGATGCAAAAGAAAGTTAAAGGATCTGCAGAATTTACCCTCCAAAATTTTTCAAGCTCCATCCTTTAATTTTACCAACCTCTACAAGAGACTCTCGCCACGCGTTCACTTCATCGGGAAATTTCTTCTGATGCCCCACCAAAGCATCGCTGTACAGAGAGGTCTTAAGCTTCACATCGTCGGCTTCAACGTCGAAGAAGATGGGCAGTATCTTCTTGCTCCCCTTCGATCTAGACGTGTCGTCCACGATCCGCGCGAGCTCGCGGAGGCACCATTTGCTGGAAGCGTACGTTCTGGAGAAGATGGGAATGTACAGCTTGGAGTCGTCGATCGCCCGCAGAAGCGCTCCCCCGATCGTTTCGCCGACGCGGAGCTCGTCGTCGTCTCTGAAGACGCGGACCCCGGCGTCGACCAAGGCGTGGTAGAGGGTGTCGGTGAACCCGCGGCGAGTGTCGGGCCCTCGGAAGCTCAGGAACGCCTGGAAGCCGGCTCCTAGCGCGGTGGCGCCGCTGCTCGTTCCGGCCGCCGAGGTGGGCATTGGAGGTTCTTGGTCAGCAGCCACAGACGTCATCAGTATCCGGCCCCTCTCTCTCTATCTCTCTCTTCGTTGTCACCCAACAAGAGGATGGTCGGTTCGCTTGCCCATGCTCGGAGCTGACACGAGCTTCGACAAAATCAAGGGAAAGTTGAAACGACTGGGTTTCTCTTCTTCGTACAAGCTGCCGGACAGGAAGTGAAGGTCTTCTTCTTCTGTCACTTTCTTGTCTTTGCCAAGGCCAGAGCCTGAGAATCCCAGTTGAATGACGTGTGCTTTGCTTACGAGTTACGACTAAAGAAAGTGGACCAAAATTCCCGAGTCCGTAGGATTAAAAATCGAAAGAATCACCTTCTTTGGCAGTACGACTGATTTGGATTGATTTTATCGTTCATCTTGTATCAAACTTAAATTCTGTTATTTAAGCTTCGTTTATTTTGTTATTTAAGCTTCGTGTATCTTAAAATTTTCCAAAATGGAGAAATTATGGTATCTAACAAAACAAAAAAAGAAGAAGACCGTTTTGATCCATCTGATCAATCATTTGATAATCATTAACCCGGTTTTAGTATTTATCTTTGGTATCGATATCAATCCGGGGCTCAGTATTGTTGTTTCTAAGATAAAAATCGAAAAATTCTTCAAGCTTACAAAAATAAATGAATGATTTCTTTTTATCGTTTATGAAAATATTTAGATATAATTTATTGAAGATAATAAAAATATTTTTCATTGATTAATTATTTCAAATGATAGAAGTGATCGTTTTCAAAAAAAATTCAAATCATTTATTTCCATGAAAAAATATAATTAGATCTTTAATCGAAGCTAAAAAAGAAGAAACACACAGATATTTTCCCAACGCTAATTAAGAACCTTTTGCTTGCTTAGCAAAAGAGACGTTATTATTGTCGTACAAGATTTTGATTTTGTCTTTTTTTTAGAAGGGAATTTTTGTACTTGGCTACCCTAAATTGTGAAGAAAGTCATAGAAACCACTAGGAAATAACCATAGGAGTCAACCAACCGGATATATCCAATTCAGACCATATCTATAGCCCTACTGGGAAAGGAAGATATCTAAAGTGCCAAAACCTAGCATGAATAGACACATAAGTGTCAAAATTTCCAAAAAATACAATTAAATATCACTTTTTTTGAAAATTGGACAGTTGAGTGAGACTTGCCGGAAATTCGACGCGGAGTTATTCTATTTATAAAACTGTTTATGTGACTTGTTGGAATGTCCACTCAATAATTCTTGTTCCAAAACGATGCCGTTTTGTCCTAAATTTTGATTTTTAATATAAATACTAATTAAATGAAATTAAAAGGATTAATTTAAAAAAAAATCAATAAAGTCGCCATGACCCTCGTTGTCATTGCCCCACTGTCCTCGTTGAATGGGTCTAATGACGAGGGGGTGAGCCGGCAACCATGGCCGAGCATAGGCGAAGCGTTGCATGCCCTTGCCTAGATCTTTCAAGGATGGGGAAGGGGAAGAAAGCTTTGTCTATGTGGCTTGCAGGAATATCTACTTGGTAATTATTGTCCCAAAACGAGGTCATTTTGTCCCCAAATTTGATTTTTAATATTAATTAAATTAAATTAAAAAAAGATTTTTTTTTTTAAAGGAAGTTAGAGGCGGCCTCCATGACACTTGCCTCTGTTGCCCCACCATCTTCGGAAAGGGCTAGCAATAGTGGGGTGAGGGTTGGCTGGGGTTGCCAAGCCCTGGCTAGTGCCTGGTGACCCTAGCCGATTGCAAGCAAGGCCTTGCACAATTGAAATCGTGGAAGAGGGCCCAACGCCAATTGTGATCGAACTACCATTGCCAGAAGAAAATGAAGTGATACTTTTAGAGTTTGCTCGTAAGTTTGATGCTAAAGTAGTACCCTGGACTACAAAACGAATGAAGTGGATGTTGTCACTCGACTAGGTCACTAGTATGCACCTATCGGGGGAATCAAAAAGGAAGTCATGAATGAGGAAGATGTGAAACAGTTCCCGAGCGTGGTAAAAACAAGTGAGTTCAATGTAGTAAACCAATTACGAAAAATGCTAGCCCAAATCTCCTTGCTAGAGCTATTTAAGTCTTCAGAAAAGCACAAGAACACCTTGTTCAAGGTCCTTAACAAGGTGCACGTTCTGAAAACAACTAATGATACCCAATTAGAGGAATTTGTGGCGACCATCTTGTTGGAAGATTAGATTTCCTTTGCTGACACGAAGACTTCCCTATCGATGGTCATAACCATATAAAGGCACTACATATTTCTATGAAACATGATGGTACTATTGTCTCTACAGCATTAATTGATAATGGTTTTGCATTGAATATGTCTGTTGGCTATGCTCCACCACTGGGTGTTGAGATGGAGAGAATTCACACTACTAAGTCAATCGTTTACACATTTAACGGGATGAGAAAGGAGGTGATAGGAGAAATCGAGTTGAAATTACTGGTTGGTCATGTGCTATTCCTGGTACTATTTCAGGTTTTAGATATACCGAGTGCCTTCAATTTCCTATTGGGGAGGATTCATAATGTGGTTGCCGTCCCCTCTAGCCTCCATCAAAGGTACGGTTTATGGCCAATGGTAGGTTTATTATTGTGCATGAGAAAAATGACTTCAAGGTTTACCATGAAACAATCATCTCGGATGCGAAGCCTAAATGCAAATGGGAATCAAACTCTCAGACCCTTGAGCTACTGTGTACAATCCATATTCTCGTAAGCTCTTTTATGGGTACTCTTGAATTATCCAATTCAGCTGTAGCGGTTGGAAACATTATGTTGGCAAATGGGTACAACTCCATAGATGACCTTGGGCTGTATGGACAAGGGATTTGAAAGCCCATCAAAGCTCGAAGAGACTTGAAATATGACGGAGAGCATAGAGTGTGAGGCGAATGGGGAGGCCAAGGCAATCCGGGAGGTCGTAGTGAACATGGGGCCGAGGCAACCGAGGTTGAAGCAAACGTGGAGGTAGCGACGAATGCGAAAGCCGACGGTGCTTCCCTTACAACGGTCTTGAAGCCATTCCTGACCAAAGGACAAGTTCCTTCAAATCTGATTGGCAAGGCAAAACTCTCTCTCTCTCTCTCTATCTCAAAGTGAGATGGTGTGGAACAAGAGATAAGTTTGAGAACTCTTGTCTCTCCTTTGCAAAGCTTACAGCACTTCCCTTACAACGGTCTTCTTTCCTTCACTTTCTGCCACAGGATCTCCTTCTAATCTCACGGTGGTGGATATAGCCTTTGGTATAAAGAGGGCTAAAAGTTACTCTTTCCGTCGAATAATTTTTTTAGAAAATCCTAATTTATTTAGGCTGTTAGTGTTTGTAACACTCTTTCGGAATTTTCCACGTGGCCACAGAGGATATAGGCGGTGTGCTTTTAAAGATAGGGAGGAGGCAATGTAGGAAGAATGAAATGTCCCAAAATCACTAGTGTATTAATGAAGAATTTGGAATAAAAAGGATCTTATCAAATATGACCAATAAACAAAAAATCAGTAAATCAAGGTAAATTTGTGATTACACCATAGAGAGATTGAAGCAAAGAAGAATATGACGAGATATGCAAGTGACAAAGAAAAGCAAAAGGTGCTCAATTATGCAACTGTCGCATTTTTGTTCAATCATTCTTTCATAGTTTCACAATGCCTTTCAATTTTAGCTTCAACTTCTGAGCAGTATTTATTTATAATTTTAAATCCAATTAATTCCAATGTTATTTATATCTCAAGTATGTTAATTTCAAGTCTCCCATTTCATTTACCTTTAGGTTCTACACCACTTTGATCTCCTTTGATTTTCTTGCCCGAAGCTCTTGCTTTCCATCTAATTTCCCCCTCTCCCACTTTTATTTCCGATTAACTTTATTCCTCATGATATTTAAATCGATTTCCATCCATTCCATTCACACTTTATTCAAATATATGGGGCACCTCAAGATTGAAGGTATCTTAGCACATCACTTTTTTTTTTTCCATAATTCTTCATAGCAATTCAATTTTACTAAGCATTACTCAAAACAACTAGCTAATCTCCAATGTCCTAGTCACAAGACCCAAGCGATCAACTCTTGGTTTGTGTAGCCCCAACAATCGCCTAATTTTGACATAATGATGTCACAGCCGACAAAGACTCAATGTCGGCGCGCGAGCGGCGTACCAGCATTGCCACCTGCCCTTGCAGCCTTCCCTTTCTTCTCTCTCTTTTTTATTTTTTATTTTTCTCTCGGGGAATTACACATAAATACCAACTTGTCTAGTCAATATCAATGTGGCACCATTGCGTCAATCCATGCCAGCATTTTAGTTTTCATTTTAATGAAAAGATGAACTTGAACAAAAATAAAACATATACTTTAAGGATCCGGTTACAAGGAAAAATTCAGAAACCCGATTAAACAAGTTGGAAAAGTTTAAGGGCCTACAGTCAAATCAAGAAAGATTGTGGCTATATTCGGGTCCCTTCTTCACCATCGCTTACAATGAGAATCTCTTCATCTTGAGAACTCGCGGATGAAAGAAATCGAAGTCAGAGCTCAGTATCAGGCTCATGAGAAGTCACGATCGGAGGTGAGCTATTATCGTCAGAGCTGTCTCTATCCACCTCCAAATCTTACCCTTCATCGTCCGTTCCCTCTTCATCCTACAAGAAATGCAAATTTGTTGTAGCGAACCATAACTAATCTAAATCATACTTAATTGTATTATTTGGCTTTCCATGTTTTGAGTTTTTCCTGACAGATTCAACGAAGAGCAATAATATTATGCGAAGGTGGAATAAGTAAACAAGTTAGATCTTTTAGTCTTCAAGACCAGACTAGTTAAGTTATTATAGAGGATAACAAAAAAGGGGCAAGGGCTATGCTACTACTTATGAAGAAGGATAAGGATACCTCGTATGATGTCTCTAACGGGAGTGACTCTGTAGGAGAGTTTGTTGTTGTGACAATCATGTCCTTGTAATCCCTATAGGGAAGTCCCTCAACATTAGGATAGCCATGGCTTTGTAATTTCTGACACTTCCTAATTGTTATTAGGCATTCATCAGGCAACTTCGTGTTTGATTTGTTCATGAGAGCTTCCAGTATCCGACAGCTAGAAACATAGAAATCGCGCAAAGATTCTAGCTCATCAACACCATCAATAGCTTGTAGCTCATGGCATCTGACGATTGACAGAGACTTCAGGATCTGTAAGTTTGATAACTCACATATTTTGCTGATAGGACACTTTTTAATGGTTAAAGTCTCCAACGATTCCAATGCACCAAGAGCTGGAATCTCAATCAGCTTCTCACATCCTGAAACCTCCAAATGTGTTAGCTTCTCTAAGTTCGACGGAATAATTAGTTTCTCAAGTGAATTGCACTCATAAACAAGTAATGCATTCAAAGATTCTAAAACGCTGAAGCCCTCAATAGTACGGAGCTCATAGCAATCTGATATAACCAAAAGCTTCAGCAACTTTGAGCTTGACAGGTTGTATAACCTTTCAATGGAACCACAGTACTGTACATTCATTTCTTCCAAGGACTCTAGGGCCTCAAGACCTTCAATCTCAACTAGCTTTGGACATTCTGATAGCCACAATTCTTCAAGTTTCTTTAAGCTTGCCAGGATGAATAACCTCTGGAGGAGTTCACATTTAGTCACTGACAATGCTCTGAGTTGTTCGAGGTCACTGAGCTCAATTTCTTGAAGCTGAGATTGAGAAAGTCGTAGCTTGGACAAGTTTTTTAAATTGGAAATGATTGACCAAGATATTATTGAGTTGAAATTAACAAGTTGCAAGTCTAGTTCGGATAAAATAAGCTTAGTTAGACGAGGAAGAGAACCAAACTCTGTCAGTGGTGCAGGGATATTAGAAAGGGACAATTCCAACTTCCTTAGTTTGGACAACCTCCTAATCCACCCTAAGCTGGAACTTGGCAATTGTTCCAATGAAGCTTGGAGCATATCTTCAGAGCCATCATATAAGAGCAAATCCACCAGATTAGTCAAGTTTGAGAGATCCGGAACTATCCGCAATGCCGATGATTGAAAATGCAGACAGATCAGACTTTTCGAAAGCTCTAGCAATTCTTGAACCTCATTACAACTTGTCAAGTCTAGTCTTTCAAGGTGGGGAATATGATTGATTGTTGTTGGCACTCCAAAAATATTGGCATCTGACAGCTAGAGGACTTTCAAAGAGGACAATGCACCAATTTCCCTCAGAATTTCACCTCTTAATTCTTCACAATCACTAGCATGTAGCTCTTCCAGATTCTTTAACATTCCAAAAGTACTTGGCAATTTCCTTATTGGAGTAATTTCCATCAATATCACTTTCAATTTCTTCAAATTTCCAATCGAATCTAGTAACTCAACAATTTTAGTACTAGATAGATTCAACTCCTGCAAAGACTCAAGCATCCCAATTGAGTCTGGTAGTTTTTTTTTTTTTTTTTTTTTTTAACTTAATGCATCCATAGAGAGAGAGACTCAAGTTTCACAAGCTTTCCAATAGTCTCTGGAAGTATGCTAATGTGTGTGTACCTTAGAATAAGGACAGACAAAAACTTCTTATCACCAATAGAATAGGAAGGCATTCGATTTGTATGTTTGACAGATCCAACTCCTTCAGTGATGTCAATTTCCCAAATGATCTGGGAGTTTCTCAAAACATCCACTAGAAGCAAAGTGCTTCAGATTCGTAAGCCTTCCAACTTCTTCAGGCAAATCCTTAAGAGAGAGGCACTCTTTAAGATTTAAGTAAATCAGGCGCTTTAGCTTCCCAATGGAGGGATCAATCTCAACCAAGTTTATGCAATTGTAGAAACTCAGCCTCTCTAGACTGAAGCATCCAGAGAAGTCCGATGTTCTAGTTATGCCTTCGCAACCTCTGAGGTTTAGAACTTTCAGATTCTTTGTCATCTAACAAAAATGATTCACCATCAAGAAAAGAAAATAGTATAAATTACATCATATGCCAATTAGAATCAAAGCGAATGCATATCATACCTTGATTAGGCTCCATCCGCTCTAGTCATCTGTGATGCTGCCTGCAACGATCTCAAAGGCAACCAAATTCTTCATAGATAGATTGGTTACCTCAAGATCAAGGGGCCTAGGAGAATACCAAGAAATCCACCTTAACTTCGAAAAATCATCCCCAAAGTCTCCAGCAAAGGTTCCCTCCTCTAATTCAAGGAACCTTAGGTTGGGCAACCTACTAAGTTCGTCATGCGTAAGTACAAGTGGTTGATAATCACTTCCAGCTAATATGAGTGCCTGAATTTTTTTCTTTCTTTGCCACAGCGAACACAAATGAACAAGCATGCATTTGAAATATATATATATATATTAGTAAGAATTTGACAAATTTTCAGATTCTCGTTTGGGGTAAAAGAATCGAGAGGCCTCTAAGTGGGTATGTAAACTCTTTTCTACGCATATCCAACTCATGAAAACAGTGAATTTTGTTTACCTGTTTTGTTCTTACAATGTCCACGGCTTCCTCACAAATCCACACCCTGCTACGCTCTCCCGGGTCATGCAAGCACTCCCTCTGAACAATTTGCCTCCCAAGATCTTTGAGCTGGTTTAAGAACCTGAATTGCAGTCTCGGGAAAAAAACTGCAAGCTTCCCACATGTAAGTTGCATTCGTCTTTTTTGCGTCGTTGACAAAAAAGCATGCAATGTCAAGAAATATCTCCTTTTCCTCATCTTCCAATGCTTCGAAACTGATCATCAACTACTGTCGGACATTCTTATGAGTGTTGGAGAAATCTTCTTGAAGTGTTTTGAAGCTGACAAAACGTTTCCATCAGTCTAGTCTGAAGGTTTGCAGACTCTGCTATTTAAAGTCTGAAGACCTCTGAACAACCAGACTCAAGACTCAAAGTCTATCCTCGTTGACAGTTTCTAATCCGTTGAAGAAAGGCTATCTAGAACTGGATGTTTCATTAAGGATATGACCTTATCGACTGGAGAAAATCTCTTGGCTGGATATGACATAACGGAATCCTTTGATTGATCGAGATTAATTCGAAGATTAAGGATCCGATGATTGGCGAAATATTCGTGGAAGGTTCTACTTATGGAAACCGAGATCCTGATTGTATGGGCGAACAGGATTGATGGGCTATCGACATGTTCATTTAATAACTCGAATGATCTTCCTAATTGATTCCGTCCAACGGATAGATTTGAGGAATTCCTTTGGTAAGTGCCAACAGGCATGATGGCATGAAGGAGTATATAAGGAAGACGTTTTAAGTTGTTCGAGATATGCGCGATAGAAGAATTCCAAAGTCTGAAGCTCCTTGTTGTTTAGTCAATTCATTTGAGCGAAATCTTGTACGCAAAAGGGAGTCTATACTTGTGAGAATCCTTGAGGAAGTGTGGTAGAATATCTACACTGTGGAATCAAGGAAAAACTATGCTGTAACATCTCTTTTGTCCATAGTGAAATCCAGCCGGTGGGCTATCAGTGCGGAAGAGTGGACGTAGGCTTGGAACAAGCCGAACCACTATAAACCTTATGTTCAATTTTCTCTTCCCTACTCTTTACTTTACTTTGATTGTACTTCATTTTGTTAATCAAAAGAGAACTCCCTTTCTATCGATTGCCTAGAATTGCTTTCGTATCTCGAAAAATTATTTGTGCACCTATTCACCCCCCTCTAGGTGCTTATACTAGCTATCTCAATTGGTATCATAGCTCGTGTACTCACTTTGTTTGAAGTGTTTTACTTCAGAGTTAAAGATCCATGGCTAGTATGTTGGCTCCAGGGCTGGTAGAAGGGCAAAGCAATACCAGACCGCCTTACTTTGATGGAAATGACTACAACATATGGAAAAACAAGATGAAGGCGTTCCTAAGATCAAAGGATCCTCTGGAATGGGACGTTGTAGAAAAAGGAATCATTCCTAAAGCTGCACCTGTTTCAGAAAGAGGAAAAGATACTATTGAGTCTAGTGAAATGACTTAGGAAGAGAAAATCAAGAGACAAGCTCTTGATGCAAAAGCAATTTATTCTTTATATTGTGCTTTATCACCTACTGAATATAACATAATATCTTCTTGAGATACAACCAAAGAAGTCTGGGATAGATTACACATTACTTATGAAGGAACCGATCGAGTGAAAGAGACAATAATCAACATCCTTCTTGGTCAATGCGAAGCTTTCAGAATGAAATCGGAAGAATCTATAACTGACATGTTTAGTCGTTTTACAGAAATCGTGAATGGTCTTGAAAATCAAGGTCAACCAATTTCTGATCCCATGAAAGTAAACAAGCTTCTGCGTGGACTATCCAAGGATTGGAATCACATAAAGACCTCAATCAGAGAGACCCAAATAATCATGCCACTGTCTGTTGATGAGTTAGTTGGAACTCTTCAGTCTTATGAAGTAGAACGAATCAATGAAGACGAAGACCCTAAAGGTAAGAAATCCATTGCATTAAAATCTAATGATGATTATGATGTTTCAGATTCTGAAGACGATATGGATGATAAGGAGCTTGCCCTCATGATAAGAAGATTCAGAAAGCTGAACAGAAAATGAAGAAGGTTCAATTCAAAGAAACAAAGTTTTCAAAGGCAACAGACCAAGTCTGTTGATGATGATGAATCAAACAAAGATGTAGTTTGCTTTGAATGTAAGAAAAAGGGACACATCAGACCCAACTATCCTCTTCTAAGGAAGAAGAAAGGAAAAGCTGAAAAAGTCTCGAAAGGCTCTCAAAGCCGAAACCTGGAGTGATACAGAGTGTGAAGAAAGTGATGATGATTATGCCAATTTATGTCTGATGGCACAATCAGACTCAGATTCAAACTCTGAATCAGACTCAGACAGTGAATTTGAGGTAAGTAATTTTAAAATCCCTGTTAAAATTTCTAAATACATTGATGAATTGTGTTTTAGTCTTAAGACTTTTCTTAAAAGAATTTTCGAACTCAAAAAGGAAAATTCAGCTCTAAAACAATGAGAAAGTGTTTTGAAAGAAAAAGTGAATTGCTTAGACAAGAATGTTTCTTCTCTTAAAGAAAGTGAAGATAATATTTTAAAAGAAAATGCATTCTTGAAAAATGATATCTCAAATATTTCTAAAAAATTTACTTTAGGATATGAAAAGCTGGAAAAAATACTTTCTGTTCAAAGACCTTATTTCAATAAATCTGGTTTGGGAATGACTGCTGAAACCATTCATTTAATTGATTTTCCTAAAGTGAAAGAAAGAATCAAACAAAGACCCACAAAAGATACTTACAAAAATCATTTTAAAAGGACCTTTGTAAAACCAGTAGGTCGCAATGCTCTTAAATGTTCAAAGTGCAATACTGCAGATCATTTTGAAAAAGATTGTCCTATGGTTTGGAAACCTGTCAATAAAGTTTGGGCAAAAACCGCATATCATACTAACTCAAATGGACCCAAGAAAATTTGGGTATCAAAGAAAGTTTGAGTTTCTCCTTTAAATGCAGGTCACTATCAAGAAAAAGGTAAAATGGTATCTGGATAGTGGATGCTCAAGACATATGACAGAAGATTCAAAGTGCTTCATAAAACTTGTTCAAGTAAATGGTGGAAAAGTCTCTTTTGAAGGAAACAGCAAAGGAAAAATTGTGGGATTTGAAACCGTAAAGATTGGAAACCTCACAATAAGCAATGTTTCTTTAGTTGAAGGGCTCAACTACAGTTTGCTTAGCGTCAGTCAGCTATGTGATGCCGGTTTCAGAATCTACTTTCAAGAGGGTATTTGTTCAGGAACCAGTAAAGACTCTACTCAATCATTTATGGGTCGAAGACATGGAAATATCTACCTCTTGGATGTGAAACCAGATGAATCACAATGCTTAATTTCAATCCAAGACGAAGCAAGCTTATGGCACAGAAAACTTGGGCACATTAACATGAATCAAATAGCCAAAATTTCAGCAAAGAAGCTTGTTCGTGGTCTACCCAATTTATCATACCAAAAGTCTGATCTATGTACACCATGCATATTGGGGAAACAAGTAAGAAATTCCTTTAAACCAATAAATCAAGTTTCCACTAACCGTGTACTGCAGCTCTTGTCAAATTGCTATAGGTAAAATTATGATCTCACCCGCAAAATTAAGTGCCTCAAAGCAAGTTCATGTTGAATATTTGGGAAAAGTTATGTCACTGCGATTATTCAAGCACCATACCTTAGACAAAGAAGACAAAGAACTCAATGAATTTAATAATAAAAATTGATAAAAGCTAACTATAGGTAAAAGAGTCACGCGTATACCAATTTAAGGTTTTTAGTAACCTAAAAATTCGTTTGGGTAAATTTATCATATATGTACCGGTTTAACATAAACTTGTTACATGTGTACTAATTTTGGGCTTTTCATAATATTTGCGAACTTGTCCCATGGCATCCAAATTAGCAATTTAACTATAATATTTGATGAAATTTAAGGGAGGGTGTATTGGTTTGGAGTTTTTTTTTTTTTTGTGGTAAAAAAATTAGTTATAGGTCAATTTGTCACTGGTATAATATTAACCCAAAAACTTCAAACTATGCCTGTTGTAACACATTTACCATGATTTTTTTTTTTGTGATATCAAAAAACTCAAAATTATGCCCACCATGACATATTTACCATTAAATTTTTCTCATAACATCAAAAAAAAACTTAAAATTGTATTTACGTAATATATTTTCCCTCCATCAATATTTCATCCGATGATTTTTCAATTAAAATAACATCGTTTCACAAGCACCATGTTAATGACATTTCCAATGTCAATGTAGGTAGATTTTTAACGGATGGAACTTTGATGAAAGGTAAACGTATCACATAGGTATAAATTTGAGATTTTTTATGTCATATAATAAAGTTTATGGTAAATATGTTACAGTGACTTTGAAATTTTTGGTGGCTTTTACCCTAAAGAAAAATACAAGAAAATAAGATGCATATATATAACATATAATATATACATATACATATATAATACACACACACACACACACACACACAATACATACTGGGTCCATCAGATTTAACATTTCAAATAAATGTACGAGATTTACTTAACCAATTTTTTATGTCCACTAAAACTATTTTTTTTGTGAACTTTTATGTTGTGAACTTTTATGTTGGTCCTTATTTGCAACAAAGATATATATATATAAGATCGCATTTTTTAGTATTATTGATAAATGGAAAGTTATTAATCATATTCATTCTAATTGTTCTCTCTATTAAAAAAATTTCTATCAACATTAAAAGTCAATTTGATTTAAATGAAGATTATTTACATGTTCATGTCACTAGTTAACATAATTTTATTTATTTATTTTGTGTATAAAAAATTACCAAGTATTTAAAATATCTTTGTGATAACAAAAAGCGATTAAGTGCTAATGGATGGTTACATTATTTTTTCGTCTCAAATTTTATCCTACTTAATTAGATGTTGGTGTTGTAAGATTAACTAAGAAAATTGATGTTAAGATATATAACTTATTACTAATAACATCTTTACACATCAATTGTTTTGGGAAATGAATGTTAGTAAAGTGGAATAATAGAACCTTTTTTTATTAAATTAATTTAAAAAAATTCTTAGTGGGCACATTAATATTTTATTATTTTTTCAAAGCTGTATTTTCAAGTAATGTGAGGAGAAATTGGAGAGAACGAAACATTGTGACGTGATAAAGCGACTCAACCACAAAAGTTCATTCTAGCAAACTTTCTTGTGACTTACAAGCACCGTTTCCAATTGGAAGAGTTGAGCCATCACCATTAGCCGGATTTCTATCCAGAGATGCGAGGAAAGCAAATGGAATAAGAAGAGGAGAAGAGAACGATGGACAAAAAGTTTCATTTTCCTAGCAGCAGATTAAAGACCTCCTCCCCTCTCTCAGCATCGCAATCGCCCTATTCAATTTCATAATCACGAGCGCAACTTTCTTGGAATTCCAGATCTCCGTCGTATCCATTTTGGATCACCATCCTATAATCAACTCCTGGAGATTTGGGAACCCGCCGACTTGATCTACGCAAATGAAGAATGGTGATGCTGAAGGCAGTGTTAGGGACAAATTTCACCAACGAAGCCGGCCAAAGTGCAGGCCCGTGACGAGTCACGAACGTGGGGTCCTTGCAATTTCACCCATGGATGTTGGATCTCATTTTTCTTCTTCGTTTTTTCCTTCTCATAGAGATCTAAGAGCTGAGTGGCAGCAGACGGCTTTCGGATGGATCCTACAGAGTACAAATAACAGTAGATGCTGTTTTGGTAAATAACAGTAGTTTCTCCGTGAATATGGAGTCATTGTTCCAGTAAGCAGTCGCATAGGCCATGGACATGGCATTGCCCTTTAGAAAAAGAAAAGTCATTAAAATTTATCGTGAAAATGCAATCAAATTTTAAAACTTTCAAAAATTTCTATCAAATTCTAAAATTATCGAATTAGTGCAATTAAATCTCTACATTAACTCCATTCAATTTGGTTAACGAAAAATGTTCAATATAGTCTTGAACTTAAATTAATTGAATGACTATATTTAATAAATTAAAAGTTTAGGAATAACATTACATATTAAGCAAAAGTTCATTGATCATTTGTGTCATTTTTCCTATAGAAAAAAATATCACTCAATCTTTCACTTAAACATATAGGAAAAACTCAAAGTATATGATTTTCATTTTCTTTTACATAAAGTCACAAAAAAAGTTACTCAACTTTCAACGATACTTTTTTTTATTACTTCATTATTGTCAAAATAATGTTTAATTTTGTGGAAAAACTAAAAGGACATAATTTAGCGATGAGTAAATGTCACCAACGAGGAGATTAGGACTCAATTGAACTTTTTTTTTTCTTTTTGAAAAGGCTTATGAGTCAATTAACTAAATAGAATGCTTTAGATTTGGTCAACAAGGTAGCGCATGCAAACGTTTCTGTTTCTCATGGTTTCTGTTCTTTTGTTCCCCGGAACAAAAAAAGAACATAAACCTGTTTGGTAACGCCAAGTTGTTTTTCTATTCCCGGGAATAAAAAATTAGCCCAGGAATAGATTTGGAGCAGAAACGAGAAGCAAAAAAAAGTTGCTTCTTGTTCCCGGGAACAATTTCTAGAAATAAACTAATTTTCTTTTTTATTTTTCTTTTATTTCTTTTTATTGCCGCGTTGGCAGCCGGCAGTCGTGCAGCGGTGGCGGCTGGCGGGCTGGTGGCGGTGACGGGCGGCGGGCGGCGGCAGCAATCCGTCGTCAAGAATAAAAAATGAATAAATACAAAAAAGAAATTATTGCGTTACCAAACGCATTTCTGTTATTTTTCTATTCCAAGAGTAGAAATTTTATGTCGTTACCAAACGGGTTCTTTTACTCAGAAATTGTTCCCCGGAGCAGAAATAGAAAAGAACTATTTCTGAAAAAGAAACTCTTCCTGGGAACAGAAGCGTTGTCATGCGCAGCCCAAATGACCAAAGGCTTAGGGCTCTTATAGCAAGCACATATGTCGTTTTGCTCCATGATGTTCAGTATATATTGTTCGATTCTTGTGATCTCTTTAACTTATGATTGTGATACTCATGTGTGGGTCTAATCAGATTTCCCTTGTCCATCGGCAGAACAAGATAATGTGCTCTACTATCTCCGAGGCTTGATGACATAACAAGCATAATGGGTCTAGTAGGGCCTTTTTCTTGAATAAATTTTCTCGAGTAGGAAGTGCTTTCTGAAATAGGCTCCACGTAAAAGTTTTGATGATTGGATACATATGCACCTCCATGTTTTTTTTTGTTTTTTTTTTCAGAGGGCTTTTGGTGGTTGGTATGAGCTGGAGGCTTGGCTTGTAGTTTCTTGTTGGTCAAGCAAGATGATTATGTGACAAGCACTTTTAACTTAGTAGCAACCCGACTTGTGTTCAGTCCATAGAATCTCATCCTCCTTTTGATTAGAGCTGATAGGGATTGCCATGGTTTCTTTCATTGTATTTTCCTCAAAAAGGCTATTTAACCCATTTTCTTCCAAGTAATTTCCTTATGGTTATAAACTCTTCCGCAAGTTATGGATCATCCCAATTCGTTGGTCCACCAATGGGTCCGCTAGGGAGCTGCTTATCTTCCTGGACATTGATTTTCTTACCATTACCCACTGAATAGCATATGTCTAGAGATATCACTTCTATGTTCATTAGTAAACTTTGCCATCCCATAACGATCTCGAACCTTTCCTTGTCGTCTAGAAATTCCCTCTTGGAAAATAGATTCCTTTTAATAACTGACTTCACAAAGCTAATGGGGATTGTATGAGTCTCCATGCTTGCTTTCCTAACATCGCTTTGTAATGAGATCTCTAAAGCCTTGACCTCCTTCCTCTTTCCTTTTCTTAAGGGTTTTCCATCTCCTCCAGTGAATGCATGATTTTAATTCATTTTGTCTCCACCAAAATGATGCTACTCTCTGCTCGATGGCTTTACAAACTAAGATTTGGATCTTGAAGATGGAAATTGCGTATTGAGGTAGTGCTTGCACTATTGTTTTGATTAAGATTTCCTTCCTAGCTTTTGTCATTTATTTTTTCCTTCCATCTCTAATTTCATGTTTACGCTTGCAAGAATCCAAGTAAAAAGTTGCTTCTTTGCATGTCTCCAATCCGACAGAATGACCATATATTTCCCTGTCTTTTCAATGATATGAATTGTCAGCTCTTTTGCCATGTTTTCCTTCAAACTCTGAGGGCTACCATTACTAAAGTAGATGCCTCACTTATTCAAGTTTAGGCCTTGTCTTGTAGCAAAGCAATATAGGTTCAACATCGTGACTAGATTTTGACACTCCCTCATTTTTCTGTCCAAAAAGAAAATGGCATCGTTGGCAAACAATAAATGTGAGAGAGTATGACATCATTTGTTCAGTTGTTTTCCTATTATACCGCCATCTTGGAGTGCTTTGTTAATAAGGAAGGAGAGTGCATTAGCCATCAATTTGAATAGATATGGGAAAAGTGGATCTCCCTATTTAATTCCTTAGGACAGTAGAAAGTACTAGTAAGATTCCCCATTGAATTTTACACTAAAGGTGACTGAAGAGATGCACTTCATAATCATTGCAACTGATTTTTCATTAAACTTCGTCTTGATCATACAAGTACATAGGAAGTCTCACTCGACTCTGTCGTGAGTTTTTTGCATGTTGAGTTTCAAGACTACTTGGAATTTCTTCTTCATTTTCCCAATCCTCAATTGGTGCAAAACTTCTTGGACAATCATAATATTGTCTTGTATCTATCGTCTACTTGGAATTAATTGTAGCCATTGCCATAACTGCACTCTCTTGAAAAACAATTGATGCATATAAAAAGGTGACCCTCATCATGCTTCTACTCCCTGGATCCTTGCAAGTGATATCAAAAAATTCTTTAGAACTTGATTTTATCTTCAAGGCAACCTCTTCCCTCCACATTATTGCTAATCCTCCTGCAATCCCTAATGGATTGAAAACTACTAGGTTCTGAAATTGAAGTCCTCTCCTGATACTAGCTCTTGCTCTTTGTTTTTTTTTTTTTTTTTTTATTTCCATCAAGAACGCCATACTAAGCCTTTCATGAGTTACTAGGACTCTCAATGCTTGGAATGTCAAAGGTGTGCCTAGACCTTGACAATTCCGGTAATAGCTTCATTTGAACCCTGGTGGCTTACTAGGGCTAGCCACCACAACCCATTCCTTTAAGTCATCCACCATAAGTATGGGAGTTTTAAGTAGCAAGGATTCAACCAAGGTGTGAGCTGGTCCCTTAAGTCTCACATAGCATAATATATCTTATGACTTTCTTGTTCGGGGGATTTTTGTTGTTCTTTTTCAATTCTGAGGTTGTTTCTACTGGATCATTCTAATTTCTCAGCAACATCTTAGGACAAATTCTGGGTCATTTTGCCAATGCATAAAACTAGTGCCAGGTCCTAATAAGGACTATATACTCTTAATCTCTACTTTTATTTAGCCACTGCCCAGACTTTCCTCGGCAACATCTTGGGACAAATTTTGGGTCATCTTGCCAATGCATAAAACCAATGCTAGGTCCTAATAAGGATTGTATTCTCTAGCCTCTGCTTTTACTTAGCCACTGCCCAAACCTTCCTTTGGTGTTCTCCTTCAAGTAGGACTCCCATAAGCCACTTCCTTGCAACAGGTTGCAAAATAGCCGATGCTTCCACAAGAATAATGGAAGTGTGGCAGCCTTTAATACTTAAAGTCAAGCCATATTTTTTGGCATGCAACAAAGGTACCTGATTTTAACAAGGCCACCAATTCCATGTTTATCCTCACTTTACCCTCCCTCTAGCTGCTATTCAAGCTTGACTCCTCATAAGCCACTTCCTTGTAATAGGTTGCATAATAGCCAATCCCACAAGAAAAATTTAAGTGTCGCAACCTCTAGGCTGCGTTTGGTTCAACTTTGAAGCTGGCTTTCAGTGCCTTTAAAATGCTGAAAGCCCAAAGCTAGTATGGACTAGCTTTGGGCTTTCAACATTCCGCTGAATGCTGAAATTATTTACCAAACACAATTGCATTTCCCTAAGTAGCTTCGGGCTTTCAGCATTTACCCTCCCTCTAGCTGCTATTCAAGCTTGACTCCTCATAAGCCACTTCCTTGTAATAAGTTGCATAATAGCCGACCCCACAAGAAAAATAGAAGTGTGGCAGCCTCTAATACTTAAAGTCAAGCTAGATTTTTTTGCATGCCGCATTAATAAAGGTTCCTAATTTTAAAAGAGGCCGTCAATTCCTTATTTATCCTCACTTTATCCTCCTTATAGCTGCTATTCCCTTTCATTTATAGTCTCACTTCCAAAACATCCCCCATTTTGGAAGCCACGTCAGCCACGATTTTCTCAATTACCATTCCTTGGAGGAAGGCCAAGGATGTGGGCCTAGAATGCACATTGCATGAAGTTGAGACAATGTAATAATGTGTTAGGTTCCCATTGTTTGAGGACTAACAGGTTGCTAGAGAAAGGCCAATGACCCAATTCTAACACTATCTTTTTCTCCTCTTCAATATTAGGTTTTGAGTAAAGTTTCCCTATAAAGGGTTTAATTGCGTTCATGCATTCTCTCCTCTGGTATTTCCTCATCCACCGCCTCTTCATCATTTTCCGACCAAAGATTACCCGACCTTTTTATAAAGAGTAGTCACTCTTAATGAGTTTTCACTTAACTCCTCCATTTTTGGTTTATAGGTTAAGGACGACCACAATCAAGGAAGGCCGACAACATAATAAGCTGCAGAAAAGCTAACAATCGACTTACTTGCAATATGACAACCCATGTCACAAAAAGAGTTGGACCAAAATTTTAGCAATTGCACAGGAATTGTAAGGACACGACTATGGCCGGGAGGGTGAGTTCATAGTTTTGTGGATGAAGGGAGCTCTATGTTTGGGTAGAAGGGATTTCAAGGATTAGCGTTTGATATATAGGGGTTTCCGAGGTGAGTTTGTGCAGTGGATAACAATCCATTGCTCAAACTCACCCTAGCCCTCTAGGTTAAGCAACATTATAATAGTAGAAGAGCCAGTGAGCAGGCAGTGAGCATAATAGTAGGGAGTAGGGACTGAGGAAGGGAAGAATGCCAACCTAGTTTCTGTCATAGCTAGACTTCAACCGAGAAGTTAGAAGCCAAATAATCAACAAAGATTTATGATTTCTGCTCTAGTGGCTTGGTCCTAGCAAGGAGAGCACTTACCAGTGACTTTGCAGAGGAGCCAGGGGATGGGAAGAAGTGTGGTTTCCTCCGTTCTTCATAGGTAAAGAATGAGGGAATGAGTTGGAAGATCGGGTAAAAAGGATTGCAAGGTTTAGGTTATTGGGAGCTTCCCTCCATAGGGATAGAGGGAAGCTCTCCATGAAGAGAGTTTTCAGCTTTGAAAATAAATATCGTGACTTAGAGTTTGATAATCAAGAAAATGGTGGCTTGTTCCTTAATTAAGAAAAGAAAAATATAGAGGAATCGAGTCTCTCTGCTTGAAGCAGAGAGATAATGCTATATCTAATAATATAATTAAAAAATACGCTGCTAAAATCATTTAAGATTTAACTAAAATCAGAACAAATTAATCGGAAATCTAGCTTTAAAATAGATGAACTACAAAAACAAACGAAAACCAATGGCGAGTGTAGCCGAAAAAGAATTACAATTTGACTCGCAATCTCTAAGTCATAAAATCCCCCACCAAGTGGACATAAGCACAGTTGCTGAAGATCAAGAAAGTAGGATAAAACTAGCAAACACACCCACATGATGGGAGAATCCATCTTAGCAATACATTCTAAATGGTAATGTTGGGGACCTTACATATACGAGAACCAACAACCATTGCTAAACTTGCTGATAGACAGAGACGAAGATGAAGATGTTTGGACCCATGACACCTTGAAAATTTCTCATATAACAAGTACTACCATATATATCACACCACACATACAACTAGAAAATCCTTGTTTTTAGGAAAAACACATGCAAAACAGTTGTAACAACTTAAAGAAAACATTTGACAGATATGCAATGCAATATCAAAATGTCACCTAGTGGACACGATTCCAAACTAAACACCCTTTGCAATTGTATTACTAACATTGCTAGTAAGCTTAAGGTATCTGAACGTTAAAGAAATTGTGTTAGCTATATGACAAAGAAGTTAGGAGCATTAGTACTGGGTCGGTCCATGTCGAGTAGCTTTTGAGTTTTTCAACTTCTAAAAGGTTCGCATTGGCCTCATCAGTCCTGTCATTTTAAGAGGATGGACATTCCATTTTAGTGCAGCGGAGTTGATTCCATTAAACACATGATAATATGCAATCGACACACATGACAGGCCTCAAAGCTTTTGAAATTTTGTTTTTCTTGGTCGAGCTTGGGGTAGGCATGTGGACAAAAAAGAGGTTGGAAATTCACTAATAAATAAGATGAAAATTCAAAAATTAGGCAATCGACATAATAATTTAGTGTATGAATCATGAGACGATGAGGAAGCTATAAGTACGGTTGGCGAAACACGGTTCTGTCCCTTCCCTCAAAAGTTGAGAGCCCATGAAGCGTAGGGAGGGGTTCATCCCGTGACCCATTTGTCTGCAATCACAAGGATCAGCCGACATCACACGATGGCTTTGGTAGATCATAAGATCATTTACCAAGGAGATGCGCATAGGGCTATTACTTTTTCAAGACTACAGTGAGAGGATCAACAAGAACAGGACATCAAGAAAAGCCCAGAGAATCCTGTGAATCCAACAGGGATTTTCCTAAAGCAAATCACCCCAGAAATTGTTGCGGAAAGAGATTGAATACTGTTCGAAGAAGAAGAGGAGGGCAAAGTCACCTAAAATCTGAATACCTTGCATTGGAACTCGATGAGTCTTAAAGCCATTCCTGACCAAAGAACAAGCTTCTTCGAATCTGATGGGCAAGGCAAAGCTCTCTCTCTCTCTCTCTCTCTCTCTCTCTCTCTCTCTCTCTCTCTCAAAGTGAGATCGTGTGGAATAAGAGATGATGATGAGAACTCTCGTCTCTCCTTTCTCCTTTATGAAGCTGATGGTGCTTGGCAACGGTCATCTTTCCTTCAATTTCGGCCGTTGGATCTCCTTCTGATCTCATGGTTGTGAATCGGCTGAATAATCATAGCCGTTCGAAGAAAGAAGGCTAAAAAGTTACTATTTTCTTCGAATAATAAAAAGGTTAGAGGTCAGGGAGGGTTCACGTACCCCCTTCGTATTTTTCCACGTGGCCATGGAGAATATAGGTGAGGGGCTTTTAGAAAAAGGGGACAAGACAGAATTAAGAAAAATGAAATGTCTCGAGATGAAATGTCTCGAGATGACTCTGGTATAATTGAAAGATTTCAAAGAAAAAGAATTCTATGAAATATAAGTAATCCACTCAAGTTAAACGAAAAATGAGCTAAATCAAGGCAAATTTATGATCAGACTATGGAGAGATTGAAGCAGAGGAGAACATGATGAAATATGCGAGTGGTAAAGAAAAGCAAGAGGACATGCTCAATTATGCAGAATTTCTACTGCATTTTTGTTCGATTGTTCTTTAATAGATTCACAATGCCTTTAGTTTCTGCACCACTTTGATCTCCTTAAGTTTTCTTGGCCAAAGCTCTAGTTTTGCATTTAATTTCCACCTCTCCCACTTTTATTTCCAATTATTTTTCTTGATGTTTCATCCATTCCATTCACACTTTATTCTATGCTATGAGGCACCTCAAGATTGAAGATATTTTACCACCTCCTTTTTTTCTTCATATCTCTATAGCAATTCAATTTTACCTAGCATTACTTAAAACAACAAATTAATCTCCAATATTCTAATCGCAAGGCCCGAGCGATCAACAGTTGGGTCAAGCAACCCTAGTTAACGCCTGACCTTGACATGGGCCATGTGACAGCTAACAAAGACTCGATGGCCCTTGCCAGTGCGTTGGCGGCATCGCCACCTGCACCTGCGGCATCCAATTTCTTCGCCTCTCTTATAGGAAATTACACCTAAGTTCCAACTGTCTGGTCAGTGCTCATAAGGAACCAATGGGTCAGTCCACGCCAGCATTTCCATTTCCAATTTACCAAAAAGATCAACTCGAACAAAATAAAAACATGTACTTTAAGGATCCAATTGCACAGAAAAAATCAGAAATCCGATCCAACAAGTTGGAAAAGTTTAGGGGCCTATGGTGACTCTATACTCTATCCCTTTTTTTTTCCCAGAGTAGGAAGAAACTAAAGATGAAAATCCCTGGTGCAATAAAAAAAGATTGTGGTCATATTGGGTCCCTCATTCACCATAGCTTACAATGGGAATCTCTTCATCTTGAGAATTCGCGGGTGAAAGAATTCGGTGTCAAAGCTCAGTATCAGGTTCATGAGAAGTTACGATGGTAGGTGAGCTATTATCGTCAAAGCTGTCTCTATCCACCTCCAGCTCTTCCGCTTCATCGTTCGTTTCATCTTCATCCTACAAGAAATGCAAATTTGCCGCATCTTAAAATGCTACTTTCTCCAATTAAATATCATCATACTTAATTTTATTATTTGGCTTTCCATGTTTTGAGTTTTCCTGATAGATTTGATGAAGAAACGTAATATGTGAAGGTGGAATTAGTAAACAAGTCAGATCTTATAGTCTTCAAGACCAGCCTGTTTATGTAGAGGATAATAAAAAAGGGGCAAGGGCTATGCTTCTACTTATGAAGAAGTAGATGGATACCTCGTCTGATGTCTCTAAAGGGAGTGACCCCGTAGGAGAGTTTGCCGTTGCAACAATCATGTCCTTGTAATCCCTGTAGGGAAGGCCATTGACATTAGGATAGCCATGGCTTTGTAATTTCCGACACTTCCGAATTGTTATTAGGCATTCATCAGACAACTTCGTGTTAGATACGTCCATCAGAGCTTCCAGTTTCCGACAGCTAGAAACATAGAAATCGCGCAAAGAGTCTAGCTCATCAACACCATCAATAGATTGTAGCTCATGGCATCCAACGATTGACAGAGACTTCAGCATCTGTAAGTTTGATAACTCACATAGTTTGCTAATAGAACACTTTTTAATGGTTAAAATCTCCAATGATTCCAATGCACCAAGACCTGGAATCTCAATCAGCTTCTCACATCCTGAAACCTCCAAATGTGTTAGCTTCTCTAAGTTCGATGGAATAATTAGTTTCTCCAGTGAACTGCACTCATAAACAAGTAATGCATTCAAAGATTCTAAACCACTGAGGCCCTCAACAGTATGGAGCTCATAGCAATCTGATATAACCAAAAGCTTCAGCAACTTTGAGTTTGACAGGTCGTATAACCTTTCAATGCAACCACAATACTGTACATTCATTTCTTCCAAGGACTCCAGGGCCTCCAGACCTTCAATCTCAACTAGATTCGAACATTCTGATAGCCACAATTCTTTAAGTTTCTTTAAGCTTGTCGGGATGAATAACCTCTTGAGGAGTTCACATTTAGTCACTGACAATGCTCTCAGTTGTTCAAGTCCCCTGAGCTCAATTTCTTGAAGCTGAGATTGAGAAAGTCGTAGCTTGGACAAGTTTTTCAAGTTGGAAAAGATTGACCAAGATATTATTGAGTTGAAATTAACAAGTTGCAGCTCCGATAAGGAGGGAGGAAGCTTCGTGATGCATTGCAAGTCTAGTCCGGATAAAATAAGCTCAGTTAGACGAGGAAGAGAACCAAATTCAGTAGGTGGTGCAGGGACACTAGAAAGAGACAGTTCTAACTTCTTCAGTTTGGATAACCTCCTAATCCACCCTAAGCTGGAACTAGGCAACAGATCTGATGAAGCTTGAAGCACATCTTCAAAGCCATCAGATAAGAGCAAATCGACCAGATTAGTCAAGTTTGAGAGATCCGGAACTATGCGCAATGCCGATGATTGAAAATGCAGATAGATCAGACTTTTTGGAAGCTCTGGCAATTCT
Source organism: Eucalyptus grandis x Eucalyptus urophylla (assembly GCA_028830015.1). Taxonomy (NCBI): domain Eukaryota; kingdom Viridiplantae; phylum Streptophyta; class Magnoliopsida; order Myrtales; family Myrtaceae; genus Eucalyptus; species Eucalyptus grandis x Eucalyptus urophylla. The sequence continues at coordinate 39,636,681 of CM054189.1, forward strand.
TGAACCTCATTACAACCTGTCAACTCCAGTCTTTCAAGGTGGAGAATATGATTGATTGTTGTTGGCACTCCAGAAATATGGGCACCTGATAGTTCAAGAATTTTCAAAGAGGACAATGCGCCAATTTCCATTGGAATTTCACCAGTTAATTCTTCACAATCATTAGCATGGAGCTCTTCCAGATTCTTTAACATTCCGATAGTATTGGGCAATTTCCTTATTGGAGTATTCTCCATCGATATCACTTTCAATTTCTTCAGATTTCCAATTGAATCTGGTAACCCAGCAATTTTAGTACTGGATAAATTCAACTCCTGCAAAGACTCTAGCTTCCCAATTGAGTCTGGGAGTTTTCTCAACTTAACACACCCAAAGAGAGAGAGAGACTCAAGTCTGACAAGCTTCCCAATAGTCTCTGGAAGCGTGCTAATTTGTGTGTACCTTAGAATAAGGACAGACAGAAACTTCTTATCACCAATAGAATCAGGAAGGCATTCAATTTGTATGTTTGACAGATCCAACTCCTTCAATGATGTCAATTTCCCAAATGAACCCGGGAGTTTCAGAAAACATCCACTAGAAGCAAGGAGCTTCAGATTCGTAAGCCTTCCAATTTCTTCAGGCAAATCCTTAAGAGCGAGGCACTCTTTAAGATTTAAGTGAATCAAGCGCTTTAGCTTCCCAATGGAGGGGTCGATCTCAACCAAGTTTATGCAATTATAGAAACTCAGCCTCTCTAGACTGAAGCATCCAGAGAAGTCTGGTGTTCTAGTTATGCCTTCACAACCTCTGAGGTTTAGAACTTTCAGATTCTTTGCCATCTAACAAAAATGATTCACCATCAAGAGAAGAAAATAGTATATATTACATCATATGCCAATCAGAATCAAAGCGAATGCATATCATACCTTGATTAGGCTCCATCCGCTCCAGTCATCTGTGATGCTGCCTGCAACGATCTCAAAGACAACCAAATTCTTCATAGATAGATTGGTTACCTCAAGATCAAGGGGCCTAGGAGAATACCAAGAAATCCACCTTAACTTCGAAAAATCATCCCCAAAGTCTCCGGCAAAGGTTCCCTCCTCTAATTCAAGGAACCTTAGGTTGGGCAACCTACTAAGTTCGTCATGTGTAATTACAAGTGGTTGATAATCACTTCCAGTTAATATGAGTGCCTGAACTTTTTTCTTTCTCTGCCAAAGCGAACACAAATGAACAAGCATGAATTTAAAAAATATATATATTAGTAAGAATTTGACAAATTTTCAGATTCTCGTTTGGGGTAAAAGAATCAAAAGGCCTCTAAGTGGATATGTAAACTCTTTTCTACATGTATCCAACTCATCAAAACAGTGAATTTTGTTTACCTGCTTTGTTCTTACAATGTCCACGGCTTCCTCACAAATCCACACCCGGCTACGCTCTCCAGGATCATGCAAGCACTCCCTTTGAACAATTTGCCTCCCAAGATCTTTGAGCTGGTCATGCATCCATAATACATCACCATCAACAATCTTTACCAAAGACATTTGCATAAGAACCTGTATCCCAGTCTCAGGAAAAAAATTGCAAGCTTCCCACATGTAAATTGCATTTGTCTTTTTGGTGTTGTTGACAAAAAAGCAAGCAATGTCAAGAAAAATCTCCTTTTCCTCATCCTCTAATGCTTCATAACCGATCATCAACTGCTGTCGGACATCCTTATGAGGTATTCTTGCTAGCCTCTCCACAGTCTCTTTCCATATCTCTTCTGGTTGGCGATAGAGAAATGAGCCTATGACCTCAAGAGCCAAAGGAAGCCCTCCTGTTGTGACAACAATTTCTGATGCAGGAATATCGTATTGATATGGTGGAGAATCTTTTCTAAAAGCGTGTATGCAGAAAAGCTTAAGAGCTTGATCAAAATTCAGTTCCTTTAATTTGTATATCAAATCCTCATCTAGGACTTTTAGAGTAGCTTCGTTCCTAGTTGTAATGATTATCCTACTTCCTGAACCAAACCAATCTCGTTCCCCTGCTAACTTCTCTAGTTGTTCTTCCTTATCAACATCATCCAAAACGATGAGGACCTTTTTGCTGCGAAATCTTGTCCCAATCTGGTTAATCCCATCATCAATGTCATGAATGTTGTCCACGAATCTAGAGTCGAGAATGTCAGAATACAACTGTTTCTGTAAATTTACTAGGCCCCCTTTTTCTGATGATTCTCGAACATCTCCAAGAAAGCAGCAATCATCAAAATACGAACAGACCTGGTTGAAGACAACCTTTGCAAGAGTTGTTTTGCCAACACCGCCCATCCCGTGGATACCAACAAAACGAACACCTTCACAGTCAACATCCAACAGCTTCATTATGTCTTCTACACAATCATCCACTCCAACCAGCTGATTTTTCACGTACTTATGCTTTATCTTCAACTTAACCAAAACCTCTCGGATGATCAATTTAATAGCTTCCCCATGCCTGCCACATATACTAACTGCCTCAATTGAAAAAAGACGGTAAATAGAGATGTTATCATTTCTCTCAAGTCAAAGCAAAAGTATTTGGATTTATGCATAGATGATTCACAAACAAGGAGTCAGTTCAAGAAACATGCACATGATACGAATGTAAAATTTTACACATGAGACGGAGTTCCGATGTTTTATACCTCTTTCCCAACAATATAAATATGTCTTCACGCTTTCTCTATTTTTATTAGTTCTTTTTATACTATCAATAGGAATGCAACTTAAGCTTAAAGTTCTTCCAGCTTCATGAATGATTTCCAAGCTAGATTGAGCAGGATGGAATAAATAACTGGACTTGTAAGTTCAATTAAAAGAATTGAGTTGAGCCAGAGCAGAAAGAAAACATAAAAGGAAGAACTGATGAAAAGAAGTTCAGAAAAAGAGTAGAAAATATCCAGTGAAGGGTAAAAGAGGGGCGAGGAAAAGGAGGCAGGTTGCTAAAATAAAGCATTCCTCAGAAACCACTAGTTGCTTCACTCCTTCAAACATCAGCGTACGGATGTGATATTAGATTTCAGACAAGGCATAACATACAGGCAAAAGTCTTGAATATCTTGGAACTTGTATGCACCCTCAAGTATTTGTAGGTTCTAGAACTATGGAATCCACATGTATGACAGAGGAGGTGTGCAATATTATCTCATTGCAAATGCCTTCTTTATACGATGCTTAATTATGATTTACCCACTTGATGTTTTTTGTTTGGTCTCTGTTTGAACTCTACTCTGAAGTTAGAAATTGAATTCTAAACTAGCCAAATGACTGAAATTTTTTTGAGGAACTTCCTGTCGTAGTTGGTATACGAGTGAGCATGACCAAAACGGAGAGTTAATCAACTCATCAGTTTGCTCCTACCGGTTACCACTTACCACTGATGGAAAGGCCGATCAAAGTCAGGAACAGAATACAGATTCCTTAAGCTCATTAATCTTGAAAGTTGGTCATTGACTACTAAAATGGAGCCTGCCAGATTTCATGAGTCTATACATCAATGACCACGCCAGATACAGAATATACTAGCATCTAACTGAGACCCCAGACAATGTGCAATTACTGTCAACTTCTTCCCGCATTTCAAACTGTCGAAATTCCCAGAAATCTTACCTATGCAGAAAATGGCAAAGACTGAGGAATTCAAATTGCACATTCTAATACGACAATCAGATTGCGTATAAATGACATGAAAATAATATCAAAAGAACAGAAAATCGGAAAATTAGTAATTACCCTCTCGTTTTGAGGTCCCATCCCTTCAATTCAGCGACTTCAACAAGAGCATCCTCCCACCTCTTCACTTCCTCAACCCCGAACTTCTTCCTGTGCTTGGCCATGGCATTCCTGTACAGCCCAGTCCTGAGCTTCACATCCGAAGGCGACGCGTTGAAGAACACCGGCAAGATATCCTTATTCCCCTTCGACCGAGCCACGCAGTCCACCATGTGGGCGACCTCGCGGAGGCACCACGAGCTCGACGCGTAGTCCTTGGAGAAGATGGGCACGTAGATCTTGGACACGTCGAGCGCCCGCATGAGCTCGCCGCCGATCTCCCTGCCGACGCGGAGCTCCTCGTCATCTCGGTAGACGCGGATTCCAGCGCCGAGCATGTCGTGGTAGAGGCAATCGGTAAACCCCGTGCGAGTATCAGGTCCCCTGAAGCTCAAGAACACCTCGTACTCCTCGCCGGCCGGCGCCGGCGCGTCGCCGCCGCTCGCCGCGGCTCCGGGGTTGCTCGTCTCCTCTCTCTTGACCGCCGCGGTGGGTTTGCGGAAGATTTTGGACGCTTTCGATTTGACGAACGCGAGCACGGTCGGAGCGAGCAATCCCAAGGCCCTGACAAAAATGCAACAAAGTTTGAAGGCTGGCTTTTTCATTTCCATCTTTTGGGTTGGTGAGCTTTGAGGCGGAAGAGAAAAAAGGAAGAGTAAGAGAGCGGCTTACAGTCCGCCGAGCATCATGGCGGCGAACATGGCGGACACGCGGCGGGGCGTGCGGTGGTAGCCGAGCGGCGGCGGCTGGCAGGACGAGCACCACGCGAAGGAAGAGCCGCACGTCGTCGGAGAACGACACGGCGCGTGCAGGATGAAGTTGAACCCCATCGCGATCGCGGGTCAGCTCTGTATTCGCTTCGGATCGGATGTAGAAGAGAAGGCGATCATCCAAAGAGAGATGTGCAGTGATCTTGGCGTTCGGTCTGGTCAAAGAGTTGACTTTGGGAATGTCGATTTGCTTCGGGACGAAGCAATATGTCCAGCACGAGAAGGAGAGGGGAGGGAATTTGTTCCAGGGCCAATTGAATCTTGGGCGCTGATCTTGTGGGCGGCGGGTGGGCCCGCCCTCCCAGGTAAATATTTCTCAAAGAGCCGCCGCGGGAGAGGGGGGGGGGGGGGGGGGGTGGGGGGAGAAGAGAGAGCCAAATGGATTTTAAGAATTAAAAAGCAACTTGCGTTCTATACAAGTCAACAATTTCCCATAAATACGGGCTTTTTAATACGTGTACACGACATAATCATAAGATAAATTGAATGAGAATCATTAAAAATGGTGGGCTCCATCAGATTTGCATTTTTGTTTTGGTCGAGAACTCCATGAAATATGATGACGAATTATTATTCACATTTATCTGAATACTTTTTGCTCCATAAAAAATTTGCTAGACACATTGAAAATCAATTTTATTTAAAATAAAATATTCGTTATTCACGAGTAAATATTATTAGTGAGTCAAAAAATATATTATATACATGAAAGTTTATTACTTTTTGTATAAAAAATAACCGAGCGTTGAAATACACAAATTTTTGTAGGGATTTATATTAATGACCTTATAATTCATCAACACGATTGCATCTCTTACCATCTTTCTTCCCAAAATGCTATCAATATGTTACATTGCCTTCTTTTATGAACCAATTTGCTATATTACTTTATATGGTGCTTTTTTTTCCTAAGGTTTTCTCAGGTATGCGTAGGAACCATCTTGGTTCTTCTCCCCGAAGTATATCAAAATCCAGAATCTCAAATCATTCATCTTGGCGTTCCTTTTTTTTTTTGTCCTCGGTGGATTTTAATTCTTTCTAGGTGAGAACATTGTGAACGAATGGGACCAAATGAGCTTCAATTATAAGTCTACAGGATTTTAATCCTTATATTTTTCATGCTGCAACGACTTGGTCAATGAAAGCAGGACAATAGGATTTGAATAAGGTGTCACTTCTAGCGAATTTAAAGATGGTGAAGAGAACATGACATATCAAATTACACACCAAACAAGAGGGGAGCATTTCCTAATCATACGTGGGATATTGAAATCAACTCATAAGAGACTGACGTGGTGATAACATTTAGTACTAGAATTAAAGCTTAGATGAACATAAGCAATTTCTCGAGTGAGTTAATTTAGGAGTGTGCTACAAGCTTTTACAATGCTTCAACAATGCTTTAGGAGAGAGCATATCTAAGTACCAAATTCATTTTTTTCTTCCACCTCTTGACTCATTTTGATGCCATCATATTGCTCACTTCACTATGCCATTCATTAGCTAAGCGCGAGACTAATTATAACTGCAAGGGAGGAGCATAGCAGAGAGACAGGCGATGGGCATTTCCGCTAAAACCACCGGGGTTTGTGTAATTCGGTAATTTTCAGAATTTCTTCCTAAACACTATGAATGCGCTTTCATTGTTTCAACATTAGTAAAGTCTAAATTTTCACGAATTGAGAAATCATCATCTTTGCTCGCATTCAAGTTTTGGTTATATGTTTAGCCCGTTGATTCTAAAGTGGCCTCATTTATTCTTGTGATTTTTCCAATTTTGTTCATCCTTGAGAAGGAGAGGCTCTGGTAGCAAATGCAGAGAATGAATAAACAACAGACTGGACGTCTTTTAGCTTGTTAGATCGAACGTTATGTCAATTACAGAAGTTAAAAATTTATGTGCAATAATTTGAGAAAAGAAAACAAAAACCACCGTCTTGGTGAAGCTTTCGTCATCACCATACTATAATCAACTCCAGGAGATTCGGGAACCCAACGACTTGATTTTGCTCACGAATGAAGAATGGCAACACTGGAGGCGGTGTTCAGGATGAATTTCACCAGCAGAGCTGACGAAAGCAAAGGCCCGTGATGGCTCACGATTACAGAGTCCTGGCAATGCTCACGATTACAGAGTCCTGGCGATCGAAGAGCTGAGCGGCAGTGGATGGCTTTTGGAGGATGCATCCTAGAGGCTACAAATAACAGTAAACGGTGTTTTGGTGAATCCCACCTTCAAAAGCAGTACAAATAGAACACTGACAATATATGCAGCAATTCAAGCATGGCGGTTACCTTCAGCAATGGTTTTGATGCAAGATTGTTGATGCTGCTACCAATTGCCCGGTGCCAAGAATTGCCCGGGGTATTTTGTGACCCTGCAAAGATCCAGTGCAATATGCACTTAAGGACTTCATGGAACCGATAAAATCCAACTTTGTTTCGGATAAAAAGAATCGTAAACAGAGTTGGAGCATGTACCTTAGGTCGCTCTCCAGCTTCTTAGATTAAAAGGAGATGTCCTGTCGAAGACTCGAAAGTACAACAGCAGTTCGTACAGGACAGAGACTATTAAGCCGCTGGGCATATGTCCAGTTCAACACGCTCGGATAATTTTGGTAGTCTGGGTCCATCTTCAAAGATACCTTTCACCTTCCTGAGACGTGGTAACTCCTCGAGCCCGTTAAGGTTTGTCACACCTTCGCAATAAGAAATTTTCAGGACTACCAAACTTTTAAAATTTTTAAGACCATCAATCTCTGCTAATTCGCAGTATTTTAGTTCTAGTTCTGACAGATGATGTTGCAGGCTAGAAAATGTTGGCTCCGGAATCTTGCAGTGTTTGAGCCGCAAAGTCAATAAGCTTGAGGAGGGAAGTTGCGTGAGGTCTAGCTCCTTCATGTAGGATAAAGAGAGTTCCCGGAGCTGAGTAAGGGCACTAAAATTCCCAGGGAGATTGGTGACCTTTGAAACGGACAATTGCAAGGTCTCTAGACTAGGTAATCTCGCGATCCACTCAACGTTTGGGGTCTGACTCGATGACCCCGATTTCAAGCGTAGCTCTTTCAGATTTGTCAGATATGACAAGTCCGGGACTGCCATGTCTCTGGATCCCCAGCGGAGACTGAGTAAACTGGGGGGCAACGCTGGTAGTTCTTTAAGTTGGTTGCATTTAAGGATGTCAAGGATTTGGAGGCGAGAGTGATCGCAAATGCCCCGAGGCAGCTCAGCCACATTGGATGACTTCAATCTCAAAATTCTCAAACAGGATAATACTGAAATATCACAACAAACTTGGCCCCCCAAACTTATGCAGCCAGAGAAATCTATCTCTTCCAGTTTCCCTAACTCCACAATATATTCAGGAAATTTTTGTAGGTGTGTGTGTTCCATCTTCAGCGTCTTCAAATTTCTCAATCCCTTGACTGACTCTGGTAGTTCACTGATTCCAGTGAATGAGAGGTCCATTACCTCGAGCAGCCCCAGCTTCTCGATCGAAGGTGGAAGTTTATTGAACCTACGACATTCCCTTAGAGAAAGTCTCTGAAGTTTCTGAGGAAATTCAAAAGTTTTTGGAACACGCACCTCTTTAGCACCATCCAGAGCAAGACTTGTGAGACTGTCTAGGCAGCTGATTGTGGATATATCTTTCAACTCTTCACAGCCACAAGCACTAAGTTTTTTAAGACCCTGCAAAGAACCTTTCTGGATATAAATTATGTCGATGCCAGTTCCATCAATCAGAAGTTCCTTCAAAGATTTCATCTGGGCCAGTTCTGGGGGCAACTTCTTGACTCGCCTGCAGTTTCTCAAATTTAAGGAACTTAAGTTCTCCAGTCCACGAATGAATGTCCCAATTCGAGAGAGCTGAGTACAATCTTCCAATATCAAAATCTCCAACTTGATTGGAGCTTGAAAGTTCAACGATGCATGTAACTTATCACATCCTTGTAAATTCAAGACTTTCAATTCCTCCACCTTCTGCAATGTATGAGCAAAAGAAGATATCAAACTAGACTCGCTCATATCAATCATCTTAATACGAGATTTAAAAAGCAAATATTGGCCATACCTCTGCGATTTTCTTCCAGAATTCTGAATCTTTGGTGACCGGACTCCAAGACAGATCGAGAATGACTAACTCCTTCAAATGCATATTACCTAGCTCAGGAATTGAATGGCACTCTCGCCAATCAAGCCACCTCAAACTTGAAGGAAGCTTCGTAATATCTCCTTGGATTTTAGCCTGATCCAATCTGAGGTAAATCAGATTCGACATTTTCCAAAATCGTTCACATTCAAAACTGTCGGGGCAACCCTTTTCAACTGTGAGACCAATGCCTTTGACACTTATAGTACCCTGCCAAGTGTCGGTTGGGGAAAAACGTACGAGTAAGTTGAAAAACTCTAATTTCTCTTACTGCTTCTAATGGAATGAGACAAATCAAAATTATAAAATCAGTAGGTATCCACTACGAGTTCTAAATCGTGTTAGGAACAAATCCCTTTCTCTTCACTTCAAGATTAAATCGTAGAGTTTTGCTAGCATAATAATTTTTGAGTTACTTAACAATAATAGCTTGTTTTGAGCCATGAATTTTAGAATGAATATAAATCGCAGCAATTTATAATTATTGGTGATTTGGTATATTGTGGTTCAAAACAGACTGTTATTATCACAATAAATAAAAAATTGTCATCCGATCATTTTTCTTTTCAAAAACTTACTTGAAAATCCTCTGGGACGGGAAGGGCACCACTCTGATTCCAATACCTGCAGCGCTTACAACGACCTTTGTCCTTGACAAGCTTCCTGCCGAAGTCTCTTACCAGATCGTGCATTCTTAATTCATTATTTTTGCCAATTTCCAATAAATGCATGTCGCAAAGGTCTTCTATTTCTCCAGGAGGACAGCAACCACAAGCCTTCCACATGTAAGAGGGAATCCTCTGATCCTTTCCAATAAAAAAGCATGCTATGTCCAGGAATATCTCCTGTGTACCAGGATTTAAAGAATCGTAACTGGCCCTAAAGGCAGCTTCTACTTTTCTCTCATCGGGATGATCTCTTAAGGAATCCCGAGTACTACTCCATATATCTATGTTCTTTGTCTTCTTTAAATATCCTGCCCGAAGCACAATAGCCATAGGATGCCCTCCAAGAGCTTTGACAATGTCCCTGGAATGGGAAACGTACTCGGGGTCATCTAGGAAAGCATCCCCTCGAAAAGCATGCTTACAAAAGAGTTGAAGAGCAAGATGATCTCCCAATGTACTAACCTCGTATTCTTCAGCTTCTCTATCTCTGTCTTCTTCTCCAAAGTCGAAATGCTTTATAAAATTTTTTTTGTTAGTGGTCACAATAATTCGACTTCCTGGACCAAACCAACTAAACTTCCCGGCTAATGCTTCAATTTGCTCGCTCATATGCACATCATCAAGCACGATGAGAACCTTCATTTGTTTAAATCGACTTGATATTATTTTAATACCATGACCAGAAGATCTCAAGGATTCAGGTTTTTCTTTTTGAAGGTCAGCAATCAAGAATGTTTGGGAATCCTTGATTGGTTTCGAATTTATATCTTCGAGGAAGCTACATTCATCAAAGAACTCATGCAACTTGTTGAAGACAACCCTTGCAAGAGTAGTCTTTCCGACACCCGGCATACCACATATGCCGATGACGCGTACGTCTTCTCCACATACTCTCGTTGCTTTTCCCTGGCTGTGGACAGCACCAAGTTTTGTCATCATCTCTTGAACATGAAGATCAATTCCAACTAGTTTGTCGGTTACAAGTTGGTCATCCTTCTTCAACACCTGCCAGACACGCGTAAAAACTTTGTCTACGAGCTGGGACTCATGCCTGCAAACATAAGTGATGAAGCACGGGATCGCAACAAAGTCAATAATGAGAGAGAGAGAGAGAGAGAGAGAGAGAGAGAGAGAGAGAGAGAGAGAGAGAGAGAGAGAGAGAGTGAGTGAGAGTGAGTGGGGAATGAACCGACAAAAATTAGATCAACCAACGGGAGCAGGGGAATCTTCACTTAAAATGGAAAGCAAGTTTTAATGCATCGTCCAATTCCCTTTCATGCACAAACCAATTTCGACATTGATATCATGCGATCTGCAAAACAAAACTTCTAGCCATGAGGAACGAACAGAGCATGATGGACCAGGTCGGTTGGTCTATCTTAAGTAAATTCATTTTCAAATGGCCACTTTAATCGAGTGACTGGTCCTTCGATAGACATATAGAACTTCAACCTGTTAATTCACCGATCCATTTCAGAAGAATAACCTTAAAGATCTCTCTAGCATGCATCATCATCGATATGCTCATGTATAATATTTGTTGGAAAAGGTAAGGGTTCATTCTCACATCATCTTATACATTTTTTTTCCATTTATCTAGGAAAGAAAGCAGAAGCCAGAAATAAAAGAATTACCCCCCATTTATGTTCTCCCGATTAAATCCGCTTAATCCCCCGATATTCCGGAAAACATATTTCCATCTTTGTATGGTATCTGCGTTGACTCCATTCTGCACATGTTTCTCGAAGGACCTTCCGAAATCCCCAGCCTGGCGTTTTACATCGTTGGGACTAACATCATAAAAAATCGGGATGATAGTCTGTCCATTCAATTCTCGGCACTCCCACATTTGTACCACCTCCATGAGGCAACTTCTACTGGAAGCATAATCCTTAGAGAAGACGGCTATTGAGATCGTCGACTGCTTGATTGCGTTTTTTAGCTTCGGATGGATCTCTTCTCCGGCACGGAGCTCTTCGTCATCTCTAAAGACTTTGATTTCTGCCTTTTTCAATCTGCTATAAAGGTGATCCGTGATTGTTTTGCGAGTATCTTCACCTCGAAAACTCAGGAATACTTCATAATTGATTCCACACGAAAACAATGAAGATGATTCCTGTCAAATCAAGGAAACTAAAGTAAACATAGTGTTCCAGAACAAGTCTTTACGGATCTGGCCCCAAAACAAAAAAATAAAAAAAGTTTCATGGTTCCGATGGAGCCGAGCCTAACACAGCAAGCTGACTGCAACTGAATCTTGCAGCTCATGCATTTTGGCTGTTTTAATACCCATAATTTTCAGAACTTTCGTAATACTCAAACGTTGATTAGCGAATTCACACGTAATCTTTTCATAATTTTCTCAAATTTAAATGGTATCTCAAATTTTAGGGGAAAGCAAATCAATACTTAACAGACCCAGCGTACAACATCAAAAGTGCTTGGAGTTTTGATACGATCTGGTGATTTTGATTTGATTCAATCGTTCACGTCAAGGGAGAATTGTAACATTTCAGACGATGTTTAGCAATTTGGGGGGCTGAACCACAAGCAGAGGATCGATACCACCATATTCATATCGAAGAAACAATAATACAAATCCCAGAGATCCAGAGGAAACGAACCGGGCATTTTCTCTTCCTTCCAGCAGCCACATCTTCAGGAGCCATAACTCGGAGAATTATTAGAAACACCCCGCCCGGACCAATTCGCTCGCTCGCTCTCTCTCTCCCTCTCCCGTTGGGCATAGGAGGTCTATAGACATTTTTAGACAACATTATAAGTCTTTCTCCATTACAAAAAGTCGAGAAAAAAACAAAGAGACGAAAAGGACTTTTCAGTGGTTGGAATCGATAAAGCAGATACAGTGAACTGATTGGTGGCCCTCTCAAGTCAGTTCCATTCAATCGGATCGAGAAAGACGATGCAATGAAGTGATCGGTTGTCCTGTCAAGTCCTGGTTTTATGTTTTATTTTTACTTTCTCACCTTGGCAAACGAGGATGGATTCCACGCAGGTCTCACAGTACGAGTTCTCCAGTCTGGAGCTAAACTCGGCCAGGTTCCTCCAGCTGGAACCCAAAGTTGAATATGCACCGTTCGAGTCCGAGTCCAGGTAGATTCTTTAATTATAAAAGTTGTTAAAGCACAGATATCTTGGTAATACTTCAAACCACCGGAATATCTAGCTTTGAGAAAATATTGTGTACACAAGAGCACCACATCATATGAGGCCCATCTGTAGAAATTTTGAAAACGCCTCGACGTGTCTGTCTCCTCTCTTCGTTCAATGTGCCGTGAGAGGGTCCGACCTGTACTGTAAAGAACTAGGCACTCTCTCTCTCTTCTTTCATATGCATTATTTTCTCCCAGAGATGAGAGAGAGAGAGAGAGAGATAGACAGAAACAGAGGGAGAGCGAGAGCCTGGTCATGGCGGAACCATGGAAGCCCCAGGGCACAACCCTAAAGCTCCTGGAGCACGACCGCGCCATGCTCTCCATTGCCACGGGCCAGTGAGGTGTCTCACTAGACGTCTGCGAGGTCGAGACCTCACCAGATCGGTGAGCTTGAGCATCGCCAGCGCCAGACCTCGGCAAGCTCGGGCTTCGCCAGCGTCCAATGAGCTTGTCCCTCGCCTGGCTGGTTGCCAGCCACCAGCCGACATAACGAAGAAGAAAGAAAAAAATAAAAATAAAAAGTAAATAATTATAATTTTGATTTTTTAAAAATCTTTTTATAAGCCTGGTGTTTTGGAAATGGGTTTTAAACTCTAATTTAAACTCATTTATTTTAGTCTTAAAACTCATTTACGATCAACACTTCAAAATCGGAGTGATTCATGGTTCATTTATATTTAAGATTCAATCTGACAAGTCTAGAGAAGATACAAATGCCTTCAGAGAAAATATTGTGGGCAACAGTGAAGGGCGAGGCAAAGGACGAGGCGAAGTCGTGAAGCGCTATCGAAGTCGATGACTTCCAAGGTGGAGTTTGTTTGATGGCAATTTCCTCATGAATACTTGTTGCACATTCTGATCAGGAAAGGCTTGCAGCGTTTGGCGGACTGCTCCTCATATTACGTAAAAGCATCTTCTAGGTGAGACGACATAGGAAAAATTCTAAAAAAAAATCTTAAATATCTCTAACAATCTAAAATTAAAACACTTATTATCGAGTATATTAGACCTGGATTGTGGGTTAAAAAAAGAGAGTAACGGAGGAAGCTTAAAGAATTGATGGGCAGTTGAGGAAGAGAGAGAGATTACGGTATATATACAAATTTTATGATTTGTACACAAGCTCCTAAAGTTTCTCCTGTAAATTTATTTGTCTATTGACTTTCAAATACTCGTAAATTGTTCTTGGGAATAGAATAAAAAAGAATAAGTTCCAAACAGAAACTGTTTCCGAAAACAGAATGATTATCAAATGCATCATAACTACCGACGCTTGAACTTTAGCCAACTAATTCAAGGTTTCATTTTTTAAATGTACCAAAATAAATAAATAAAATAAATATCAAGAATGCCCAATTCGTCCATTTTCCAATTTGCATGAGTCTAATTGATCGGACCTTAGCCTAGTATGCTGGGAGAAGGGCTTCACGGGAATCAAGGCCGGAGGACCCGAATTAAGAGTGGTCCAAACCCCCACGGTTATTATTACCTTATTTTACTGTTGGGGTTGACTCTGAGAACAAAAGCAGTTTAAGGACTTGCTTAGGTCCTAAATTCCATCACTCTTACCAACCGATAAAAACACCCGGGATCCGGATCGTAATGATGTACAGCTAATTCAAAGAGCATGCCGGTAGAACTTTGGATTCTTTTCAAGTTGAACAACGGACGATATGAATTTTGCCGACAAATCGAGTACTCAGCAGGACAAAATGATCTAACGCGCCTTCAACTTGCAAAAGGCACGGCGAAATCCCATCTGGACACTCCATGAGGCCGAGGATGAGGTGGGCATTAAAGGTTCTGCAATCTAAAACATTTACATTCTGTGATGCTCTCCATTGTGGACATGAGGGGTTAATTGTCCTACATTGGGACATCACACAGTGTATGCCATCTTTTCTGAGCTGAAACAATGCATTTCCTTCCATTGTCTACGGTAGAGGAACGCAACAGAGAAAGATTGAACCAAGGGGGTCCGGCACCTCAGAGAAGAACTTATCATATAACCTGAACAGAGAATTTCACTGACAATCGGAGACATGAAGATGCTCATGCTCCAAGAGCTACAAGATGAGCAGAAGAGTCAACGGGAGGAAGAGGGAAAGAAGATAAACATATAAACGAAGAAAGAAAATGAAAAAGAAAAAAAGTCTTTGGACTAAGATGCCCCTAATTATGATTTGGAAAGTGGCATGTGAGATATGCATGCTCACTAGATTTTTATTTGAGACAAAGTCCACCATGAAATTTTTTTTTGGTAAAAAAAATGATCTCACTTTAAAGTTTTATTTGAAATTTTTCAGGTGTTCTTTCATCCAAAAAGATGAGATAAATAATTATTTAATTGGCATATAATCGAATAGCAACATTGTTAAAGCTTACTAAGCTTACTAAGACGTTAGATTGTTAACTTTTATGACAGGTGATGTTGCCTTGCTAAAAAATATCAAATAAATGAGTGTGTTTGGACTAGGGGTGAGCATGGTCCGGGTTGGTCCGGGCCACCCTCTAACCCTAGGACCAACCCATACAGTGTTGGTCCTCAATTTTTAGGACCGAGGACCGACCCTATTGAGCTTGGGACCAAGGACCGGACCGACCCAATGGGTTCGGTCCGGTTCCAGGGTCAACCCGGGACCGATCGATAATTTTTTTGTCTTATTTTTTATACTTCCTAAAAAAGCAAACTTACAAATTCAAATTACATATCTATTGACAATGCGGCAATGTGCAACTAAACTATAAATACCAATACATATTTAGCAAATTTAAGATGGCACAATAATAGAAATTTCATACCTACTAACTGCTCATCGAGATATGGAACAAGATGGAAAGTTCTTATAATCATCTATCTTTAATATTCATAACATCATATGCAAAAACGTTTTCCTGCATTTGATCATGTAGAGTCCACTCAACCAAAAAATGAACTTCACACCACTTGACTCGCAAATCACCGTAGCAAATGCAGTACTACTCTACTCTTCAAAAACTTCTATCATTTGACACAAATTGAAAGCAAAGTGCAGCTGAAATTCATTAGTAAAATACAATTAAACCATAAAAAGTTTAAAATACTTAATATAAACCATGAATATATAACTTCACATCTTGTTAATTCACTTGAACTTCTAAACACCTTAAAACAAAACAAATGACACGTAATTAATACTCAACAAAAGTTTTAAATTGAAATTACTATTAGTGCTATTGATAGAACATCTCAATATAATATAATATAACAGACATTTTACTTAGATTTGAATATATAAAATAATTATAAATAATATAATATACAGGGTTGGTCCAGGGTTGGACCGACCCAAAACTCTTAGGACCGAGGACCAACCCGCACAGTATTGGTCCTAGAATTTCAGGACCAAGGACCGACCCAATCCCCTTGGGAACCGGACCAAGACCGGCAGGGTTGGGCCGGTCCAGGGTCAGTCCAGGGTCGACCCTAGACCGCTACTCACCCCTAGTTTGGACTCAATGAAGGAAAGTTAAAGCAGTTTCGATGTATTTTGGAACCCACCTAATGCTTACAACAAGACAAGCCACTCGCGAATTGAAAATTAAAGAAGGCAGAGGGTAAATACGGTAGATGGATACCAGATGACAGAACGTAGGTCTTTACCCGACTTATAATATATGTCAAAACACATTCCTCGCATTTAGGCCACAACTCCTAGATACTGCAAGGATAAATCTGAAAATAGAAGACATGATCATGGAGAAAGCACTTTAATCGGTCTATTCACTTGTTCTCTTTTAACTATTGAACTAAGACAAGCTTGAGACTTAAACATCCTACAAGACATTAGCAAGCCTCAAGAAAGATAAGTTATTTGCCTAGTAATTATGAAATGGCCAGAAAAGAGTACTCAAGTTGGTTTCTCTTTTTGGATTATTGCTTGCTAATGGATCACACTAGATTTCCTTATTTCTCCCTTTCTTTCCCCTTGTCTACTTCTAGTGCGACTTTGGGACCGAAAGAACCTCAAAACACAGTTGCAATCAACAGTTTCAGGGATGGTCATCCTTGGACGGCACTGGAATGTAATGATGTTTTTATGAGGCTCCGGGACTCCTCAAGTTAGAAGCTGTACTGCAATAAAACAAAACCTATCTATCAGCCGGTATCAATCTTATGGGACTGAAAGTGCTGAGAAAGGACATGGTAGAGGTTTCTATGCAATATAAACAGAAAAGAGTGTTAAAATGGAATGTTTTCCAAGACCTTTTATTATTATTTTTTTGAATGTTCTAAAAACAAATTTATCGTTTCAGAGGAAACGCCTATATCTACTATAGGCCTAATTACCCCCCCCCCCCCCCCCACCCAAAAAAAAAACCACCAAGATGAACGTGCCTTACTTGGTTTCTCCCGCACCTAAGTCCCAATGATAAGAATGAACTCACCAAATTAAATAATGGAAAGTGTAGTAGAAGATTAGATAAACAAGAAAAAAAAAAGTGAGAAGAGATGACACCCCATTAGAGACTCTGCTAATCTGTAAGTAATCTGCCTTCTGTATTCATGGGCTTTAGGGTGTATAATGTTCTGAATGCCGGGTTGGGAGTGGGTGGAGAGAGAGAGATGGTCAGCGAGAAAATTCAGAAGGAAAAGTTAACGGCGATCTCCCAGTCCCGTCTTGTTTGTTATTCTTCACTCTGTTATTTGGAAGGAGAAGTGAGCTTATCATTTTCATGTTCTCTTCCTCATCATTTAGGTTGTGGAATACCGATATATATATATATTAGTTTTTATATTTTGAAAACCCTAATTAACTCTCTCTCATGGTCGGTGCGCCTCCTTCAGTCCTCAACACTCCTCAGGCACTTTCCCTCAAAAAGAAACCCTAACCTTTGGTCCACTCTTAATCCTCCTCACGCAAGATCCTCTTAATTCTCGCGCCTCGTCTTGCTCTCAGTCGCCTCTCGGCTAAACTTTCACCTTCAGCCCTCCATCCCTACATCACAGTCGTGGCCTTGCATACGACTCTCCCTCGCGGTCATGACCTCACCTCTCTCTTACTCTCGACTCAATGTAATGGCCGTTCTCTTGCTATTATTGCTTGATTTCTGTCGCTGGAATGGGATTTCTTATGGGAACGCGGCTTTAGTTATGCTAGAAATTATCCAACACTCAATTTGGTGTCTTCTCACTTTTATGGGAAAAGTTTCGCAGTCTTCTTTTCATTCAATTTCTTTTACGTTTCATAAAACATGGAAAACTAACGACATTGAAACACACTAAAAGTCGAACAAGATATACCAATATGTCATTAATAGAGTAAGAACCCGACCTTTGTCGGGCAAAATTAAATACTGCCTTTACATTAAGCCTTGAACAGGATCCCAGCCATGCCCGATATAAAAAATGCAATTAGTCTAGGCTAATGAATGCAAATTTCCCTAAACTTTGGCGATAATGAAATGTTAAACCTAGATATGAAATTGAGTTTAAATAAACTAAATACCGTGATGAAATTCTTACCTAAATGCAATTCTTTTTTTTAAAATCTTTTTCATCTCCAATATTTTATATTTTCCTCATGGAAAAAACAGACTAGAATCTAAGATAACATCGGTCACACAGGATAGACTTGTGTCATGGACAGGATTCTCCCGTGCTAAGTATCCTTGTGAGTAGAGCTTGGTGTGATTGAAGTGAAGAATGAGTGACGTAGAAGGGACAGTACAACTAGTTCTTAGGAGTGGCGTCAGGGTATTTGTGCTAGGAATTCTATAATAGAACAATTATAACTACTAGGAGTTTTAAAAGCAGGTTTGGCCTCCCGTGTATAGACTAATCAATAGTTGATGTTGCTTTCCCAATGAGACCATGGCAAGCTGAAATCACTTGTTGCACCTTAATGTTCTGTGTGTCTCGCGCAAAACATTGGATGCCCGAGCTAAACTAAGTGTGATGCAATCCTACGTGATGATGCAATTCGTTATACTCTTCTTAGGAACAATTATAAACAGAAGGCTGGTCCAGTGTTTTCGGCTCACTAGGTGCTGCAAAGGTTGTTTCATGGCCAAGAAACTATCAGTCCATGACACTTGAATGGCGATTGCATAAATGCTTAGTGCAAAATGAATGGGCGAACACTAAGGCTCTATTTGTTTCGCAGAAAATAAATGATATAAAAGATATTTTTTTTTCTTCTAAAAATGCTCATTTGTATAACTTGAAATAATTAATTAACAAAAAAAAATTAATCAATGATCACAATTCATGTCTAGATATTTTTGTGAATGATAAAAAATATTTTTCATTTATTTATTTTTGTAAGTGATAAAAACGATCAATTTTAAAAATTATTTTTCGAATAATTTATTTTTCGCAAAATAAACGAAACCTAATTCTAACATCAGTAGACATCAATATAAACACGGATATGAGAAAATCAACTAACGTGACATGATGAGGTTCACCACTAAGGGGGAACACGGCTTTGAGGCAAATTCGTTGTTTTTGGGTAAGCAAACATAATGGCCGGTTTTGATGAGAACATTAAGACGCGAGTATCACAAGTCAATAGTTCCTTGGCCATGGAATACCCCATGCGGCGCTTGAGAAGTGGAATTCGCCAGGCCAACCTTCGTTCTATAGTTGTTTCAATGAACAATACGACGAATAGTACTTTTATACGAGATCATACCACGCCCAACTTCACTTGGACATCTAGTCCATCAAGTGAGACAACAGATCTCTTTAGGCTCAATAATTGATTTCAATTTCCCATGGCCTCATCAAAAGAACGGCATCAACTCTCGACTAGTATGTGCATGGGAGGCTAACCCCGTCTTCAAAGCTCCTAAATAATATAATCATTTATATCCTAGAACTCTTAGCACTAACCATCCTGATCTCACTCCCAGTTGTGTTTATCCTCTTTGCATGCTCACTCTTTATTCGATAACCCCCAGCTTCACTCCCAAGGGTTCATCGATATGAGAGAATCATAGACTGTGACACAAACACATGATTTAAGCATTAAGCAAGACATAATCAAACCTCATATCCAGGCTAATCAAACTGGTGGGACTGAGATAATGAGTTTGCAAAACCCAATAGGGCGAGACAGACTGACATACTTGGCTTTAAACTACGATTTCGCGCTCGGCAGATCTGATGAACAATAGATGACAGGGAGCACACGAAAAACATTAGACTCCTACATTAAATGATGGAAGGAAATAAATGAACAAGCCTGGATGGACCTCTCTCAAATTTCTCACTCTCGTTTCCTTCTCAACTCACTCTCTCGTGCTCTCACGGCCAAACTCACTCTCATTCACTCACCCACGGTTTGGGAGAGCTGTGGGAGATGTTCTCCAGCTCACTCTCTATTTCCCTCACTCCCTCTCTCTTTCATGGATTGAATGGTTACGAAGTGAAGAAATTTATTCTTTATACTCCCCACTCCCCAATTTATGCTCACCGTTTGGACCCATTTTTGGGGTACAATGGAGGTCCTTGTCCAAGCTCCATATGGTGAGGTCTTTTGTCCGATGGTTTGTACTATGCATGGGGTTATTGGCCGGTCAAAGGGGAGAGGATTTGTCCACTGGTTCGTGCCATACTCAAAAGAGGAAGCCCTTTTGCCTAAGGGTTTGTACCATGCTTGGGGTTCAAAGGAAGTCTATTGCCCCTTGGATTTAGAGGTGTATGGCCGACCAAGGAGATCCTATTTTGACCAATTTGGTTCAAATTTAATGTGCCATTGTTTCCCTATACGGTATACCTAAAAAAGCCTTATTTACTTGTCCAATATTTTCCTATTTAATCACCAACGTATCTTTCCGATCAGGACGTAGACAAACTGCAGGTCGATCTATGCGCTTTCTCTAAGTTCTGCCGTTTGTTCCTTAGCTCCTTAGGAATGAAGGGGAAGACATAAGGACGGGCTTTTCGGGCTAAGGTAAGAAAGTCAGCCTTTACGACTGTGAAAGCAATTCCTTCGTGGGACTTGGATTAGCGGCATATCCACAAAGGAGGCAAATTAAAAGGGCTAATAATGCGAAAATGTGAAGCAAAATGGGTGATTCGAGAGTTATCATTATTTGGACGAATTTTAAAAGTAAAGGATACGCAAAAATGAGATATATGAACTCGAGTCCACGCAAAGTGCAATATGCAAGTTTATGCAATATAGATATTTTTGGTTCGGGATCAAATTCCAAATGAATTCGATCCCTAATTTTTCTTATGAAAAGCACAAATAGTCTATAAGCAAAAATTTAAGTGTAAAAACTATATTTAAATTGAAAGAAGAACCAGAAAAGTTGAACAGCATGTAATGAAAAATAAATGTAAAAATTAACCACGTCACTCATGTCAAAAGATGCAAAACATCCTTCCCTTTCAGATAAGCCTACGACAGCATCGATTTGGCAGGGGAATTCATAAACTTGATCTAGAAGTGAGGAGACACATGGTAACTAAAAATTTGACAAATCAACTAAAGGCATAACGTCATAAACCATAGGTAAAGAAAGAATGAGAACTCCAAACATCAAAGTGACCCAATATTCTAAGTGACAAATCTGCCAGAAAGTAGCATACACTTGAGGCGTTACAGATTTTTCCAGCTTAATTTTGTTTAGGAGAAAATCAACTGGTGCACAACTTTCCTTTCGGAAGAGACCGATGTGCTCACCCGGAGGGGCTGCTTTTTGCTCGCGGCGGTTGATTTTGGCCTCAACTTGTCTTCAGGGGGAATTCAATAGAATCAAGCTTGAAATTGACTCCAACGAATTTGCCTTATTCGCCTGCTCCCCTAGCTTCCCTTAACAAGGTGGATGGCCATGCACAGATATCAGTTAGAACTGAGGAGAATCCAGCATCACGTATTTGGAAAACGAGCCATTACATACTTCAATGCATCCTGTACTTGCGCCGACTTCTCAGCCGGACATTCACTGATATTCAGCTTTTCCAAAGATGTTAATTTTTCTAGGCCTTCAATTTGACTGATCTTTTTGCATCGAATGATCTCTAAAACTTTCAGCGACTTCAAGTTTGATAGATCAGGTAAACTGAGGTCATCACAGTCAGATAGAATCAAACTCCTCAGTGAGGTTATCTGGCCAATCCCATTGAGATTTTGTATTTTGCAGTTTGATATATCTAGCCTCTTCAGGGCTTCAAGCCCTTCAAGCCCTTCAATCTCTTCTATCGCAGAGTGGTAGAGCTTGAACGATAACAGCTTCTTGGGAAGCTCAGATACATCTCTACAGCTCAAACCAGGGGGGGTAAGCATTTTGAGCCTTTTGAGGGGAGGAATATCCGTAGGCCCAAACTTCAGCTTGATAACTTGCGAAAGAGAAAGTTCTAGTTTCCTCAGTCTGGGAAACGATATCGAGAAGGATTGTTTGTCAATCATTCGTTTCACGTTGGATTCTGGCATTGGCAGTTTGGAGGGAGGTTGGCGTGCCTCCCAGTCCCCATCACTTAGGCACAGCTCCTCCAACTCCTTCAAATCTTCAAGAAGGGGTATCGCTTTCATCCTTTCAGAACTCACACGCAGACAAATTAGAGACGGGGGAAGCTTCGGCAACTCTTCAATTTCATCGCACTGAATTAAATCCAGGGTGTGAAGACCACGGATGGTGGAGATTGCAGGGGGTAGGCTAGATATACTGGAATGGCCCAGCGTCAATGATCTCAGACAATGTAGTCCCTTAATATCATGGGGAATGGCCCCCTTCAAACTCCAACACCAGGACGCATGTAGTTCTTCGAGCTTGGTTAGATACCCAATCTGCCCAGGAAATGCTCGAATGAAAGATGAGTCCATTCTCAGCACTTTCAAGCTTTTCAGATTTCCTATTGAATCTGGGAGTCCAGAGACACTAGTCGCCGATATATCCAACTCCTCTAATGACCCAATTTCACCGATGGAATATGGAAGTTTCTCCAAACAACGGCAATCCCTCAATGACAAGCGTCTTAGATTTTGCAGCTTTCCCAGTGAGCTCGGGAGCTTAGAAATTTTGGCACCTTCTAATGAGAATTCAGAGAGAGCAGTCAGATAACAAATTGAACTGGGCAGGTGAGTCAATGGGAAGCAATTTAAGCCACTGAGAATTTCGAGTTGCTTCAAATTGCCTATGGAGATGGGGATCTGCCGTACAGAAGTCCCGTCAATAAAAAGCTCTTTCAGAGCTGTCGTACAACCTAGTTCCACTGGCAACCAGTTCAATTGGGAGCAGAACTTCAAATTCAGGTAAACTAAATGTTTCAAATTGCCAATTGAAGGATCTAGCTTCACCAAATGAGAACATCGTTCAAGAATCAGGATTTCCAAATCTTTGTAATCAGAGAAGTCAGGAGTGAACAGTAAGTCAGAACACCCGGTAAGATTCAAGACTTTCAATTTCTTCATCTGCAAAGCCAAAAGGGAAAACACGCACGTGGTCAATTCGCAGATATTTAATTCAACAAAGCAACTATAAAACAACCAAATGAATACCAAACCACCTTGATTTTACTCCAACCTCCCCATTCTTCCGTGACTTTGCTCCAAGACAGATCAAGAATAACCAACTCTCTTAATACAAAATTTTCTGCTCTAAAATCCAGAGGACACCTTTGCCAACAAAGCCACCTTAAACTCGGAAATACACCTGCAAAATCTCCGGAAACTTCTGCACCATCCAACTTGAGAAAACTTATGGCTGGCATGAACGCAAAATTTACAGCTGTTAATATGCATAAATCATGAGATTCAACCTCTCCGATTCCCTACATATAAAATAAGTATCATTATCATCAGAAGCTGTAAACCAAAATACCAATCAGGAAAAAAGGATGCTTTCCTTGCCCCGCATGCTAAATAGTACATACATAATATTATTCCCTCAGAAAATGTGACATAAAAAGAAAAATGCAGCCCATATGTCAAGATGTTTGTTTGCCGAAGACAAACTGAACCAAAATTTTTTACCTTCTCCCTGTTCATTGTTTTTCGAATCATATCCTGCGTGAAAAATCTACGTGAACTTGGATCTCCAGATCCCTCTTGCTTAAAAATTCTTTTGCCAAAGCATCTCAGCAATCTGTGCATCTGCAGTTCATTGTTTTCTCCAATTTTTGCCAGGGGCATTAGAATGCAACCAGAAGATGGAAGGTAACAATTGGGCCACATATATGAAGCAATTCGGGCATCCACACCAGAGATAAAACATGCAATGTCCAGATATATATCTTTTTGCAGATGATCCAGTTCTCCGTAACATATATCCAATAGCTCTTGAAGGCCAACCATAGTCTTTTGAGAACTCATCGGACGTGCTTTCATTGCCTTCTCCATCTTTTCCCATTCTTGTATTGATTTACCCCGCAAAAATGAACCAATGACTTCAACTGCTAATGGTAGTTTCTTTGTAGCATCGACAATGCAGTTTGAGAGTCCATCATAATCAGGCATGGAAGATTGCATCCTGAATGCATGCTTGCAGAAAAGTTCAAAAGCTTGACCATCATCCAACTCACTAACCTTGTAGGTGGGAGCCTTGTTGGAATCATACCCTTCGAGAATTTCCTCATTTTGAGAAGTCACAATTACTCGACTACCTGGACCAAACCAATGAAGCTGGTCTCCTACAATAGCATGAAGATCGGATGGCTTTTCCACGGCATCGACAACTATTAGAACTTTCATTTCACAAAATATATCCACGAAATCTTTTATTGTTTCATCAAAAGAAGGATCTTCATGATTTCGTTCAAGGATATCACGTATCAACTTATTTTGCAAAAACTGCATTCCACCAGAACTTTGTGTGGTTTCTTCGACCTCTGCAAGAAAGCTACAACTGTCGAAACAAGAAGAGATCTGGTCGTATACAGCCTTGGCGAGAGTCGTCTTGCCAATTCCATCAGTACCATAGATTCCAATAATGCGCACCTCATCATTACCTTCCATCTCCAGTAAGTCGGTGATTTGTTTGGCACGATCATCAATTCCAACCAAATTCTGAACAGCTGCAATTGCGTAATTCCTATCCGAGGCTCTCATGTCTACTGTTCGCTGTCCAGCTTCATCTTTCATATTCTCCATGCTCTGCAATAAAAAGATAATTTCTTCACCAAAGTATTATCATAGATGGAAAAAAGAACAAACGTCACCTGATCAGTCTCTCTTTTCTAACATTGCATCACTTCCACACATGAGATTGGAAATCATTTTCCGAATGAGATTTAACCCTAGGAAACATTTTTGGTCACATATCACCAAATAAGGGAAAAATTAACAATTTTCTTGAAAAATTTCCCATAAAGGTTTTTTCCATTGTCATGAAGTTTTCCCCCAGTAAACGCACCCTTAGACTCAGTTCGTTTGGTGGAAAATGTGACATTTCTGGAAAATGCTTTCCAAGAAAATGATAATACTTCCTGACGTTTAGCTGAAACATGAAGATGGAGTGAAAATATTTTCCGTTATTCGGTAACGAAAATCATTTTCTCCATGCACTCAATAGTTAGAGAACAAGTTGAAGAGATCGACGGATGCGGTCGGCGAGGGAGAGAAGGCCGTGAACAGGGTCGACGCCGACGGGCTGTAGCTATTGTTCGGGGGCCAGAACGGGCTCAAGTCTTGCAACATGTGGGGCTCCGTCGCCGGCGGGACCGCCGGCGTCAGTATCATCAGCCCGTCGTCGCCGGCCACCGCCGACGGCCCGCCCATGAACAGGGTCGACGCCGACGGGCTGTTGTAGCTGTGGTTCCTGCGCCAGAACGAGCTCAAGTCTTGCAACATGTGGGGCTCCGTCGCCGCCGAGAAGAAATCCGCGGATATCGCCGGCGGGGCCGCCGGCGTCAGTATCATCAGCCCGTCGTCGCCGGCCACCGCCGAAGGCCCGCCCATGAACAGGGTCGACGCCGACGGGCTGTTGTAGCTGTGGTTCCTGGGCCAGAACGGGCTCAAGTCTTGCAACATGTGGGGCTCCGTCGCCGGCGAGAAGAAACCCGCGGATATCGCCGGCGGGGCCGCCGGCGTCAGTATCCCCTGACTCTGGGCCAGCTGGACGTCTCCCAACATACACATCAGCTCGTCGTCGCCGGCCACCGCCGACGGCCCGCCCATCTCCGCGGCGGCGGCGGCAAAGCCCTTTTCCCTGCCCGTCGGGCTGGTCCGCTCTATCGCCGCCACTCTGGCCGCCGGGGACACGTACCCGGAGGAGGTGGAGGAGGACGCCGTGAGCTGCTGAACGATGGGCATGAAGTTCCGCTCCTCGACGTGGATGACCTTCGGCGAGATGTCGAAGATGATCGTGGGCCGCTGCCGGTCCGCCCCCGCCGCCGCCGCCGCCGGCAGGTTGGTCAGGCGAGGGGCCCACGAGGATGAGGACGCCGGGTGGGGCAGCCGGTGAGGGCGGGGCGGCTTCTGGACGGCGTGGGACTGCTTGGCGACCCGGAGCGGGGAGGGCCGGGGGCCCTGGAGGGGGAGCTCCTTCTTGGGCGGCGACGGCAGCGGCGGCTGCCTTCCTCCGCCGGAGGGATAGGAAGGCTCCATGATTGAGGCTATATCGGGTCGGTCTTGATGGGGGAGGAGGAAGGAAAAGGAAGGGGGGGATGAAGAAGAGGCCGAGATTTGGTGGGCAGCGGTCAAAATGGATGCTGAAGCTAAGAACAGAGCAGAGGAGGAGAGAGAATAGAGAGAGAGAGAGCATTACATTTATGACCGGAGAAAAGTCAACAATTCATCGAAAGGGTCCTCCTGTAATTTTCCAAGGCCCCGCATTCGTTGTTTTATTATTATTGGCACTGACCTTATGCAAGGAGGATGATGGTTGGCTGAGGTGGGCAGAACGCCCCTGCTCATTTCATCAATGGGCCGCACCGTCCTCCTTCTTCTAGAGAGATTAAGGAAAGATTAGAGCTTTTCACATTTATAACCCGTTTTTGCATATGAATCCGGACTGATCCTTAACAGGTTTAAAGGAGAAAAAATAGGAGAAATAACTCATGAGGGATTGGACTCCCCAATGTCGCTTTCTGTATTTCCATCTGAATAGGGAAGAGAAAGATCTAACTTTGTTATAATGGGAGCATATCTAACTTAGCTATAAGAATAAATAAGTATGGTTTCTTTCTCTCTCTTCCCCTTATGCTAAAATCAAAATTCTGGCGTCTGGTAATCAGAATTGGAAGAGCAACAACATTCATTTCCCAGTCAGTTTGACCGGTTTGATGTACCCTTTTGGAAAACAAGAATTTCAAAACTAAAAAAATTACCAACTTTTGATGAGGAAGTAAGTATGGCCAGAGCCCATGTTTAACTGTCTGCCGCCACGTCATGGGAAAGTTCTTTGTTATTACCTTTTCCAGTTGTCCGGATCTCTCTCGTTCTCGCGTATAAGAATCTCTAATCAAGAAATGCGGGAGATATCATGTCTAGTTTCGAGGAAGGGGAGGCCGTCTGGACTTTCTTTCTTTGGCCTGCCTCATAATCTTTTTATGTACTTCGACCTGTCACTCGACCCTATGAGCTAATCTCGTTTGAGGCATTTAGTGGCACTTTTGAGGATCGCTTTCTTTGGCGTGCCTCATAATCCTTTTATGTGCTTCGACCTGTCACTCGACCTATGAACTAATCTTGCTTGATGCGTTTAGTTGCACTTTTGAGAAAAGCTTTTAAGAAAATATAAATGATTTCAAGTTTAAAAAAAAAAATATGTAAATTGTGTTTGTTAAGTTGTGATAAAAAATCCATTATGAAATACTTTAAGTAAAAGAGTATTTGAAAAGAATATATTTACAGCAAAGACCGGCCACAGGCGAGGTCAAGCCTCGTCGGGTCCTCGCCCAAGACTAGTGAGCTTGGGTGAGGCAGCCTTGTTGACCTCTAGCAACCATCCTCACCCACTCACTACTCTAGCGAGGTCCAAGCTCGCCTGTGGCCAGTCGTCAACCATCGCCATGGCCGGTGATTAGACGAAGAAGAAGGAAAAAAAAAAAAAGGAAAGAGAATGAAAGAAAAGGAAAAAAAAAACATAAAAATTAAAAATAATTAAAAACTCGATTTCAAAAAAATAAAAATAAAAAGAAAATGTGTTTGGTGAGAAAAATACTTAAATATAAGTGAAAGAAACAAGATCTAAAAAATGAAAAACATTTTCCCTGCTTATGTTTTTTTCATTGATAGAAAATATTTTCCTTGACTAGTTTATTTTCCGTAAACCAAACGGCAAAAAATCAGACAAACATTTTTTTGAAAGTTATTTTCTATTACAAGCCTTCACTTATAAGAGGAATCCTCTCATCCTTTCCAATAAAAAGTCAAATTATGTTGAGGAATATCTTCATTGTATGAAAAAACAAAGATATGTAACTGACCTCGATGGCAGCTTCGACTCCATCCTTCAGCTGGTTAACATCTTCAAGCTCATTAAGGATTGTTATACTGCTGCCTCGAATAATATTCAAGACTGGCAAAAGCTTTAAATTTTTGCATGCGTCCAATGCAACAGGATGGGAGAATATTGGTAAAGTGGGACGAGCAGAAAAGATACCTTCCACCTTCCTGAGACGTCGTAAATCTTCGAGCCCGTTAAGGTTTATTGTCCGTTTGCAATGAAAAACTTTCAAGACTTCCAAAAGCTTTAAATCTTCGAGACCATCAATCTATGCTAAATCGCAGTCCTCTAGTTCTAGTTCTGATAGATGTTTCAGACTAGAAAATTTTGGCTCTGGAATCTTGCAGTGTTTGAGACGCAGAGTCCATAAGTTTGAGGAGGGAAGTTGTGTGAGGTCTAGCTCCTTCATGTAGGATAAAGTGAGTTCCCGGAGCTTGGTAAGACCACGAAAATCCCCAGCGAGATTGGTGACATTTGGAAGGGACAATTCCAAGGTCTCTAGCCTTGTCAATCCCATGATCCACCACATATTTGGGGTCTGATTTGATGACCCCGCTTCTATCTGCTCATCAACATTCAAGCATAGCTCTTTTAGATTCGTCAAATTTGTCAATTTGAGGTCTGCCATAATTTTGGATTCACAACAGAGAGTGACTAAACTGGAGGGCAACTCTGGTACTACTTGAAGTCGTTCACATTTACGTACGTCAAGGGTTCGAAGAAGAGGGAGACTGCAAGCCCTGAGGCAGCCCCACCACAATGGATGACGATAATCTCAAAATTCTCAAGGAGGATAGTTGTGATATTCTCAAGGAGGATAGTCCTGAAATATCACAACTATCTTGGGCCTCCAAATTTGTGCAGCTAGAGAAATCTATCTCTTCCAGTTTCTCTAACTTCACGATATCTTTAGGAAATTTTTGTAGGGGGGTGCGTTCCATCTTCAGCGTCTTCAAATTACTCAAATCCTTGACTGACTCTGGTAGCTGTGTGATTCTAGTGTCCGAAAGGTCCATTTCCTCCGGCTCCTTTAGCTTCCCAATGGAAGATGGAAGTTCACACAACTTCTCACACTTCCTTAGAGAAAGTCTTTCAAGCTTAAGAGGAAAATCAAAAGTTTCTGGAACCCAATCAATATTAGCACCATCCAGAGCAAGACTTTTGAGTTTCGTCAGGTGGCCAATTGGGGATATGTCCTTCAACTTTTTACAGTTACGAGCACTAAGTACTTCAAGGTTCCTCAAAGAATTATTTTCGATATGAATTTCTACGATGTCAGTTCCGTCAATCAGAAGTTCCGTAAAAAATCCCTTGCCACTCAGTTGTAGGATCGGCAATTGGATTGCCTTGCAGTTTCTCAAATTCAAGGATTTCAAGCGCTTCAGTTGCCTGATGAATGCCCAAAGCGCAGGTGACCGAGTACAATCTTCCATTATCAATATCTCCAAATCGGTTGAAGCTGAAGACTTCAACAATACCCTATGCAGATCACATCCTTGTAGGTTCAAGACTTTCAATTCCTCCACCTTCTGCAATGAACGTGCAACAAAAGATATCAGACTTTACTCACTCACACCTAAAATCTTATCGAGAGATTTAAATAGTAAATATCAGCCATACCTCCATGATTTGCCTCCACTCTTGTGGATATTTGGTGACTGGACTCCTAGACAGATCGAGAATGAGTAACTTCTTCAAATCTTACATAGCTCAGGAATGAAATGACAATCTCGCCAATCACCCTCTTCAAGTGTGAGACTAATGCCTTCGACACTTTCATTATGCTGTCAAGTGTCGACGGGGGAAGACGGATGAGTAAGTTGAAAAACTTTAATTTCTTAATCCTTTAAATCAAATGAGACAAATTAAATTTACAAAAATCAAGTGGGTATCCATTTCGCGCTCCGAATCGTGTTTAAGAACAAATCCGTTTTTTTCCCTGCTCCAGAGATTGAATAGTTTATACTAGGAAGCACGGACACTCTCCTGAGCCCTTCCGTGTCGCGACACGCAGTAAGTTCCGGCATGCACTTGTCACAGGGTAGAGGTAGCAGGGGTTGGTGTTCTTGAGGGAGGCGGAGAAGCGGGAGGTGGAGGACTCGTGTGGGCGCCGCGCCCAGCGATGAGTTCTGAGTTCCCACCCAACGCCTCCGCCGCTGCAGATCCGATCTGGCTAGCTAGATCTGCAGCAGCCATGGCAACGACGGGGGAATCTCTACGGAGCCCAATCGCTACCGACATCTCGATCTAGCCTGTTTGGGCCATGGACAAGCCGGTCGAGGCCAGGAGCCGTCGGAATCTCGACCATGGTCAAGCTTCCACTGGAATGGCATCCCCTGCTTCCACTTGGGGCTGCCGTCGCATTCCTTGACGGTCATGCGAGCTTCTTGGTCTGGAAGACGAAGCCGCCGACGACGACGAAGAGAGGCAAGGGTCTCACCGGGTTCGAGCACAAGGTTCGCCCGGCAGACGGGACACGTGGTTTGCATCAGCGCCACGTTTGGATGCGGACGCAGTCGCAACACAAATCATTTGCTAAATATATTATTATGTCGATTCTTTTCAAAAGAATATATAAGAGAATTCTGCAGTATCGCGTTCAGCATAAGAATAAATCGATGTTGAGAACGTGTGTTTGAATGAATTACCAAAAAAACATGTGCATTAGAATCAAACAAAAAAAATGATAATTTATAATGTATATTTAAAAATATTCATTTATTATTTATTGTGTCATTACGTGTTACGTGTTAGAATTTTTCATTTTCTTGAAAAATGACATATCAACGTATTATGTTGCTTGCCGATACTATTTAGAATTTATGTTATTTATGGATGGTTTATCTGAACACATTCGTGACCCTCTAAAAGAAATTTCTAAAAGCTTTTGAAAACTTACCTACCATCCTTTAGAATGGAACATACATCATTGAACTTCCAAATCCTGCAGCGCTTTCGAAGATCCTTCCCCTCGACAATTTTCCTTCTGAAGTCTCTTAATAGTCTGTGCATTCTTAATTTATTATTTTCTCCATCTTCCAAGAAATGCATGTTGCGAAGTTCTTTTGTTTCAAAAGAAGGATAGCAACCACAAGCCTTCCGCATGTTAGAGGGAGTCCTCTCATCCTTTCCAACAAACGAACACGTTCCCTCTAACATCCTTTCCAACAAACGAACACGCTATGTCCAGGAATATCTCCTTTGTACGTTCATTTAATAAATCATAATTTGCGTTCAAGGCAGCTTCTACTTTTCCCTCATGTGGATGATCTCTTAAGTAATCTCGGATAATTCTCCATGTCTCTGGAATGTACTCATCTTTAAATAATTTGCCCAAAACACAGTAGCCATAGCCTTCTACTTGTGAAGAAGAATATGGATACCTCGTCTGATGTCTCTAAAGGGAGTGACCCCGTAGGAGAGTTTGTCGTTGCAATAATCATGTCCTTGTAATCCCTGTAGGGAAGGCCATTGACATTAGGATAGCCATGGCTTTGTAATTTACGACACTTCCGAATTGTTATTAGGCATTCATCAAACAACTTCGTGTTAGATTCGTCCAGCAGAACTTCCAGTTTCCGTTAGCTAGAAACATAGAAATCACACAAAAAGTCTAGCTCATCAACACCATCAATAGATTGTAGCTCATGGCAACCGACGATTGACAGAGACTTCAGCATCTGTAAGTTTGATAACTCACATATTTTGCTAATAGGACACTTTTTAATGGTTAAAGTCTCCAATGATTTCGATGCAACAAGACTTGGAATCTCAATCAGCTTCTCACATCTTGAAACCTCCAAATGTGTTAGCTTCTCTACTTTCGATGGAATAATTAGTTTCTCCAGTGAACTGCACTCATAAACAAGTAATGCATTCAAAGATTCTAAATCGTTGAGGCCCTCAACAGTACGAAGCTCATAGCAGTTTGATATAACCAAAAGCTTCAGCAACTTTGAGTTTGACAGGTCGTATAACCTTTCAACGGAACCATAGTACTGTACATTCATTTCTTCCAAGAACTCTAGGGCCTCCAAACCTTCAATCTCAACTAGCTTCGGACATTCTGATAGCCGCAATTCTTTAAGTTTCTTTAAGCTTGCCAGGATGAATAACCTTTGGAGGAGTTCACATTTAGTCACTGACAATGCTCTCAGTTCTTCGAGTCCACTGAGATCAATTTCTTGAAGCTGAGATTGAGAAAGTCGTAGCTTGGACAAGTTTTTCAAGTTGGAAAAGATTGACCAAGATATTATTGAGTTGAAATTAACAAGTTTTCAAGTTGGAAAAGATTGACCAAGATATTATTGAGTTGAAATTAACAAGTTGCAGCTCTGATAAGGAGGGAGGAAGCTTCATGATACATTGCAAGTCTAGTCCAGATAAAATAAGCTCAGTTAGACGAGGAAGAGAACCAAACTGAGTAGGTGGTGCAGGGACACTAGAAAGAGACAATTCTAACTTCTTCAGTTTAGATAACCTCCTAATCTACCCTAAGCTGGAACTTGGCAACAGATATGATGAAGCTTTAAGCACATCTTCAGAGCCATCAGATAAGAGCAAATCAACCAGATTAGTCAAGTTTGAGAGATCCGAAAAAATGTGCAATGCCGATGATCGAAAATGCAGATAGATTAGACTTTTTGGAAGCTCTGGCAATTCTTGAACCTCATTACAACCTGTCAACTCCAATCTTTCAAGGTGGAGAATATGATTGATTGTTGTCGGCACTCCAGAAATATGGGCACCTAATAGTTCGAGAATTTTCAAAGAGGACAATGCGCCAATTTCAATTGGAATTTCACCAGTTAATTCTTCACAATCACTAGCATGGAGCTCTTCCAGATTCTTTAACATTCCAATAGTATTGGGCAATTTCCTTATTGGAGTATTCTCCATCGATATCACTTTCAAATTCTTGAGATTTCCAATTGAATCTGGTAACTCAGCAATTTTAGTACTGGATAAATTCAACTCTTGCAAAGACTCTAGCTTCCCAATTGAGTCTGGGAGTTTTCTCAACTTAATGCACCCAAAGAGATAGAGAGAGACTCAAGTTTCACAAGCTTCCCAATAGTCTCTGGAAGCGTGCTAATTTGTGTGTACCTTAGAATAAGGACAGACATAAACTTCTTATCACCAATACAATCAGGAAGGCATTCAATTTGTATGTTTGACAGATCCAACTCCTTCAATGAACCCGGGAGTTTCAGAAAACATCCACTAGAAGCAAGGAGCTTCATATTCGTAAGCCTTCCAATTTCTTCAGGCAAATCCTTAAGAGAGAGGTCCTCTTTAAGATTTAAGTGAATCAGGCGCTTTAGCTTCCCAATGGAGGGATCAATCTCAACCAAGTTTATGCAATTGTAAAAACTCAGCCTCTCTAGACTGAAGCATGTAGAGAAGTCTAGTGTTCTAATTATGCCTTCGCAACCTCTGAGGTTTAGAACTTTCAGATTCTTTGCCATCTAACAAAAATGATTCACCATCAAGAGAAGAAAATAGTATATATTACATCATACGCCAATTAGAATCAAAGCGAATGCATATCATACCTTGATTAGGCTCCATCCACTCCAGTCATCTGTGATGCCGCCTGCAACGATCTCAAAGGCAACCAAATTCTTCATAGATAGATTGGTTACCTCAAGATCAAGGGGCCTAGGAGAATACCAAGAAATCCACCTTAACTTCGAAAAATCATCCCCAAAGTCTCTGGCAAAGGTTCCCTCCTCTAATTCAAGGAACCTTAGGTTGGGCAACCTATTAAGTTCGTCATGCGTAATTACAAGTGGTTGATAATCACTTCCAGTTAATATGAGTTCCTGAAGTTTTTTCTTTCTCTGCCAAAGCGAACACAAATGAACAAGCATGAATTTGAAATATATATATTATAGTAAGAATTTGACAAATTTTCAAATTCTCGTTTGGGGTAAAAGAATCGAGAGGCCTCTAAGTGGGAATGTAAACTCTTTTCTACACGTATCAAACTCATGAAAACAGTGAATTTTGTTTACCTGTTTTGTTCTTACAATGTCCACGGCTTTCTCACAAATCCACACCTGGCTACGCTCTCCAGGATCATGCAAGCACTCCCTTAGAACGATGTGCCTCCCAAGATCTTTGAGCTGGTCAAGCATCCATAATACATCACCATCAACAATCTTTACCATAGACATTTGCATAAGAACCTGTATCCTAGTCTCAGGAAAAAATTGCAAGCTTCCCACATGTAAATTGCATTCGTCTTTTTGGTGTTGTTGACAAAAAAACAAGCAATGTCAAGAAAAATCTCCTTTTCCTCATCCCCTAATGCTTCATAACTGATCATCAACTACTGTCAGACATCCTTACGAGGTATTCTTGCTAGCCTCTCCACAGTCTCTTTCCATATCTTCTCTAGTTGGCGATAGAGAAATGAGCCTATGACCTCAAGAGCCAAAGGAAGCCCTTTGGTTGTGACAACAATTTCTGATGCAGGAATATCGTATTGATATGGTGGATAATCTTTTCTAAAAGCATGTATGCAGAAAAGCTTAAGAGCTTGATCAAAATTCAGTTCCTTTAATTCGTATATCAAATCCTCATCCAGGACTTTTAGAGTAGCTTCATTCCTGGTTGTAATGATTATCCTACTTCCTGAACCAAACCAATCTCGTTCCCCTGCTAACTTCTCTAGTTGTTCTTCCTTATCAACATCATCCAAAACGATGAGGACCTTTTTGCTGCGAAATCTTGTCCCGATCTGGTTAATCCCATCATCAATGTCATGAATGTTGTCCACGAATCTAGAGTCGAGAATGTTTACAACTGTTTTTGCAAATTTACTAGGCCCCCTTTTTCTGATGATTCTCGAACATCTCCAAGAAAGCAGCAATCATCGAAATAAGAACAGACCTGGTTGAAGACAACCTTCACAAGAGTTGTTTTGCCAACACCGCCCATCTCGTGAATACCAACAAAACAAACACCTTCACAGTCAACATCCAACAGCTTCATTTCTACACGATCATCCACTCCAACCAGCTGATTTTTCACATACTTATGCTTTATCTTCAACTTTACCAAAACCTCTCGGATGATCAACTTAATAGCTTCCCCATGCCTGCCACATATACGAACTGCCTCAGTTGAAGAAAGACGGTAAATAGAGATGTCATCATTTCTTTCAAGTCAAAGCAAAAGTATTTGGATTTATGCATAGATGATTCACAAACAAGGAGTCAGTTAAGAAACATACACATAATACAAAGGTAAAATTTTACACATGAGACGGAGGTCCAATGTTTTATACCTCTTTCCCAACAATGTAAATCTGTCTTCAAGCTTTCTCTCTTTTTTTCTTTTTCTTTTTAGTTCTTTTTATACCATCAATAGGAAATGCAACTTAAGCTTAAAGTTCTTCCTGCTTCATGAATGATTTCCAAGCTAGATTGAGCAAGATGGAATAAATAACTGGACCTACAAGTTAAATTAAAAAAATTGAGTTGAGTAAGAGCAGAAAGAAAACTTAAGAAGAAGAATTGATGAAAAGAACACGCAGAAAAAGAGTGAAAAATATCCAGTGAAGGGTAAACGAGGGGCAAAGAAAAGAAGGAGACTTGCTAAAATGAAGCTTTCCTCAGAAACCACTAGTTGCTTCACTCCTTAAAACATCAGAGTAAATTTGTGATATTAGATTTCAGACAAGGCAAATAACATACAAACAAAAGCTTTGAATATCTTGGAACTTAACACACCCTCGAGTATATGTAGGTTCTAGATCTACGGAATCCACGTGTATGATAGAGGAGGTGTGCAATATTATGTCATTGCAAATGCCTTCTTGATATGATGCTTAATTTTCATTTACCCACCTGATGTTTTTTTGCTTGGTCTCTGTTTAAACTGTACTCTGATGTTTGAAATTGCTTTCTAGACTAGCCAAATGAATGAAATTTTTTTGCAGAACTTCCCGATTTGGTTGGTATACGAGTGACCACGACCAAAATGGAGATTTTAATTAACTCATCAGTTTTCTCCTATCGATTATCACTTACCACTGATGAAAGGCCCATCAAAGTGAGGAACAGAATAGAGATTATCCAGGCTCATTAATTTTGAAAGCTGGTTGCTGACTACTAAAATGGAGCCTGCCAGATTTCATGAGTCTATACATCAATGACCACACCAGACACAGAATATACTAGCATCCAACTGAGACCCGGACAATGTACAATTACTGCCAACTTCTTCCCGCATTTCAAACCGTCGAAATTCCCAGAAATCTTACCTATGCAGAAAATGGCAAAGACTGAGGAATTCAAATTGTACATCCTAATACAACCATCAGATTGCATATAAATGACACGAAAATAATATCAAAAGAACAGAAAATTGGAAGATTAGTAATTACCCTCTCGTTTTGAGGTCCCATCCCTTCAATTCAGCAACTTCAACAAGAGCATCCTCCCACCTCTTCACTTCCTCAACCCCAAACTTCTTCCTGTGCTTGGCCATGGCATTCCTGTACAGCCCAGTCCTGAGCTTCACATCCGAGGGCGACGCGTCGAAGAACACCGGCAAGATCTCCTTATTCCCCTTCGACCGAGCCACGCAGTCCACCATGTGGGCGACCTCGCGGAGGCACCACGAGCTCGATGCGTAGTCCTTGGAGAAGATGGGCACGTAGATCTTGGACACGTTGAGCACCCACATGAGCTCGCTGCCGATCTCCCTGCCGACGCGGAGCTCCTCGTCGTCTCGGAAGACGCGGATTCCGGCGCTGAGCATGTCGTGGTAGAGGCAATCAGTAAATCCCGTTCGAGTATCAGGCCCCCTGAAGCTCAGGAACACCTCGTACTCCTCGCCGGCCGGCGCCGGCGCGTCGCCACCGCTCGCCGCGGCTCCGGGGTTGCTCGTCTCCTCTCTCCTGACCGTCGCGGTGGATTTGCGGAAGAATTTAGACGCTTTAGATTTGACGAACGCGAGCACGGTCGGAGCGAGCAGTCCCAAGGCCCTGACAGAGATGCAACGAAGTTTGGAGACTGGCTTTTTCATTTCCATCTTTTGGGTTGGTGAGCTTTGAGGCGGAAGAGAAAAAGGAAGAGTAAGAGAGCGGCTTACAGTCCGCCGAGCATCATGGCGGCGAACATGGCGGACACGCCGCGGGGCGTGCGGCGGTAGCCGAGCGGTGGCGGCTGGCAAGACGAGCACCACGCGAAGGAAGAGCCGAACGTGGTCGGAGAACGACACGGCGCGTGCGGGATGAACTTGAACCCCATCGCGATCATGGGTCAGCTCGGTCTTCGCTTCGGATCGGATGTAGAAGACGATCGTCCAAAGAGAGATGTGCAGTAATCTTGGCGTTCGGTCTGGTCAAAGAGGTGACGATCGTCCAAACAATTTTTGCCGCGGGCCTAATTATTACTACAAGGGAGCTTTATGTGTAGCTAAAGAAGCATAACAGAGACACAGGCGATGGGCGTTTCCGCCAAACCACTGGCGCTCGTGTAATTCGGTAATTTTCAGAATTTCTTCCTAAATCATTTTGCGCAATGAATGCGCTTGTCTTTCTGATATCCTTATTTCAACTTTAGTAAAACCTAAATTTTCACGAATTGAGAAGTCATAATCTTTGCTCACATTCAAGTTTTGGTTATATGTTTGGCCGGATGATTCTAAAATTGCCTTAAAGAAAGGTCTCATTTATTCTTGTGATTTTTCCAATTCTTTTCATCCTTAAGAAGGAGAGGCTTTGATAGCAAATGCAGAAAATGAATAAGGAACAGACTGGACATCTTTTAGCTTGTTAGATTGAACATTATGTCTATTACAGAAGTTAAAAAATTCATGTGCAATAAATTGAGAAGAGAAAACAAAAGCCTCCGTCTTGGTGAAACTTTCGTCATCACCATCCTATAATCAACTCCAGGATATTCGGGAACCTGACAACTCGATTAACTCGAATGGAGAATGGCAACACTGAAGGCGGTGTTCAGGATGAATTTTCCCAGCAGAGTCGACGAAAACACGGGCCTGTGATGGCTCACAATTGCTGAGTCCCTGCAATGTCGCCCGTGGATCCTGGATGTTACTTTCTCCTTCGTCGCCTCTTTTTCATCGTGATCGAAGAGTTGAGTGGCAGCGGATGGCTTTTGGATGCATCCTACAGGCTACAAATAACGGTAAATGGTGTTTTGGTGAATCGTGCCTTCATAGAAAAACGGGAGAAACTGAACACTGACAAAATATGCAGCAATTCGAGCGTAGGCATTTACCTTCAGCAATTGCCTCGACAAGATTCTTGATGCCACTACCAATTGCCAGACGCGAAGAAACTGCCTGGTCTTTTTTGTGCCCCTGCACTGATCCAATGCAATTTACACATAAGGGATGCGCAGAAATGGTAAAATCCAACTTCGTTTTGATTAAAAAGACTTGTAAACAGAGCTGGAGCATGTACCTTAGAGAGGTCGCCCTCCAGTTTCTTAGACTTATAGGAAATATCCTGTCGAAGAATCAAAATGTTGACTTCACATTCACATTTGTGAGACAAATGCAATATTGCGAATGTCCACTTCACATTCACATTCGCATAATTCTGATAGACTGGCGAGATCACAAGAGAAAACTTGCACCTTCCTGAGACGGGGTAAATCTCTGAGCCCATCAAGGTTCGTTATGCTGCATTCAGAAATTTTCAGGACTTCCAAAACCTTTAAATTTTCAAGACCATCAATCTTTGCTAAATCACAGTTGTCTAGTTCCAATTCTGACAGATACTTCAGACCAGAAAATTTTGGCTCTTGAATCGTGCAATGTTTGAGACGCAGAGTCAATAAGCTTGAAGTTAAGGGAAGTCGTGTGAGATCTAGCTCCTTCATGTAGGATAAAGAGAGCTCCTGGAGCTGCGTAAGGATACCGAAGTTCCCCGGGAGATTGGTGACCAATGGAAGGGACAATTGCAAGATCTCTAGACTTGGTAACCTCGCGATCCACCCAATATTCGGAGTCTTTAGATTCAATAACCTCATTCGCCATTTAGCTTCTGGCTGCTCAACATCTTTCAAAAGTAGCTCTTTCAGATTCGTCAGATATGACAAGTCAGGGACTATCATTTGTTTGGATCCCCAGACGAGACTGAGTAAACTGGAGGGCAACTTCGGTAGAGCCTGAAGTTGGTCGCAGTCGAGTAGGTCCAGGGTTTGGAGGCGTGAGAGATGGCCAATACTTGGACTCAGCCCAGCCACATCGGATGACGATAATCTCAAAATTCTCAAAGAGGATAATCCTGAAATATCACAGCGAACTTCACCCTCCAAATTTCTGCAGCAGGAGAAATCTATCTCCTCCAGGTTCTTTAAGTTCACCATATCTTTAGGAAATTTTCGTAGGGGAGTGTGCGCCATCTTTAGTGTCTTCAAGTTCTTCAAATCCTTAACTGACCATGGCATTTTCGTGATTCCAGTGTATGAAAGGTCCATTACCTCCAGCAGCTCGAGCTTCCCGATGGAAGTCGGAAGTTTACCCAACTTCCAACAATTCCTTAAAGAAAGTCTCCGAAGTTTCTGAAGAAGTTCAACAGTATATGGAAGCCCATCGATATCAGCACCATCGAGAGCAACACTTGAGAGATTCCTTAGGCGGCCAATTGTGGATATATCTTGCAAATATTGACAGTCACAAGCACTAAGTATTTCAAGATTCTCCAAAGAACCTTCTGGGAAACGTATACTATAAATCCCAGTTCCATCAATCAGGAGTTCCCTCAAAGATTTCATGCAGCACAGTTCTTGGGGCAACTGCCTGACTCCGATGCACTTTCTCAGATTTAAGGAACTCAAGTTCTTCAAATCACTAATGAATGGCCCAATTTGAGATAACTGAGTGCAATCTTCCAGTATCAAAATCTCCAAATTGATTGGAGCTCGAAAGTTCAACGACGCAGGTAACTGAACACATCCTTGCAGGTTCAAGACTTTCAATTCATCCACCTTCTGCAATGTGGAAAAGAAGATTCAGACCTTAACCACTCGTATCTATCATCTTAACACAAGATTTAAAAAGCAAATATCCGACATACCTCCATGATTTGTCTCCAGACTTGCGAATCTTCAGTGACTGGACTCCAAGACAGATCGAGAATGACTAACTTCTTCAAATGCATATTAGCTAGGTCAGAAATCAAACGGCATGCTGACCATTCAAGCCATCTCAAATTTGGAAGAAGATTCTCGGTGTTTCCCTGAATGTTAGCCCGGTCCAGTCTAAGGTACCTCAAATTCGACATTTTATGAAATTCTTCACATGTAAAACAGACGATGCAACCCTCTTCAACCGCAAGACCTATACCTTCGACGTTTCTAGTATCCTGTCAACCTCGATTGGGGGAAAAATGTGTGAGTAATTTGAGAACTTTAATATCTTACTCCATTCAATGAAATGGAGCAAATCAGACTTACAAAATCAGTGGTATCCACTACGCATTATAAATTGGGTTAAGAACAAATCCGTTTCTTTTCCGTTCGAGATTGAGAAAAGAAAGGTAAGTTTATGCTTTCAAGAGGTTCTGAAACTTACCTTACTATCCTTTAGAACGGAAACTGCATCACTGTGATTCCAAATCCTGCAGCGCTCATGAAGATCTTTTCTCTCGACAAGTTTCCTGCCAAAGTCTCTTAGCAGGTCATGCATTCTGAATTCATTATTTTCTCCAATTTCCAAGAAATGCATCTCACGAAGGCATTTTATTCCTCTAGCAGGATAGTAACCACAAGCCTCCCACATGTAAGAGAGAATCCTCTCATGCTTTCCAATAAAAAAGCATGCTATGTCGAGAAATATCTTTCTTGTAGGAACATCTAAAGAGTCGTAACCAACCCTAAAGGCAGCTTCAACTTCATTTGCTTGGTGATCTTTTAAGAATTCCAAAGTATTTCTCCATATTCGTATATCATCCTTATTGTTGCATAAATATGAGGCCGCAACCACAATAGCTAAAGGAAGCCCTCCAGTAGCTTTGACTATGTCCGTGGACAGGTAATCATACTCAGAGACATCTTGGAGAGCATCCCCTTGGAAAGCATGCTTACGAAAGAGTTGAAGAGCATGGTGATATCTCATGGGTTCAACCTTGTATTTTTTGGTTGGTCTGTTGTCAAATCCATCTAGAACATTCCTCATGCTTGTGGTCACAATTATTCTACTTCCTGGACCAAACCAACTAAGTTTCTCGGCTAATGCTTTAGCTTGTTCAACCTCATGCAAATCATCTAGGACAATGAGAACCTTCATTCTACTAAATAGACTGGCTATTTCTTTAGTACCTTCATCAGAAGATCTAAGTGGTGCAGGTTTTTCTTTCTGGAGGTCAGCAATCAACATTTCTTGTGAAAACGTGATTCCTTTTGAATTAATACCTGGAAGGAAGCTACATTCATCAAACAATAGATGCATCTTGTTGAAGACAACCTTTGCAAGTGTAGTCTTTCCAACACCTGGCATTCCACATATTCCAACGACACGTACATCTTGTCCACATACTTCGATCGCCCGTCCATCATTGTAGACAACACCAAGCTTTCTCATCATCTCTCGAACATGAAGATCAATTCCAACTAGTTTATCGGTTACAACTTGGTCATCCTTCTTCAACAACTGCCTGACCCGTCTGAGAACTCCTTTTACAAGCTGGGACTCGTGCCTGCAAAACATAAGTGATGAGGCACAAAAATGACAACAAAGTTACCAAAAGTATTAAAAACTAAACAAAAATCAAGTGGGGAATGAAGCGGTGAAAATTGAAACAACCAACAGGGGCAGGGGGAATCTTCAATTAAAATGGACAGCAAGTTTTAATGCGTGGGCTATTTCCCTTTCATGCACATAGCAATTATGGCATCGATTTCATGCCATCTGCAAAACAAAATTTCTAGCGAAGGGGAAAAGAATAGGGCGCGACGGACCAGTACATCTGGTCTAGCTCGCGGTTATGTTAATGAGTCTAGTCATTTTCAAATGGCCGGTGTAATCGAGTCACCAGTTTTTCAATAGGCACATCGAACTACAACTTGTCAAATCATCGACTGATTTCATAAGAATAAATAACCTCAAAAACCTCTTGAGCATGCATCATGAATGATATGATTATATATAATATTTATTCGAAAAGGTTTGGGTTCATTTTCACATCACCCTAAACCATTTTTTTTTTTCCATTTTATCTAGGAAAGAGAATGGAAACCAGAAGTAAAAGAATTACCCCCCATATACGTTATCTAGATGATATCCGCTTAATCCTCCAATCTGTCGAAGAACCTCCTTCCATTTTATGATGGTATTTGAGCTGACTCCGTCCTTCTCATGTTGACGGAAGGATGTTTCAAAATGCCCAGCCTGGTGTTTTACATCGGAGGGACTAATGTCATAGAAAATCGGGATGATAGTCTGTCCATTAGATATTCTGCACTCCCACATTTGTACCACCTCCATGAGGCAACTTTTACTGGAAGCATAGTCTTTGGAGAGGATGGCTATTGAGATCCTCGACTGCCTGATCGCCTCTTTTAGCGCCGGCTTGATCTCTTCTCCAGTATGGAGATTCTCGTCATCCTTAAAGACCTTGATCCCTGCATCTACCAATTTGCAATGAAGGTGATCCGTGAATCCTTTGCGAGTATCTGCACCTCTAAAACTCAAGAACACTTCATGATTGGTTATGGACAATGACGATGAGATCGAAGATGATTCCTGTCAAATCAAGGAAACTAAACCACTTCATATAGTGAATTAGCATTTCATATTAAGATTCCGTTCGTTTCATGGAAAATGTGACGTTTCTAGAAAATGTTTTTCATAAAGTTATTTTCAAGAAAATGATAATATTTTTCAATGTTAAGCTGAAACTTGAAAATGAACTAAAAGAATATTTCCCGTTGTTCGATATAGAAAATTCTATTCGATTTTCCTCCATGCACTCATTTTAATAAAAATTTTATTTTTCCAATAAGTAGATTTTTTATTTTTTTATTTTCTTTCTACTTTTTTCTTTTTTCCTTTTTATTTTTTCTTCTCCTTCTTCTTCTTCTTTAGTTGATTGCCAACCATGGTGATCGACCAAAGGCGAGCTTGAGCTTGCTGGCCTCAAAAAGGCTAGTCGATCTAGCGAGGCCCGAGGTCAACGAGCTTAATCCTATGGGAAGGCTCATGCTCATCGGCCTCAAGCCTTGCCAAATCGATGAGCTTGAGGCTCACCTATGGTTGGTTGCTGGCCGTT
The DNA here is from genome assembly GCA_028830015.1 of Eucalyptus grandis x Eucalyptus urophylla. Taxonomy (NCBI): domain Eukaryota; kingdom Viridiplantae; phylum Streptophyta; class Magnoliopsida; order Myrtales; family Myrtaceae; genus Eucalyptus; species Eucalyptus grandis x Eucalyptus urophylla. The sequence goes on from CM054189.1 coordinate 39,679,867, forward strand.
GCCATGGTGGCGATCGGTCGAGAAAGAAGGAAAGCAAAAGGATAGAAAAGAAAATAAAAAGAAAAAAAAAATAATTTTTTTGGTAAGAAAAAATAATAATAATTTTAGTTTCTTAAAAAATGAATAAAATAAAATAAAATAAAAATAAAAAGAAGTGGGGGTTCGCAGGGATGTGAGATAAGAAAGATTGAGTAAAAAATATTTTCTTTTATTTAAAAAGTGAAAAATATTTTCTCCCCATTTTAAAAGATTTTTTTCTCTTGGTGAAAAATGTTTTTCCAATCAATTGGTTTATTTTCCGTAAAACGAAAGGTGGAAAACTCGGGAAACATTTTTTTGAAAATTGTTTTCTGTAAAATGAAATCTCATAAGTTTGCCCAAATAAAAGAAGTAAAACAAAGTTTTATGATTCTGATGGAGACCTACCCAACACGGCAAACAAGATGCAACTGAATCTTGCCACTCATACATCGACTTTTTTTTATATAAAAAATTCTTGGAACTTTGGTAACACTCAAAATGTTGATATGTGAGTTTGCAATTTTTTCGTAATTTTCTACTAAACAGGCCCGGCGTACAATATCAACAGTGCTTGGACTTTCAATAGCGTTGTGATTTTTGACATTGAGGGGGTCTGATCGTTTCATGTCAAAAAGTTTTGCTCCATTCCAGAGGATTTTTAGGATTTAGTGGGTCGAACTACAAGCAGAGGACCCACTCCGACGTACGCATGTCGAAGAAGTTCTAAATGAAAATACAAATCCCAAAGATGCAGAGAAAACTAACCCGGTTTCTTCTCCTCATTTTGAAAACAACTGCAACGACAATCATTCCGAGAACAAGAAACCACATGGACAGTTTTGCCGTCGACGAACCGTGGACGGAAACAGCAACTGCAGCACCAAACGTTCCGCCAAAAACAAACTTCCTAAACGGTTTTGCCCACGTCCAACCCATTGGGAAATCAACAACTGCAAGAACCGTCATTCTGAGAAAAGGAAACACCACGGCCATTTTTGCCTTCGTCGAACCCACTGCGAAACCAACAACTCAAACGACAATCATTCCGAGAAAAAGAAACACCACAGCCAGTGTTGCCTTCTTCGATAGCACTGTGAAAATGAGAACAGCAACAACAATCATTCTGAGAAAAAGAAACACCCGAGATGGTATTGCCGTCCTCGAATCCACGGCCAGCTCTCTCTCTCTCTCTCTCTCTCTCTCTCTCTCACACACGCGCAGAGGCCCAGGAGGCCTATATATAGAGATCAGATGCCTTTAATACATGACCAAGACGGTTGACTTCTGGGCATCCGCCCCGCTGTTGGGGTTGGGCGACGCCGAGAAAATATCACGCGACGCCAATCACGCCGCCGTGTTGACTGGGCCGGCCCAATCATGAGGCAACACGTGGCTCCACTTGAAGCCGGGGCCCCACTTTTATTTGGAGTCACGCTTTTGTCTCCCCACGTTCTCTCTTCATCAATTGCTTCGTACTTTCTCTGGCCATTTACACGAAGAAGCGCCCTCCCCCTCTCTCCTTCAAAATTGTCTCCTTCTCTTCATCGAATGCGACGTTTTCTTCTCACCCAAGCCACACGAATCTTAAACATCACCAAAAATAATAATAATAACAATAAATAAATAAATTCCACTAAAAATTCTAAACTTTAACAAATATAATAAATTTATCCCGAATTATTTTATAATACAAAAAACCTTAAATTTTATTAGCTGCAATACATTTATCTTAAATCTTTTTATCATAAAAAATCCAAAACTTATATTCGCATGACATATTTATTCCAAATTATATGATATTTTTATCTTTTACCTTTTAATTTTTTTTTCTTTTTTTTTCTTCTCCTCTCTTCGGAGAAGAAGAAAGAAAAGAAAAGGAAAAAAACTTTAAAAATTAAGAGACGAAAATGCCCTTCAACAATAGAGTTTGGGTAAATGTGTTACAACTAGTAAAACTTGGGGTTTTTGTATCACAAAAAAAAAGAAAAAAGTTATGATGAATTTGTCACATTAGATGTCGGTGGTTTTTTTTTCTAAAAATAAAAGGGAGGCCAAACTTTGTTATGTCGCTTCTTTGACGCTTCTATCGACCTTTGACATTCAGTCCTCCATCTACAACAGAGAGAATCTTAAGCATGAAAAAAAGAAAAGGCAAGCCAAACTTTGTTATTAACGAGAGTGTCAAAAGCCAGAAGAGAAGCACTCACGAAATTGAGTGAAACCATCATATTGCTCCACCCAAGAAAAAAGAAAGATACTGTAGTTTTACTTGCAAAGATGATTCCCTTCCTAAAAAAGCCTATATTGTCACTTTGATCACTTATTTTCTACTTAAGAAGAAAAGTATAATTAACATTACAGCATATGTTAGGATATTTAAACATCAACTTATCAAGCATGACAACAAAAGTAAAAGCTACTCCAATTAGGTTCCATCGGCAACATTTACATATAAGCATACAAGTAGCCAAAGAAGAATGGAGCAGATGAAAACCATGACTTTGACATATGGATCCACAGATAGTACAAGGATTCTATCGATGGGCAGGTCTTTCACTTCATTTAGGAAACATTATATCAATGGTACATCTAGAATGGGATTCTAGCTTTGATTCCCAAAGCTCATCATATGTGCGAGTTTTGTAAAGTTGAGACTTCCTGGAATGCATCTCTCTAATGCTCATCCTCATTTTGCGAAGAAATAAATATAGAAGCAATTTTGTCATCCCCATTGTATCAAATACAATGACCTAAGCATAGTGATATTGTTAAATGGGTACAATATGACATCATTAAAATAAAGAATACTCCCATCGATACCTTGTAATCAAGTGCCTCCAAAATATGCTCCTTGAGAAAATGATGAGCAACTTGAAAATGCATGTCATGAGGAGCAACTACATAGGACTAGTTAACTTGTAACAACACGTAAAATACATGTACAGCTAATCAAGCATAAAGAAGAACTATGGATATATGACACATGCAATATGATCCTCATGCTCCTCATAATTAGTTGAAAATAGTAAAAAAGTGAGAAATGAAATAAATATAATAGTAAATTAGTCCATTATTAATACCCATGGTTGTGTTGTAACCACCACGCACATTTGGAATAATATAATACATGACTACGGATAAAGGGCAATCTTGGCTCACTCATGGTTCCATATTTTGACACTTTAAACTACTCCATCCCAATATGCCTTCTCATGATGAGAGTTAGAGTGACCATAGCAAACTTAACAGCTCGAGACAAGACCCGAGGAGAAATTTAGATGTCTTAGACTGCTCATGATGATCAACATTCAGCAGAACACCACAACATAGCTGGGCACGAGTCTCCACACAACCGACATTTACAAAGTCAATGAAAGCATGTTCTCTTTTTCAAACAAGCTGATATATCTAGCGAACCTACACTGTTATGATGAATCACAGAAATGTCATGAAAAACAGAGTTTCTATGATTCCAAGATTCAAAGAAGTAGTAAGTATCAATTTTACCTCTTTTGGCATGGTTGCAGAAAATAGAAGACTTTTTGACGAAGAAGACAGTCAAAAATAGAACGCTCTCTTCTTCTTTTTTTGGCCAGTTTTGCATTTCTTCACTTGCCTTCTTTCTTTTAGAATTTTTCTTCCTATTAAGCAATGGTTTTTCGAGTTTACCTTGGTTCAACCAGTTTCCCCTTTGACCTGTTTTTGGGTTTTTTACCAAGTACAGGTCCGAGTGTCCATAGCACCGGACGGCCAGCCATTACCCAGATGAATCTGTCAAGCTTGCGAGTTCTGTTTGATTTTATAGAACATTGTCTATGAATCCAAATGAAGGAAGTTAACATGCAATTTCTTCTCACAAAGTTCTCCAGAAGTTCCATTCAAGATCATTATGGCATAAAATATCACAGTTTCTCATATATATAGAGAAACAAAGTTCCAGCGCTCTCTAATCGCTACTCAAAGGCTCTCCAATGTCATTCAGATGGAAGACATAGAAGACCAATATTTAAAGATTTGAATAGATAATAAAGAAGTGAAAATGAAATTCAGAGTCCTTCTCAATGGGATGTGCGAAAAAGAAACGAATGGATCGGAGCACGGATCCTAACAATCATCTATTCAATTGCTTAAACACTTTATATGGAGGATCTCATGTTAAATGTAAGGCCCTTGGCAACTAATATGAAAAATTGCAACGACCTTTTTGTACGTGCTCTGGCAAGTATATACACTAAACATAGCACGTTAAATCTACATCTTCGCAATAGCAACTAAAATGTGCATTGCCTAACTAAGTTTTTTAGTCAAACTTTTTCAATGTATGTTGACAATGCTGAAGCATCATGGTTCACAGGGGAGCTCAAGTTATGTTCTCTTGCAATATCTTTTAGCAACTGTTCTCTATAACAGCAACTTCATTTTGACATTATTTCCACAACGTATGAAGAAAAGTTCACAATTCAACATCAGTCATTAATAATATCCCTAAGAACGAACCTTTGAAGTGGAAAAAATAATAAATAAATAAAAGATGCACTAGCACATATTTTACATCTCATCGCATGAGAAGATTGCAGAAATTGATTCATATGAACATGTAGGAGTTACCTACTAAGGTACAATTTTCGATGATGCATAGCTTTTGATCAAATGCCTTCTTGTTTGACATCTGAAGAAGTCAGAGAGCATGCTTCCAAGAACTTAGGTGTGGTCACATAAAAACGGATTATGATAAAATAAGAAAACAAGAGTAACAACAAACTCTATTTGACGAGACGAAAAAAGACTTTTCAGTGGCAATAGCATATAAAGATGATGAAATAAACTGGCAGGTGGTTCTCCTAAGTTATTCGATTGAATTGGATCCTTTAGATATAAGTGAGGAAAAATGGTCAACTTGGTGATGAACGTATTTGGTCATAAACTTTTTGCTAATGTAATCTTAAACCTTTTTATGAAATGTTAATATAGTTATTCCAATTAATTTTGACTTAAAAATGCTGATGCTTTAAGTAAAGTTATTGTTGACAAATTTATGTAAATTTATTATTTTTACTTAATTTTTGAATTTTCCAGATTATTTGTGTCCCCCCCCCCCCCCCTCTCTCTCTCTTTATGGTTACTGTATCTTGTTCGCTGTTCGTATACCGTTCACCTCTCTGGGTAAACTCCTTCATCTTTCCTCTACTTTCATCAGTCAATTACCGGCAAAGTAGTCCAGAAAGAAAAATCCGAACCCCATTCCCAACATTTTTCCAGATCATTCCTTCCTCACGACTTACACCATCAAACATTTTGGGTAAAAACCTCCGGTCGCTGAAAACGACCTAGATGGAGAAGACCGACTCCTCGAGATGCTAATAGTTGTCAAATTCACGGTTGAATTTGATGGCCTGGGGTACGTTTCGACGAAACATCGCTCTTGATTTGCGGTTTGCGCGGATGGTAGCTTTTCGGTTGCGGCGGGGCTTGAATTTAGAGCCGTCTGTGTTGATGCTTGAAAGCAACGGCGCTCGAGGCCTTACGGTTCAGCGGGATAATGATGTGGACGAGATGAGGTGCAATGTACATTCGCTCGGTCCTTTCATTGAGGAACAGAAAGAACGTTTCTCGTACGTTTCTCGTTTCTCATGTTAGGGTGTAAGAACCAGGATCGTTCATCTTATTCTCTCAACTCTTCCGGCTAAAGAGGGACAACGAAAGAGGTGAAAGGAACCTCTGGAGTCTGGATGGGAGTGGATCGGGGCGAGATTTGAGGTCGCCGAGCCTCCTTCAAGGTCGTGGAAGCGTCGTTGTCCATGGTGGCTTGACTTTAGATTCGAGGTCGTCGTCCGTGAAGCTTGTTGGCCGGAAGTCTCGTGAAGGTTTCCCTCGTCCTCACCCCTTCTTCAGCTTCAAACATGAAAATTTCGCTTCTTTTTTCAAAAATGAAACGTGAAGAAATGAACAGTAAAAAATAAAAAATAAATAGAAAAATAGAAAAATAAGTGAAAACTCTATTGAAATTTCACAATTGAGTTTATCCACATTGTGCCTCACAGGACCGTTCACAATAACTGTACCATCAGATTAGTAAATTCAAGCTAAAATTTGCCCAAAAAACTCTATTGAAATTTCACAAAAAGACTTATAATTACAGATTATTGCCAGAAGACGTATATTGATTTTTTTGGTCAGCAAGGCAACACAAGCCCATGCATTTTCTATCAGGATCATTTAGTACTAAAATCTTTTACCATCCTCGGACAAATCCTGTTCTGGTTTCGGGATTACAAAGAATTTTGTTGTTCAATTTGCACAATTTCGGCAGTGAAGTTAGAGCTTCGTCCCTTGATGACGACCGTAATCTTTGCCTTCCTTACTCAACCTTCTCTCTCCTTAAGTCTTGTAATCGCATCGAGCTTCATAAGTTCGCTTGCGCAATCAAACATAGTTGCTTGCGTCTTCTTCCTAGTATCACAAATGGATTTATGTACTCTCCTCTTCTTTTCCATGAAACTCATTCTAATCATGATTATCAATACAGGCATGACGCTGTCGAGAAATTTAACATACGTGTCACGTTAGTGCACTCAACCAATTTAAGTATCATACGTCTTCTCAATTATTTACATCTTCCTCCACCCTTCCCGGAGGAGCACAATCACTCCATCAATTCGTCAATAGTCCAGGCCAACGACCCTAAATCATTGACTCTTCAATTTCCGAAGCACTATGGAGAAGTTGCTTGGAACCTATGCATGTGCTTCTTTGACTTGACTTGATTTTTCTATTAATTTTAAAAAAAAATAGAAAAGAAAACCATGGAGAATGTCTTCAAGACACATTCAAATAAATTTATCACTTTCAATATACATCAATAGAGGTGAGCATGGTCTGGGTTGGGCCGGTCCACCCCCTAACCCTAGAACCAATCCGCACAATACCGGTCCTCAATTTTTAGGAACGAGGACCGATCTTATTGAGCTTGGAACCAAGGACCGAACCGACCTAATGGGTTCGGTTCAATTCTAGGATCAACTCAAAACCAACTGATAATTTTTTATTTCATTTTTTGTACTCCTTAAAAAAGCGATTGAGGACTAGACTGACCCAATGGATTCGGTTTGGTTTCAAGGTCAATCCAGGCTAACCAATAATTTTTTATTTCATTTTTTGTACTCCTTGAATGGGTAACAGAGGATCGTACCGACCCAATGAGTTCGATAATGAGTAAGGTCAGCTAAGAAAGGCAAGCGGTGAGAGTCAAGTGGGGTGAGCTTTGAATAAAATGAGCATTGAATGTCGAGCAGGGAGCAACAAGCCAAGCGAGTATCGAGCGACGAGTGGCACGAGTGACCCAAAGCGAACAAGGCGATGTCAAGTGGCGAGTGAAGAATTTTTTTTCTATTTTAGCAAATTAAAGACTAAAATGAGAAATAAGACAAAAGAGAACGAATATTATAGGAAAATGCCATAAGGTGCTTTTTCGGATGCCGTGTGTGACAGCTTGAATTTTCAAATTTCGTTTTCGATTAAATAAATCGGGCATTTTGTCGACGCGCTGATAGTGCTATTCTCTGAGCTGATCACTCACGAGATAACTAGACTATCTGGGTAAGCAATTAAGGAATTTAAATGCAATGAATTTGAGAATTTGACTAGAAATCGACTGCTCGACTGTGTTGATATGCATGAGTCATTACGGCACCGTAAAAAATCGATCAGAGACCGGAGATAGGTCGATTTGATTGAGATATGTGATTAGTGCGTGGGTGATTCCACCTAATTGCAAAATTCTCGTCGAACGGCATTAGACCGATTTTTTTCATTTCTGTACTCGGTGTACGTATTTGAAATCTCGAGATTTTCACGACAACCGAGAATCGTCAATGTGTCGAAGATGCACTATGTGACTTGAGATAAATCGATCACGGATCAATTGCACTAAAAATTCCTAAAAACTACCTGATAGATTAGGTCACGCTAAAAGCGCGCTAAAGTGAAATTAACCGTGAATGTGAACCCGATTTCAGAAATTGAAAGTTCTATGGTGTCACGAGCTATTTTAAGAACGTTGACTCATTCTCCCAAAAATTTTCAGAGATTTCGAGACTTTTACGGAAATTCAATTCGAACGTTGCGGAAATTAATGGAAATTCGAATGGGCCGAATTGAAGTGAAATTTGGATTTCCAAACTAAGCTACTAGGTGATGGGAATTTGTGGAAACGTGTGGGATTTTTCTTCGATGAAATTGGACATCAAATTTGGAGAACTTGTGAACAAATTGAGGTCAAGATTATGAAATTCGGAGCTATGGAAGGGAGTAGTAAATTTGGCTTCAAATTGGATTATATGGTGGATTTATCTACGAGAAAGAAGTAAGAGACAAAGTAGGATAGGATTGAAGGTGATTAGGGGACAAGCCTTTAAGTGGGTAGATAAGTATTGACTTTCTTTTCTTTTCTCTCTCAAGCTTCTCGCCTACGCCTGCAGCTGTTCCCCTCCATCACCGCCTTTGAAGAATTCCGCTCCATCACGTTTTCCTCTCTCCACTTTCCCCCTTCGAACACCCTGCCTTTCTTCCCTGTCATTTTTCTCTCTTCCACCGATCGCTTCATCCCACCATTTCAGCAACCCTGCAGCTGTCCCACCATCGATTTCCTTCCATCTTTCCCCACTCACGCCGGTCAACAAACCAGCCACAGCTCCTCCTTCCTTCGTGTCTTCAGCCACGCGTCTCCACCGATCCACCAGCGTGCGTTTTCTCTGCAGCAAACCGGTCAACACTCAGCAGCACAAAGCAGCCGGTGTTGACCCCAAACATCCACGCGGCCAACGCACGCCAGCTCATGTCCTCCACCGAAACCGCTTCTGCCCAGCCTGCTGCCACTCGCCCGTTCGTGTCTTCGGTTCCAGCGTCCGTCGAAGTTACTCGTCCCTTCATCCGTTGACGCCAACTCCTTCGTAGCTGCTCCTTTGATCGGCCCATCTCCAGCAGCTCGCCCATGCACGAAGCTGCACGCGTGCAATCGAGCCCAGCGTTTGGCCCATTCTCCAGCAGCAATTCCAGCGTCAGTAAAGCCTTCTTGTAGCCCGCATGTTCAGCCTACGTGAGTGTTCAAGTCCAGCGAAGCCCATCTCCTTTAGCAGCCCATAATTTGAAATTTTCAGCCCGTGAAGCCAAGGCCCAGCTTTTTGAAGCCCAGTGAATTTTTGAGGCCCAAGCCTAGTGTCTGCAGTGAGCCCAGTCCAATGCAATAATAAATCTCAATTTGGGCTGAGATTTGTTGGGCCCATTTTAGGCCCGGCCTGGGAGTTCGCCGACACCACCGAAAATTAGGATTTCGGCCGCCGTCACGCTGTCATCACAGTGAACCGGTTTTTGCAATTAACCAGTGAGCTTATACTCTAAACTTTTCTTAGTAGGCTAATGACGTTTAATAGGAGTGTGCAACCGATCCGGGTCAACCCGGTTCTTGGATCGACCCACCCGGAAAACAAGGTTGGGAATCGGTTCCAGTTGAAACCGTCCCAAGAACCAGTTCCCAAAGTTCAGACCCTGTTTGAACCGGTCCGGGAATTGGTTCCGAGGGAATACCCACCTGGGAACCGGATCGATCGGACTGGTTCGAGAACTGGTTTGAGAACCGGTTTTTAAGGCAGCACCCCAAAAGTCCAACCAAAACCTTAATTCGTATTTTGTTTCTATCTTTACTCTGCTTCCGCTCTTACCTCCGTCAATCCATCTGAGCATTGACGCTGCTTCCGCTCGCCCACCATCACCTTCCTTCGGCGACACCCGCAGCAACACCAGCTTCGTCAACATCATCGATCTCCAGGGCGGCAAGGTGGGCTTCGGCGCCGTTGCCCCCGAGTCCAAGCTCGACTCGTCGTCCTCTAGATCAGCGCCCCCATCTTGGTCCTGGCCATCCTCACCGCCCCGGTGCCATCGGCCTCGGACACGAACGTGACAGCGCTGCTCGAGAAGGCCGGGTGCAAGACGTTTGCGGGCCTCCTCGTCTCGAGCGGGTCCTTGAAGACGAGCAACGCCCCGATCAGCACCCTCTCTCCATCCTCCACCTCGCCACCGCATCATCGTAACTCTCTCTCTCTCTCTCTCTCTCTGCGCGATGCATGCGATATTCTTCTCGGTCGAGCGCCCGAAGTTCGTCTTCAACCGTGATCGATTTCAATTGCAGTGGTCAAAACGTGACTCGTGAATGTCCTGTGCGGGAGCAGGTAAGGTGCGGGCGATGTCGGCGGATTTCCTGGCGACCGTGGCTTCTTATCCCAATCCCGACGACAAGATCAGAACCACCGATCTGAAGGTACTCGATGAGTTTAACTGTCGTATCACTCCCCGACTATGATGCCGCTTCTTTACTTGCTTCCATGTGCTTTTGGCTACAAGTGCTGGTCGTCTTTGCTCCATACTACTTTCAATTGATAGTGGCTCTCTGCGATATTCGTCGGATTCGAGTGTGTTGCATTGCCTTTTTTTCCGTAATGAATTAGGGGTCTTGTTAATGGCATGACGTGCCGATGCGGAGCGTTTCGCATGTGCTGCTCTTGAAGACATTGGGAGAGTATGTTATGGTCTGGTTTGTCGGTTTTTCAAGTTCAAGGAGGCGGAAAAAATTGATTTCTTTGCCATTATTGCCATGTCTTGTTTTGTCTTGAACCCATTTTGCCTCAGCTTGTTTATGTTGAATAGGTTATTCCACAGGGAGTATTATGTGAAGCTTGTAATTCTTGTTCGTGACAAAGATAATAGGAAACTTGTATTTTCACAACACTAAAGTTGAGTAAAAATGGAGTGATTTCTTATGTTAGACCATGAATTACATAGTGCCAAAAGATCAGCATTCTACATTTCCAATGCATACCTAATGAGAGATTTGATTTACTATGTTAGACCATAAATTACTTTCTGTCTCCAAAGTTATATTGAGAGATTTGATTTACTATGAAAACTAATCTGTTTTTGTAAAATCCTAATGTTATATAATTTTTTTTTTTTCAGTTTTCAGTCAATGGATCAAGACAAAGACGTATCAACGGAAGTAGAGCGACATAATGAAATGAATCCACTCATGGAATTGCCATTCCATTGGTCCAAATTTTATACATGTTTCCAATGAGTTTGGTGGAATGATGTGCTTGGTCCGGCCTTTTTGTTTCAGCAGACAACTCATCTAGACTTGCTTCTCTAAGCTAAATATAAAGATACAACAATTTTTATGCAAAACAGCTTCCAATATAAATAGGGTTAACCCTGTTCCCGGACCGAAAAAATAGGGTGAGTCTAGAACAGGATCCAATGCAAACAAGGTTAGGAACAGGGTCTAAAAAAAGAGAACCGGTTATAAAAAAGTTGAGTACAGGGTTCTAGACCCTACCCACCCCTGATCCGATCACCCCTAACGTTTAAGAGGTGTTTAGATTTATTTAATTAAAAATTAGGTGGTTAGTTAGATTAAATTAGAAATTTAATTAATTAATTGAGCATGTTAGGTGGTTAGCATGATTTAGATAAAGCCTAGATAAATTGCACTACTTGTTCAAAAGGGTTTGGGAATTTTCCGAGTCCGTATTGGTATGTAGTTTAATAATTTTGGCCTAGGTTAGTATTTTTAGAAATTAAATTGATTTATTTAATTAATTTTCGAAATTAATTAATTATTAATTATTCTTCCGGAAATTAGGCTGGGATAGCCGGTGAATGAAATTTTGTACTAATTACAATGGTGTAGTTAATTTCTGCAATCGAGTGCTAAATTGTGAAAATTGAGTGTGGATTGGAAATTTGGTCAATTATTCTAAAATTTATGAATTTCGATATTTATCCAGAAAATCCCGGACGTCGGGTTTTAAACACTGAAAATGGTTTTATATACTATATAAACCAGTGGGATTTTGAAAAGAATGTTATAAATTTTCCGGTTCTAATCTGACCGTGTACCCACACACGACTATTTTCACTGAGTGTTTTTAATACGAAGAAAATGGGCTGGGATCACCATTTTAATTGAAGCATTTGAATGCAATGCACGGTGTCCTGGGTCGAGATTGACTGATCGTGTGCCAATTAAGAGAACCCGTCCCCGAACTGTATCGAATGGACGTTACCTTATATGGGATACCCACTTAGTGGGATTTGGGTCGCAGTAGATTATGGATCTATACTCTTTCGAGTAAGTCGTCTCTAAGAGAGATGTAACCGTGCTTAACGGGATGAGACGATGGTTGACTACGCCAGTAGACCACCGAAATTCTAGTAGGCTGTACCCTCAAGTGGGTGAAATTATCAATTGGAACACATGTTGAGTGAAATAGATGCGCCGGATTATGGAACGAAATTGTGTAAAATGGTATAGGACGTGTCATAATGATTTGGCCTTATAATCTGGACCCCTGTAATTTATTGAGTTGAGTGATGCGTTTCAATTATTGTGTGTATCAATTCTATACCTAATGTATATGAACTGTGTTGACCTACAAGGAGGAACTGAGATGAGATAAGTCATCTATGCTATATGCGTGATTGTGTGGTTAGGACGCTCTTAAAGTATTTTCCTCCTAATTGGGGTTTAGAGCTTAGACTTGCTAAGATTATATCCCACCCCGTTATGGGACAATATTTTCAGGGTCGTCAAGTGGAGGACCGGGAGCCGAGAGGAGGTGATGTGAAATGTAGGTCAGCTAGGACCGTCTTTTTTGGAAAGTCAGTTTTTGTGGTCTTTTGGTCATAGACCTTGTACATGACTATGTGAATATAAATGCATATTTGTTTGTGAAATTGTTGTCCTGCTTTTCTATCCCGAGATAATTACTGTCAGGGGATTTCTTTTCGCTTCCGCATGTGCAATAAAATGGAAAGGATTGACGACTCGTCCTAGGAAGTCGCAAATTATTATCGACCAGATAGGGGTGGGCATGCGCTCGGGGTTTGGGACGTGACACCGTGAGAACTCTTCATAAAAATATATTTCTCCTTCATAAATTATGACTATTGATGCCATAAAAGACATTAAAAACCTAAGTTATTAAATAATAATATAAAATTACTTGAACTCCTCACTAAAAAAACTATTTAATGTTGTTGATGTCGCTTATTTTAAGGTTTTCTTTTTATAAAAAATATTATAAAAAATATTTTATATATAGTTATGGTAGATTTGGATTGGACCGACCCGGAACTCTCAAAGGACTAAAGACTGACCTGCACAGTGTTGGTCTAGGAATTCTAAGACCAAGGATCGACCTAATCTCCCTGGAAATTGGACTAGTTGCAGTGAGCCGATCTAGGGTTGGTCCACGGTTGACCCGAGACCGATGCTCACCCCTACACATCAGACTTCACTTTTCAATATATATATATATATCTCAAAACAATTTCCCAAACTAGACTTCTCCATGACACATCATGCCTAAAGATGAAATCATACCCTCCCATCCTAGTCACTTTTTTTTTGTCCTTACATGAATATTTGTTAACATTTTACATTCCTTTTAATTCCGCATCGCGTTACAAATTTCTGGGCAATGAGTTCTTTATGATCGAATAGTTTATTCAATGATGTGTTCTCTTTTTTTATTTCATTGTTTGATGACCTTTTTAATATTGTGTTAATGCTCAGTATATGAAGGGTCAAAGTAGATAATATGTACAAAGGCAACACGTGCTTTCTATGATACTTCAACAGTGCTTAAAGAGAGAACATATTTAAGAACTAATTCATCTTTTCTTCTACCTCTGACCCAATTTCATTAGCCAAACCACTTATGCTTGTGTAACTCGTAATTTTTGGAATTGCTTCCTAAATCATTTCATAGGATGAATGCACTTTTCCTTCTAATATGGTCATTCCAAAACTACGTGTGTTATGTATTGTGCGCACGTTGTGAAACCCTGCTCCCTCACTCATATATTCCCATCCCAGCCTCTAAATTGCATGGTCCCATTTATTCTTGTGATTTTTCCTTCTTCTTTTTCACCCTTGAGAAAGAATTTGCTGGTCTAGAAAGAAAAGCTTTAAAACCAATAGAGAATGAATAAGGAATAAACTAGAGATCTTTTTGCTTGCAAGATGAAGCATGATGTCTATTAGAGAATTTAAAGGTTCATGTGCTATTAAATTAGGAGTGAAAGCTTCATCCTTCCATGCATGGCCCTCTCCTTTGTAACTTATTGAATACTCGTTTATTTCTAATTATGAAAAAATTATCAAAACAATCATAAATATATTGCAACTTTTTCAATTCAGTCATAAATATTTTGCAATTGTGTCAATTCAATCCATCTAGCTAAATTTAGCCAACCGAGGTTGACGTGGATGCCAACTAACACTAACATGATAATTTTTAATAATATTTTTTCGAATTTCTTAATTATTTTTTATTTGTATTTCTTTTTTATTATTTTTTATTATTTTTTCTATGACCACGGCCAAAGGTTACAGCTAGTGAGACCTCACTGGCCACTAGTGAAGCCTCATTGTCACGGGCAAGCTCAACCTCATCCAATGACAACAAGGGCGAGCTCGCCCGCAATGATGAGCCCTTGCCAATGTCCAGCAAGGTCTCACTTGCTGCTAGCCGTAACCTTTGGCCAATTCGACGACTAGCCAGAAGAAGAAGAATAAAAAGAAGAAGAAAAGAAAATATAAAAGAAGGAAAAAATAAAAGAAAAACAAAAATTAATAAAAAATCGAAAAAGAATTATTAAAAAATTGCCACCTTAGCACTAACTGGACGGCTCGACCAACATTCACATCCAGCCGGTCAAATTTGGACAGATGGACTGAATTAACATAATTATTAAAAAAAAAAAAAAAAGAGTTTATGATTGAATTGGCCAAAAAAAATAAATTATAACTTAATTGAAAAAATTGCAATAGGTTTAAGATTGTTTTGGTAATTTCCCCTTCTAATTACTGCAGATCTTTAATGCAATAATCATAATATAATAGTAGTTAATTCGATTTGAAAAATGCTAGCACAAGAAAAAAAAAGATTCATTATCCAATTATAGTGTGTAGTATAGAAAGGACGCAGTAAAAAATTAAATTGCAATAACTAATAATGTAAAAGATTGATAAAGTGAAAGGAGAAAAGAAAGAAAAATCAATCTTTTAGACCATTTATTCGTATATAACCATTCTATGATATCCTCTTTCCATAGAATATAACTTTTATTAACCTAAAGGATGAAGGCAATGAGAAACTTGCTTCGGATCCAAAAATATACGGATACAGATCTATTTCAAGGTTAGTGCCTATTTGTTTTGCGGAAAATAAATAATTTGAAAATATTATATATTAGCTAATTATTTCAAATGATTCAAACGATTATTTTTAGGAAAATATTTTCCAAATCATTATACGAAGCACAAAGCTAAGTGTAGGGAAATATAAGTGTACACATATGAAGTGTCAAGTGATAATATGTTATATCTTAATCTCAAAGAGGAAAAGAAAAATAAATATAAATCGCAGTTCAAGAGCCATTTTGTCTTCTGCCAACCACTATGTCATTCAATTTGGCTCCTCAAATAACAATCCCACCTCATTTATCGTACAAAAGTACTATATAAAAGATGATAAATGAAAGCAATTATCAATTAAGTAAATATGCCAATTCTGTGGTAAAGGGCTGTTGAACCAGTGGGGACTGGGCAGGGACCCCAACTGACTAATACTTACCGATTTATACATTGAAACTCTTAGATGTGAAAAAAAAAATCATCTAAATCATCAAAAAGAAATATAGATTGTTGCAAAAATTGTGACCGAAGAGAATGTAGGTGGATCAGAATACATTTATTCAAGCGAAATGTATTGCATTAATTATTCATATTCAATATAATAAAAGTCGAAATTGACGTATTGTGCATAGCAATTTATATACATGCTAATCAACAACATTAATTGTTTGAAAAAAAAAACATATTAATTGCAACAAATCGCCAATTACAGATTCGATCGGTTCTTAAACAAAATCAGCATTAATGACTCAATGAGCCAAAGAATAGGAACCTTTAACTTTTTTAATTGTTACAATACTTTTACCTTTTTCAATGAATATGTATTTTTTAGTAATATGGTGGAGAAGCAGAAGTAAAATTAAGATATGCCTCGACAAAAAGTTCTGTTCTCCATGTTTTGTTATTATTTTTTTATATTTACGGATGAATACAGAGCATATCCCATCACCATGAACCCGGATTGTATCCAGAGGTGCGAGTGGGAAGAAAATCGAATAAGAAGAGGAGAAGAGAACAATGGATGAAAAGTATCCTTTCCCAAGCAGCAGATCAATTCAAAGGCGAATGTCTCTCCCTCTCTCTCAACATCGCAATCATCCTACTCAATTTCACGATCACGAGCGCACTCTATTGTAGTTCCTTCTGATTAGATCTCCGTCAAATCCATTTCACATCGCCATCATATAATGAACTCATGGAGATTTGGGAACCCGATGACTCGATCAACTGAAACGAATGAAAGCAAATTTGGAGGCGGTGTTGAGGACGAATCTCACCAGCAGAGCTGAAAAAGGTAAAGGCTGGTGATGGTGATGGCTCACATCCACGGAGTCCTTGCAATGTTGCCCATGGATGCTGGATCTTGTTTTTCTTCTTTGTCTTCTCTTTCTCAGCATGATCGAAGAGTTAAGTGGCAGTGGACGGCTTATGGATGCATCCTACAGGCTACAAATAATAGTAAATGGTGTTTTGGGGAATCACACCTTTATATAAACAGTACGAATAGGATGCCAACAAAATATGCAGCAATTCGAGTGTAGGCATTACCTTTGGCAATGGTTTTGATGCGAGATTCTTGATGCCGCTAACAATCACCGGACGCCAAGAATTTGCCTGGGGTATTTTGTGGCCCTGCGCAGATCCAGTGCAATACACACATAAGGAATTCATGGAACCAATAAGATCCAACTTTGTTTCGGATAAAAAGAATTCTAAACAGAATTGGAGCATGTACCTTAGAGAGGTCGCTCTCCAGCTTCTCAGACTAAAAGGAGATGTCCTGTCGAAGATTCGAAAGTACAACAGTAGTTCGTACAGGACAGAGACTATTAAGCCCCCGGGCATATGTCCTGTTCAACACGTTGGTCTAATTCTGGTAGACTAGGACGAGTAGAAAAGATACCTTCCACCTTCCTGAGACGGCCTAATTCTTCAAGCCCATTAAGGCTTGTTATCCGGTTGCAATGAAAAACTTTCAGGACTTCCAAAAGCTTTAAATCTTCAAGACCATCAATCTTTGCTAAATCACAGTCCTTTAGTTCTAGTTCTGACAGCTGTTTCAGACTAGAAAATTTTGGCTCTGGAATCTTGCAGTGCTTGAGACGCAGAGTCCATAAGCTTGAGGACGAGGGAAGTTGTGTGAGGACTAGCTCCTTCATATAGGATAAAGAGAGTTCCCGGAGATGAGTAAGGGCACTAAAATTCCCGGGGAGTTTGGTAACATTTGGAAGGGACAATTCCAAGGTCTCTAGACTTGTTAAACTCGTGATCCACCCAATATTTGGGATCTGATTTGATGACCCTGCTTCTGGCTGCTCATCATCATTCAAGCATAGCTCTTTTAGATTCGTCAGATTTGTCAATTCAGGGACTGCCATGATTTTAGATCCCCAGCAGAGAGTGAGTAAACTGGAGGGTAACTTTGGTAGTGCTTGAAGTTGTTTGCATTTACGTACGTCTAGGGTTTGGATGCAAGATAGATGGCAAATCCTCTGAGGCAGCCCGGCCACATTGGATGACGATAATCTCAAAATTCTCAAAGAAGATAGTCCCGAAATATCACAATGAATGTCCCATTCCAAATTTATGCAGAAAGAGAGATCTATCTCCTCCAGGTTCTTTAAGTTCACAATATCTTTAGGAAATTTTGGTAGGAAAGTGTGCGCCATCTTCAGCGTCTTCAACTTCCTCAAATTCTCAACTGACTCTGGCAATTCTGCGATTTTAGTAAGTGAAAGGTCCATTACCTCCAGCAGATCCAGCTTCCCGATGGAAGTTGGAAGTTGAATCAACTTCTGACAATCCCTTAAAGAAAGTCTCTCGAGTGTCCGAGGAAATTCAAAAGCAAGTGGAAGCCCATCAATATCAGCACCATCCAAATCGAGGCTTGAGAGTTTCCTTAGGCGGCCAATTGTGGATATATCTCGCAAACGTTTACAGTTACGAGCACTAAGTTTTTCAAGATTCTTCAAAGACCCTTCCTGGCAATAAATTTCTTGGATGCCAGTTCCATCAATCAGAAGTTCCGTTAAAAATTTCATGCAGTACAGTTCTTGAGGCAACTTCCTGACTTGGCTGCAGTTTCTCAAATTTAAGGATCTCAACTTCTTCAGATTACTGATGAATTGCCTAATTTGAGATAACCGAGAACAATCTTCCATTATCAACATCTCTAAATTGATGGGAGCTGGAAAGTTCAACGATGGATGCAACTGAACACATCCTTGTAGGTTCAAGACTTTCAATTTCTCCACCTTCTGCAATGCATGTGCAAAAGAAGATATCAAACCTTATTCGCTCATATCTATCATCTTAACACGAGATTTAAAAAGCAAATATTGGCCATACCTCTCCAATTCCTTCCCAGAATTTTGAAACCCTGGTAACTGGACTCCAAGACAGATCGAGAATCACTAACTCCGTTAAATGCATATTACAAAGCTCAGGAATTGAATGGCACTCTCGCCAATCGAGCCACCTCAACTTCTGAGGAAGCTTCATAGTATCTCCCAGGATGTTAGCCCCGTCCAGCCTGAGGTACCTCAAATTCGACATTTCCCAAAATTGTTCACAAGTAAAACTGTCGGTGCTGGCCTCTTCAACTGTGAGACCAATGCCTTGGACACTAATAATACCCTGTCAAGTCTCGGTTGGGAAAGAACATACGAGTAAGTTGAAAAACTTTAATTTCTCTTACTGCTTTTAATGAAATGACACAAATCATAATTACAAAATCAGTAGGTATCCACTACGCGTTCTAAATCGTGTTAGAAACAAATCCCTTTTTTATGTTATCTACGGATGGTTTATCTGAACGCTTTCATGACCTTCTGAAAGAAATTTCTAGAGGTTTTGAAGACTTACCTGACCGTCCTTTAGAATGGAAAGTGCATCGCTGTGATTCCAAAACCTGCAGTGCTGATTAAGACGTTTCCTCTTGACAAGCTTCCTGCCAAACTCTCTCAACAGATCGTGCATTCTTAATTCATTATTTTCTCCATCTTCCAAGAAATGCATGTCACGAAGGTGATTTATTCCTTCAAGAGGATCGCCATCCCAAGCCTCCTCCCACATGTAAGGAGGAATCCTCTTATCCTTGCCAATAAAAAAGCAAGCTATGTCGAGGAATATCTCCTTTTCAGTTTCATCCAAAGATGTGTAACTGACCTGGAAGGCATCTTCTACTTTTTGATGTAGTGGGCATTTTTTTAAGGAATTCAACTTACTACTCCATAACTCTATTTTCTTATTTTTCTTTAAATATTCTGCCTGAAGCTTAATAGCCAAGGGAAGCCTTCCAAGAGCTTCGACGATGTCTAGGGACAAGATATCGCACTCGGAGACATCTTGGGAAGCATCCCCTTGAAAAACACAATTACGAAAGAGTTGAAGAGCATGATGATGACTCATTGGTTTAACCTCGTACACTTCAGCTGCTCTATCTTTTTCTTCTTCTCCAAAGTCGAAAACCTTTAAAACATCTCTTCTATCTGTGGTCACAATGATTCTACTTCCTGGACCAAACCTAGTAAGGTCGCCAGCCAATGCTTCAATTTGTTCATCCTCACGCACATCGTCAAGCACAATGAGAACCTTCATCTTAGTAAAGAGATATTTTATTTTTTTAACTTTACCAGAAAATCTCAATGGTTCATGTATTTCCTTTTGAAGTTCAGCAATCAACAGTCCTAGGGAAAACTCGACCCCTTCCGAATGTATATCTTTAAGGAAGCTACATGCATCAAACAACTTGTGGATCTTGTTGAAGACAACCTTGGCAAGTGTAGTCTTTCCGACACCCGGCATTCCGCATATTCCGACAACACGTTTATCTTCTCCACATACTTTCATCGCTTGTCCATGGCTGTAGACAACACCAAGCTTTGTCATCATCTCTTGAACATGAAGATCGATTCCAACTAGTTTGTCGGTCACGTCTTGGTCATCCTTCCCCAACTCCTGCCAGACACGGGTCATAACTTTGTCTAGGAGGTCGGTCACATGCCTGCAAAACATGAGTGACGAAGCACAAGGACAACAACAGAGTTACCAAAAATATTAAACAGTAGACAAAAATCAAGCGGGCATTGAACCGACGAAAAATAAATGAATTTACAAGGGCAGGGGGAATCTTTAATTTAAGTGGAGAGCAAGATTTAATGCACAGAGAAATTTTGACATTGACATCATCATGCTATCTGCATAACAAAAGATCTAGTCAAGGGGGAACGAAGAGAGCGTGGTGGACCAGGTCGGCTGATCTAACTCCCAGCTATGTCATGAGTCGAGTTAATTTTCAACTGGCCATTTTAATCAACTCACTGGTTACTTGAAAGGTATCAAGAACTTCAACCTGTTAAATTATCAGCCCATTTCACAAGAATAACTTTAAAGATCTCTCTAGCGTGCATCATTATCGATGTGATTATATATGACATTTATTAGAAAAGTTTTGGATTCGTTCTCACACCATTCTAAACTATTTTTCTTTCCATCTATCTAGGAAAGAAAAGAGAAACCAGAAGTAAAAGAATTACCCCCCATTTATGGTCGCCCGATCAAATCCGCTTAATTCCACGACCTCTCGAAGAACCTCCTTCCATTTGTCGATGGTCTCTGAGTCGACTTTTTTATCTGCATCATGTTTATTGAAGGACATTGCGAAATCCCCCTCCAGGTTCTTTACAGAATGGGGCCTAACATTATAGAAAATGGGGATAATAATCTGTCCATTTGATTTTCTGCACTCCCACATTTGTACCAGCTCCATAAGGCAACTTCTACTGGAAGCATAATCTTTAGAGAATATGGCTATTGAGATCCTCGACTGCTTGATCGCATCTTTCAGGCCCTGATCGATCTCATCTCCAGCACGGAGCTTTTCGTGATCTATAAAGACACTGATCCCTGCATTTTTCAGTTTTTTGTGAAGGACATCTGTGAATTCTTCACGAGTATCTGCACCTCTAAAATTCAAGAATACTTCATGATTCATTCCAGACGATGGCTCCTGTCAAATCAAGGAAAGTAAAGTAAACATGGTCTTCCAGACCAAGTCTTATGCTTCTGGCCAAAAAATAACCAAAAAAAAAAAAGAAAGAAAAAGAAAAACAAAGTTTTATAGTTCCGATGGAGCCGAGCCTAACACAGCAAGCTTACTGCAACTGAATCTTGCAACTCATGCATTTTGGCTGTTTTAAGATCCATAATTCTCAGAACTTTCGTAATACTCAAACGTTGATTAGTGAATTCACACGTAATCTTTTCATAATTTTCTCAAAATTTAAATGATATCTCAAATTTTAGGGGAAAGCAAATTGATACTTAACAGACCCAGCGTAGAACATCAATAGTGCTTGGAGTTTCGATACTGATTTTGATTTGATTCGATTCAATCGTTCACGTCAAAGGAGATTTCTAACATTTCAGACGATGTTTAGAAATTTGGGGGTTGAACTACAAGCAGAGAATCGGTTCCACCATATTCATGTCGACGAAATAATAATACAAATCCCAAAGATGCAGAGGAAACAAACCGGGCTTTTTCTCTTCCTTCCAGCAGCCACAACCTCAGGAGCCATAACTCGGAGAACTATCAGAAACACCACGGACCAATTCGCTCGCTCTCTCCCTCTTTTTCCCGTTCTCTTGCAGAGGGCACAGGAGGTCTATAGACATTATTGACAACACTATAGACTGCATTTTACCGATGACCAAGACCGTTGACTTGTGTGTATCCGCTACGCGCTTGGGCAACGTGAGGGAAAATTGTCGTGGAGTCCCTGCCCCACGCGATTTTACATTATAAGAAGTCATAAAAAAAAATAAGACGAAAAGGACTTTTCAGTGGTTGGAATCGATAAAGCAGCGGCAATGAACCGATACCGATGGGTAGTCCTCTCAAGTCAGTTTCATTCAATCGGATCAATAAAGACGATGCAGTGAACTGATTGGTAGTCCTCTCAAGTCCTGTTTTTTTCTTTTTTTTCTTTTTTTTATATTTACTTTCTCAACTTGAAAGCGAGAAAGGATTCCATGCGGGTCTAAAAGGACGAGTGCTCGAGTGTACAGCTAAGCTCGGTCAGTGTCCTCCAGCTGCAACCTTTCTCCCAGAGTAGAAAATGCACTGTCCGAGTCCGGGTAAATTTTCGGGTTAATGTCTTAGAAAATCCTAAATAATAATTTATTTAAAATTAACTTTTTAATCATTAAAAATCTCAAACTAATATATTTTTGATAATTTTTTCTCAAATTAATATACTTATAATAAATTTACCTTCTAACATATAATAATTGACTAATATGCTAGTTTAGGATTTCATTCTCCATTTGTCAGAATTGTAATCCAATTTAACGAAATGTATATTTGTCACAAATGTTTAAGTTTGAGGTTTTTAATGATAAAAAAATAAATTATGTAATGTGTGTATAGTTTGAGGTTTTTTGTGGTTATTTTTTGAGTAAATTTATCTTAGGTGTATAGATTTAAGATTTTTCTTCATATTAACTTTAAATTTTTTAATCGTTACCAAAAAAAAAACTTTAAATTTTTTAATTATAAAAGTTGTTAGGGCACAGGAATCTTGGTAATATTTCAAACCACGGAATTTCCAGGATTGAGAAAACGTTGTGTCCACAAGAGTGCCACATCATATTAGGCCCATCCGTAGAAATTTTCAAAACGCCTCGACATATGTCTGCTCCTCTCTTCGTGCAATGTACTAGGGGTGAACAGTGGTTTAGGGTCGACCCTGGACCGACCCTGGACCGGCCCAACCCTGCCGGTCCTGGTCCGGTTCCCAAGGGGACTGGGTCGGTCCTTGGTCTTGAAATTCCAGGACCAACACTATGCGGGTTGGTCCTCGGTCCTAAGAGTTTTGGGTCGGTCCAACCCTGGACCAACCCTGTATATTATATTATATTATTTATAATTCTTTTATATATTCAAACCTAAGTAAAATGTCTATTATATTATATTATATTGAGATGTTCTATCAATAGCACTAATAGTAATTTCAATTTAAAACTTTTGTTAAGTATTAATTATGTGTCGTTTGTTTTGTTTTCAAGTGTTTAGAAGTTCAAGTGAATTAACAAGATGTGAAATTATATATTCATGATTTATATTAAGTATTTTGAACTTTTTATGATTTAATTGTATTTTACTAATGAATTTCAGCTGCACTTTGTTTTTCAATTTGTGTCAAATGGTAGAAGATTTTGAAGAATAGAGTAGTACTGCAGTTGCTACGGTGATTTGCTAGTCAAGTGGTGTGAAGCACATTTTTTGGTTGAGTAGACTCTACATGATCAAATGCTAGTCAAGTGGTGCGAAGCTCATTTTTTGGTTGAGTGGACTCTACATGATCAGGAAAACGCTTTTGCATATGGTGTTATAAATATTAAAGATAGATGATTACAAGAACTTTCCATCTTGTCCCATATCTCGATGAGCGGTTAGCGGATACGAAATTTATATTATTGTGTCATCTTAAATTTGCTAAATATGTATTGGTATTTTATAGTTTAGTTGCACAATACTGTATTGTTGATAGATGTGTAATTGAATTTGTAGGTTTGCTTTTTTAGGAAGTATAAAAAATAAGACGAAAAAAATTATCGATCGGTCCCGGGTTGACCCTGGAACCGGACCGAACCCATTGGGTCGGTCCAGTCCTTGGTCCCAGGCTTAATAGGGTCGATCCTCGGTCCTAAAAATTGAGGACCGACACTGTACGGGTTGGTCCTAGGGTTAGGGGGTGGCCCGAACCAACCCGGACCATGCTCACCCCTACAATGTACCATGAGAGGGTCCCACCTACACTGCGAAGAACATAGCACTCTCTCTCCTCTTTCATATACATTATTTTCTCGAGATGTGGAAGAGAGAGAGCCAAAGCCTATTCATGGTGGAAACCATGGAAGCCCTCAGGGCAAAACCGCAGAGCGCCTCCTCCTCGAGCACGACTGCGCCACGCTCTCCTTCTCGAGCTCGGCCTTGCCAGATCGGTAAGCTCAAGCATCGCCATTGCTAGACCTCGGCAAGCTCCAGCTTTGCCGGCCTCCAGCATGCTCGTCTTTGGCCAACCACCAAGATAATGAAAGAAGAAAAAGGAAAGAAAATTTAATTTATAATTTTGAATTTTTAAAAATATTTTTATAAGGCTAAAAAGAGAGAATTTGTATGAGCCTAGTAGATTGGGAATGGGTTTTAAGCTCAACCAATTTAAACTCATTTATTTTAGCTTTAAAACTCATTTATAATTAGTTTTTCAAAATTTAAGTTACTTATATATGACTCATTTAATGGCTTATTTATATTTTAAATGGGTTATGTATATATTTAAGATCCATTTTGACATATCTAGAAAAGATCTAGTCACCTTCCAAGAAAATGTTGTGGGCAACCCATGAAGGGCAGGGCAAAGGATGAGGTGGGGCCGTGAAGGGCTATCAATGCCCGATTACTTACAGGGAGTTTGATGGCAATTTCCCCTTGAGTACTTGTTGCACAATCTGATAAGGAAAGGTCGGCAGCGTCTAGCGGATTGCTCTTCCATATCACGTAAAAGCATGGTCTAGGTTAGACTACATAGGAAAAAATTCTAAAGAAATTTTAAATATCTCTAACAATCAAAAATTGATAACACTTCTTCTCAAGTATATTCAGTAAAGGCACGTTTGGTTACGTTTATGTTTTGGGAAACAATTTTTGAATAAAAATAATATTTTTTATAAAAAAAGAACATAAACACGTTTGTTTGATAATTGTACAAAATTTTTATTTTTGAAATAAATAAAAAACATAAAAGGCATCGGGAGTGAGGGAAAAAAATGAACAGTTCCATTCTCTGCTCATGACTTAGCTGACGGCAAAGGAAAGGACGAGGTGGAGTCGCGAAGGGCGGAGGCACCGGAGAAAATATTGGGTACGTCTGGTGCTCCAGCGTGGCAAACAAGAAGGCGGTAGGAAGGCGACACGTGTACTCGTGGGGCCCACAATCCGGACAGATTGGGCAGGACGTGAGTGAGGCGCCATTTTGAAAAAATTTCGCTCCTGTAGCTACAGCAAAAGGGCGACAGACCCTCTACTTTCTTCACGCCTCCCTTCTTCCTTCTTTCGTAAATTCAAAATTTCAGGGTTTCCTCTCTCCGACGCTCGTGCTCGTGCTATATTTGAGCCGACGTCGCTGGCAAGACTCTGCTCCCGTCGACGTCCGCCGCAAGCTCACTCGACCTCACCTCCATCTTCACCGTCACTCTCGACCTCTCCCTCGCTCCCACTCTCCCTCCTTCGATCTTCCCCCGCCCAGTGCTGCCCCTCCGTGGATCACGCTGACAGCCGTGCCGTTCGAGAACTCGAACCCTCCGAAGTTGGTGTTCCGGAGGACGGCCTCCCCAACCAGCGACGCGGTCGAGGGAGCTGAGAAGGAGGCCGTGGTGGAGTAGTCGAGGGACTTGACGTCAACGCGGCGAAGCCTAAGCTCGGGGCTCTTGACGCGGACGGTGAGGGCGAACCCGAAGAAGGCGGCGCGGAGGATGATGATCGGGGCGAGGGCGTAGACGAAGCACTTGCTGCTGCTGCGCCTCTGGTTGCGGCGAGGCGGCGGCTTCGCGAAGTGGGTGAGCTCCACGTCGTCACTCCGGAGGGCACGATAGGGTTGGTCGGATCTTCTTTAGGCATCGCGAAAGTCGGAGTTCAAGCGAATGCGAGAGAGCACGGGTCACTGTTCTTGATGGTGGTGCTTTCGCTTTTCTTTTTGGGTTTGCCGGATGATTGTCATCGTGTTCATATTATTCAAGAAATCATGAATAGAGAGCTTTTAAATACTATATCTAGTCTCTCTTCTTCTCTAAACCTTTTTCTTGCTGTTTCTCGTTCTTTTCCAATCTATATTTGGGATAGCAGATTGGATCATTTGTCTCCGGAGATCACTTCCCGTCAATTTCGCTTAAGGGTCAATCTTTATCAGCAGAGGAGGTGTCCAGATTGATGCAAATAAAGGGTGGATCTGAGTCTGGGTTGTTCCATGGATTACTTAACCCACAGGGCCAAAAACATGGATGTATCATCCTAGAACGCCCCCTGGAGAAAATGACATAAAACACCTACTAGTCCATCCTTCTGTTGACTTAAAAGAATGTGCCATGGTCCTTAAAACAAGTAACCATGCTTTTGGAAACATATAATTAGCAATCCAGAGTTGTTTTGCTTTCCCATGGTTGAGTTCATTTAGATTGGAACATAAAAATTTAGTAGGGGTGAATTGATTAGGCCAATCTCAAACTTTACCTATCCGAGATAGAAAATGTTAATCAAGCATCCACATGTTTTTCCTCGCTTTCACCACCAGAATGTATTGGATTGGCTCCAAACCATTTCAATCTGGTCGGCATCTTCTAAGAGAGAATGCAGAAATTTCTGGAAGCCCAAATCCAGCTTGATGCACAACAGGGACGCTAAAAATCATTGTTTATGTAGGGACATGCCTCTACAAACAGAGAATGCCAGTCTAAAAAATTGTGGGCGATCTTCTCTGTTGTTTATTTTGTGTGGACTGATGTTTTTCAAAGACACAGTGGGCTGCAATTCAAGCGCTTGCTAAGCAGAACAAAGGTCAACTTGAAGAAGTTGGTTGTGGAAATTGGGACTAGAAATGTCAGCCACGTAATTGGCCTATTATGAATATTTCAGCCATATGCGTTAAACCTGTAATTTTGTGGGTAGTTCTCAACCAAACTGACGTATATCACATATATCTAATATTTGGTTTTAAACCAGATTACTGTTCAGATTCCCCCATATGTGCACGTTATGTTGGTATTCATAAACACTGTAATTTTCTGGAGAGACAAATCCTTCAAGAGGTGAAGTTGAACAAGGGGGCGGTGGCAAAGGAGGAAACTCCCGACAGAGGAAAAACTGTTCCTATGGTTGATGGAAGAGGCGCAAGGCCGCTCGATGTGCTTTGGTTTCTGAAGCCTTGCACTCTGTCAAGCTGACGCTTGAAATTTCGAGTGAGTGACTACCCATCTGCTCTTCTTCCTCCACCCTCCGCTGCCGTCGATCTTGCCTCGGGCTTTAGCACCTTCCTATGCCGCCTCGAACACCCTGCGCGGGTCATCACCGGCAGAGGTTCAAAGAGCGATAGCGACAGAGCAGCACAGCACAGACCCACTCAGACCCAGCTTTCACACGGTCCCGCACGTCCGACTGGCAAAAACCTCGGACGACACACAGGAACACATCAACCCCTCAGTGAGTGACCCGTGCTCTCTCGCGTTCGCTTGAACTCCGACTTTCGCGATGCCTAAAGAAGATCCGACCAGCCCAATCGTGCCCTCCGGACGCCGCCTCCGGAGCGACGACGTGGAGATCGCCCACTTCGCGAAGCCGCCGCCTCGCCGCAACCAGAGGCGCAGCAGCAGCAAGTGCTTCGTCTACGCCCTCGCCCCGATCGTCATCCTCCGCGCCGCCTTCCTCGGGTTCGCCCTCACCGTCCGTGTCAAGAACCCCGAGCTTAGGCTTCGCCGCGTCGACGTCAAGTCCCTCAACTACTCCACCGCGGCCTCCTTCTCAGTGTGAAGAATACACGAACAGGAAGGAGAAACAGAGAAGATGAAGAAACAAGCTTGACAAAGATGAAGACTCAAAAGAAAAAGAAATGATCTTGAGCTTCTGTATTTGGTTCTCTTGCTCTTCAGAAAAAGAGAGAGAGAGAGAGAGTAAACTTTTATAAAGTGCTTCATGTATTCGTTCTTTGTACATTCCGTATTTATATGCGAGAAACAAAACTTGTACAACTGTTTTAACAGAAATGAAAACAGAAGGAGGGAAAATAACAGAACACGGAAAATATTCAGTTTTGACTTAAAACTGAATATCTATTATTCAATGAGCACGTGTTGTTGATGTAACTCATGCTTTCTTTGTTCTTCTTTTCTTTATCCTCGCAAGTAGAGTTGAGTTTATCATTTCCATCCTTGATCGAATCATTAGCACCAGCATTTGTTACTGCACTTCCCAAGCCAGTAGTCTGCCTTGTCTTACTTCCCCTGTTTGCACCAGAACTTAACTCCCGTACATCAGTATCTATCTTTGACTTTAATTTGAACTCCTTTACTTCATCTTCCTTGTTTCCATTCAAGCTCGGCTCTTGATCTCCAGCATTTGTTTTCGACTTTGGCTTATATGCTTTAACATCCCCCCGCAAATTGGGAAGGGGTAAAGTACCAATTCCCAATTTGGTACGAATGTCAAAATGAGCGAACCGTGAGATAGGTTTTGTGAAAATATCAGCAAGCTGGTGAGCGCTTGGAATATAACACACATTGAGAGAGCCAGAAGCAACCTTCTCTCGTACAAAATGAAAGTCAACTTCGATGTGTTTGGTGCGGGCATGTAAAATGGGATTAGCAGTAAGAGCAATAGCATACTGATTATCACAGAATAAACGAGTTGGTGAAGAAAGTGACAGACCAATATCACGAAGAACAAAGCTGACCCATGTCAGCTCAGCAGTTGCAGAGGCAAGGGCACGATATTCTGCTTCAGTAGAAGATCGACTTACAGTAGGCTATTTCTTTGCTGTCCAAGAAATGAGATTAGAGCCGAGAAATGTACAGAAGCCAGTTGTGGATCTTCTAGTCTCTGTGCAACCAGCCCAGTCTGCATCTGAAAAACCATAGAGTTGTTTGGAACTTCAAGAGTGGAGAAAAATACCACAGCTGATAGTTCCTTTAACATAACGCAGAACCCTCTTTAGGTTATTAAAGTCTGCAATAGTTGGTTGCTACATTTTCTGGCATAACATGTTTGTAGCATAGGCAATATCAGGATGAGTCAATGTTAGATATTGAAGACCACCAACAAGACTTCGATATTCAAGAGGATTAGATAAGGGAATGGAATCAGATTGCAGGATATATGGTCTCTGAGATAGTGGAGTAGAGATTGGTTTACAATCAATCATTTGAGCTCGAGTAAGAAGATCGATTGCATATTTGGTTTGACAGAGAAACAGATCAGTAGAGTTGCGTTTAGCTTCAATGCCAAGGAAGTAGTGAAGATATCCTAGATCTTTCATGTGAAACTGAAGGCTTAGAGAATGAATTAAACTCGAAAGTAATGAGGGTGAGCTCCCAGTTAAGACAATATCATCCACATACAGTAAGAGAAGTACAGTGTCTTGTCCATTACGAAGAATAAACAGAGAGGGATCAGTGGAGCTGCAGACAAAACCATTTTCAAGTAAGAAGGTACTAAACTTATCAAACCATGCACGAGGAGCTTGTCGAAGACCATAAAGAGATTTCTTGAGGAGGCACACATGATTAGGTGTTTGTGACTGTATGAAACCAGGGGGCTGCTCCATGTAAACTGTTTCAGTCAATGTGCCATGTAGGAATGTGTTCTTGACATCAAGTTGATGAATAGGCCATTGATTCATCATGGCTACAGATAGAACTAACCGAATTGTAGCATGTTTGACAACTGGGCTGAAAGTTTCAGTAAAATCTACACCTTCTTCTTGGTGAAACCCTTTAGCTACAAGACGAGCTTTTAACCTATCAAGACTTCCATCAGATGCCAATTTGGTTTTAAACACCCATTTGCAGCCTATCACATTCATGTCAGTTGTTCAAGGAATTAAAATCCAGGTATGATTCTGATGTAAAGCATCCATCTCTTCTTTCATAGCTGTGTACCATCCTTGATTAGCTAAGGCTGACTTAACTGATCTAGGTTCAGCAGGGACTTTGTATTCAGCAAGACAAGCATATTTAGGATTAGTTTTGATAATTCCAGATTTTGACCGAGTCTGCATATGGTGAGATGTAGGTGTACCGTGTGAAGTAGAAGTAGTAGGAGCATGGTTGCTATTGTTTCCACCGAAGTGAACAGCTGTAGGATGAGTTATAGTGCTAGATATTTCCTGATCTTGTGAACAGCAATGATCTTGATGAGTAGGAACTTCAGCCTATGTTGTTGTAAGGGAAGTAAGGTTGTCCTGTTCTTCAGGAGGCAAATAGGATGAAGTAGAATGATTGATGCCATTATTATGCAGTTGTTGTATAGAATCTTGTGTCGATGAAGAGATATCATTTCGGCCTACTGGATCCATAAACTTTACCTCTTTTGTCCATAGTCGATATAGTGTTGTATAGGATGTGTTCTCTGTCACACGGGTCTTAGTGAAAGGAAAGAACCTTTCATCAAAGATAACATGCCTACTGATGTATATTCGACCAGTAGTAGGAACAAGACATCTGTATCCTTTGTGACGTTCGCTATACCCAATGAATATACAGGTAAGAGACCGTGGATCTAGCTTGTGTTGAGCATAGGGTCTGAGACAAGGAAAACAAGCACAGCCGAAGACTCTGAGATGATCATAGCTCAGTTCTTTCTGAAAGAGTCTACTATATGGTGATTGCATCTGTAGCTTTGGTGTAGGAAGCATGTTGATGATATAAATGGCTGTTAGGAAAGCATCAACCCAATATTTTAAAGGAACTTCAGCATGATAGAGCATAGCTAGACCTAACTCAACAACATGGCGATGCTTTCTTTCAGAAACACCATTCTGTTCTGGTGTATGAGGACAGGACACTTGTTGTTTAATGCCATGGCTATGTAAATGTGTCTGAAACTTGTGACTAACAAATTCACCTCCACCATCACATTGGAAGGTCTTGATTTTGCAGTCAAGTTGATTTTCGACTTGTTTCTGAAACAGAATAAAGATGTCATAGAAGTCTGCTTTTGCTCTCATTGGGTAAATCCAGCTAAACCAAGAAAAATCATCTACAAGGATGACATAATACTTGAAGTTTTGAAATGAAATGACTGGTGAAGGTCCCCAGATATCGCAGTGCACCTTTTCTAAAGGTGTAGATGTTACAGATTCAAACAATGGAAATGGTAGAGCAATTAGTTTTGCAATTTGACAACTTCGACATATATTCTGTATTCGAGTGTTACAGTAAATGTGTTGTTGATTTTGCAGGTACTGCAGTGTTTTCATATTGGTGTGAGCTAAACGCTG
This sequence comes from Eucalyptus grandis x Eucalyptus urophylla, assembly GCA_028830015.1. Classification (NCBI taxonomy): domain Eukaryota; kingdom Viridiplantae; phylum Streptophyta; class Magnoliopsida; order Myrtales; family Myrtaceae; genus Eucalyptus; species Eucalyptus grandis x Eucalyptus urophylla. The sequence goes on from CM054189.1 coordinate 39,711,187, forward strand.
ATGCCATAGATCTTCTCCTAGAGCTCTGTGTCTCTGAGTTAGAAATGCTTCTGTGGTGTGAGAATCAACTCGGTACAATCCTTTAACCTTCCTTCCAAGCAGCAGAGTTGTGTTGGTGTAATTGTCCTTAATGTATACACCAGTTTTATCAAAAACGAAGGAACATGGATAATCATCCGTTAGTTTCGATACAGATAGAAGATTCTTCTTTATATCAGGAACAATTAACACATCATTCAGAGGTAATGAATCCACTTTAGTATGCAACAATGTATCACCGGTATAAATGATAGGCAAGCATGATCCGTTTCCAATCATCACTGTATCAGTTCCATGGTATTTAGAAGGATTATGAAGAATACCAGAGTTGGCTGTAATATGAGCTGTTGCACCCGTGTCTGGATACCACTCATTTCCACTTGAATCTTCGATGTGTAGGGCTGCTAAGGCTGTTGGAACTTCCTCTGCTTGGTATGAATTATCGAAACGATACCAGCAGTGAAGTGCATCATGACCTGGTCTTCTGCAGATTTGACACTCCAGTCGAGTGTTTTCTTTTGGTTTCTCCATCTGAGCATTTTTATGGAGAGTGAAGTTTGAGGAAGGATAGGTCTTGGTATCTGTATACCTTTGAGCTGAGCCATTATATGGTCTAAAACCCTGACCAGACCCCAAAGCAGAGGAGGTATTAAGCTGGTTAAACTGTTGACTGCCTTGTTCATAGTTCGAAGTATTGTTTCTGTAATTCATATTTCTTCCAGGATAACCATAGTTTCTATATCTGTTATTGAATGACCTTCCTCTTCCAAAACTTCTTCCTCCTCGACTATATCCTCTTGTACTTCCAAGACTACTATTTTGCTGTACAAAATCTCTGTTAACCTCCTCTTTGTGTATAGCTTCATTCTTCCTTTGGCCATAGTATGCTAAATTTGGATTGACCTGACTCGAGGAGTAGTTTTGTAGCCTTGTTTCAAATCTTTCCAAATGTGAAATTACTTCATCATATTCAGGTTGTGGCTTTAAACAATAGATTGTTGTTTTAAAGCTCTCATACTCAGACCCTAGACCTTCCAAAATACCGAACAGTTTTGTTAGCTCATCCACTGGTTTCCCTATTGCATTCAATTGATCACATACAGACTTAAACTCTCTGAGATATGTTGATAAAGATCTATCACGTTTGACAGGCTTGTAATTTTCCCCTTAACTCAAATTCCTTTGCCACAGATTTTTGAGTAAACCGATTGAGCAAGGTCTGCCATAGTTCATATGCTGTGTTTAGGCCAATTATTAGACTGAGTATGTTTTCGGAGACAGCACCACTAATCCAGGAGGACACTAACTGATCTGTCTTGATCCAATCATTATAATCAGGATTAGGGATCTCAATTGTTTGATTTCCTTCTTTGACCTGCAGTGTTTTAGCAGGTGATAGAACTTCTCCATTAACAAACCCAAACAAGTCTTGACTCCTTAAGAATCTATGAAACTGATCTTGCCATAGAAGGAAATTTTCCTCAGTTAGCTTGATGGTAATGAAATTCGAGATATTGACATGAATAGGGAATGGATATTTCAAGCTTCTTGCTGCCATTCTTTGTTTCCAGATCTTCAAACAGTTCTGTTTATAAACTCAGACTCTTGCTAGTTTAGGAGTATCGTTGTAGTACACCTATTTATGATGTAGATCTGGATGAGAATCAGAATCATTTACTCACAGATCTATGAAGCTTTGAATCCTGACTTCAAGTTGCTGTAGATTCAATCATATTGATGCAGCATCGAGGTGATTTCTCCAGGATATACTGCTCTGATACCATGTGAAGAATACACGAACAGGAAGGAGAAACAGAGAAGATGAAGAAACAAGCTTGACAAAGATGAAGACTCAAAAGAAAAAGAAATGATCTTGAGCTTCTGTATTTGGTTCTCTTGCTCTTCAGAAAAAGAGAGAGAGAGAGAGAGAGTAAACTTTTATAAAGTGCTTCATGTATTCGTTCTTTGTACATTCCGTATTTATATGCGAGAAACAAAACTTGTACAACTGTTTTAACAGAAATGAAAACAGAAGGAGGGAAAATAACAGAACACGAAAAATATTCAGTTTTGACTTAAAACTGAATATCTATTATTCAATGAGCACGTGTTGTTGATGTAACTCATGCTTTCTTTGTTCTTCTTTTCTTTATCCTCGCAAGTAGAGTTGAGTTTATCGTTTCCATCCTTGATCGAATCATTAGCACCAGCATTTGTTACTGCACTTCCCAAGCCAGCAGTCTGCCTTGTCTTACTTCCCCTGTTTGCACCAGAACTTAACTCCCGTACATCAGTATCTATCTTTGACTTTAATTTGAACTTCTTTACTTCATCTTCCTTGTTTCCATTCAAGCTCGGCTCTTGATCTCCAGCATTTGTTTTCGACTTTGGCTTATATGCTTTAACACTCAGCTCCCTCAACCACGTCGCTGGTTGGGAGGCCATCCTCCGGAACACCAACTTCGGGGGGTTCGAGTTCTCGAACGACACGGCTGTGAGCGTGATCCATGGAGGGGCAGCGCTGGGTAGGGGGAAGATCGAAGGAGGGAGAGCGGGAGCGAGGGAGAGGCCGAGAGTGACAGTGAAGATGGAGGTGAGGTCGAGCGAGCTTGCGGCGGACGTCGACGGGAGCAAGAACCTTGCCAGTGACGTCGGCTCAAATATAGCACGAGCACGAGCGCCGGAGAGAGCGAGCAAGCGCCGGAGAGAGAGAGGAGACCTGAAATTTTGAATTTACGGAAGGAGTGGAGAGGCGTGAAGAAAGTAAAGAGGGTCTGTCGTCCTTTTGCTGCAGCTACAGGAGCGAAATTTTTTCAAAATGGCGCCTCACTCACGTCCTGCTCAGTCTGTCCGGATTGTGGGTCCGTGGACACGTGTCGCCTTCTTACCTCCTTCTTGTTTGCCACGCTGGAGCACCAGACGTACCAAATATTTTCTCCAAAGCGGGACCCATCTATCATATGACAATCAATGAATGGGCCAGTCCAATGGTAACGTGGAACAGTCGGTCTACCCGATATATTCGCGAATGTCTCCTGCAACACCAACATGCTCACGTGCTTCGTTTGACATTTGAGATCCCACATGACTTGACTTGCAGTTTGCATGAGTAACAAAATTGAAGAGAGAACTAACGATCTACAAGATGCTCCAAGTAAAAGAGAACATGTTTTTGGACACAACTCTAGTTGGTATTTGGTAATCATATTCTCCAAACAGCTAACTTGATAAAAAAACTAGACTCTCCCATCCTTTTTATAATATCACGAGGGCAATAGCACAAAGAAAATTTCTTCAATGACAATATTGTAAAAGCATGTCTAAATGGAAATTGATAACTAAACTAATGTTATGTTCGAAAACATTATATAGTAATTTTGTACCATTAAAAAATGCTATGTACTATATTTTATTACTGAAAAATTATTCAAAAAGTTATACACTTATTGTACTTTTACCAATTCATTTATAAACTTATCAATTTTGTTAATTAAATTCTAATTCACGTCTTACAAATTAAGTCCATCCAATTAATTTTGATGAAAAATCGTTGTCATTGATGCTAATTGTCATAAGTGGTGTGGCTGACATTGATATGAATAATTTTTAATTATATTTTAATATATTTTTTTCTTATTTTCTTCCTCCTCTAGCTAGTGAGGTTGCCCTCATTGACCTCGAACGAGCCTTGCCTTGCTACTAGCAAGTCTTGCCCTCGCTGGCCCTGAACTCTAGTCGACCACTAAGGTTTGACAATCGACTAGAGAAGGACGAAAGGAAGACAAATAAAGAAACAAAAAAATTCAAAAATTCAAAATATTATTAAAAATTATCCATGCCAATATCAGTCGCGCCATATAAAACAACCATCGTGCACGTCAATAATTTCATGTCAAAATTGATAGGATAAACTCAATTGACAAAAAATGAAAAAAAAATATGATTTAATTGGCAAATTTCAAAAAATTAGAATTAAATTTATAAAAATATACTAAATTTATAATTTTTTGAATAATTTGCTTGAAACACGACGCACTCTATTGTGTGTGCTTAAACGATGTTCTGCTCTTTTTCGACCAAAAAAAGAAAGATGCTGCGTTCTTATCATCCAACAATCCAAGACTCTTCATGCCGACCGAACCGCTACAATGCAATTGACTGCCCGCATAATTTTCCGTAGTAGTGCGTGGGAGGTGCGCCTAAGGAGCCTCTACATGGCCCGTTGTGACTTTACATGCTTTTCTATTAAAAAAGGAAACAGCAAGGACGACCAATGAACATGTCTTTCCCCCCCAAAAAAAAAAAAATCAATGGGAATGCTACTAATGATAATCATAGGTACATTTGATAATATTTCTATTTTCAGAAATAATTTCTTTTTAATAATAATTTATTCTATTTCGATTCTCTGAAATAGTAAAGAATGTGCTTAATAACTATATAAAATTCCTATTCTTGAAATAAAAACAAAACATAAATAAGTTTTGTACAATACTAAAAAAAAAATAGACATAGGATTTCTTTGAATTTTTAATGTTTTGATGATATTTTTCTTTTTTCCTCTCTTCTTCTTCTTCCTCTTCTAGCCGATTGCCGAGCCTCAACGATGGCTGATGATCCGCTAGAGATGAGAGCCGGCAACCTCACCAGCCCCATGAGGTCAAGGCTCATTGTGGCTAGGCAAGTTCGACCTCGCCTTGGTTGGATGAGGTCAAGCTTTAGAAAAAAAGAAAAAAAATAGCTTATTCCAAAAATTATTTTCGGGAATAATGAGCATTTTTTTTTCATTTCTTATTTTTGTTCCATATTTATTTCTTGGCCATTTTTCTACTTTGGAGAATAGAAACATTAACTGACATTTCTAAACAGATTTATATTTTTTTCAATTCCAAAGAACAAAAAAATATAAAATTTTGAGAAATAGAAATGTTAATAAATAGATCCATATTCTCTGCTAACTAATTTAATAAAAATATTAGATTATCTCTTTTTGTTGGATGGCAATGTCCGATTCAATCTATTGTATCATGAAGGTCCCTTGCTGACGCATGTTTGCGCCTAAAGATGATGGTATTTGTGTTAATTTATTGAATTAATTAAATTTAAGAAATGGTCTTAAAATTTTCGATCAAAAAAAAAAATTAAACTAATTTCTTTGGGGGACCTTACATGAAAACGCATTGGTCTTGTAGAAAATTTTCAAGCAATGATTATTTTATTGATTAAATTAATTTATGTGTTACCAATAAGTTATGCCATCCACGCATTAGGAACACTTGTAATGAAACGCGACTCTCATGATTATTCGTTAATTTTTTCACTATTAATTCAAATTTTTAGTGAATCAAATAACATTTTTTTTGGTAATTAATGACTTTTTAAAGTTGAGAAACGAAAAGAAAATTCAAAATTCCACTAAAAGTGGAAAAAGTTCCTTCACCATTTGAAAAACACGTTGGTTTTATCGCCATCGGGTCCTTTCTTTTCGACTTTTCTTGGACCCAATCAACAAGCGAGTTGAATTTTTAAGAAAATCGCGCGCGTTTGTGTGTTGCTCACATTGGATGCGCACGCACATGGGTAGCGAGTGAAGAGAGAGAGAGAGATGTCAGGTCACGAGGACTATTATGAAAAAGTGGCAGTGGATGACAGACACGATGTGACTCGGATAAAAAGAAGAAAAAGAGTGGCCCACGAGAATTAAATAAATAAAGAAATATTAAATAGGACAAAATGTACTCGTTCAAGAGTGTGACCAGCATCATGGTAAAGAATTTTTTGCTCAAATACATGAAGGTAACTTCATCTTTTTGTTCCCCAATATCATGATAAAGTTGGAGGACAAAAGAAAATTCAAATTTCACCGACAGTAGAAAAGTTCCCTCATGAAAATAAAATTCAGAAAATTAAGTGACTTTTTTTTAATTATTTAAGTAGATATTACTTGTTTTATTTTAGATGATAGCATTGAAATTAAATTACCGTCAATCACAATCTTATTAAATAGCGTGGCTAACCTCGTGAATCATATAGTAAAAAAATTGAAAATCCAACCAAATGATCTAATAATTGTTAAATATGATGGTGCAAATAATTGAATATGTAGCATGCACCTAATTCATGCCCAAAGTTTTGTTCATTGACCATTAAGGGCCTATTTATTAACTAGTTAAATAGTAATTGATTCTATTCTTTTACTTTCAAAAAAAAAATTGGAACAAAAATCAGTTTGCAAAATTTTTTGTTTCCAAAAGTTAAAAAAGAAGAAGTTATTTCTTTGTTCTTGAGAATAATTATAAAATTAAGCTTAATTTTTCTTCTTTTGATCTTCTCTTTCCTTTTATTCTCTTTCGTCTTTGTTGTCTTCTTCTTCCTTTTGGTCGATCCATGGTTGGTGATTGGCTAGATGAGGGCTGGCAACCTTGCTGGAGCGTTACTAGCCCCTAATGACCTAAGCCACGGCGAGGGTCGTCGGGCCTAGCCTTGCCATGAGCCAAGCGAGGCTTGGCCTCGTCTTGGTTGGGCGAAGTTAGCCCACAATAGCCCACAATCGGAGGAAGGAGAAGATGAAAAGGGAAAAAGAAAAGAAAAAATGAAAAAAAGAGAAAAATTAAGTAAAATTATTAAGATATTAAAAGAAAATGATTTGGATTATAAGTTTTAAAATTTTTACTAAACTCATTTCTATTACAGGAATAGAAATTTTGGATAGATACTAAACACTTTCAAATACTCATAAATTATTCTCGGGAATAGAATAGAAAAGAATAAGTTCCAAACAGAAACTGTTTCCGAAAACAGAATAATTATCAAATGCATCATAACTACTGATGCTTGAACTTTAGCCAACTAATTCAAGGTTTCATTTTTTAAATGTACCAAAATAAATAAATAAAATAAATATCAAGAATGCCCAATTCGTCCATTTTCCAATTTGCATGAGTCTAATTCATCGGACCTCAGCCCGCAAGGTTAGCCCATAAACCCCACTCGAAGCCCATTATCCAAATTCCATCACTCTTACCAACCGATAAAAACACCTGGGATCCGGATCGTAATGATGTACAGCTAATTCAAAGAGCATGCCGGTAGAACTTTGGATTCTTTTCAAGTTGAACAACGGACGATATGAATTTTGCCGACAAATCGAGAACTCAGCAGGACAGAACGATCTAACCGCGCCTTCAACTTGCAAAAGGCACGGCGAAATCCCATCTGGACACTCCATGAGGCCGAGGATGAGGTGGGCATTAAAGGGTCTGCAATCTAAAACATTTACATTCTGTGATGCTCTCCATTGTGGACATGAGGGGTTAATTGTCCTACATTGGGACATCACACAGTGTATGCCATCTTTTCTGAGCTGAAACAATGCATTTCCTTCCATTGTCTACGGTAGAGGAACGCAACAGAGAAAGATTGAACCAAGGGCGTCCGGCACCTCAGAGAAGAACTTATCATATAACCTGAACAGAGAATTTCACTGACAATCGGAGACATGAAGATGCTCATGCTTCAAGAGCTACAAGATGAGCAGAAGAGTCAACGGGAGGAAGAGGGAAAGAAGAAGATAAACATATAAACGAAGAAAGAAAATGAAAAAGAAAAAAAAGTCTTGGACTAAGATGCCCCTAATTATGATTTGAAAAGTGGCATGTGAGATATGCATGCTCACTAGGTTTTTATTTGAGACAAAGTCCACCATGAATTTTTTTTTTTGGTAAAAAAAAATGAGCTCACTTTAAGTTTTATTTGAAATTTTTCAGGTGTTCTTTCATCCAAAAAGATGAGATAAATAATTATTTAATTGGCGTATAATCGAATAGCAACATTGTTAAAGCTTACTAAGACGTCAGATTGTTAACTTTTATGACAGGTGATGTTGCCTTGCTAAAAAATATCAAATAAATGAGTGTGTTTGGACTCAATGAAGGAAAGGTAAAGCAGTTTCGATGTATTTTGGAACCCACCTAATGCTTACAACAAGACAAGCCACTCACGAATTGAAAATTAAAGAAGGCAGAGGGTAAATACGGTAGATGGATACCAGGTGACAAAACGTAGGTCTTTACCCGACTTATAATATATGTCAAAACACATTCCCCGCATTTAGGCCACAACTCCTGGATACTGCAAGGATAAATCTGAAAATAGAAGACATGATCATGGAGAAAGCACTTCAATCGGTCTATTCACTTGTTCTCTTTTAACTATTGAACTAAGACAAGCTTGAGACAAACATCCTACAAGACATAGCAAGCCTCAAGAAAGATAAGTTACTTGCCTAATAATTATGAAATGGCCAGAAAAGAGTACTCAAGTTGGTTTCTCTTTTTGGATTATTGCTTGCTAATGGATCACACTAGATTTCCTTATTTCTCCCTTTCTTTCCCCTTGTCTACTTCTAGTGCGACTTTGGGACCGGAAGAACCTCAAAACACAGTTGCAATCAACAGTTTCAGGGATGGCCATCCTTGGACGGCACTGGAATGTCATGATATTTTTATGAGGCTCCGGAACTCCTCAAGTTAGAAGCCGTACTGCAATAAAACAAAACTTATCTATCAGCCATTATCAATCTTATGGGACTGAAAGTGCTGAGAAAGGACGTGGTAGAGGTTTTTACGCAATATAAACAGAAAAGAGTGTTAAAATGGAATGTTTTCCAAGACCTTTTATTCTTTTTTTTTTTGAATGTTCTAAAAACAAATTTATCCTTTCTCTGAAACGCCTATATCTAATATAGGCCTAATTACCCCCCCCCCCCCCCCCAAAAAAAAAAAAAAACCACCAAGATGAACGTGCCTTACTTGGTTTCTCCCGCACCTAAGTCCCAATGATAAGAATGAACTCACCAAATTAAATAATGGAAAGAGTAGTAGAAGATTAGATAAACAAGAAAAAAAAAAGTGAGAACAGATGACACCCCATTAGAGACTCTGCTAATCTGTAAGTAATCTGCCTTCTGTATTCATGGGCTTTAGGGTGTATAATGTTCTGAATGCCGGGTTGGGAGTGGGTGGAGAGAGAGAGATGGTCAGCGAGAAAATTCAGAAGGAAAAGTTAATGGCGATCTCCCAGTCCCGTCTTGTTTGTTATTCTTCACTCTGTTATTTGGAAGGAGAAGTGAGCCTATCATTTTCATGTTCTCTTCCTCATGACTTAGGTTGTGGAATACCGATATATATTAGTTTTTATATTTTGAAAACCCTAATTAACTCTCTCTCAAGGTCGGTGCGCCTCCTTCAGTCCTCAACACTCCTCAGGCACTTTCCCTCAAAAAGAAACCCTAACCTTTGGTCCACTCTTAATCCTCCTCACGCAAGATCCTCTTAATTCTCTCGCCTCGTCTTGCTCTCAGTCGCCTCTCGGCTAAACTTTCACCTTCAGCCCTCTATCCCTACATCACAGTCGTGGCCTTGCATACGACCCTCCCTGCGGTCATGGCCTCACCTCTCTCTTACTCTCGACTCAATGTAATGGCCGTTCTCTTGCTATTATTGCTTGATTTCTGTCGCTGGAATGGGATTTCTTATGGGAACGCGGCGTTAGTTATGCTAGAAATTATCCAACACTCAATTTGGTGTCTTCTCACTTTTATGGGAAAAGTTTCGCAGTCTTTTTTTCATTCAATTTCTTTTACGTTTCATAAAACATGGAAAACTAACGACATTGAAACACGCACTAAAAGTCAAACAAGATATATCAATATGACATTAATAGAGTAAGAACCCGAACTTTGTCGGGCAAAATTAAATACCGCCTTTACATTAAGCCTTGAATAGGATCCCAGCCATGCCCGACATAAAAAATGCAATTAGTCTAGGCTAATGAATGCAAATTTCCCTAAACTTTGGCGATAATGAAATGCTAAACCTAGATATGAAATTGAGTTTAAATAAACTAAATACCGTGATGAAATTCTTACCTAAATGCAATTCCTTTTTTTAAAAATCTTTTTCATCTCCAATATTTTATATTTTTCTCATGGAAAAAACAAACTAGAATCTAAGATAACATCCAAGGGAGACACGGACCAAGGCCCAGTCCGGATGAGGGCGCACATTACACCCCCAATAAATCACACAGGATAGACTTGTGTCATGGACAGGATTCTCCCGTGCTTAAGTATCCTTGTGAGTAGAGCTTGGTGTGATTGAAGTGAAGAATGAGTGATGTAGAAGGGACGATACAACTAGTTCTTAGGAGTGGCGTCAGAGTATTTGTGCTAGGAATTCTATAATAGAACAATTATAACTACTAGGAGTTTTAAAAGCAGGTTTGGCCTCCCGTGTATAGATTAATCAATAGTTGATGTCGCTTTCCTGATGAGACCATGGCAAGCTGAAATCACTTGTTGCACCTTAATGTTCTGTGTGTCTCACACAAAAACATTGGATGCCCGAGCTAAACTAAGTGTGATGCAATCCTACGTGATGATGCAATTCGCCATAGTCTTCTTAGGAACAATTATAAACAGAAGGCTAGTCCGGTGTTTTCGGCTCACTAGGTGCTGCAAAGGCTGTTTCATGGCCAAGAAACTATCGGTCCATGACACTTGAATGGCGATTGCATAAGTGCTCAGTGCAAAATGAATGGGCGAACACTAAGGCTCTGTTTGTTTCGTATAAAATAAATGATTCAAAAGATATTTTTTTCTTCTAAAAATGCTCATTTGTATAACTCGAAATAATTAATTAACAAAAAAAATTTAATCAATGATCACAATTCATGTCTAGATATTTTTGTGAATGATAAAAAATATTTTTCATTTATTTATTTTTGTAAGTGATAAAAACGATCAATTTTAAAAATTGTTTTTCGAATAATTTATTTTTCGCAAAATAAACGAAACCTAATTCTAACATCACTAGACATCAATATAAAACACAGATATGAGAAAATCAACTAAGGGGGAACATGGCTTTGAGGCAAATTCGTTGTTTTTGGGTAAGCAAACATAATGGCTAGTTTTGATGAGAACATTAAGATGCAAGTATCACAGGTCAATAGTTCCTTGGCCATGGAATACCCCGTGTAGCTTTTGAGGAGTGGAATTCGCCAGGCCAACCTTCCTTTTATAGTTGTTTCAATGAACAATACGACGAATAGTACTTTTATACGAGATCGTACCACGCCCAACTTCACTTAAGCGTCTTGTCCATCGAGTAAGACAACAGATCTTTTTAGGCTCAATAATTGATTTCAACCTCCCATGGCCTCATCAAGAGAGCGGCATCAACTCTCGACTAGTATGTGCATGGGAGGCTAACTCCATCTTCAAAGCTCCTAAATAATATAATCATTTCTATCTTAGAACTCTTAGCACCAATCATCCTGACCTCACTCCCAGTTGTGTTTATCCTCTCTGCATCCTCACTCTTTATTCGATAACCCCCGGCTCCGGTATGGGAGAATCATAGACTGTGACACAAACACATGATTTAAGCATTAAACAAGACATAATCAAACCTCATATCCAGGCTAATCAAACTGGTGGTACCGAGATAATGAGTTTGCAACACCTAATAGGGCGAGACAGACTGACATACTTGGCTTTAAACTACAATTTCGCGGTCGGCAGATCTGATGAACAATAGATGACAGGGAGCACACGAAAAACATTAGACTCCTACATTAAATGATGGAAGGAAATAAATGAACAAGCCTGGATGGACCTCTCTCAAATTTCTCACTCTCGTTTCCTTCTCAACTCACTCTCTCGTGCTCTCACGGCCAAACTCACTCTCATTCACTCACCCACGGTTTGGGAGAGCTGTGGGAGATGTTCTTCAGCTCACTCTCTATTTCCCTCACCCCCTCTCTCTTTCATGGATTGAATGGTTACGAAGTGAAGAAATTTATTCTTTATACTCCCCACTCCCCAATTTATGCTCACCGTTTGGACCCATTTTTGGGGTACAATGGAGGTCCTTGTCCAAGCTCCATATGGTGAGGTCTTTTGTCCGATGGTTTGTACTATGCATGGGGTTATTGGCCGGTCAAAGGGGAGAGGATTTGTCCACTGGTTAGTGCCATACTTAAGGGTTATAGTCCATTCAAAAGAGGAAGCCCTTTTGCCTAAGGGTTTGTACCATGCTTGGGGTTCAAAGTGTGAAGAAACGAAGAACAGAGAAAACAAAGAATAGAGAACAGAGAATGAAGAACAGAGACACAAGATGAAGAGGAAGAATTTCTTTTCTTCTCGAATCAAAAGGAGCAAAAGCATTCATTCAACTAAGAGCTTTCTCTATCTGTTCTACAATTTCACTTCTTGCTTTTCTCCACACTCTCTATCTATACTTTCCTCTGTAGTTTTATACTCAAGGAAGATGATGAAAAACGAATCAACCGACTCAACACCGGTTTAACAACTTCGGTTCTACATATAACAGACTAACCGCTCTAATGAATTATGACACGTGTATTTACTTTTCTTTTAAGTCTTTCAGCTCTGCAAACACGTGTGATGAGCAAACTCTCTCTTCAAGTCAATCTTGAATTATCTTCAAATGTTTCTTCGTTTCTTATGCATTGCCACAGATGCGATGCATTGCCACAGATGCAGTCTTCAAGTCAACTTCTTTAACATTCCCCTGCAAATTGGGAGGGGTTAAATATCCCAAGCCCAATTTGGTTCGAAGACTAAAATGTAGGTAGCGAGGTAAAGGTTTTGTAAAAATATCTGCAAGTTGACGAGTACTGGGAATGTAAGAGACAATCAAGGATCCAGAAGCAACCTTTTCACGGACAAAATGAAAATCTACTTCAATATGCTTTGTGCGAGCATGTAGAACAGGGTTAAGTGAGAGAGCAATAGCTGACTTGTTGTCACAGAAGAGAGATGTTGGAGCAGATAAGCCAATGCCGATGTCTCGAAGGACAAAACTAACCCATGTAAGATCAGCTCTTGCTGAGGCTAAGGCTCGATATTCAGCTTCTGTCGATGAACGAGAGACTGTAGATTGCCGTTTTGCTGACCAAGAAATGAGGTTAGAGCCAAGATATGTACAAAAACCCAGTAGTAGATCGCCTGGTAGTACTACATCCTGCCCAATCCGCATCAGCAAAACCATACAAATGCATGAAGCTATTGGAATAACAGTGCCTTTCACGTATCGAAGAACTCTTTTGAGCTTGTGAAAATCACCTAATGTAGGCTGCTGCATCTTTTGACAGAGTAGATTAGTGGCATAAGCAATATCTGGACGAGTTATAGTGAGATACTGAAGTCCACCCACAAGACTTCGATACTCAAGGGGATGCTGCAATAGGATATCATCAGTTATCATGGCTGCAGGCCGTAATGAGAGAGGAGTAGAAACAGGTCTGCAATCTTTCATATTAGCTCGAGTAAGTAAATCAAGAGCATATTTGGTCTGAGAAAGAAATAAATCTTCTGTGGTTTGTTTAACCTCAATTCCCAAAAAATAATGCAGAAGACCAAGATCCTTCATATGAAATTGAAGGCTTAGTAGATGAATTAAGTTGGAAACTAAGTGAGGTGAACTTCCAGTGAGCACAATATCATCTACATAGAGCAATAACAGTATGGTGTTTGAGCCATGGTGAAAAACAAATAATGAAGGATCCGTGGTGCTGCAAGAAAACCCATTTTCAAGAAGAAAGATACTGAATTTATCAAACCAGGCTCGAGGTGCTTGACGAAGACCATACAAGGATTTCTTAAGCAGACATACATGATGAGGCTTCTGAGGGTGTATAAAACCTGGTGGCTGCTGCATATACACTGTTTCATTTAAAGTGCCATGTAGGAAGGCATTCTTAACATCAAGCTGATGGATTGACCAATGCTTTGTCATTGCCACAGAAAGAATAATTCGAATAGTAGCATGTTTAATGACAGGGCTGAAGGTCTCTGTAAAATCAATACCTTCTTCTTGATGAAACCCCTTAGCTACTAATCTTGCTTTAAGCCTATCAAGCTTACCATCTGCAGTAAGTTTAGTCTTAAACACCCACTTGCACCCTATAACATTCATGTGATCAGTTTGAGGCACTAATTCCCATGTCTGATTTGTGTATAAGGCATCCATTTCATCTTGCATTGCTTGATACCATCCTCTGTCTGCCAGTGCAGATTTGACTGTTTTTGGTTCGAGAGGAACTTTATACTCGGCCAAGCATGCATATTTAGGATTAGGTTTGACTATTCCAGATTTTAATCTGGTTTGCATAGGATGAACAGACATAATACCTTGTGTATTGTCTGAAGAACTGCTTTGTGGTTGATCGGTATTAACCTCTGTCAGTGTTGGCATAGAACACATTTGTTCCTCAGTATGCACTTGCAGTAATTCAGTAGAGTGAGTATTGTCTGGAGAACTACCTTGTACTTGATCAGTATCAACCTCTGGCAATGTTGGCATCAAACCTATTGGTTCCTCAGTATGCATTTGTGATGCATGAATGTGAGAGTTCTGTATTAATCCAGTATCTTGCAAATACCCCATCTGTTCATTGGACATAGACTGAACTTGTTCTGTAGTTATAGAGTCTAGAAATGTTACTCCATTTATCCACTGTTTGTACAAGTTTGTACCTTGATGATACTCAGTTGGTAGTCGACTGATGAAGGGAAAAACTGATTCATCAAACACCACATGACGACTTACATAGATATGTCCATTAGTGGGTAGAAGACATCGATATCCTTTATGTTTTTCACTATATCCCAAAAAAATACATATAAGAGATCTTGGATCAAGCTTATGCTGTGCATATGGTCTGAGACAGGGATAACAAGCACATCCAAAGACCCTTAAATGTGTATAGCTTGGTTTTTGTTGATACAATTTTCTGTAGGGTGAATCCATATGGAGCTTTGAAGCAGGAAGCAGATTAATGATATAATTTGCTGTAATGAAAGCATCTACCCAGTATTTTAAGGGTACTTTGGCATGATATAGCATTGCTAGTCCTAGCTCCACCACATGTCGATGTTTTCTTTCAGATAGACCATTATGTTCTGGTGTATAAGGACAGGAAATGCGTTGTTTAATTCCACATTGTTGTAGATAATTTTGAACTTTGTTGCTGGTGAACTCACCTCCTCCATCACACTGAAAGATTTTTATCTTATGATCAAACTGATTCTCGACTTGCTTTTGAAACAGGATAAAGATGTCATAGAATTCTGACTTCTGTTTCATTGGATACAGCCAACTGTATCGAGAGAAATCATCCACAAAAATGACATAGTATCGAAATTTTTGAAAGGATTGAACTGGTGAGGGTCCCCAAACATCACAATGTATCTTTTCTAGAGGAGTATTAGATGTATAGTCTGACATAGGAAAGGGTAAGGCTGAACTCTTAGCAATCTGGCAACTACTGCATATGCCTTGAGTTCTTGAATTACATTGAATTAGGTGCTGATTATGCAGATACTTCACTGTTTTTAAACTGGTATGTGCCAGCCTCTGATGCCATAAGTCTTCTCCTACTTCTTTTTGAACTCGAGTGAAGAAAACTTCTTTGACTTTAGGATCAACTTGATACAGTCCCTTGACTTTGCTTCCTAGCCTCACTGTTGTATTGTTGCAGTTGTCCTTCAGATATACCCCATGTTTGTCAAAAATAAAAGAACAGGGATAATCATCTGTTAACTTCGAAACATACAGTAGGTTTTTCTTTATTTCTGGAACTATCAAAACATCATTCAGTGGTAATGAGCTAGTTGTTGTATGCAATAAGCCATCACCAACACAGGAGATTGATAAACAAGAACCGTCTCCTATCATAACAGTATCAGTACCACTATATAAAGAACAGTATTGAAGCATACCAGGGTCTGCAGTGATATGAGTTGAGGCTCCTGTATCTAGATACCATTCAGTGCCATGTGAGTCTTCAATATGCATTGCTGCTAGTGCAGTTGGTATTTCATCCGCTTGATATGAATTATCAAAGCGATACCAGCATCGAAGTGCTGTATGACCTGGCCTTTTACAGATTTGGCATTCTAATGGACTATTACTTGTTATTTTCACACTCTGCATATTCTGACCAGATGCTACACTTTGTGGTGGATACGACTTAGTGGCTTGATACTTTTGGGAAGAATTTACATATGGTCTGAACCCTTGTCCATAGTTAGACCAATTATGTGACAATTTGTTAACCTGATCTTCTTGATTTAGACTCGGGTTATTCATCCTGTAATGCTGATTTCTTCCTGTTTCAACATAGTCATTACCACGATCTCTAATATTCATTGCACGACCCCTGCCATAACCATATCCACCTCGACTATTTCCTCTTTGATTTCTGAAGTTAGAGTTTTGCACAATTCCAGCCGACTTTCTTTGGCCATAGTAGGCTAGATTAGGATTATATTGATTCACGGAATATGTCTGTAGCCTGGTTTCAAATCTCTCGAGCTGAGATATAACCTCATCATAATCTGGTTGAGGTTTTAAGCAATACATTGTTGTTCTGAAGCTTTCATATTCTGAACCTAATCCCTCGAGAACACCAAACATCTTGGTTATCTCATCAACAGGTTTTCCAATGGCATTAAGTTGATCACAAACAGACTTAAACTCTCGAAGATACACATTCAATGTTCTATCTCTTTTCTGACATGCTTGCAATTTTCCCCTAAGTTCGAATTCTTTTGCTACTGACTTCTGTGTAAACCGATTAAGAAGAGTCTGCCATACCTCATATGATGTTTCTAGCCCAATGATCAAGCTTAAGATGTTCTCAGATACTGCTCCACTTATCCAAGATGAGATTAACTGATCGGTCTTCATCCAATCTGTATGATCAGGATTCACCACTTCCGTTTCACTTCCTTCAATCTCAATCTGCATCATTTGAGCTAGTGGTGGTGTTTCGCCATTGATGAATCCAAAAAGATCCTGACTTCGTAGGAACCTATGAAACTGTGCTTGCCAAAGTAGAAAAATATCTTCAACTAGTTTTATTGTAACAAAGTTTGCTATATTGACATGGATCGGGAATGGATACTTCTGTATCCTTGCTGCCATTATGTATTTCCAGAAGCTCTTGAAGATACGATTTCTCGACTATTCTCAAACAGAAACCAGATTCTGCTCTTGATCTTCTTACTTTCTTCTGGATCACACGAACTTTACAGGATTTCGAACAGTATAGCAGAGAAAACTAGAGCTCTCAGGATAGCTCTGATACCATGTGAAGAAACGAAGAACAGAGAAAACAAAGAATAGAGAACAGAGAATGAAGAACAGAGACACAAGATGAAGAGGAAGAATTTCTTTTCTTCTCGAATCAAAAGGAGCAAAAGCATTCATTCAACTGAGAGCTTTCTCTATCTGTTCTACAATTTCACTTCTTGCTTTTCTCCACACTCTCTATCTATACTTTCCTCTGTAGTTTTATACTCAAGGAAGATGATGAAAAACGAATCAACCGACTCAACACCGGTTTAACAACTTCGGTTCTACATATAACAGACTAACCGCTCTAATGAATTATGACACGTGTATTTACTTTTCTTTTAAGTCTTCCAGCTCTGCAAACACGTGTGATGAGCAAACTCTCTCTTCAAGTCAGTCTTGAATTATCTTCAAATGTTTCTTCATTTCTTATGCATTGCCACAGATGCGATGCATTGCCACAGATGCAGTCTTCAAGTCAGCTTCTTTAACACAAAGGAAGTCTATTGCCCCTTGGATTTAGAGGTGTATGGCCGACCAAGGAGATCCTATCTTGACCAATTTGGTTCAAATTTAATGTGCCATTGTTTCCCTATACGGTATACCTAAAAAAGCCTTATTTGCTTGTCCAGTATTTTCCTATTTAATCACCAACGTATCTTTCCGATCAGGACGTAGACAAACT
Organism: Eucalyptus grandis x Eucalyptus urophylla; assembly: GCA_028830015.1. Taxonomy (NCBI): domain Eukaryota; kingdom Viridiplantae; phylum Streptophyta; class Magnoliopsida; order Myrtales; family Myrtaceae; genus Eucalyptus; species Eucalyptus grandis x Eucalyptus urophylla. Next base: position 39,729,076 of record CM054189.1, read on the forward strand.
GCAGGTCGATCTATGCGCTTTCTCTAAGTTCTGCCGTTTGTTCCTTAGCTCCTTAGGAATGAAGGGGAAGACATAAGGACGGGCTTTTCGGGCTAAGGTAAGAAAGTCAGCCTTTACGACTGTGAAAGCAATTCCTTCGTGGGACTTGGATTAGCGGCATATCCACAAAGGAGGCAAATTAAAAGGGTTAATAATGCGAAAATGTGAAGTAAAATGGGTGATTCGAGAGTGATCATTATTTGGACGAATTTTAAAAGTAAAGGATACGCAAAAATGAGATATATGAACTCGAGTCCACGCAATATGCAAGTTTATGCAATATAGATATTTTTGGTTCGGGATCAAATTCCAAATGAATTCGATCCCTATTTTTTCTTATGAAAAGCACAAATAGTCTATAAGCAAAAATTTAAGTGTAAAAACTATATTTAAATTGAAAGAAGAACCAGAAAAGTTGAACAGCATGTAATGAAAAATAAATGTAAAAATTAACCACGTCACTCATGTCAAAAGATGCAAAACATCCTTCCCTTTCAGATAAGCCTACGACAGCATCGATTTGGCAGCGGAATTCATAAACTTGATCTAGAAGTGAGGAGACACATGGTAACTAAAAATTTGACAAATCAACTAAAGGCATAACGTCATAAACCATAGGTAAAGAAAGAATGAGAACTCCAAACATCAAATTGACCCAATATTCTAAGTGACAAATCTGCCAGAAAGTAGCATACACTTGAGGCGTTAAAGATTTTTCCAGCTGAACTTTTTTAGGAGAAAATCAACTGGTGCACAACTTTCCTTTCGGAAGAGACCGATGTGCTCACCCGGAGGGGCTGCTTTTTGCTCGCGGCGGTTGATTTTGGCCTCAACTTGTCTTCAGGGGGAATTCAATAGAATCAAGCTTGAAATTGACTCCAACGAATTTGCCTTATTCGCCTGCTCCCCTAGCTTCCCTTAACAAGGTGGATGGCCATGCACAGATATCAGTTAGAACTGAGGAGAATCCAGCATCACGTATTTGGAAAACGAGCCATTACATACTTCAATGCATCCTGTACTTGCGCCGACTTCTCAGCCGGACATTCACTGATATTCAGCTTTTCCAAAGATGTTAATTTTTCTAGGCCTTCAATTTGACTGATCTTTTTGCATCGAATGATCTCTAAAACTTTCAGCGACTTCAAGTTTGATAGATCAGGTAAACTGAGGTCATCACAGTCAGATAGAATCAAACTCCTCAGTGAGGTTATCTGGCCAATCCCATTGAGATTTTGTATTTTGCAGTTTGATATATCTAGCCTCTTCAGGGCTTCAAGCCCTTCAAGCCCTTCAATCTCTTCTATCGCAGAGTGGTAGAGCTTGAACGCTAACAGCTTCTTGGGAAGCTCAGATACATCTCTACAGCTCAAACCAGGGGGGGTAAGCGTTTTGAGCCTTTTGAGGGGAGGAATATCCGTAGGCCCAAACTTCAGCTTGATAACTTGCGAAAGAGAAAGTTCTAGTTTCCTCAGTCTGGGAAACGATATCGAGAAGGATTGTTTGTCAATCATTCGTTTCACGTTGGATTCTGGCATTGGCAGTTTGGAGGGAGGTCGGCGTGCCTCCCAGTCCCCATCACTTAGGCACAGCTCCTCCAACTCCTTCAAATCTTCAAGAAGGGGTATCGCTTTCATCCTTTCAGAACTCACACGCAGACAAATTAGAGACGGGGGAAGCTTCGACAACTCTTCAATTTCATCGCACTGAATTAAATCCAGGGTGTGAAGACCACGGATGGTGGAGATTGCAGGGGGTAGGCTAGATATACTGGAATGGCCCAGCGTCAATGATCTCAGACAATGTAGTCCCTTAATATCATGGGGAATGGCCCCCTTCAAACTCCAACACCAGGACGCATGTAGTTCTTCGAGCTTGGTTAGATACCCAATCTGCCCAGGAAATGCTCGAATGAAAGATGAGTCCATTCTCAGCACTTTCAAGCTTTTCAGATTTCCTACTGAATCTGGGAGTTCAGAGACACTAGTCGCCGATATATCCAACTCCTCTAATGACCCAATTTCACCGATGGAATATGGAAGTTTCTCCAAACAACGGCAATCCCTCAATGACAAGCGTCTTAGCTTTTGCAGCTTTCCCAGTGAGCTCGGGAGCTTAGAAATTTTGGCACCTTCTAATGAGAATTCAGAGAGAGCAGTCAGATAACAAATTGAACTGGGCAGGTGAGTCAATGGGAAGCAATTTAAGCCACTGAGAATTTCGAGTTGCTTCAAATTGCCTATGGAGATGGGGATCTGCCGTACAGAAGTCCCGTCAATAAAAAGCTCTTTCAGAGCTGTCGTACAACCTAGTTCCACTGGCAACCAGTTCAATTGGGAGCAGAACTTCAAATTCAGGTAAACTAAATGTTTCAAATTGCCAATTGAAGGATCTAGCTTCACCAAATGAGAACATCGTTCAAGAATCAGGATTTCCAAATCTTTGTAATCAGAGAAGTCAGGAGTGAACAGTAAGTCAGAACACCTGGTAAGATTCAAGACTTTCAATTTCTTCATCTGCAAAGCCAAAAGGGAAAACACGCACATGGTCAATTCGCAGATATTTAATTCAACAAAGCAACTATAAAACAACCAAATGAATACCAAACCACCTTGATTTTACTCCAACCTCCCCATTCTTCCGTGACTTTGCTCCAAGACAGATCAAGAATAACTAACTCTCTTAATACAAAATTTTCTGCTCTAAAATCCAGAGGAAACCTTTGCCAACAAAGCCACCTTAAACTCGGAAATACACCTGCAAAATCTCCGGAAACTTCTGCACCATCCAACTTGAGAAAACTTATGGCTGGCATGAACGCAAAATTTACAGCTGTTAATATGCATAAATCACGAGCTTCAACCTCTCCGATTCCCTACATATAAAATAAGTATCATTATCATCAGAAGCTGTAAACCAAAATACCAATCAGGAAAAAAGGATGCTTTCCTTGCCCCGCATGCTAAATAGTACATACATAATATTATTCCCTCAGAAAATGTGACATAAAAAGAAAAATGCAGCCCATATGTCAAGATGTTTGTTTGCCGAGGACAAACTGAACCAAAAGTTTTTACCTTCTCTCTGTTCATTGCTTTTCGAATCATATCCTGTGTGAAAAATCTACGTGAACTTGGATCTCCAGATCCCTCTTGCTTAAAAATTCTTTTGCCAAAGCATCTCAGCAATCTGTGCATCTGCAGTTCATTGTTTTCTCCAATTTTTGCCAGGGGCATTAGAATGTGTCGCGACCTCCCCGAAGCAGGTTGGACCACCTAAGGGTTCGGCTAATGGATTGTTAAGCCTAGACTTAACTCGGGGTCTCCCAAGCCCATACCAATTCGCGACTTAGGTTCAAGTTCTTAACATGCAAATGATTTTCGATTAGGAGTCGCCACTAATCTATTTTGGGTGGGTAGATTAGAAACCCAAGTAAAGTAATGGGAGAATTACTTCACTCCTACGAACCAGAGATTGTGAGTTCGGGGACTTGATTACGCTAGATTCCTCTAACGCCCTTTCGGTACCTTTTCTTTTCTTTTTCTTTTTTTAAAAAAATATTTTGCAGGCAGCTTGAATTGATTTTAATTTATCCTCCTAACATGTGAGGTGATCATGCGGATGCGCAAACCACCAATTTAACACCCAAGAAAGCGATGAATAAATTGCAGGACTTACCTCATAGCAACGAAAGCATCTGCATTGTTAAATCAGAATTCACATCAACAGACCTAGAATATGATTTCTAATTAACAGGCAATTTCCTTTTTTGGTTTTTACTTATTTAATGAGAATCATGCAATATGCAATGCATGCTACTAATCTAACATGGAATGGCATGACAATGTGTTCTAAACTTACATGACATGAGTAAAATATTTTTTTTTTTGTTTTCTTAATGAACATGCAATAATTAAATATGCAAATCAAAATGACCTAATTATAATGACGGACAATTTTTAATTAAATGAGCCCATTTCTCCATGGTGTGCATTTTATGAACTTAATCCCACATGACGGACGTGCACAAGATATTTCTATTCCTAAAAATGCAATCTATCCTAAAAATTGAAACTTAAAATGAGACATGCAATTCTATTCTAATATGCATGATGATTTTTTGTTTGTTTTTTTTATATATATATATAAAATTCGAAATTCTAAAAAATTGCACACAATTAAACATGCAACCTAAAAAACTAGCATCTTAAATTCATTAATTTTTTTGGGGATTTTTTGTTATAAAAATTTAAAATCTAAAATCCTATTCTAAATTGACGCGTGCAATTCTTAAGAAAAACTAATATCCTGAATGCATTTTGTTTGGATTTTTTTTATTTTAAAAAAAACGAAATAACTAAGTATGCTAACCCTAGCCCTGATCTAACTCGCATTTTTTGAATTTTTTATGCAAAAACAAAAGTTAATTCAAATAACCCGATATCCAATCCAATCAAGATAAGATTAATACCAAAAATCGACGAACCATATCTCGAGCATGAGATCGGGTTGGTCAATTTTAAATTAAATTGCGAATCAAATCTCGAGCGTGAGATTGGATTGTCAATTTTTGTAAGAGATCGTGAGTCGGATTTCGGGCACGAAAATCAAACTCCTAATCCCTAATTTGAGGGGTTATTCAATCATGCATTAATGAATAATCACGCTAAAAAAAACTATATAAAAACAAACTATAAACTATATAAAATAAAAAGAAAAACTACCTAATGTTCCCCTTTTTTTGTTTTCTTGCTTTGGGCTTTCCACGGTGTTCGGCAGCTGTGGTGAGTCTTCGGAGGGGCAGCTAGTCACCGGCGTTCGGAGCTCCGGCGAGGACCGGCGGCAGGTGGACCGGCGGCGGGCGGACCGGCGGCAGCAGCAGTAGGTCGCGGGTGGTGCGCTGCAGGCGTCGGGTCGCTGGTCGGAGCGGCACGGGCGGAGCAGCAGGCAACTTCGCTCTGGGGAGGCTCGGAGCGGATTTGCTAGGCGTCGGATGAGCGAGCAGGAACGAACGGCAGGCGAAACTCGGCTGCTGAGGGGCGTCGTCCCTGGCGGAGCTCGGGCGCTGGGTCGGCTGAAGCGAATCACCGGCGAAGGTGGGGCATCGGACGTACGTACGGTGGCTGGATCTGGAGCAGTGGAAGTGGCTCGGGTGGTCGCTCGGGTGAGGACGTGCAGCGACCGTCTTCGAGCTAGAGCAGAAGCGCGGAACAGAGCTGGGCGGAGCAGATCACGGACTGAGTGGGGGCAAGGGACTCAGCAACTTTGCTGGGACGTTGCGGGTCAGCGCTCGGAGCAACGGCAAGGAGGCTCGGAGAGATCGTCGGCGTCGTGGACCGGCGCTGGGTCGCGGCTTCACGGGGGGCAAGGGACTCAGCAACGTTCTCGAGCTTGGGAGGGTGGAGCGACGGAGTCGGGCTGCTGCGGCGGGTTGCTGGTCCAGGCGTCGGGGACGGTGACGCGCAGGGCAGAGAGGCGGCGATGGGCTCGGAACTGGCGCGGTGGTGCGGGCTGCAGTGGACGCCGGAGAAGAAGCTCGGGCAGCAGGGGTCAACAGCAGAAGAAGAACTCGCAAAGAAGAAGATGAACAGTGTTTTCTTTCTTCTCTTTTCTGTTCTGCCGCACGCCCCCTTTGCTGACTTCACTTTTTTTTCTCTCTGACAGGCTCTCCCTCTCTTTTTTGAACGAAGGAGAAGCTCCCCTCCTGATGAAATTTTTTCTTTCTTCGCTCCCCCTTTTTGACGCGGCTTCTTGTGGTCTTATTTATAGGCCGTCCATTGCCAACTTTATTGTGACAAGATGCAGCCGCAACTTTTCCTGAATTTAAGCTGAACTTTGCCATTTTTTATCTTCTTCTCCAGACCTTTCTTTCGGCCACCACTCCGCTCTTCAGCAAGGAAATCTTCTTGCAGGCGCCTGTAGGATTTTTTACATCCCCCATTTCGTGCGTGTATGTACATGCATTAATGAGGAGGTTTCTTCTACGGTGAATTTTCATTGCGCCATCAAAGCTGACATATTATATAATATTATGGGCATATTATAATAACACAATATGGGCATATTATATAATATGTTGTGGGCTGCTTTTGCTTCTTTGAAGATTTCTCCCGAATCCGCACGTCCACCGAATTTGTGTATGCATGTGCATGCATTGATGAGGAATAGACAATGGACGTGCGAGAGCTTCTTTCCTCATTTTTTTCTTATGCGTGTTCAGACCAGCGAAAGAGGGACCATCCTTTTATGCATGCAATCGACCGCGAGCCCCTGCTTCTTGTTGTCCTCTTAGTACCGATGCAAATGCGACTGCATGAAATGCAATTTTACTATATGCAATTTTTACTCCATAATTTTCTATGCAATTAATTACTACATGATTAGTCAAAATTTAGGTGTCAACAGAATGCAACCAGAAGATGGAAGGTTACAATTGGGCCACATATATGAAGCAATTCGGGCATCCACACCAGAGATAAAACATGCAATGTCCAGATATATATCTTTTTGCCGATGATCCAGTTCTCCGTAACATATATCCAATAGCTCTTGAAGGCCAACCATAGTCATTTGAGAACTCATCGGACGTGCTTTCATTGCCTTCTCCATCTTTTCCCATTCTTGTATTGATTTACCCCGCAAAAATGAACCGATGACTTCAACTGCTAATGGTAGTTTCTTTGTAGCATTGACAATGCAGTTTGAGAGTCCATCATAATCAGGCATGGAAGATTGCATCCTGAATGCATGCTTGCAGAAAAGTTCAAAAGCTTGACCATCATCCAACTCACTAACCTTGTAGGTGGGAGCCTTGTCGGAATCATACCCTTCGAGAATTTCCTCATTTTGAGAAGTCACAATTACTCGACTACCTGGACCAAACCAATGAAGCTGGTCTCCTACAATAGCATGAAGATCGGATGGCTTTTCCATGGCATCGACAACTATTAGAACTTTCATTTCACAAAATATATCCACAAAATCTTTTATTGTTTCATCAAAAGAAGGATCTTCATGATTTCGTTCAAGGATATCACGTATCGACTTATTTTGCAAAAACTGCATTCCACCATAACTTTGTGTGGTTTCTTCGACCTCTGCAAGAAAGCTACAACTATCGAAACAAGAAGAGATCTGGTCGTATACAGCCTTGGCGAGAGTCGTCTTGCCAATTCCATCAGTACCATAGATTTCGATAATGCGCACCTCATCATTACCTTCCATCTCCAGTAAGTTGGTGATTTGTTTGGCACGATCATCAATTCCAACCAAATTCTGAACAGCTGCAATTGCGTAATTCCTATCCGAGGCTCTCATGTCTACTGTTCGCTGTCCAGCTTCATCTTTCATATTCTCCATGCTCTGCAATAAAAAGAGAATTTCTTCACCAAAGTATTATCATAGATGGAAAAAAGAACAAACGTCACCTGATCAGTCTCTCTTTTCTAACATTGCATCACTTCCACACATGAGATTGGAAATCATTTTCCGAATGAGATTTAACCCTAGGAAACATTTTTGGTCACATATCACCAAATAAGGGAAAAATTAACAATTTTCTTGAAAAATTTCCCAGAAAGGTTTTTTCCATTGTCATGAAGTTTTCCCCCAGTAAACGCACCCTTAGACTCAGTTCGTTTGGTGGAAAATGTGACATTTCTGGAAAATGCTTTCCAAGAAAATGATAATACTTCCTGATGTTTAGCTGAAACATGAAAATGGAGTGAAAATATTTTCCGTTATTCGGTAACGAAAATCATTTTCTCCATGCACTCAATAGTTAGAGAACAAGTTGAAGAGATCGACGGATGCGGTCGGCGAGGGAGAGAAGGCCGTGAACAGGGTCGACGCCGACGGGCTGTAGCTATTGTTCGGGGGCCAGAACGGGCTCAAGTCTTGCAACATGTGGGGCTCCGTCGCCGGCGGGACCGCCGGCGTCAGTATCATCAGCCCGTCGTCGCCGGCCACCGCCGACGGCCCGCCCATGAACAGGGTCGACGCCGACGGGCTGTTGTAGCTGTGGTTCCTGCGCCAGAACGAGCTCAAGTCTTGCAACATGTGGGGCTCCGTCGCCGGCGAGAAGAAACCCGCGGATATCGCCGGCGGGGCCGCCGGCGTCAGTATCATCAGCCCGTCGTCGCCGGCCACCGCCGAAGGCCCGTCCATGAACAGGGTCGACGCCGACGGGCTGTTGTAGCTGTGGTTCCTGGGCCAGAACGGGCTCAAGTCTTGCAACATGTGGGGCTCCGTCGCCGGCGAGAAGAAACCCGCGGATATCGCCGGCGGGGCCGCCGGCGTTAGTATCCCCTGACTCTGGGCCAGCTGGACGTCTCCCAACATACACATCAGCTCGTCGTCGCCGGCCACCGCCGACGGCCCGCCCATCTCCGCGGCGGCGGCGGCAAAGCCTTTTTCCCTGCCCGTCGGGCTGGTCCGCTCTATCGCCGCCACTCTGGCCGCCGGGGACACGTACCCGGAGGAGGTGGAGGAGGACCCCGAGAGCTGCTGGACGATGGACATGAAGTTCCGCTCCTCGACGTGGATGACCTTCGGCGAGATGTCGAAGATGATCGTGGGCTGCTGCCGGTCCGCCCCCGCCACCGCCGCTGGCGCCGGCAGGTGGGTCGGGCGAGGGACCCATGAGGATGAGGCCGCCGGGTGGGGCAGCTGGTGAGGGCGGGGCGGCTTCTGGACGGCGTGGGACTGCTTGGCGACCCGGAGCGGGGAGGGCCGGGGGCCCTGGAGGGGGAGCTCCTTCTTGGGCGGCGACGGCAGCGGCGGCTGCCTTCCTCCGCCGGAGGGATAGGAAGGCTCCATGATTGAGGCTATATCGGGTCGGTCTTGATGGGGGAGGAGGAAGGAAAAGGAAGTGGGGGATGAAGAAGAGGCCGAGATTTTGGTGGGCAGCGGTCAAAATGGATGCTGAAGCTAAGAGCAGAGCAGAGCAGAGCAGAGCAGATAGAATAGAGAGAGAGAGCATTACATTTATGAGTGGTTAAAAGTCAACAATTCATCGAAAGGGTCCTCCTGTAATTTTCCAAGGCCCCGCATTCGTTGTTTTATTATTATTGGCACTGAGCTTATGCAAGGAGGATGATGGTTGGCTGAGGTGGGCAGAACGCCCCTGCTCATTTCGTCAATGGGGCGCACCGTCCTCCTTCTTCTAGGGAGATTAAGGAAAGATTAGAGCTTTCCACATTGATAACCCGTTTTTGCATATGAATCCAGACTGATCCTTAACAGGCTTAAAGGAGAAAAAATAGGAGAAATAACTCACGAGGGATTGAACTCTCCAATGTCGCTTTCTGTGTATTTTCATCTGAATAGGGAAGAGAAAAATCTAACTTTGTTATAATTGGAGCATATCTAACTTAGCTATAAGAATAAATAAGTATGGTTTCTTTCTCTCTGTTAAATTATGTATCGAGTTTGAATATTTGCAAAAATGTGATTCGCTTAGACAAATAAAAGTTCGTGAGACTCCGTGAAGATTTACAAAAGAAAATAATAACAAAAATGAGGAAAGTTCTTTGCTACGAAGCTTGCGGAATCCGAAATGAAGAAAAGAAAAGCGAATCCCCTGTACATGGTTCCCTTCAGCAATCGAAGAAGATTGGTTAGTGGTGGGGTTCAAGGTCAAACTTTTAGAAAACAAGGATTTCAAAACTAAAAAAATTACAAAATTTTGATGAGGAAGTAAATATGGCTAGAGCCCATGTTTAACTGTATGCCGCCACGCCATGGGAAAATTCTTTGTTATTACCTTTTCCAATTGTCTGGATCTCTCTCGTTGTCATGTATAAGAATTTCTAATCAAGAAATGCGGGAGATATTATGTCTAGTTTCGAGGAAGGGGAGGCCGTCGGGACCTCTCTTTCTTTGGCCTCCCTCATAATCTTTTTATGTACTTCAACGACCTGTGAGCTAAAAATTTAAAATAATTAAAAACTCAATTTTCAAAAAAAAAAAAAAGAGAAAAGGAAAAGGTGTTTGGTTAAAAAAAAATACTTAGATATAAGTGAAAGAAACAAGATCTAAAAAAATGAAAAACATTTTTCCCACTTATGTTTTTTTTTTTTCATTGGTAGAAAATATTTTCTTTGACTAGTTTATTTTCTATAAACCAAACGGCAAAAAATCTAGCAAACGTTTTCCTGAAAGTTATTTTCTATTACAAGCCTTCACATGTAAGAGGAATCCTCTCATCCTTTCCAATAAAAAGGCAAATTATGTTGAGGAATATCTTCATTGTATGAAAAAACAAAGATTTGTAATTGACCTCGATGGCAGCTTCTACTCCATCCTTCAGCTGGTTAACATCTTTGAGCTCATTAAGGATTGTTATACTGCTGCCTCGAATAATATTCAGGACTAGCAAAAGCTTTAAATTTTCACTTACGTCCAATGCAACAGGATGGGAGAATATTGGTAAAGTCGGATGAGAAGAAAAGATACCTTCCACCTTCCTGAGACATCATAAGTCTTGGAGCCCATTAAGGTCTATTGTCCGTTTGCAATGAAAAACTTTCAGGACTTCCAAAAGCTTTAAATCTTCGAGACCATCAATCTGTGCTAAATTGCAGTCCTCTAGTTCTAGTTCTGACAGATGTTTCAAACTAGAAAACTTTAGCTCTAGAATCTCATAGTGTTTGAGACGCATAGTCCATAAGTTTGAGGAGGGAAGTTGTGTGAGATCTAGCTCCTTCATGTAGGATAAAGTGAGTTCCCGGAGCTTGGTAAGACCACAAAAACCCCCGGGGAGATTGGTGACATTTGGAAGGGACAATTCCAAGGTCTCTAGCCTTGTCAATCCCATGATCCACCACATATTTGGGGTCTGATTTGATGACCCCGCTTCTATCTGCTCATCAACATTCAAGCATAGCTCTTTCAAATTCGTCAGATTTGTCAGTTTGAGGTCTGCCATAATTTTGGATCCATAGCAGAGAGTGACTAAATTGGAGGGCAACTCTGGTAGTGCTCGAAGTTGTTCATCTTGGAGAAAACTTCCTTATTTGTTTTGAAGTTAATAAAACGTTTTTATCAGTTTAGTCTGAAGATTTGCAGACTCTATTGTCAAAGTCTGAAGACCTCCATACTCAAGATTTAAAGTCTACTCTCACTGATAGTCTTTAAACCGACGAAGAAAAGATTTATTCGTTGAAGAAGATTTATCTAGATACGAGTATATCTTTAAGGATTTGGTTCGTACGGTTGAAGAAGATCTCACAACTGGAGATAGCATTTCGTGATCAATTATTCTAATTGAAATCAATTCGTATAATTAGATCTGTTAATTGGCGAAATATACTTGGAATATTCTACTTATGGAAACATAGATCCTGATTATATGGGCGAACAGGATCGGTGAGCTATCATCACATTCCTTAAATAACTCGAGATCTCCCTAATTGATTTTGTCCAACGGGTAGATTGGAAGAACTCTTTTGGAAGATGCCAATGGTTAAAAAGGCATGGAGGAGTATATAAGGAGAACGCTCAAGTTATTCAAGTGTGCGTAAAAGAAAAATTCCAAAATCTGAAACTCCTAGTTCTTTGCTGTTATAATAATTGTTGAACTTAAGTTGTACTCATAATAGAGATTAAATACTTGTGAGACCTTAAGGAAGTGTAGCAGAGTTTCTACATCGTGGAATCAAAGACGTGAGACTGTAAAATCTCTTTTGGGTTTTAGTGGAATTCAGCCAATGGGCTGTCAGTGCATGAGAATGGACGCAGGCTTGGTCTAAGCCGAACCAAACCTTATGTTTCAATTCTTTTTTCCTAATCTCTTTACTTTAATTCGTAATCTTAGCCATTAGGAAAGTATAGATAGTCTTTGTAAAAACATACTCTCAGATCGAGAGCCATTCGTTGGCATCCTTCTTGTTTCTACAGAGTGGTCCAGGCCGTAAGTCCCTGAGTGGCTGTTAGACCGTTGGTTTAGCTCTGTAATGGTTCTGAAGAAGGAATAGTTCCGATCTTAAGTATGAGTTTACATAGAAGATCTACATCTTCCTCTAGTTCTTTATCACAAATGGACTCAGATCCAAGTCCTATACATAGAGAAGAAGTAAGGATAGAAGATTTCAACAAATCTATAGAAAATTGGGAAATTCCTAAAATACAGCTTAAGGAAATATACAAACAATCAAAATTGAAATTTTTCAAAAAATCTGATTATGTCATATCCACCGAAGAAAGAGATATTCCTCTTTCTAATTCATATGAAAAAATACATCTTTTAAACAAAGAGTCCATTCAAAAGCATAAACAAAAATACAATTACATTCATATAGGATTAGTACAAGTAGGAGTCAAACCTCTCACAAAAGAAGGTCTTAATACTTCCATTCTCTTAGTTTTAAGAGATTCACGTCTCTTAAATTATGATGAGTCCATTCTAGGTACTGTAGAGACAAGTCTCTGCAAAAGACCTATACATTTTGACTGTTATCCCAATTTCTCCGTTTCCCTCAAAGATAGGAACATTCTTAGAGCTCTAACACTCCAAATCAAAACCCATAATTATAAAGTAGCAGATGGATCTATTCCTTTAGCCCTTCTCTATAGAATTCATTATAAAGCCATGTCCTCCGCTTTTGGAGAAAATGCTTTCAAACACAGTCCTCGAGGAGAAACACTTCTCCTTCAAACAGACATTTCCAGAGCAAATACAGCAATTCCTAGATCTATTAATTGGAACCAAATTACTTTACCAGAACAATGGGAATTAGAAAACCAAATTCCCGAACAAGTTGTTCAAAATACAGATCCTACTAATGTCATTCAACATCCAGAAGGAAGAGTGACCATTAGATTTCCTAGAAGATCATTCGATTCAAGATCTAGTCCTTCTTTTCACAATTCTTATACAAGGTCCGTAGATCTTAATCCCAATCTTCCTCTTATAATCACCATCCCTCCGAGTACTCAAAGAAACACTCCTCCTCCTAGTGTGCATAGAAACACTCCCACACATGATACAACACCTTTACCTCCTTCCACCGGTAGAAGTAATAATGAGTTACCTCTTGAACCTGAAATTAGTGGATTAGATAATAGATCAGGGATTTCCAGGCCAGTTTATCAACAAAACCAGCCTGAACCAGTCCTAGAAAATACAGATTCTCCTCATCATTCTCCTACTTATTCACAAATGATAGATGCTGAGCTTAATGTTTTAGAAAAACATTTTGAGCCAAACAAAACTTTTCTTAATAAAGAATTCAATTCCGAAAATAACAAACAAATCAGAGAATGGTTCTTCAAAACCTTTGCTAATAAAGCAAAAGACATCAAACAAAAATATTACGACTACATATATGAATATGAAGTCAATATATTTTTCTTTGATTGGTTAGAAGAACAATTCCTTGAACCAAAAGAAATATTTGTTTTAGATCATCATTACAAATGGAAACTGGATAATGGTGAAACCATAGAATCCAATCATCCACCCCTTAGAAGAATAAAAATTCAGCATGGAGATAGCGAGGTTACAGCCACTCCCTTTAGGCTTCCAGACAAAGGAGACTCTCTATACACCCACAAAGTTATTGAACAAAACAATTTTACTAATCAACATTTAGTAACCCTAGGAAAACAGTTGAATAGGATAGAATCCACCATACAGAATCCCACTCAGCTTATTTCACCTCAAGTTGACACACTCAAAAAACCCATTTTTAAAGCCTTTGAATTTCCAAAAAATCTTAGCCCAGAGTTTGCCAAAGCTATAGAACAAAAGAAAAAACTCTTAGGAAAATCAAAGTTAGAACCTGATCCTATACTAGACACTCCTAAATTCCAGAATCTTATCATTAAAGACACTCCAGACCAACCCACTATTAGTACCCTGACCAAACACTCTAGCAATTCCGATAATGAGTCTATCAATGAGATTAACAGACTCAATTGGAGACAACCTCAGAAGCTTTATTATAGTAGAGCTACCCCACCAGACATTGCCCAAGAAGAATCATCGCAAAAAATACATAATAAATACTCTTCTGACGCCATCTATGAATGGAACATTGATGGTGTTGCAGAAACCAATATTATGAACATTCTTAACAACATGGTGATGCTTGCTAATGCTTACAAAACACAGCAAGATGTTTCTGACCATGCTGTTGCTAATCTTTTAGTAGCCGGATTTACTGGACAACTAAAAGGTTGGTGGGATAACTACCTGACAGATGAACAAAAGACACAAATTTTAACTGCTTATAAGGTAGATGATTTTGGTCAACGCATGAATGATGATCAAGGACATCTCATCCAAGATGCGGTTAATACCCTTATCTATTCTATTTCACAACACTTTGTAGGAGATCCTTCACACATTAGGGATAGAAACCAAGATCTCATTTCCAATATGCGTTGCAAATCCTTAGGAAGATTTAGAGAATACAAAGAGCTTTTCTTTCAAAGGGTTCTTATTAGACCCAACTGCAATCAACCCTTTTTGAAAGAAAAATTCTTAGCCGGTTTACCTCAGATTATAGGTGACCAAGTTAGAGATAAAATTAGAGAAGATTATAGTGGTCAAATTCCTTATGATCTCCTTTCTTATGGAGAAATAGTCTCTTATGTTTATAAACAAGGAACCCAAATGTGTAATACAATCAAATTACAAAGACAACTCAAGGAAGAACAATCCCTCACCAATAGAAGTCTAGGAGATTTTTGTGCTCAATACGACCCCTCTTATAATGAAAAAACAAAACAAAATGTAAGGGAACTTGTCCTCCTGAGAAAGAAACAAAGAAACATCACAAAAAACCTCCATTTCGTAGAAACAAACAAAGACAAGAGAATAACCAAAATAGACCTCAATCTGATAGAAATTTTTTTAAAGACATTAAATGCTATTCTTGTGGTAAAAAAGGTCATATTTCAAAATATTGTAGGATTAATAAAAAATTGAATGAACTTTCTTTAGATGACAATACTCTTAATAAGTTAAATAACATCTTCATAGAAAATGATGATACTTCTTCTGATGAACTTCTTGAGGAAGAAGGTCTTCAGATTAATGAGATAGAGTCCTCTTCAGATTCCGAATACGAAGATGCTTCACCAGGAAAACCCATTCCTGAAGTAAACGTCTTAACAAAAGAAGAAGAATTCCTTCTTAGCACTGCTGACAAAATACTTGACCCTAAAACCAAAAAAGAATACTTAGATAGACTACACTCTTCTATGAATATTACTTCCAAGCCTAATACTTCTTACAATCTTAGAGACATTCTAAATAGAAACAAAAAACCCCAATCTAGACCCATAAATATTAATGACCTTCAAAATGAAATAAAACAACAAAAATTAGAAATACAAGCCTTAAAAGAAACCCAATCAGAAATGAAACAAGAAATTTCTGATATAAAGTCTCTTGTCATAAAAGGAAAAACAATATTGATGACCAAAATGAAATTACTAGTACCCCAAATACTTCTGATCCAGCCTTCCTTATGTTGTTAACAGAAATCACATCTAGGAAATGGATAATAAATATTAAAATAAAAATCAATAATGAATATATTATTGAAACAACGGCACTCTTTGATACAGGGGCTGACCTCAATTGTATCAAGGAAGGCCTTGTTCCAACAAGATACTTTGATAAAACATCTGAATCCTTAAAATCAGCATCAGGAGACAAACTGAATATACAATACAAGTTACCCGAAGCTCTAATAATAAAAGACCAAATGTCTTATAAAACCTCTTTTCTTTTAGTTAAAAATATGAGGCAACAAGTAATTCTTGGAACTCCTTTCATACTACTAATACAACCTTTTACAGTTACTAACGAAGGTATTGAAACCCATGCTCTAAACAGAAAAATCACCTTCAACTTCATAACAAAACCACAAAAGAGAAGCCTAAATATTTTACAAGAACATTCTATTTCAGAAATAAATTGCCTCATAAAAGACAAAGAAAATCAACTCGAATTCTTAAAAGAAGATTTAGAATTCAAAAGAATAGAAGAAAATCTTATAAAACCAAACATCATAGAGAAAATAGCTTCCCTACAAAAACACATAGAAAAAACTATATGTTCTACTCTACCCAATGCCTTTTGGGAAAGAAAAAAGCATATCGTTGATTTACCTTATGAACATGACTTTTCTAAAAACAAAATACCTACCAAAGCTCGCCCAACACAAATGAATCAAGAAGTTTTGAAATTCTGTCAAGCAGAAATACAAGATCTCTTAGATAAAAAACTCATAAGAAAAAGCCAATCACCTTGGAGTTGTTCTGCTTTTTATGTCAATAAAAATGCTGAACTTGAAAGAGGAGTTCCCAGATTAGTCATTAATTATAAACCTCTTAATACAGCCCTTAGGTGGATAAGATATCCTATACCCAATAAAAAAGATTTGTTAAACAGACTTTGTAGATCAAAAATATTTTCAAAATTTGACATGAAGTCAGGATTCTGGCAAATACAGGTCAGTGATAAGGATAAATACAAGACAGCCTTTACAGTCCCTTTTGGCCAATATGAATGGAATGTTATGCCATTCGGCCTCAAAAATGCCCCTTCAGAATTCCAAAGAATTATGAATGAGATTTTCAATCCATATTCAGAATACATCATAGTTTATATAGATGATGTTCTAGTATTTTCTTCCAATATTGAACAACATTTCAAACATTTATCTACTTTCATAAAAATAATAATACAAAATGGTCTTGTAGTTTCTCCCACTAAAATTGCACTCTTCAAAACCAAGATTAGATTCTTAGGTCATTACATTCATTTAAATACTATAATCCCCATTGAAAGATCAATCTCTTTTACCGATAAATTCCCTGATGAGATCAAAGACAAAACTCAATTACAAAGGTTTTTGGGTAGTCTCAATTATATTTTAGATTTCTTTCCAAATATAAATATCCTTTGTAAACCTTTACACCAAAGGTTACGTAAGGATCCTCCACCCTGAACCTTTGTCCATACAGACATTGTCAAACAAATCAAAATGCATGTAAAAGATATACCATGCTTACACCTTGCTAACCCTTCCACTTTCAAAATAGTCGAAACAGATGCCTCAGAATTAGGATATGGTGGTATTCTCAAACAAGTCAATAACAACAAAGAACAAGTTGTTCAGTTCATTTCAAAACATTGGAATTCCACTCAACAAAATTATTCGACAATCAAAAAAGAAATACTTGCTATAGTTTTATCTATATCAAAATTCCAAGGAGATTTATTAAATCAAAATTTCCTCTTGAGGATTGATTGCAAATCAGCCAAAGACGTTTTACAAAAAGACGTTTTAAACATTGCATCAAAACAAATTTTTGCCCGATGACAAGCCATACTTTCAGTATTCGATTTTGACATTGAATTTATAAATGGTTCTTCAAATTCATTACCTGATTTTCTCACAATAAAATTTTTACAGGGGATACAATCATGCCAAGACCCAAAAAAGACAAAGATAAAGGCAAAGGCAAAGCCACTGCCGAACCCTCCAATACACCACCAAAGCCAAAAGGCTTAACATCCGTCAAGACATGGCTCCAAATGGCAGAAAACAACCAGACATTCTTACAACAAACACTTTTGACAACAGAATCCATATCATCTGAACCCATGCTAGCCTTTAATCAGTTAGCCTACATACTACCAAAAGAAACAATATTGCTACTTGCCCAGTCTTTACAAAACGTAAAGAAAGAGCCATCTAGTGCCATAGAGGTAAGTAAAAATCCTTCCTCGCTTGCTACACAAAAACAAGCGGAATACAAAAGAATTTCGAGTGAGGTGGTTATTAGGCCTCAGGCAACCCCTCCTTCTCAAAGATCAAAATTTTTCCCCAAAACATCTTTTCAAAAAATATTGATTGTGGAAGACGGATTCTTCGATGAAGATCCAATAAAGTTTGCAAAAAATATATTTCCAAAAAATTGGCTTTTCAAACCCCACAATACAAACAAAACCCTTGCTTATTATGAGCAAATTTTAGTGGAAACAGAATCGGCAAGGTTCACTCACTTTGCTGATAAAAACAATACATAAAATATCATTTATTCCACTATATCCATCAGTAAAGTCATACACCCCTCACACTGGGGAGCCTCACCCCATACACCCAGAAAATTCCAAACCAGACTTACCCAAAGTCTGCCATACTCCTCCTCATATACATACTGGGACTACCAACAAGCTTGGTGGAACGTCTTTTTCAGACAGAATACAAATTTCCAACACTCCTGGTTATTATTCTTCAAAGACAACTTCCCAAGACAAAGCTTACCAAACTGGTTTGACTCCTGGTGGGATCTCTTTGGTCCTTTAGACATAATATTACACCCCACAGTCAAATAAAGATACAAGGTTTTCAGTGAACACTTCATACCAACACCTCATGATATAAGGTTCCCATGCCTTATGCATTTCTTCATAATATTCAGAATCTCTTGGGTAACAGCATGGGAATTTGAATACAATACATCCAATAAACCAGGTGTACCAGTACTTGTCCGAAAATACAAAACAAAATGGTGGAATGGATTCGGATTTTTTGATCAAGGATCCGAAGCTGCGGTTAAAACATGGCTAAATAGCCAGAAAACCCAAATAATCGCATCCCCATCAAATACATCGTTCTTACAGGAAAAATCCATGGCAAGTGCAGCACTTGCAGCAGTCCAAAACAGAGAGGAATACTGCAACATCCTCAAGACAATGCTCTTAGAAGCAGAAGAATCACAATGTGGATCTTCTAAATCTCAAGACAGTCAAGACGGATCCTCCCAGTCACATCACAGTGGAAACACTAATGAAGACGACTGCTACAGGATCAATCTGGACAGAGATTAAACTCAAGACATCACATGCCAACACTATTACGAGCGGCGCAAAGGCTATACACCGTACCGTAATAGACATACACTGTTCACTATTCACTTTACACTGTTCACTCAGTACTGTTCACTTTACATTGTTCAGCACTGTAGCAATTTCACTGTAGCACCCACTATAAATACACCCTCTCAACATAAAAGAAGGGGCTCGAAATTTTCCAGATTTCTCTCTTCTTCTTCTCCCTCTCTCACTTGTAACACATCACCCTTTCCATCTCCATCCTCATCTCTTCCATCTCCAAGCTCTCTTACCTTGTATCCCCTGGTTTCAAAGTAAGTTAGTTTTCACATACATAGTTTTATACAGGGTTACCAACTTACATGATAGTTGGTTAACCATTTCTTGTAATACACATCAATACTCCCTGGAGTGCGGATTATCGCCCTAGTGGATGACTTGATGCTTTAAGTTTTTGCATCTTTCAATACATGTAATTTCAGCTTTTCAGCTTTATTTAATACAAGTTTAGACCACCTTCATGGTTGGTTTTTGTTTATGCATACTCTTACTTTATATCTTATATATTGCTTTCGGTCTTTACATTATTTTTAATTCTCGCGATTTTATTTAAGTCATTTACTTTCCTGTTCTTATACATCATTCTCCTTTTAGATACATCTCTCTACTTTCATATAGATCTGTTAGTCTTTGATACTACTTTGTTCTCTCATATAGTACCCCGATCCTAACCCCTTTATGGTATCATATATATATATATATATATATATATATATATATATATATTTATAGTCTTTTACATCTTCAGTCTATTATCCTTAAAAGACAATTTAATTTGTTAAGTCTTGCAACAACTTTTTTGTAACATCCAAATTTTCGGGTTATTGGGCATTTCATCGATGCGACGACTACAGTGTTTTTCTCTGAGTTGGCCACTCACGAGATAACTAGACTAGCTGAGTGAGTTATTAAGGACTTTAAAGCAAATAGACTTGGGAATTCGATTAGAAATCGATTTCTTGACTATACTTATCTTTAGAAATCATTACGGCTCAGTTAAAAATCAAATTAAGATCAAAGATAGGTCGGTTCGATTGAGATGAATGACCGATCGTTGATGACTCCACTAAATTGGAAAACTCTCGTTGACTGGCACTAATTTGATTTTACTGTCATTTTGGTACCCTGTGTCCGTATTTGAATCATCGAGATTTTCACGACAACCGAGCATCGACAATGTGTTGAGTGGGTTCATTGTAGCTCGAAGAAAATCGACCACGGGTCATTTGTCCTAAAAAGTTCTGAAAACTACCTAGTAACCTAGGTCATGCTAAAAACACGCCGAACTGAAATTAACCATCAATTTAAGTTCGATTTCAGAAATTGGAAGTTTTGTAGTGTCACGAGCTATTTTAGAAAGGTCGACTTAGTTTCAGAAGATTTTTCGGAGATTTTGAGATTTTTACGAAAAATCATTGTAGACGATTCGGAAAATGAACGGAAATTCGGATTGGCTATTTTGAAGAGATTTTTGACATCTGGGGTAAGTGACTCGGTGAATGAAAGTTGTTTGGGCTTTTTCTGAATTCAAATTGGACTTCAATCGGATTTTTTTGTTCAGAAAATCGGATACCGAGAAAAATGAATTAGAATTTGGAATCGATGGAAATTCGTGAGATTGAAGGACCGTCTCATTTTGGTCTTTAATTGGACTTCGAATTGGAGGAATCGAAGAAGAAATTGAAGCCGAAACTAAGTGCCAAAAATGTGAAATTCGGATTTAAGCTTGGGGGCTGCAATTTTTACATTTAAATTGGATTATTTATGGAATTTTAGGCCAGAAAGAATTAAGGGACAAGGAGATATGCATAAAGATCAAAGGGGGGACAAAGCTTTAATGGATTAAGATATTTCTTTGACTTTTGGCCTTTTCCTTCTAAGCTGTTCACGCATGGCTCTGCTGGCCGGTCTCCTTCGAGTGGCTTCTCTTTCCTTTCCTTCGGCTTCTCTCTCTTATCTTTTCTATTCTATTTTTACTTTCATTTGTTCCTCTTTCCCTCGAGCAAAACCGAAGCACCATATTCTGTCTTTTTCCTTCCCATCATCGAAGCAACCCATCCCCATGTTTCCCTTAGCTTCATGCATTTCCATTCAAATTCAAGTCTCAGCCAGCAGCTGCCACATGTCCAGCGTGCCATCTTCAGTCAACAATTATCACTCGGTTGACCTCCCAAAGAACCCCACCAACTGGACGTCAGCTGCTTCTCCATAATCGAAGAGTCCAGCGCTTGCAAGCTCACCAAAGTCCAGCTTCTTTGGCCACGTCTTCTCTCAGTCAAAACCCTTGCCGTGGAGCTCCATCGAAGACCGCTGAATCAGCTCATGTTTAGATGCTGCCACCTGCTCGTTTGTCATCTTCTTCGGTCAAAGCTTCTCCAAACTTGCTTTGATTGAAGACCGAGTAGCTTCCTATCGAACCGAAGACCGAATCAGTTCAGCGCCTTTGCGCCTGCGGCCTAGCTTTCATCTTGCCGTTCCCTTCCACCGAGGCCTCAACGAATCGGTCCAACTTCACGTCTAAAAATTGCAAGCCCAACAGCGAGCTTGTAGGCCGATTTCGGCCCCAGTTTGGGCTCGATTGTCGGAACCGCTTTGAAGAGAACCAAGTTTTGTCGCGTGCTTGTCGATTTGATCGGAGAATTTTTTTAATCAAGTGAGTTTTACTCACTATTACCTTCTTAGTTTGCTAATTATACTTAAAGTTTGATTAGATTTAATTAATTGCAATTAGGTGGATAGATTAGATTAAAGTAATTAAATTAAAGACTCATTTATGCATGTTCATTAAATTGATTGTGCATTTAACTAGTAAACATGTCATATTATTTATTAGATGCTTCTTGGGATTTTTCCCGACCTTTATCGGGTGTTAATTATGCAATACGGTCCTAAGTGGAATTTTTAGTAATTAAATATTAATTTTCGAAATTAATTATTTAATTATTTATTTTTCTGGAAATTCAACTGGAATGGCCAATGACCAAGATTTTATGCTGATGATCGTGGTACAGTCCATTTATTTAATTGAGCTTTATATTGTGCTAAATTGGAATTATTGTATTTATTTATTTAATTTTTGAAATTATTTATTTAATTATTTATTTTTCCGAAAATTCAACCGGGATGGCCGGTGATCGGAATTTTGTGCTGATTGTCGTGGAGCAGTCCATTTATTTATTTGAGCTTTAATTCGTGTCGAATTGATTTAATGGTGCATTTTGAAGTTATGTTCTTAATTAATGCAATTTTGACTATGTGATTGAGAATTGGTCGGGTATCGGTTGTCAGTATCGAAAGTGAGTTGGTAAATAACTTGGAGAATGCATGTGGCCCGGTGAATTGGAATGTCACCTGGGAAGGACACGTGGCTCGGTAATTGGATATGTCACCTTGGCGAAAATGTACTCTTAGAGAATGCATGTGGCTCGGAGACTCGGTAAGTCATCTTGGAGAATGCACGTGGCTCAGTGACAGGGTATGGCATCATATAATGGGCACATGGGCTTGGTGATTTGATGCATCACTTTGGCTGACTTGGCGCCTAAGAGAAGGCATGTGGGCCCGGGCATCGTAAAAAGGGCACGTGGGCTCGGTGAATTGATGCATCACTTTGGTGAACTAGTACCTAAGAGAAGGCACGTGGGCCCAAGGACTTAAGTGTGGCATCATAGAGGAGACATGTGGGCTCAGTGATTTGATGCATCACTTTGGTGAACTAATGCCTAAGAGAATGCACGTGCGCTCGACATCTAGATATGCATTGTGGGGATTGTATGGTTTGTTTGATATGTAATCGACTGGGTCGATTGATCATTGCTTTGATCTAATGTTGTGAATTGATTGATTGAATGGAAATGACCGTGAGTGGTCTTGTTGGCGTGTAATCGACTAGATCGATTTGATTGATACTTCGATCAGTGATGTGATTGCTTGGGTGCCTATTTGATATGTGCTAATATACAGGTATAATCTGAGGCCAAGGTAAGTTCTCTGACTCATGTTGTGCATAGGCAACCCTAAGGTGTATTAGTTTACTAATTGAGTCTTAGGGATAGAACTTGCTGAGACATAGTCTCATTCCAGTTGTGGGATTATATTTCAGGCCCCTAGATTTCCCGAAGACGAGCCGACATTTGAAGCCGAGGATGAGCGAGAAGAAGGAGATGAAGAATTTGAAGAAAATGAGCCTAGTGGTGAAAGATCTGAGGAGGATCAGGATAATGATCCCGAGCATGACTCGGATGAGAACTGAGATCCTATCCTCTTTTGTGAACCCTGTATTTGTGTGGTCGTGAATTTCATTATGAAAATTATGGCATGCTTTTCTATTCCATTGTTTTATTGTCTGGGGATTTATAACTGCTTCCGCATGTGCATATATAAATGAAAGGGTCAACGATACATAGTCTCGGGATATCACATTTTAAAATTGACCAAAGGTAAGAGATGTGCGCATGCCTGAGAATCGGGACGTGACATCTTTAATACTTATTCACCCTCCTCTAGGTGTTTTTACTAGTCCTATCAGTTCACATTTACATACATCAAGGGTTCAGAGAGAGGGAGACCGCAAATGCCTTGAGGCAGCCCCGCCACAATGGGTGACGATAATCTCAAAATTCTCAAGGAGGATAGTCCTGAAATATCACAACTATCTTGGGCCTCCAAATTTGTGCAGCCAGAGAAATCTATCTCTTCCAGTTTCTTTAACTTCACAATGTCTTTAGGAAATTTTTGTAGGGGGATGCATTCCATCTTCAGCGCCTTCAAATTACTCAAATCTTGACTGACTCTGGTAGTTGTGTGATTCTAGTGTCTGAAAGGTCCATTTCCTCCAGCTCCTTTAGCTTCCCAATGGAAGATGGAAGTTCACACAATTTCTCACACTTCCTTAGAGAAAGTCTTTCAAGCTTCGGAGGAAAATAAAAAATTTCTGGAACCCAATCAATATTAGCACCATCCAGAGCAAGACTTTTGAGTTTCCTCAGGTGGCCAATTGGGGATATGTCCTTCAACTTTTTACAATTACGAGCACTAAGTAATTCAAGGTTCCTCAAAGAATTATTTTCGATATGAAGTGCTACAACGTCAGTTTCGTCAATAAGAAGTTATGTCAAAAATTCCTTGCCATTCAGTTGTAGGATTGGCAGCTGGACTGCCTTGCAGTTTCTCAAATTCAAGGATTTCAAGCGCTTCAGTTGCCTGATGAACGCCCAAAGCGTAGGTGACCGAGTACAATCTTCCATTATCAATATCTCCAAATCAGTTGAAGCTGAAGACTTCAACGATACCTAATGCAGATCACATCCTTGTAGGTTCAAGACTTTCAATTCCTCCACCTTCTGCAATGAACGTGCAACAGAAGATATCAGACTTTACTCACTCACACCTAAAATCTTATCGTGAGATTTAAAAAGCAAATATTGGCCATACCTCCATGATTTGCCTCCACTCTTGTGGATATTTGGTGATCGGACTCCTAGACAGATCGAGAATGAGTAACTTCTTCAAATCCATATTACATAGCTCAGGAATGAAATGGCACTCTCGCCAATCAAGCCACCTCAAATTTGGAAGAAGATTCTCAGACTTTCCCTCAATGGTAGCCCCATTGAGTCTGAGGTACCTCAAATTCGATTTTTTACCAAGTGCTTCACTTGTAAAACGGACGGTGCCACCCTCTTCAAGTGCGAGACTAATGCCTTCGACCCTTTCATTATGCTGTCAAGTGTCGACGGGGGAAAACGGATGAGTAAGTTGAGAAACTTTAATTTCTTAATCCTTTTAATCAAATGAGACAAATTAAATTTACAAAAATCAAGTGGGTATCCATTTCGCGCTCGGAATCGTGTTTAAGAACAAATCCGTTTTTTTCCCTGCTCCAGAGATTGAATAGTTTATACTAGGAAGCACGGACACTCTCCTGAGCCCTTCCGTGTCGCGACACGCAGTGAGTTCCGGCATGCACGTGTCACAGGGTAGAGGTAGCGGGGGTTGGTGTTCTTGAGGGAGGCAGAGAAGCGGGAGGTGGAGGACTCGTGTGGGCGCCGCGCCCAGCGATGAGTTCTGAGTTCCCACCCAACGCCTCCGCCGCTGCAGATCCGATCTGGCTAGCTAGATCTGCAGCAGCCGCCATGCCAACGACGGGGGAATCTCTACGGAGCCCAATCGCAACCGATGTCTCGATCTCGCCTGTTTGGGCCATGGACAAGCCGGTCGAGGCCAGGAGCCGTCGGAATCTCAACCTCGCCCATCGCGGCCATGGCCAAGCTTCCACAGGAATGGCATCCTGTGCTTCCACTTGGGCTGCCGTCGCATTCCTTGACGGTCATGCGAGCTTCTTGGTCTGGAAGACGAAGCCGCCGACGACGACGAAGAGAGGCAAGGGTCTCACCGGGTTCGGGCACGAGGTTCGCCCGGCAGACGGGACACGTGGTTTGCATCAGCGCCACGTTTGGATGCGGACGCAGTCACAACACAAATCATTTGCTAAATATATTATTATATCGATTCTTTTCAAAAGAATATATAAGAGAATTCTGCAGTATCGCGTTCAGCATAAGAAAAAATCGATGTTGAGAACATGTGTTTGAATGAATTACCAAAAAACATGTGCATTAGGATCAAAAAAAAAAAAAAGATAATTTATTATGTATATTTAAAAATATTCATTTATTATATATAGTGTCATTACGTGTTAGAATTTTTCATTTTCTTGAAAAATCAACATATCATGTTGCCTGCCAATACTATTTAGAATTTATGTTATTTATGGATGGTTTATCTGAACGCATTCGTGACCCTCTAAAAGAAATTTCTAAAAGCTTTTGAAAACTTACCTGACCATCCTTTAGAATGGAACATGTGTCACTGAACTTCCAAATCCTGCAGCGCTTTCAAAGATCCTTCCCCTCGACAATTTTTCTTCCGAAGTCTCTTAATAGTCTGTGCATTCTTAATTCATTATTTTCTCCATCTTCCAAGAAATGCATGTTGCGAAGTTCTTTTGTTTCAAAAGGAAGATAGCAACCACAAGCCTTCCACATGTACGAGGGAG
Source organism: Eucalyptus grandis x Eucalyptus urophylla (assembly GCA_028830015.1). NCBI lineage: Eukaryota > Viridiplantae > Streptophyta > Magnoliopsida > Myrtales > Myrtaceae > Eucalyptus > Eucalyptus grandis x Eucalyptus urophylla. The sequence continues at coordinate 39,755,088 of CM054189.1, forward strand.
TCCTCTCATCCTTTCCAACACGCTATGTCCAAGAATATCTCCTTTGTACATTCATTTAATAAATCATAATTTGCGTTCAAGGCAGCTTCCACTTTTCCCTCATGTGGATGATCTCTTAAGTAATCCTGGATAATTCTCCATGTCTCTGGAATGTACTCATCTTTAAATAATTTGCCCAAAACACAGTAGCCATAGCCTTCTACTTGTGAAGAAGAATATGGATACCTCGTCTGATGTCTCTAAAGGGAGTGACCCCGTAGGAGAGTTTGTCGTTGCAATAATCATGTCCTTGTAATCCCTGTAGGGAAGGCCATTGACATTAGGATAGCCATGGCTTTGTAATTTCCGACACTTCCGAATTGTTATTAGGCATTCATCAGACAACTTCGTGTTAGATTCGTCCAGCAGAGCTTCCAGTTTCCAACAGCTAGAAACAAAGAAATCACACAAAAAGTCTAGCTCATCAACACCATCAATAGATTGTCGCTCATGGCATCCGACGATTGACAGAGACTTCAGCATCTGTAAGTTTGATAACTCACATATTTTGCTAATAGGACACTTTTTAATGGTTAAAGTCTCCAATGATTCCGATGCAACAAGACCTGGAATCTCAATCAGCTTCTCACATCCTGAAACCTCCAAATGTGTTAGCTTCTCCACTTACGATGGAATAATTAGTTTCTCCGGTGAAGTACACTCATAAACAAGTAATGCATTCAAAGATTCTAAACCGTTGAGGCCCTCAACAGTACGGAGCTCATAGCAGTTTGATATAACCAAAAGCTTCAGCAACTTTGAGTTTGACAGGTCGTATAACCTTTCAACGGAACCACAGTACTGTACATTCATTTCTTCCAAGAATTCTAGGGCCTCCAGACCTTCAATCTCAACTAGCTTCGGACATTCTAATAGCCACAAATCTTTAAGTTTCTTTAAGCTTGCCAGGATGAATAACCTTTGGAGGAGTTCACATTTAGTCACTGACAATGCTCTCAGTTCTTCGAGTCCACTGAGATCAATTTCTTGAAGCTGAGATTCAGAAAGTCGTAGCTTGGACAAATTTTTCAAGTTGGAAAAGATTGACCAAGATATTATTGAGTTGAAATTAACAAGTTGCAGCTCTGATAAGGAGGGAGGAAGCTTCATGATACATTGCAAGTCTAGTCCAGATAAAATAAGCTCAGTTAGACGAGGAAGAGAACCAAACTCAATAGGTGCAGGGACACTAGAAAGAGACAATTCTAACTTCTTCAGTTTAGATAACCTCCTAATCCACCCTAAGCTGGAACTTGGCAACATATATGATGAAGCTTTAAGCACATCTTCAGAGCCATCAGATAAGAGCAAATTGATCAAATTAGTCAAGTTTGAGAGATCCGGAAAAATGCGCAATGCCGATGATCGAAAATGCAGATAGATCAGACTTTTTGGAAGCTCTGGCAATTCTTGAACCTCATTACAACCTGTCAACTCCAGTCTTTCAAGGTGGAGAATATGATTGATTGTTGCCGGCACTCCAGAAATATGGGCACCTCATACTTCGCGAATTTTCAAAGAGGACAATGCGCCAATTTCAATTGGAATTTCACCAGTTAATTCTTCACAATCACTAGCATGGAGCTCTTCCAGATTCTTCAACATTCCAATAGTATTGGGCAATTTCCTTATTGGAGTATTCTTCATCGATATCACTTTCAATTTCTTGAGATTTCCAATTGAATCTGGTAACTCAACAATTTTAGTACTAGACAAATTCAACTCTTGCAAAGACTCTAGCTTCCCAATTGAGTCTGGGTGTTTTCTCAACTTAATGCACCCAAAGAGAGAGAGAGAGAGAGAGAGAGACTCAAGTTTCACAAGCTTCCCAATAGTCTCTGGAAGCGTGCTAATTTGTGTGTACCTTAGAATAAGGAAAGACGGAAACTTCTTATCACCAACACAATCAGGAAGGCATTCAATTTGTATGTTTGATAGATCCAACTCCTTCAATGAACCCAGGAGTTTCAGAAAACATCCACTAGAAGCAAGGAGCTTCAAATTCGTAAGCCTTCCAATTTCTTCAGGCAAATCCTTAAGAGAGAGGCACTCTTTAAGATTTAAGTGAATCAGGCGCTTTAGCTTCCCAATGGAGGGATCAATCTCAACCAAGTTTATGCAATTGTAGAAACTTAGCTTCTCTAGACTGAAGCATGCAGAGAAGTCTGGTGTTCTAGTTATGCCTTCGCAACCTCTGAGGTTTAGAACTTTTAGATTCTTTGCCATCTAACAAAAATGATTCACCATCAAGAGAAGAAAATAGTATATATTACATCATATGCCAATTAGAATCAAAGCGAATGCATATCATACCTTGATTAGGCTCTATCCGATCCAGTCATCTATGATGCTGCCTGCAACGATCTCAAAGACAACCAAATTCTTCATAGATAGATTGGTTACCTCAAGATCAAGGGGCCTAGGAGAATACCAAGAAATCCACCTTAACTTCGAAAAATCATCCCCAAAGTCTCTGGCAAAGGTTCCCTCCTCTAATTCAAGGAACCTTAGGTTGGGCAACCTACTAAGTTCGTCATGCGTAATTACAAGTGGCTGATATTCACTTCCAGTTAATATGAGTGCCTGAACTTTTTTCTTTCTCTGCCAAAGTGAACACAAATGAACAAGCATGAATTTGAAATAAATATATTATAGTAAGAATTTGACAAATTTTCAGATTCTTGTTTGGGGTAAAATAATCGAGAGGCCTCTAAATGGGTATGTAAACTCTTTTCTACACGTATCCAACTCATGAAAACAGTGAATTTTGTTTACCTGTTTTGTTCTTACAATGTCCACGGCTTCCTCACAAATCCACACCTGGCTACGCTCTCCAAGATCATGCAAGCATTCCCTCAGAACAATTTGCCTCCCAAGATCTTTGAGCTGGTCAAGCATCCATAATACATCACCATCAACAATCTTTACCAGAGTCATTTGCATAAGAACCTGTATCCCAGTCTTAGGAAAAAAATTGCAAGCTTCCCACATGTAAATTGCATTCGTCTTTTTGGTGTTGTTGACAAAAAAGCAAGCAATGTCAAGAAAAATCTCATTTTCCTCATCCCCAAATGCTTCATAACTGATCATCAACTGCTGTCAAACATCCTTACGAGGTATTCTTGCTAGCCTCTCCACAGTCTCTTTCCATATCTTCTCTGGTTGGCGATAGAGAAATGAGCCTATGACCTCAAGAGCCAAAGGAAACCCTTTGGTTGTGACAACAATTTCTGATGCAGGAATATCGTATTGATATGGTGGATAATCTTTTCTAAAAGTATGTATGCATAAAAGCTTAAGAGCTTGATCAAAATTCAGTTCTTTTAATTCGTATATCAAATCCTCATCCAGGACTTTTAGAGTAGCTTCATTCCTGGTGGTAATTATTATCCTACTTCCTGAACCAAACCAATCTTGTTCCCCTGCTAAGTTGTTCTTCCTTATCAACATCATCCAAAACGATGAGGACCTTTTTGCTGCGAAATCTTGTCCCGATCTAGTTAATCCCATCGTCAATGTCATGGATGTTGTCCACGAATCTAGAGTCGAGAATGTCTACAACTGTTTCTGCAAATTTACTAGGCCCCCTTTTTCTGATGATTCTCAAACATCTCCAAGAAAGCAGCAATCATCGAAATAAGAATAGACCTAGTTGAAGATAACCTTCGCAAGAGTTGTTTTGCCAACACCGCCCATCCCATGAATACCAACAAAACAAACACCTTCACAGTCAACATCCAACTGCTTCATTATGGCTTCTACACGATCATCCACTCCAACCAGCTGATTTTTCACATACTTATGCTTTATCTTCAAGTTTACCAAAACCTCTCGGATGATCAACTTAATAGCTTCCCCATGCCTGCCACATATACAAACTGCCTCAGTTGAAAAAAGACGGTAAATAGAGATGTCATCATTTCTTTCAAGTCAAAGCAAAAAGTATTTGGATTTATGCATAGATGATTCGCAAACAAGGAGTCAGTTAAGAAACATGCACATAATACAAAGGTAAAATTTTACACATGAGACGGAGTTCCAATGTTTTATACCTCTTTCCCAACAATGTAAATCTGTCTTCAAGCTTTCTCTCTCTCTTTTTTTAGTTCTTTTTATACCATCAATAGGAAATGCAACTTAAGCTTAAAGTTCTTCCTGCTTCATGAATGATTTCCAAGCTAGATTGAGCAAGATGGAATAAATAACTGGACCTACAAGTTAAATTAAAAAAATTGAGTTGAGTAAGAGCAGAAAGAAAACTTAAGAAGAAGAATTGATGAAAAGAACACACAGAAAAAGAGTGAAAAAATCCAGTGAAGGGTAAACGAGGGGCAAAGAAAAGAAGGAGGCTTGCTAAAATGAAGCATTCCTCAGAAACCACTAGTTGCTTCACTCCTTAAAACATCATAGTAAATTTGTGATATTAGATTTCAGACAAGGCAAATAACATACAAACAAAAGCTTTGAATATCTTGGAACTTAACACACCCTCGAGTATATGTAGGTTCTAGATCTACGGAATCCACGTGTATGATAGAGGAGGTGTGCAATATTATGTCATTGCAAATGCCTTCTTGATATGATGCTTAATTTTCATTTACCCACCTGATGTTTTTTGCTTGGTCTCTGTTTAAACTGTACTCTGATGTTTGAAATTGCTTTCTAGACTAGCCAAATGAATGAAATTTTTTTGCGGAACTTCCTGATTTGGTTGGTATACGAGTGACCACGACCAAAATGGAGAGTTAATTAACTCATCAGTTTTCTCCTATCGATTATCACTTACCACTGATGAAAGGCCCATCAAAGTGAGGAACAGAATAGAGATTATCCAGGCTCATTAATTCTGATAGCTGGTTGTTGACTACTAAAATGGAGCCTGCCAGATTTCATGAGTCTATACATCAATGACCACGCCAGACACATAATATACTAGCATCCAACTGAGACCCCAGACAATGTACCATTACTGCCAACTTCTTCCCCCATTTCAAACCGTCGAAATTCCCAGAAATCTTACCTATGCAGAAAATGGCAAAGACTGAGGAATTCAAATTGCACATTCTAATACAACAATCAGATTGCGTATAAATGACACGAAAATAATATCAAAAGAACAGAAAATTGGAAAATTAGTAATTACCCTCTCGTTTTGAGGTCCCATCCCTTCAATTCAGCAACTTCAACAAGAGCATCCTCCCACCTCTTCACTTCCTCAACCCCAAACTTCTTCCTGTGCTTGGCCATGGCATTCCTGTACAGCCCAGCCTTGAGCTTCACATCCGAAGGCGAGGCGTTGAAGAACACCGGCAAGATATCCTTATTCCCCTTCGACCGAGCCACGCAGTCCACCATGTGGGCGACCTCACAGAGGCACCACGAGCTCGACGCGTAGTCCTAGAAGATGGGCACGTAGATCTTGGACACGTTGAACGCCCGCATGAGCTCACCGCCGATCTTCCTGCTGACGCGAAGCTCCTCGTCATCTCGGTAGACGCGGATTCCGGCGCCGAGCATGTCGTGGTAGAGGCAATCGGTAAACCCCGTGTGGGTATCAGGCCCCCTGAAGCTCAGGAACACCTTGTACTCCTCACCGGCCGGCACAGGCGCGTCGCCGCCGCTTGCCGCGGCTCCCGGGTTGTTCGTCTCCTCTCTCTTGACCGTCGAGGCGGGTTTGCGGAAGATTTTGGATGCTTTCGATTTGACGAACGCGAGCACGGTCGGAGCGAGAAGTCCCAAGGCCCTGACAAACATGCAACGAAGTTTGGAGACTGGTTTTTTCATTTCCATCTTTTGGGGTGGTGAGCTTTGAGGCGGAAGAGAAAAAAGGAAGAGTAAGAGAGCGGCTTACAGTCCGCCGAGCATCATGGCGGCGAACATGGCGGACACGCCGCGAGGCGCGCGGTGGTAGCCGAGCGGCGGCAGCTGGCAGGACGAGCACCACGCGAAGGAAGAGCCGTCGCCGGAGAATGACACAGCGCGTGCAGGATGAACTTGAACCCCATCGCGATCACGGGACAGTTCAGTCTTCGCTTCGGATGGGATGTAGAAGACGATCGTCCAAAGAGAGATGGTGCAGTAATCTTGGCGTTCGGTCTGGTCAAAGAGTTGACTTTGGGACTGTCGATGTGCTTCGGGACTAGACCCGTTAAACGGGTGGATCAGGTTATAAATGATCTTACCCAAATCGATCCATTTAACCCATTTATGACCTATTTATTGTTATACAAATTTTTTGACCCATACCCGACCCAAATCCGACCCATTTAACGAAACCTAAAAAAGCTTATACATATTTTAAAATGGTATTGATAACATGATTTTATATAATACAAATTTAATGGATAATTTTTATAATTTTAAAATAAATTTAATGGATAATTTTTAATTTTTAATTTTTTAAAAATTATTTTTTTAATTATTTTTTTCTTTTTCTTTTTCCTTTTTTCTTCTTCCTCTTCTTTGGCCGGCCGCCGGCCACGACGAAGGCTAGCGACCGGCCACAGGCGAGCTAGCTCGCCTGCTCGCCGACGTCGACAAGCTCGAGCTCGCCCCTTGCCGGATCTGGTGAGGCTAGACGCCGGCGAGGCTCGGGCCTCAGCAGACGTCGGTGAGGCCTCTGCCTCGCCAGATTTGGCAAGCTCAAGGCTCGCCAGCATCGGGCGAGCTCGAGCTTGGGGCTCGCTGGCGTCAGGTGAGCTCGAGCTCGCCCCTCGCCAAATTTAGCGAGGCTGGAGCCTCGCCCGACGCCAATGAGTTTACGTCTCGCTAGATTGGCGAGGTTCAAGCCTCGCCGGGCGTCAACGAGGCCTCTGCCTTGCTAGATCTGGCGAGCTCGAGCTCGCCCCCTCGCTCGATGCCGGTGAGTTTGAGTCTTGCCAAATCGGCGAGGCTCGAGCCTTGCTGAGCGTCAGTGAGACCTCCGCCTTGCTAGATTCAGCGAGCTCGAGCTTGCCTAACGCCGGCGAGCTCGAGGCTCGCTTGGCTAGTCGCCGTGCTGGCGACCAAAGGAAAAAGAAAGAAAAAAAAAAGAAAAAAAAAGGAAAGAAAAAAGAAAAAATAATTATAATTTCGGTTTTTATAATAAAAAAAATTGTAAAGTTAAAGAGAAGAGAGAGAAATAGTGAGGTTTTGAGTGAAAATAAATAGGTTCATGTTTAATGGATTGATAAATGGGTCATAAATGGGTCAGAGAGCTAACTCATTTAACACCCATATATCTTAGTCTCGACCCATTAAAATCCATTATGGGTGCTTTATGAAATAAAGCTTGACCCATTAATGACCCATTTAACCATAAATGGGTTGCACAACCCATTTAAGGCCCCGTTTGGTTCGGTTTTTGGGGAATGTCTTTGGCCAAATGCAAATATCTTTAGGATAAAGGGGTTTTCGGGAATGCTCGGCCATTTGGCAAATTACACATTGAAAAGTTGCTTGTGCGAAAATACCGTTTGGCAAAATTTATTCCAAATGGGCTTTTGCTTTTAATTTTCTTTTTTAAAAAATCTGAAAATCAAATCCGGCAGCCGGTGATACTGGACGGCCGACCGCCTGAGGTCGCGACCTCAGGTGATGCCGTCGCCGCGACCTCAGGTGATGCCGTCGCCGCGACCTCAGGCGCCTGGAGGCACAGAGGCCAGATCTGGCCTCCGGATCGCCAGATCTGGCAGCTTGAGGTTGCACGGACCCAAGCGGCACGTGGCGCGACCTCAGGCGCCTGAGGTCGTAGAGGCCAAATCTGGCCGCCGGACGGCCAGATCTGGCCTCCAGACCGCCAAATTTGGCGGCCTGAGGTCGCGCGGAACTAGGCGACGCCGCCTGAGGTCGCGCGGACCTCAGGTGACGCGGACCTCAGGTGGCGTCGCCTGGTTCTCTCGGAACTAGTTGACACCACCTGAGGTCCGCGCCGCCTGGGTCGCGCGTTGCGGCACCCCTAGACGGTGGTCACCGGCGACGCACGACCCTCAGGCAGCAGCGGCGGTGGCTGCCGGAGAAGCTTGGTGGCCGGAAAGAAGAAGAAGAAGACGAGAAGAAGACGACGGGAAAGAAAAATGATGAACGGTAGGCGTGGCATTTCCCAAATGCCGAATGCCGAATGCTGCCCCTCCCCAGCATTGGGCATTGAACATTCTAAATGCTCATATTTGGGCAAAGGAGCTTCCAAAAAATTTGGCAAACACTAAAATTTCCCCCCAAGGGGCTTTGGGGGTCCAAGGGGCTTTGGGAATGCCCAACCAAACACCCCCAAAGCAATTTGTCCAGCACGAAGGAAGGGCGGGTCGAGGGAATTTGGTTCCTGGACCAATTGAATATCGGCCGCTGATCTTGTGGGCTGGCAGGTGGGGCCCGCCTGGTCCACAGGTGGAGATTAAGAGCCGTGATTCATTTGGTATGTTGTATCCTAATCCAGGTAAATATTTCTCAAAGAGTGGGGGGAAAATGATAGGAAGCCAAATGGATTTTGAGAATTAATAAGCAACTTGCATACTTTACAAGTCAATAATTTCCCATAAATACGGGCTTTTTAATACGTGTACACAAAATAATCATAAGATAAATTGAATGAGGATCATTATAAATGGTGGGCTCCATCATATTTTTTTTTTATCGAAAACTCCATAAAATCTGATGATAATAACTTTTTAAAGTTCATAAAAATATATGACAAGTTATTATTCGTATTTTTCTAAATACTTTTTTCTCTATAAAAAGTTTAGGATTAATACCCTGAAAAACCCCAAATTGATACACGTGTGACAAATTTACCCCAAACTATTTTGTTGATCACCAAAAACCCCAAACTGGTATACCTTTGACAAATTTACCGTAAACTGATACACTTGTAACAAATTTACCCTATATTAATTTTCGTTAAATTTTACTGTCAAATTATTAAGTTAAATAACACGTGACAGTTGACTGGTATACCGATTTAGGATTTTACATGTCGTTTGTCACAGTTTACAATTTTTGTGATTTTTTTGTGGTATTAATCCAATTTAGCGGGGAGTATATTTGTTACAAATTTATCAGTCTGGGATTTTTTGCGGTCAAATAAATTAATTTAGGGTAAATTTGTCATAAATGTACCAGTTTAGAGTTTTTTAGGGTCAGTCGGGGTAAATTTGTCACATGTGTATCAATTTGGGGTTTTTCATGGTCAAAAAAATAGTTTGGGGTAAATTTGTCACATGTGTACCAGTTTGGGGTTTTTTAGGGTATTAACCCAAAAGTTTACTATGCACATTGAAATTTATTTAAAAGAAAATATTCATTATTCACGAGTTAATATTATCAGTAAGTCAAAAATACCTTAAATACATGAAATTTTATTACATTTTTGTATAAAAAATAACCAAGCGTTGAAATACACAGAGTTTTGTAGGGATTGATATTAATGACCTTATAATTCATCAACAGGAGTGCATCTCTTACCATCTTTCTTCCCAAAATGCTATCAATATGTTATATTGCCTTCTTTTGTGAATTAATTTGCTATATTTCTTTATATGGCCTTTTTTCAAAGGGTTTCTCAAGTACGCGTAGGAACCATCTTGGTTCTTCTCCCCGAAGTATATCAATATCCAGAATCTCAAATCATTCATCTCGGCCATCCTTTGTTTTTTTTTTTTCCCTTTCCTCAGTGGATTTTAATTCTTTTTAGGTGAGAACAATGTGAATGAAAGGGACCAAATGAGCTTCAGTTATAAGTCTATAGGATCTTAATCCTTATATTTTCATGTTGCGACGACTTGGTCAATGAGAGTGGGACAATAAGATTTGAATAAGGTGTCACTGCTAGTGAATTTTAAAGATGGTGAAGGGAACATGACAGATCAAATTGCACACAAAACAAGAGGGGAGCATTTCCTGATCATTGAAATCAACTCACAAGAGACTAACATGGTAGTAACGTTTAGCATTGGAATTTCAATTTATGTCTAAATTAGATGAAGCTTAGGCGACCTCTTGACGAAGTGTCTACATGTATACCAAAGCACAAAATCAATTGTGCTCAATGTGGGATCGATCAAACATAGACAATTTCTCGAGTGAGTTAATTTACGAGTGTGCTACAAGCTTTTTACAACGCTTCAATAATGTCTTGGGAGAGAGCATGTCTAAATACCAAATTCATTTCTTTCTTCCACTTCTTGACTCATTTTGATGCCATCATATTGCTCACTTCACTATGCCATCCATTAGCCAGGCAACAATTTTCGCCGCAAGGCTAATTATTACTGCAAGGGAGCTTTATGTACAGCTAAAGGAGCATAACAAAGACACGCGATGGGCGATAATGCCTAACCACCGGCGTTTGTGTAATTCAGTAATTTTCAAAACTTCTTCCTAAATAATTTTACGCTATGAATGCACTTGTCTTTCTAATAATGTTGTTTCAACATTAGTAAAGTCCAAATTTTCACAAACTGAGAAATCATAATCTTTGCTCGCATTCAAGTTTTGGTTAAATGTTTGGTCGGTTGATTCTAAAATTACCTCAAAGAAAGGCCTCATTTATTCTTGTGACATTTCCAATTTTTTTCATCCTTGAGAAGGAGAGGCTTTGATAGCAAACGCAGAGAATGAATTAAGGAACAGACTGGACGTCTTGTAGCTTGTTAGATCGAACATTATGTGTTGACACCTAAATTTTGACTAATCACGTAGTAATTAATTGCATAGAAAATTATGGAGTAAAAATTGCATATAGTAAAATTGCATTTCATGTAGTCGCATTTGCATCGGTACTAAGAGGACAACAAGAAGCAGGGGCTCGCGGTCGATTGCGTGCATAAAAGGATGGTCCCTCTTTCGCTGGTCTGAACACGCATAAGAAAAAAATGAGGAAAGAAGCTCTCGCACGTCCATTGTCTATTCCTCATCAATGCATGCACATGCATACACAAATTCGGTGGACGTGCGGATTCGGGAGAAATCTTCAAAGAAGCAAAAGCAGCCCACAACATATTATATAATATGCCCATATTGTGTTATTGTAAATATGCCCATAATATTATATAATATGTCAGCTTTGATGGCGCAATGAAAATTCACCGTAGAAGAAACCTCCTCATTAATGCATGTACATACACGCACGAAATGGGGGATGTAAAATATCCTACAGGCGCCTGCAAGAAGATTTCCTTGCTGAAGAGCGGAGTGGTGGCCGAAAGAAAGGTCTGGAGAAGAAGATAAAAAATGGCAAAGTTCAGCTTAAATTCAGGAAAAGTTGCGGCTGCATCTTGTCACAATAAAGTTGGCAATGGACGGCCTATAAATAAGACCACAAGAAGCCGCGTCAAAAAGGGGGAGCGAAGAAAGAAAAAATTTCATCAGGAGGGGAGCTTCTCCTTCGTTCAAAAAAGAGAGGGAGAGCCTGTCAGAGAGAAAAAAAAGTGAAGTCAGCAAAGGGGGCGTGCGGCAGAATAGAAAAGAGAAGAAAGAAAACACTGTTCATCTTCTTCTTTGCGAGTTCTTCTTCTGCTGTTGACCCCTGCTGCCCGAGCTTCTTCTCCGGCGTCCACTGCAGCCCGCACCACCGCGCCAGTTCCGAGCCCATCGCCGCCTCTCTGCCCTGCGCGTCACCGTCCCCGACGCCTGGACCAGCAACCCGCCGCAGCAGCCCGACTCCGTCGCTCCACCCTCCCAAGCTCGAGAACGTTGCTGAGTCCCTTGCCCCCCGTGAAGCCGCGACCCAGCGCCGGTCCACGACGCCGACGATCTCTCCGAGCCTCCCTGCCGTTGCTCCGAGCGCTGACCCGCAACGTCCCAGCAAAGTTGCTGAGTCCCTTGCCCCCACTCAGTCCGTGATCTGCTCCGCCCAGCTCTGTTCCGCGCTTCTGCTCTAGCTCGAAGACGGTCGCTGCACGTCCTCACCCGAGCGACCACCCGAGCCACTTCCACTGCTCCAGATCCAGCCACCGTACGTACGTCCGATGCCCCACCTTCACCGGTGATTCGCTTCAGCCGACCCAGCGCCCGAGCTCCGCCAGGGACGACGCCCCTCAGCAGCCGAGTTTCGCCTGCCGTTCGTTCCTGCTCGCTCATCCGACGCCTAGCAAATCCGCTCCGAGCCTCCCCAGAGCGAAGTTGCCTGCTGCTCCGCCCGTGCCGCTCCGACCAGCGACCCGACGCCTGCAGCGCACCACCCGCGACCTACTGCTGCTGCCGCCGGTCCGCCCGCCGCCGGTCCACCTGCCGCCGGTCCTCGCCGGAGCTCCGAACGCCGGTGACTAGCTGCCCCTCCGAAGACTCACCACAGCTGCCGAACACCGTGGAAAGCCCAAAGCAAGAAAACAAAAAAAGGGGAACATTAGGTAGTTTTTCTTTTTATTTTATATAGTTTATAGTTTGTTTTTATATAGTTTTTTTTAGCGTGATTATTCATTAATGCATGATTGAATAACCCCTCAAATTAGGGATTAGGAGTTTGATTTTCGTGCCCGAAATCCGACTCACGATCTCTTACAAAAATTGACAATCCAATCTCACGCTCGAGATTTGATTCGCGATTTAATTTAAAATTGACCAACCCGATTTCATGCGCGAGATATGGTTCGTCAATTTTTGGTATTAATCTTATCTTGATTGGATTGGATATCGGGTTATTTGAATTAACTTTTGTTTTTGCATAAAAAATTCAAAAAATGCGAGTTAGATCAGGGCTAGGGTTAGCATACTTAGTTATTTCGTTTTTTTTAAAATAAAAAAAATCCAAACAAAATGCATTCAGGATATTAGTTTTTCTTAAGAATTGCACGCGTCAATTTAGAATAGGATTTTAGATTTTAAATTTTTATAACAAAAAATCCCCAAAAAAATTAATGAATTTAAGATGCTAGTTTTTTAGGTTGCATGTTTAATTGTGTGCAATTTTTTAGAATTTCGAATTTTATATATATATATAAAAACAAACAAAAAATCATCATGCATATTAGAATAGAATTGCATGTCTCATTTTAAGTTTCAATTTTTAGGATAGATTGCATTTTTAGGAATAGAAATATCATGTGCACGTCCGTCATGTGGGATTAAGTTCATAAAATGCACGCCATGGAGAAATGGGCTCATTTAATTAAAAATTGCCCGTCATTATAATTAGGTCATTTTGATTTGCATATTTAATTATTGCATGTTCATTAAGAAAACAAAAAAAAAAAAAAATTTTACTCATGTCATGTAAGTTTAGAACACATTGTCATGCCATTCCATGTTAGATTAGTAGCATGCATTGCATATTGCATGATTCTCATTAAATAAGTAAAAATCAAAAAAGGAAATTGCCTGTTAATTAGAAATCATATTCTAGGTCTGTTGATGTGAATTCTGATTTAACAATGCAGATGCTTTCGTTGCTATGAGGTAAGTCCTGCAATTTATTCATCGCTTTCTTGGGTGTTAAATTGGTGGTTTGCGCATCCGCATGATCACCTCACATGTTAGGAGGATAAATTAAAATCAATTCAAGCTGCCTGCAAAATATTTTTTTAAAAAAAGAAAAAGAAAAGAAAAGGTACCGAAAGGGCGTTAGAGGAATCTAGCGTAATCAAGTCCCCGAACTCACAATCTCTGGTTCGTAGGAGTGAAGTAATTCTCCCATTACTTTACTTGGGTTTCTAATCTACCCACCCAAAATAGATTAGTGGCGACTCCTAATCGAAAATCATTTGCATGTTAAGAACTTGAACCTAAGTCGCGAATTGGTATGGGCTTGGGAGACCCCGAGTTAAGTCTAGGCTTAACAATCTATTAGCCGAACCCTTAGGTGGTCCAACCCGCTTCGGGGAGGTCGCGACAGCTTGGCGACTCCGCTGGGGACTTGAGTTAAAACTCTTAGTGGACTTAGGCCAATTTTTCTTTTCTTTTGAAAAATGTTTTTGTTTGGCAGCGAGGATTCCAGGTACGCCCCTAACATTTAGGTGTTAAATGTTTTTGCAGGATGGGAGGTATAAGGGGAAGTGTTTGCTGACCTTTGTTTTGCAGGGAGGTGTAGGAATGTATGGTTTATTTTCATGAACGAAGCGTTGTTTGATATAAACTGTTGTGCATGCCTATGCATCTAGCACTACACTATTGCACACACAACCCGCCGCCGGACCTGGGCCGCATAGGATCATCTAGGATGGTATTGAGATGGATACCACTTCGACCGCATGCCCGCGGTATGAGTCGCCCATCTCAATCCCGAAGTTTCTTTTCTGGCGTCAAGAGTACCCACCTTGGTTCGCATGCCCGCAACCCAGGTCGGCTCTTTGACTAAGCCGGAGTCATGAGGACCCGACATAGTCCGCATGCCCGCGGCTAGTCTGATCATCCTTGTGGCTTCACTTTGTTAAGCCTTATAGACTAGAAATCGAGCCACTTACCATGCGTATGTCTATGTGATTGCCCCTTGTTTATTGGTAAAGTAAGTTCTCTAAATTCTCACCTTTGCAATTTACTTACTTTACCGTATTATTTGTCGGTCCATGGCACTAGGATTGTCTCGAGTCTTGATCAATATACAATGGGAATACCGGACATTCGAATTATTCTCCCTCCAAAGGAAGAGCTTAGCGCATGGTGGGACAAGTTAGACCAACCTGGCCGTCAATTTGTAGAGTCGTACATTAGTCGATTACTTCCATTGCTACGTGTCAACATCCATGGCGGCCTCATCCAAGCACTTGCTCATTGTTGGTGCCCCGAGACTTCTACTTTCATCTTCGGCGGTAAGCATGAACTCACGCCCACCTTGGAAGAGTATAGCATTGCCATAGGGAAACCTTTGAAAGCTGAATTAATTAGCCCACCTATCGGAATAGACCCCGTTGTAGCCTTATCCGATTTTCTGAGAATTAAGGAGGACAATGTAAGAAAGGTTTTAAAAGCTCACCACAATAAATGTCATTTATCTTTTCTAAAAGAATGTTTTGAAAATGGCAATTCATTTCAAATGCGAAGGGTTTTCCTTTTAGCTTTCTTTGGGTTTGTACTTTTTCCTCATTGCAAGAATGCTATTAACCCTTTGATGGCTCACTTAGTTGAACAAGTGTTGGGAGGAAAAAATTTCGTAAACACTATGGCTGAAACCTTTCTTTCCCTCACCCGATTTAAAGGAAGCGGTGATAAGACTTTTCATTCCTCTCCTGAGCTTTTGCAAATTTGGTTTCTTTCTCATATAAAAGGGTTTGGTGGTTTAATGACTATACATGATGTTAATAACTCTAATCACCCTATTATGAGATTTGAGAACAACCAAAAACATGCACCGGATTACCATTATTCTAGGTGGCTAGCTTTCATGAAAAAACCAACTTCCAAGGGTTTCCTATGGCATGCTAAGTGGTTCCAAGTTCGTGTGGCGAGACTTTCATGTGGAGGTGTTGGCCCAATCCCTCTACTGGGATTCACTGGAGCAACGGAGTACTATCCAACTAGAGTAATCCGTCAATATCAAGTTGTGCAAGAGCTTCCCCCGACATTGCAAGCAGATCCACTCCGAGTCAGCTTCATTGATGGAGACCGAGGCCATGAAGATTTCATTCTCACAATTAAATCAATGTGGGATATGTGCCAGCCACGAAAACTCAAGTGGCCCGAGGAGGAGTTGAAGGGCAAAGAAATGAAGTACTATGCCTCAATTAAGTACATTCAACAACACAAGATTCCAGAGGAGTTACTTCCAAAGATACCAGAGGTGCCGCTGAAGATCACCAACCGCGCTGAGAATAAACGCCTCAAAAGGGTTGCTGAAAAAGCTCAAGAGGAGAATAAGCGATTGCGCCGAGTGGTGTCCCGAGTGTATATTGATCAAGCTAGATGAAGTGTTTGAGTCAATCTTGTTGTTTCATTTCTAGATTAATGTTTAGGAAGTTGAGTCATTTACTTTCCTAGTTTGTTTGTTTAGGGCATTTCGAGCTTCTATTTCATTAATGAAGTGCTTGAATCAATCTTGCTTCTATTTTGTTAGGATTGTCAAAAACTCCATTAATGAATAAAAGTTGTAGACCATTGCCATGGACCGGTGTATTTCATATGAGATACTTATTTTTGCCCGTTTCTTCAAATTTAGGTGATAACGGATCCTCCACGTTCGCCCATCATTACACGATCAAGAGCAAAAATGGCCGACCAAATCGAAATGCGTGATCGTATGACCGCTGTGGAAAATCAACTCCAGCAGTTGCTCACCTCTATGCAACTTATGACAGATCAAATGCAATCCCTCCAAGAGAATCAGACTCTTGCATCCGCTCTCCCCAAGATAGTAGTCCCAAAGCAGACGAACCAGGCCCAAATAGGTGATGATGACATGCCGGAATTGGAGGATGACCCACTGTTCGTCACAGCTGAAAAGGCTAAGCCCGACAATGTCCCTAAGGCAGAGCAAGATGAATGCTTTGCAAAACTCGAGGAGAAAGTGAAGCAATTACAGGAATCGCAAAGTTCACTTCCGATCGACTTGTCCATTTATGAGAAGGTCAAAGTACCAAGCAAGTTCAAAATGCCAGAGTTTGAGAAATACGATGGCACTTCTTGCCCAAAGGCTCATTTGCAGATGTACCATGTACGCATGGCCCAACATGTCAAGAATGAGCCCCTCATGATCCAATCATTCCATGCGAGTTTGACCGGACCCGCACTGAACTGGTACGTGATGAAGAATGTCAATCTTCTCGACACCTGGAATGAAGTGGCGGACGCATTTCTCAAGCAGTATAAGTTCAATATGGACCTTGCACCTTCCCGAGAAGATCTTGAGCGGATGGAGAAGAAGAAAAGTGAGTCATTTAAGGAGTATGCTGTAAGATGGCGAAACTTGGCAGCTCAAATCACTCCTGAGCCTACAAACAAGGAGTTGATGAAGTTGTTCGTCAAGACTCTCCCGTATGAGTTCCGTAACCGGATGGCTAGCACATACGTTGAGAACTTCAACCAACTTATCCCAGTGGGTGAACAGATCGAAATGGCGCTAAGGGATGGATGGTTCAATGAACCGACTCATCAAGGCAAAAGGTTCACCATGAAGAAAGACAAAGAACCGACCACTGAAATTAATGTTGCATATGCGCAACCAACCCCTAGTAAGCCTCATATGGTTCGTGTCCTTGGGAATCAGCAAGATGGAGGCCGAGTGCCTGCACTGCGGCAATTCACCAAAAGGCAATTCTCTCCTCTTCCTGGCCCTCTATCTCAGGTCCTGCCGATACTCCAAAAGAAGGGATTCCCACGAACCAAAGCGGCCCAATGCTGAAAAATTCTCCAACTATGATCCCTCCAAAAAATGTGAGTATCATATGGGAGAGGTCGGCCATTCAACTGATGAATGTTTGACTTTGAAGCACAAGATCCAAAATTTGTTGGATACTAAGGCATTTTCTTTCTGTACCACCCAACCGAATGTCAAGAAGAATCCGTTGTCGGAACATTAGGGAAACGTGAATGCAATCTTTGAGTTCAATGCTGGCAAAAAGATGAACTTGAAGGTGTCTGTCAAAGATATCTATAGCGGATTAGTTAGAGTTGGTTACTATCCGACAGATGAGAATCCTCCCTTGCCTACCATGAAGAAAATGGTTCAAGAAATGGTTAAGGCTGGCATGATCGTGTATGCTGACCAAGCTGGAATAGTGTCAACTATCTCCGAAGTCGTCATTGATTGGGAGAAAGAATTTGCTAAGCTAAGTGCTGAAAAGAGTGAACCAGATCCATTGATCGAGGACATGCCCCCACTTGAGGATGCCTCCGACCATGAAGGACTGATAGTGGAAGTGCCTTCAACTGATGAAGAAATAATTATTGAGATGCCCCAGCTGTATGAGTACAAGGATAATAAAGCAGTCCCTTGGTCATACGAGCTAGATGTTGACCTGATTACAAGGTCTGGTCGGACCTATGCTCAAGCTAATGCCCAACCTACAAAGCCAGTTACTGATGAAGAGGCTAAAGAATTTCTAGCCATAATCAAAGCAAGTGAGTATAACGTGGTCGACCAGCTGCGGAAATTGCCTGCTCAGATCTCTTTACTTGAACTCTTGCAAACATCTCCTACACATAAAAAGTCTCTAATGAAGGTTCTAAGCGAAGTTCGTGTACCAGAGACGATCGAGGTAAACAGGTTGGAGGAATTTGTAGGATCGATTCTTCTTAAGGATTTAATAGCCTTTTCTGATGAAGAATTCCCTCTCGAGGGGGGGGGGGGACATACTAAGGCATTATATATATCCGTCAAGTGCAAGGCTTCACATGTGGCTCGAGTACTCATTGATAATGGATCTGCCTTGAATATCTGTCCATTGGCGACTCTTCACCGCTTGAAAATAGATCCTTCAAAAATAAGTGCTGCAAAGACCTCCGTCCGAGCTTTTGATGGCACGAGAAAGGAGGTGATAGGGGAGACCCACCTTGATCTGCAAATAGGGCCGGTGATGTTCAACGTCCTTTTCCAGGTGATGGACATTCCTACCGCATTCAATTTCCTATTAGGGCGCCCCTGGATTCATACTGCTGGAGCTGTGCCATCAAGTCTACACCAAAGCGTGAAATTTGTTGTCGAAGGAAAGCTAGTCATTGTTCATGGCGAGGAGGATCATCGGATCTATCATGAGACGGCTATCCCCTATGTCGAGCCGGAACCTAGGGAGGAGTCGAGCTACCAATCGTTTGAGCTCGTATCCATTATTCATGCATCTCGAGGATCGACAGCACCCATCCCTGATGTGTCAAATGCAGCAGTTATGGTAGCAAGAGTGATGGTTGGAAATGGTTTTATTCCTGGCCGTGGACTTGGTAAAAAAGAACAGGGTATCCGGAATCCTATTGAAGCCCCTCGAAGGTCTCGTTCCGCCGGATTAGGGTACCATGGAAGAGGTGGAGGACATGAACGAGAGAAGAAAAACTCATTACTCCTGGATATCCGCGAGACATTTCCCGGCCCTGCTAGAATGATGCATGATGAAGGAGGAGTGATTGCCACCCGAGGTATCGTACCCGATGGATGGAGCTGCATGGATGACCCGACAACTTCAAAGACAGAGGATTCAGAAAATGGGATGGAAGGGATCATAAGCCTATTCGATGATCTCCTTATAGGTGCCATTGACGAAGAAGCATCGGAGGAAATGGGTGCTAGCCCACAAGAGAGCAGCCTTATGGCAGGCAAGGAGGAGAAAATGGTCCAATCCAATGCCATGTGTGATGACGATGATGACCCTGATGATCCAAATGGTGACTCCATTGAAGTACAACAAAGTTGGGAGCAACATGAAAAACCCAAAGTTCTCACCTCCGAGCAAACCGTCACCATCAATTTGAGTGATGACGAGGATCCTAAAGAAATAAAGATTGGGGCAAATCTTCCCAAAGATGAGGCCGAGCACCTGACTTAGTTGTTAAAAGAATATCGGGATATCTTTGCCTGGACGTATGCTGATATGCCAGGTTTAGATCCGTCAATTGTGGAACACTGTTTGCCCACCAATCCAGACATGCGCCCTAAGAAGCAGAAGCTTCGGAGGACTAAACCGGAGCTCTCGAAGAAGATAGAAGAGGAAGTAATGAAACTCCTCAAAGTGGGATTCATCGAAGTCTCGCAATACCCTGAATGGGTGGCCAACATAGTACCGGTCATGAAGAAAGACGGTCGAGTTCGAGTGTGTGTTGATTATCGGGATTTGAACAAGGCCAGCCCAAAGGATGACTTCCCATTGCCACATATCGATGTTCTCGTGGATAGTACTGCCGGATTTGAATTATTCTCTTTCATGGATGGTTTTTCTGGCTACAACCAGATAAGAATGAAGGAGGAAGACAAAGAGAAGACAGCATTTATCACCCCGTGGGGAACCTTTCATTATAAGGTCATGCCATTTGGACTCAAAAATGCAGGGGCAACTTACCAACGAGCCATGGTTACGTTGTTCCATGACATGATGCACGAAGAAATCGAGGTATATGTTGACGATATGATTGCAAAAACCCGACCTAGGAAAAGTCATGTTGAAACCCTCAAGAAGTTATTTGATCGGCTTCGTGAATTCAAACTCTGTTTAAACCCTGCCAAGTGCGTGTTCGGGGCAGCATCAGGAAAATTACTTGGGTTTATGGTGAGTAGCAAAGGGATCGAGATTGACCCATCTAAAGCCAAGGCAATATGTGAATTGCAACCTCCGTCGACAGTAAAGGAGGTCCGGAGTCTCCTAGGGAGACTGAATTACATTGCACGATTCATTTCCCAACTCTCGGAGACCGCTAAGCCATTCTTCAAACTCTTGAGGAAAAACGTACGAGTTGAGTGGAATGATGAATGTCGAGAGGCGTTCGATAAGCTGAAGCAATATTTGATGAATCCACCAGTTCTTGTCCCACCAATATCAGGGCATCCTTTGATTTTGTACCTCACAATCCATAGTGAGTCACTCGGCGCGATGTTAGCTCAGAAAAGTCCCGTGGATCAGAAGGAACGAGCCATTTATTACCTCAGTAAAAAGTTCACTGTCTCGGAGCTAAAATATTCTGATGCTGAAAAAACTTGTGCTGCGTTAGTATGGGTATTGCATAGACTGCGACAGTACACCTTGCATTACCAGACGTTTCTCGTAACTGAGAACGATCCCATCAAGTATTTATTTAATCAACCAGCTTTGGTGGGTAAGCTAGCCAAATGGCAGGTCTTGATTTCAGAATTCGACGTGCAGTTCATGCCACAAAAATCAGTTAAAGGCCGAGTAATTGCTGATATATTGGCTGAGAATCCTAGAAACTTGAATGATGATGATTGTCCTTTGGACGATCGTATTTTGGCCATAAGCGAAGATGCATGGTCTATGTTCTTTGATGGAGCTGTGAACTTGTCCGGTTCTGGTACTGGGGCAGTATTAATATCCCCAGACGGACAACACCACCCAGTAGCCGCGAAATTAATATTCCCATGCACAAACAATATAGCTGAATACGAAGCTTGTATTCTCGGACTTCAGGCTGCAATTGAAATGGGAGTGGCCAAATTGAAAGTATATGGAGATTCCGCACTGATCATACTCCAGACTGTAGGAGAATGGAAGACCAGGGATGCCAAATTACTGCCGTATCACAAGTACCTCGAAGAGTTGGTGAAGGAGTTCGATGAAATCTCGTTTGACTACTTGGCTAGATCTCATAATCAGTTCGCTGATGCCTTGGCAACGTTGTCATCTATGTTGCAGGTTACTGATGGTTTAGAAGTTGAACCTTTGAAAATTGAGGTTCTAGCCAAACCTGCTTATTGTATGGTCGTGAATGAAGAGCTTGATGAGAAATCATGGTATTACGACATCATGAACTATATCCAAAAGCAGGAATTTCCTAAAGGGAGCACTTCAGCCGATAGAAAATACATAATGAAGATGGCCTCAAAGTTCTTTGTCAGTGGTAAGAATTTATACAAGAGATCTTATGATTCAGTTCTATTGAGGTGCGTAGATGAAACAGAAGCCACCCACATCATGCAAGAGGTGCATGAAGGAGTTTGTGGCCCACACATGAATGGGCACATGTTAGCCAAGAAGATCATGAGACTAGGTTACTATTGGCTTGCATTGGAAAGTGACTGCATACAGCATGTTAGAAGTTGCCATCGTTGCCAAATTCATGGAGATAAAATAAATGTTCCTCCAACGGAGTTGCACCAGCTATCTGAGCCATGGCCTTTCTCAATGTGGGGGATCGATGTGATTGGCCCAATAAATCCCAAAGCTTCAAATGGGCACCGATTCATATTGGTGGCAATAGACTATTTTTCAAAATGGATTGAAGCCGCATCATATGTTAATGTCACAGCTCGAAACGTGGTGAAATTTATTAGGCGTGACATAATCGCCCGTTATGGTGTCCCCGAAGCAATTGTCACTGACAATGGGACAAATCTGAATAACAAGTTCGTTGATGAGTTGTTCAGTGAGTTCAAAATCAGGCATTTGAATTCATCACCATACCGCCCACAGATGAATGGAGCTGTTGAGGCAGCTAATAAGAACATCAAGAAGATCCTGGCTAAGACAGCCGAGAATTATCGAGATTGGCATGACAGGTTACCCTTTGCTCTAATGGCGTATCGGACATCGATCCGAACATCCACTGGGGCAACCCCTTTCTCCTTAGTTTATGGCATGGAGGCAGTCTTGCCCATGGAAGTAGAAATCCCCTCTTTGAGAGTCTTATCCCAAGTGGAACTGTCCGAGGCAAAATGGACACAACAAAGGCTTGAGCAGTTGAACCTAATTGACGAGAAAAGGTTAAAAGCTCTTTGCCATGGTCAGACGTATCAACAAAGAGTAGCCAAGTCTTTCAATAGGAAGGTACGGCCGAGACACTTCGAAGTGAATGATCTAGTTCTAAGAAAGGTGTTGCCGATTTTTCCTGATCCTGGAGGCAAATTTGCTCCAAATTATAGCGGCCCGTATATGGTGAAGAGGGTACTCCCTGGAGGTGCCTTAATCCTTACAGAAATGGATGGTCGTGAGTTTTCTAAACCTGTTAACTCTGATGCTGTGAAGAAGTATTACCCTTGAAAGAATTTGTTGTGAATTGAAGGTACTCATTTCTTCGTTGAATTGTGTGGGAATGGATTGAATGAGATGAGAAGTAGGCCCTGTTCCATACACATATCGAATTAATTTGATTCGATATATCAGACGTGTCGACCCAGTGTCAGTTCAATTAAATAAAAAAGGAAATGCCCTGAGGACACCACCAGCGCCTCGGCCTGGTGGCATGGGGAATGAAAAGGTCCGAGAGCGACCAGGGTTCGATCCCTGGAAATGGCAACAAGTTTGCCACACAAAAAAAAAAAAACAAAAAAAAAACAAAACAAAACAAAAAAAAAATAATTTTTTTTTTACCAATCCTTTTTCTTTCTTTTTGAGCTGCAAACTCTTTGTGTTCAAAGCTGATGAGTTCATGAAGTACTTGTGACCTTTCAAAGGAGAATTTTGCATGATAGTTTTACCTGTTTAATTACCAATTCCACTGAAGATTATCATCGCAAATCAAGTTAATGAATGATGTGGAATGAATTGAACATGCTAAATGAGACATGTCAGGATGATGAAAGGCAAGCCTTATCCTATACACAATCCCTTGCTCATATACTGGTGAGATGAGTGTAGGAAATTCCATGTTTCTAAGGTAAAGAGCTTTCTCGCGAAAGGTACGATGATCGAAATGATGAGAGGCGGTTCATTCTCTATCCCAAACACTACGTGATCATCCATTGTTTAAACCCTTTTGAGCCCGCACACGTGAATAATTTTTAAATTACCCCTGTCAAGAACCACCCCACATTGGGGCAAGCTGGAGGTAAGACGACATCATGAGGTGAGGAATTTGATAGGAATATTCTTGCTCTCACTTGCATCAATCTTCAGGTATTGCTATTACATTGAATTCATACGATAATTCAAGTGCCTTAGGATGATGAAGAGCAGTTCTTTCTCTATCTTACACACTTTATCCATTGCGTAGCCCCTTGAGCCTATAAATTCGTTTCATTTAAACCTAATTGGTGATCATCCCCCACACCGGGGCAAGGCAAAAGGCAAATGTTCAAACAGTAAAATCCCGAGTGCTGACAAAAAAATGAAGACTCCTCAAGAACCCAAATGTTAAAGCATTACGTGGTTATTCAAAAGAAAAACAACAACAAAAGGGGCATGAAAAAGCAGTGTGCCTGGTAAAAGCAAGGCCAATGCCCATAGAAAATGAAAGAAAGAGTCAAGATAAATGATTATCAATTGTAAAAGGGTGTATTCCCAATAGAGTGGTACTCAAAGAACTCAAATGCCAAGTTTCTATAGTACCTATGAGGAAAATCCCAATGGTGAAGAAGAAGACCGGTGACAATGCCAAGATGATCACCAATTCTCATCCCCCTATACACATGTTGAGCCTAATGATTCATTCACTTCTCAACCCATGAACTCAACCTACGTTACGTCCCTTACAAAGTCTCTTCAGATTAGGGCACCGAAATTAACGCAGGAATTCATATGTCTTAAGCATTGCTCGAAGAAGTGCGGGCAAGATTATTTCTTTCTCATTTTGCAGGGTTCTTGACTTGTAAACCCGAAGATGATTGCGAAGTTGTTCTTTCAATAGCCTTGACTCAAAGAGTCCCTTTGTTAAGCCATTGACCAAGCCCACATTACGGTCCCTATTAAAGACACTCTCAGATTGATAAGGTCGTACTGCTTGCGAGAATACTCGAATCCTTGTCGACATGATGATGGTAGGATGGAGTGATTCCTGTGATCCCACATTAATGGTCGGGACGAAATAGCCTTCTTAATGAGAGTGAGTGAAAGTCCTTTCTAACTGAAAGTCTCTCATTTGGTATTCTTGAAAATCCATGTCAAGAGTGAAAATTGTCTTAAACGATGATTCTCCCCAGTGGAAATTTGGTGGTGCAAATATGGTAAAACCATCATGCATAAATCTTGATAGAATGGATAAAAGCTTCAGTGGATTTTGGAATGTGCTGAATTGCTTACTTCTTTGGCAAATGCATGTATTTTTGCTCTAATCATGTCTGACAGGTAATGTTTCCTTGAAGACCCAAGAGCTCTTGACATTTATGTTGCCTTTCAGAAGCCTCGAGGTGAGAAACCTCCATGAATATTTGAAGTACATCCTCGATGTTCCAAAATTTCTGTCTACCAAGAGGTAAGTGACCTTCACGAATATCCCAGGTTTGTCCTAGGTATTCCCAAAATTCTTGACATCTCAGTCTGGATCTGGATGTCTCAAAACTCTTCGTTAAACATTTCACTTTGGATGTGAATGTTTTTCGATCTTTTTCGTTATACCTTAGTCTGGATCTAGGTATTTCGAATCTTCTTAATCCAATATTCATCTCACCTAACATTGAGTGTTTATTGGTTAAGTCCCAAAATTCTTGACATCTCAGTCTGGATCTGGATGTCTCGAAACTCTTCGTCAAACATTTCACTCTGGATGTGAATGTTTTTCGATCTTTTTCGTTATACCTTAGTCTGGATCTAGGTATTTCGAATCTTCTTAATCCAATATTCATCTCACCTAACATTGAGTGTCTATTGGTTAAGTCCCAAAATTCTTGACATCTCAGTCTGGATCTGGATGTTTCAAAACTCTTCGTTAAACATTTCACTTTGGATGTGAATGTTTTTCGATCTTTTTCGTTATACCTTAGTCTGGATCTAGGTATTTCTAATCTTCTTAATCCAATATTCATCTCACCTAACATTGAGTGTTTATTGGTTAAGTCCCAAAATTCTTGACATCTCAGTCTGGATCTGGATGTCTCAAAACTCTTCGTTAAACATTTCACTTTGGATGTGAATGTTTTTCGATCTTTTTCGTTATACCTTAGTCTGGATCTAGGTATTTCGAATCTTCTTAATCCAATATTCATCTCACCTAACATTGAGTGTTTATTGGTTAAGTCCCAAAATTCTTGACATCTCAGTCTGGATCTGGATGTCTCAAAACTCTTCGTTAAACATTTCACTTTGGATGTGAATGTTTTTCGATCTTTTTCGTTATACCTTAGTCTGGATCTAGGTATTTCGAATCTTCTTAATCCAATATTCATCTCACCTAACATTGAGTGTTTATTGGTTAAGTCCCAAAATTCTTGACATCTCAGTCTGGATCTGGATGTCTCAAAACTCTTCGTTAAACATTTCACTCTGGATGTGAATGTTTTTCGATCTTTCTCGTTATACCTTAGTCTGGATCTAGGTATTTCGAACCCTCTTAATCCAATATTCATCTCACCTAACATTGAGTGTCTATTGGTTAAGTTCCCAAATTCTTGACATCTCAGGCTGGATCTGGATGTCTCAAAATTTTTCCTCGTTTAGGCGACCGTAGAATGGTACGGGTCCTAGACACAACCAAACAATGCTATACTGGGTGACCATAGAATGATACGGGTCCTGGGAAAGCAGTCTTTTTGTAAAGTCATGTTACTATTCTAGGCGACCGTAAAATGGTACGGGTCCTGGACATGTAACACCAACTATCTCGAGTTACTCTACCCTCCCCGAAGGTAAGTTATTCCAGGTAAGTTCCTTTTATCACTGGCATTAGCATTTCCATGCATCATATTAATTGCATTTAAAAAAAAAAAAAAAACAAAACAAAAAACAAAAAGGGATCCATGGTCCCGCCAAAATATCATCCATTGCATGTTCATGGTCAAAATTTAGGTATCATATTGTCTTTGAATGCAACCTCTGCGAGCTCACCTTCAAAGAGGGGCAGCTGTTGACACCTAAATTTTGACTAATCATGTAGTAATTAATTGCATAGAAAATTATGGAGTAAAAATTGCATATAGTAAAATTGCATTTCATGTAGTCGCATTTGCATCGGTACTAAGAGGACAACAAGAAGCAGGGGCTCGCGGTCGATTGCGTGCATAAAAGGATGGTCCCTCTTTCGCTGGTCTGAACACGCATAAGAAAAAAATGAGGAAAGAAGCTCTCGCACGTCCATTGTCTATTCCTCATCAATGCATGCACATGCATACACAAATTCGGTGGACGTGCGGATTCGGGAGAAATCTTCAAAGAAGCAAAAGCAGCCCACAACATATTATATAATATGCCCATATTGTGTTATTGTAAATATGCCCATAATATTATATAATATGTCAGCTTTGATGGCGCAATGAAAATTCACCGTAGAAGAAACCTCCTCATTAATGCATGTACATACACGCACGAAATGGGGGATGTAAAATATCCTACAGGCGCCTGCAAGAAGATTTCCTTGCTGAAGAGCGGAGTGGTGGCCGAAAGAAAGGTCTGGAGAAGAAGATAAAAAATGGCAAAGTTCAGCTTAAATTCAGGAAAAGTTGCGGCTGCATCTTGTCACAATAAAGTTGGCAATGGACGGCCTATAAATAAGACCACAAGAAGCCGCGTCAAAAAGGGGGAGCGAAGAAAGAAAAAATTTCATCAGGAGGGGAGCTTCTCCTTCGTTCAAAAAAGAGAGGGAGAGCCTGTCAGAGAGAAAAAAAAGTGAAGTCAGCAAAGGGGGCGTGCGGCAGAACAGAAAAGA
Organism: Eucalyptus grandis x Eucalyptus urophylla; assembly: GCA_028830015.1. Taxonomy (NCBI): domain Eukaryota; kingdom Viridiplantae; phylum Streptophyta; class Magnoliopsida; order Myrtales; family Myrtaceae; genus Eucalyptus; species Eucalyptus grandis x Eucalyptus urophylla. Next base: position 39,782,196 of record CM054189.1, read on the forward strand.
GAAGAAAGAAAACACTGTTCATCTTCTTCTTTGCGAGTTCATCTTCTGCTGTTGACCCCTGCTGCCCGAGCTTCTTCTCCGGCGTCCACTGCAGCCCGCACCACCGCGCCAGTTCCGAGCCCATCGCCGCCTCTCTGCCCTGCGCGTCACCGTCCCCGACGCCTGGACCAGCAACCCGCCGCAGCAGCCCGACTCCGTCGCTCCACCCTCCCAAGCTCGAGAACGTTGCTGAGTCCCTTGCCCCCCGTGAAGCCGCGACCCAGCGCCAGTCCACGACGCCGACGATCTCTCCGAGCCTCCCTGCCGTTGCTCCGAGCGCTGACCCGCAACGTCCCAGCAAAGTTGCTGAGTCCCTTGCCCCCACTCAGTCCGTGATCTGCTCCGCCCAGCTCTGTTCCGCGCTTCTGCTCTAGCTCGAAGACGGTCGCTGCACGTCCTCACCCGAGCGACCACCCGAGCCACTTCCACTGCTCCAGATCCAGCCACCGTACGTACGTCCGATGCCCCACCTTCGCCGGTGATTCGCTTCAGCCGACCCAGCGCCCGAGCTCCGCCAGGGACGACGCCCCTCAGCAGCCGAGTTTCGCCTGCCGTTCGTTCCTGCTCGCTCATCCGACGCCTAGCAAATCCGCTCCGAGCCTCCCCAGAGCGAAGTTGCCTCCTGCTCTGCCCGTGCCGCTCCGACCAGCGACCCGACGCCTGCAGCGCACCACCCGCGACCTACTGCTGCTGCCGCCGGTCCGCCCGCCGCCGGTCCTCGCCGGAGCTCCGAACGCCGGTGACTAGCTGCCCCTCCGAAGACTCACCACAGCTGCCGAACACCGTGGAAAGCCCAAAGCAAGAAAACAAAAAAAAGGGGAACATTAGGTAGTTTTTCTTTTTATTTTATATAGTTTATAGTTTGTTTTTATATAGTTTTTTTTAGCGTGATTATTCATTAATGCATGATTGAATAACCCCTCAAATTAGGGATTAGGAGTTTGATTTTCGTGCCCGAAATCCGACTCACAATCTCTTACAAAAATTGACAATCCAATCTCACGCTCGAGATTTGATTCGCGATTTAATTTAAAATTGACCAACCCGATCTCATGCGCGAGATATTGTTCGTCAATTTTTGGTATTAATCTTATCTTGATTGGATTGGATATCGGGTTATTTGAATTAACTTTTGTTTTTGCATAAAAAATTCAAAAAATGCGAGTTAGATCAGGGCTAGGGTTAGCATACTTAGTTATTTCGTTTTTTTTTAAAATAAAAAAAATCCAAACAAAATGCATTCAGGATATTAGTTTTTCTTAAGAATTGCACGCGTCAATTTAGAATAGGATTTTAGATTTTAAATTTTTATAACAAAAAATCCCCAAAAAAATTAATGAATTTAAGATGCTAGTTTTTTAGGTTGCATGTTTAATTGTGTGCAATTTTTTAGAATTTCGAATTTTATATATATATATATATATAAAAAACAAAAAATCATCATGCATATTAGAATAGAATTGCATGTCTCATTTTAAGTTTCAATTTTTAGGATAGATTGCATTTTTAGGAATAGAAATATCATGTGCACGTCCGTCATGTGGGATTAAGTTCATAAAATGCACGCCATGGAGAAATGGGCTCATTTAATTAAAAATTGCCCGTTATTATAATTAGGTCATTTTGATTTGCATATTTAATTATTGCATGTTCATTAAGAAAACAAAAAAAAAAAAATATTTTACTCATGTCATGTAAGTTTAGAACACATTGTCATGCCATTCCATGTTAGATTAGTAGCATGCATTGCATATTGCATGATTCTCATTAAATAAGTAAAAATCAAAAAAGGAAATTGCCTGTTAATTAGAAATCATATTCTAGGTCTGTTGATGTGAATTCTGATTTAACAATGCAGATGCTTTCGTTGCTATGAGGTAAGTCCTGCAATTTATTCATCGCTTTCTTGGGTGTTAAATTGGTGGTTTGCGCATCCGCATGATCACCTCACATGTTAGGAGGATAAATTAAAATCAATTCAAGCTGCCTGCAAAATATTTTTTTAAAAAAAGAAAAAGAAAAGAAAAGGTACCGAAAGGGCGTTAGAGGAATCTAGCATAATCAAGTCCCCGAACTCACAATCTCTGGTTCGTAGGAGTGAAGTAATTCTCCCATTACTTTACTTGGGTTTCTAATCTACCCACCAAAAATAGATTAGTGGCGACTCCTAATCGAAAATCATTTGCATGTTAAGAACTTGAACCTAAGTCGCGAATTGGTATGGGCTTGGGAGACCCCGAGTTAAGTCTAGGCTTAACAATCCATTAGCCGAACCCTTAGGTGGTCCAACCCGCTTCGGGGAGGTCGCGACATTATGTCTATTACAGAACTTAAAAATTAATGTGCAATAATTTGAGAAAAGAAAACAAAAACCTCCGTCTTGGTGAAGGTTTCGTCATCTCCATCCCATAATCAACTCCGGAAGATTCGGGAACCCGACGACTTGATTAACTCGAATGAAGAATGGTAACACTTAAGGCGGTGTTCAGGATGAATTTCACCAGCAGAGCTGACGAAAGCACAGGCCTGTGATGGCTCCCGATTAGAGAGTCCTGGCAATGTCGCCCATGTATGCTGGATCTTATTCAACTTCTTCGTTTTCTCTTTCTCATCGCGGTCAAAGAGCTGAGCGGCAGCAGATGGCTCTTGGAGGATGCATCCTACAGGCTACAAATAACAGTGAACGGTGTTTTGGTGAATCGCACCTTTATAAAAGCAGTACAAATAGAACACTGACAATTTATGCAGCAATTCAAGTGTAGGGTTACCTTCAGCAATGGTTTTGATGCGGGGACTGTTGATGCCGCTACCAATCGCTGGATGCCAAGAATTTGTCTGGGGTATTTTGTGGCCCTGCACAGATCCAGTGCAATATGCACAAAAGGAATTCATGGAACCGATAAAATCCAACTTTGTTTCGGATAAAAAGAATTGTAAACAGAATTGGAGCATGTACCTTAGGTTGCTCTCCAGTTTCTTAGGCGCGTTTGGTAACGATTTTATTTATGGGAACAAATTCTGATCAGAAATAATTATTTTTTATTCTGTTCCCGGGAATTGATTCTGAGTAAAAGAACGTATTTGGTAACTGTACAAATTTTTTTATTGTGGAATAGAATTGTATTTGGTACCGTGTTTATTGATTCTGTTCCAAATCAATTTATTTTAATTTTTAAATAATTTTTATAATTTTTCTTTTTTTTTCTTTTTTCTCCTATTCTAATTCTTCTTTTGGCCGGTTGCCGGCCCTCGTCGGCTCGGCCTCACTGGCAACTGGGCGAGTCCCACCTAGCCACCAACGGGGTTGGGCGAGCCTCGCCGATGGCTAGGCTTGCCTCCAGCGAGCTCGCCGAACCTCGCCCTAGCCCGGTGAGCCTCCGGCGAGCTCGTTGGACCGGTTGCCAGTGACCAGCGACGTCAGACGGCGGAGACGGCGGCGGCGACTGGCGGCGGGCAGCGACGACTGGCGGTGGCGACAGGCGGCAGCGGGCGACGGTTGCAGGACGGCAGTCGATGAAGAAGAAGAAAAGAGAAAAAGAAGAGTTTTGATTCTCAATTTTGTTCTTGGAACAAGAATCAACTTTTTTTTTTTATTCTTGTCCCAAACTGATTCTGGGAACAAATTTGTTCCCGGGAACAAAAATTTTACCAAACGCGATTATCGTCCCAAATTGATTCCGAGAATAAAAAATCAGAATCTAACACTATTAGGATGGTTACCAAACAAGCCCTTAGACTAAAAGGAGATGTCCTGTTGAAGACGCGAGAGTACAACAGTAGTTCGTACAGGACAGAGACTATTAAGCCGCTGGGTATGTCCTGTTTAACACGTTTGGATAATTTTGGTAGACTGGGTCGATCTTCAAAGATACCTTTCACCTTCCTGAGACGTGGTAAATCTTTGAGCCCGTTAAGGTTTGTCACACCTTTGCAATATAAAATTATCAGGACTACCAGACGATTTAAATCTTCAAGACCATCAATCTCTACTAATTCGCAGTATTTTAGTCCTAGTTCTGACAGATGACGTTGCGGACTAGAAAATGTTGGCTCCGGAATCTTGCAGTCTTTGAGCCGCAGAGTCAATAAGTTTGAGGAGGGAAGTTGTGCGAGGTCTAGCTCCTTCACGTAGGATAAAGAGAGTTCCCGGAACTGAGTAAGGGCACTAAAATTCCCAGGGAGATTGGTGACCTTCACAACGGACAGTTGCAAGGTTTCTACACTTGTTAATCTCGTGATCCACTCAACATTTGGGGTCTGACTCGATGACCCCGCTTCTGGCTGCTCATCATCATTCAAGCATAGCTCTTTCAGATTTGTCAGACATGACAAGTCAGGGACTGCCATGTTTCTGGATCCCCAGCGGAGACTGAGTAAACTGGAGGGCAACTCTGGTAGTGCTTGAAGTCGGTTGCACTGAAGGATGTCAAGGAATTTGAGGCGAAAGTGACTGCAAATGCCCTGAGGCAGCCAAGTCACATTGGATGACATGACGACAATCTCAAAATTCTCAAAGAGGATAAGCCTGAAATATCGCAAGAAACTTAGCCCCCCAAATTTCTGCAGCCAGAGAAATCTATCTCTTCCAGTTTCTCTAACTTAACAATATCTTCAGGAAATTCTTGTAGGTGAGTGTGTTCCATCTTCAACGTCTTCAGATATCTAAAATCCATGACTGACTCTGGTAGTTCTGTGATTCTAGCGTATGAAAGGTCCATCACCTCCAGCAGCCTCAGGTTCTCCATGGAAGGTGGAAGTTCGAACAACCTCTCACACTTCCTTAGAGAAAGTCTCCGAAGATTCTGAGGAAACTCAAAAGTTTCGGATGCCAATTAATAGCACCATCCAGAGCAAGACTTTTAAGTTTCGTTAGGTGGCCAATTGGGGATATTTCTTTCAACTTTTCACAGCCACAAGCGCTAAGTTTTTCGAGTTTCTGCAAAGAATCTTTTTGGATATGAATTATTTCAATGCCAGTTCCATCAATCAGAAGTTCCTTCAAAGATTTCATCTAGGCCAGTTCTGCGGGCAACTTCTTGACTTGCCTGCAGTTTCTCAAATTGAAGGAACTCAAGTTCTCCAGTCCACGAATAAATGTCCCAATTTGCGATAGCTGAGTACAATCTTCTAGTATCAAAATCTCCAAATTGATTGGAGCTTGAAAGTTCAACAATGCATGTAACTTATCACATGTTCAAGACTTTCAATTCCTTGACCTTCTGCAATGTATGTGCAAAAGAAGATATCAAACTTTACTCACTTGTGCCTAAAATCTTAACGCGAGATTTAAAAAGCAAATATCGGCTATACCTCCATGATTTGCCTCCAGACTTGTGAATATTTGGTGGCCGGACTCCAAGACAGATCAAGAATGAGTAACTTCTTCATATCCATATTACATAGCTCAGGAATGAAATGACACTCTCGCCAATCAAGACACCTCAAATCTGGAAGAAGTTCTCAGAGTTTCCCTAAATCTCAGCCCCATCCAGTTAGGTACCTCAAAATTCGATTTTTTGCCAAGCGCTTCAAATGTAAAACGGACGGTGCCCGCCTCTCCAACTAGGAGACTAATGCCTTTGACACATGCATTAGGCTATCAAGTGTCGAAAGGGGAAAACGTACGAGTAAGTTTTTTTTTTTTTTTTTTTTGGTTCAGTCCTACTCTAGTACGAGTAAGTTGAAAACCTATTTCTTACTCCTTTTAATGAAACGAGACAAATTAGATTTACAAAAATCAAGCAAAATGTATTGCATTAGTTTTATTTTTCAATATAATAGAAGTCGAAATTGACCGTAATGTGTATAACAAGTTACACATGCTAATCAACAACATTAATTGTTTGACAAAATTAAATGGACTAGTGCATTGCTGATGTGGCTACTCCAGCTGCACCCAATATGTTATTTTTGAATGTCAGAGTGGAAAAGAAAAATAATAGAAATCGCAGTTCAAGAGCCATTTTATCTTCTCCCAACCACCGTGTTATTCGAATTGGCTCCTCAAATGACAATCCCACCTCAATTATCGCACAAAAGCACTACATAAAAGATGACAAATGAAAGTAATTATCAATTAAATGCTAATTCTGTGGTAAAGGACTGTTGAACCGGTGGGGACTGGGCAGAGACGCCAACTGAATAATACTTACTGGTTTATACATAGAAATTATTAGATGCCAGAAAATCATCTAAATCATCAGAAAGGAATATGGATTGTTGCAAAAATAGCGACAGAAGAGAATGTAGGTGGATTAGAATACATTTATTCAAGCGAAATGTATTGCATTAGTTTTATTTTTCAATATAATAGATCTCAAAATTGACGGTAATGTGTATAGCAATTTATACATGCGAATCGACAACATTAATTATTTGACCCAAAAAAAGAACATTAATTGCAACAAATCGCCAATTACAGATTCTATCGATTCTTAAACAAAATCAGCATTAATGAATCAATGACCAAAAAAAGTAGGAACCTTTTTTTTTTACTTAAAACAATACTTTTGCTTTTTTCAATCAATATGTATTTTTTAGTAATGTGAAGAGGAGAAGCAGAAGAAAAAATAAGGTGTGGCTCGACAAAAAGCTCTGTTCTCCATGCTTTGTTATTATTTATAGATGTATAGATGAATACAGAGCATGCTTCCCATCACCATGAACTCGGATTCTATTCAGAGGTGCGAGAGGGAAGAAAATGGAATAAGAAGAGGAGAAGAGAACGATGGATGAAAAGTATCCTTTTCCATGCAGCAGATCAATTCAAAGACCCATCTCCCTCTTTCTCTTTCAACATCGCAATCATCCTACTCAATTTCACGATCACGAGCACACTCTCTTGTAGTTCCTTCTAATTAGATCTCCATCAAATCATTTTCGCTTCGCCATCCTATAATGAACTCCTGGAGATTCGGAACCCGATGACTTGATCAACTGAAACGAATAAAAGCAAAACTTGAAGGCGGTGTTGAGGACGAATCTCACTAGCAGAGCTGAAAATAGTGAAGGCCCGTGATGGTTCACGTCCGTGAAGTCCTCGCAACGTTGCACACGGATGCTACATCTTGTTTTTCTTCTTCGTCTTCTCTTTCTTCGTGATTGAAGAGCTGAGAGGCAGCGGATGGCCTTTGGATGATGCATCCTAAGGCTACAAATAACAGTAAATGGTGTTTTTGTGAATCACACCTTCATATAAACAGTACAAATAGAACACCAACAAAATATGCAGAAATTCGAGTGGAGGCGTTACCTTCGGCAATGGCTTCGATGCAAGATTCTTGATGCCACTGACAATCGCCTGACGAGAAGAATTTGCCTGGGGTATTTTGTGGCCCTGCACAGATCCAATGCAATATACGCATAAGGAGTTAACGGAACTGATCAAATCCAACTTTGTTTCGGTTAAAATGAATTGTAAACAGAAATGGAGCGAGTACCTTAGAGAGGTGGCCACCCGGTTTCTCAGACTAAGAGATGTCATGTCGAAGACTCAAAAGTTCAACGGTAGTTCGTACAGGACAGAGACTATCCAGCCACAGACCGAGAAGAAGGCGGGATACAAGTGTCCACTTCACATCCACATTCGCGTAATTCTGAAAATCTGTCAGCATCAAAAGGGAATACTTGCACCTTCCTGAGACGTCGTAAATCTTTGAGCCCATTAAGGTTTATTATTCGGTTGCAATGAAAAACTTTCAGGAGTTCCAAAAGCTTTAAATCTTCGAGACCATCAATCTGTGCTAAATCGCAGTCCTCTAGTTCTAGTTCTGACAGATGTTTCAGACTAGAAAATTTTAGCTCTGGAATCTTGCAGTGTTTGAGACGCAGAATCCATAAGTTTGAGGAGGGAAGTTGTGTGAGGTCTAGCTCTTTCATGTAGGATAAAGTGAGTTCCCGGAGCTTGGTAAGGCCACGAAAATCCCCAGGGAGATTGGTGACATTTGGAAGGGACAATTCCAAGGTCTCTAGCCTTGTCAATCCCATGATCCACCACATGTTTGGGGTCTGATTCGATGACCCCGCTTCTATCTGCTCATCAACATTCAAGCATAGCTCTTTTAGATTCGTCAGATTTGTCAATCTGGGGTCTGCCATAATTTTGGATCCCCAGCAGAGAGTGACCAAACTGGAGGGCAACTCCGGTAGTGCTTGAAGTTGTTCACATTTATGTACGTCAAGGGTTCGGAGAAGAGGGAGACCGCAAATGCCCTGAGGTAGCCCAGCCACAATGGATGACGATAATCTCAAAATTCTCAAGGAGGATAGTCCTGAAATATCACAACTCTCTTGGGCCTCCAAATTTGTGCAGCCAGAGAAATCTATCTCTTCCAGTTTCTCTAACTTCACAATATCTTTAGGAAATTTTTGTAGGGGGGTGCGTTCCATCTTTAGCATCTTCAAATTACTCAAATCCTTGACTGACTTTGGTAGTTGCGTGATTCTAGTGTCTGAAAGGTCCATTTCCTCCAGCTGCTTTAGCTTCCCAATGGAAGGTGGAAGTTCACACAACTTCTCACACTTCCTTAGAGAAAGTCTTTCAAGATTCGGAGGAAAATCGAAAGTTTCTGGAACCCAATCAATGTTAGCACCATCCAGAGCAAGTCTTCTGAGTTTCGTCAGGTGGCCAATTGGGAATATGTCCATCAACTGTATACAGTCACGAGCACTAAGTACTTCAAGGTTCTTCAAAGAATCATTCTCAATATGAATTTCTTTGATGTCAGTTCCGTCAATCAGAAGTTCCGTCAAAAATTCCTTGCCGTGCAGTTGTTGGACCAACTGCTGGACTCCCTTGCAGTTTCTCAAATTCAAGGATTTCAAGAGCTTCAGCTGACTGATGAACGCACCAAGTGCACGTGACCGAGTACAATCTTCCATTATCAACATCTCCAAATCAGTTGAAGCTGAAGACTCCCACGATGCCCTTAACAGATTACATCCTTGTAGGTTCAAGACTTTCAATTCCTTCACCTTCTGCAATGCATGGCAAAAGAAGATACCAGACTTTACTCACTCACACCTAAAATCTTAACGCCAGATTTAAAAAGCAAATATCGGCCATACCTCCATAATTTGCCTCCAGACTCCTGGATATGTGGTGACCGGACTTCTAGCCAGATCGAGAATGACCAACTTCTTCATATCCATATTACGTAGCTCATGAATGGAACGGCACTCTTGCCAATCAAGCCACCTCAAATTTGGAAGAAGATTCTCAGAGTTTCCCTCAATGTTAGCATCCAGTCTGAGGTGCCTCAAATTTACAAGAAGATTCTCAGCTGTTCCCTCAATGTTAGCCCCATCCAGTCTGAGGTACCTCAACTTCGATTTTTTGCCAAGTGCTTCACATGTAAAACGAACGGTACCAGCCTCTCCAACTGGGAGACTAATGCCTTCGACGTGTGCATTAGGCTGTCAAGCGTCAACGGGGGAAAACGTATGAGTAAGTTCAAAACTTTAATTTCTTACTCCTTTTAATGAAATGAGACAAATTCAATTTACAAAAATCAAGAGGGTATCCATTCAGCGTTTCAAATCGTGTTTAAAAACGTATCTCTTTCTTTTTCCTCCAAAGATTGAATAGTTTATGTTATCTACGGATGGTTTATCTAAATGTTTTCGTGACCCTCTGAAAGAAATTTTTAGAGGCTTCTGAAAACTTACCTGACCGTCCTCTAAAATGACACGTGCATCACTGAAATTCCAAATCCTGCAGCGCTCTTGAAGACTGTTCCTCTCGACATGCTTCCTGCCGAAGTCTCTTACCAGTCTGTGCATTCTCAATTCATTATTTTCTCCATCTTCCAAGAAATGCATGTTGCGAAGTTCTTTTATTGCTTTAGGAGGAAAGCAACGACAAGCCTCCCACATGTAAGAGGGAATCTTCTCATCCTTTCTACTAAAAAAGCACGCTATGTCGAGGAATACCAACTTTGTACAATTATTTAAAGAAACAAAACTGGCGTTCAAGGCATCTTCTACTTTTCCCTCATGTGGATGTTCTCTTAAGAATTCCCGGGTACATTTCCACATCTCTATATTCTTCTCTTTCTTTAAAGAATTTGCCCAAGGCACAATAGCCATAGGAAGCCCTCCAAGAGCTCCGACAATGTCTCTGGACAAGGAATCGTACTCGAGGACATCTGGGGAAGCATTACCTTGTAAAACATGCTTCCAAAAGAGTTGATGAGCATGGTAATTTCCCATTGGTTTAACCTCGCATTCTTCAACTGTCACATTGTGGAAAACATTTAAAACTTTTCTGTTATCTGTGGTCACAATGATTCTACTTCCTTGACCCAACCAAGAAAGGTCCTTGGCTAATGCTTCAATTTGTTCATCCTTATGCACATCATCAAGCACAATGAGAACCTTGGTGTTAGTAAAGACACTTTTCATTTTTTTACTACCTATACCAAAAGGCCTCCGTGGATCATGTTTTTCTTTTTGAAGTTCAGCAATCAACAGATCAGGATAAACCTTGACTCCTTTCAAATTTATATCTTCAAGGAAGCTAAGCCTATTAAACAACTTACGAATCTTGTTAAAGACAACCTTTGCAAGTGTAGTCTTTCCTACACCTGGTATACCGCATATTCCGACGACACGTACATCTTCTCCACATAATTTCTTCACTTCTCCATGGCTGTAGACAACACCAAGCTTTGTCATCATCTCTTGAACACGAAGACCGATTCCAACTAATTTCTCGGTTACATATTGGTCATCCTCATCCAACACCTCCTTGACGCGTTTAAGCACTTTTTTTAGGACGGTGGCCTCATCCCTGCGAAAAAACATGAGTGATGAAGCACAAGGATGACAACAGACTTATCTAATATATTAAAAAGCAGACAAAAATCAAGTGGGGAGTGAACCGATGAAATTATAAAGCAAGCAAGAGGGGCCGGGGGAATCTTCAGTTAAAATGGAGCAAGTTTTAATGCACATAGCAGTTTGGATATTGATATCACGCTATCTGCGTAACAAAAGATCTAGCCAAGGGGGAAAGGACAGAGCGTGGTGGACCCGGTTGGCTGGTCTAACTCGCAGTTACGTCATAAGTCGAGTTAATTGTCAGCTGGCCCTTACCAATTACTCGATAGCTTCAACCTGTAAAATTATCAATTTATTCCATAGGAATACCCTTGAAGATCTCTCTGGCATGCACCATCACAGATATGAATATATAGGACTTTTTTTAGAAAAAGGTTCGGATTCATATTGACATCGTCCTAAACATTTTTTTTTTCATTTTTCTAGAAAAGAAAGAAGAAACCCGCAGCAAAAGAATTACCCCACATTGATGTCCGCTCGCACAAATCCGACTAATCCCCCGACCTGTTTAAGGACATCCCTCCAATTTTGGATGGTCTTTGCGTCGACTTTGCCCTTATATTTCTCGAAGGACGTTTCGAAATTTTCAGTCTGGTGTTTCACAGTGTCAGGACTAACATCATAGAAAATAGGGATAAGAGTATGTTCATCTGATCGTCTGCACCCCCACATTTGTTCCAGCTCCATGAGGCAATATTTAGCAGAAGCATAATCATTGGAGAAGATGGCTATCAAGATCCTCGACCGCTTAATCACATTTTTTAGAGCCTGACTGATCTCTTCCCCACCTCGGAGCTTTTCATCATCTTTAAAGACCTCGATCCCTGCATTTTTCAGTTTGTCATATAGGTGACCCACGAATCCTTTGCGAGTGTCTGTACCTCTAAAATTCAAGAATACTTGATAATTGTCTACAGACGACGACCGTGTGGTTGAAGACGATTCCTGCCAAATCAAGGAAACAGAAGTAAACATAGTGTTTCAGATCAAGTCTTATGCTTTCCGGCCAAACGAACGAACAAAAAAATGAAAAAGAGAAAAAAGAACAGCAAAGTTTTATGGTTCCGACGGAGCCGAACGCAGCAAAGCTTGCCCCATAATCTGAATCTAGCAACTCATGCGTTTTGACTGTTTTTAGATCCAAAATTTTCAAAACTTTCGTAATACTCCAACGCTGATTAGTGAACTCATGTAATCTTTTCATGATTTTCCGAAATTTAAATGATATTTCAAATTTTAGGGGAAAGCAAAACAGTACTTCACAGACCCAGCTTACAACATCAATAGTGCTTGGAATTTTGACAGGATCTCGTGATTTTGAACATACATAGGTTCAATCGTCCACGTCAAAAGACATTGACGATGTATGTTTAGCAATTTGGGGGGTTGAACTACAAGCAGAGGATGATTCCACCATATTCATGTCGAAGAAATGATAATACAAATTCCGAAGATGCAGAGGAAACAAACCTCTCTTTTTCTCTTCATTCCAGCAGCCACAACTTCATAAGCCATAACTGCGACAAAGATTAGAAACGCCGGAGACCACTTCGCTCGCTCGCTCTCTCTCTCTCTCTTCTCTCCTCTCTCCTCTCTCGCGCGTTCTCTTGCAGAGGGAAGGGGAGTTGTATAGACACCAGACAAAAATATTTATTACATTTTGCACATGACAAGGGCCGTTGACTCGTGGGCACGCGCCACGCGCTTGGGCAACGTGAGGGAAAACTGTCGTGTTGTCCCGGTCCCACGTGACTTAACATATAAGAAGACATGGCCAATTCCATAAAAAAGCATAAACTTTAGGTATCATCTCAAATATGGCTCAAATTTTATTTTGTCTCAAAAAAAGAATTTTAGGTATTATCTCAAATCTAGCTTGAATTTTATTTGAGACAAAATAAAGTAAGTCTATTATAAATAAGTTTCACATCTCTATTTAATTATAAGATGCACACATTTTTAATATCTCGCTTTAAGGTAATATAATCTTCTACTTTCAACTCAGTATCTAACATTGCAAACAACTTGTCAATTTTTAATTGATCTAATGACGCTAGCTATGTGTCTCGTCCCCTTGAACTGAAGAGACTGAATTATTTTTCCCATGAGAATCATTTGTAAAGTTTACCTCATTGGAAGACAAACTTAAATTGAACACTTCCTCAAAACACTTGAATGCAGCATCGTTTTACTGTGTTGGATATTATTGATGACATGGAAATGCCACGTCAAATGACCGTAAAATGAGAGTTAACGAAGAGCCAGATTTGGAACATAAGTGAAAATTTGTGCTTTTTTTTTAAACAAAATAAAGTTCATACCAAATTTGGGACTACGTGCTTTTTTATGGAATTGGCCCTAAGAAGACATTACAAAATCTCGAAAAAAATTAAGACGAAAAGGATTTTCAACAGTTGGAATCGATAAAGAAGATGCAATAAAGTGATTGGCAGCCCTCCTAAGCCCTGTTTGGTTGGGTGTTTGCAAGGCACTTTGAAACTCTAAACTCTCTTGGTCGAATACAAATGCGTTTGATTCGTTTTTTTGGACGACTTTGGCAAGATGTAATTGTATCTCTAAGTGGCTTTAAGGGCCTTTAGTCCAAAGCAGCTCTTGAGATACTTTGGGAAGTTGCATATTCAGAATGCAAGTCCCGATACTATTCATTTTCTCCAAAACCACTGCACACCACCACACGAAGAAGCCGACGATCGCCAGCCAAAGGGTCGCGCTTGTTGACGAGGCGCCGGCGACCGCCGCCTGAGGGTCGCCTGACCCCGGCAACCGTCGCCGGACCTTAGGTGACGCTTGGTTCGCGCGACCTAGGTGGTCGCCAGATTCGGCGGTCCGATGGCCGAACTTAAAAAAAAAATTAATTAATTAATTTAATAAAAGTCATTTACAAATACAAATTTTACCAAATGGTATTTCAGCCAAAGTTGTTTCTCAATGTAAATTTTGCCAAACGTTATTTGCATTTTAGAAAATCTCATTCTCCCAAAGGTATTTGTATTTTTACAAATGCATTCTCCAAAACCCGAACTAAACGGGCCCTAAGTTATACATAAACCAAGTTCTGATGTTTAAAAATTTACGTGAATGGAGGATAGTAAAATGCTCTTATCCTACGCCGACCAAGTTTTCACGAAAAAATTATCAGTCATGAATCACGACATATTCCATGAACTTCCCTGAAAGTGCCTTCTGACGTTAAGTGTTTAAAACAAAATGATCCATTTCTCATCAAATTTCCATCTTAGAATAATCTTCAAAGGCAATTGCCTTCTCATTTAGCTCCTTGGATTGCTTTGCATAATCAAATGTCGATTGCTCGCGTCTTCTTCTAAGCACCACAAAATGAATTTCTGGTACCCTCCTTTTCTGGGAGTCTAAGGGTGCGTTTGGGAAGACTTTTGGGGAAAGTCTTTGGGAAAATGCAAAGGCCTTTGAGTTGAATGTATTTTCCAAAATGCAAATTGTGTTTGGTAAATTGTAATTTAAAAGTCCTTTGTGAAGTACCTTTGAGCAAAATGGTGTTTGGGGGACAAAGGGCTTTTGTGAAAAAAAAAATATCAAAAGAAAAATAAAAAAAATAAAAAAATGAAAACCAGCAAGGGCAGACAGCATCCGACGGTCGGCGGCGACCCTCGGCGACCTCCGGCGACCCCTGATCTAGGCCGGCGAGGTCGCGCGACGCCGTCGCGACCTCTGGCGACCCCGGATCTAGGCCGGCGAGGTCGTGCGACGCCGTCGCGACCTCCGGCGAACCTGGATCTGGGCCGGCGAGGTCGCGCGCGTCGCGCAACACCGCCTCGACCTCCGAGAACCCCGATTGGCCGTCGCGAGGCTACGCAACCCTCGCCTGAGGTCGGGGGACCTTAGCGAGGGCCGCGCCTAAGGTCAGGGGACCTCGGCGACGGCCGCGCCTGGGTCGCGCGACCCCAATCGGCCGTCGCCGAGGCTACGCAACCCTCGCCTGAGGTCACGCGACCTCGCCGAATGTCGCGCGACCTCATCGCGACCACCGGCGAGGTCGTGCGACCGAGTGGCTACCGCCGAGGCCACCCTCGATGGAGAAGATGAACAGTGCTCTTCACAAGGGTAAAAAATGGAAAAACAAATAGTTCGTAAGGATAATTTTGGAAAAAAAAAAATATGAACAGTAACCTCAGCTTACTGAGAAAGCTGAAATGCCCAAGGCAGGGGTACCTCTGCCTTGGGCTTTCAGCCTTCAAAAGGCAAGCTTTGAGCTGAAGATACTTGCAAATTTTTTTGTCAAACGCCCATTTTTAGCCCAAAGGGCTTTGGAAGCCTAAAGTGGCTTGGAAAAGCAGAATCCAAACGCAGCCTAAGTCACAAAGTCAGTTCCTCTAATTTCTTTTTGACCTCGATAAGTACACGATACTGTCCAGGAATTTCACGCACTTGGTGGCGCTGATATACTCAACACTTGAATACCTCACCTCTTCTAAATTATCACCTTCCCTCACCCTCTTCTGTAATTTTATTTATTTACTGGGAAAGATGGCATGAAGCTATTTCTTACACCAACAACTTGAGTACGAGTTTTCACACTAACTCATTAACGCAGGACAAAAAAGAAAATGTTAAGAATGAGATCTATGTCGCAAACTGGTATATTTATGACAAATTTATCCTAAGCTAGTATATTTACGACAAATTTACTCTAAATTAATTTTTTTGATCATAAAAAACCTAAATTGGTACACATGTGGCACATTTACCCTTTTTCAATTTTCTCAAATTTGATCGAGTTGGACAATTTTATTTTCCGGATTACTCTAACATTGCCTCCATATCATTAATACTTGATTTTTTTTTCTTTTTATTTGAATCATTATTAGAAGACTATTCAAAGACTACCAAATGTGCACTTCATTCTTGTGCTGGGAGGATGCCCATTAACTAAAAGATGGACAAATCGCTTGTGCACATATACAAAAGAATCACACTCAAAGTGCACCTAAAATAAATGACAAACATAAGTGATTTTGGTTCCAACATTTCAACGAGCATGTGATGTACGAGTCAATCACACCATTCACATGCAAGTTCCATGTTAAAATTTTGACACACTTACGATTCAAGGTAGGAAAGACTACGTAATGCTAATAAGGATATTGACTAACACGAATGACCAGCAAAGCAAGAGTAATACGTAAACGTATAAACAGATTGCTGATAAACAATAAACCATGTGGGGCTGAGACATATAAATATAAAACCAAGTTTGTCACAAACCAAAAACGAGCGAAGCAACCATGATATGTGCACTTCTTTTGTATATGTGCGCAAGCAATCTGTCCTCTTGGCACAAGAAAGAAGTGCACATTTGGTAGGTTTTGAATAGTTTTCTAATAATGATTCCAATAAAAAGAAAAAAAAATCAAGTATTAATGATATGGAGGCAATGTTAGAATAATCCGGAAAATAAAATTGATTGGACATCACAACTCAATCAAATTTGGGAAAATTAAAAGAGGGTAAATGTGCCGCACGTGTACCAATTTAGGTGTTTTATGATCAAAAAAATTAATTTAGAGTAAATTTATCGTAAATATACTAGCTTGTGGTAAATTTGTCATAAATATACCAGTTTGAGATTTTTAATTGTATTAAATTTATGAATTTCCACAAGGCTTGCCACGTCAGCAAGGTTAACGGCAAAATCAAATGAAAGCTAACGGATGATAGATCTATTACATGTATACCAATTTGTGGTTTTTAATGGTAAAAAAAGCAATTTGAGATAAATTTATTACAGATATATCAATTTAGGATTTTTTAAGATATTAACCCTTCTTTTAATAAAGAAAAAAAAAAACCAATGAGCATGCTCCTAGTTGGTAATGGTGAGGATCCTCAATAAACTAGAAGGAGAAAATATTCAATGGTTTGTGTGCGCCATGTCATCTGCTGGCGTGGTGCGCACATATCGCTCACATACCGATACCTGTCCCGAGCGGGACCTCCTCAAAAGTGAGAAAATGGCTCTTTTTCGGCTGGCTCAGCTCGACTCCTGCAAAAGAAAGGACGATCAGCGATTCCTCCTGCTCAAAATTTTTCTCTCTTCTCACTTGAATGGGCGGGTTTTCTCTCCTCTCCTCGTAAAATAAACAAGAACGCTCAGAGCCTTCCTCTGTTACTTCTCCGCGCATCCCACCTCTCTCCGCCTCCGCCTCCGCCCCTCGCTCATCTGCCTCTAGCATCTCGGTCTCGTTCCCGAGCGGCACCAAATAAACAAGCTACTGTGACTGCATGAGCAACAGACTGCAAGTTGTATGCGAAAAGTTCACTTGTTTGCAAGGGAGATCTCGGCGGACTTGGGCGGGGGTCGACGGCGCGGCGAAGAAGGAGAGGCGCGGGCTGGAGAAGGATTCTCGCCGGCCTCCGCCGCGAAGCCATCGGCCTCCGGCAAGAGGGAGGCGGCCTCGGTCTCGTTCCCGAGCAGCACCGGGCTCCCCGCCGCTGACTGGCCGTTGTTCCTGATGCTGGCCCGCTCGGTCTCGAGGGAGATCTCGACGGACCTGGGTGGGGTCGACGGCGCGGAGAAAAAGGAGAGGTGCGGACTGGAGAAGGATTGCCGCTTGCTGTGGAGGAGGTACGTGAACCGGCTGTACCAGCACCGGGAGCTAGGGCTTTTCCTGGACGTGAGCCGGATCGGCTTCACGGACGAGTTCATGGAGGAGATGGAGCCCCCCAGTTCTAGGCCGCGTTCAAGGAGATGGAGGAGCTGGAGAAGGATGCAATGGCGAACCCGGACGAGGGCCCATGGTCGGGCACCACTGGTTGAGGAAGTCGGACCTCGCCCCGACTGGATCCTGAAGGCGCAGATTGAGAGCACGCTCGACGCCGTCTGTAATTTCGCTGCCGACGTGGTCAGCGGTAAGGTCAGTTCTGGAATTCCATTCGTTGTTGATCTCCGTGTGGTAAGAGAGGCTGTAGTTCCTTGCGTTTTTTTTTTCCCGGTTTGCTATCATAGTTCCCTGTGTCAGATTTCTGGTAAATGTGAACATTGTCTTAGTCGCTCCAGAAAGCGTGAGCTGAGGAATCAACAATAATCTTCCCTTAGTCGCTTCAGTTTTCTGGTAAATGTGGTCTGACAGGCAAAATAATCCATGGAACTTAGTCAGATTCTCACATTCTTTCCCATCTTGAACAGCTCCTCCAGATAGTTTTTTTCAAGTAAGAGATCTGTATTTTTTGATGCAAAGGTAACACATGTTAAGAAATCAACAATAATCTTCCCTGGCCTGGAACAGATATTGCACACGGAATGTGATATCTTAGAATTCTTTCGAAAACACATGTTCTTTATATCACTTTTTCTAGTTTCTGTAGTTTGAATGGGTTCCCAAGTCTATTCTGCAATTTGCTATATATTCTGAGCAATTTTCTGCTGGGATATTCTTAGGATTGTGGGGTTCGTTGCCATGGTTCTTGTTCTCTGGTCACCTGTTGTTGTTCCTCTATTTCCAACACTTGTGCAGAGCTGGATGTCGCATAGCTCCTCCGGAATTGCTGATTTTGCTTGCATTTTTGGCCTTTACATTGCTGTTACGATACTTGTTATGTTATGGGGCAAGCGGATCCGTGGGTATGAATATCCCCTTAAGCAATATGGGCTGGATTTGATGTCAATGCAGAAGGTATGGATTCAATCAAGTTCATATGTTTGACAAACATAGACCAGATGTTAGGCAGGTGCATTAACTGTGTATTGCATGTCACATGTCTTTGTCCCACACTTGCATCTCGGTTTCCCTATTGGTATATGCATACACTCAACTTATTATTAGCACTGTCATTTTTAGATTCAGTGATGACCTTGCATCGGAGAAGAAAATACTACCACAATATGACGATCCAGCTCAAGATGAGGTTAGTTTTTTTTCTCTTTTCTGATTACAAGTGTCATATCTAGCTATTGCGTTCCCACTTCTTTTGATGGTTTCAGGGGTAACTCTTGACTCAAGTGGATGTTTGACCTATGAAGCTGAAAGGAAATTGGAAGAGGTAACTAGTTTTTCTGCATATTGTGGTTCAGCATTAGTTAGAATAGGAATGAGGTCTGCTTGGTCGTTCTAAAAAAGTTTCATGTACTTCATATATAGCTAAGAAGGAGGCTACAGGGTGTTTCTTCAAATTGTCATTGTAAAGATCTCACCTCATCTGCCAAGACCTTGTCCAATTAATACACTCAAGAAGAATTGCTTCGATTCAGAAAGCCCAAGAAAAAGAAATCCTTACGGAAGAAAGAGAAGTTGGACTTAGATGCCCTTGAAGTGGAAGCAGTTTCAGCAGGGTTGGGTGTTGGAGATCTTGGATCACGTAGGGATGGGAGGAGGCAGGCTAGCAGAGAGGAACAAGAGAAAATCGAGGCTGAGATGAGAAAGAATGCCTACCAATTGGCCTATGCTAAAGCAAAGGAGGCATCTAGGTTACTACGGGTGGAGCAAACTCTTCCTGTTAAGATGGAGAATGACGAAAACATGGTCGTTGCTGATGACGATGAAGATCTTTATAAATCTTTAGAGAGAGCTAGCAAATTGGCTCTAAAGAAGCAAGAAGAGGAGGGGGCTTCTGGTCCTAAAGCGATAGCTCTTCGTGCCAGTAGTATTCCCAGCGCACACAATGCAGAAAATCAGAGTGTCGCGATTGGAGAATCACAGGAAAGCAGGGTTGTCATGACAGAAATAGAAGGTTTTGTTTCAGGCCTTGAGGTTGATGAAGGTATACATTCGATTAATTCTGTGTTGGCCTGGACAATTTGCGATCGCATTTTCTTTCTGAACTGTGGAACCCTTATTTTGTTCTCCAGATTTTTCAGATTACTGCCTTTTGCTGATTTGGGTAGCATTGCTGCTTATTGGGTCAAGACTAGTTTAAGTTGGCTGTTTAGTTTAGAATCCTGGTATTGTTTGGATGGTCAATGAGCAACATTTCTTGTTCTTTCACTGTATGCATACTGAAAGATTGTTTGTAAGTGACTTATTTTAGAATTTGCCTTCTGTGTATGTGCGAACAAGCAGTGCACTTGATGTGCCTCATTGAACAACATCATGGACAACTTGCAAACAAGTGAACTTTTCGCATACAACTTGCAGTCTGTTGCTCATGCAGTCACAGTAGCTTGTTTATTTGGGATGCATTTTAACTTCCAAACTAAATTCCTAATCGCTGGTCGAGGGGATTGCTGTCTTGAAGAGCGGTGGACTTATTCAACTGTTTTGGCCATATTGGAGTTGCTTAGTTTTAAAACCACGGTTAGTTTTTAGGATATATGCTGGCTAAGAATGATGTTGGTTCTACTGAGAAGGGGAGAGGGACATGCATATTGGGCTTGCATTGCAATTTTGAGATTTCATTCATGTAATTGAAATTACTTCCTCTTCAAATTGGTGTTATATCCACCAATTGCTTGATATGATCTTTGGTGTCTGAAAGAATATGTGATGTTATATTGTTATCAAGTGAGTTACTGAAATTGTGCCATTACCCCTCGTTCCAGTTTCTCATAAGCCTGACACAGAAGATGTCTTCATGGATGAAGACGAAGCAGATAATGAAGTATAAGATGAGCCCGGACGCTGGACAGAATTTAAAGAATTTGGTAATGATGAAGGTCCTGCTAATGAGGGTGAGGAGGAAGTTGTTCTGGATGAGACAATTCATGAAGCTGCAGTGGGGAAAGGGCTGTCGGGTGCCCTGAAGCTGCTCAAGGAATGGGGAACACTTAAAGAAACTGTTGAGTGGGGTGGTAGAAACATGGATAAGAAGAAAAGCAAGCTCGTAGGCACTGTGCTCTGCTCAGTATTTGGAGTTCTTGCAGTTTGTCAGATGCCAAGAGGTAAGTGACGAGGGACTGCAGCATGTTATCCACTTTCCTTCTTTGCGGACCTTGCGATTGGTAAAGTGCCTAGGAGTCACCGATGATGGCCTGAAGCCACTTGTGGGGATCACAAAAGTTAAAGTTGCTTGTGGTGGAAGATTGTCCTCAGATTTCAGAAAGGGGCCTTCAAGGTGCTGCAGAATCTGTTTCTTTCAGGCAAGACTTGTCATGGATGTATTGAAGCCATAGGGGCACCCATTCCGTCCTTGTGTCTATTGGATTGAGTAGTAAAAATATGTTTTCTTGTAGTTGTTCAATAGATTTTTATATGATTCAAAAAATCCTGCTGTTTGTGGTTAGAGGAAAAACAATTGTGCTGTCATTAGTTGCTGGACTGGTGTTGTATGTCCATGCCAAGGCATATGCCTTGCCTTCTTTTTTTGTTGCTTAAGCAAAGCCCCTGTTGATGATGTACAGTATGTTAATTCATTATTAGGCTGCGTGAGTTTTTCTTGGCCTCCTAGTCTTCATTCATCGTCATTAGATGCCATGACAAGGCTCAAGTCATAAGGGCAAATTCTCATCTTGATCGGTCGAGGAGCTGTTACAGCAACTTCTGTTGCCCTTGTGGAAGAGTTGCTTTTCAGATCATGGTTAACTGAAGACATTGCTGCTGATCTTGGATATCACCCGGGAATTATTTTGTCAGGGCTTGCATTCTCCTTGTTCCGGAGGTACCTTGCTTTAATTAAGTCATGTTCCTTCCTACTTTTTGACTCATTTTTGTCCTTGGATTTTTTCCTTCAGTTTTCTGTTCTTCATTTGTTGCGGGAAAATGTCTATTGGGGCCAGGAAAAGCATGTTACTCAAAATATGACAAGTAAATCAGCACTCCTGGAAATCAGGTTTTAACTTGGTGACCACCCTTTTATATTTTAAAGTAATCATGCAACACTACTAACCTGTTCTTACTGAAATCTTGGTTCTAGATTGAACATGCTTGCAAATTTTTTGTCTTTTTATCGAGAGAAGTT
This sequence comes from Eucalyptus grandis x Eucalyptus urophylla, assembly GCA_028830015.1. NCBI lineage: Eukaryota > Viridiplantae > Streptophyta > Magnoliopsida > Myrtales > Myrtaceae > Eucalyptus > Eucalyptus grandis x Eucalyptus urophylla. The sequence continues at coordinate 39,803,961 of CM054189.1, forward strand.
TACATAATAAACATTTTGACGATGAAGGCAAACTTATGACTTGCCAAACTTGCCTTCTTGAAAGGCTTAGATCTGTTAGTGTCATGTCACATTCTTTAGCAGCTACAATGAGGACAACGTTCTTTCTTCTTAGCTTGATCTTTCATCCTTTCTCTTTTAGGTTAAAGCGTCTGCTTGGAACCTGGTTCATGTTTCCGTCATGCACTTGATCAATTTGCTTCTGACCTGATCTTCCCTTTGAGTCAACATAAAGATACTTGACTTATCCGCCGCATTTCAGGTCTCCATGGGCAATACCTGGGCTATGGCTCTTATCACTAAGCTTGGCCGGGCTTCGACAAATCGGTGAAGGTAGCCTCTGTGTTCCAATTGGGCTCCGCGCAGGGATATTAGTCTCAAGTTGCACTCTCCAATCAGGTGGCTTTTTGATCTACAACCCCAACTTCCCCCTTTGGATTATGGGGACTCATCCTTTCCAACCATTCGGCGGGATAGTTGGCCTTATATTCTCTTTGGTGCTAGCAATTATGTTCTATCCAAGAGAAGCCGCCATGAAAAAGGAACTTACAAGACCCATACGGGAGTAGCTACATGACTAGTGGATTGATGCACGATTTGGAGGGTATGGAACTCTCTGCATTCTATTTCTGGGTAGGCGCATCGGTAATGGGAGATGGTTTTAGCCTCCGCCAGTTTTTTTCTTCTTTTACTCATGAAGGTGTAGATAGAAATAGAATACCTCAGAAATAGAAGGCAATTTTGACAGTGTGTTGTGTCGATGCGTGTATAAATAATGGAATCAATATTAAATTGTACAGTACGAGCTCTTTCCACCTCTTGTTCTTTTGTATTGATTGTCCTCTCTCCATCCATCCGTCAGATGTGTATAGCTGACTGACTGGAACAGTCAATTCCAGTATACAAGTTTTCCTTGTGATTTATTTTAAAACACTTGTTTTGCCTCGGCAATTTTTTTTTTTTTTGGATAGTCTTGTGCTATATCCAAGGGACTCGCTACCGTTGCTGATCCAAGTAACACATTTGTATGCACATTGCTAGCTTAAAAGTGAAGGAAAAATGGTTGAACGTGAACTTACAAGTGGAAGACGACAGGTAAATTGAGGGGACACTGGGGAAAAGAAGAAGGAAATTTCATTGAATTGACTTTTTGAAGAACCTAACCCAACATACATTCACAGTAGAAAGAAGCAAAAGAAAGATTGACGAAAGCAGTTGCAAAAAGAAAGGCAAAAGCAAAGGCTCTCTTCCAGTCCAATGCAATGGCAATTATTCCTCAACTCTCGAGAGAATTTGGCGATGTCTGCCTCTTGAGATCTGCCCTTTTGTTCACCTCTAACTCACTCAACGGCAAGGGGAACCGACTCGGCCTGTCAAGACAAAGGAGCAGTGTGTGAATATCCGAACAAGGAGTCAAAATATGCGTGCAGATTGTTGCGCTCATGATCTGATGAGAAGCCGAGTCTCTTACCAATTTCCGATACTTGAGGGCATAGAACATTTCCAGGTAGCGGTGGCTCTCGAGACGGTCGTGCTTCCAGAAGCCGTACACCACCGTAAAGTTGAGCAACCTCTCGAAGTAAATTTGCCATGATTACCTGCCAAAAGCAAAGCACCACATGTTACCCACTTGTTTCTTGAACAAGTTGAAATGTGCTCTTTTTTCCTATCAAAGATTGAACCTAACAAGAATCTCGGTCCTTACTTCTCAATTCTCTGCATCGCCCCCTGTGAGATCTTGTTCCAGTGGCTCAGGTGCACCTTGCACTTCTCGAAGAAGTCTGTGAGGATCTCCGCTGCCTGATCCCCGTGATAAGGATCAATGTGGAATCCAGACTTGCCGTGCGCAATGATCTGACCGCCTTTGCAAGTTGCAAAGGTCGGCAATCCACATGTCATGGCCTCCACCACGGTCAGTCCAAAAGCCTCGTAGAGAGTGGACTGCACAAATGCTCCCCTCATGTCGCAGATGTACCGGTAAAGCTCTCCATTCCTCACCCAGTTCATCTGGGAGGAGATCCACTTGAACTGGCCATTCAAATTGTACGTCTCAATCAGCCCGTACATCTTTTTCATCTCGGCTTGCTCTTCCAAGTCCTAAGATTCCTTCCTCCGGTCACCACCGACCACAACCAAGTTGACCAGCTCTCTCAGGCGGGTGTTCTTTCCGTACCACTCGACCAGCCCAGTTAAGTTCTTGACCCGGTCCAGTCTTGCCATGGTGAACAAGATTGGCTTGTTCCGGTCCTTCAATACGCATCTGTTTTGACATTAACCAACACATCCATGTCAGCTTTTGTTTGAGCTTGAACATTATCATTCAAAACACAGGATGCTAATGTAGGTCCAAGTCCAGTATGGGAGGGGAAAAAAACTCCAAAAACTCACAGGTGTTCCTTGTTCTCCACATCGCTGAACAGAAGTTCTTCAATCTCAGCATGGAAAGATTTCAACCTCCGCTTCTCCTCCGTGTAGGAGAAATAAATGCTCATATCAGCTCCTGGCGACACGATGTTGAATTTGGGATCGAAAACATCAATGCCATGGACGACTCAGTACAGTCCAGGAAGTGTAAAAGCGGTGTGACTTTCATATTGCCCAACCGTGTCCTTGCTGAAAACATATAATTATATGAGCATTTTAGCACATTGCGGTGGATGGAGGAGCATTTTACCATGAATCCGCATCTGAAAGAAGGATCAGTTACCTTCTGGCAATCTCCTGGAAGGTGCTGGTGATTATAAAGTCGGTGTGGTTCATGGCTATGAGATCTGCTGTAAACTGGCAAGAGAAATTATATTTTTCCTCGAACTTTTTCTAGTAGATGTCAGATTCCGGGTATTTGGTCTTCTCAAGGGCATGAGCTATCGTGCACTGCATAATAAATCAGAAGAAACTAATATTTAGCATTTGGTCTTTGATTAATCATAGTGCCACTATAGAGAGTAAAACTAGGAAGGGACAAACCTGCGTAATGCCCAACTTATGGGCCAGCAAAGAAGCAACAATGTTACCATCACTGTAATTGCTGATGATCAGATCAGGCTTGCCTTGTAGTTCTCCAGCAATTTCATTGGCGACATCCTGATGAGAGAAGATAAGGTTAGTCTTCATATTACGAAAGATTGGAATGTCAACAAGAAATCCTCGCAAAGTATAATCTTATGAGCTAATATACCTCGGTGTATGTTTCCAAGTAAGGCCACACTTCAAATCGTGAAATCCACTTTCACACCATCCCTTTCTCCATTCTAAAGGGAACTCGAAAAATGTGGGAGTATTCTGTTCCAAAAACCTTTTCAAGCCGCTGGTTGCACGTGGTTCCTACTGCATCAGGAAGAAGACGAGTGACCTGCAGCCAAGAGGGGCAGGACACAAAACAAACATAACGAGTTAGTTGGATTGGCCAGCAAAAAACTATTCCAATATCAGTAAAAAAGCAAGAACCTATGATGAGGATTCGAGGAGTAATATCCAGCCCTTATTGTTTGATACGGTGAAGCATCTCACTCTCCAACTTGGTCCAAGATGTACACAACCTACAAAATGTGAACAACGCATGATGATGGAATTGCATGTAGAAATACTGGCAAGAGATGCTAAATCAATATTTGAGACGATTAATGACCTGGCCACCGGTATCGGGATATCCACGGACATCGTCTTGGGCAAAGTAACCGTGAGGCGACATGATAACAATGTTAAAGACCATGGGGATTCTTCCCAAGAAATTCTCGAGGGTGCATGGATCGGGAGCCTCAAGTAGATCCAGAAGAAGCCGAATCATTTCAAGCACATGCTCGGCAGTGTGGCCCCAACCCTCTCTAGCCCAATTTCCTGAAACTTGTGCTCGAACTGAGAGTGAGGTGTCTCAGGTTTGAGGGCGGAGAGGTACTCCTCTGCCTTCCTCAGGACATGTTGGAGCGAGAAGACATTTTGAATTCTTGTGTTGACCATCACGTTCTGCATCACAGATCAGCATAAATGAGTCTCAAGTAATTGTTTGTGAAAAAAAAAAAGGATCCAGTCCATGCATCTAAAATATGAGCAACTCTGAACTGTCCTTTCAACAGTCATGAAGTTATGTGAATGTCGCAATGTTTCCTCTAAGTTGTCATTTACACAATCTTGTTAATACAATTGAGTGATACACGCGGCACATAAGAAGTAGATCCGAGAGAGTGAGATGAGTGTTATCTGCCGATGGGCTTACTTGAAGAAATTCAAGAGAAATTGCTCTGAGTTTTTTTTATTCTCCAGAGAATGAATATTTACATGAGCCATCGCACCTTTTTATAGCTGCTACACCACCTAAAACGTAATAAACAAATTCCTAAAAGCTAACAAACAAATCTGGAAAAATAAAAACTGGAAAATCTAGAAAATCTTGAAGATCTGGAAAATCTGGAAAATTTGGAAACAAAATAACCAGCAAATCTGATTTTGATTTTTAACACTCCCCCTCAAGCTAGGTTATGAATGTCTATCATACCCAGCTTGCACCTTAGAGTCTCGAAACTATTTCTGGATAAAACCTTGGTCAGTATGTCCGCTGTTTGATGATTGGTTGGAACATACGAGAGCTTCAAAATTCCTTCCTCGAGTTTTTCTTTGATGAAATGTCGATCGATCTCCACATGCTTTGTTCTATCATGATGAACCGGGTTCTTGGCAATCTCAATAGCAGCTTTGTTGTCACATAATAATGACATAGGATTGGTATTAAAGAATCCTAGTTCATTTAAGATTCTTCTTAGCCATATGCCTTCACATATTCCTTGACACATTGCTCTAAACTCCGCTTCAGCGCTGCTCCTAGCAACTACAGGTTGCTTCTTGCTTCTCCAAGTAACCATGTTGCCCACATGAAGGTACAATACCCTATTGTCGACCTTCGGTCCATGAGAGATCTAGCCCAATCTACATCCGTGAATATCTCCACGTTTCTTTCATCCGCTTTTTTAAAGTAGAGCCATCTTCCAGGACTTTTCTTCAAGTACTGTAAGATTCGAAAAACTGCCTGTATGTGTTTCTCTGTTGGTCGGTTCATGTATCTACTAATCATACTTACTGCGAAACCAATGTCTGGCCGAGTGTGCGAGAGATAGATTAGTTTGCCAACTAATCTTTGATACCTCCCTTTGTCCGTTAATGGTCCTTCTTCTTCCATCTCGGTTTTATTTGTAGAATCCATGGGTGTGTCAGCTGGTTTACATCCAAGCATACCAGTTTCCTTCAAAAGATCAAGAGTATATTTGCGTTGGGAAATTGCAATTCATTTCCGTGACCGAGCTACCTCCATACCTAGGAAGTATTTGAGTTGACCTAGGTCTTTAACCTCAAATTCTTTTGCCAAGATAGTCTTCAGTTTTCCAATCTCCTCCAGATTGTAACCAGTTAGGATTATATCATCGACATATACAATCATTACTGCTCTTTTACCTTCAACTGACTTCTTGACAAACATTGTATGGTCTGTTTGACATTGAATGAAATTCAGCTTCTTAACGACCCTTGTTAACCTCTCGAACCAAGCATGGGGTGATTGCTTTAGGCCGTATAAGGATTTCTTGAGTTTGCATACCTTGTTGAAGCTCTCTTTAGTGTCAATTCCCGGTGGAACCTCCATAAAGACTTCTTCCTCCAATTCCCCATTCAATCAGGCATTTTTTTTATGTCTAATTGATGTAGGGGCCAGTCCAAGTTAGCTACAAGGGAGAGCAACACCCAAATGGAGTTTAGTTTGGCCACCGGAGCGAAGGTTTCTTCGTAGTCTATACCTTATGATTGTGTGAATCCCTTAGCAACCAGCCTTGCCTTGAAACGATCAACACTATCATCAGCATTGTGCTTAACTGTAAAGACCCACTTACATCCCACCAATTTCTTCCCAGCTGGCAATTCTGTATATTCCCAAGTATTATTCTTCTCAAGTGCATGAATTTCCTCAAGAACCGCTTTTTTCCACTCGGATTGAGCAAGTGCCTCCTGGATATTCTTGGGAATTTGAATGTTACCCAACGTTGAAACAAATGCTTTATATTTAGGAGACAACTTTTTATATGACACAAAATTGTTAATGGGATGTTGAGTGCATTGTCTCTTCCCTTTCCTAAGAGCAATGGGCTGATCAAGATCATCAAGTACAGCAAAATTTTTTGAGCTTATAGGAGCATTACCTTCATTTATTGTGGGTCTTGAACTCGGGTCTGTCTCTTGAGCTGGCTTTGATGTAATACGGTCCTCCAACTCCTTTTGAGTTTTCCGCCTAGAGTAGACAATTACCTCTTTTATTTTTGTCTTGTGTAGCATCTTGAATTGGTAGATACGAAAGACTTTCGGATGTTGGATGACTCTCAGATGTTGGAATGGGTAGACACGGAAGACAAGCAAAATTTGTATTTGTTTGTTGTGACCCGAGTGAATGAAAAGTGTCCCAAAAATAATATTCCTCACAACTCTCCCCCTGAATGGTATTTTTGGAGTGAAATGGCTGGTGCTCAAAAAAGGTAACATCCATGGTGGTATAAAATGCTTTGTTTGTGGGCTATAACACTTATATCCACTTTGATTTGGAGCGTATCCTAGAAACACACATTTGAGGGACTTAGGATCTAGCTTGCTACGATGTTGCTGATTTATATGAACAAACGCTGTGCAACCAAATACTTTTGAGTGGGATATGTGAGGCAAAACGAATATGTGGGTAGCTATGAAGTAGACTCTGAAATGGCGTTTGGAAATGTAGGACACGGGAAGGCATACAATTGATGAGATATGTGGCTGTCAACACTGCTTCTCCCCAAAAATATTTAGGAACATGGGTGGTTAACATAAGAGAACAAGCGACTTCCAAAAGATGTCTATTTTTCCTCTCCGCTACTCCATTTTGCTGTGGAGTGTCTACACAAGAGCTAATATGTATGATACCATGACTGTTTAGATATGACCCGAGCTGTGAGTGAAAGTATTCTCTCCCGTTATCTGTTTTGAATACTTGGATTTTTGTGCTGAATTGGGTTTGGATCATTAGGTTGAAGGTTTGAAAAATTTGGCCAATATATGATTTTTCTTTCATTAGGAAGAGCCAAGTGAGTCTTGTATGATCATCAATGAAAGTAACAAACCACCTAGAACAAGAAATGTTATTGACACAAGAAGGCCCCCAAATATCAGTATGAATCATGTGAAATGGATGAGAAGACTTATAAGGTTGCAAAGGATATGAAGTGCGAGTATGTTTGGATAATTGACACACCTCACATTGAAGTTTTATTGAATCTTTTATTGAACAACGAAGGTAACAACCTTTTTAAGTATGAGAAATTTGGATAACCTAACCTATAGTGCCACAATCTTACATCACTCTCTTCTTTAGCACGAGATGCTACACATGACAGCTTCTCGTTTTTCCATTCTAAGGCATTAACTCGCAGAAGATAGAGACCCGCATCCATTTCAGCACTGCCAATCGTCATCCCCGAATTCAAAACCTGAAATTCACGTGTGGGAAAAATTTAGTAATGCAGCCTAAATCTTTGGTTAACTTGCTGATGGAGATAAGATTATAGCTGAGTTTGGGAATAAATAATACTGAATTCAGTGTTATATCTTTTGAAATAACCACTGATCCAACACCAGCCACCTTTGAGCAAGAACCATCAGCAATTCAAACACTATTGCCATTTTGACATGGATTGTACTCGTTGAACACCGTGATATCTCCTGTCATGTGGTCGGATGCTCCTGAGTCTACAACCCAAGAGATGATCTTCTCCTGTTTAGCACTAAAGGCATTTAGAAAATTACCTTGTTGCGCTATCGTTGTTGTACTAACCCCTTCTGGATGGGTTGCCTTCTGAACTGATTCTTGTAGCAACTTTTTTAGCATCTCCAGTTGCTCTTTGTTGAAGAGACTTGAATCTACCGAAGTGATTGTTTCGGTTTGGACTACGTTGCTTCTGCTCTCTCGATTTTGATTAGGATGTGAGGCTGATGGCTTCCAATCATCTGGCCGACCATGAATTTTCCAGCATGTGTCTTTTGTGTGACCCGTTCGTTTGCAATGATCACACCATGGACGACCACCCCTTCGCTGGTTGTTGTTGTTTGATTGACTGCCTCGACTGTAGGATGGTTGAGATCCTCGAGCTATTAGAGCATAATTTGCTGGATTGGTCTGGTTGTTTGAAGAACCAAGCATCACCTTTCGCTAAGTCTCTTCTATCCTAACCTCAGCAAAAACTTCTCGTACACTAGGTAGGGGTTTTATGCTCAGAATTCGTCCACGTACCTCATCAAGCTCTTGATTTAGGCCTAACAAAAATTTGTAGATGCGTTCTCGATCTTGAATCTACTTGTACAGCTGGCTATCTTCAGGACAACTCCACATCATATCTTCCAGCATGTCAAGTTGCTGCCAATGACGTATGAGTTGGTTAAAATAATAAGTGAGAGAAGATTCCCCTTGCCTTAGATCATGAAGAATGCCCTTGATCTCGAATATGGCTGAGGTGTTGTCTTTGTTTGAATAGGTTTCATGAACAGCATCCCAAATCTCCTTTGCTGTCTTGTAGTACATGAAATTCTCCCCTGTTTCATTTGTCATTGAATTCAGCAACCAGCACATCACCATGTCATTTTCCGCCTTCCATGTTCGATAATTTGGGCTCGTCTCCTCAGGTTGTATGGCAGCTCCAGTTAGGTAATCTTCTTTACCTTTTCCGCAAACGAAAATCATGACAGAATGGGACCATTGATTGAAATTGTGACTGGTAAGTTTATGACCGGTGATGAGAAGAGTTCCACCTTCGGATATATTGATAGGTTGGGTAATGTGAGGAGAGTTCTGAGCTCTAGGATATGAGGTTTCACTCTCAACCTCGCTTGCCATGGCAGCTCTAGGGTATTTTGTCATGGTTGAAACTCTCAGAAATAAGGTAGAAGAGAATGGTCCAGATCGTGCTCTGATACCATGAAGAAATTCAAGAGAAATTGCTCTGAGTTTTTTTATTCTCCAAAGAATGAATATTTACATGAGGCATCTCACCTTTTTATAGCTGCTACACCACCTAAAACGTAATAAACAAATTCCTAAAAGCTAACAAACAAATCTGGAAAAGTAAAAACTGGAAAATCTAGAAAATCTTAAAGATCTGGAAAATCTGGAAAATCTGGCAACAAAATAACTAGCAAATCTAATTCTGATTTTCAACATTACCTTTCCTTTGTAGCAATGAACTTGAAGGAACTCAAGCAGAGGGTGCAAGCTCTCCTTGTCATGGAAGAGCTTTGCCGAAAGGTGGCGATTGAGGAACTCCACTCCATTTCCAATGGACTTCGAAAGAGTTAGGCGGGGAAATTGGGCAGTGAATGGCTCAAAGTCCAATTTAAGCACAAAGTTTCCATTCAAACTGCAACAGAGTAAGCAGCATTCATTTGCATATTAAAGATCTCATGATGTAATGCCGTGACTGCCAACAATCCACAAATTCGAGTAACCTACAGTCCTTCCGCCAAAAGCAAAGCATGCTAGCATCCATGTGGTGCTAAAAGCCAAAAATGAAAAAAGAAAGACTTACTTTCCATCGACAAGTTCTTCCTTGAAATGAAGGAACTCGGTCACTTGCAACTCCTCAACAACCAGGGCATGGATATTTGCCCTAATGTACTCCCACACACTGGGCCTGGGACGCACAGCAAGGGCAATCCTTGGAGGCAAGACTATTGCTTCCTAAAGAACAAAAGCATATCGATAGAATAATAAGAGAGATCAAACAGAAAAAGATATTTTTCATACACAATAATGCATACTAGAAGAGCTAATACCCTGGTGGGGAAAAAAATAGAAAACCAAGAAGGCACTAAACTTGCCACACCGATAATTTAGTAAATGTAGTTCATGCTAAAGCAGAGGAGAACACACATACAAGCAGAAATGTCACATATAAAAGTTTGAATCAATAATAGGTCATTACAGCTACTCTTAGGCATGTATTATTATATTCTTTTTTACGAGTACTTAGGAATTGAATTCAAAAAATGTTTTGGAATTGATTCAAGTTGATCAACTGTATTAAGTATGAACACCTTATGTATGCCCGAACGTATTTCTATGAAGAGGAAAAATTGGTCCAAGTTCTTGCAGTTCTACTGTAAGTTTTTCTTGAAGAGGTGATCTAACCATTGTAGCTAACAATGTTTAAGAAAATATTCAACCAAAGAAAATTTTAATCTACAACCTACACACATGATTACTCTGCCCAGCTAGTGATAATTTTTTTTTTTCTATTTACTTGGATTAGGCAATCTCCAGAGCATGCGAGTACTGCTTAACATATTAATGAGATGCTACTATCAATTACCCCATGCCATCTACTTTTCGTGTATACAATCCTACTCAAATATTTGAAAACAAACTGCAGGCCACTAATGCAATCTTTAATTCAGATCACAAGCTATCATTAGCGTAATACAAATCACCCAACCAACATCTACCTGAGATATCTTGAGCTTAAAAGAAGCGCAGCCATGCAATAATTTGCTAGGTTTCTCATAGGAATCGAATTCGATTCCATCATAGCTTGTCAACGGCGGGGCTTCATCATCACTGGTTTTCTCCACCAGTGACCCACTGTTAGCATACAAAAGTGAAGCAACAACCTACCAAAAAAAAAACACAAAAAAAGTCAATTACTAACAGCACCTTATCTATGATAATTTTCTTTTTCCTTTTCTTCTCTTATGATAGTTGTTTTTAGGTGGGGTTGGTGAGAGAGAGAGAGAGACAGAGCCACAGTAAGAAGCAAGAAGAAGCAAACCTCCATTTCCTTATTCACAATCTGGCCAAAGGCATCTAGCAAGACAACATCCAACGCAAAGTTCCTCCTACACGATGCCTGCAATTCAGTAAACCAATTGTCACTGCATATTGGAAGAAGGCCGTAGCTAGAGCATGGCACCTGACTTTTAAGGAGCAAATTGAACATTACATATAAGGAGCCTATTGGGTTTCAAAGAAGGAAGAACAGACTCATACAACCACGCTGAATGTGAAACACCATTGAGTAAGCTTTCTCCACCCGTCTCATTTCCCAGACACACTTGCAAGGAAAGCTATGACCCAGTCAGTCAATCATTAATATAAATTCATTTTGGATAGACAATTACAAGGAATCTCCAATTCACAATCTTGCTTTGGAAGCACAGCGGGAAACAATTGGGAAAGCTGAAATTGCAAATACTTAAGCCATATCAGAAATCGATACTTTTTCCAAAGAGGCAAGCTTTAGAGCCAACTTTTTTCTATTGAAAGAAAAACAACAAAAAAAGTCGGAGCTATTAACATAGAAATATCGCTTCCTGACGTCACAGAAAAAAGATTCAACTTCGTCAAGGCAGTTCAACGATAAATGCTTAACACTGGAGGTGACACTCAATTAGATTTTGTCAGAAAAAAATTTAAAAAAAAATGTAGTGGTGATAGGATTAAAAGGAAGATACAACGACTTACCTTTCCACCCACGATACTCCAGATACCATCACTATCTTCTTCTATGTCAGAAGCAGATGACTTGTCAATAGCTAAGTGTATAGGCGAGTCCTGGCATTACAGGAAAATATTCATTAAAGAAATCATATCCACATGAATAAGGTCAAACAAACTCAACCAGAGGCACCTTATAATGATCCTCAATGGATGAAGAAGGGTGCAAGACCTTTGGACTGTATAAATAACCTTCTATACCATCATCAGTTCCACTGGTACTAACCAAACTTATTTTCCTTAAAGGGCTAGATTCTCCATCTTTTGAGGCACTTAGGGGCTTCTCATCCACCACTTCCCCATCAATGTGAAGCCGTAAAAGTTCACTTGAGACCTGCCATGAAGATAGAACTTTGAGCAATTTACAAAGGGAAAAAGGCCCTGAGAGTAAGAAACCTAGGAAAGACAATGACATCATAAGATTGACAAGAGACTTTCGATTGAGCACCATTTATGCAATCTAAAATTCTACTTTATCTCTTTCATCAGACCAACAATGAGACATAGACGTACATGAAATTTTGCAAATAACAATTCTTGTCCAAGATCCTCCAGATAATGCATGCAATTAGTTAATCACAGGCACTCCAATGAATATGAATAGAATCATACTCCATGTATGTACTCTATAAAAGCTTGTTCTTTTCAGTCACATTGAAAGTGCAACAGTTCTACGTGCTATATGAATATCCATCCAATACGCCTTACTTTTATATATTTGAAGATCATGCACCATTCATACAATTCCAATTACATCTGAAAATGATTGGTTAAAGGTAAAACAGACAGATAAAATGTTCAGTAACAACTTGCTTCAGCTCGACAGCTCGAACCAATAAGTGGTAAACATGATAGACATTAATGTGCTCAGCTATAGCCATAAAAATTTCAGCAGTTATCAACTCAAAAGGAACGAGCAGTTTAAAAACCATGTGTAGAAAGAGTAATTCAGACACTTGATATACATACCTGACAGCCAACATGGACCCATTTTCCAAATGGAAACTCGCTATCTAAAGAAGCGTACGATTTTTCACTTGAAAAAGGAGAAACCTCAGAATCAGGAGATTCTTTTTGTGGAGGAAGCGGTGGCAGAAGCGTGAGTCTCTTATCTCCATTCAAAACGAGAATTGGAAAACCATCCTTGACATCTGAGTTCAGCTGTGTGAAAGAATATTTTTAACCCCATTAACCATAGAACTTTGAGCTGAAAAGAGAAGTGACAGGCAACACTATTTGTGATTATGGTATACATCATCCCTTAATCACCATTTTCGACTAGTCCCTTGTGTCACGAGCCAAGATAGATCGGGACGGAAAAGAAAACAAGACTTGACGCATTACAAAGGATTGATCCCAGACAAATCCACAAAAATCAATAAGCTTTGGTTCCACCAACAAGCATTGACACTTAGTATACCATCTAATAGGAACAACACAGCAATGGACTTCAATGAACGTGAAAAGACACTCTTGGGAAAATTCCACAATAATTCAAACTCATCATAATTAGATCGACAGATACAACCCGAGAGTTGAGCAACGGTGATCGATCCAAACCAACGCAAAGCATCCCTTCAAATCACAAAATCCAACAATCGGTGAGTGATCAATCGCTAAAACAACCGCCAAACAAGCAACTCATAACACCCAACCTCTCCAAACATAAAAAAAATTCACAGAATTGAGAAACGAACATCGTCCCTCCCATCAAAAACCAACGAACCAAAAATGGACGAAAAAAAATGGAAAAATGGCGGCTTTCCTCTACCTGACGGAAAATGGTACAAGGGAAAGTGGCGGACTTCAAGAGATAAACCCAGAAGCAGAAAAGCAATGACCATATTTTCCTTCTTCTCCTTCATCTCGTTCTTGTTCTTCCTCCTTTGCTTCGACGTTGAGCCTGAAATCACCGATCGTGCTCTCGCCGTCCGCCACCAGTATATCTAGCCTTGCAAACCTCTTTTGCTTCAAAATCCTTGGCTACGTACTCGAGCCCGAAATCGGGACCGAATAAGGAGTAGAAGACAAAGAAGCTCGAGAGGCCAGTCGGCAGCCGGCGATTTCTGGAGCCACGGCTGGAAAGTCGATGACGGCGACGAGGACAGAGGCGAGGAGGGAAGCGCTTAGGGTGAGTGAGAGGGCTCGAGACAGAGAGGAGGGGGGCGCTCGGGGTGAGTGAGAGGGCTCGGGACAAAGAGGAGAGGAGTGCTTGAGGAAGAGAGAGGTAGAAGCGGGAAGAAATAGCACGCGCTCCGTTGACAAAAAGAGAGAGAAAATGCAGCAGGCCTCTCCTTCTTCGCCGTGCCGTCGACCCCGCCCAAGTCCGCTAAGTTCTCCCTCGCGACCGAGCGGGCCAGCGTCAGGGACAACGCCCGGTCAGCGGCGGGGAGCTTGGTGCCGCTCGGGAACGAGACCGAGATGCCAGAGGCAGATGAGCGAGGGGCGGAGGCGGAGGTGGAGGCGGAGAGAGGTGGGATGCGCGGAGAAGTAACAGAGGAAGGCTCTGAGCGTTCTTGGTTATTTTACGAGGAGAGAGAACCCGCCCATTCAAGTGAGGAGAGAGAAAAATTTTGAGTGGGATGAATCGCTGACCGTCCTTTCTTCTGCAGGAGCCAAGCCGAGCCAGCCGAAAATGAGCCCTTTTCTCATTTTCGAGGAGGTCCCGCTTGGGACAGGTGTTGGTACGTGAGTGGTATGTGCGCATCACGTCAGCGGATGACGTGGAGCCCCTGTTATGGGTCTGACAGTGCTTGCATCCGAATTAGTCAAGGCCCAAGGCTCCGTTTACCGGGAGGTCACAGACCGAAAAAGAAAAAGAAAAAGGACAACTTATTGTATCCTTCTTTTTATCTCCCTCCAAGCCCAGGTGGCTTCACATTTGGAAGGGCCGTCTGCGGTAATTCCTTAGTGGGATGCCCCCTTGCCCCGTTAGGTTGCATTCTTTATTTTAACCTATTGGTACTCGCATGCTTTCGACTCCTCGTTGATAGGTAAATATTTTTCTTTCCTACCACTAGGAAATAAGAGAGGCGACATTGCAAAGTGTTTCACCCCATAGTGGATCTCTTGTCTATTTTATCTCCTTGAGTCTTTTAAGGGTCATATTCTTCGCTAACTAATTTAATAAAAACATTAGATTCTCTCTTTTAGCTAGATGCCAATCTCCAATTCAATCTATAATATCATGAACATCCCCTACTCGTGCATATTTGCGCCTAATGATGATGATATGCGTGTTAATCTATTGAATTAATTAAATTAAATTAATTTCCTTGGGAGATATTACATAAAAACGCATTGGTCTAGTGGAAAATTATCAAGCATTGATTCTTCTATTGATTAAATTAATTTCTTTGTGTCACCAATAAGTTATACCAACGGTATGAGTTAGGAGCAATTGTAATGAAGTGTGACTCCTATGATTATTCATTTTTTTTTCACTAATAATTCAAATTTTTAGTGAATCAAATAATATTTTTTTCTAATCAAATAACATTAATTGATTTTTTAAATTAAAAGTCCAAAAAAAAGTTCCCTCACTACTTGAAAAACACATTGGTTAAGGGCGCAGTTGGCAATAGGCCAAATAGTGAAAATTTTTATTCTTTTTGTTTTGAAAGTAAATTTGAAACTAAAATCCGTTTGATAAAAATTTTGTTTCCGGGAACAAATTTCTATTTTATTATTCTTGGAAGTAGATTTGGAACTGAATCGAGAAATTAAAAAAAAAAAGTTTATTCTTTGTTCCTGAGAACAATTCCATAATCGAGCAAATCCATATTTATTCTTTTCTTCTCTCTTCTTCTTTGCTTCTTGTTTTTCTTCATTTTCTCTTCTTTTTCCACCACTGTCGCTGCCATCGACTACATCATCCGCCAATCACTGGAGACCGATTGGGTGAGCTCCGGCGAGCCTCATCGGCAGCTAGACGAGGCTCGGCCGAGCCCTAGTTGGGCTAGGTGAGCTTGGCTTCACCAGATTTAGGCGAGGTCCAGCCTGGCCGTGGGTCGACGACCCTCCGTTGAGGTTGTTGGCCCTCATCTAGTCGGTCTCGGTGACCGGCTGAGGAAGAAGAGAAATAATAAAATAAAGAAATAAAGAAATAAATTATTAAAAAATTAAAAGAAAATGATTTGGAGTAGAAATTTTGAGAACAATGTAAAACACAATTCTATTCCAAGATTAAAAATTTTAGATAGTTATTAGACGTTTTAAACTACTTGGAAATTATTCGCAAGAATAAAATAAAAAAAATCATTTCTATTAAGAAATTGTCTTTGAAAATAAAAGCGTTACCAAACACGCTCTAAATAGTCATCGGATCCTTCTTATCGACTTTTCTTGGACCCAATTAACAAGCGAGTTGAATTTTTAAGAAAATCGCGCGCCTGGGTGTCTTGCTCCGATTGTATGCGCGTGCGCAACGGGTAACGAGTGAAGGGAGAGAGAGATGTCAGGTCACGAGGACTGTAATGAAAAAGAGAGAATGGCAGGGGGTCACAGACAGGATGGGATTAGGATAAAAAGAAGAAAAAGAAGGTGGCCCACAAGAATTAAATCAATAAAGAAATAATTACATAGGACAAAATGGATTCGATCGAGATAAAGTTTCTTATGCTTGTCAAATACATCGTGATAACTTTATCTTTTTGTTCTCCAACTTTATCATGATGATGTTGGCGAACAAAAAGAAAATTCAAAGGTCACTGACAGCGAAAGTAAAGTTCAAGTAATCAATGACTTTTTATAATTATTTGGGTAGATATTACTATTTAAATTTCAAATGATAAAATTGAAATTAGATTGCAATCAACCACAATCTCATTAAATAGCGCGGCTAACCTCATGAATCATATAGTAAAGATTCTAAAAACCAATCAAATGATCTAATAATTATTAAATATGATGATGCATGTAGACTGTTCATTTACTACAAATTATCGACACTTGAATTTTAGCCAGCTAACATTTTTTAAATATACCAAAATAAATATTAAGAACGCCCAATTCGTCCATTTTCAATTTTGCACGAGTCTAATTCATCAGACCTTTGCCCACAAGCTGTGGCACCCCTCGATGGCCCCCGATCCGATTAGAGTCGCCACAGTACGCTTACCATTCACTTTTCCTAATAACATGTCACTCTGATACCATTTCAATTGCAGCGGGTTCATACAACCATGGGGGTTTACATTTTTTTTTTTTTTGATTAGGTCCCTTGCGCAGTTCATATACGGAAGCACATCTAACAAACTCCCTTCCCTATATTCAGAAAACGATGCACACCTACTAAACATCTTATATAAGTTAAAACTGAACACGTTTATTTACATAGAGTAGATGGACATCTTTAGTCGGTACATCAAAATGCCGTAGTTTTCTATACTCGGCTACACTTCAAAAGATGACCGACATCTCCTCCCACAATCGTATGCTTAAGGTCCATCAACCAGTGTCGGCGTTCAAAGGTTCCCTCCTTTGCTATCCTTCTCCTTGCGGTCATATCCAACCACTTAAACCATCTACTAATCTGAAATGTTATTCCCCAAAATGGGTGAGTACAACCACTCAGCAGGTAAATGAATCCAATAACCACTCAATGCATCATATAAGTCATACATGCATTGCAGGCATTACTTACCTTGAAGCCATGCGTATACTATCATGCATCAATCTCATAATCATATACATGTCATTATCATAATCACATCATCACATCACACATGTCATCATCATCATCACATCATCACCTCACACATGTCATCATCATCATGGCATCATCATATCATATACATGCCATCATCATCATGACATCACACATGTCATCATCATCATGCATATCATCATGCATCTCATATCATGGGTGATCATCATTATTTCACATCACATATCATCATCATCATCATCATCATCATCATCATGCATATCATCATGCATATCATATCATGGGTGATCATCATTATTTCACATCACATATCATCATCATCATCATCATCATCATGCATATCATATCATGGGTGATCATCATTATTTCACATCACATATCATCATCATCATCATCATCATCATCATCATCATCATCATGCATATCATATCATGGGTGATCATCATTATTTCACATCACATATCATCATCATCATCATCATCATCATCATCATCATCATCATGCATATCATATCATGGGTGATCATCATTATTTCACATCACATATCATCATCATCATCATCATCATCATGCATATCAGCATGCATATCATGCCATAGTTTAATTTCCACTTTTAGCTTTCAATTTGATCACCACATCACACATTCCTCAAATCATCAATTTCATCATCCCCTCGGGCAAAGACCTCCGAGGCTTTCGACATTCAGCCATCCCAAGCCACCGGGCATCCGGCTCCCCACATTCCGGGCATCTCGCATCTCAACTAGCATCACGAGGCATTCCCTTCGGGCAAAAACCTCCGACAGGGCTTCCGGCATTTACACTCCCTGGCCGGGCATCCTGCACCCCAATCCTGGCATCACAAGGCATTCCCTTCGGGCAAAGACCTCCGACAGGGCTTCCGGAATTATGTACCGACATACCACCAGGCCTCCCTTGGAATTACGTATCGTATACCACCGGGCATCCCGACACTCCCGGGGAATCTCCGGAATTACACCACTAGGCCACCGGGCATCATCATCCACCACAATAATCTCCTCATTTAACATTATCCATGTTTACCGATTTCAGTCTTAATTTAGCATGGCATATGGCGTGACATCCAACAAGTCATACTTGGCATGGAAATTCACACATGCATCTCAAATTCAATGTCATGCATACATCAAGACCTCACCATACATGCAACATGGTATAATTATTTATGAAATAAAATTAATGGAATTTATGGCCAATAAAATAATCCATTTTTCATGCCCTTTTTCATTTATTTAAATTCCAGCTTTTTGTTATTTCCAAAAATATTAAATTTAATATCTATAAATTCCCAAAAATTAAGGCAAGTCATAAACTAGCCAATAGGATAATAATTTCATGCAAAATGTATGGCCAAATAGAATTTCACACAAATTCGCAATTCTCACAAAATGGCATGTCATTTTCGGTAAAATCAGAATGCACAGTTTCTGAAGAAATTCGATTAAAATATCCATATGACCTCCAAAAATTACGAAATTTTACCGAGTTATAGCCAAGAAATTTTCGTACATCTTTCATGGAGAACTCCAAGCCATATTATTTTTAGATTATTTTCTACAGTCTCACGAATCTTCTGGTACCATTACCGCATCGTCCAGTGCATGCTTCTCCGAAATACTGAGATTTCACCTACCTATTATCTTTCGTTTTCTCTGAATTTTGGATATGTTATACAACAAGATTTCCTCTACAATTTTTATGAAGAGATCTAAGTCAAATAACCAGATTATAGTCGTCATTTAGGTCCATGAAGTCTCGGGTGTCTCGAAATACATCACCAGAATCATCGTCTTCAAGATCTAGTTGATTTATTAGGCTATACTTGTTCATTTCACTCCAAATTTTAGTATGTTGTAGTTTAATATGTCCCCTACAACTTTCATTAAGAAATAGAAGTGATATTCTCATCACAAACTAACATGCAATCACGAATCCAGCAAGAGGTCAGTAAAAACTCTCCAGATCTGAGGTCTCCGTATAATAAGACTTTAACCCCTCAAATCTCCATAATTTTCCACGAAATTTCATTATGTTGTATTTCAAGATGTTAGCTACAACTCTCATGAAGAAATAGAAGCCAAAATCGGACTCTAAACACACATGCAAGCTCAAACAACATTCTGACTCACAAGATCCGAGCAAGAACAGTCACACCATTCACACACAACTCATCCATGCTTCGGTATTTCTCATCTAACACCCAAGAATTCAACATGCAAACAACATTCAAGCATGAAATAGAAGCTAGAGGACTCCCACTTGCCTCTAAATCGGTCGGTTGACGGCGAACACGGCGGCACACGGCGGTTCCTCCTCCTCTCTCTCGGTCGTTCCCCTCTCTCGCACGATCTCTCTCTCTCTCTCACAACTCTCTCTCTCTCTCTCTCTCTCTCTCTCTCTCTCTCCTTGGGCGAGCAAATGGCCGGCCACCCTCTCTCTCTTCCTTCTTATACCCCCCTAGAACTCATCATTAGCAATCATGAGATTGCCTTAACCATGGCCAATGCATGGCCTTCTCCTTTGCCACTTGTCTTATTGAATTTTGAATTGGGTTTGGGCTTCTTGGGCTTGGGCCATCCGGCCACTCTTGGCCCTCCCCCTTGCTCGACGGCAGCCCACTTGTGGGCTTCAATGGGCCGGCCAACTTGGCCCATTAAAGTTCCACTCTTGGGCTTAAGGCCCAATCGAATTTTTACCCTCTCTTTTTTTTTTTTTTTTGAATTTCTTCTATTAATATTTTTAAATTTCAATTTTCATCTTGGCCAAAGTCTTGGGGCATCTTGTTTATTGAAATTTAATTTATAAGGTACATGGCCAAGCATAGATTATTAATTTATCAAATTTAAATTTTCACAATCATATGCACAAATCATCTAATTAAAAGACTAATGGCTAAAGCATAAGCCATGGAAATTTTTATCACCTAATTAGAGACTTTAACACACCTTATGGCTTGGCTTTGAATTTTGGGATGCCACATAAACCCCAGTCTAAGCCCATCATCCAAAATCCATCACTCATGCCGATTGAGAAATCCCAATGATGAATGGCTAATGAATATGTATTTTTTAACTATTATATTTCTAGGAATAATTTTTGATTAAAAATTATTTTTTTTATTTTGTTCCCATAAACATTTTTAAAGCATTTGAAGGTGTTTGGTAATTGCCCAAAATTTCTATTCTCGAGATTGAATTACATTTGGTATCATCTTCAATATTTCTAATCCAAACTATATTATCTTAATTTTTAAATTATTTTATTATGTTATTATCATTTTCTTATTTTTATTATTTTATTATCATTTTCTTATTTTTATTATTTTATTATCATTTTCTTATTTTTATTATTTTTTTTTCTTTTTCTTTATCTACTTCTTCAACCTTTGGCCCGTTGTCAATCTTAGGATGATCGACGATCGGCCAAACGAGGGTCGGTGACCTTGCCGAAGGGTTGTTGGCCTCCGGCGAGGTCCAGATCTGGCGAGGTTGAGCTTCCTAGTCGCTAGCGATTGATGGGGCGAGGTCCGGAGAGCTCGCCAAAGGTGGCTAGTGGCGGTAGCGGTGGAAGAAGAAGAAGAGAAAAGGAAGAAAAACAAGAAGGAAAGAAGAAGAGAAAAGAAAATAAAAAAAATTCAGTTAACTTGATTCTAGAATTGTTCTCAGGAACAAATAATCATTTTTTTTTTACTTCTCGATTCTACTCCAAATCTATTCTCGGGAACAAATTTGTTCCCAATAATAGAAAATTGAGTAAATGGATTTCTGTTTCAAATTTATTTCCGGAAACAAAAAAATATAAATTTTCATTGTTTGACAAGTTGCCAAATGCACCCTTAAAGAGCACACTAGTAAAACTTCAGATTCTTTTCAAGTTGAACTATGGACAGAATGATCTAAACGCACCTTCGACTCGCAAAAGGCACGGCGACGTCCCATTAGGACACTCCATAAGGCCGAGGATGAGTTGGGTATTACAGGTTCTGTAATCCATACATTTACTCATTCAATCATCCTGTGAAGCTCCCCATTGTGGACATGAGCAGTCAAGAATCCAACATTGGGACATCACACAGAGCATGCCATCTTTTCTGAGTAGAAACATTGCATTTCCTTCCATTGTACATGGTGTCGAGGAACGCAACGGAGAAAAATTGAACTTAAGGGGTCCGGCACCTCAGAAAAGAACTTATCATATAACCCGAACGGAGGATTTCACTGAGAATCGGAGACATGAAGATGCTCATGTGAAAGAAGATGAGAAGGAGATAGTCGAGAGAAGAGAATGGGAGAATTTTCTATTGTATTCTGCATTGATCAATGTACAATGTTTACATTGTTTATAATACAAAGTCTGTATATGAAAAGCAAGTAAATATTTTACAATATTTATATCCGATTAGATCCGATACTAATTGGATGTAGATCCGATACTAAATGGATGTAATTGATCTTTGGATGATATTGTAAATCTTCACGCGTATCTTCCAACACTCCCCCTCAAGCTGGTGGCTTGTAGATATCCAAGACGCCTAGCTTGTTTAGGAGATACGTGTGTTGACTTTGACACAAGGGTTTGGTGAATACGTCCGCCGGTTGCTCTTCTGTTTGAATCCCCAGTGTCTCAATTATCCCTTGCTGGATCTTTTCTCGCGTGAAATGGCAATCCACTTCTATATGCTTCGTTCTTTCATGAACTATTGGGTTCGAGGCAAGTTTGAGGGCCGCATCGTTGTCACAAAATAATTTGGTTGGCCCTTCAATTTGTACCCCAAGATCTCGAAGCAATCCGTGCAGCCATACTATCTCACATATGATCTTTGCCATGGCTCGATACTCTGCTTCTGCTGAGGATAATGAAACAGTTGGTTGCTTCTTTGTCTTCCATGAAAGTAAAGAATCCCCTAACTTGATACAGAACCCTGTTATGGACCTCCTGCTCATTGAACATGTCGCATAATCTGCATCGCAATATGCAGTCATTCTCATATCACATTTCTTAGAGAGAAGAATTCCAAGTCCTGGACATTTCTTCAGATACTTTACCACTTTGAGTGCTGCATTCATATGGGACTGCTTTGGGTTGTGCATAAACTGACTAAGAGTTTGCACAGCATAACTAATGTCCGGCCTGGTCATAGTCAAATAGATGAGCTTTCCAACAAGTTTCTGATAGCTCATTGAATCTTTCAGTACAGGATCAGATTCTTGAGAGATTCCAGCATCATACTCTATTGTGGTCAATTTAATATTCTGCTCTATCGGAATTACTGTGGGCTTACATCCCGACAGTCCAACTTCTGATATGATTTCTAAGGCAAATTTTCTTTGGCTGAGACATATTCCTTGATCTGAGCGAGCAATTTCTATTCCAAGAAAATACTTTGGCGGCCCTAGATCTTTTATATGGAAAGTAGAGTGCAAGTATTTCTTGAAACTTTTAACAACCTTCTCATCATTGCCCATAATCAAGATATCATCTACATATATCATCAAGTATATAGATGATGTACCTTTGGTCCATGTGAAAACAGCATAATCAAATTTGGACTGTTGAAAACCAGCAGCTATTAGGGACTCAGAAAATTTGGCATACCATTGTCTGGATGCTTGCTTGAGCCCATATAAGGATTTGCGGAGGCGACATACTTTATTCTCCCCCTGTCTCCGTAAATCCTGTGGTATGTCCATATAAATCTCTTCAGCTAAATCTACATGCAAGAATGCATTATGGACATCCATCTGATGTAATGACCAGTCCTGGTAAGTTGCTATGGAGAGGAATGAACGGACTGTAACATCCTTGGTTACGGGTGAGAAAGTTTCGTGATAATCAAAACATTCTTTCTGTGTGAAACCTTTTGCCACTAGTCGGGCTTTGTATCTTTCAACCGAACCATCAGCTCGATATTTGATTTTGTAGACCCATTTGCATCCAATGGGTTTGCGATGTGGAGGTAGACTAACAAAATCCCATGTCTGATTGTCCACCAATGCCTGCAATTCTTCTTCCATCGCCTTTTGCCATCGCGGGTCAGTACTCGCCTCTTCATAGTTTGATGGTTCTTGTTCTTCAGAAATGCGAGTAATACAACATCTATGCTCCTCGGATAACCGATCAAAGGAAACATAAGAGGAAATTGGAAAAAGAATACCTGGATTTCACTCCACATATGTAATCCTTGGTCCAAGTTGGAGGACGTGTTGTTCGTCTTGACCTTCTTGGCTGAATGTCCTCAGGAGAAGACTGAGTTGCTAGAATATCTATAGGCAAGGTCTCCAATGTAATCCTCTCATTTGGTTCTTGATCCGTGTCTTCTACTAAAGGTGTCATTGGTATAGTGGATGCAGGAGCAGTACCTGTATTAGCTGAGGAAGGGAGCAGAACATATCCGGGATCATTGATGGATTCTTCGATATTGTTAGTGTGAGAATAGTCCTGTCTGATTCCTTTATAGAAAAAGGAAAAAAATCTTCTTGGAAGGAAACATCTCTACTAACGAAGAATTCACCTGTAGAGGGATCATATATTCGGTATCCCTTCTGTAGGGTAGCATACCCCATAAATATGCAACGAGCTCGTGGACCCATCTTATCCTTAGGCCCTACTATAGATGCATAGCATAGACATCCAAAAATCCTTAAATGATTAAGATATGGCTTCTTCCTAAAAAGAATTTCAAAAGGGCTTCGACCGTTAAGAACCTTGGTGGGCATACGGTTGATCAAATATGTTGCAGTCAATACACATTCCCCCCAAAAGGTATCTGGAATGGAACCCTGAAATTTTAAGGCCCTGGCTACTTCCAGCAAATGACGATGATTCCTTTCCACTATTCCATTTTGTTGAGGTGTGTATATGCAAGAACTCTCATGCAAAATCCCTTGAGATGATAATAAAGTCGTACACTCAAGATTGAAAAACTCTTTCCCATTGTCTGTCCTAATTTTTTGAATAGTTTTCCCAAATTGGGTTTTCGACAGAGAGAGGAAAGTTTTTAAGTATGAAATGACTTGACTCTTAGATTGCATGAGGAAAATCCATGTAGCCCTTGAATGATCATCCACAATGGTAAGAAAGAAACGAGAGCCATCATGATTCGGTGTATGATACGGTCCCCAAACATCCATATGAAGTAAAGAGAAAATGTCAGTTGCACGACTTTTGCTCAATGGAAAAGGGTTGCGTGATTGCTTTGCAAGTGGGCAAATATGACATTGAGAATAGGGAAATGAGGAACTATGACCCAATCTGGAATGGAAAATGAAATTTTTATCATTGGTAGTTAGATTACACAATGATTGTTTATTGCAATGAAAAAAATCCAGATTCTTGGGTGAACTTCTCCAGAAAAATAGTCCATCTGATAGATTACCCCATCCCATCAGTTTCCCAGTCGAAAGGGCCTGAAATTGACAACTATCAGCATTGAAGGAAACTTGACACGAGTTCTCCTTACAGGCTCTAGACACAAATATAAGATTGAACTGGAACAGAGGAATATATAGGACATTTGTGAGAATGATTTCAGAACTAAGATTAACTGTCCCGGTTGTAGTAACATGAGCAGTATTCCCATTTGGTAATTGCACTATAATGGGATTATCCAGTTCTTTATTAATAGTGGTAAACAATGTTTTCTCACATGCAATATGATCACTGGCTCCAGAATCAACAATCAAAGTATTTCTCGATATATTGTTTATTCGACAATGAGAAATACCTGTAAAGCTGCCCCCCTTTTTTTGAACATCCAATTTGTGCAATGCCTGCATCAACTACTCATATTCAGCATGAGTGATAGGATGATTTGTACCCGCCTGTCCTGTAAGTTGATATGCTGCTGCTGATATTTCTTTGCCCTTTTTTTCATCGGGTTTGCCATGCAGCTTCCAGCAATTCTCTATGGTGTGATGAGGTTGTCTGCAGAATTCACAATATAATTTGGCCTTATTTTTTGGATTCAGCCCATAGGAATTAGACCCATAAGAGCTCTGCCCAAAAGAATTGGGCCCGCGAGAATTAGGCCCATATGGATTTGGCCCATGGCTTCGCGAAAGGTTCCCACCGTTGGATCCTTTAATGAGCAAACCATCTCCACCGTCCAGATCTCCATGTGTTCGCGCCCCTCTCCAGTCGTCTAATTGTTGCGTGCGATCGTGACCGTCCACGGCAGAGCCTTTAAAAGGCTTAGCCTCCGCGAACCCTAGGGTTTCATCGCACTTCCTGTCTAGGGTTCGTGAAGCTCTCTCCGTTCTTGCGGCGAGGGCTAGGGTTTCCGCCCCCTTTCCTTCGGTCGAAGCAAGCCTTTGGCTTTCTTCTTGCATGGCAAGTTGAAATATTCGGCCGATCGAGGGTGCTGGCTCCATCGCGAGTATATGTGACCTGAAATGGAGGTAAGAATCATTAAGGATAAGGAGAAATCGAGTCCCTGTCCTTTATCGCCTTATACTGTTGAATGGTTGTTTCGGGTCCATTTAGTTTCTCCTCCGCTACTTCTAGCTCGTTCCAGAGCGCTGACAGCTTGTTGAAGCACGTTGTCACAGACGTGTTTCCTTGCTTCAGTTCGGTAAGAGCTTGATGTAGCGAGAAGATTCTCGCCCGATCCAGTTTCCCATACATTTCTCTTATATTCTCCCAAAAAATTTTCAAATCTTCTGTTGGGGGCAACCCAGCTGCTATCTCTGGGCTGATGCAGTTGCCTATCCATGTCCTGACCAATTGATTGCACTTTTTCCATTGTCGCCCTAATTTCTCATCAGTTGGAACCGGGACGGTTCCGTCGATAAATCCCTCTTTGTCTTTTGTTACGAGGGCTCGACGGAATTCGCGTGCCCAATTCGAGTAATTTTCGGATCCTGTGAGGGGGTGACTGATAAGCTGCAACTCTGGTCCGTCGGCGTTGGATACATATAGCGCGTCGCCGGGTTCTGGACGACCCATGGCGGCCGCGAATGGAAAGGGTATGAACCCTGTTGGGAATCCTGAGTTTGTAGACTGTCCCGCACTCAAATTTTCTTATCCGCCCGTCTGCTCAGGGCTGATGGCTGTGCCTGCCCCAGTGTTGACCGGTAGGCCTCCATCGGTCTGCACACTCTGGTAGCCCGGCTGTGATGTACCTGGGTTTAATCCCTGGATCCATGGGTATGGCATCCATTGATAAGGATACCCCGAGAAAGGTAACCCTGGATTGAACTGAGCCGGATTTTGTTGCCACTGTGTATGCTGAAATGGTGTTTGACCTTGGCTAGGATGTTGCTGTTCAACAATGGATGAGTTTGATCTGGACGAAACATGTGGTGTCGACTGATCTCCAGAGGGTAAGGTGACTTCTTGTGGGTTGGTCATGATGAAATTTTGTTTTGTAGATTGATTCTTTTTGCAGATTCCGAATTCCTCCCGAAGACTGCTCTGTTCTGCAAGAGTCGCAGTAACAAAGACAGAAAGGAAAAAAAGGCAATTCGAACAAGGATGCGGAAGCTAGGTCAGAATTAGAGGCTGCTCTGATACCATGAAAGAAGATGAGAAGGAGATAGTCAAGAGAAGAGAAAGAGAACGGGAGAATTTTCTATTGTATTCTATATTGATCAATGTACAATGCTTACATTGTTTATAATACAAAGTCTGTATATGAAAAGCAAGTAAATATTTTACAATATTTATATCCGATTAGATCCGATACTAATTGGATGTAGATCTGATACTAAATGGATGTAATTGATCTTTGGATGATATTGTAAATCTTCACGCGTATCTTCCAACATCACTCGTTCAAGAACAACAAGATGAACTGAAGAGTCAACAAGAGGAGAAGATGAACATGGAAACCAAGAATGGAAAATAAAAAATAAAAAAGCCTTTGGACGAAAATGCCCCTGAATATGGTTTGGAAAGTGGCATGTGAGATACACATGCTACCTAGGCCCTTATTTGAGATTAAATTGATTATTTCAAGCTATAATTTAAGGAAAGAGTCCACTCTTCTCCTTTCTTTTTTCTAATTTTCAAAAATGAGCTCATTTTAGGTCTTTATTTGAAATTTTTCCCAAAAAATGTGCTCATGCGTTCTTTTGTCCAAAAAGATGAGATAAATAAATATTTAATCAGCATATAATCAAATTAGCAACGTTGGTAAAGCTGACTAAGGTGTTGGGCTGTTAACTTTTATGACAAGAGATGTTGCCTCCCCAAGAAATATCAAATAAATGAGTGTGTTTGGACTCAATGAAAGAAGGGGAAAACAATTTCGATGAATTTTGGAAAACATACACCCAACCAAGCTCTCAGCTATTCTTGCACCATCTTTTGCACTGACCCACTGAAAGTTCACAACAGAAGCCGTTCGCGAATTGAAAATTAAAGAAGGCAGAGGATAAATACGGGAGATGGTTCTTTTCATTGTGTCTTAAACACTCAGTATACCAGATGACTGAACATAGATCATTACCAGCTTTAATATATGTCAAAAGACAATCCCGCATATAGGCCACAATTCCTGGATACCGCAAGGATAGATCTGAAGATAGAAGACACGATCATGGAGAAAACACTTTCGATTTTCCATGCACTTGTTCTCTTATAACTACTGAACAAAGACAAGCTCGAGACATAAACATCCCACAAGGCATAGTGAACCTCAAGAAAGATAAGTTGCTCGCCTAATAATCACGACTATGGTCTAGGAACTAATGAAATGGCCTGAAAAGAGTACCCAAGTTAGTTTCATTTTTTGGATTATTGTTTGCTAATGGATCACACTAGATTTCCTAATTTCTCCATTTTTTTCCGCTTGTCTACTTCTATTGCGACTTTGGGACTGGAAAAAAAAACTTGAAACACAGTTGCAGTCAGCAGTTTCAGTGGTCATTCTTGGACGGCACTAGAATGTCATGAAATCTTTATGAGGCTCCAGAACTCCTCAAGTGAGAACCCGTATCAGTCTCATGGGACTGAAAGTTCTGAGAAAGGACATGGTAGAGGTTTCTTTGCAATATAAACAGAAAAGTGTTAAAATAGAATGTTTTCCATGACCTGTTTTTTGTCTTTTCTTCTGAATGTTCTCAAAACAATTTTATCCTTTCTTTGAAATACCTACATCTAATATAGGCCTAATTACCCAAAAAAAAAAAACCTCCGTATAAATGAACTCACTAAATTAAATAGATAATGGAAAGAGTTGTAGACGATTTGATAAACAAGAAAAAAAAATGTGGGAATAGATGACACCCCATTAGAAACTCTGCTAATCTGTAAGTAATCTGCGTTCTGTACTTATGGGCTTTAGGGTGTATGATGTTCCGAATGTGCACTGGCCACGGGTTGGAGTCGGTGGGGAGAGAGAGATGGTCAGGGAGAAGATTCATAAGGAAAAGTGAATGGCGATCGCCATTACCTAGGTCTTGTTTATTATTCGTCACTCTGTCGTATGGAAGGAGAAGTGAGCCCATCATTTTCATGTTCTCTTCCTCATGATTAAGGGAAAAGTATAAAAAAATCCGGAACCTATTGTATTGATATCGATTCTTTCTCACACCCTTCAATTAGATCAATTTAGTTTTAAACATTTTCACATTGGTACCAATTCAGTCCATTTGGCCAATTTTGACAGCCCAGCATTTACATGGATGCCGATCAGTGGCCAGATGCTGACATAACAATTTGTAAATAATTTTTATTTTATTTTATTTTCAAATTTTTATTAATTTTTTTCCTTTCTTTTTCTTTTCCTTCTTCTACCTCCTTGGATTTTCCTTGCAAGCTTGCCGACCATTAGGCGAGGGTTGGGAAGCCCTCACCGGTCGCCGGAGAGGGTCGTGGCTCTTGCCTAGCCTTGCTCAGGGCCATGGGCAAGGCGGCTTTGCCCAAATCTGGGCGAGCCTGGCTGCGAGCGAGGAAGAAAAAGGAAAAGAAAAGAAAAAATCAATAAAAAAGTCAAACAAAAATAATAATAAAAAATTAACAAATTAGTGTCCGACCACTGGTGGCAAGCCAAAATTAGTTGAATGGACTAAACTAGTACCAATGCAAAAATGTTTAGGACTAAATTGGTCAAATTGAAAGATTTATAATTAAATTGATATCAATGCAAAATGCTTAGAGCTTTTTTGGTACTTTTTACTCATGGTTAAGGTTGTGGAATAGCAACCTGGACCGATATATATTAAATTTTATATTTTGAAAACCCTAATTAACTCTCTCTCACGCTCTCTACTCCGCCTTCCTCCTTCCTCGGTCCTCAATCCTACTCACGCACGCTCTCTCTCATAAAGAAACCCTAACCTTTGGTCGCCTCTTAGTCCTCCTCACACATGATCCTCTCAACTCTCTCGCCTCATCTTGCTCTCAATCGCCTCTCAATTGACCTCTCACCTTCGGCCCTCTATCATTGCATCACAGTTGCAACCTCGCCTATGGCGCTCCATTATAGTCATGGTTTGCCTCCCTCTCTCACTCTCGTCTCAAAGTAATGGCCATTCTCTTGCTGTTATTGCTTGATTTATGTTGCTGGAATGGGAATTCTTATGTGAACACGGAGTTAATTATGCTAGAAATTATCCAACGCCCAATTTGGTATCTTTACTCTTTTATCGAAAAAGTTTCTCAATCTTTTTTTTCATTCATTTTTTTAATATATATATATATATATATATATATATTTTTTTTTTTTGGTGACCTAGGGGAACCCCGCACAGCTGACAGCTGGGAGTAAACCCCTAGGGAGGTACGTAGGAAACCACCACCCACGCATCCCGGGTAAGTCGCCAAATGATCCGCCTGCCTCCTTGCAACTTGCGTTGCAGGGGCTTCGAACTCCAAACCTCCTGCGTGGAGGTCTTGGAGCCTACCAGCGGAGCCACCACGGCGGGTGGTTTAATATATATTTTATGTTTCGTGTAACATGGAAAACTACATTATCATGCAAGAGTCCTCTAACAACAAAATTTAATACACTGAAAGTCTAATAAGATATATCAATATAAAAATTAATAAAGTGTAAAGAACCCAAAAAATGTTAAACCTAGATTTGTAATTGAGTTAAAAATAAACTAAATCCCGTTATGAAATTCTTACCAAAAGGCAATTCCCCTTTTTTCTTTATATTTATCATTTCCAATTTTTATATTTTTCTCATGGAAAAAACAAGCTGAAACCTAAAATAGCATCCAAGGGAGGCGAAGCGCACACTGTACGGACTAACGCCCGGTCTGGATGAGGGCGCACGTAACGCCCAAAGTAAATCACATAGGATAAGCTTGTGTCATGAACTGGATTCTCCGTACTCAAGTACCATTGTGAGTAAAGCTTGGTGTGATCACAATGAAAAATGAGTGATGCAGGAGGAATGATACAATTGATTTTTAGGAATGGCATTAGGGCATTTATGCTAGGACTTTTAGGATAGAACGATTATAACTACCAGGAGCTCTAAAAGTGGGTTTGTCTTCACATGTATAAATTGATCGGGAGCTTATGCTATCCTCCTAATGAGGTAATGACAAGCCAAAATTAGCTACTGTGCCATAATGTTTTGTTTGTCTTGCTCAAGGCATTAGATGCCCAGGCTAAATTGAGTATGATATAATCTCGTGTGAGGATGTGATTCATTGTATTGTTCTTAGGAACAATTATAAAAAGAAGGCTATTTTGGTGTTTTCGGCTCACCAGGCACCGCACGGGCTATTTTGCGGCCAAGTAGCCAAGAAACTATTGGCCGTGACAATTGAATGTCAATTGCAAAAGTGCTTGGTGCAAAATGGAGAAGTGAACACTAAGGCCCTGTTTGTTTGTGTTCTTTTTTTCTGGTCATGAACATAATTTCTGTTTTTTTTGTTCCGGGGAACAAAAAAAGAATAGAAACCCGTTTGTTTGCATTTTTGTTTCAAATCCATTTTTTTTGTTTCCGAGAACAAATTTGGAACAGAAATAAGAAACAAAAAAAAAACTTGTTTCTTGTTCCTGAAACACTTCCGAGAAACAATTTTTCTCTCTCTTGTTTTTTTCTTCTCTTGCTTTTCTTTTTCTTTTTTCTTTGGCCGGTTGCCGGCCTCGGTCATGGCCGGCGACCGACCGTTGAGGGTCGGCAACGCCGTCGAGGGCCGGCGACCTCGTCGGAGTGTCGCCAGCCCCTAGCGAAGCTCGGCCTCGCCGTGGCTAGGCAAGGCCACTGGCCCTCGTCGGCCGGTCGCCGGCCATGGCCGAGGTCGGCGACCAGCCAAAAGGAAGAAAAATAAAAAAGGAAAAATAAAATAAAATAAAAATATTAAAAAATTAAAAGAAACAAAAAAATTATACAAGTTTACCAAACGTGTTACTGTTATTTTTCTATTCCGAGAACAAATTTACCAAACGCATTTTTCTGTTCAAAAATTGTTAATCGGAACAGAAATAGTTTTTTCTATTTCTGTTCCCTGGAACAATTTTTGAACATAAACGTTACTAAACGCATCTTAAGACTCTATTTGTTTCGCCAAAAATTAATGATTTAAAATTTTTTTTCTAGAAATGATTACTTGTATAACTTGAAATAATTATTTAATAAAAAAATTTCATTTACAACGATTTATGTTTAAATATTTTTGTGGAAGATGAAGATATTTTTTGTTCATTCTTTTGTATGAATGATAAAAGCGATCAGTTTGCAAAAATATTTTTCAAATAATTTATTTTCTTCGAAATAAATGAAACCTAATTCTAACATTAGTAGACATCAATATAAACATGAGTATGAGAAAATCAACTAACGTGACACTTATCAACCAAAAAAAAATAAAAAAACTCACATGACTTGATGAGGCTCACTGCTAGGGGGGAAGCCGGCTTGAAGGCAAAATCGTTGTTCTTGGGTAAGCAAAACATTATGGCTGGTTTTGATGAGAACATTAAGATGCAAGCACATGATCAAAACATTAAACAAGACATAATCGAACCTCATATATGTAAGACATAAAAATTCATGATGCGGAAGCCATGATCAACTAAAGACAAACCTCCAGCCATTGTTTGTAATCATGTTCGTCTGAAAAACCTGAAATCAAAGAAAAATTGGGGACACGCTACTAACCCAATTCCCTCACGTACTAATGGTGTATTCTAAATATGAGAGTTTGTGTTAGACCTTGTCATCACCCTTCAGAAATGAACGTACATTCCCTTTTATATACCGTCTCCTATCAAGACGGTTACCAAATGGACGGTTGTCACGAAAGAGTATGAAGCATGGAAAAACTTTATGTCGAATAGTCGCAACATTAAGAGAAAAATGTGGGTCTAAAATGTGGGATCATAAAAATAAATAACATTCTCCCACTTGATCCCATCATTTTCATCATACGGATTAACCAACTAATTCCATAAAAAATTTATGCTTAAAGAAAAGAAACAAAACATATGGATCATGACGACATGTCCTCTAAAACTGAGTAATATCTTCCATGTATCACAATGCATCTTATTTCTTTAATGTCAGCCTATACGTGACAACATATCTTAATGAATAAACCCCATGTTTATTCCAGAACCAAGGATAAATGTTATTCTCATAAATAACAAAATGTGTACACCAAAATTGAGAATCAACATTACAACTGGATGAAAGTTTCATACAACAAAAATTGTTCATATGACGACAAATCACACGATGGGACCTATTCCCATACTAGTTACATGATCCTTATACTTCATTGGTGGCATGCCTTTAGTTAAAGGATCGGCTATCATAAATTCAGTGCTAACGTGTTCAATGACCACTTTATTCTCCTTAACACGTTCCCTTATGGCTAAATATTTAATGTCGATATACTTACTTCGACTGCCACTTTTGACATTTTTAGCCATAAAAACTGCAGCTGAATTGTCACAATATATTCTTAATGGCCTAGAAATTGAATCAACAATTCTAAGCCCAG
The DNA here is from genome assembly GCA_028830015.1 of Eucalyptus grandis x Eucalyptus urophylla. NCBI lineage: Eukaryota > Viridiplantae > Streptophyta > Magnoliopsida > Myrtales > Myrtaceae > Eucalyptus > Eucalyptus grandis x Eucalyptus urophylla. Next base: position 39,837,138 of record CM054189.1, read on the forward strand.
TAATGAAACTATTCAATCATACACCATGCGAGGTAGCCTCAAAACAAGAAACGAACTCAGCCTCCATAGTGGAAGTAGCAGTCAAAGTCTGCTTAACACTTCTCCATGACATGGCTCCGCCAGCTAACATAAAAATGTATCTAGATGTTGATTTTTGTGAATCAACGCAACCCGCGAAGTCCGCATCCGAATAACCGACCACTTTCAGGTTGTCAGTCCGTCTATACAAGCATATAGTCTTTGGTACCTTGAAGGTATCCCATCACTTTCTTTGCAGCTCTCCAGTGGTCTAAACTTGGATTACTCTGATATCTTCCCAACATTCCCACAACAAAAGCGATGTCAGGTCAAGTGCAAACCTAAGCATACATCAAACTTCCAATAGCAGAAGCATATGGAATGTTGTACATTTGTTCCCTTTCTAAATCGTTCTTCGGGCATTGGTTCAAATTGAACCTATCACCCTTCACAATGGGTGCTATGCTTGATAAACAATCTTTCATCCGAAATCTCTCTAGGACCTTATTGATATAGGTTTCTTGAGATAGTCCTAAAATACCTCAAGGTCTATATCTATGGATCTTAATGCCAATGACATAAGATGCCTCACCCATATCCTTCATGTCAAAACTCTTAGAGAGAAATTGTTTCACCTCATGTAGCAACCCCTTATCATTGGTTGCAAGTAATATATCATCTACATACAACACAAGGAAACAAATTTTACTCCCATTGACCTTATGGTATATACATTGATCCATGACATTTTCTACAAAACTGAATGAAGAGATAACTTCATGGAACCTTAAGTACCATTGGCGAGATGCTTGTTTCAAGCCATATATAGATTTCTTAAACTTGCACACAAAATGCTCACCTTTACTAGAGGGGAATCCTTCAAGTTGTTTCATGTAAACCTCCTCCTCTAGTTCTCCATTGAGGAACGCCGTTTTCACATCCATCTAATGTAATTCCATATCAAAATGGGCAACCAATGCCAAAACAATACAAAGAGAATCTTTCTTAGATACATGAGAAAAAGTCTTCGTGTAATCGATTCCTTCCTTTTGAGTGAATCCTTTGGCAACGAGTCTAGCTTTATATCTTTCAATGTTACTTAATGAGTCCTTCTTAGTTTTGAAGACCCATTTACAACCAATGGCCTTCGCACCATTAGGTAACTGAACCAAATCCCAGACTTCGTTAGATGCCATGGAACTCATCTCTTCCTTCAAGGCATTGTACCACAAATTAGATTTATCACTATCCATGACTTGTGAAAACGTTTCAGGATCATTCTCAGCTCCAATATTGTAGTCAGACTCTTGTAAATACACAATATAATTACTAGGAATAGCCGATTTCTTTATTCTAGCAAATCTTCTCAATGTTGCATCAACATTCTCTTGAGGAGCGTGTTGTCCAACTGGTTGTTCAACAGTTTCTGGTAATTACTGAACAACTGGATCTACTAGATCAATATCAGCAGGTTGTGGAACTTCAACGATTGGTTGTTCAATAGCCGGCTGAACTGAAGGGGCATTATAAGCAACAACTAACCTTAAACTTGAGGTGGAAGATTGAGTGTCTAAATGATCTTCCTTAGGAACAAAGTCCTTCAATTGATCACTCCTACTAATCAAGTCATTTTCAAGAAATTTTGCATTTCTTAATTCCACAATCCTAGCGGTATGAGATGGACAATAAAACCTGTATCCCTTAGACCTTTTCGGCATATCCAATGAAATACTCACTTATGGTCCTTAGGTCCAACTTCTTTTCTTGTGGATTATAAACTCTCACTTCAGACGAGCATCCCCAAATGCGCACATGATGCAAACTTGGTTTCTAACCCTTAAATAACTCAAAAGGTGTCTTTGAGATAGCTTTGGTTGGAACTCGGTTTAATATGTACACTGCCGTCTTAAGTGCTTCAGTCCACAAGGATTTAGGAAGTTTGGAGCTGCTAAGCATACTACGCACCATGTCCAATAAGGTCCGATTTCTTCTTTCCGCTACGCCATTTTGGTCTGGAGAACTAGGCATAGTATATTGGGCAACTATCCCATGCTCTTGAAGAAATCTTGCAAATGGACCAGGTGCTTGTCCATCTTCAGTGTATCTACCATAGAATTCTCCACCTCTATCTGATCTCATGATCTTAATTTGCTTATCGCATTGTTTCTCTACTTCTACCTTAAATACCTTAAAGGCATCTAATGCTTCATATTTATTATGAATCAAGTAGAGATACATATAACGTGAGTAATCATCTATGAAAGAGATGAAGTATTTCCGACTATATGAGTCCATATCCGGACTACAAATATCCGTATGTATGATTTATAATATTTCTATACTCCTCTTGGCACATTTCTTTGTCTTGTTAGTCTGCTTTCCCTTTATACAGTCCACACAAGTATCACAATCAATAAAATCTAAAGTACCGAGTACTCCATCATTTACTAATCGCTTAATTCTTTCTATGGAGATGTGTCACAATCTCCAGTGCCACAACATAGAGGAATGTTCTTTCACAACACATCGTTTCATACCAGCTTTATCATGAACATGCATCGCATCATAATAGGCATTGTCTTGTAAATTAATTCGAAAAAGACCATCAGACAAAGTACCACTCCCAACAATTTCAGATTTAAATGATAAACAGAAGTTTGAATCTGAAAAGTTAAAGGAGTATCCCAAAGGTACAAGTCTTGAAACTGAAATTAAGTTTCTAGAAAAACTAGGAACATAAAAGATCCTTTCCAAAGTCAAAACAAAGCCACTATTGAGAAGTAGTCTACATGTCCCAATAGCTTCCACATACGAGCGCATCTTATTTCCTGAATAGATGCTTTATTCACTTCCCATTGGCTTCCTGTGGTTTTGAAAACCCTTTCTTCTCAAGCCAGGCCTTAAATTTGACACAATTCTTCTTTATATGCCCATTCTGTTTACAGAAGAAACATTTAGATTCTTTTTTAATGTCAGCTTGGGGAGGTATTTTACCTTTTGCCTTATGCTTGCCATGGCCCTTATTCTTTCCTTATGTTGCCAAATGAGCACTTTCTCCTACCATAATCAGTCTTTCTTCCTCTTGAACACACATGGTCATGAGTTTATTAATTGACCATTTATTCTTATGTGTGTTGTAAGAGATCTTGAAAGATGCATACTGTTGTGGGAGAGTGTTCAGAATATAATACACAAGAAAAGATTCAGATATCTCAACTTTAAGTTTCTTAAGCTGAGCTGCAATGTCCCTCATTTGCATGATGTGCCCACGCACACCTCTAACACTAGTAAGCTTCAATGATGAAAACTTCATAATCAAGGTCATGGCATGCGCATTCTCAGAACTCTCAAACTGCGCATCTATGGCCTCCAATAAAGCCTTAGCATTGCTATGCTAAGCAACCGAACCACGAATACTATGAGATATTTTAGCTCTTATAAACATCGCACAAATGCGGTTGGACCGCTCCCATTGGTTATAAAGAGCTATCTTAGTTGAAGTGCTCGAATCAGTAGGAGCAGGTGGTTCGTCTTTCTTTATAGCATAGTCAATGTCCATCCACCCCAATTGAAGAAGAACTGACTCCTTCCAAACTTTATAGTTCTCACCATTCAATATGGGAACATCAAACTTAAATTCAGAGAAATTCACAGGTTGCGAAACTACATATCAAATAATCATGCTTATATCACAAAATGTGAGGCAAATATAAATAAATCATGTTTTATCAATGTAAATATGTCACAATATGAATCACATAACATAAAAACTACATGTGGGCTAAGTTTTTAATTTAAATAGATTCATAATTACTTCATTAAGAAACTACCATATTATATGCCTTTTCTTAATCCCTGTGGGTAAATTAAGAAAAATAATATAATATTTCATCCTAATTAATCATATTAATATAATGAAAATTCCTGTGGGATAAAATTCATCATATTAATATAATTAATTACAATCAATGTCCATTTCTAAATATGATCTGGAGGCTTTTAATATATAATTTAATTAATTAAAGATGATGTGGCCACTCTCTAATTAATTAAACATATGGACCATTGGACATTTAATTTCATGCATAAAATACTCATAAAAATGCATGAAATGACATAATAAATAAATACATCAATGGCAGAACAGTAAATAAATAAATTGGGGAAGGGCAAGTTTGTAAAAACATGAAAATTTTGGGGCAAAAGTGTAAAAGGAGCCGTGCGGAAAGGGAACGATAGGCACGTGCCGAGCAAGCGCCAGAATCCGTGCAGGCGCGTGCCCCGCACGCGCGCTGTTCAGCCCGCAGGGGCGTGCCTCGCACGTGCGCGGTTCAACTCGCAAGCGCGTGCGCCTGGCAACTGCCGTGTGCGTGAGAGCGTGTGGCGCGTGGACTCCACGCACCTGCAACCGCAGCGCGCGCATGGGTTCCACGCGCCTTCTTCCTCGCGCCCAGAACGAATTTCTTCGCCGTTTTTTGCCGTTCCGCCGCGGTTTCACCGACCGTTTCTTCTCCGGCAGCCCATCTCATACACAAATGAATAATCAGTTTTGAAGAGCATGCCGGCACGACCACATGGGTCCAAGTTTCAGCAAAAATGAGCAAAAATTGGCCCCAAATCAAACGAAAATTTCCCAAAACACAATTCCTCAACCACCGCGACTTCCGCCACCCGATTAGCCTCCGGCGAACACCGATATGCCGAAATAACTCATGGCTAATATTCCTCATGGTGGTGCGACCGCAGGGTCCGAATTCGAGGGGTGGGTCGCCAGATTTTGCCCGGAATCGGCAAATCTCTCTTGGCCTCAAAACTTCAAGTTACTGTTCATCCTCAAAAATGCCCGAAAATACACCAAAAATACAACAAAACAAGGCAGAGGTACTAAACCTGCTCTAATACCAAAATATAGAACATAAAAATTCATGATGCGGAAGCCAGGATCAACTAAAGACAAACCTCCGGCCATTATTTGTAATCACGTTCGTTTGAAAAACCTGAAATCAAAGAAAAATTGGGGACAAGCTACTAACCCAATTCCCTCACATATTGATGATGTATTCCAAATATGAGAGTTTATGTTAGACCTTATCATCACCCTTCAGAAATGAACGTATGTTCCCTTTTATACACCGTCTCTCATTAAGACAGTTACCAAATGGGCGGTTGTCACGAAAAAGTATGAAGCATGGAAAAAATTTATGTCGAATAGTCACAACTTTAAAAGAAAAATGTGGGTCTAAAATGTGGTATCATTAAAATAAATAACAATATCTGGGCTAATCAAACTAGTAAGACCAAGATAATGAGTTTGCAACACCCGATAGGGCGACAGATTATGACAGATTCGGCTTTAAACTACAATTTTGTGCTCGACGGATCTGATGAACGAAAGATGACAGAGAACACAAGAAAGAAAAAAAAAAGACTCCCACGCTAAATGATGGAAGAAAATAAATGAACAAGCTTGGATGGACCTCTCTCAACTTATTCTCGTTTCCTCAACAACTCTCTCTCGCGCGCTCACGGCCAACCGATAGCTCACGGCCGAACTCACTCTTACTCACTCACTCACTCACTCACTCACTCACTCACAGTTTGGAGAGCTATGGTAGATGCTCTGCAGCTCACTCTCTCCCTCTTTATTTCATGGCTTGAATGTTATGGAAATGCAGAAATTTCTTCTTTATACTTCCCAATTTAGGCTCACGGTTTGGACCGGTTTTTAGGGTGCAATGGAGGTCCTCATCCAAGCTCAGAATGGTGAGGTCTTTTGTCCAATGGTTTGTACTATGCATGGGGTTATTGGCCGGTCAAAGGGGAGGGGCTTTGTCCATTGGTTTGCGTCATACTTCAGAGTCATTGTCCATTCAAAAGCGGAAGCCTTTTTGTCTAAAGGTTTGTACATGCTTGGGAGTTCAAAGGAAGTCTATTACCCCTTCGATTTAGGGGTGTATGACCGGCCAAGGACATCCCATCTTGACTAATTTGGTTCAAATTTAACGTGCCATTGTTTCCCTATATGGTGTACCTAAAAAGGCCTCATTTGCTTGTCCAATCTTTTCCTATTTAATCACCAACGTATGCGGGCAAATTAAAAGGGTTAATGATGTGAAAATGTGAAGCAAAATGGGTGGTGCGAGAGTGGTCATTATTTGGACGAATTTTAAGAGTAAATGATGAGGGCACAAAAAAATGAGAGATACGAGTTTGAGTCCACGCAAACTGCAATATGCTAGTTTATGCAATTTAGATGTTTTTTGGCTAGGGATCCAATTCCAAAGGAATTCGATCCTTAATTTTCTTACGAAATGCACAAGGTCTACAAGCAAAAATTTTAAGTGTACACACTATATCTAAATTGAAAGGAAAACCAGAAAAGATGACCAGCATGTAATGAAAAATTAATATAAAAATTAACGATGTCCTCGCGTCAAAAGATGCAAAACATCCTTATCTTCAGATAACCCTACGACAGCGTTGATTTTGGCAGGGGAATTCATAGACTTGATCTAAAAGTAGGGAGACACATGCTAACTAAAAATTTGTCCAATCAACTACAGGCATAACGTCATGAACCATAGGTAAATAAAAACTGAGAAGTCCATCGGTTTAGTAGCCTCTCGGACTGTGCCGTAGCCAGACGGATCTTCATTCTGCTGCGTCCAAACATAGAGTGACCCGGTTTTCTAAGTGACAAATCTGCCAGAAAGTTGCATATACTTGAGGCCTTTAATTTCGCCAGCTGAAATTTTGACGAGAAAATCAACCGGTGCACAACTTTCCTTTTAAACGTGCCCGCACATCCTTCCGCGCATTCTGTACTTGCACCGAGTTCTCAGCCGGACATTCTCTGATATTCAGCTTTTCCAGAGTCGTCAATTTTTCTAGGCCTTCAATTTGATGGATCATTTTGCATCGTCTGATCTCTAAAACTTTCAGCGACTTCAAGTTCGAAAGATCAGGTAAACTATCGAGGTAATCACAGTAGGAAAGAATCAAACTACCCAGTGAGGTTAACTGGCCAATCCCATTGATATTTCGTATTTTGCAGTTCGATATATCTAGCCTCTTCAGGGCTTTAAGCCCTTCAAACCCTTCAATCTCTTCTATCGCGGAGGGTGGTCGGCGTGCTTTCGGGTCCCCATCACTTAGGCACAGCTCCTCCAATTCCTTTAAATTTCCAAGATGGCGTATCGCTTTCATCCTTTTAGAACTCACGCGCAGACATATTAGAGAAGGGGCAAGCTTCGGCAATTTTTCAATTTCATTGCACTGAATTAAATCCAGGGTGTGAAGACCAGAGATGGTGGAGACTTCAGGGGGTAGGCTAGATATACTGGAATGCCCCAGCGTCAGTGATCTAAGACGATGTAGCGCCTCAATATCACCAGGAATGGCCCCCTTTAAACTCGGGCACCACGAAGCGTGTAGTTCTTCGAGATTGGTTAGATTCCCAATCTCCCCAGGAATCGCTCGAATGAAAGAAGAGTCCATTCTCAGCACTCTCAAGCTTTTCAGCTTTCTTATTGAATCGGGGAGTTCAGGGATACTAGTCGCCGATATATCCAACTCCTCTAATGACCTCATTTCACCGATAGAATATGGAAGTTTCCCCAAATAACGGCAATCCCTCAATGACAAGCGTCTTAGCTTGAGCAGCTCCCCCAGTGAGCTCGGGAGCTTAGAAATTTTGGCACCATCTAATGAGAGTTCGGAGAGAGCAGCCAGATAACAAATCGAACTGGGCAGGTGAGTCAATGGGAAGCACTTCAAGCCACTGAGAATTTCGAGTTGCTTCAAATTGCCTATGGAGATGGGGATCTGCCGTACAGAAGTCCCGTCAAGAAAAAGCTCTTTCAGAGCTGTCGTACAACCTAGTTCCACTGGCAACCCGTTCAATTGGGAGCAGAACTTTAAATTCAGGGAAACTAAACGTTTCAAATTGCCAATTGAAGGATCTAGCTTCACCAAATGAGAACATCGTTCAAGAATCAGGATTTCCAAATATTCGTAACCAGAGAAGTCGGGAGTGAACAGTAAGACAGAGCACCCAGTAAGATTCAAGACTTTCAATTTATTCATCTGCAAAGCCAAAACGTAAAACACGCACATGGTCAATTCGCAAATATTTAATTCGAGAAAACAAACATAAAACAACCAAATGAATACCAAACCACCTTGATTTCACTCCAACCTCCCCATTCTTCCGTGACTTTGCTCCAGGACAGATCAAGAATGACCAACTCTGTTAACAAAAAATTTTTGGCACTAAAATCCAGAGGACACCTTTGCCAACAGAGCCACCTTAAACTAGCTAATGCACCTTCAAAGTTTCCGGAAACTTTGGCATTATCCAGCCTGAGAAACCTTAGTTCTGGCATCATCTGAAAATCTCCAGCTGTGTAGTCAAGGCAGAGAGCTTCAACGTTTTCCATTTCCTAAAATTGACAAAGTAACATAATCATCAGAAGCTGTAAGCCCCAATACCCATCCGAAAATAGGATATTTTCCTTGCCCTATGTGCTAAAGTGTACATATATGATATGATTCCTTGAGAAAAAATGGAAAAAAAAAATGTAGCCTGTATGTCGAGGTGTTTGTTTTGCCGATGACAAACTGAACCGAAAGTTCTTACCTTCTCCTGTATGTAAAATTTTCTCCCAATTGGATCTCCAGATCCCTCTTGCTCAAACATTTTTTTGCCAAGGCGCCTCAGCAATCTGTGCATCTGCAATTCATTGTTTTCTCCAATTTTTGCCAGGGGCACCAGAATGCAACCAGAGGATGGATAACAATTGGGCCACATATATGAAGCAATTCGGGCATCCACACCAGAGATGAAACATGCTATGTCCAGAAATATATCTTTTTGCCGATGATCCAGTTCTCCGTAACATATATCCAATAGCTCTTGAAGGCCAACCATAGTCTTTTGAGAACTCATCGGACGTGCTTTCATTGCCTTCTCCATCTTTTCCCATTCTTGTATTGATTTACCCCGCAAAAATGAACCGATGACTTCAACTGCTAATGGTAGTTTCTTTGTAGCATTGACAATGCGGTTTGAGAGTCCATCATAATCAGGCATGGAAGATTGCATCCTGAAAGCATGCTTGCAGAAAAGTTCAAAAGCTTGACCATCATCCAACTCACTAACCTTATAGGTGGCAGCCTTGTCGGAATCATACCCTCCGAGAATTTCCTCATTTTGAGAAGTCACAATTACTCGACTACCTGGACCAAACCAATGAAGCTGGTCTCCTACAATAGCATAAAGATCGGATGGCTTTTCCACGGCATCGACAACTATTAGAACTTTCATTTCACAAAATATATCCACGAAATCTTTTATTGTTTCATCAAAAGAAAGATCTTCGTGATCTCGTTCAAGGATATCACATATAAACTTATTTTGCAAAAACTGAATACCACGAGAATTTTGGGTGGTTTCTTCGACCTCTGCGAGAAAGCTACAACTGTCGAAACAAGAAGAGATCTGATCGTATACAGCCTTGGCAAGAGTCGTCTTGCCAATTCCATCAATTCCATAGATTCCAATAATGCACACCTCATCATTGACTTCCATTTCCAGTAAGTCGATGATTTGTTTTGCACGATCATCAATTCCAACTACATTCTGAACAGCTGCAATTGCACAATAATTTCTATCGGAAGTTTCCCCGTCTGCCGGTTGCTCTCTACCGTCATCTTCCATTTTCTTCATCCTCTGCAAGAAACAGAATTTTCACCTAAGTATAATCGTAGACGGTGAAAAGAACAAACATCACCCGATCAGTGTCTCTCTCATAACATTCCTTTAGTTCCACGCATAGATACAAGATATTCATTTGTCATCAAATTATTCTTTTTGATACAAAAATACATAGACACTTATTCTATCAATCTCTCATCCATAATTCAATATCTACACACACAATATAAATAAGGAAACTTAGGTAGTATTGTAATCAAATTAGGCCTCCATTTGTTTCGTGAAAAAAGAACGATTTGGATAGAAATGATCACTTGTATTGCTTGAAATAATTAGTTAATTAAAAATATTTTCATTATCGACAACAATTTATGCCTAAATAATTGGGTGGATGATGAAAATATTTTTTATTTATTCATTTTTGTAAGCGATACAAGTAGTCATTTTTAGAAAAAAAAATTCAAATCTTTATTTTTCGTTCTTTTATTTTTCGTGAAACAAACAAAGCCTAAATGACATTAGATCTTAGAAGTTGGGTGCTTAATTTACTGACCAGATATTTCAACATTCAAGAAATCATGTTATGCACGTCACAACAATGTTCACGGTAATTAATTATTTCTGTTCTAATCTCTGAAGTGTAAGCAAGCTCCCAACAGCAAATGAGCATTATGCAAATAGGACCAACGTCTTAAAATTCAGATGGTAGACTATTTTTAGACTCCGACTATGCAATGATCGATATTCAGTTTACCTCCAAATACATACAATTTTCTTCGGTTCCTTCTGCATCATCTTTCCCCCACAGTTTCTTGTGTTGATGTTTCTAAGTCGAATGATCTACATTCAATTTTCGGAGATAGTGGGTCTTGGACTAATGGAAAGCAATGCCTAAATATTCTCACCGAAATCCAAATACAAGTATGTTCCGATACCACACTCTCGTTTACAGGTACTGAGCTTTTCTTGATTGGTTCCTTCCTGTCACTTGGTTACTTTACATATAATTCTATCCTTAAATTGAATGTCAATTATCAATTGAAAATATTGTCTATTCGGTATGGATTTTTGCAAATTTCTTGTTCAGTTCATGTGTTTCCTGTTTACACTGGCACTTACATGATTTTCCTGAGGCAAGCACAAATTGACAAAGATCGACAATCGACAAAGAATTGAAAATGATTAGTATGTGGGCGAGTGATTGGCATCCATATTAGAAGGGATAAAAGTAGACTAGGGAAATGAGGTAAAACATGCTGCTATGGTAAAAAAAAGTTGGAATCTTTTCGGAGAAAGATAAAATTATTTTTCGTGATTCTTCATTTTGGTCCCAATTCTTCCTCATTTAAGCACCAGATCGATTTTATTTTATTTTTTTCAAATTCGTCCCTTCGATGACTTTTTGATGCAAAACCTGCTGGAAATGAACAACGCCCTACTCTACAGGGCACCTGCATGTCAGCACACGTTTATTTATCAAGCACATCTACATAAAAGTCATTAAGAGGACGAAATCAAAGGGAAAAAAGCAATACTTGTTGAGAGATTAAGATGAAAGTAAGGTGCATGAACCAAAATAAAGAATCGCAAATAACATGAGGACCAAAAAATATATTTCCGTTTTCCTGACTAAATACTAAATATAACAATCTCACAGACCAGACATAGTATACGTAGAATTACTTTTGAAATCATTTTTTCATTATTTACGGTCTTGACCAAGAATAATTCAAACTCATACTACTCAAAACCAAAATGGAAACAACTAAATCATTTGTTTCTCTTTCTAGCTAAAAGCAAAAGGCCGTCGAAAAATGGGAAACGAACACGCACCTCCTCCAAGAAAAGCAAAAAAAAAAAAAGGTAAGAGTCTTGCTATTCTAATTCCATATCCAGTTTTGTTTCTTTTTCTAAATTTTACGTTATTATATTAATGAACTTTAATTCTTCATCATATTTTCACTTTAATTACATTAATCTATTCTTTTTGGATAGTTTTGTCATACTTCATGCACTACTATCTTTTGATGGTAATTATTTATTTCAATTATATATAATTTCAATAGGAACTAAAAAAGAGTTCTATCTCCTACTTTTCGAATGAAAATTCTATAACCATAGGATACATTGTTTCAAATCAGTTTACGAAAATTTGTATGCTGTTCTATTATTTCTTAATTTAAAGTAATATGCTTCAATATTAGCTAGTGTCTCTTTTCATAAGTTGCAGTTTTTAGTGAAATAATGTTTTCCCACATATAAAAGTTACATCCTAATATTTTTATGAATATTTATTCCAGCAATATGTGGCTTAATTTACTTTGAAATAGTCATGTATTACGAAAATACGTTATTCTCATGTGGTGACGATATGCTGTAATATTAAAATCACATAATCAACTAGTCAAGCCCGTTGGCGGCAAATAATAAAATAAAATTAGTCAAGCCCATTACATATGCATGTATCCGCAAAAGAGCAAATAAACGGGTAAAGCAATTATTTGTTAACCGCTATACATGCTGGAAAACTAATTAATGCAACATAATCAAAGTTTTTTTTGGGTGGGGCGAAGATGGGGTTATCTACTGCTGTTAAAAGTTTACGGGCTATTTGCGCAACAGCGACAAAGTTCAAGAGGGCACTTTATACTAACCCTAGAAATTATGACAGCAAAATAAACACATTACATTATATCCAACACTCAATTATATAACAACAAAATAAATTTAAAAATTGCAAAGATGAAACTTTTGTTTGTAAATTTATTTCATTTCTACAAAACAACTTTTCAAATCAAAAGGAACACATCAAAGGAACGTTAGTTTATTTGAAATTATTTAAACATCATCTCTAATAAATTTTTGTCATTGGATTAAAAGATATTTTTTCATCCATGTAAATTTCAGAGTAATATTTAACTTTTTACAATGTGTAATTTTTCCGAATTATAGCATCAAATTGAAATTAGAACAAATAAATTTTCAAACCCATACATTCACGTACGTCTACTGTATATTAATGAAGATGTCACACCTTGTTTGGTTTATCCAGAAGAGTCTCTTCTTTGTAACGCTTCAAAGATGTTGCACCTTGTTTGATGAAGTCCCCACACCCTGATATTTCGACGAGGCAATCATCCTGTATATTTGTGCAAAATGCATCTATCACTTTTGTCAAAGACATGCACTCTTTGACATCCAAGGATTTCAGAGACTCTAGCTCATGAAGGCCCTCAACTTTAGTAAGTACATTGCACTGTTGGATTACCAATTCCCCCAGGTTCTTCAAGTCTGATAACCCACCTATTCTTATCAGAGATTCACACCCATAAACCCTCAAAGATTCCAATGATACGGAAAGATCCAAAACTTGTATCTCAACTAGCTTTGGACAACGTGATACCCACGCCTGGCGTAAGTTCCTTAATTCCAAAGGAATGTATAATCTCTCGAGCTGTTTACAACCATCAATATTTAATTTCTTTAAACGTGGAAGTTTTTCCAGTGGAATGGCTTCCACTTCGCACCGATAGAACTCTAAAGTCGACAAATTTCCCAAACTCCAACGGGAGGACGGAAGCTGCACAAGGGTTTCCAGGTCTAGGTAACACAAAGTAAGCTCTTCTAGATGAGAAAGAGAAGCCAACTCTTGAGGTGCAGGTACATTTAGCAGATTTAACTCTAACTTTTTCAGTCTAGATAACCTCCCAATCCACCTTAAGTCACATGATGGTAATAGGTTTGACTTGCCTGTATTACGAGAATCATCACTTAGTAGCAATTCAACCAAATTAGTAAAGTTTGATAGATTGGGGACTGAGAGCAATGATTCAGATTGAAGAAATAGAAAGGTCAAACTTGTGGGAAGCTCCGGCAACACTTGAATCCGATGACATTCTCTTAAATTCAGGATTACTAGAGATGACAATTCTTTAATTCCAACCAAAATTTCTCCTTTCATTTCAACACGCCCAGAGAGATCCAACTCCTCAAGATTTTTCAACATGTTGATGCCACTAGGTACCTGCCAAACATGCTCCAGAGAAGACAATCCACTTATTGATAAACACAATACACGTAAAGATTTTAACTTTTCAATGGAGGCAGACAGTTCTGTTAGCCTCGTATCTCTTAGAAGAAAAGACTCAAGTTTCCCTAGATCTTGGATGGAGTTCGGAAGTTTGATAATACCCGTATATGATAAGTCTAGCTCTATCAATGTGGTTATATTCCCAATTGAGCTTGGAAGTTCTCTCAACCTAGAACATCCCCACAATGAGAAGCGCACAAGCTTCCCTAGTGCCCCCACTTCTTTAGGCAAAACTGTAAGACCCTTGCACTCTTCAATCTCTAACTCAATCAATGACGGTAGATATCCAATGAAGCTTTCAATTTTCTTTAGCCTACTGCAACCTAAAAGAGTCAACCTCTCTAAACCCAAGCATTTAGAGAAATCCGGAGTTGTCGTTATGCCATGACATTCAATAAGTGACAGGACTTTCAAATTGCGCGCCCTCTGCAAAAATGGATGGCATGTTAAGAGTAAGATCCATTTAAAGTATCTATTGGGACTATTAGACTATAATTAATATATATAGTTTACCTTGATCAAGTCCCATGCTTTTGAATCATCCGTGAAGCCATTCTTGTCAAGCTTAAAAACAAGAAGATAATCCAAATGCATATTGTTTGCCTTAAAACCCTGATGAGGAGAACGCCAAGAAATCCATCTCAACTTTGAACGACATTTGGCAAAATCCCCAGTGTAAGTTCCATTGCCTAACTTGAGGAGTCTTAGATTCTGGAGCCTTTCAAACTCTTCATTTCTAATCTCTACGGAGTGATCTAGTCCATCTATAAGAAGCGCTTCAACCTTGTCCTTCCTCTGGAAGTGAAATATTACAATGATGTCAAGAAGTTAGTCAACTTCCAACTGCTATGTTTTACAACTCAAATGGGCAGGAAAAAAATGATAAAGATCCTTAAATATATATATATATATATATATATATATATATATATATATATATATATATCCTTAATCCCAATATAAACAACTTCTATTTCAAAATGAGATGCTGCTTACCTCCAAAGTTCCCATGATTTTGATGGCCTCTTTTGCAATCCACAACCTACTTTGCTTTTCGAGGTCATCTTGACTGTCTTCACGGACAATTTGCCTCCCCAATGCTATTAATTGATTATGCATCCAAAGCTTACCATTGTCCAATACCTTTATCAAGCACTTATGGGTAAGGATGTTAATTCCTATTATGGGATCAAGTTGACAATCGTCCCACACATAAATTGCATCTATCTTCTTCTCATTGAAAAAGAAGCATGCTATATCAAGAAAAATTTGTTTCTCAAATTTGTCTAGGCCATCATAGCTAATTTGCAACTTCTTTCGAACCTCTCTATTAGGTGCATTCCTTAAGTTGATCAACATCCCTTGCCAAAATTCTTTGCCTTGACCCTTAAGTAATGAACCTATCACTTCAATAGCCAAAGGAAGTTGTCCCGTGGTTGAGACAATTTCATTTGAAAGTTTACGATAATCATTGAGAGGAAAGTCCCTATCAAAAGCATGCCGACAAAAAAGTTGAAGTGCAACAGCATCATCCATCTTTGGTATCTCATACTGTCGAATGTCACTATTAAACCACTTACCTGGCATAATAGTTTGGTCTCTCGTTGTAATGATTATGCGAGATCCTAGAGCTAATGGACGTCTTCCTATTAGGTACTCAATGTGCTGTTTTTCAGCAACATCATCCAGAACCACAAGGACCTTCTTAGTGCTGAGTACTTCTTCAATCATCATCATTCCATGTTCATAATTATTCACAATTTCCACAGGTTTAATACCAACAATGTCAGATAGTATATTCTTTTGTAGCTGGACTATGCCCATGGTCAACGAGCATTCTCGAACGTTCTCAAGGAAGCAACAAGTCTTTCCGAAGTGGGAAGATAGTGTATTGAAGACAACCTTGGCAACAGTTGTTTTACCGATGCCACCCATTCCATAAATTCCAATAAGCTGCACATCTGGATGGTCAACATCTAATAATTCTGTCAACTCTTTTATCCGATCATCAAGTCCAACTAAATGTTCAGTTACTACTTTTTTTCTTGTTGCCAGCTTCACTAAAACCTTGTCAACAATCGATTCGACTATCAATGCTGGGCTGCCACGTACAAAAGTGCATTCATTAGTTGACTAGATTAACTTGATAAGATTGAAGTACATCACGAACGATATTTAAATTCACTGAATTAATAGTAGATTGGATAGTTTAGTAGAATTCACTTGATATGTTTTTCGCGTATGACCAAAGAAATTTCTGAAGACTACAATATTCATCTAAATGGTGGCCAAAGTTTACCAATTGGCTACTATATCATGTATAAGCAAAATTTCGGCATTTATAGCTATGTCTGAAAAAGATTTGAGCATTCGCAATAGAGAATCATGATCCCATATAATGTAGACAAATGCAACGTCATGTATTGAAAACTGCAACCTCGCGAATAAAAATATAATCCTGAAACCTGTAACTATTCCCCAGCCCCAACAATATAGTAGTTGTAACATTTGTGTTGGTTAACTTATGCATGTAAGTCTTCTATGGATCTGATTATGAGTATTATTGCATCTAACGAGCCATGTCACATCAAGATTTGTTCAAAATTGAAAATCGAGAAACCCGACTCCCGTGAGGTTAATTGGTGATTAAGAAATGAATACGTGTATAAATTAGGCGCACAATACAGGTTTGATTTTCCACACCATCAAGCATAAACATTTGTATGGTTGAGCCACCTGTTTGGGCGTTGGTTTTGACCTTAATTGGTCCACAGAATTAATAACATAAGTCTTAGTTTTGGAATTTAACTATTTAAGATGCACTTCCTAGTTAATATAGAAACAATATGGTAAGGCCCTGTCAGTTTGCTTCCAATAGATCCATCTGTTGGGGGCATTGACTACATTACTCAAAAGTATAAGAGGTTGCCAACCCGAAAAAGTGGTGCAAAAACAGCTCATTTACATTGGAGAAGATAATGGGCGTCTACATGTTATATTAATGCATGGTAGGCGTTAATTCACCGTAAGTTAGGTTTAAATTTATCAATTGACAACCAAATTATGTGTTGTTATTGATAAATGATGATAAGCATATTCAGTTGCTAATATAAACGCCATGTGATGACCCACAAAACAAGAAACAAATGCCATGCGGGGCCACGTCACTACTATGTTGCCTCCCAGCTCATCCATAGCTCACGTTCAAGTCGTGTGGCCCAATATTCATTTCCGCGTTTATTAGTTTGGATTAGATTAGATTGGCGATCACTATATCCAGGCTTCCTACTTTGCCTAAGACTAGGAAAATAGCCCGTCATGCTTTACATGTTCTCAGGATACCGTTGCTTCTATCGAATATTTAGATATGATTTTTCTTCACCGAATCTTAGTTTCCTTGTGTGATTGGTGTTTCCTGAGCACTCAGATATGTCTAAAATATAGACGGCACCAGATGCCATCTCTGATTTTTTTCGTCTATTTCCCATTAATGGAAAAATGGAAACTGATATGAATACAGATTATATGGATGAATGCAAAATCTGAAGTTGATTTTGGTAATCATCCCAGATGACAAACACAAGTGGCTGCCATCGAATATTTCGTAGCCTTACGAGACAGGGAACAGATAAAAATGGCTGAGAGCAAAGGATGTAAAGTCGAATGAGAGCAGCAATTTCAATATCTCCCACTTGAAAAAAGGAATAAAAGAAATCATTTGACAGGGCAACGTTGCATCTGCCAAAACAAAATAAGAAGGACTAGGTAAGGATCTTCAAAAGAGTATTACCTTTGATTTCCATCCCAGTTCCATCCCTTGATTCCACCTACTTCTGCAAGAGCCGCTCTCCACCTCTCTACTTCGTCTGGAAACCGCTCCTTGTGTTTCAGTAGAGCATCTTCATACAGTGGAGTCTTAAGTTTAACATCATCAGGTTTCACGCCAATAAAAACAGGTAAAATACTTTTTGTACCCTTCGACATAGACACGTTGTCTACTATATGCCCAAGATCACGGAGGCACCGTATACTGGAAGCATAAGTCCGAGAGAAGATGGGTATGTAGATTATGGGGTCGTCGATGGCATGAAGGTCTCCACCAATCGCTTTGCTGACGCTGAGTTTCTCATCATCCATGAATACGCGGACTCCAACATTTATCAATCCGTGATAGAGGAAATCTGTGAATCCATATCGGGTGTCGGGTCCTCTGAAATTCAGGAACACTTGATACTTACCTCCTGATACTTGTGCAGCATCACTACTTGATCCGGCCTCTGAGTATGCCATAGCTAGGAAGCTTATTACGATCCAGATGATCTCTCACCGAAAGAGAAAAAAGTTCGGTGTGGCGGGGGCTGAGCTGAAGGAATGAGCTGAGGTTTCAGATATGAACTAGGCAAATGAGTAAGGATGCCCTAAAACTTGGAAATTTTCAAAGACTACTTGGGAGACCGCACACCGCACAGCCAATCTAAAGGTTTTTTTGTTTTAAAATCTTTGGAGGAAAGGCATCGGTCATTTAACTAATGCGAATCGTTCAATCAAGTCTCTCAATCTTTTTTTTTTTTTTTTTTTTGGCAAGTGGGTGTCGAAACTATATATTTTTTGTTCGACTTGGCCATTCCCTTAAAATTATAAAAGGAGAGCTGATGTCATCATTAGATGCTGATGTTGGACCTTACGAGGCAATTATTATACATAAACTTATTTTAATAATTTTAATAAACTTCAAGGAAACAACAACTTGAAAAAAGTTTATTACTTCTGACCCCAAAAAAAAAATGAAAAAAAGAAGAAGATAAAATCATGCTGCACGGAAAGCGCAAAATGCGTGATTCCCTAGGGCAATCTTACTCGTGAAGAAAGGACCTCCGCAGGGAGGGACAGGCGTCCTTTTGACTTGACCTGCTTTTCCTATTAATAAAGAAAACAAAAATAGAGAACCAATGAGCAATGCGCGTTCTTTAACGATGGAAGGAGAAGATAAAGAAAAAGCCAAATAATTGGGCGCGTGATTCCCTAGGGCAATCTTACTCGTGAAGAAAGGACCTCTGCAGGGAGGGACAGGCGCCCTTTTGACCTGACCTGCTTTTCTTATTAATAAAGAAAACAAAAATAGAGAACCAATGAGCAATGCGCGTTCTTTAATGATGGAAGGAGAAGATAAAAGAAAAGGAAAAGACACAGTACTTTCTTTTTTTCATAGAAGAGAGAGGGTACTTTTTTTTTTTTTTTGTGGCCGTGAAAGAGAAAAGGAGAAGATAAAGAAAAAGCCAAATAATTGCGTGCGTGATTCCCTAGGGCAACCTTACTCGTGAAGAAAGGACCTCTGCAGGGAGGGACAGGCGCCCTTTTGACTTGACCAGCTTTTCCTATTAATAAAGAAAACAAATATAGAGAACCAATGAGCAATGCGCGTTCTTTAATGATGGAAGGAGAAGATAAAAGAAAAGGAAAAGACACAGTACTTTCTTTTTTTCATAGAAGAGAGAGGGTACTTTTTTTTTTTTTTGTGGTCGTGAAAGAGACAGTATCTGATAAAGCATTGATCTATGCCATGGATTAAATTTAGAAGTACGTGCCCTTTTTTCCAGCCACTACGGGAAAAAAAATAGGAAGAAAGAAAAAAGAAAAAGAAAAAAATATAAAGTATTATTAAAATGATTTAAAATCCTTAAAAACCTTAAATTGATATACATGTGGTAAATTTAACTCATATTACTTTTTTGATTATTAAAAGCCTTAAACCGGTACATTTATAACAAATTTATCTTGACTAACAATAAAAAAATCATACATTAATACATTTATAATAAATTTACCGTAAATTAATTTATTCGACCGCTAAAAATTACAAACTAGTACATTTGTGACAAATATATCATCTGTTAAATATTGATACCACAAAAAAATCACAAAATTTGTAAATTATGATAAACGAAGAGTAAAATCTTAAACTAATATACCAATCAACTGTCACATGTCATTCAACTTAGTAATTTGACAGTGAAATTTAACGGAAACTAATAAAATGTATATTTGTTACAAGTATACTAATTAAAGTTAAATTTGTCATAAGTATACCGATTTGGGATTTTCCAAGATATTAACCCTATTAAAAACTATCAACATTAATGACGACCGGCCAAAATTAATTGAATGGACTAAACTAACATAAAAAATATTGAAAATTAAATTGACACAATTACAATAAGTTTGAGATTTTTTTGCTAATTTTTTTCTTTTCTAAATCGCACTTTGAGTTTGTGGATAGGTAAAGAAAAAGTGAAGGCTCTCTTTTTTCTTTAAACAAAAAAAACCCTAAATTTTAGGTTTAGTCTTAATTATGTTCCATTTTTTTAAAACTTTTACTATAGTCTCAAATCTATCTGACATCCAAAAATTGCTATTTTTTTCTTTAAAATTATCAACATTAGAGCCAATTAAATATCAACATGCTTACCTTCGTATAAAGTAACAATAGTCTCTTAGTATTGATAATTTTGAAAAAACTAGTTGCAATTTTTGAACATGAGATAAATCTAGGACTATGGTGAAAGTTAGTGAAACTTTTTAGATAAAATAATTTTGGGACAGAATTGTTATTGAACTTAAATTAATGATTTTCAAGAGAATCAAACCAAAAAAACCAAAAAGGGAGGGTACTTAAGGACACATTTGATAACCATTCTACTTTCGGGAACAATTTCTGATAAGAAATGATTTTTTTTTAAATTTTATTATGGGAACAATTTTAAAGCATTTTAAGTCATTTGATAGCTGTCTAAAATTTTTATTCCTGAAATAGAATTGCGTTTGGTACCGTTCTAAAAATTTATAATCCAAATCATTTTCTTTTAACTTTTTTAAATAATTTCATTACTTTTTTTCTTTTCTTTCTCTTCTTCTTCTTTAAGGTTTTCCGATCATTGACCTTAGGATGATCGGTGACCTCACTGGAGTGTCACCCACCCTCGATGAGGTCGCACCTCATCAGCAACTAGGCAGGGCTTGGCCGAGTCCTGGCTAGGCGAGCAACCTCACTCAGTTCTAGTATGGCTGAGCTCGCGCAGCTGCTCACTAGATCTAGGTGAGGTTAAGTCTCGCTCGACCAAATGAGGTTTGCTGGTGGTTGGGCAAGCCTCCAGTGAGCTTGTCCAACCGGTCGCCAACGATCGGCGGTGGTGGCTGTTGAAGAAGAAGAGAGAGTGAGGAAGAACAAGAAAAAAGAGAAAAAATGGATCGGCTTAATTTTGGAATTGTTCCTGAGAATAAAAAAATAACTTTTTGTTATTTCTCAATTTTGTTCCAAATCTGCTTTCAGGAACAAAAAAAAAATAGAAATTTGTTTACGGAAACAAAATTTTACTAAATGATTTTCTCTTCAAAATTTACTCCTAAGAATAAAAAGAATAGAAATTTTCAGTATTTTTGTTAGGTGAAAATTTTTCACTATTTTTGTTAGTCATTGATCACCTTAGGTGATCAATGACATTTTTTATAAGATGTTAGGAGAATAAATTTTTAAATTTTGATGAAGTAAAAAAAAAGATAATGTACTTATAAATTGGTTGATCTAGGGCGCATTCAATAATTTTTTTTTTCGTAATTAATTTCTTTTTAAAAATAAATTTCTATTTTTATTTCCTTGAACAGTTTTTTATTAGAAAAACACATTTCGTAACCATAAAAAATTTCTATTTCCAGAATAGAAAAAAATATATTTTCTTTTTAATAATTCCTTTTAACTTTTTAATAATTTTTGAAAATTTTCTTTTTTCCCCCTCTTCTTCTGATGGCTAATGACGATGGATGGTAGTGGCTTGTGGCCGGTGGTAATGGCAATCGGGTAGAATAGGGAGAAGAAGAAAAGAAAAAAATAACTTATTCAAAAATTATTCCTGAAAGCAAGAAAATAACTTATTTTATAAATTATTTTAGAAAATAGAAAAATAATAATAAATTTTTTCTACTTATTATTTTTATTCCATACCTATTCTCTAGTCATTTTTTTTATTTAGAGAATAAAAGAATAAAAAAAAAACTGAAGCATTACCGAACACAGCCCAATCGCCAGAGGACCACCTTTTACATCGACTTTTCTTGGATGCAATCTACAAGCGAGTTCAAGTAAGTTGTGCATGTGGCAGTGAGCTTCGACGCGTGCATGCGTGGTGTGTGAGTAGTGAGCAAAGAGAGAGAGACGTCGGGTCATGACGACAAGAAAAGAGAGTGGCAGTGGGTGGTGAGAAAGAAAAGAGGAAAATGATGCGTTTGGTAAAGCTTATGTTCTCGGAAATAATTTCTGATAAGAAATTATTATTTTTTAGTCTATTCCCGAGAATCATTTCTAAACATTTTAAGCCGTTTGATAATTGTTCAAAATTTCAATTCCCGGAATAGAATTGTGTTTGGCATTGTTCTCAAAATTTTTACTTCAAATTATTTTCTTTTAATTTTTAAATAATTTTATTACGCTTTTCCTTTTTTTTCTTTTTTCTTTTGTTCATTTCTTTCTCTTCTTCTTCTTCAAGGTTACCAGTTGCCCGGCCTTGGGATAATCAACGACCGGCCATATGAGGGCCAGCAACCTCACTGAAGCATTGCCGACCCTTGGCTTGGCCGACAAGGCAGCCTTGTTGGCTGAGCCTCGCTAGGGTTGGGCGAGCCTCACTGATGGTTGAGCAAGCCTTCGACGAGCTCGTTAGACTGGTTGCCGGTGATCGGCGACGGCGGTGGAGGACGGTAGTAGCGACAATGGTTGAAGAAGAAGAGAGAGGAAAGAAGAGCAAGAAGAAAAAAGAGAAAAAAAAAATAGGTTAGCTTGATTCTTGAATTATTCTCGAGAACAAAGAACCAACTTTTTTTTACTTATCGATTCTACTCAAAATCTATTTCTAGAAAAAAAAGATTTACTAAATAGATTTTTGTTCCAAATTTACTCTCGGAAACAAAAAAATATAAATTTTCACTATTTAGCAAGTTGTCAAAGATACCCTAGAAAGACAAAAATCCAAAAAAGTGTCTCCGCCACAATTAAATTAAATTAAATTTTTTTTTTCTATAGTGGAGCCCACATTTTTAATAAAGAGAAATAAGCAAATCGAGGGTTGAGACAATGTACAGGATCTATCATTTGACCCACATTCTAAAAAATTTGGGAAATCAAAAGAAAATTCAAATTTTCATTGGAAGTACAAAAGATCCCCTCACTAAGAGGTAATCAATGATTTTTTTTTTTTTTATATATAATTTTGTGGGTAGACACTAGAATTTCAATGTTGGATCTTAACGAAGTATTTTTATAAATCACATTGAAAATTGTCAATCAAATTTTTATTATGCAACCCAATTGACCTCATAAATTATATCATATAGAATTCAAAAAACCAATTAAATGATATAATATTTTTTAAATTTGATGGTGGAAATAATAAATATTTATCTTCATAATTTTTTTTTGGGTAACTCGAGAACTCTTGTACAGCCGACAGCCGGCAAAATAAATCTAGAGCGGTGCTAGCGTAAGACCCACCACCACGACACCGCACTTAAGACTACTAGTGACGACGCGGGGATTCAAACACATTCCCTTCCGTTAGGGGAATGAGCCTGAAGCCAATGCCGCCACCACATGGGGTGGTATCTTGCATAAAATTCACACACAGTTTTTTCCCTTGACTGTTGACACGTTATTTTCTACCATCCAGATGTAATAAAGCCTTTCTCATTGTCACGGTATCTAAAAGCTGAACCCCACATGCTTATGGATGGAACATTTCTTTCGGAAAACTTATGAAAGTCTTCCTTTGCGTACCAAGTGAGTTAGGAACTAGCTTTTCGGGAGGATTACTTCTTACCTCCAACGATCTTTGTGGATTTCCTAACTAACCATCCATCCAAACGTGTTGGTTAATCTTCTACCTGAACTTATTTAAAGTCTTGCATTGATTTTGGAAAATATTTCCCATAGCAATGAAAAAAATTACGAAAACAAGTGAGGATTACATGCAATGACTTTTAATGTATTGTTGTTTTACATTGAGTCAAATTTGAATTATAGCTTATCACGTTTAAGTGTCTAATAAGTTACACCGTACAAAACATTTTACTTAATAAAGAAACTGAGTAAATTGAATAATGAAAAGATAATATAAGATATGTGTTGTATAAAAAATACATACATACAGTTTATGTAGCCTTTCTTGCTAATGTCAAATTCGCTTAACATAAGCTCACAAGGAATTGGTTAGCTGAAAAACCGAAAAACATAATTTAGAAATAATGTGTACGTGCGTGCACGCCTGTCTATATATAATTTTTGCTATTAAATTTCTCTTAATCTAAGTAAAGAATATTTCCCACAAGAAAATGTATTTAGGTAAGATAAAATTAAAATAAATTAGTTTACAACAGATCAGTAGAGTTTGAATATTTGAGAAACTCTTAAATTTTAACTCATATGGCGCAAGTAATTTAACTCAGTGTATAAAGGAATTTCTTATCATGAATTCAATTAACAAAAGCTAGAGATATATATGTTGTTTAGTCGTAAACTATCAATAATTTAATAACTTAATTTGTTCATGCAATTTCATTCAATGTAATATAGACACATTATTTTAATTTAGAAAAGAATCGTAGAGATTTAAAAAATCACAGACTATTTAAAATATAACAAATTGTGTTTTTGTCACTTTAATGTTACAATAAAAGTAAAAAACCAATGAATAAAAGATGTATAACTTTTACATGAATTTTTTGTTGTTTCATGGGTAAGTAAATCTGAAATCCATTTACATGGAATTTAAGATGAAATTATAGAGTCAAAAGACTTAAAGAACTAAAAATAATTTAACATGTTGCATAATGATTCATAGAAATTCATATAAATACAAAGTAGGTTTTTTTGGGCAAAAAATATTTCATGCATCAAATACGAGAGGAATATAGAAAATTTCCAAGCAAAGCAATTCCCAAAAGAGTTGAACAAAACAAAACATTGAAAATAAAAGAGCATAGTTTGTGGTTAAAAGCAAACTCTTATCTCAAAATACCATTTTTGTCATGGCATAAAAAAAATCAGCGGCCAATCACCGAAACCGTTAATGATGGGCATACACCGAGATTTTCCTTCCAAAAACTATGGCTTGTAGTACACGAGTAGATTTAGCATTCTAAATACCATCGCCATACAAAAACAACAATAACGATATGATTGAATGATAATCAAATGAGAAATACAAGGGTTGATCTATATACATACACTTTTTTTAATCAATATATTATAATCAAGACCAAAACAAGATGCAAAACATCGAAAGAAATCCCTCATTTTAAGTTCCTCTTGGATGAAATTGAGAGTTGGCCCTACATTCTTGCAAAACAATCGAATTGAGGGTCTAGAGAAGAATTGACCATTTAATCTTTCAAACTAATCAAGATTGAAATTGGAAAAAAGGATACCAGCAAAGAACATGAAATCATTTTGATTCGATAGGGATACGAGAAGAGGCTGGGGGCAATTAAGTAGGTGAAGTGGTTGGAATTTGCAAGCTATTCCAACCATCGTTGATGTGATTAGTCGGTCCATGTGATAAAGGAAACTCACTTTCAAGAACCTTTGGGCCATAATATGATTAAGCAACATTACCAGATAACAAAAACATAAAAAGGGAATAAATTATACAGCAAGGATGGAAAAATGTTAACCAAACTGGATTTTCCCGGCTCCCACTACCACTTAAGAGAAAAGAGCACTTCTTTTGGCTATAAAAAAGAGAGAGAAGAGCACTAGCAAACCTTTTGGTCTGCTCTATATCCACAATCTGACTTTGTAGACATTTTAAAAGTTTATTAGGAAAATGCAAAACAGTTTAGCTTAAATGACTTTAGGCAAATGTAAAGGTCATTTGGTGAACCATGCTTTGAGAAATAATTTTGAGAGAAATGCCGTTTGGTAGAGAATACATTTAAAAAGCCATTTGGGTGATTAATATTAATTTTTTTATTATTAATTTTTTTAAAATTGAAAAAAAAGTATGTAACTTTTTAAATATAAAATTTGACAATAATACTAATATATATATATATATATATATATATATATATATATTTTAAAAAGGACCAAATCTTTCATTGGAATTTTTTAATTTTTATTTGCTTAAAATTTAAAAAAAATGATGTATGCAATTTTTTAAATATAAAATTTGAAAATAATGCTAAAATAATCAAATACATATATATCATTTTAAAAAAAAAATCCTTCATCAAATTTTTTTTAAAATTTTTATTTGTTTAAAATTGAAAAATTAATGTATGCAACTTTTGAAATATAAATTTGAAAATAATGCTAAAAAAATAAAATACACATATATAATTAAAAAAAAAGACCAAACCCTTCGTCATAATTTTTAAATTTTTATTTGTTTAAAATTAAAAAAAATAATGTATGCAACTTTTTAAATATAAATTTTGGCAATAATGCTAAAAAAAATCAAATATATATACTAAAAAAAATCAAATATATAAATAATTTTTTAATAAGACCAAAATATGTTTAATTTTTTTAGGATTTATATATATTTGATATTTTTAAAATTATTTTAGCATTTTAAAAAATAATAACAAGGGCAAAAATCAGAAATTTGAAGAATAGATGAGGAAAGTTTTGCAAGAAAAAAAATGAGTTTAAGTATTTAGCCAATTGCCGAAAGCTCAATGTTAATTTCTACTAGTATTGGGCTTTCAGTTTTCCATTGACTTTTATTTGAAAGTTATTTTAAAATGGTTGCCAAATGATCTAATATTTTTCCAAGGGGCTTTTGAGGTAAGCTCTTTCGGAATACTGAACCAAACGCACTCATTATGACCGAAAGAAAATAATTAATTTATTCAATAAAAAATCATTGCATGGAAATTTTCTACGAGATCAATGCGTTTTCATGTAACGTCCCCCAAAGGAATTAATTTAATTTAATTAATTCAATAAATTAACACACATACCATCATCATTAGGAGCAAGGGACCTTCATGATACCATAGATTGAAACGGGCATAGCCATCCAGCTAAAGAGAAAATCTAATATCTTTATTAAATTAGTTAGTGGAGAATATGATTGCCAATTAGGAGGATGCTCATTAATTGTCTTTTTCTGTTTTCTTTATTATTAGAAAAACGCAAGTAAAGTCAAAAAGGCACCACCAAGGTCCTTTTCCACGCACCTCCCCAATAGTGCTGCGGAAATTACGTGTGCAATTTCGACCAAAAAAAAAATAATAATTACGTGTGCAATAATATACATCATACAGATTCAATCGGCAGGAAGAGTCTTGGACCGTTGGATGACAAGAGCGCAGCATTGTTCTTTTTTTTTTTCTTTTGAGAGAAAAAAAGAACGCATCATTATTCGAGTACGCACTATAGAGTGCGTTGTGTATCTCTCGAGTCTCAGAACACACGCACGTCCTCTCTCTCTCTCTCTGAGGTTTGGCCCGTGCTGCTTCGACTTCAATCCTAAAATCACCGAGCAAAACTCCCTCGCGATGGTTCTTGTAATATCTCCGGCTATCGTCTCGGTCCCGTTAGGTTTTCGATTTCCTCAGGTCTTTGCATTTGCCCGAGGTCTCGATCGCCTATTCCCGCTACACGATTTGTATTCATAGTTTTGCATACGAAAGAAGAGATTGAGGGAGCTCCGTTCTTTGCAGTGCAGGTGGGACCCTCTCATGGCACATTGAACGAAGAGAGGACGCAGACATGTTGGGGCGTTTTCAAAATTTCGACAGATGGGCCTAATGTGATGTGACACACTCGACGACACTGACCAAGCTTAGCTCTAGACTCGAGAACTCGTCCTTTTAGACCTGCATGGAATCAATCCGCGTTTCTAGGATGAGAAATACTAAAACAAGGCAAAACAAGGACTTGGTCACAACTTCTGCAAATTTGTCTTTATTGCTGTTCGTCCTAGAGAATAACAAAAATCAACTACAGTTGACGAGGAATCTAGCTACTGATTGCGACATGGATCTCATGTCACCGGTCCTCTCATTCTTCACATTTTCTTTTTTGTCCCGCGTTAATGAGTTAGTGTGAAAACTTCGTACCCGAGTTGTTGGTGTTCACACTAGCATGAAGAAATAGCTTCATGCCATCTTTCCCAGTGAGGAAATAAAATTACGGAAGAGGGTGAGGGAAGGTGATCATTTAGAAGAGGTGAGGTATTCAAGTTTTGAGTATATCAGCGCCACCAAGTGCGTGAAATTCCTGGACAGTATCGTGTACTTATCGAGGTCAATTTTTTTTTTAGAGGAACTGACTTTGTGACTTAGACTCACAGAAAAGGAGGGTACCGGAAATTCATTTTGTGGTGCTTAGAAGAAGACGCGAGCAATCAACATTTGATTATGCAAAGCAATCCAAGGAGCTAAATGAGAAGGCAATTGCCTTTGAAGATTCTTCTAAGAAGGAAATTTGATGAGAAATGGATCATTTTGTTTTAAACACTTAACGCCAGAAGGCACTTTCAGGGAAGTTCATGGAATATGTCATGATTCATGACTGATAATTTTTTGTGAAAACTTGGTCGGCGTAGGATAAGAGCCTGTTACTATCCTCCATTCACGTAAATTTGTAAACATCAGAACTTGATGTATGTACGACGTAGGAGGGCTGCCGATCACTTTATTGCATCTTCTTTATCGATTCCAACCATTGGAAATCCTTTTCGCCTTAATTTTTTTCGAGATTTTGTAATGTCTTCTTATAATGTTAAGTCACGTGGGACCGGGACTACACGACAATGTTCCCTCACGTTGCCCACGCGCGTAGCGCGTGCCCACGAGTCAACGGTCCTGGTCATGTGCAAAATGTAATAAATATTGTTGTCTGGTGTCTATACACCTCCCGTCGGTCCTGGTCATGTGCAAAATGTAATAAATATTGTTGTCTGGTGTCTAGACACATCCCGTTCCCTCTGCAAGAGAACGCGCGAGAGAGGAGAGAAGAGAGAGAGAGAGAGAGCGAGCGAGCGAGCGAAGTGGTCTGCGGCGTTTCTAATCTTTTTTCGGAGTTATGGCTTCTGAAGTTGTGGCTGCTGGAAGGAAGAGAAAAAGAGAGGTTTGTTTCCTCTGCAGTCTGCATCTTCGGAATTTGTATTATCATTTCTTCGACATGAATATGGTGGAATTGATCCTCTGCTTGTAGTTCAACCCCCCAAATTGCTAAACATACATCGTCTGGAATGTTACAAATCTTCTTTTGACGTGGATGATTGAACCTATATATGTTCAAAATCACGAGATCCTGTAAAAAATCCAAGCACTATTGATGTTGAAAGCTGGATCTGTTAAGTACTGTTTTGCTTTCCCCTAAAATTTGAAATATCATTTAAATTTCGGAAAATCATGAAAAGATTACGTGTGAGTTCACTAATCAGCGTTGGGGCATTACGAAAGTTTTGAAAATTTTGGATCTAAAAACAGTCAAAACGCATGAGTTGCTAGATTCAGATTATGGGGCAAGCTATGCTGCGTTCGGCTCCGTCGGAACCATAAAACTTTGCTGTTCTTTTTTCTCTTGTTCATTTTTTTGTTCGTTCGTTTGGCTGGAAAGCATAAGACTTGGTCTGAAACACTATGTTTACTATCGTTTCCTTGATTTGACAGGAATCGTGTTCAACCACACGGTCGTTGTCTGTTGACAATTATCAAGTATTCTTGAATTTTAGAGGTACAGACACTCGCAAAGGATTCGTGGGTCACCTATATGACAAACTGGAAAATGCAGGGATCGAGGTTTTTAAAGATGATGAAAAGCTCCGTGGTGGAGAAGAGATCGGTCAGGCGCTAAAAAATGCAATCAAGCGGTCGAGGATCTCGATAGCCATCTTCTCCAATGATTATGCTTCTGCTAAATATTGCCTCATGGAGCTGGAACAAATGTGGGGGTGCGGATATTCAGATGAACATACTCTTATCCCTATTTTCTATGATGTTAGTCCCGACAATGTGAAACACCAGACTGGAAATTTTCAAACATCGTTCGAGAAACATAAGGAGCTGGGCAAAATCGATGCGAATACCATCCAAAAATGGAGGGAGGTCCTTCAACAGGTCGGGGGCTTAGTCGGATATGAGCGGGCGGACATCAATGGGGGGTAATTCTTTTGCTTTGGATTTCTTTTTTCTTTCCTAGAAAAATGAAAAAAAAATGTTTAGGGTGATGTGAAAATCAACCCGAGCCTTTTTCTAAAAGATGTCCTATATAATCATATCGATTATGGTGCATGCTAGAGAGATCTTCAAGGTTATTCATGTGAAATGAATTGGTAATTTAACAGGTTGAAGCTATCGAGTAATTGGTAAGGGCCAGTTGAAAATTGACTCGACTTATGACGTAACTGCTAGTTAGACCAGCCAACCGGGTCCACCACGCTCTGTCCTTTCCCCCTTGGCTAGACCTTTTGTTACGCAGATAGCGTGATAACAATATCCAAACTGCTATGTGCATTAAAACTGGGTCTCCATTTTAATTGAAGATCCCCCTACCCCTGTTGCTTGATTTATAATTTTAATTGGTTCACTCCCCACTTTATTTTTGTCTACTTTTTAATATATTTGGTAAGTCTGTTGTCATCCTCGTGCTTCATCACTCATGTTTTTTCGCAGGGATGAGGCCACCCTCCTAGCAAAAGTTCTTAAACGTGTCAAGGAGGTGTTGGATGAGGATCACCTATATGTAACCGACAAACTAGTTGGAATCGGACTTCGTGTTCATGAGATGATGACAAAGCTTGGTGTTGTCTACGGCCAGGGAGAAGCGACAAAAGTATGCGGGGACGGCCTGCGTGTCATCGGAATATGCGGTCTGTCGGGTGTTGGAAAGACTACACTTGCAAAAATTGTCTATAACGAGATTCATAAGTTGTTTAATTGGTATAGCTTCCTTGAGGGTATAAATTCAAAAGGAGTCAAGGTTTCCCCTGATATGTTGATTGCTAAACTTAAAAAAGAAAAGCATGATCTATGGGGACCTTTTGGTAGAGGTATTAAAAAATTGAAAAGCCTCTTTACTAACACGAAGGTTCTTGTTGTGCTTGACGATGTGCATGAAGATGAACAAATTAAAGAATTAGTTGAGGACCTTTCTTGGTTGGGTGAAGGAAGTAGAATTGTTGTGACCACAGATAGAAGAGATGTTTTAAAGGTTTTCCACGATGTAGCAGTTGAAGAATACGAGGTTGAACCAATGGAAAATTACCATGCTCATAAACTCTTTTGTAAGCATGCTTTTCGAGGGGATGCTCCCCAAGATGACCGCGAGTATGATTCCTTGTCCAGAGACATCGTTGAAGCTGTTGGAGGGTTTCCTATGGCTGTTATTTTTTGGGCAAAATATCTAAAGGAGAAGAAGCTAGAGATATGGACAAGTACCCGGAATCGCTTAAAAGATAATCCACACGATAGAGTAGTGGAAGCTGCCTTCAAGGCCAATTACGATTCTTTAAATGATCGTACAAGGGAGATATTCCTGGACATAGCGTGTTTTTTTGTTGGAATGGATGAGAGGATTCCCTCTTACATGTGGCAGGCTTGTGGTTGCTATCCTCCTTCAGAAACGGAAGAACTTCGTGACATGTATTTCTTGGAAGATGGAGAAAATAATGAATTAAGAATGCACATACTGTTAAGAGTCCTCGGCAGGAGGCATGTCGAGAAGAAGGGTCTTCAGGAGCGCTGCAGGATTTGGAAGTTCATTGATGCACGATCCATTCTAGAGGACGGCCGGGTAAGTTTTCAAAAGACTTTAGAAATTTCTTCCGTCTATAGATAATATAAATTTTAAGTAGACCAACATGAATATGTGACATGACACGTCATTTCTCCAAAAAAGAAACAAAGAATTTTAATGGATTAAGACACATTATGTATTAAATAAATATTTTTATATATACATAATTTTTTAATTTGATTCAAATTCATGGCTTTTTTTGGTAATTCATTCAAACACACGTTCTCATATTAAGGAAAGGTGACGATGGTGGACGCGTCGATCTTTTTTATGCTGAACGCGACGCTGCTGAATTCTTTTACATTTTCTTTTGAAAAGAATCGATATAATAATATATTAATCAAATGATTTGTGTTGCGATTGCATCCGCATCCAATGGCGGCGCTCATTGCAAACCACGTGTCCCGTCTGCCGGGCCAATCTCATGCCCGAACCCGGTGAGACCCTCGCTCCTCCCTGTGCAACAGCCCGACCCGGACTGTGTGAAATTAGAAAAATTAAAAATCTGCTCAGACCACCATCTCTCTCGCCCTCTTCCTGAAGTCCTCCGCCTCTATTCGTCGTCGTCGGCGACTTCGTCTTCCAGACCAAGAAGCTCGCCCTGAACCAACAGCCGTGGACTTTAACCGTCAAGGAACGGACTTTAACCGTCGAGGAACGCGACGGCAGCCCCGAGTGGAAGCACGGGATGCCATTCCAGTGGAAGCTTGGCCATGGCCGCGACGGGCGAGGTCGAGATTCCGACAGCTCCTGGCCTCGATCGGCTTGTCCATGGCCCAAACAGGCGAGATCGAGATATCGGCTGCGATTGGGCTCCGTAGAGATTCCCCCGTCGTTGCCATGGCTGCTGCTGCAGATCTAGCTAGCCAGATCGGATCTGCAGCGGCGGAGGCGTTGGGTGGGCACTCATCGCCGGGCGCGGCGCCCACACGAGTCCTCCACCTCCCGCTTCTCTGCCTCCCTCAAGAACACCAACCCCCGCTACCTCTACCCTGTGACACGTGCATGCCGGAATTCACTGCGTGTCTTGACACGGAAGGGCTTAGGAGAGTGTCCGTGCTTCCTAGTATAAACTATTCAATTTCTGGAGGAGGGAAAAAAACGGATTTGTTCTTAAACACGATTCGGAGCGCGAAATGGATACCCACTTGATTTTTGTAAATTTAATTTGTCTCATTTGATTAAAAGGATTAAGAAATTAAAGTTTCTCAACTTACTCATCCGTTTTCCCCCGTCGACACTTGACAGCATAATGAAAGTGTCCGAGGCATTAGTCTCACACTTGAAGAGGGTGGCAACGTCCATTTTACATATGAAGCACTTAGCAAAAAATCGAATTTGAGGTACCTCAGACTGGATGGGGCTAACAGTGAGAATCTTATTTCAAATTCGAGTAACATTGAGAGAGAGCCTGAGAATCTTCTTCCAAATTTGAAGTGGCTTGATTGGCACGCCAGCCATTTCATTCCTGAGCTGTGTAATATGGATTTGAAGGAATTACTCATTCTCGATCTGTCTAGGAGTCCGATTGCCCAAAATCCACATGTCTGGAAGCAAATCATGGAGGTATGGCCAATATTTGCTTTTTAAATCTCGCGTTAAGTTTTGGGTGCGAGTGAGTAAAGTCTGATATCTTCTTTTGCACATTCATTGCAGAAGGTGGAGGATTTGAAAGTCTTGAACCTACAAGGATGTGATCTGTATAAGGCATCGTTGAAGTCTTCAGCTTCAACTGGTTTGGAGATATTGATAATGGAAGATTGTACTCGGTCACCTGCACTTTGGGCATTCATTAGTGAACTGAAGCGCTTGAAATCCTTGAATTTGAGAAACTGCAAGGGAGTACAGCTGTCGGTCCTACGACTGAATCGCAAGGAATTTTTGACGGAACTTCTGATTGACGGAACTGACGTAAAAAAAATTCATATCGAGAATAATTCTTTGAAGAACCTTGAAGTACTTAGTGCTCGTGACTGTAAAAGTTTGGAGGACATATCCCCAATTGGCCACCTGACGAAACTCAAAAGTCTTACTTTGGATGGTGCTAAAATTGATTGGGTTCCAGAAACTTTTGATTTTCCTCCGAATCTTGAAAGACTTTCTCTAAGGAAGTGTGAGAAGCTATTTGGACTTCCACGTTCCATCTGTACGCTAAAGCAGCTGGAGGAAATGGACCTTTCAGAAACTGGAATCACACAACTACCAGAGTTAGTCAAGGGTTTGAGTAATTTGAAGACTCTGAAGATGGAATGCACTCCCCTAGAAAAATTTCCTAAGGATATTGGGAAGTTAGAGAAACTGAGGGAGATAGATTTCTCTGGCTGCACAAATTTGGAGGCCCAAGATACTTGTGATATTTCAGGACTATCCTGCTTGAGAATTTTGAGATTATCGTCATCCATTGTGGCTGGACTACCTCAGGGCATTTGCAATCTCCCTTGCCTCCGAACCCTTGACATACGTGAGTGCGAACGACTTCAAGCACTTCCAGAGTTGCCCTCCAGTTTAGTCACTCTTTGCGGGGGATTCAAAATCATGGAGGCCTCCAAATTGACAAATCTGACAAATCTAAAAGAGCTATGCTTGAGTGGTGATGAACAGCCAGAAGCGGGGTCATCGAGTTGGAGCCCAAATATTGAGTGGATCACGAGATTACCAAGTCTAGAGACCTTGGAATTGTCCCTTCCAAATGTCACCGATCTCCCTGGGGATTTTCGTGCCTTCACTCGGCTCCGGGAACTCACTTTATCCTACGTGGAGGAGCTAGACCTCACACAACTTCCCTCGTCCTCAAGCTTATGGACTCTGCGTCTCAAAC
The DNA here is from genome assembly GCA_028830015.1 of Eucalyptus grandis x Eucalyptus urophylla. Taxonomy (NCBI): domain Eukaryota; kingdom Viridiplantae; phylum Streptophyta; class Magnoliopsida; order Myrtales; family Myrtaceae; genus Eucalyptus; species Eucalyptus grandis x Eucalyptus urophylla. Next base: position 39,871,576 of record CM054189.1, read on the forward strand.
GCTGCAAGATTCCAGAGCCTAATTTTTCTAGTCTGAAATATCTGTCAGAACTAGAACTGGAGGACTGCGATTTAGTGAAGATTGATGGTCTTGAAGATTTAAAGCTTTTGGAAGTCCTGAAAATTTCTCGATGCAACAGCATAACAGACCTCAATGGGCTCAAAGAACTAGGCCGTCTGAGGAAGGTGCGAGTTTTCCCTTTTGATCCTGCCAGTCAATCAGAATTATCGGAATGTACATTTGAACTGGACACTTGTGGTTAGGCTACGCCTGTATCTTGCGTTCTTCTCGGTCAGTGGCCGGATAGTCTCTGTCCTGTACAAACTACTGTTGTACTTTCAATCTTTGACAGGACATCTTTTAGTCTAAGAAACTGCAGGGCGACCTTGCAAAGGTACATGGTGTTAGAAGTTTGTTTTTACAAACAAATTAAATGCATCTTTCTTGTCTCACATAGAAAAAGTGAAAAGAAATTGGCCAATTAATCCGTACGTTTCACGGAAAATTAGTCATTTCCGAAAAACATTTTTTCAGTTTCAGGAAAATGATAATATTTTCTGATATTCAGCTAAAACCTAAAAATGTTTTGGAAAGAATTTTCTGGTATTCAACTAAAACTTGAAAATATTTCGGAAAATATTTTTCGGTGCTCGGTAAAGAAAATATTTTCTACCGGAAAACATTTTCTAAGATTTCACCACTTAGGTAATTCTCTTGAACATTGTTTGTGGGGCTTGCTTTAAATGGCAATGACCCTTTTGCTTGGGAATAGTATAATAGTTTAATACGGTCTCTGTTGCGAAGTTGCTTCCTTTTTTCCTCTGGGTGTTTCTTGATCGATCGAAGATATGTGGTCACTATATCCAATTAGCCAAATCGGTGCTTTTGTTTTCCGTAGTGAAAATTGTTTGAAGTCTCCTCGCCGAGCAATTTGAGAATTCACAATTAGAATCGCTTAGTGTACTTTGTGCATCATCAATAATGCCCTTTCTATTGGAATCCCACTATCCAAATGCACGCTTTATCTAATCAAAGAGTTGACAGAAATTATAAACATAACAAAAGGCACGAAATTGCACAGAATTCAACAACACGCAACTAGGGAGATAAGCCCAGAAAGAGCAAGTCAAACTTCATCCACGGTTTCCTCTCACCGATAGTCGGGTAAACAATTATAAGCACAATTCTACTAGATGAGAGTGACTACATTACTCGGTTTCGGATAGGATGTCATGCATGGGTATAGGCCCTCTTTCCTCCGACCAAATTGGGTACAAACTACCAAAACGAATATCATAAAAACATCAGAGTTGAGTTTCCCACATCTTACACCAGATCCTGAGAGGGAGGCGATAGCTACAAACTACCCATTATCCCACAAAAACAAACAAACGCAGCCGAAAATGTTCTTACATCTTGAGAAGAAATCTTGAGCCAGCTCGGAGGAGTCCTTTTGTAGGGCAAAGCATAAGCTGAAATACCCTTGCTGCCAAGTATCAATGTGGATGTCTAGCTTAATCAATTTCCCTTTGTAGGTCACACAACAGGACTTGCAAGACACATTTCAGCCTCTATTTCAGAGTTGCATTCAACAAGGGAAAGCAAGCTGCTTAATGTACGCCTACAAAGAAGTATCAACTTGATATGAACAAAATCTATAGACATGAGCCTCTATATACGAACAAGTAAAATAGTCTTCATTTTAAGCCAAATTTGTCAGAATTTATGTTCAATGAAGGCCATCCAATAAAGCCAAGCAATTGTTTGGCAGATGTAAAGCAAACTGTACATTGATAGTGATTTTTAAACATGCTTTGAACCTTGGAAAAGAGATTAGACACTACCCATAATCATGAGCATGTAAGAGAATAATCAAACTAATTATTTACGAGAATGATCAAACTAAACCCATTTCATTCAAATTCACATCCAATTGATAACGCCCAACATATGTCCAGTTAGAGTCAACATTCAATGTGCTCAAGGCATATGAGTATAATAATTCAACCAGAAACCCCTGCAAATTAAATTTAATTCCTCCGAACATAACTATATGTATACCAGCATGATCAATGTATCACCAAATCAAGATCAAATCACCATCACAAATGCAAATAAGAGATAAAGAACTTCAAGAAATCATTTCCCTTGTCTTGTAGCTTCAAGCTACTATTATTCATCTTCACAAATGCAAACGATAACAAGTAGCACCAAAACCTTAATCCTCAAACACCAGCAAGCATTTGAAAAGAAGCAAGTGAGAATTTCACCCCATGTAGATCACTCCAGATCATGCAGAGCCACTATCTCCACAATGAAGAAGACATCCAAGGGCTTGCATTGTTGGGGGCATCAAACGAAAATCAGAAAAAACGGAAACGCATCCATTGTCCAGAGACGTTCCGTGCATTTAGGAAACACCTCGGCGAGTGCAGCTTAGACCCCAATCGTCACCGAGATCAAAGAACAGCACAACAGCAAAATCACATCCGCAAACAATTTCCACAAGACGAGTAAATCGAGAATCCAAAACATCCGGGCAAAGGAAAGAAGTGAAAACATAGCAAAGACACGAAGTCAAACTTCGGCGATTCACGCCCGCATGCACTTCAAGTCTAAGCGTGACGGTCGACTCATGCGGCTGGCCGGGGGAAAACCATCAGGCGGCTGAAGCGAGAGGCGCGTACTTGGATCGTGGATATTCTTTGCTTTCGGCGAGGGGAAACCGTCCGAGGCGAGTGTGCGAGTCAGTAGAGTCCATTGATTGCGCGATGAGGGGATGCTCCGCTGCTACTGATCGTCAGCGTCGAAGGAGGAGGAGGACGAGATCAGAAACCCAGGGCTTCATGAGGGCGAAGATCCATCACCGCTGAATGAGGGGATGCTGCTAATCGTTGGTGTCGAAGGAGGAGGAGATGAGATCAGAAACCCTAGGTTTCGTGAGAAAGAGGGCATAAATGAGTAAGGAAAGAAGCAGCGCGAGAGTGAGCGCGAGAGCGCGTGCGAGAGGACGGGAAAATGATTTCCTTTAGGGCGTGCATGATAACACTCCAAAAAAGTGTTTTTGGAACGCTTCTGTACGGATTTTGTTTCCGGAACGAAATAGGAACAAAAAAAAGAAACAACAAATTGTTGTTTCTTGTTCCAGAAACAAAAATGAAGAAACACTTATGTACGGGATTTTCTGTTCTCTTCTCTCTCTTCTTCTTCTCTTCTTCTTTTCTTCTTCTTTTTTATCTTCTTTTTTCTTTCGCCGGTCGCCGGCCTCGGCCATGGCCGGCAACGCCGTTGAGGGTCGGCGACCTCACCGGAGCCTCGCCCTGGCTGGGCGAGCTCGGCCTCGCCGGATCTGGGCGAGCCCGATCGACGGGGGCCGGAGACCGGCCGAAATAAGAAAAATAAAAAATAAAGGAAAAAATGAAAAATAAAATAAAAATATTAAAAAATTAAAAGAAACGAAAAAAGAATACAATTTAACCAAACGTGTTTCTACTCATTTTTTATTCCCGGAACAAATGTTACCAAATGCGTTCTTTTGTTCAAAAACCGTTCCCTGGAATAGAAACACTTTTTTTTTGTTTCTGTTCCCTGGAACAAAAAAAGAACATAAACGTTACCATTCGCACCCTTATTCACCAAGACGGAGGTTTTTTGTTTTCTTTTTTCAATTTATTGCACATGAATATTTTAATTTCTGTAATGTTTGATTTAACAAGCAATAAGATGTCCAGTCTATTCCGTGTTCATTTTCTACATTTGCAATCAAAGCCTCTCCTTCCCAAGGACCAAAAAAATTGGAAAAATCACAAGAATAAATGAGACCGTTCTTTGAGGTAATTTTAGAATCAACCGGCCAATCATATGCCCAAAACTTCAACGTGAACAAAGATTAAGATTTCTCAACTCATGAAAATTTATTTCTACTAATGTTTGAAACGATGATATAAAAAAGACGAGCATTCATCTCGTGAAATGATTTAGGAAGAAATTCCGAAAGTTACAAGTCACACAAGCACCAGTGGTTTGGCTGAATGCCCATTGCCTGTGTCTCTGTTATGCTCCTTTAGCTGTACATAAAGCTCCCTTGCAGTAATACTTATCCTTGCAGTGAAAATTGTTGCTTCGTTAATGGATGGTATAGTGATGTGAGCAATATGATGGCGTCAAAATTAGGGGTAATCGGTTTCCGATCCGGTCTAGTTTCATCTAGGAATTGGGAACCGGATCGGAGGAATTGGTTCCCAGTTTTGGGAACCGGGATTGGACCAAAGGTGCTCGGAATTGGACCAATCAGACCCACCGGTCCGGTCCTGTGGAACCGATCCTGAGGCACCACCATTGGTACTTGAAGCGGTTGATGGTGCAGAGGGTTTGGGTGACGAGACGTAAAGAGACAAGGGGGTGAGGGAGATCGAGGCCTAGCATGGTGACACTGGATGCGAGACGACGGCTGGGAGAAGGCATTGAAGAGGAGGGCAAGGAAGATGAAGAAGAGGAGGAAAAAGGCGGTGGAGCACTGGAGCTCCTTCTTCTACTAGTCGATAGCACGCTTCTTCTCGAGGCCCTTCTTGAAGGGCTGCCGGATTTCGTGCTCAGGCGGTGGGAAAGGGCTCAAATCACCAGGTGATGAGGAGTGAAATCAAATGGGAAAAAAAGTTGGTAGGTGAGGTGAAGTGAAGACTTTTGAAGACAATACAACTACTTCCCTCTAACAATCGTAGGGAATGAGGCTTACTGCAGGCGTGGCTTAGGTTAGGATTATTAGGTTGACTTTTAAGAAGTTAAAAATAAAAAAGGTAAAAAGTAACTGGTCCGTTTCCTCCTTTGGAACCCAGAGCCGGACCACCCAGACTTCAGTTCCACTTTTAGGAACCAGGAACTAGATCAGGACTCCCGAAAATTGGACCAAACCAGCTGGTCTAGTCCGATCTGGACGATTCCCCATTCGAGCAATTTCCATTGCACACCCCTAGTCAAAATGAGTCGAGGAGGAAGAACAAATGAATTCGGTACTTGTATATGCTTTCTCTTGAAGCATTATCGAAGCATCATAAAAAGCTTGTAGAGTACTCCTAAATTAAGTCACCCGAGATATTGATTACGTTAACCAATCCTGCATTGAGTGTGACTAATTTTGTGCTTTGATACATAGGTAGACATTTTCTCCAAAGGTTACCCAAGCTTCGTCTAATTTGGACATAAATTGAAGTTCCAACACTAAACATTACCACCACGTTACGTCTCCTGTGAATTGATTTCAATGTCCCACATATAATTCGGAAATACTCCCATCTTGTTCGGTGTGTAATTCAGTCCATTCATGTTCCTTTTACCATCTTTAAAGTCCGCTAGAAGTCACACCTTATTCAAACCCTATTGTCCCGCCCTTATTGACCATGTTGTTGTAACATGAAAATATAAGGGTTAAAATCCTATGAACTTATAATCAAAGCTTATTTGGTCCCATTCATTCACATTGTTCTCACCTAGAAAGAATTAGAATCCACCTAGGAAAAAGAAACCAAAGGAAAGTCATTTCTCCAACGATCTTCGTGATATTGCTAGTATAAACACCTAGAGGGGGGGGGGTGAATAGGCGCACAAACAATTTGTCTCAAATACGGAAGCAATTCTTAACAAATTGAAATACGATCGAGGTAGAGAGAGAGAAATTTGAACACAGGATTTATAGTGGTTCGGCTTATTCCAAGCCTACGTCCACTCTTCCGCACTGACAGCCCACCGGCTGGATTTCACTATGATCAAAAGAGAAGTTACAGCACAGCTTTGCCTTGATTCCACAGTGTAGATGTTCTACCACACCTCCTCAAGGTCTCTCACAAATATAGACTCTTTTTTGTATACAAGTATTTGCTCAAAGGATTTATCTAAACAAATAGGAGCTTCAGACTTTGGAATTCTTCTATCGCGCACACCTCGAACAACTAAGAACGTCTTCCTTATATACTCCTTTATGCCATCATACCCGTTGGCACTTACCAAAGGAATTCCTCCAATCTACTCGTTGGACGGAATCAATTAGGAAGATTGTTCGAGCTATTAAAGGAACGTGTTGATAGCCCATCAATCCTGTTCGCCCATATAATCAGGATCTCGGTTTCCATAAGTAGAACCTTCCAATAATATTTAGACAATCATCGAATCTTCAGTCATTGAATCAAACTTGATCAATCAAATGATTATGATACGTCTTCTCCAGCCACGAGATCTTCTCCAGATGATAAGGTTAAATCCTGAACAAAACATCCAGTTCTGGATAACCTTTCTTCAACGGATTAGAGACTGTCAATGAGGATAGACTTTGAGTCTTGAGTCTGGCTGTCCGGAAGTCTTCAGACTTTAACTAACAGAGTCTGCAGACCTTCAGACTAGACTGATGGAAACGTTTTGTCAGCTTCAAAACTCTTCACGAGGATTTCTCCAACAATCTCCCCCTTTTTGATGGTGACAAAACCTTCCTGCAGATTTGGATAACTTTGACCTGCAAAACATTTCTCAAACACATATGCATATCTTATAGAAATAAATGGCTAATAGAATAACACTAGAATCTGCAACCACAGAAAATAGGTTAGTCCAATATATGATTAAACCATTCATAAGATATCAATATTGATTAATAGAAGCAGTCAAGTCAAGTCCAAGTCTAGGCAGTTCTTATCCAGACACAAAACAAAGTCAAACAGGTTCAAACCATAAACCTCAAATTAGTCCAACAAAAAGTTTAATGAATGAAAAGTTTTTGAATCAAATCTTGCATCTCTCCCCCTTTTTGTCATCATTAAAAAGGATGAGATGAAGTTAAGATTGCTTGGGAACGCGGACAAGCTGGAAATCTTCCATAGACTGAACGATGCCTTCCAGCCTCTTAAAGTCTTCCTTCAGCTGTACAACCTCCTCACTCTTGGCATTAGCCTGATTCTGAATAGAGAGGGCTTGCATCTTATCATTTAATGAACAGGAAGAAGCTTGACCTTCAGTCTTCAAGCTTTGAACTTCGCATCCCAAGGCATAAATCTGACCTTTCATCTCCAAGAGAATATCCATGATTCTGCGAAAATCTGCTCCATTATCAGTCTGAGTACTTGCTTCGGCTCGATCTGATAGAGTAAAAGCAGACGATGGTGGATCAGCATAATCTCGCAGGTTTGGCGATGAAGCTTCATGACCTTCCTCTGGAAATTGAGATGCATAAACATCTTCTGGGTCTGCAGGCGAGCGACTGACTCCTTCACTTGCATCTGGATATGAAGATGTCACTCCTTTCTCCTGATCTCCCCCTGTTTTCATGCCTACAGGTGGAGAAGAGATTTCCTTAGGTTCTCCTTCTTCTCTTCTTTCTTCTTCAGGTCTTCCTTTCTCTTCTTCTTGCTATGCTTCTCTTTCTTCTTCTTCCTTCTCCTCTGCTTCTCTTTCTTCTTCTTCCTCCTCTGCTTCTTTCGTCTTTTGTTCTGATTCTTTCTGTGGAACAGGACGACTTAAGTTCTTCAAAGCCATTGCAGAGATGGTGATGTCTTCATCATCATCTTCATCATCAACGAGGAGAGCTCTTCTTCTCTTTGATGGAGCAGCCATGGGCTTCTTCCCTTTTCTCTTAGCAGCAGAAGAGAGTTGATGAGATTTGGCAAGAGTCTTCTCCTTGAATTTCTCCAATTCCTTGCTCAGTTCCTTCAGATGCATTTTGGTCACCATTTTCAGTCCTACCACCATATGATCGCATGATCGAACACAAAAGATTTGCGAAGGATGAATATTCAGATGTCTGAATAACTTCGTAACAAGGCTTGGGTAAGGGAGTTGACCTCTGTCCTTCATCACTGCTCTATACATGTGAAACATAACAGTATGAGGGAGAGAAAACTTCTTTCCACAAAGGATGGCATACATCAACTTTGCCTCAGAGCTTGAAACATCAGTTTTGGAAGTTGATTTCGGCCGAAGGCAATTAATCACAATCTTATGAAGCAAGATGTTGAATGCATTCATCCTTGAGTAGGTGATCTTCTCATCCGTTCTCCTGTCCTTCACCAGTTCAAGTGTGGCCCGAGCAATGGAAACTTTGATTGGTTGATATCTGCCTCTCTCAACTTCTAACACATCTGCCAGCATATTCATATCCACAACATAGTCTTGTTCTTTAACGCTGACGGAAAATCTATTCGCATCTAAAAAGCTAAGATTTGAATAGAAATATGCAGTCAATTCAGCATAAGCCTCAGTTGAGTCAGAGCAGAACTTTTCAAGTTGAAGATAACTGAACTTTTCCCTCAAGTTCACTTTCACAGCATCCAGAAAATCAAAGTCCACACTCCTAGGGTTTATTACCCCACGCTTCAGCAATTTCGAGTACAGATCCTTTTGTTCCTTTGATCTGAACAAATCTCCCCTTTTTCCTTGAATTTCAGCCGCAATACCCATTTTCGGTTGAAATAGACTGAACAGATTGTCATCGTCATTCCCATCTACAAGATTCGGCCCCCAGTCACGAGGATCACTTGGGATATTCGCAAGGGTTTCCTCAGCCACCCCTTTACGAGCGATTCCCAAACTTTCCATTTTTCGCAGAAAGATATATTCGTTCCTATATCCTTTTTCTTTAACAAAATCATCAACATAGTTCAAAGGAGTACGAATTCCTTTTAAGGCGCAATATAACTTGTAAATAAAAGCGGGCTTTTGAACTCTTACGGGGTCTGCATCCTCGATGATTTCTTCCTGATGCTGATGAACAATGCCTTGAGGATTAGATGGTGGAGAATGACGCTGCTGAGAATGTTGTGGGCTCGGTTGCTGATCTGGAGTAACTTCATCTTCAGTAAGATCGAAGTGCGTAGGCCCCTCACTCATTCTCTGTGGTCCCCTGCTTGCGATTCTTGAGGACTTTCGTGAAGATGACATCTTTCTCAGTGTTTGGAAGATTCCTTGCTTGACTTTCCCAGAAAAGATGACAACTTTTTGAAGATTGAGCGAAGAAGACAAACGGGAATGGAGGATCGATGCTTTCTAGGGTTTTTGAGAGAAAAGTGAATAGAAAAGTGAAGAGAAATCGACAGTGCTCGTTCGGTTAAAAAGAAGGGTAAACGAACCATCACAAAGGAAATAAAAATATGCCTTTTCAAAATAACTGTCTTTATCCGCAAAAATAACTATTTCAAAAATAACTTCCCTTTTGAAAATGAATCGATGCAGATTTTTTACGTTAATTAAACATAGCAACAATTTAAACAAGTTTGATGATCGTACCTTTTCAAGATAAGATTGGAGAGAGAAAGACTTATAGTCTGAAGGTCGAGCTAAGACTGTAGTTAAAGTCTTGTAAGCCTGAGCCTGAAAGTCTTTAGACTTTGATATCCTCATACCTCAAAATGTTGAGTCTGGACCGTATAGATTCAAAATGATTTTTCTCCAAAGGCTTTGTGAGTATATCAGCTAGTTGATTCTTTGAGTCAACAAATTGAATTGAAACATCTCCATTTTGAACATGATCTCTAATAAAGTGATGTCGAATCTCTATATGCTTTGCTCTTGAATGGAGAATTGGATTTTTGGTGAGGTTGATAGCGCTTGTGTTGTCGCAATTAATCTTCGTGCATGAGTCTTCAATTTCAAAATCTCTTAGCTGTTGTTTTATCCATAGAATTTGCGAACAGCAGCTTCCAAGAGCTACATACTCTGCTTCTGTTGTTGAAAGAGACACAGTACTTTGTTTCCTTGAAAACCAAAACACTGTTCTGCTTCCAAGCAACTGGCAAGTTCCTGAAGTGCTCTTTCTATCAACTCTGCAACCGGCCAGATCTGCGTCTGAATATCCCAGAAGATTAAAGTCTCCCTTCTTAGGATACCAAAGACCGATGCTTGATGATGAAGCGACGTATTTAATGATGCGTTTCGCAGCACTGAGATGAGATTCTCTAGGATCTGATTGAAACCTAGCACAGATGCAAACACTCAACAAAATATCAGGTCTAGAGGCAGTAAGATAAAGAAGTGATCCAATAATGCTCCTGTACAGCTTTTGATCAACTTTCTTCCCTTCTTCATCTTTGTCTATCTTCAAAGAACTTGACATCGGTATGTCGGTCTTTTTGCACTTCTCCAGTCCAAACCTTTTGACAAGATCATTGACATATTTTTCTTGATAAATAAAAGTTCATTCCTTCAATTGTTTTATTTGAAGACCAAGAAAGAATGTTAACTCTCCCATCATACTCATTTCAAACTCATCCTGCATAGACTTTGAAAATTTCTTGCACAGACTTTCATTAGAGGATCCAAAAATAATATCATCCACATATATTTGAACAAGTAAGAAACTTTTGTTTTCCTTCTTGATAAATAAAGTCGTATCTACTTTACCTTTGACAAAACCATTTTGTATTAGGAACTTACTTAATCTGTCGTACCAAGCCCGAGGTGCTTGCTTTAAACCATACAAAGCCTTTTTCAATCTAAAGACTGAGTCTGGCTTCTTTGGGTCTTCAAATCCTGGCGGTTGTTCCACATAAACTTCCTCATGGATAAATCCATTTAGGAAGGCGCTTTTGACGTCCATTTGGAATAACCTGAAATTCTTATAACAAGCAAACGCAAGTAATAGTCGAATAGCTTCTAACCTTGCCACTGGAGCGTAAGTCTCATCATAGTCTATTCCTTCTTCTTGCGTATATCCCTTGGCCACGAGTCTTGCTTTATTTCGTACGACTTTTCCTTTCTCGTTCATTTTGTTTCTGAACACCCATTTAGCTCCAATAACAGTTTTACCTTTTGGTTTGGATGTCAATTCCCAGACATCATTTATGCTGAACTGTCTGAGCTCTTTTTGCATAGCTTCAATCCAGCTTTCATCAGATAAAGCTTCTTCTATGCTCTTTGGTTCAATTTCAGAAACGAGTGCCACAGCACTAGACTCTTCTCGCCTTTTGGATCTGGTGCGGATTCCTTCATTAATTTCGCCAATTATAAGATCTTTGGGATGACTGGACTTATGCTTCCAGTTACTTGTTGATTTGTCTGGTTGATGATCTCTTTCTTTATTTGGATCTTCACTAACAACCTGATGCTGGTTTTCCAGAGTCTGAGATGCTTCTTGAGTTGTAGACTTTGGAGGATCTGGAGCAGGTTCAGACTCTTCTTGATGAGTCTGACTTGATTCATCTTGCGTTGAGTCTTGAAATTTGACATTCATTGATTCCTCTACAGACTGACTCTTCTTGTTATAGACTCTGAAGGCTTTGCTTGATATAGAATATCCAAGGAAGATACCTTCATCTGATCTTTCTTCAAACTTACCAACTCGATCTTTTGCATTTTTCAATATAAAACATTTACAACCAAATACATGAAAGTATGAAAAAATAGGCTTCTTTTCTTTGAATAACTCATAAGGGGTTTTCTGAAGAATAGATCTTAAGAAGACTCTATTGATGATATAGCAAGCTGTTGAAACAGCTTCAGCCCAAAATCGAGAAGAAATTTTACTTTCAATTAAAAGAGTTCTAGCCATTTCTTGAAGAGATCTGTTCTTTCTTTCCACAACTCCATTTTGCTGAGGAGAATATGGAGAGGAGAACACATGCTTAAAAACCAGATTCATCACAGAATTTTGTAAAATCTTGGTTTTCAAATTCACCTCCATGATCTGTTCTTATACTAGAGATAACACATCATTTTTCATTTTGAACCTTTTTAGCAAATTTTTCAAAATACGAAAAGGTTTCGGACTTACTTGAAAGGAAATATACCCAAGTAAAACGGGAGTAATCATCAACAATTACTAGGCAATACTTCTTACCCCCAATACTCTGAGTTCTGGTTGGTCCGAAGAGATCCATATGCAGCAACTGTAGTACATGATTAGTAGAGACATAATTTATTGGCTTAAAAGAATTTCTTACCTGCTTTCCCAGAATACATGGAGTGCATGAATCATTCTTTTGGTATGGTAATTTGGGTAGACCTCGAACAAGCTGCTTTGATGAGATTTTGGCTAATTGCTTCATGTTGACATGACCAAGCTTTTTGTGCCATAAGCTTGCTTCGTCTTGAATTGAGATAAGGCATTGCGATTCATTTGGTTTCATATCCAGAAGATAGATATTTCCATGTCTTCGACCCATGAAAGACTGAGTAGAGTCTTTACTGATTCCAGAACATGTTCCTTCTTGAAAGAAGATCTTGAAACCAGTATCACACAATTGACTAATGCTGAGAAGATTGTAATTGAGTCATTCCACTAAGGAAACATTACTTATTGTGAGAGTACCAATTTTCACGGTTCCAAATCCCACAATACTTCCTTTGCTGTTTCCTCCAAATGAAACTTTTCCACCATTTACTTGAGCAAGCTTTATAAAACAATTTGAGTCTCCTGTCATGTGTCTTGAGCATCCGCTGTCAAGATACTACTTTACCTGTTTCTTGACGGAGACCTGCATTTAAAATAAAGTCTCAAGCTTTCTTTGGTACCCAAATTTTCTTGGGTCCTTTGGTGTTAGTAAGATAAACAGTATTAGCCCATACTTTCTTAACAGGTTTCCATACCATAGGACACTCTTTTTCAAAGTGATCCGGACTGTTGCACTTAGAACATCTGAGAGCATTTCTACCTACGGGTTTTACAAAAACTTTCTTGAAGTGATTTTTGTAAACCTCACTCGAAAGCCTTTTCTTAATTCTTTCTTTTACTTTAGGAAAATCAATCAAGGGAATTGATTCTTCTGTCATACCTAGACCAGACTTATTGAAGTAAGGTCTTTGTGCTGAAAGAATTTTCTCAAGTTTTTCAGACCCTATAGAAAATTTCTTTGATATATTTGATAAGTCTGTTTTTAAAAAAGCATTTTCTTTTAAAAGATTTTCTTCATTTTCTTTAAGATTGGAAACAGACAAGTCTAAACTTTTAACTCTTTCTGCTAAAACATTTTCCTTTTGTTTTAGAGCTGAGTTTTCTTTTTTCAGTTTGGAAATTCTTTTGAGAGAAGTCTTAAGACTAAAGCATAGTTCATCAATATATTTAGAAACTTTGACAGGAATTTTAAAATTACTTACCTCAAATTCACTGTCTGAGTCTGATCCTGAGTCTGATTGTGCCATCAGACATAGATTGGCATATTCATTATCACTTTCTTCACACTCAGTATCACTCCAGGTTTCAGCTTTGAGAGCTTTTCGAAATTTTTCAGCTTTTCCTTTCTTCTTCTTCAGAAGAGGACAGTTGGGTCTGATGTGTCCCTTTTTCTTGCATTCAAAGCAGACTACATCTTTATTTGGTTCCTCATCATCAACAGACTTGATCTGCTGTCTTTGAAAGCTTTGTTTCTTTGAGTTGAACCTTCTTCCTTTTCTATTTAGTTTTCTGAATCTTCTTATCATAAGAGCAAGCTCCTCATCGTCCATATCATCTTCAGAATCTGTATCATCAGAATCATCATTTGATTTTAATGCAATGGATTTCTTACCTTTTGGATCTTCATCTTCATTGATCATTTCCACTTCATAGGACTGAAGAGTTCCAATCAGCTCGTCAACAAATAGTGGCATAATTCTCTGCGTCTCTCTTATCGAAGTCTTTATGTGATTCCAATCCCTGGAGAGTCCACGCAGTAGCTTGTTTACCTTCATGGGATCAGAAGTTGGTTGACCTTGATTTTCAAGACCATTCACAATATCTGTAAAACGACTAAACATGTCAGATATTGATTCTCCTGGTTTCATTCTGAAGGCTTCGTATTGATCGAGAAGAATGTTGATTCTTGTTTCCTTCACTCGATCTGTTCCTTCATAGGTGATATGCAATCTGTCCCAAACTTCTTTTGCTGTACCACAAGAAGATATTCTATTATATTCAGTTGGTGATAAAGCACAATATAAGGAGTAATTGCTTTTGCATCGAGTGTTTGTCTCTTGATTATTTCTTCCTGAGACATTCCGCTGGTTTCTTCAGTTTCTTTTCCTCTTTTAGAGACTGATGCAGTGGTAGGAGTAATTCCTTTTTCTACAACGTCCCATTCCAGAGGATCCTTTGATCGTAGGAAAGCTTTCATCTTGTTCTTCCAGATGTTGTAATCATTTCCATCAAAGTAAGGTGGTTTGGTATTGCTTTGCCCTTCCATCAGCCCTGGTGCTAGCATACTAGCCATGGATCTTTTACTATGAAGTAGAACACTTCAAATAAAGTAAGTACACAAGCTCTGGTACCAATTGATATTGCTAGTATAAACACCTAGAGAGGGGTGAATAGGCGCACAAACAATTTGTCTCAAATACGGAAGCAATTCTTAACAAATTGAAATACGATCGAGGTAGAGAGAGAGAAATTTGAACACAGGATTTATAGTGGTTCGGCTTATTCCAAGCCTACGTCCACTCTTCCGCACTGACAGCCCACCGGCTGGATTTCACTATGATCAAAAGAGAAGTTACAGCACAGCTTTGCCTTGATTCCACAGTGTAGATGTTCTACCACACCTCCTCAAGGTCTCTCACAAATATAGACTCTCTTTTGTATACAAGTATTTGCTTAAAGGATTTATCTAAACAAATAGGAGCTTCAGACTTTGGAATTCTTCTATCGCGCACACCTCGAACAACTAAGAACGTCTTCCTTATATACTCCTTTATGCCATCATACCCGTTGGCACTTACCAAAGGAATTCCTCCAATCTACTCGTTGGACGGAATCAATTAGGAAGATTGTTCGAGCTATTAAAGGAACGTGTTGATAGCCCATCAATCCTGTTCGCCCATATAATCAGGATCTCGGTTTCCATAAGTAGAACCTTCCAATAATATTTAGACAATCATCGAATCTTCAGTCATTGAATCAAACTTGATCAATCAAATGATTATGATACGTCTTCTCCAGCCACGAGATCTTCTCCAGATGATAAGGTTAAATCCTGAACAAAACATCCAGTTCTGGATAACCTTTCTTCAACGGATTAGAGACTGTCAATGAGGATAGACTTTGAGTCTTGAGTCTGGCTGTCCGGAAGTCTTCAGACTTTAACTAACAGAGTCTGCAGACCTTCAGACTAGACTGATGGAAACGTTTTGTCAGCTTCAAAACTCTTCACGAGGATTTCTCCAACACTTCGGAGGCTGGGATGAATGATTTAAGACTCTGGATTCTGATATACTCCAAGGAGAAGAATCAAGATGGGCCCTACGCATACTTGAGAAAACCTGAAAAAAAAAAAAAAAAGCACCATATAAGGCAATATAGCAAATTGGTTCATAAAAGAAGGCAATATAACATATTAATAGCATTTTGAGAAGAAAGATGGTAAGAGATGCTTTACGAACATGTACTCACATGTGTTATATAGTAAAGCGTAAAATACCATACTTTTAGTTACTCATACAAGACCAACATCAAACCAAAGATGATATAATTTAGGACGAAATGCTATTGTAACCATCCACAACACTTACTGATTTTTTTAGTTCTGTTGATGAATTATGAGGTCATTAATATAAATCCATACAAAACTCTGTGCATTTCATATTGCAATTTTTAATGTATGGTTATTTTTAATACAAAAAAGTAACAAACTTTCATGTATTTATGGTATTTTTTACTCACTAATGATATAACTTTGGGAAAATTCTAAATAAGGATCCAAAATATCCTCATTTTATTGAATAAGGGTTTAAAATTAACTTTGTTTCAAATAAAGACATGAAGTGCTCATATTAATCTCAAAGAAGGGCTTGAAGTGGTTATGGCCGTTTCAAATAAGGGCCTAATCTCGCCGGCTCCTCGAGCGGCAAAAAATTATGGCCAATCAAAGGTATTTTCATCCAAATACAATTAAATTAAATTAAATTAAATTAAATTATAAATTAAAAAATTAAAAGATTTTTAAGAGAGAGAGAGAGAGAGAGAGAGAGAGAGAGAGAGAGAGAGAGAGAGCAAACACAGGTAGGAGGGCGCTCCCTCTCGCTTGTGGACGTTGCTGCCACAGCGGGGTCACCAACGCTTAGGGGAGGGCCGGCGACCCTCACCCAGATCGGACAAGGTCGGGCAACCCTTGCCTAGATTTGGGAGAGGATTGTCACCCTCTCCCTCCTCTAGTGAGGGCCTACTGGCCCTTGCCTTTAGTCGGCCAGGGTTGTTGGCCCTCCCACAGGTGCCAGTAAACCCATTGGCCTTCGCCGATGGGGTGTCGACCACCCTCTCGCCTATGTTTTCTTCTTTCTTTTTTAGTTTTTTTAAATAAAAAAATAGAAATAAAAGAAAGAAAAAAGGGAAAAATTAAAAAAAAAACTTAAAAAGATGTAATAGCCCTTCACATTTGGTAAGTTCAGGCCATTTTTTGAGACTGATATATGCACTTCAAGCATTTATTTGAAATAATGTCCATTTTAGACTCTTATTTGAGAAAATAAGGGTACTTCAGACTCTTATTTGAAACAATGTCCACTTCAAGTCTTTATTTAAGGAAATGATTACACTTTAGGCCATTATTTAGAATTTTTCCCATTAACTTGCAAATAACGAATTTTCTTTTATATAAAATTAATTTTCAATGTGCATAGTAAATTTTTTATAGAGAAAAAAGTATTTAGATAATAATAACTCGCCATATATTTTTATGTTTTAAAAAGTTACTAACGTCAGATTTTATGGAGTTCCCAACAAAAAGAAAAAAGAAAGAAAGAAGGAAATCTGATGGAGCCTGCCATTTATAATGATCCTCATTCAATTTATCTTATGATTATTTCGTGAACACGGATTAAAAAGCCCGTATTTATGGGAAATTATTGTCTTGTATAAAATGCAAGTTGCTCTTAATTCTCAAAATTCATTTGGCTTTCTATCTTTTTTCCCCCACTCTTTGGGAAATATATACCTGGGATTCGTACCAAATGAATCACGGCTCTTAATCTCCACGTGTGGACCAGGCCGGCCCACCTTACGCCCACAAGATCAGCGGCCGAGATTCAATTGGCCCAGGAGCAAATCCCGCCACTCCTTCCCTCCTCTCCTCTCGTGCTGGACAGATTGCTTTGTCCCCGAGCACATCAACAATCCCAAAGTCAACTCTTTGACCAGACCCAACGCCAAAGATTACTGCACAGTCTCTCTTCGGATGGATCGTCTTCTACATCCGATTCGAAGCAATAAATTAGCTAAGGATAATGTTATTGTGAAAAAGATTACAACAGTAGATAACCTAACAGACATGACGATTAAATTTGTTTTTTTGGCGAAGCTCAAGCTTAATTGGTATTTGTGGAGAATGAGTGCCCGTCGAGACGTTGGAAGAGTAGCATTGGTGATGAGCATTATAACTTGATTTTAAACGTCGAGTTATGGTGAAGAATTATTAAATTAATGTTTCGAATTTGAATTCAAATATTAATTTGTTAGCCAAATTTGTTGATAAAAAAATTTCTCAAACGAATTTCAAATCAAATAAAAAAGCTCTTTTTTGTTGGACTTTCTTTTGGACCGTACAAAAGAAAGCAAGGAGGATGTGATCTACCACTATAAGACAAAATGGGGCATACTATATTTTATTTATCTATTTATCTTTTAGTAGCAAATGTGTCTTTACTAGGAGAGATAAAGGAAGGAAACTCGCTTTTGCATGAGAAGAATCCTTGTGGGCGTTGGTTTTGTTGAAGCAATGGGCCAAGGAAGGAAACTCGCTTTTGCATGAGAAGAATCCTTGTGGGCGTTGGTTTTGTTGAAGCAATGGGCCAAGGTCAAATTTTTGACTTTAAGCACACAAAAAACGCGAAGGTTTTTTGAGCGTTGCACGAGAAAAAGCTGAGGAGCCGCACGTCCAAAAGAGAATTGGACAATAAAGACGAACATGAAGCCGCATGTACGCAGGGCAGAGACCAACATTGGCGTTCTTGATTTTGGCGTATATAGAGCATTTTACTTTGAGTTTGAACACGCGTTGATTTTATACCGTGAGTTTACATTCGAGCAAAGTGTAAATTTATAAACACTTTGGGTTAGGACTTAAATTTAGGTGTGAGAGTGTGTGGGTGATTGTAAACTCTGATTCTCAAATTATAATAAATTATTTATTGCTGACCCTCCCCGTGGACGTAGGTACAAATACTCAGACTGAACCACGTAAATCTCTGATATCCTTATTATTTCTCATTTATTTCTCTGATATTTTCGTGTTGACGTAACAAGATCCTATCATTTTCGCGTATTATATTTCTACAATGTGCAAGGCTTAGTGTTTTCTACAAAGATTGTTGGTCAATTTTATGGTCGTTCTTCGTGGTCACACTCAATTTTTGTGAGCAAAAATTGTTCTTCGACGTACCTGTAGAAGGGTGGCAATGGAAACTGCCGAAGGATTTTGAAACAAATGTAAATTTATGCATTGTCTGCTCTCTGATTTTCCACTCTTTTTGCTGTCTTCTCATTTCTGTGAAATATGATTGTTATCTCTGTCCCTAGACATGAAGGAGGAACTCCAGAATCCACAGAGTTCAGCACTCTGCTCGCTTACGCCTTCTCTCTGATGTATATGTTGCTGTTATAGCTGAACCTTCAGTTCAAGGCCATTGACGGGGAACAATAGTCTCCAGTTCTCTCTTGTTTCAGTCATTTTGTTTGTGCCTTTGAAGGAGTACATTCTTTTTTTATTTGGTAGTTGAAACAAAAGTAATGCAAGGATCTGCTCAAAAGTCAGACCCTTTTTTGGGATAAATTTTAGCTACAGTTGTTTAAGTTTTGTTGATGATTATCTCTTCATCTGAATGTTAGAGCTCACGATCTATAAACTCGGTATAGCAGGTTGCCCCCAAGGAATCTGCTTCAGCAAAAGTTGCTGTAGCACGAGTTTTGGGAAAGTAATGAACCCCGAAGACGAAGTGACTGAAGTTCAGGGCGGAGTTCCCCCGTTGAACTCGAGAGGAGGTTGCATGAGCAAGATTGCAAGAATGAATCAAAGAGCTCGAAGCATCTTTAGGGCGTTTGGAGCACAAGCTATCTGAGAAAGAGAGAGATCTCGTGGTGGAAAGACGCTGCCCTTCTCCGGTCACAGCATGTATCTGAGCCTTCTCGTGGTGGTCTCACCGACAGCGGATTTTGAAATGTTGAACGTAAAACTGAAAAATTGATTTGAATGGTGTGCAGCTTTTCTTTTCCTTTTCTTATCCTTTCTGTGATGGATAAAGGGACACATAAAGAAATGCTATGATCTGATATACAGCTTGACTTTACTCCCTCAAATACTTTCATACTCATCCAAAGCTTTCTTTTATTAATTTGAGAAGAGACTCCCATGTGCATGAGCCTAATTTACCATATGGTACTTTTGGTGACTTATGTCAACTAATTTTTCACAAATATAATATTTGGGATTGTTCTCCATTTGGACATACAAAATGCATCCGGAAAGTTTGAACTCAAAATTTACTAAAATACACATATAATAGAAATAAGAGTTTGAATGTTATTAGCTTGTTGACATTTTGATTCTATTTTCATTTTAGAGTGTGTGGATTTCAATGTCATATTCTCTAAACTCGAGATTATCTGTCCTCACCCATTATTTATATTCTGTTTGACATGTAGACTGAAAGCACGATCTATCAAACAATAAAGCTCATGGATCTTTCTCTTGTCTCATCTTTTTAAATCAACTTCAAGTTCAAGTTATGTGCAAAACTATAAAATGCCCTTGCCACGGAGAAATCACCTGCACTTTTTGGCAAAAGGGATTTGCTTTACACGACAAAAGCTACACTTAGAATGTGCCGAATTCCACAGAGGGAGATATAACTAAATGAAATATACATGCGTACGGTTGAAATTCAGGTGAACTAAATAATCTATACCATTTACTTCGATCTTCGCAAAATATTTTTAGTTGAATTAATAAACTATAATATTTAATTATGAATTTGCATTGACCAAAAATAGATTCAGTTGAGTTACCCATATATTATTTGAAAAAATGTTGGTGATATTTTATCTAGATCTTTTGTTTTTTGAAACTTCAATTTAATAAGAAATGGAGTTTCACGATTACAAATCAATAAACCAATACTAATTAATGAATGTGAGACACGTGGCTATGGCAACCTGCCCAAATTTTCCGTCAAGGTTGGAAAAGGCAAAGAGATTTAGAGGTAATGCCCAAAAGGTAAGCCAGCCACTCTCAATTAAGCATAGACTCTCTCAAATCTTTCAATTTTTTTTTTTAAAGTTTGAATTAATCTTAAATGATTCTACATGAAATGAGAGTCACTACGAACCATAGATTAACTAGACTCAAGGATTTCATTACAATAACTTGAGATGTTAATCTAACTTATCAAAACAGCTTTTTATCAAATATAAGTCCTAAGGTCTTTCAAGTCAGTGCAATATTTTTTAAGGGTTTATTGTGATACTAAACTTTGTCCCAACCGTTGTAAAAAGGAAAGGAACAATATATGTATTGAAATTGGCAAAATTAAACACCCAATTTATTGAAAGCGCCTAAAGTAAAAACATGAGAAATAAAACCCGATACTTGTTAGGCAAAGAATTTACATGGCCTTATTATAGAGCCTTTGGAGAGGATCCTCGTGAGCTATATGGGAATTTAAATGTGCACGAAATTACTTTAAATGCATGAAATTACACTAAATAATTTAAATCTTGCACACAATGAATTATATACGAAAATGAGTATTCTAATTCATGAACACCGAAAAAAGCACTAAATTAGGAAAATGACTTTACCAAACTAGGAAAGATCCAAAAATTTCATTTCTGCCCTAAGTTAACACTATCCTACATTTTTGGAAAATTTTCAGATTTTTCATTTTTTTATATATTTTTATAAAAAAAAATTAATTCATTAAACTGAAATATCTTGATTTAAATAAACGTGGATCAACTCAGAACATGAATATCACATTTATCAAGTTCGAATCAACATTTTCAAAATTGAAACTTGGTTCGGGCATTTCATCAAACAGTTGGTATGCATTAGATTAGCCAGAATAGTTTCTCCAAGCCATGTTCATGCCCTTATATCTAGACCTGGAGATGATCTTAAGAAGGAATAAAAAAAAACAATGCTATACAAATAGAGACCAAGAGAATAAAACACTCAATAAAAGATCACAAAATCACTGAATCGTGCTAAAAATCCCCTTCAAAGTCACCTGACTGTTCCTGCAAGTCTGGGGCCAGAACCCCGAATGCCTAGATTGACGTCCTTATATATATAAATTATTAAAGATCTAAGAAAAATCCACTCAACCCAGATGAAATCATGTATCGTATAATTTCAAACACAACAAACTTCTCATAGAATGATTAACTACACACGTCAAACCAACCTCTCCAAATGGCCCACACACATGATCCACACTGGCTAGCCGTGTACCAGTCATGGCCCAATGTGGATCAGTCCAAGGCGCATGAACTGCGTAGACTGTTGCAGGCATTTCAACAAACAATTAGAACGCACATCTAAACCATCCAGCTCAAAGAGTGACACACACGGGCGACAACTTATGGTGCATTTGGTAACATTTCTGTTTAAAAATTGTTTATGGAAACAGAAATAGAAAAAAATATTTCCGCTTCAAGAAACAATTTTTGAACAAAAAAACACGTTTGGTAAATCTGTTCCAAAAATATAAAAAGAATAGGAACATGTTTGGTTAAATTTGTATATTTTTTTATTTCTTTTAATTTTTTAATATTTTTATTTTATTTTTTCTATTTTCTTTCTTTTTTTCTATTTTCTTCTTTTGGCCGGTCGCGGGTCTCGGCCATGGCCGGTGACCGGCCGACGAGGGTCGGCGGCCTCTCCTTGGCTGGGCGAGCTTGAGCTCGCCCAGCCCGACGCGAGGTCGGCCTCACCTTGGCTAGGCGAGCTCGAGCTCCCCAGCCAAGGCAAGGTCGAGCCTCGTCAAGGGTCAGCGACGCTCCGACGAGGTCGTCGGCCCTCGACGGCCGGTCGCCAACCATGGTCGAGGTCGGCAACCAGCCAAAGAAAAAAGAAAGAAAAAAGAAGAAGAAGAAAAAAGAGAGAAGAAAATGGAAGAGAGAGAAAAAGTGTTCTTAAATTTTGTTCCAGAAACAAGAAACAACTTTTTTTGTTTCTTGTTTCTGTTCCAGATGTGTTTCTGGGAATAAAAAAATAATTTTGGAACAAAAACTCAAACAAATGCGTTTTTGTTCCTTTTTTGTGTCCAGGAACAAAAGAACAAAAAAAATTGTTACAGGGAATAGAAACACTTTTTACCATGCAGGGCCTTATAGGCCTCTCTTCACGAATGAAACATGCCCAAGGATCAACTTGCAAGACCAAATCACACATTTAAACTTGCAATAAATTCGAATCCAATGGTCATGCATATAAACTCTTGGCCCTTTTTCATTCATTTTACACAAATTATTCCCTTCGATTTCTCCTAGAAGATGATTTAATACCCTAAACTCGACTCCTAGTGGTTTAATCACGCGGTGCTTGGCCAAAGGAACCAAGAAATTGCCTCCCAAAGTCGCGCAAAGTTTAAAAAAAAAAAAAAAAATCGCACAAAGTTGGCCTCTTCAACTCTGGAAAAGGAAGCTTGCGCGGAAGAAAGCTCACCACGAAGGTGTTTTGTTAGCATACGAAAGCCTACTTCCGGACTTCTTTTATCTGATTTTTTGAACACACTCCAACCATATGTATTCTAGTTTAATAGAAAATATTGATTTATGTCGATCTTTCTCCGTTTTTCTCAAAATGTCATTGTTTCCCTGGGTCATGACCATCCTACCAACACCTAAAATTTCAGACTTGTGCCTTGATCCACGGAATAGGTTTTTTTTTTTTTTTTTTCAGGGGCTCTAGGAAGCCTTCCAAATCTCTATTTGGGACATGCAACCTATGGTTGGAAAGATATTTTAATCTATTTGGCTAGTTTTGACTTGAAGGTCGTGAACTTTCCATTTTTTTTTTCAACATGTCACTAAAACTCTTTGGGATGAAATTGGTTTTTCGGTCTCGTTTGTCCTCACTTTACTCTCTACATTGGCCACAGTTTGCCCTCACCCTGCTCTCCAACTTTCACCTTCAAGCTCCAGAGTCTAGAGGATCTTTTTGGAGGAGCGAAATGACCCAGAGAACTGCCTCTCTCTTCTTCTTTTAATTCTTTCATTCTCTGCGAAAGCCCCCGGCCAAAATCCAAGGGCTCCCTTTTACCTGATATCTCGATGTTCCCCTTCATTTTCCTCTACATTTTTATCTTTTTCCCCCTGCTGCAGCTCTTATCTTTTCGGCAAAGAACTCCTGCCTTTTTTGCGAATTTTCAGCAAAGTCCGGTATCTTCTCTTGGCTAAAACTATCTATGGAAGCCCCTTGACTTTTAGCCACTGACAGCCACGTCCACTTCCATTTTAAGCTAAACTCCCATCTGCAACTCCTCAGATTTGACCCCTGCAAGAGCTGGCTACACTACAGCGAGGGAGAGTCCCAGCTGCACGCCACTTGGCTTGGTCTCTCTTTCTCTAGTTCATTTTCGGTTCTTTTTAGCTCTATGTCTAGTCTAATTTGGACTAGAGGATGGCCGGTTCTATGACGCTTACGGTGTGCAAAATAACGTGGGATTGGTGGGTGATCAGAGGGCTGAAAGTGGAAGATGTGCAACTCGTGACAGACTGCACAGTCTCGCGGAAACGACTAGTACGAGCTCGTGGATTTTTCGATTAGGCTGAAATTTTGGTGGGAGATATTCAACACGTCAACATAGCTTGCATAAAAATTTCACGCCCAACGGACATTGATAAACCTACTTTTGCAGGCCATACATTACTGGTTTTCGTACAGGGGCCTGGTGTTGGATCAGCCAACGTCAGCTCTAGAAATGGCAAACTGGGAAGCTACACTTGGATCTTGCGCGCAGGCTATATATCATTGGAAAATGCACTTGAAGACGCTCGTTGTTATGACTGGTTTGCAAGTTTCCGGGTTTTTTTAAGCCTTCAATCGATCAGGGAAAGCCAAGCCAAAATTGCAGGAGAGGAGTTTGAGACCAAGTGTGAACCGGAGCGTCGAGACTCTCTGGAGTTGCCATTGACCGAAATCTTAGCCGTCGGGCCCAAGATTTTAATACTAGAATGTCCCGAGCTTAAAATGTAGAACAAACACGGGAAAAAAAATGGGCATAACATAGGCGTTTTCAGTTAGGGATGGACTTGTGCCTAAATTGGCGCAATTCAGTTGCTAATCTTCGCGAGATGCATGGTTGGCCTACACAGAATGAACCATAGCTATTAATGAACTATCATGCTTATACTCTAGGTGGCACGGACACGGCGATACGGACACGCGACATGACACGACACGACACGCGACACGTTATTTCTCAAAAAGTAGAGAATTTCGACACGTTCCGACACGTTAAATATTAAATAAATATTTTTATATATACATGATTAATTATTATGTTTAAATTAATTTATTCATATTCATAAATAAATAAATAATAAAAAAAGCCTATAATAAATCTATACTGATAACATGTATTAATAAAGTTATTTAACATACACAAAGTCTCTCGATCCGTAAAAGAAAGAGAGAACTTTTATAGATTTTGACCAAAAAAAAATAAAGTTATTTAATATTAAATATTTCTTTTTAGGGTTAAATGGTCCCATCCATTTATTTCCCCCACCCCACTCACCCACCCACCGCCCGCCTGCACACGTCTCTTCCCAAAGTTACATTGCACTCCACGAGGCTTTCTTTTTCTCCCCAAGAAGCCGTCGACGCATCCTCTCTCTCTCCTTGCTCTTCTTCCAAAAATTGAAAACCCTAGCATTCGGCGATCGCCTTCTTTCTCCTCTCCCTCACTCTGTCTCCACCTTTCTCACCGATGCTTCACCTCCGTTCCCCTCTTTGCCGTCATAGCCTCGCATCCAGCCCTCCATCGCGACCTTTCCGTTTTTCATCTCAACGTTGCAGTCGGCGGTTGTAGCCAACCAAGACGATCGAGAAGGCTTCTCAATGTTGCAGTCGGCGGTCGGAGCCCTCCCTCGTCGTCGCCTCAGCTCCCTCACCCTTGCCTTCATCCTCCATCACTTTCTTCCCTTCGCACCTGCGGATCCGCCCACAAACCTCCAGACACGCTCCGACGTGCGTGTCGGAAAGAGTTGACCACGCGTGTTGACCACGTGTCCGAGCGTGTCCGACACGTGTCGGGTTGTCCGACACAACACAGAGGCCTTTGAACGTGTCCTTGCTGCCTAGCTTATACTACTACATAATACACTTACAGAAGGAACACGGAGAGAATAAGTAAAGCAGGGTCATATAAATTGTCTTTTTTTTTTAAGGGGTCAACTCTTGCGGTAAAAAAAAAAAAAACTCTTGCGGTTACCAGCAAACTTGATTCCTGAATTGATTTTCTTTGGAAGATGCATGACAAAATTGTATCAAGTGTAAATCTAGAGGTAAAGTGAATTCTCTAGTTGCAAGCACTAACTAAACTTTCTCCCAGCTGTTGATATGCGTAATTTGTCAATATGTATTGATAATTTTTGCATGTTATTTTTATCTGTGTTAGCATAACCGTTGTCACTTATGATATCAATAATGTCGTAACTTATGTTATTTCTACAAATGTGCTGGACCTAAGTATGTGCATAAATACGATTTGTTTTGTAAAGTCCCACATTTAAAAAATTGGAAAATGCTTAAAGTTAAACGAAGCAACATGAAAGTTATTACAATTAAAATTTAGAAAGAACGCATACATGATAGAAACATTAGAAAAGTTGAGTTTAAAAAATATCAGCATCTTGTTCGGTTTGTTTTCATTTAGAATACGGATATCATTGTTTAGTGATATATTCTATAGCTCAATTTTCTAATGACTAAGTTAAAACTCAGAACTATTTTTATTATCCTTATCTGATGATAAATGGATGTCAAAACTAGGGAGTAAACACATGAATAATAACACAATAAATCACCCATTTCCAAATTTATATGAAATTGTATATAATATTAAATTAATAGGAAATAAAATAACCCATATTTAAGATGTCTAAAACTGACTAATTTTTTCATTGTTTAAATTGAGCGATTTCTTGGTTTATTTCAATAATTTTATGTACTAGACTATTAAACTAAATTCAATTTAAAGTTACCAATTGATATTTTCTTATACCACATGCCTTTTCTAATGGAAAAATGATACTAATGGTTCCTGAACTTTGGTCTAATGTACAATGTTGTTCCCGAACCTTTATTTTGTTCAATGTAGTTCATGAATTTTGGCCCAAATGTACGATGTCATTTATGAATATTTAAATTGTTTAATATGGTTTTTGAATTATCGATAAATGTTTAATATGATCTCCAAAATATGTGAAAATGACACAAATAGAAGGAATACACCGATCTTAACAATAGTTTATGGATTATATTAAACAAATTAAAAGTTCAAGGATAACATTGCACATTGAGCCAAACTTCAGAGACGACATTGCACAAATTAAAAGTCCAAGAATAACATCACATATTGGATCAAAATTTAATGACTATTTATGCTATTATCCCCTTTTCAATTCTATCATGCCCAGCCTCATCGGATTTGGCGAGTCGGGCATCGGCGATGCTCGACCATCGCTAGATCCGGCAAGGGCGAGCCTCGCCTAGCCACTGGCAACCCTCCCCAGAGGTTGTGCGAGGTCGTGGCCTCTAACAAGGTTGGGCCTTGCCTATGGCAGGCAAGGTTCGACCCTCAACATATCCGGTGAGGCCGCGACCTTATGGGGCCATGGCAATGCCCGACTCGCTAGATTTGACAAGGCCTTGACCTCACGTGACCTACCTATGGTCAGTGAGGCTTGCCCAAGCTAGAGGCAGGCGGGGCCTTGCCCATCCATGGCAAGGGTGGCCTCACCATCATTGGGTGAGGCTGACTACACTGGTGCTCACCTTTGGCCGACTGGCCAAAGGAAGGAGGGAGGGGGAAGAAGGAGAAAAAAAAAAGGAAAGGAAAAAAGAAAAATAATAATAATTTTCAAAATTAAAAAATATTATTAAAAAATTGTTCACATCAGCATCGGCCGACGTCCATTTCAGTGTTGAACGGCTAGCGCCAATAGCCAAAAATGACTGGATAGACTAAATTTGTACAATTGCAAAAGGTTTAGGACTTAATTGGCTAAAAACAAAGTTTTAAGATTGAATTGGAAAAGTTGCATTAGGTTTAGGACTGTTTTGATAATTTTCCCGATTTAGATGTAAATCTAAATCTAAAAGCTTTTCTTTCTCGATCTAAATCTAAATTTGGAAGTTTCTTAGAGGCGTTTGATCTATGATGGTTCAACATATTATTATTGTTGTTTTCATATGGTGATGGTGTTAAGAATGCTGAATCTAGGTGCGTATTGCAAGCTGTAGTTTCTAGAGGGGGAAATTTCGATGTATTCCCATCCTTGATGGTTTCGGTAATCGGTCACCAATTTTTTTTTTATGTTGTGACAAATCTGGTCTTTTGGGATGAAAATGTGTTTATAGCCACAAGTTGTACTCTTTTGTTTTCTAGGTTTTGTTTTATTTTATAGAGCTTTTGGGATTTACTTTACTTGGAAGTTTTCTATATTCCTCTCATGTATGATGAAAAAAATCTACTTTGTATTTAAATGAATTTTTATGAATCGTAGTGCTACATATTAGATTATTTTTAGTCTTAAGTCTTTTGATTCTCTGATTTCATTGTAAATTTCATGTAAATGAATATCATAACTACTTAACCATGAAACAATAAAAAAATTCATGTTATAAGTACACAGTCTTTATTCATTGATTATTTACTTTTGCTGTAACCTTAAAGTGGCAAAAATAAAATTTATTATATCTTAAATAATCTATGATTTTTAAAATTTTTGTGATTCTTTTCTAAATTAAGTGAATTCTTTATTTAGTATAATGTTTCTATATTACATTGAATGAAATCGCTTGAACAAATTAAGCTATTAAATTATTGATAGTTTACTGACTAAACAACTTATATCTTCGGCATTTGTTAATTGAAGTCATGATAAGAAATTCCTATAAACACTGAGTCAAATTTCTTGCATCAAATCAATTCAAATTCAAGATTTTCTCAAATATTTAATCTCTGATCTGTTGTAAACTAATTTATTTTAATTTTTTTGCTTAAACAAATTTTCTTGTGGGAAATATTATTTATTTAGATTAAGAGAAATTTAATAGAATATATATATTTCTAAATAATGGTTTTTGGTTTTTCAACTATTCAATTCATTGTGAGTTTATGTTAAGCAAATTTGACATTAGCAAGAAAGGCTACATAAACTGTGAATATGTATTTTTTATATGATGTATATCTTATTTTATCTTTTCGTTATTCAATTTACCCGGTTTCTTTATATAGTAATATGTTTTGTACGGTATAACTTCTACACTTAGATGTAATAAGCTATTATTCAATTGTACTCAATTTAAAATAACAATTCATTAAAAGTCATTGCATATAATGCTGACTTGTTTTCGTAACTTTACATTGTGATGGGAAATCTTTTTGAAAATCACTGTGAGATTTTCAATTTTTTTTTTTCATTGAAAATACTAAAACTCTATTTTTTTTTTCTTTTTGGGTCTAACTCCTCTCTTATGTGTACATCTAGTACTTTCATTAACTAGAGGAAAGTTTTAGAACATTTGAACATAAAATATCTGGCTTTAACTTTACGAGACGATAGGCTGGTATGGATTTGGAATAAGTCTGATCAACTCAGTTAAAAGGGCAACTAACAAGCTATACTCAAATGAACCAGCAGCAACAAATAGACCAAACCTCATTATCCTATTAGATACCCGAAACACTATGGATGAAAATCTGGAAATCGAACCCCCTCCCCAAAATTTGTATCTTTTTTGTGGAGCGTGTGCCGAAATGCTATACCCACAGAAGAGAATCTCTTCAAGATGAAAATGTTAGCTGACCCCATGTGCCCTCTACGTCACCAAGCTCCAGAAACAATAGAGCACATCTTCCTCCTTGGTCACCGGACAGCAGCCATATGGTCAGATTTGAGACTACACAGTCATATTTCAAATCAGAACATTACCAAAACGGATAAATGGATCTCGGGACGCTTTGAATTAAACATAGACCTACCTTCAAATGAGGAACTCGCGGGTGTACTGTGGTTTATTTGGAAAGCCCGAAATGCCCACATCCTCCAGTCCCGCGACTAGAATCAAGCCTAGTTATTGACAACGCCCTCAGGATGAACACGAATTTCTTGAGATGGAACCCAGGAGAGAAGGTGAGAAGAGGGGAAGCAAGCTGACCAAAGCCCTTGGGACGTGAGCGCCTGGATCGAAGATTGCAAGAGGAAGCTGGCCCATCTCAAATTTGTTCGCTTAGCCCAATGTCCGAAAGAGGCGAATTAGTTGGCAGATTGGATATAGTTAAAACCCACGGGAAAAAAACAAAAGGACTTCTTCCGACTTGGCTTTCCACTTTGAATAAGTTCAGTAGAAGATTAACCAACACGTTTGGACGGCAAGTTAGGAAATCCACAAAAATCGTTGGGGGCGAGTAATAATTCTCCCAAAAAGCTAGTTCCTAACTTAACTTGTACGCAAAGGAAATAATTTAATCAATAAAAAAAATCGTTACTAAACGGTACGAAATCATGTGTTGATAGTCAAGGAATGAAACTCTGGGTGTGAATTACAAGCGAGATACATATTCACTTATGTCCACCATTAAATTTCACAAATAATTAGATCATTTAATTGGATTTTGAATTTTATAAATCAAAATTCATGAGGTCAGTTGGGCTATGTAATAAAAATTTGAGTGACAAAAACCTGATTTCAATGTGATTTATAAAAACAATTCATTAGGATCCAATATTGAAATAATAGTATCTACCCACGCAATTAAAAAATAGTCATTGATTACCTCTTATTGAGGAAACCTTTGTACTTCTTGTGAAAATTTGAATTTTCTTTTTATTTTCTAGCTTTATTGGAAAGTGGGTCAATTTATAGACCCAGTCCATTGTCTCGATTTAAGTATTTCTCTTTATAGAAAAGCGAGCTCCACTATAAAAATAAAAAATATCTTAATTTAATTTAATTCTGGTAGAGCCACTATTTGTCGGCCTCTTCTTTAGGGGTGATCGATTCCTGGTTCGGTCCAGTTCCACCTTAGAATCGAGAATCGGACTGGGAGCATCGATTCCCAAAATTGGGAACCGTGGACCAGACTGTTTGGTCCTAGGATCGGGAATCGGATTGGTCCAACAAAATCGGCTCTACTTTTTTGCACTAAAGAGTGCCCGTACTCCAGAC
The DNA here is from genome assembly GCA_028830015.1 of Eucalyptus grandis x Eucalyptus urophylla. Classification (NCBI taxonomy): domain Eukaryota; kingdom Viridiplantae; phylum Streptophyta; class Magnoliopsida; order Myrtales; family Myrtaceae; genus Eucalyptus; species Eucalyptus grandis x Eucalyptus urophylla. The sequence goes on from CM054189.1 coordinate 39,901,911, forward strand.
CGGCCTGATCAATCCAATTCGGTTCTCGGGCGATTAAACAAAACTAATCACACATGTTTTCATATGCAAAATATTCAAACTTCACTTGAGTGAATATCAATCACATTTTGTGTGTTTCACACTTAACCTTAACCATAAAGGCCATTAACAATTTGGCTAAAGGTTGTGCTTGGCTTAGGTTTTATAGACAATCTTTCTTCTGCTCTTTGAATGTTTAATTGAAGTGTCTTGTGGGTCTCTCTCCTTAGTCCCACATCGAGTAGAAGATGAAATTAACAAATAGATTTTCTCTATAAATAAAAGAGTAACAAGAAGAGTTTTAATGGTCTCTTGGCCACATAAGAGGTTGCTACCTTAATTGCAATTTCGATTGCAATAAGTTATCATGTTTATATATTTATATATTTTATGTATATAAATTATATATAAAAAAATTGGTCCAGTCAGTTCGGTTCATTTCCCACCTTAAAACCGGGAATTGGATCGCCAATCATGGGAACTGCCCAAAACCGGTTGGTTTAGTTTGATCTGGGTGGTTCCTCTTGCACACCCCTACTCTTCTTTCATCCTTATCCGCTTTTCCTGTCCACCACCCGTGGCCTCTGTTGTTTCTTGTCGACATGACCCGACAGCTCTCTCTCTCTCCCTCCACTTGCTACTTACGCGCTATACATGCGCGCGTGCGGGTATTGGGGCGTGTGTATACAATACTTGCATGCGCCAATTCCCGCACGCACACGACCTAGCCAAATATTGTATTTGCTTGCAGATTGGGTCCAAGAGAAGTTGAAGAGGATCCATGGCGACTAGTAGATCAACCCGTTTGCGTTTGGTTTGACTTTTGGGGAAAGTTTTTGGGGAAATGCAAAGGCCTTTAGTTTAAAGGGATTTAACTAAAGGCCTTTGGTGAAATACAAAGACTGTTTGGTAAATTGTAATTGAAATGTACCTTGGGAAGTAATTTTGGGAAGATGTTGTTTGGTAAATACATATTCGAAAGGTCCTTTGGTATGATTAATTTAATTTTTTTTAATTTTAATTTGTTTAAAATTTGGGGAAAAAAACAACGATTGTAACTTTATATTTTCGCACTAGGAGTAATGTAAAAGAAACATATTTACAAATTAGTGAGAATCTTCCACTTTTTTTTAATATGCCAAAGGCTAGCTTAATTTATGAGCGTAGCAAGGAATAGGCATGGGCATGGTTAAACACTTCTCAATAACTCATAGGGAAATCTTAATCAAGTGATGATACGAATAAGTATATTTTTACCACAAGTTCGAGTAGAGTCAATCAAGACAAGCACGAATAAAAATTGCACATGTAATTCTACTGGAAGCTAGGAGTGTAGTTTACATAAATTCACGGTTGAACACCTATCATCATTGGTTGGATGACCAACTTATCACAAACCAAAAGTAGATCAACAAAAGTGAAGAAAATGTTTCTATAGATACCCAATGTAACATAAAAATTCTAGTGACTATTTCATGACACATGGGCACAAGTGAGCAAATTCCAACAGTTCTTGGTACCGGTCCTCTTTGTTTAGTGTCAACATCGCCTTCATTCCATGATCATCTTGAACATTTGTGAGGACCTCAGTGCTCATCAACCTCGCCTTCATTCCATGATCATCTCTAACATTTGCGAGGACCTCTGTTCATCAACTTCTTCGCAATTATCAAGTTCTGCCATTTTGGCTTCCCCTGCCCAATATCAGCCTCATACAATTGAAGCCTACACCAAACTAGAGCACTTGTAGAGTTCCTCTTATCACTGTTTGAGCTGTTATAATATAACATTTTCGTAAGCTGTATCATAAAAGATGAACTTATTAGAAAAAGAAATTGAAGAAAAGATAAACACCCGAATTTTATGTAGAAGTAGGTCACTTAAATACAGTAAATTACAAAATACTATTTATCCTCATATAACTTGAACAATTAAAACCTGGAAACTATTTAACAACTACTTAGAATTACAAAGAAGGCCTTGACAACTATTGCTAACTCTAAATTCCTGTTTGTAATTAAAGGCAGTTATTCCTAACGAACTATCTAACCTAACAGAGTTCCAAATGGACTTAACAAGTTTCTCGTTGCTGGATTATCCTATGTGCTGTTCAACATTGAAAAAAGGTTTTGGTCCAACTCAAATTTACGACAGGAGTTTTGATCAATTAAAGTAAGAAAACTTTCATCAATTTGGAGTCAGCACACTGAAGCTCCATTGTTCATGAACTTGAATGCCATGCTCTGAGAGTAGCTGCCTTGAATCCACCAAAGTTCAATGGACATACCATCTACATAGGTTTGCTTCAGGGGCTAGGGATAAAAATCATTTTCACAAAAGCTAATAAGCATGAAAATCGTGGATTCTATTTGTCAACATATCTCATGGAGCTGCCACCTTTCAGGACCAAATTCTGATATTTGACCAAAAGCTTAATCGAACAACACGAGAACCAAAAGACCAGACCTTGAGCACTTCAACAAATAGGACAACATGGGCGTTTTCTATTGGATACAACTGTGCTCATGACATGAACAATAAAACCTGGATGAGGATGCAATCCAATTCGAGGAATGTAAAAAGCCAAGCATACACAGATCCCCCAATCTACTTCTAGTACCTTGCACTCTTCCATCTCGATTAAAAAATTTGTATTACTTGAGTAGTGATATCCTCAATCAAGCACAACATCGAAAGTACTGTTCATGAAATCACGATGCGCTTAAGAATCACATCTAGAAAAGGCACAGCAAGAAGGGATCAAGGCAGAAAAAACCAAAATTTCAAAGCGATGAAGGGTCCAGCGAAGGGGGAGATGCATGAATTTCCCATAGCAATGGTTGCAAAATCGCACCTTTACAGAGGACTTTCCGAGATAGACGAGCTAACAAGTGAGGCAGATCCTAGTATAGTCCTTGCAACTTTGCCGACTCCTCGACATTGAAGACATGGAGAGAATGAAGGGGAGAGCGGGAAGGGAGGCAAATGCAAGCTAAAGTGATTCTTCAAGCCCATGGAGAAGGACGGCTCCAACAAGAAGCCCGCTCTGTCTCAGAGCCGCAATGACGGCGGAACGGCGGGTGAGGAGGAGAAGAAGAGAGAGCCATTGAAGTTCTTTACATGGAATGCCAACGACCCGCTCCTCAGCATCATGAACAACTGGCCCAAATTCACCAAGTTCGTCTCTGACCTCGACAAGTACAAGAGAAGCAACTAAGAGAGAGGCGTACATGAGAGAAACAAGTGATTGTTGAGATCAGAGAGAGGCAACTAGAGAGGCGAGTTTCGAAGAGGAGCAAAACTAGAGAGGCGCAACCTTGGAGAGAAGCGAGACCGGAGAGGCGAGCGGCGATGAATGGTTTTCAAAAGGGTCAAAGTTGAAATTTAATAAATTTGTGAGGGCAACAAAGGCAAAACAAAATTTATCATTAATGAACCCCCAGCATGTCGAGAATGCTGAAAAGCCCAAGGCAGCCTCTTACCTGCCTTGGGCTTTTAGCCTTATAAATGCTAGCTTTACCTTAATGGACTTCCAAAAAAAATTTCAAACACTTTTATTTGAGCCCAAGGGGCTTTTGATGCCCAAAGCCACTGGAAAAGCTTCTCCCACATGCGCCCTTAATGTACGTTCTCCTCAGCCTTTACCTTTAGTCAAGATTTAAAAGTTCCTTCATGTGAATCACCAAACACCTTTATAGGAAAACGTGATTGACAACCTACCGCGGAAAATTCCAAATGTCATACCCGCACGCCCGCAACTTAGCCAAAAATCGCATTCGCTTGCTGATTGGGTCCAAGATAAGTCGATGAAAAGGATCTTATGGCGACCAATAGATCAATCCGCTTTTATGTACGTTCTCATTTACTTTTACCTTTAGACGAGATTTAAAAGTTCTTTCACGTGGATCACCTAACACCTTTATAAAAAAACGTGATTGAGTACCTACCGCAAATAATGAGAAAATTCTAAATTAAGATTTGAAATGGCCTCATCATTTTCAATAAAGATCCAATGATAATTTTAAATTAGGATCGAATATTATTAAAATTATAAAATAAAATAAATATTTTTTTTTTTAAAGAAAGGAAGGAAATCAAGCGAGGGCCTAGCCCTTATTAGGGGTGTGCAACGTGAACCATCCGAATTGGAAACCGCCTGGACTAGATCAGACTAGCCGATTTTAGGCGATTCCCGAATAGGGCGGTCCAATTCCTAGTTTCCATTCTTGGAACCGATGGTCAATCAGTCTGATTCTTGATTCTAAGGTGGGAACCGGACTGGACCGGTTGATATAAAAAAAACGGAGAAAAACCCTTTGAAAAGCCGGTGGCCCTTTCTAGTTTTTAGGTTTTGCTTTCCCCCTCCTCCCCTTTTGCTTTCTCCTTTCCCTCCACCACCAGCTGTCCTTTTTAGTTTTTTTGCTCTTTCTTGGTTAAAATCTTGTTTTAACACTTTCAATGAGAGTATAAATTTGTGGATGATGAAGTCACCGAAGACTCACCAGAGCTTATATTAGCGCCACCGCATGCACCCAAGAAAAACCCCTGCAGAAGAGCCACAAAAAAATTGTTTACACTCCTTAATATCCCCGGAGAGCTTCCTTTTCACAATTTATTTTTGTCCTCAAATTATAAATTACCTGCTCCACCAGACCGGATCGATCGGTCGGTCCAGTTCCCAGTTCCAAGACTGGTCGGTCCCGTTCTTCATCTTGGAATTTGGGAACTGGACTAGGAACCGATCAAATCCCAGCCCTCATCGCTACTGTGGGCCCCACCATCGCTGGGGAGGGGAATAGTTGGGTGGTAGTAACGATGGTTAGGCCACAGCAGTGAGGGCCTACAAAGCCCTTGTTGTCTTCCCTTGCCCTCCCCTTTTTTTTAATTTATTTTTTCATCTAATACAGAAAAAGAAAAAAGGAAAAAATTTCAAAAAAAGTAAAGGATGAAATTACCCTTAACAGCCTATGAGTTATGCCATTATTTCATATTGATATGGCAATTTTAAGTCTCTATTTGAAATAATATTTACTTTAGACCATTATTTGATCAAATAATGACATTTTAAATTCTTATCTGAAACAAAATCATTTCAGGTCATTACTTGAGAAGATAAATGCATTTCGTGTCCTTATTTGGAATTTTCCCGCATATAAAAATTGCCTCTATTGTTTTTTGATCTAATTTCCCAAAAAAAAAAAAAAATCCTCAAACTTTATGTGAATCTTAATCCAGCTTTTATTATAGTCTCGAATCTATCCGCGTCCAAAAACCAACACTAATTTCCTTAAAATTATTAACATTAGAAGATATGAAAGTGAAGGTGTTAATAAAAATATAAGATCTGATAATGAACTTCTAACCGGCCTTAATGTTGATAATTTCAAAGAAATAAGCAGTGATTTTTGGATACATGGCAGATTTGTGATTATAGTGTGAGTTTGCGTTTTTTTTTTTTTAGATAAAAAAAAGTTCGGAATATAATTGAGATTGAATCTTAAATCTTAAAGTACTTTTTTACGTGCTCCCTCCATCGAGGATCAAGCGAGGTCTACCAATTAATCATACCAATGACGCAAGTTAGGAATAATTGTATTGAAGTGCAACTCCTATGATTATTCATTTATTTTTCACTAATAATTTAAATTTTTAGTGGATCAAATAACTTTTTTTTTTGTAATCAAATAACATTTATGTAATTGATTTTTTAAATTAAAAGTAAAAAAAAGTTCCCACGCTACTTGAAAAACGCGGTTGGTATAATCGCCACGGGGTTCTTCTCACCGGACTTTTCTTGGACCCAATCTACAAGCGAGTAGAATATTCCTGTACACTGTGCGCTTGGGTGTGTTGCTCTCATTGTATGTGCGTGCGCAATGGGTAGCGACTGGCGAGTTAAGAAGCACCGACACTCTCCGGAAACTTTCGTGTCGTGTTCGACACTCTGACATGTGTTCGTTACACTTCGACACGTTCCAACACGTGATCAAAGGGTATCGGAAAATCCGACACGTGATCAATTCTTCCCGACACGCAAGTTCGAAATTCTAACACACAATTTTGACATGCATGGGGTCAATTTTAATAATTTTCAATACTTGAGGGTGAGGGGTCAAAATATAAATATATGAAAAAATAATGAAAATAACAAAAATAAAGGGAAAAGAAGAAAATTCTCACTCTCAAATTTCTTACTTATAAATTTTAACCTTCTCGTGAGTGATGATGGAATGCTCATTTTATCGCCAGCGTTACTCCGACTTGAAGTTGTGATTTTTTTTTTTTTTTGCTTCTTTCTGCCTCTCGTAGGCATCGTCTACGAGTTATCGCTTTTGGTTTATGTCATTGTCTTGTGAGTTATTTCCATGACGAATTTAGTTATTTCATTTTCTTTTGGTTGTACTTCGAAAGTTCTTATCCTGGATTTTCATTTTCTTGAACCTTATTTTGTAGATGAGCTTCAAGTTAGTCTATATCATGAACTCCGAATTCTATTTGGGATTATAAAAAATCTCACTAATCTCCAATAAGTATAAGAAAACAATACACGTTTCTTCAAATTTACTCTTTTGTGTTTGCAATTTTTGAATTTTTCATTCAATCTCTGTTAAATTAAAACAATGAATGATATTAACCAATGTTGAATTAATATTTCTAGTATAAATTAATTCTATGCTCTTATTATTATTATTATTATTATTATTATTATTATTATTATTATTATTATTATTATTATTATTATTATTATTATTATTATTATTATTATTATTATTATTATTATTATTATTATTATTATTATTATTATTATATTTTTTGTATTTATATATAAAAATATATATTTAATATATAACGTGTCAGAACGTGTCGGAATTTTTTATGTTTTGAAAAATAACGTATCGATATATCTTATTGTGTCGTGTATCGCGTGTTCGTATCGATGTTATATAGCTGGCGAGTGAAGAGAGAGATGTCAGGTCACGAGGATTATAATGAAAAGGAGAGAGTGGCAGCGGTCGGTGACAGACACGATGCTACGAGGACAAAAAGTAGGAAAAGAGAGTTGCCCACGAGAATTAAATAAATAAATAAATAATTACAGAGGACGAAATGCATTCGATCAAGAATGTACCGACCAAAAAAAAAAAAGATCAAGAATGTGATACCCATCATTATAAAGTCGGAAAACAAAAAGAAAAATTAAATATCCACTGAAAGTAGAAAAGTTCCCTCATGAAAATTCAGGTAATTGGTGAATCTTTTTTAATTATCTGGATAGATATTATTGTTAAATTCCATATAATAACATTGAAAATAGATCATTACCAATCACAATCTTATTAAATAACCTGGTTAATCTCATGAATCATGTAGTATAAAATTAGAAAATCCAAATGCAGTGTGCATTTAATTCACGCCTGAAGTTTCATTCCTTGACTACTAGCACATGGTTTTCTACATTTAAAAAGTAGTAAAGTTTTTTTCATAGTCACGGTGTCCACAAATAGAGCCATATATACTTATATATGGATCATTTGTTTATGGAATTGTAAAAGCCTTCAAGCAACAGTTTCTTATTTGATTCAATGAATTATTGGCGTCCAACGTTAGTTAGGAACTGGCTTTTAGGAAGAATCACTACTTATCCCCAGCGATTTTTTTTATGAATTTCCTAACTTTCCATGCAAGCGTGCTGGTTAATCTTCTAATGTAAGCTCATATAAAGCCCTGCAAGTGATACTGTAAAAGATTTCCCATCACGACGAAAAATTTCGGAAACAAGCCGCATGATGTGGAGTGACTTTTAATGTAAAACCTCCATCAGAGTGCAAGCTTCGTCATTCCATATTTAGCCCTATCCTTTGTGTTTTTATTTTTATTTTTATTTTTTCATAATTATTTATATGTAACAATCATAACATAATAGTATTTAATTTCACTTGAGGAGTGCACATAGAAAAAAAGATTCACCTTCCAATTATACTGGTTTAATATATAATAAAGGACGTGATCAAAATTTAAACCGTATTAACTAATCATGTAGAATTGGATTCTTAATTGTACATGTCAATATAGAGAGGAATTCGGATGTTACCATTTTATGACATACTCTTCTTTAAAAAATCACTTTTTATAACCTAAAGCACAAAGGAAATGATAAACTTGTTATCTAAGTAGCACCGATATTAACACGCAACACGTGACATGATACGACACAATATGACACGCCGACATGCCGTTTCTCAAAAAATAAAGAATTCCGACACGTTGAGATACGTTGTATATCAAATGAATATATATACATAACAAATTATTTTTTTATTTGATTTATATTCACAAATAAATAAATAATAATAAAAGACTATAATAAATTTATATTAAAAAAGTTAATCCATTATTTATTAATATCATTTATTGTTTTAATTTGACAAATTCAACTCCATTCCAATAATTTATAAAACTTGGGAAAAAAAAAACAAGCAACTCACATTCTAGACTTGTGTGTCAAACATGTCGAAAGAGGAGAAAAAAACTTGGGGGTGAATTGTGTATCACCGAAAGTGAAAGTCAGAAGAGAAGAGAAGACTAGATTTTTCTTCTTTACCCATTTATTATTCTTATTATTATTTTTTTATCTTTCACATTTATACATTTTGATCCCTCATTTATTGAAATTTTTAAAATTGACATTACGTGTAGGAATCGCATGTCAAAATTTTGATTTGAGTGTTGGAGAGTGTTGAAAAAATTAACTAGGTGTCAGACTGATACATGTTGACCGAGTATCCGAGAGTATCAGAAAATATTCGAGAGTGTCAGAAAGTGTCGGACATGTGTCAAAATATTCGACGTAACACAAAAACTCTCAGGAGTGTCGGTGGTTCCTAACTTGCTATTAAGATTGTCTGTTTTCCCACCAGCACATTTCTTTCTGATACAAATCTATTCAAATGTTACTATAACAGAGCTATGTGCAAGTAAATATAATAGCGAACACTTAAGAAGTGCCAAGTAAGAATATATCATCTCTTTTAATGTCAAAAAGGAAAAGAGAAATAATAGAAGTTGCAGTTTTAGTTTTTTTTTTTTTTTTGGGTCGTATATTAGAAATTGCTGTTCAAGAGCCATTTTATCTTCTCCCCAACCAGTTGGTTGGAGGAAGAGCAATGGAGCCACCTACATGGACGTTGAGATATTAATGTATCCAAGGACTTTTCCTTTAGTCTTTAATGACATAATTAAATAAGACCCACAGGGAGTGATTTGTGTATGTGTACGATTATGAATCCTTTCTTTAATCAAAATATCCTAATCAACAAGAGAAAGAAATCCCTCATTTTAAGCTCCTGACAAATTCAAAGCTAACAGAGTCAGTCCACCATTCTTACAAAATAATCGAATCGAGGGTCCAGTGGAGAAGAATTTGACTATTCAATCTAGTAAACTAATCAAAACCGAAACAAGAAAAAGAGATGCGAGCAGAGAGGAATAATCACTCGAGGAAGAGAACAAGAAACCATTCTGTTTCAATGGAGACACGAGAATGGGCAAGGGGCAATTGAGTTGGTGAAGTGGTTAGATTTTGCAAGCTATTCCAACTACCGTTTATGTGAATAGTCAATCCGTATGACAAAAGCAAACTCTCTTTCAACCTTCAAGTTTGGTCCAAAATCTGATGCAAGCAAATCACCTAGAAAGAACATATAAACCAAGGATCTTCAATTTAAATGTTAAGACTGAAGCAGATTGTCCCGGCTCCTACTACACTAAACAAAGGTGGGTTGGTCTTCTCCAATTCCACCCTTTGAGTTCATAGACCTTGCTTGATCATCGACGGAGGGGGTTGGTAAAGAAAAAGTAGAGCTTATTTTTTTTTTTAAAAAAATGCTCAATTTTAAGTTCATTTTAAAATCTATCCCTTACTTTTTTTTTATCTCAATAAAAGAATTATAAACTTTTCCTGCATCCAAAAATCTCTATTTATTTCGTTGAAATTATTTATATTGAGACAGTTACAGATTCATTATTAAATCACACATTTTCATCAACACTCTCGTTACCTTCACATGAAATAGCAACAATCTCTCGATATCGATAATTTCAAAGAAATCAGTGACAATTTTTGGGACGATAGTGAAAGTTAGCGATTTTTTTAAATAAAAAATGTTCGAGATTAGAATTAAAATTGAGCCTAAAATTGAGGGTTTTTAAGAGAATTAGGCCCAAAAAAATGAAGAGACAATACTAAAAACGCATTAGGTAATCAATGACGTTTTTTATGAACGCGTGAGGTGGTCCACATGAAAGAAATTTGCATTTTGACTAGAAGAAAAACGAAAGAGAAGTACATAAAAACGGGTTGATCTAGCGGCCATGGATCCTTTTCATGGACTTTTCTAGGACCCAATCTACTAGCAAGTACAACATTTGGCAAAGTTTCAAAGAAATATTGTTAGTGTGTAGACGCAAATGAAGATTATGATGTGAAAGAATTTAGCAAAGTAGTGAAACATATTATGAAAATTTCACAAATAATAAATGTTAAAAAATCTCATATTTGACGAATGAAAATAATTAGTGATCATCGTCAAGAAAAAATATTTATAGAAGATGCTCTACCACTACTGGGATCTACGCCAATTATAAGCTTTTGACATTTTATCACTAACACACGACACTTTCTATTTCGCGTGCCGGAACCTATGAAGCACCAATGCTCTTCAAGAGTCTTCATGTCACGTTGAAGTGTCCGACAAGTGTCTAACACTCGATCAACAAGCGTCGGAATATACGACACCTAATCAACTTTCTTGACACTCTTCGATACTCGAGTTAGAATTCTGACATATGAGTTTTCGATACGTGATTTTGATATCGATGTTAATTTTAAAAATTCAATAAATAAGAGGTCAAAATATATATGTGAAAAAATAAAACACAATAATAAAAATAATAAATGGAGAAAGAAGAAAAACCTAATTTTCTTTTCTTTTCTTTTCTGACTCTCACTTCATGTGATACATAATTTACCTCTTAAGTTTTTTTCTCCTCTTCCAATATATCTAACGAGAATCTAGAATATGGATTGTTTTTTTTTTATTATAAATTTTATGAATTATTGAAATAAAGTTGAATTTGTCAAATTGAAACAATGAATAATGTTTTTAGTGTATATTCATTCTGAGCTTTTTTATTTATTTATGAATTTGATTCAAATTAATTTGATTGAAATAATCATAAAAATGATAATCTATTTTGCATATATATACAGCGTGTCCCAATGTATCGGAATTTTTAATTTTTTTAGAAACAACGTGTCAGCGTATCGTGTCGCGTCGTGTATTACGTGTCAGTGTCGGTGCTATTTAGGCTGGAACAATGCTGCGTTCTCGACATCCAACGGTTCAGGACTCTTCATGCCAATCCAACGGCTGCAGTGCATGCTGCACGGAAAGGCCAAATAATTGCACGCGTAATTTCGCAGAAGTACGCGGGAGGCGCGCGGAAAGAGTCCATCTGCGGGTGCCCTTTTGACTTAGACTTGAGTTTTTCTATTAATAAAGAAAACATTAGTTGGTAGTCGTGAAGATCTTCAATAAAGAAAGGACAAGCTCACAACGTCCGTTGGCCCAGGTGAAAAGGAGCGTGGTTTCTCTTAAGCAAGATCTCGAGTTCGAGTCTTGTGCATGGAGCGGACGGCGTTGGGAAAGCCCCCTGTTATGGGTCTGACAGTGCTCGCATCTGAATTAGTCAAGGCCCAAAGCTCCAAATACTGGGTTATGGGTGAGCATGATTCAGGTTGGGTCGGTCCACACCCTAACCCTAAGATCAACCCACATAGTACTGGTCCTCAATTTTTGGGAACGAGAATCGACCCTATTGAGCTTGGGACCGAGGATCGAACCGACCCAATGGGTTTGGTCTGATTCCAGGATCAACTCGGGATTAACCAATACTTTTTTTTTTCATTTTTTGTACTCCTTAAAAAAACAATTGAGGACTACACTAACCTAATGGGTTCAGTCCGGTTTCAAGGTCAATCCAAAACTAATCAATAATTTTTTATTTCATTTTTTGTATTCCTTAAAAGGGTAACCGAGGACCGTACCAACCCAATGGGTTCGATGATGAGCGAGGTCAGCTAATAAAGGCAAGCGGTGAGGGTCAAGTAGAGTGAGCGTCGAACATAATGAGCATCGAATGTCGAGCGGGAAACAACAAGCCAATCGAGCATCGAGCGGCGAGCGACACGAGCGACCCAAAGTAAGCGAGGCAAGTGTCGAGTGGCGAGCAGAGATATTGTTTCTTTCGATTTTGGTAAATTGAAGACTAAGAGGATAAATAAGATAGAAGAGAACGAATACTAGAGGAAAATGCCATAAGGAGTTGTTTATACTTTCTTGGATGCCGTGAGGACTCTTCAGAAAAAACATTTTCCCCATTCGCAAATTATGACTATTGACACCATAAAAGACATTAAAAATTTAAGTTATTAAAAAATAATGTAAAATTACTTGAACTTCTTACTAAATAGCTGTGTTTAATGTTGTTGACGTCATTTAATTTAAGATTTTCTCTATATAAAAAAAGTATAAATAATATTATATATATATATATATATATATATATATTCAGGGTGGGTCCGGATTGGACTGACCCAGAACTATCAGGACCGAAAACCGACCCGCATAGTGCTAGTCCAAAAATTTTAGGACCAAGGACCAACCCAGTCTCTTTGGGAACCGAACCAGAACCGGCAGAGTTGGGCCGGTCCAGGGTTAGCTCAGGGTTGACCCTGGACCAATGCTCACCCTTATACCGGGTGGTCATAGACAAAAAAAAAAAAAAAGGACAAGTTCTTGTATCCCTCTTTTATCTCCCTCTAGGCCCAGGTGGCTTCCCACTTGGAAGGGCCATCTATGGTAATTCCTTAGTAGGATACCCTGTTAAGTTGTATTCTTTATTTTAACGCATTGGTACTCGCACGCCTTCGACTCCTTGTTGGTAGGTAAATATTTTTCTTTCCTACCACAAGGGAATACGAGAGGTGACATTATGGAGTTTTTCACCCCAAAAAGGATCTACTGCCTATATTTCCTCATTGAGTCTTTTAAGGGTCATATTCTTTGCTAACTAATTTAATAAAAACATTAGATTCTCTCTTTTTGCTAGATGGCAATCTCCGATTCAATCTATAATATTATGAAGATCCCCTGCTCGCGCATGTTTGCGTCTAATGATGATGATATGTGTGTTAATTTATTGAATTAATTAAATTAAATTAATTTCCTTGGGAGATATTACATAAAAACGCATTGGTCTTGTGGAAAATTTTAAATTAATTTCTTTGTGTCACCAATAAGTTATACCAACGGTATGAGTTAGGAGCAATTGTAATGAAGTGTGACTCCTATGATTTTTTATTTATTTTCACTAATAATTCTAATTTTTAGTGAATCAAATAATATTTTTTTCTAATCAAATAACATTAATTGATTTTTAAATTAAAAGTAAAAAAAAAAATTTCCTCGCTACTTGAAAAACATGTTGGCTAAGGGAGCATTTGGCAACTAATCAAATAGTGAAAATTCCTATTCTTTTGTTCTAGGAGTAGATTTAAAACAGAAATCCGTTTGGTAAAATTTTTGTTTTCGGGAACAAATTTCTATATTTTTGTTCTCAGAATTAGATTTGGAACAAAATTGAGAAGTAAAAAAAAAGTTGATTTTTTGTTCCTAAAAACAATTTCAAAATCAAGTTAATCCATATTTATTCTTTTATTTTCTCTTCTTCTCTTCCTTCTTGTTTTTCTTCCTTTTCTCTTCTTTTTCCACTACTGTCGCCGCCATCGACCGCCATAGCCACTGCCATCGTCTGCCGGTCACCGACGACTGGTTGGGTGAGCTCTGGCAGGTGAGCTCGGCCTCACCAGATTTGGGTGAGGTCGAGCCTCGTCGGTTGCCGGCGACCCTTTGGCGAGGTTGTTGACCCTTGTCTAGCCAGTCACCGATCATCCTAAGGCTGGTGGCCGACTGAAGAAGAAGAGAAAAGAAAAAAATAATTTGGAGTAGAAATTTTAAGAATGATGCAAAATGTAATTCTATTCCGAAGTTAAAAATTTTGGACAAAATACATAGAAATTGTTTCGGAAAAAAAAAATATCTTTTATAAGAAATTGTTGTCGATAACTTATCAAACACACTCTAAATTGCCATCGGATTCTTCTTATCGACTTTTCTTGGACCCAATTAACAAGCGACTTGAATTTTTAAGAAAATCGCACGCGTGGGTGTCTTGCTCCGATTGTATGCTCGTGCGCAACGGGTAACGAGTGAAGGGAGAGAGAGAGGTCAGGTCACGAGGACTGTAATGAAAAAGAGAGAATGGCAGTGGGTGACAGACAGGATGGGATTAGGATAAAAATAAGAAAAAGAAGGTGGCCCACAAGAATTAAATCAATAAAGAAATAATTACATAGGACAAAATGTATTCGATCAAGAGTGTGATCCACATCATGATAAAGTTTTTTATGTTTGTCAAATACATCATCATACCTTTATCTTTTTGTTCTCTAACTTTATCATGATGATGTTGGCGAACAAAAAGAAAATTCAAATTTCCCTAACGGTGATAATAAAGTTTCAGGTAATCAATGACTTTTTATAATTATTTGGATAGATATTGCTATTTAAATTTCAGATGATAGAGTTGAAATTAGATTACTATCAATCACAATCTCATTAAATAACGCGATTAATATCATGAATCATATAGTAAAAATTCGGAAAAACCAATCAAATGATCTAATAATTGTTAAATATGATGATGCAAATAATAAAAAAATGTAGACTGTTCATTCACTACAAACTATTGACACTTGAATTTCAACCGGCTAACATTTTTTAACTATACCAAAATAAATAATAAATAAATATGAAGAAGGCCCAATTTGTCCATTTTCAATTTTGCACGACTCTAATTCATCTGACCTTTGCTTAGAAACCCCAATCTAAGCCCATTATTCAAAATCCATCACTCATGCCGACCAAGAATTCCTAATGATGAATGGCTAATGAATGTGCATTTGTTAACCATTCTATTTCCATGAACAATTTATGATTAGAAATTATTCTTTTTTATTCTGTTCCCGAAAATATTTTCTAAGTATTTGAAGGTGTTTGGTAACTGCCCAAATTTCTATTCCCTTAATAGAAATACCTTTAGCATTGTTCACAAAATTTCTAATACAAACCATTTTCTCTTAATTTTTAAATTATTGTATTATTTTATTATTAATTTCTTTTTTTTTTCCTTTTCTTTATATACTTCTTCAACCTTTGGCCGGTTGTCAGCCTTGGGATGATCGGCGACTAGCCAAACGAGGGTCGGTGACCTTGTCGAAGGGTCGTCAGCCTTCGGTGAGGCCTCACCTCATCGGTCGAGCCTCATCGACAGTTGGGCGAGGCCCAGATCTAGCTAGGTCGAGCTCGCCCAACCGCCAGTGATCGGTGGGGCGAGGTTTGGCGAGCTCACCGGAGGTGGCTAGTGACAGCAGCAATGGAAGATAAAGAAGAGAAAAGAAAAAAAAAAATCAGTTAACTTGATTATGGAATTGTTCCTGGAAACAAAAAATCAAATTTTTTTTTTTTTACTTCTTAATTCTACTTCAAATCTATTCTCAGGAATAAATTTCTTCTTGATAATAAAACATATACCCAACATATTTCTATTTCAAATCTACCTCTGAAAACAAAAGAATATAAATTTTCGTTGTTTGGCAAGTTGCCAAACGCAACCTTAGAGAGCCCACTGGTAAAACTTCGGATTCTTTTCAAGTCGAACTATGGGAAAATTTCAAATAAGGACTCAAAGTGCCATCATTTTCTCAAAAGATGACCTGAAGTGAAGTTTATCTCAAATAAGGACCCAAAGTGTCTCCATTTTCTCAAAAGAGGACCTGGAGTGGAGTTTGTCTCAAATAAGGACCCAAAGTGATCATTTAGTCTCAAAGAAGGACCTCATTTGCCGGCCGGTGAATAGATACATCTCCGATGCATATTCCAATAGCCTGGTCAGGGGTATTTTTGTCCATTTTTAAAAAAAAATTTCGGTTGTCTTGTTCTTTATTATTATCATTATTTTGGGTTAATGGTGGCACTGTTCATCATCTTCCTCGTCCCTTGTTCGTCTTCTTTTCAATAACATCGGACTTAGGAAGGGCTGGTGAGCGTTGGCCTTTCCCCAAGTCCAGTGTTCTTGATTTGGGCAAGAAGAAGTGAACAGGGGACGAAGAAGACGATGAACAGGGAAACCAAAAATGAAAAAAAAAGAAGAAGAAGAAGATGAAAATACCCTAATCAGGCCACTGGAATTTACATCGGTGATACATCTATTCACCGGCTGATGAGTGAGATCCTTCTTTGAGACTAAATGAATACTTTGGGTCCTTCTTTGAGACAAATTTCACTTCAAGTCATCTTTTGAGAAATTGATGGCACTTTGGGTCCTTATTTGAAATTTTCCCTCGAACTATGGACGCTGTGAATTTTGCTAACAACCGAGAAATCATCAGGACAGAATGATCTAAACGCACCTTCGACTCACAAAAGGCACGGCGAAGTCCCATAAAGACACTCCATAAGGCCAAGGATGAGTTGGGTATTACAAGTTCTGTAATCCATACATTTACTCATTCAATCATCCTGTGAAGCTCCCCACTGTGGACATGAGCAGTCAATGGTCCAACATTGGGACATCACACAGAGCATGCCATCTTTTCTGAGCAGAAACAATGCATTTTCTTCCATTGTCTATGGTGTTGAGGAACGCAATGGAGAAAGATTGAACTAAGGGGGTCCGGCACCTCAGAGAAGAACTTATCATATAACCCAAATGGAGGATTTCACTGAGAATCGGAGACATGAAGATGCTCACCTGTAGACTCGTTAAACAGTTGGGTCAGGTCGGGTTTGGGTCGGGTCATAAATGGTCCGACCCAAATCGACCCATTTAATCCGTTTATGACTCATTTATTGCAATGCAAATTTTTTTACCCATACCCGACCCGACCAATACTCGACTCACACTCAACCTGTTTAATTAAATTTAAGAAAGTTTATTTCTTATATATAATAGCATTGTCAAAATAGTTTTATACAACACAAATTTAATGGACAATTTTTATAATTTTTAAAATAATTATTTTTAAAAATTGAATTTTAATTATTTTTTTATTTTTTTTATTTTTTTTAAATTTTAATTTTAATTATTTTTATTTTTTTAAATATAATTTTTCTTTTTCGTTTTTGTTGTTCTTTTTCTTTGGTTGGCCGCCGGCCGCCGGCCATGATGACAGCCGGCGGTCGGCCACATGTGAGCCTCGAGCTCGCTCAACGCCGGCAAGCTTGAGCCTCGCCAGATCCAGTGAGCTCGAGGCTCGTCGGCGTCAGGTGAGCTCAAGCTCGCCCCTTGCTAGATCTCGCGAGGCTTGAGCCTTGCTAGATCTGGTGAGCTCAAGGCTCGCCGGCATCGGGCGAGCTTGAGCTCGCCCCTCGCCAGATCTGGCGAGGCTCGAGCCTCGCCCCTTGCCAGATCTGGAGAGGCTCGAGCCTCGCCCGACACTAGCGAGTTGGAGTCTCGCTAGATCAGCGAGGCTCAAGCCTCACCAGGCATCGGTGAGGCCTCCGCCTCGCTAGATTCGACAAGCTCAAGCTCGCCCGACGTCGGCGAGCTCGAGGCTCGCCTGGCCGATCGCTGGCAACCGAAGGAAGAAGAAAGAAAAAATAATAATAATAATTATTATAATTTCGGTTTTTATAAATATATATATATATATATATATATATATATATTTTGTAAAGTTAAAACGAAAAGAGAGAGATTGTGAGGTTTTGGGGTTAAATTGATTATTTCAAGCCCTAATTTAAGATAAAATCCACTCTTCTCCTTTCTTTTTTTCTAATTTTCAAAAATGAGTTCATTTTAGATCTTTATTTGAAAATTTTCCCAAAAAAAGTGCTCATGTGTTCTTTGTCCAAAAAGATGAGATAAATAAATATTTAGTCAGCATATAATCAAATTAGCAACATTGGTAAAGCTGACTAAGGTGTTAGGCTGTTAACTTTTATGACAAGAGATGTTGCCTCCCCAAGAAATATCAAATAAATGAGTGTGTTTGGACTCAATGAAGGAAGGGGAAAACAATTTCGATGAATTTTGGAAAACATACACCCAACCAAGCTCTCAGCTATTCTTGCACCATCTTTTGCACTGACCCACTGAATGTTCACAACAGACAAGCCGCTCGCGAATTGAAAATTAAAGAAGGCAGAGGATAAATACTCAGTATACCAGATGATTAAACATAGATTTTTACCAGCTTTAATATATGTCAAAAGACAATCCCCGCATATACGCCACAATTCCTGGATACCGCAAGGATAGATCTGAAAATAGAAGACACGATCATGGAGAAAACACTTTCGACTGTCCATGCACTTGTTCTCTGATAACTACTGAATAAACACAAGCTTGAGACATAAACATCCCACAAGGCATAGTGAAACGCAGGAAAGATAAGTCGCTTGCCTAATAATCACGACTATGGTCTAGGAACTTATGAAATGGCCCGAAAAGAGTACTCAAGTTGGTTTCATTTTTTTGGAATATTGTTTGCTAATGGATCACACTAGATTTCCTAATTTCTACATTTCTTTCCGCTTGTCTACTTCTATTGCAACTTTGGGACTGGAAAAAACTCGAAACACAGTTGCAGTCAACAGTTTCAGTGGTCATTCTTGGACGGCACTAGAATGTCATGAAATCTTTATGAGGCTCCGGAACTCCTCAAGTGAGAACCCATACTGCAATATAACAAAACCTATCCGTCAGTCCGTGTCAATATCATGGGACAGAAAGTTCTGAGAAAGGACATGGTGGAGGTTTCTTTGCAATATAAACAGAAAAGTGTGTTAAAATGGAATGTTTTCCATGACCTGTTTTTTGTCTTTTCTTTTGAATGTTCTAAAAACAATTTTATCCTTTCTTTAAAGGGTTAATACCCTAAAAAACCCCAAACTGGTACACTTGTGACAAATTTACCCAAAACTATTTTTTTGACCACCAAAAACCCAAAACTGGTATACATTTGACAAATTTACCCCAAACTAGTACACTTGTGACAAATTTACCCTCTGTTAGTTTTCGATAAATTTTATTCTCAAAATATTAAGTTAAATGACACGTGACGGTTGGCCGGTATACCAATTTAGGATTTTACGCTCCGTTTGTCACCGTTTACAATTTTTGTGATTTTTTTGTGGTATTAATTCAATTTAGCATAGGGTATATTTGT
This sequence comes from Eucalyptus grandis x Eucalyptus urophylla, assembly GCA_028830015.1. Classification (NCBI taxonomy): domain Eukaryota; kingdom Viridiplantae; phylum Streptophyta; class Magnoliopsida; order Myrtales; family Myrtaceae; genus Eucalyptus; species Eucalyptus grandis x Eucalyptus urophylla. The sequence goes on from CM054189.1 coordinate 39,921,280, forward strand.
CACAAATTTACCATTTTGGGGTTTTTTCCAGTCAAATAAATTAGTTTGGGGTGAATTTGTCATAAATGTACCAGTTTAAGGTTTTTTATAGTTAGTCGGGGTAAATTTGTCACAGGTATATCAGTTTGGGGTTTTTCATGGTCAAAAAAATAGTTTGGGGTAAATTTGTCACAAGTGTACCAGTTTAGGGTTTTTTAGGGTATTAGCCCTTCTTGAAAATACCTACATCTAATATAGGCCTAATTACCAAAAAAAAAAAAAACCACCATAAAAATGAACTCACTAAATTAAATAGATAATGGAAAGAGTTGTAGACGATTAGATAAACAAGAAAAAAAAAATGTGGGAATAGATGACACCCGCCTTCTGTACTTATGGGCTTTAGGTTGTATAATGTTCCGAATGTGCACTGGCCACGGGTTGGAGTGGTTGGAGAGAGAGAGATGGTCAGTGAGAAGATTCATAAGGAAAAGTGAATGGCGATCGCCATTGCCTAGGTCTTTTTTATTATTCGTCACTCTGTCATATGGAAGGAGAAGTGAGCCAGGGAAAGTACAAAAAAAAAAAAAAAGTCATAAACCTATTGTATCGATATCGATTCTTTCCTACACCCTTCAATTAGACCAATTTAGTTTTAAACCACATTGGTATCAATTCAGTTCATTCGGCCAATTTTGGCTGCCTAGAATTGACATGAATACCGATCGATCTGTGGCCGAACATTGACAAGGCAATTTGTAAATAATTCTTTTTATTTATTTTTTATTTTTTTTATTAATTCTTTTCCTTTCTTTTTCTTTTTTCTTTTCCTTCTTCTTCCTCCTTAGATTTTCCTAGCAAGCTTGCTGGCCATTAGGCGAGGGCCGCAAAGCCCTCACCGACCGCCGGAGAGGGTCGTGGCTCTCGCTTGGCCTTGCTTAGGGCTACGTGCGAGGTGGCTTCGCCCAAATCTGGGTGAGGCCAGCCTCGCCCTGGCCTTGCTGGGAGTGAGAAAGAAAAAGGAAAAGAAAAGAAAAAATCAATAAAAAAAATTAAAAATTAAAAAAAAATTAAAAATTAACACATTAGTGTCTAGCCACTAGTCGGCATTCATGTCAATGTTGGCAGGCCAAAATTGGCCAGATGGATTGAACTGGTACCGATGCAAAAATATTTAGGATTAAATTAATCTAATTGAAAGGTTTATGATTGAATTGGTATTAACGAAAAAAATTTAGAGTTTTTTTGGGTACTTTTCCCTCATGGTTAAGGTTGTGGAATAGCAACCTGGACTGATATATACTAAATTTCATATTTTGAAAACCCTAATTAACTCTCTCTCACGCTCTCTACTCTGCCTTCCTCAGTCCTCAATCCTACTCACGCACACTCTCTCTCAGAAAGAAACCTAACCTCCAGTCGCCTCTTAGTCCTCCTCATGCACGATCCTCTCAACTCTCTCGCCTCATCTTGCTCTCAATAGCCTCTCAATTGACCTCTCACCTTTGGCCCTCTATCGTTCATCACAGTTGCAACCTCGCCTATGGCCCTCCATTACAGTCATGGTCTCGCCTCCCTCTCTCACTCTCGTCTCAATGTAACGGCCATTCTCTTGTTGTTATTGCTAGATTTATGTTGCTGGAATGGGAATTCTTATGTGAACACGGAGTTGATTATGCTAGAAATTATCCAACGCACAATTTGGTATCTTCTCTCCTTTACCGGAAAAGTTTCTCAATCTTTTTTTTCATTCAATTTTTTTAAATATATTTTATTTTTCGTATAACATGGAAAACTACATTATCATGCAAGAGCGCTCTAACAACATCATTTAATACACTGAAAGTCTAATAAGATATAACGATATAAAAATTAATAAAGTGTGGCAGGGTAAAGAACCCAAAAAATGCAATTAGTCTAGGCTCATGAATACAAATTTCCTTTTTTGGTGATAATGAAACGTTAAACCTAGATCTGTAATTGAGTTAAAAATAAACTAAATCCCGTTATGAAATTCTTACCTAAAGGCAATTCCCCTTTTTTCTTTATATTTATCATTTCCTATTTTTTATATTTTCTTCATGGAAAAAACAAGCCGAAATCTAAAATAGCATCCAAGGGAGGCGAAGCACACACTGTACGAACCAACCCCGGTCTGGATGAGGGCGCACGTAACGCCCAGAATAAATCACATAGGATAAGCTTGTGTCACGAACTGGATTCTTCGTACTCAAGTACCATTGTGAGTAAAGCTTGGTGTGATCACAATGAAAAATGAGTGATGTAGGAGGTACGATACAATTGATTTTTAGGAATGGCATTAGGGCATTTATGCTAGGACTTTTAGGATAGAACGATTATAACTACTAAAAGCTCTAAAAGTGGTTTTGTCTTCTCATGTATACATAGATCGGGAGCTTATGCTATCCTCCTAATGAGGTAATGGCAAGCCGAAATTAGCTATTGTGCCATAATGTTTTGTTTGTCTTGCTCAAGGCATTGGATGCCCGAGCTAAACTGAGTATGATATAATATTGTGTGAGGATGCGATTCATTGTATTGTTCTTAGGAACAATTATAAAAAGAAGGCTATTTTGGTGTTTTCGGCTCACCAAGCACCGCACGAGCTATTCTGCGGCCAAGAAACTACTGGCCCGTGACACTTGAATGACAATTGTAGAAGTGCCTGGTGCAAAATGGAGGAGTGAACACTAAGACTCTATTTGTTTCGCGAAAAATTAATGATCTTAAAAATATTTTTTTTAGAAATGATCACTTGTATAATTTGAAATAATTAGTCAATAAAAAAAAATTTCATTTACAACGATTTATGTCTAACTATTTTTGTGGACGGCGAAAATATTTTTCGTTCATTCATTTTTGTAAATGATAAAAGCGATCAATTTACAAAAATATTTTTCAAATAATTTATTTTCTCCGAAATAAAAGAAACCTAATTCCAACATTAGTAGACATCAATATAGACATGAGTATGAGAAAATCATTTAACATGACACTTACCGACCGAAGAAAAAAAAAATAACGTGACTTGATGAGGCCCACCGCCAAGGGGGAAACCGGCTTCAAGGCAAAATCGCTGTTTTTGGGTAAGCAAACATTATGGCTCGTTTTGATGAGAACATTAAGATGCAAGCACATGATCTGAACATTAAACAAGACATAATCGAACCTCACATCCGGGCTAATCAAACTCGTAAGATCAAGATAATGAGTTTGCAACACCCGATAGGGCGACAGACTATGACAGATTCGGCTTTAAATGATGGAAGAAATAAATGAACAAGCTTGGATGGACCTCTCTCAACTTACTCTCGTTTCCTCAACAACTCACTCTCTCGCGCTCACGGCCAACCGATAGCTCACGGCCAAACTCACTCTCACTCACTCACTCACTCACTCACTCACGGTTTGGAGAGCTATGGTAGATGCTCTCCAGCTCACTCTCTATTTCACTCACTCTCTCCCTCTTTCTTTCATGGCTTGAATGTTTAGGAAATGCAGAAATTTCTTCTTCATACTCTCCAATTTAGGTTCACGGTTTGGACCGGTTTTTAGGGTGCAATGGAGGTCCTCACCCAAGCTCAGAATGGTGAGGTCTTGTCACGTCCCAAACCCTAGGCATGCGCACACGCCTCGGCGATTGATCAAATTGCGACATTTCCAGGATGCATTGCCAACCCTTTCTTTTTTTTATGCACATGCGGAAGCGAACTCAAAATTACCCAACCAACAAACGAACACATGGGATAGTAGAAACATGACAACCAATTAATACCAAACATACTTTATAAACAAACCGAGTTAAACCTATAGGTCTATTACACACCAATCTATCTCCAAAAAGAACTAAGCCACCTACGCTTTGGACCCTTCAGCCTCGGGCTCCTGGTTCTCCACACTAAGGACCTAAAAAATGGTTAACCATGACAGGATGAGATAAATCTCAGTGAGTCAACATCCTAAACCCCGATTAGGATAAAAATTCACCTAGAGGCAGCCTAAACATAAACCACATAGGACTTACCTCGCCTCAGCACCTCACTGCACATTAGTACATCTCATATGCACTTATAAACGCATCATGTGTAATCAATAACCGACATACATCATTTTCATAAATCAAACAATCATAGGGGTCTTGATTATAAGGCCAAACTATTATGACACGTCATATTCCGTGCCATACAATTTAGTCCCATAATCAAACACAAATATCTCAATCACTCACACGTGTCACAGTTATTACGACCCATCAGCCATATTCAACTCAACAATCGGCAGTCATCTAGTGTAACTAGATGTCGTCCCACTCCGTCAGGCACGGCAACGTCCCACGTAAACGCATCAAGATTGTTTACACCTAAATTTTACCAATTTATTTAGGACCTTATCGCATACAAAATTAGGAATTAGTCACTAAAAAAAATAAAACGAAAAAATTAAAAAATGCCTAGGGGGTGGGTCGGGCCGCAATTCGACCTTAGCCCTACCCGTCGCCCACCTCTCTTTTTCTCTCGTGGCCCACCAGCCTGGCCCACCACGGCTGGTCATCCCCCTCCATGCCTATCTTCACGCACGCAAACCTGCAGGAAAAGCAGAGAAGTAGGCATAGAAAGGGAAAAAGCACAGCAGCAACAGAGCATGGGGCAAAGGGAAAGAAAAGAGTCGGGGAGCAAAAGGAAAGGAAAGAAGAGCAACGTGGAGGAGGGAGAGAGCACGAGTGAGGGAAGGGAGTTGGAGGGAGAGACCGCCGGCCACCGCATGGCCGGCAACTCGCCGCTGTGCCTCCTTTCCCGCTCCAAAACTCTGACCAGATGCAGAGAGACCTGGAGAAGAGGGTAGCATAGAGGGGGGCATAGCATGAGAAAATATTAGGTACCCTCAAAGGACCACGTCATTGGTGCTCTGAACGATTCACCGTTCAACACCTGTCCAGCGGCAGGTCCACGTCGGCCCTCTTCGCTTTTCGGTGCGCTTCTCTCTCTCCTCTCTCTTCTCACTCTCTCCCAAGTAACTCTGCGGCTGATGGCTCGGCTCGGCTTGGCGTGGGACCCACAATCTGGTCAGACTGAGGAGAAAATCAGGCGCCATTTTAAAAAAATTTCGGACTGAGCGAGGTTTCTTCTTCTTCTCTCTCTTCGCGCCTCTCACTCACTCTACCCTCCCTCTCTCTCTCTCCGACGAACAGGACGCGACCTCCCATTCTCTCTGTGCCCTCCCTCCGGCGAACCACCGCCAGCAACCGACGAACCACCGCACGGGACCGGCGAGAGGACCGCGAGATCTAGCTCCCTCCCTCTGCCCTCCCTCTTTCCGACCGGCGAACCACCGCACGGGACCGGCGAGAGGATTGCGACCTCCCTCTCTCTCTGCATTCCCTCTTTTCGACCGACGAACCACCGCACGGGCGAGAGGACCGCGAGTAATCGACGAACCATTGCACGGGACTGGCGAGAGGACCGCGACCTCCCTCGACGGGACTGGCACGTGATGTCTCACATCAACCTCGACGGCTTCTTCGGCGACCTCCTTGAGACCGGCGACGTCTCCAGACTCGGGGCTCTCGACTCGGGGCTCTTGTGGTTCAACGAGATCGAGAACATCCTGATGAAGGACGACGATGTCCATGTGCTTGTTGAGCCGGGGGCTGAGCGGGCCGTGCCGGAGGGACTCGAGCTTCCCGCGGACCTTCGCTTCCCCGGCCCCTCGCCGCCGTCTTCTCCCTGCCTCCTGCAAGATGCGGCAGCGCGGCCTCAGGTGCTCCGCTAGCTGGCTGATTTCCTCGGTTTCCATGGCGCGTGTTCTGGGATTCTCATTTTTTTTTGTTTTTGTTTCATGTGTGGATGACTACTAGTTCTGGGAGCAGGAGGCCGCAGGTCAAGAAGGCTTCGCCGGATAGGCCGCCGTCGATTGTGATTAATGGAGAGGGCGAAGAGGACGCTACTTTGGCGGAGAGCGTGCGTAGCACTGATTGGGAAATTGTGGCTGATGATTCTGAGGACGATGATTCCAATGGAGTCGTGATTGATCTGGAGAACCAGAATCCTGATAGAACAGAAGCTTCCGACAGTATGGCGATGGAGACAAATTTGGTATTTTTCTTGTAGCATTTCTAGTGCTTTCTTGGGAATTTTTTTTTTTAATCTGTCTGGATACGCGTATGCAATGTGCACATTGATTCTAGTTCATGAACATCTCACAAATTATGAATTTGAGAGCATGTTTCCTTCGGGGGAGCTGCAATTGTTTTACAGCTTCAAGCACAGTGACACTGTTGATGGTTGATGTTGTAGTGTCGCCTATCCTATATACGGGCTTTACTTTTTGCACTATAGCATCAATGTGGTTGAATTGCAATACGTCTACATTGCTCAATTATTAGGTTGTTCTTTCCTTAAAATTAAGGGCTTAGTTCACTTGCCCTTCCTTTTTTGTTCTGTTAGGGACTAGAGAGCGAAGGCTCCATTTGCCTCTATAATTTATTTTCCCGTCTGTTTTACCTATAGGAAATATGCTCTCATTCCTAGTCTTTTGAATATCTGTACATGTTCTTATATGGTGTGAGTTGTTACTTCTATAGTAGGCCATCAATAGTTCTTTAAAGATATATTATTAATTCCTTCAATTTTTGTGGCTTCAGGCACCATGTTTCGTCGATGGAGTAACTCTCACCACAGTGAGGAAGATGACTCGCTGCAGTTTGAATCTAAGGTAATTAAGATTTCAAAATTACAGCGCTTGTAAGGACTGGACATTTCGCAGAGTGTATCTCCTTGATCGATTGCTCATATTTATTTGATTTCCATGGCTGACCACGTGGTTGACCTAAGTCAGTAGTTTTTCTGGCCATGAGAAACCGTGAAGTGGCCCTTTTTGCAGATAATACTTTACTGTCAATACACCCCCTTATCTGTATCCCTTTTTGCAGATCATGGGCATCGGAGGCAAAGTCGGCGGGAATCACAGCGGGAGTGATTCGACGTCATCGACTTTCGTCGGGACACTTCATCCCGGAACGCCTGGTCCTACAGGCCAGTACATGGTTCCAAGCAGTTACAGTTTCCCAAGGTCAATGAGTACTCCCTCAAGGAAGATTGATGGGAGTTCGGCCACGTCTGGCGGTTCCAGAAGTGGTGGTTTCCCAAAGTCCAGGACTATGGTGGGCCCTGATGCTCATTCAGGATCTTCGGTTCTCATCTGCCACAAGTGCGGGGAGCAATTCAAGAAGTTGGATGCTGTTGAAGCTCATCATCTCTCCAAACAAGCTGGTAAAATAACATCTTACCTTGAACCACATGATCATATCTGTTTCTGCATTGCCTTAGCAGTTTCTCATTCTCTGGTCTAGATAAATATAAAATCGTTTGTTTAATTTTGGAGTAGCCTGAACGAACTGGGGATTGAACTTCTGGTTCTTAGCTTATCTGAGGATGGAAATTCTTAGACTGAACTGTCAATTTGATTAATGTCATTGCAACTTTTTCTTTTTCCAGTAACTGAACTAAGTGATGGAGATTCATCCAAAAGGATAGTGGAAATAATCTGCCAAACGAGCTGGTTGAAGTCTGAGCACAGCAGTTGTGGACAGATTGAGAGGGTCTTGAAAGTCCACAACATGCAAAGGACCCTCGCCCGGTTCGAAGAATATCGAGAGATGGTCAAGATCAGAGCCAGCAAGTTATCCAAGAAGCACCCCTGCTGTTTGGCTGATGGGAACGAGCTCCTAAGATTCTATGGCACGGCCGTGGCTTGCTCGCTTGGCGCCAATTCTCTTGTGCCAAGTGTCAAACAACCGTGTTGATATGAATTCAATATTCTATCAAACACTCTTGAGGCAGTCATTAGTTGGTCCAATTCCTGGTAGAGATACACTAGCAGACACTACTTTTTTGGTGCACCACCAAGAGGCCATATTCAACTTATCTCGTAGTCCAGTGGCCAACAAAGAATAGAACAACATAGATTAGTCCCATTTTAAAGTTTGACTGCTCTCTCATGCCATGCCCGTCTCTTTTTGCATTGCTCTTGGCTCTTGTTTCATCTTTGGCTTGGTACATCATCCATCTGTGCATGAGATGCTGTTACAGTTGTAGAAATGCTTTAAATCCATCATTTTGAAGGCTAATATCCCGAGACCCCTTGTTTTCTCACTTCGTTGTACTGTTAATATGAGAGGATGTATTTCCTCCTCTTTTTAAATCCAAGTTACGAGAATTCTCCTGATCCAAGACTGACGCTTCACATTTTTTAGCGCAGGTTGTGAAGTACTTCTTGGATGCTAAGACTTTTCAAAAGGTTAAGTTTGTGTACCTGAAGAACAACGACAGTGTCAAGCTCATGAGATCATTCTTTGATGAGGAGAACCTTCCTACTGAGTTCGGAGGAAGAGCAAAACTGAAGTACGACCATGAAGAATTCTCTAGGCTAATGGCTCAGGATGATATTAAGGCAGCCAGTCTGTGGGGATTTGATCGGCAACCTGAGAGGGCCTTTCATGACGGGAACAAGCATTCTGGAGCTGAGGTGGCTCCTGAGTCTGTTGGGGTTGCACCGCCAGCAAGCTGAGCATCTACACTGCATTCGTTAGGTAGATAAGCAGGCTAATGTGCGCACCCGAATGAACAAACGTGATGGTCGTGAACCTGGCTAGTTAGGATGGGTGGCTGCTAACTGTCTCCGGCTATACGTGATATTATATATTAATACAGAGTACCTACAACTGATGATATAAGTAGCATTCTGCTGGTATAACTTCCCCCTGTCGCGGGGACCTGTCTCGATTTCCATATTGGAAAAAATTTGCATCATTTGGTCCATAAACTTATATTGTTAAACTTCATTCAATATCTAAATTCGACCCTATATTTTCATTGCATTCTTTTTCTCTCAACTTCTTTTCATTCGATATATAAAACTTTTTTCCCGTGCTCGGTACAGGCTTATGTCTATCATTCACAGCGGCTGTTTGCCAAACCTTAGCAGCGGCTGTTTGCCATCTCTAGCTGATCACATTGAAAAGAAATGAGACAACGACGCTGACATGTTCTAATCGAATTGAATGTTGCTCCAAATTTTAAGGATCACTAATTTCATTATTCCTTTCATCTTTCTTTCTGGGAACAGTTTCCATATGCCCAGGACCGTTTGAGGTATGTATAGTTGCTGTTGTAGAAAGATTTACTGGTCCGCGCGCTCCTCTGTAGTTGGCTGAGGATCCTTAAACCCTTAACGCTTTTACCCCCTTCAGGTTCTTCATTTTCATGTGTTTTGTGAGTCTATATAGCCGAAGTATCATGCCCGACAGAAGAGTCCTCTCCTCCACCAATGTAAGGAGCAATCTATACTCTTGGCAATGCACAAAAAAGTGATTTTTTTATCGCTGAACATTTCCAAGTTCCAGGAAAGAAACCTTTTTACACGTTAACGAACCACTCAGGTACATATATGCCCCTATGAGATCAACTCAACTCAACTGCCCTCAAGATTCATTGAATCTACACACCGTTTGCCTCCCTCTAAACAGAGAAGATACCACAAATAAAGCACATGAAAATTTGCTCACACTCGACCATGGAAATGAAACACTTTGAGCCAAAACCTTCAATGAGAGAAAGCACATTGGACTGGAATGCCAGGAGGGCAGAATCTATGAGGTATCCGCAGATCGCAGATTGTAGTGTAGAACTTAGAGAGGCAATGTCCTACATGAGCTGCCTTCTAAAGTTCCCAGTAGTTGCTTGGTAAGTACGCACCAGCAGCCCTACTCCTATGCTGACCCCAATGCATATGCCAAGCCCAATTCCAACTCCAACTCTCACTCCGGCGTTCAACCATCAGAGTTCGTCATCTTCGTATTCCATGAGTTCCGACCTCTGCCAGTACATGCCGTAGTCCTCATCAAACAGTACATGAGTATTCTGCAAGATTTATTGCCAAGTTAATAGGTAAGAGCAAATAAAAGCTACAGAAATTAGCAACAGGATGGATAAATACCTGCATTCCAGGTCTCAATATAAGAACACTCCTTCCATAACAATCATGAAAACTTGCTCTGTATACTTTTCCAGTTTCACCTTCAATAGCAACTTCTTCCTGTTTTAGTAAGCATTACTTTGTCAAATGGAAGCATTATTCAGCGTCCCAATAAGTACTATCGCATGTCTAACACAACCTGCTCATTAGCCATATTGTCAACTAAAACGGTCTAAATGATGATTTTGGAAACAGCATGAGTGAAAAAATATACTGGGACACTTATTGTCCCTTGAACAATAAACTCTCCAACACCTAATGCTTCATATCACTGCATCATGGCAGTCTCATAGAAGACACAAAAAATGAGAGCCACTCAATTATTGTTGACTAACACCAATCCTGCATTCGCATTCATTCACAAAATCAGTTCTTCTCCATACCAGGAACTTAGTCCACGAAATAAAATTAATTATCAGGTCAACACAATAGTTAGGGTAACAAGGACCAGATGTCTACTGAAGTTTAACAGGCAACAGCCATCGGCATAAATTATCTATCACAATACTCGCGCAGGTATTCATTCACCGGGACACTTAGCCATCTTACCCAGCTGATTTCCTCAGGCTTAAAAGCTGATCTCCATTGCAGCGTCTCATCTAACATTTTCTTTGCTTTATCTATGTTCCAGTTTCAAGCTTCCAAGTATCTCCTCAAGCATGCATCATCACAATACTTCAAACTTCACCCAGAGAGTGGTCCCATAGCTTTCTTAAGCTCATTCACCTGCATGCAAATGGACTTAAAATGTAACTGTATTTCTCCTATATTCTGGGAAGGAACATTGATTATTATTCCACAACTCTAGAAAATCAATGCATCATGAGACATTAAACACATATATGAAAGGGGTACAGATAAGGGGGTGTATTGACGGTAAAGTATTATCTGCAAAAAGGGCCACTTCACGGTTTCTCATGGCCAGAAAAACTACTGACTTAGGTCAACCACGTGGTCAGCCATGGAAATCAAATAAATATGAGCAATCGATCAAGGAGATACACTCTGCGAAATGTCCAGTCCTTACAAGCGCTGTAATTTTGAAATCTTAATTACCTTAGATTCAAACTGCAGCGAGTCATCTTCCTCACTGTGGTGAGAGTTACTCCATCGACGAAACATGGTGCCTGAAGCCACAAAAATTGAAGGAATTAATAATATATCTTTAAAGAACTATTGATGGCCTACTATAGAAGTAACAACTCACACCATATAAGAACATGTACAGATATTCAAAAGACTAGGAATGAGAGCATATTTCCTATAGGTAAAACAGACGGGAAAATAAATTATAGAGGCAAATGGAGCCTTCGCTCTCTAGTCCCTAACAGAACAAAAAAGGAAGGGCAAGTGAACTAAGCCCTTAATTTTAAGGAAAGAACAACCTAATAATTGAGCAATGTAGACGTATTGCAATTCAACCACATTGATGCTATAGTGCAAAAAGTAAAGCCCGTATATAGGATAGGCGACACTACAACATCAACCATCAACAGTGTCACTGTGCTTGAAGCTGTAAAACAATTGCAGCTCCCCCGAAGGAAACATGCTCTCAAATTCATAATTTGTGAGATGTTCATGAACTAGAATCAATGTGCACATTGCATACGCGTATCCAGACAGATTAAAAAAAAAAAATTCCCAAGAAAGCACTAGAAATGCTACAAGAAAAATACCAAATTTGTCTCCATCGCCATACTGTCGGAAGCTTCTGTTCTATCAGGATTCTGGTTCTCCAGATCAATCACGACTCCATCGGAATCATCGTCCTCAGAATCATCAGCCACAATTTCCCAATCAGTGCTACGCACGCTCTCCGCCAAAGTAGCGTCCTCTTCGCCCTCTCCATTAATCACAATCGACGGCGGCCTATCCGGCGAAGCCTTCTTGACCTGCGGCCTCCTGCTCCCAGAACTAGTAGTCATCCACACATGAAACAAAAACAAAAAAAAATGAGAATCCCAGAACACGCGCCATGGAAACCGAGGAAATCAGCCAGCTAGCGGAGCACCTGAGGCCGCGCTGCCGCATCTTGCAGGAGGCAGGGAGAAGACGGCGGCGAGGGGCCGGGGAAGCGAAGGTCCGCGGGAAGCTCGAGTCCCTCCGGCACGGCCCGCTCAGCCCCCGGCTCAACAAGCACATGGACATCGTCGTCCTTCATCAGGATGTTCTCGATCTCGTTGAACCACAAGAGCCCCGAGTCGAGAGCCCCGAGTCTGGAGACGTCGCCGGTCTCAAGGAGGTCGCCGAAGAAGCCGTCGAGGTTGATGTGAGACATCACATGCCAGTCCCGTCGAGGGAGGTCGCGGTCCTCTCGCCAGTCCCGTGCAATGGTTCGTCGATTACTCGCGGTCCTCTCGCCCGTGCGGTGGTTCGTCGGTCGAAAAGAGGGAATGCAGAGAGAGAGGGAGGTCGCAATCCTCTCGCCGGTCCCGTGCGGTGGTTCGCCGGTCGGAAAGAGGGAGGGCAGAGGGAGGGAGCTAGATCTCGCGGTCCTCTCGCCGGTCCCGTGCGGTGGTTCGTCGGTTGCTGGCGGTGGTTCGCCGGAGGGAGGGCACAGAGAGAATGGGAGGTCGCGTCCTGTTCGTCGGAGAGAGAGAGGGAGGGTAGAGTGAGTGAGAGGCGCGAAGAGAGAGAAGAAGAAGAAACCTCGCTCAGTCCGAAATTTTTTTAAAATGGCGCCTGATTTTCTCCTCAGTCTGACCAGATTGTGGGTCCCACGCCGAGCCGAGCCGAGCCATCAGCCGCAGAGTTACTTGGGAGAGAGTGAGAAGAGAGAGGAGAGAGAGAAGCGCACCGAAAAGCGAAGAGGGCCGACGTGGACCTGCCGCTGGACAGGTGTTGAACGGTGAATCGTTCAGAGCACCAATGACGTGGTCCTTTGAGGGTACCTAATATTTTCTCGGCATAGCAGAGAGAGGACGTGAGAGAGACAGGAGGAGAAAAAAAAAAAGGAGAACACTATTCTTCTTCTCCGGGAGACCTTCCTGCCGCCTACTTGCTCTGCCCTCTGCCCGTCGGAAGCCGTTTCAGCACCACACCAGTGCCACCCAACTCCGCCGGCCTTTGCTCCGTCTCACCAAAAGCCGCCACCGCCGCATGACTCGATGCCAGCAACGCCGCGCAACTCGATGCTAGCAACGCCGTGCGACCCGACGCTGCCACAGCCGTTGCTGACTTGACACTGCCACCGTGCCGCTACCTCGTTGTTCCGCCATAACCTCACCTCACCTCGCCGTGCCGACGACGTGCCTTTACGCCACACCACTAAGCCCTCCGCGACGCCCCTGCAGCACTTGATCCTTCGCCATGCCAACGCCAGCAGCCTGCTCCGCATCTCTATCAGTCATCGCCTCCCGAGTCGCCCTACCGCGTCTCCATTGCTGTTGCCTCGTCACTACGCCCCCTGTGCCGCCTGCCTTCCGCCTGCTACCGACGCCCGAGTCTTGCACCCAACTCCGCTGGTTGTCCCCTTCGCCATGCGTCTCTAGCCATGCCTGCAACTCTGCCCTGGCGTCCCTAGCTGCCGTGCCTTCCTCTGCCTGAAGCCGCGATGCTGCCGTCGCCCTCCGAACGCCAACTTGTAGAGCCCGCCATCGCTGCTGCTAACGCCAGCTTGCTTAAGCGCCGTTGCCCCTCATTGCCCGCGACCGCCGCCCACCGCGTCACCGCCGCCGCCGTCAACACAGAGCCACCAGAGAGGAGGCACGAATTGGGTCAAAGGAGTCGGATCGGGTGCAATTCTCGGATAGGGTTTTCGTCCACTTAGGCCCATCGTTGCGGGCTTACTGATTTTTGGGCTTTAGTTGGGCCCCTTTTTAAAATCAAGTCCTGCTGGGTGGGGGGCCCTTTTGTAAAAGGGTTGGGTCCGTTGTTCGGGCCCAACTCGCGGTCAAATAAAGGCCCGACCAAATGGTCGGGCCTTTCCCTTTTTGGGCGGGTCGATTGACCCACCCCCCAATCGAACCCGATCCAGTTCGCCCATTTTTAAAATTAAAAATTAAAATTTTCGAAAATTTAAAAAATAATAAATATATTTTAAAAAATTTAAAATTTTTTAAAAAGATTGAAAATCCAAAAATGATGGGGTTTGGTTAGGAATTACCATATCTTGTCTTCTTAATATAATTAGGCGTTAATTTGCTCATATTTTGATTATATCGTATGTTTAAATGCACATGTTTAATTTTACTGCAATTAGGATCTTGGTAGCTATGATTGTTACTTTAATGATTGCGCATATACATAATCACCTTGCATATTAGTGGATAGGTATAAAATCAATCCAAATCGCCTGACAAAAATATTTTCTTCTTAAATGAACAAAATTAGGTATCGAAAAGGCACTAATTGGTTAGTTAGTGTAATCAAGTCCCCAACCCTAAATTCTCTGATTGCGTAGGAAGTGAGATACACTCACATGCTTCACTTGGTTTCTAACTGACCCCAATAGGCTAGTGGCAATTTCTTTTGTGCAAAATTTCTAAAAAATATCCCAATGTCACGTGGGGTATGAGTTTGGGAGAGCTCGTGCCTAATCAAGGGCCATAAGCCTGTCATTTAGGCAAATACCCCTAAACCTATTTCCTCTCCCCCAGGGTAGGTCGCGACAAAGATGGCATTCCATCAAGGAGCATCGACCCAGCCTCTACTGCGATCGGCATCTGTTATCAAGAGCATCTGAACTTGATCAAGCATCGTCCCGCATGAACGCATCAAGACGGTTCACTACCCGCGTATACGCATCAAGATACTTAAGTGATCATACACACCAGCACATACTTGGCCAAGAACACCGTGCTTTACACTCAAATACCTCAATTTCAAATAATTGACTTGGCCAATATTCTTCGTATTAAAAATCATCCCAATAAAATAATTGTGCATGGTCATGCATTTAAATCGAACCAGTAAGCGTGATACACTCTCATTTCAAAATTTCATGATTTTAAATGATATATAAAATTTTGGTGTCAAAAACCGTCACTTGTTATTTTTCTATTTAAATACCATAAATTCAATTTTTGCAATAATAATTCACAATGGCAATCAAGCACCCAATTGCATAATTAAGCAATCAATTTCATATATAGACACATTCACGACAATCAACGTAAAATTCAACTAACCAGCTATCTCAATACAATTTACGCTAATTATAATTTATTAAATAAATAACAATTAAATTTAATAAATTTATTTTAATCAAACTAATCACGGTTAACTAATCATTGTTAACCAACTAACCTTAGTCAACTAAACTAACCTAGGGTAGTTAATCATAACCAAACTAATCACCTAATTATCTAGTTACACTAACCAAACTAACTTAACTAACCTAGTTACACTAACTAAATTACACTAATCTTAATTAAGACTAAACTAATCTAACTAAGTGCAATTAACTTTCTAATCCGAGATTAGGGCCTACGACGGTGGTGCGATCTCAGGCCTACGACGTCTCTAACAGAGGACCGAAAGAGGTTGAAGATAGCCCCACAACTCACAATTTGGACTAGTAAATCAGTTCTGGACTAAGTTGGATTAGGCTTGGCTTGGGGCTGAACGGCTACTAGGCAAAGTTGCTGGTTAGGGATGGATGGTTGAAGGCGTGATGTCACGCCCCGATCCTCAGTCACATGCCCATCCTTCATTTTTGGTTGATTTTAAAAACGATATCCCAAGACGTATCGCCGATCTTTTTCTTTTTAATATGCACATGCGAAAACAATTATAATCCCCAGACAATAAAGCAATGGGATAGGAAAGTAGGGCCATATTTTTCATATTGAAATTCACAACCAAACTTTTATACAATCACACCTCAAAGTATTTTACCATACTATTAACAAAGGTCTAGTCTCACACTCAATCACCTATAAACAGGGTTTACAAAAGAGGGTAGGATCTCAGTACTCATCCCGGTCGTACTCGGGATTATCATAGGGGTTCTCCTCCAGGTACTTCTCTTCAGGTTCTTTCTCCTCATGCTCTTCATTAGGGTCCTGAAATATTGTCCCACAACCGAGATGAGACTATGTCTCAGCAAGTTCTACCCCCTAAGACCCAATTAGTAAACCAATATGTTATCCGAGCTGCCTATACACGCACGGATCAGAGGACTTACCTTGGCCTTAGATTCCACTTGCATATTAGCATAATTCAATAGGCACCCAAGCAACCACATCACAGATTGATATCTCAATCAATCAACCTTGTCAATTTCATGTCAATCGGACCATTCATCAATCATTTCAATTCAATCAATCAATTCACGACATCATATCAAAGCAATGATCAATTGACCTAGTCAATTACATTTCATCTCGACCCTTTCTTGGTTGGCTCTTATGATATTATCTATAAATCCGTCCATATCAGGAATGCTCACTACTAAGCTGATAAATAGATAGTATAGTTCGCTTCTAAAATGATCGGATATACTGCTCTCTACAAAGCTGCCATATCGTCCTTATGCTGATATAGTATACCGACATATTCCATCAAAACTAATAAGGTATATTGCTCTTTGCTAAGCTATCATATCGCCCGTGACCTAATATAGTATACCGGTATACTGTTCTTTGTTAAACTGACATATCGCCCGTAGGTCGATATAATCAATTCCATCTTTTTATCATTCTCGATAAAGTAGCTGTGTGTGGGGACACGGTCGGCCTTAGCCAAAATATAATATTTTTCTTTCCATAACTCCCATATTTTCTGTAATCCACTCAAATATTTTTGGCATTATCAACCGATGCCAAGTTATTTTTCAATTAATAACCATTTGATTATCCAATTAAAGAATAATTCTTACTTTCACAAATAATTCAATTCAACATGAAATAAAGCTTAATTAAATAAACAGATTGCACCACAACAATCAGCATAAAATTCCAGTCGTCAGTTATCCCTGCCTAATTTTAGAAAAAAAATAATTAATTAAATTAATTTCGAAAATTAATAATTAAATACTAAAAATCCAATTTAGGCCTATAATGCCTAATTGAAGCCTAATAAGGGTCGGGAAAAATCCCGATATGCATTCAATAAATAATAGTACATCTCTACTTACTATTTGCACAATTGAATTGTCTAACATGCATCACAATTATCTAATAATCACTAATTTACTCTAATCTAACCACATAATTGCACTCAATTAAATCTAATCAACCATTCAGCATAATTAGCAAACTAGGAAAGCATTAGTGAGCCAAACTCACTTGATTAAAAGCGGAGGCCGAATCATTGCGATGACGGCGCGATGGCTGTCGAATTTCGAATTTTTGACGGCGTCAACGGACATTCGAGTCGGGCCCAAAAGCTTCACAAGTCCACAGAAAATTATGGGCTTAAAATTGGGCTTGGGCCTGCTGAAAATGGACCGAACTAAACGGGCTTCGCTAAACTGTGGGCTGAACTTTGAAGATGGGCTGAACTTGGGCTTCAAATGGGCCTGACCCAAAAATGAAGTTGGGCTGAACAAATGTGAGCTAGGCTTGGGACACTTGCTGGGCTTAATTGAAGATGGGCTAGAAATTTGCGGGCTTGTCGGACTGAATTTGCAGGCTTCTTGGGCTAATCCACGAAGAAGCTGGGCCCGTGAAACTGAAGACTACTAGAGATGGGCCGATTCTGGCCTGACTTGCTGCCCAAATGGGCTGAACTTGTGCGGCTGACTTCAAGTGGCCCAGATGTGCGAGCTGGGCTGTTCGGTGAAGGAAGCAACGAAGATGAAGTTGGTGCACGAAGGGAAAACAGCTTCTAGCATCAACGTGAAGGAGAAAGACTTCACTCGTGTTAACCCATGAAGAGGTGGCTGGCGTCGATTGGAGTTGGCTCTGTGGGGTTTTGGGTAGCGACGTTGAAGACATGGAGATGGAGATGGGCCGAACAAATGGGAGACTCAGTGGATGGAGGTTTCACTGGGTTGACCTGGCCAAATGAAGCCACGCAAGAAGAAGACTTCATTGGGCACGCCCGGTAGCAACAGAGCAGAGGCTTCGATGGTGGCGTGAGCG
The DNA here is from genome assembly GCA_028830015.1 of Eucalyptus grandis x Eucalyptus urophylla. Lineage (NCBI taxonomy): Eukaryota > Viridiplantae > Streptophyta > Magnoliopsida > Myrtales > Myrtaceae > Eucalyptus > Eucalyptus grandis x Eucalyptus urophylla. The sequence continues at coordinate 39,939,339 of CM054189.1, forward strand.
TGAGGCAACGGGATGGATCTCCGGGCTTCACGGCAAGGGGAATTGATCGAAGACGGTGGGGCTTGGACGCGTGGAGATGGTTGTCTTCGGTCAAAGATGGGCTCACTCAGTGGGAGGGGGCGTCGATTTGTTGACCGAAGGAGCTGCAGCCTTAGATGTAGTAGCAGGACGTCGAGGCCGCATGAAGCAGCTGCTGGCAATGATCGTTGATTGGAGGGCTCCAAAGTGTTGACGTGTGGCAGCTCCTGGCTGAGGTGTGGGTTGCGCTTCGTGGACGTGGGGTTTTGGGGAGTGAAGAGAGATGGGGGGATGTGAGGAAGAGCAAGAATTGAAAGCAAAAGCAAGATTAATCTTCGGTTGAGACGGGGGTCGTCCACGCGAGAAGATGGAGGCCAGCCCTTTATGCGTGCTCAACAAGCCAAGAAAAATAGGAGAAGTCAACAAAGCTTATCCAAACACTTAAATGCTTGGTTCCCCTTTGGCTTGCAAAAATATCCCAATGTTCCCTATTTCTTTTCAACCAATTAAACCCATAATTTCATCAAAATGCAGCCCTCAAACCATAGCACCGAATTTCATACATCTTAAGCTTCAATTTCTTTATCAAATTTTCCAAATTTGATGTCCAATAATGTAGAAGAAAAATGCCATACCATTTCTACAAGTTCCTGACATCCAAAAGCTCGGCTTAGAACTCTAAATTTCCTTTAATTTGGCTCGTACGACTTTCCACTAATTTCCCGCAACTTCCGAATCAAATTTTCGTGAAAATCTCGGAATCTTTGAAAATTATTCGGAGGATGAATTGGCGCTCCTAAAATAGATTGTGACACGACAGAACTTTCAATTTCTGAAATCGAACTCGAATTGGCGGTTAATTTTCATGCGGCACATTTTTAGCATAACTTAGACTACCAGGTAGTTTTTAGGGATTTTTAGTGCAAATGAATCGTGGTCGATTTTCTTCAAGCCACAATGAACCCACTCAACACAATGGTGACTCTCGGTTGTCGTAAAAATCTCGAGGATTCAAATACAAGCACATGGTACCAAAATAATACGAAAATCAGTCTAGTACCGGCCGTTAAGAATTTTCTAATTTAGTGGAATCACCCATGATCGGCCACACATCTCAGTCAAACCAGTCTATCTCTAACTTCAAATTGATTTTATACTGTGCCGTAATGACCTCTAAAGATGAGCATGGTCGAGAAGCCGATCCCTGGTCGAATTCTCAAGTCTATTTGCCTTAAACTTCTTAATGATTTCCCTAGATAGTCTAGTTATCTCGAGAGTGGTCAGCTCTGAGAACATCTCTATAGGCGCATCAATGAAATACCCGATTTATTCAATAGAAAACAGGGTTGAAAATTTGGATGTCACAACTCTTCCCCTCTTATGAAAATTTCATCCTCGAAATTTAAACCTTTACCAATCCTAACGAAAGGTGGGGGTATTATCGTCTCATCAAGTCTCACTTTCCCCAGTTGTTTCTTCAATCCCATGGTGTTGTCAAACCACTTTGACTAAGGGAACCATCTTGGTACACAGAATCCGATCTTTCTGATTCACGATTTGAATCGAGCTTTCCACGTACGACACTTTGTCGTCCACGTCTAATTCTCCAAGATTTAGCACATGAGTCCAGTCAGGCTCATACGTCCTCAACCTCGACACGTGAAAGACGTCATGCATTTATGCCTACCTCGGCGACAACACAAGACAATACGTTAGGATTCCGATTCTTTTCAGAATCTCAAAGGAAACTACATACCTCGGTTCCAGATTTCCCTTCTTGCTGAAACGCAAGATATCCCTCATTGGTGACACATTCAAAAAAATGTAATCACCAATTTGAAACTCTAAGGGCCTTCAAAGTTCAACGATACAACTTTTCTGGTGGCTCTGAGTGGTCTATGATATGATTCTGATCACGACAACTGCAATCGCTGACCGTTGAATTGACTTTGGGCTTGTGATCTTTCTTTTTCTGATCTCATCTCACAAACTGAAGTCTACACACTCTGCTCTGTTCTGCCTCAAAATCAACTATTTGACTGTTCTGCTGAAATTGGGAACCTTGGTTCTAAATCTGATATAAGTTCATTACGAATACTCCCTGCAAACGAACTGTCTGACACATACACTTCTGCATATCTATTCCAATCAAGATCCTTCCATACGGCCATAAAATGAACCAACTTCATCAGTCTATTGACCACTACCCCAACTTGAGTCATTATTCCTCTAACTCCTTAGTAAACCCATCACAACATTCCATCGTGATATACTTCTATTCCCACTCACTAGTCTCGAGTGATTATAAAAGTCTTCCCGATTTGCTTTATTGAACTCCCACTCACTAGCACATCTAACACTTACAACCTGTCCGGCGATGTCTATCTTCATATCGGTCTACCAATCGAGCTGACATTGATTTTGACCTACCTTGCATTATATGATCAAATACTGCAATACCACAGTGAATTTCCTAACAAGGTTTTCTCCTCAAGTTTTGTACTGTCTGACACTTATCATCACCCACGATACTTCGACGTTCCATCTTTTGAAATTTGAAAGTCAACTTTTCCCTTACCGGTATCCTCTTACAGGATTTTCTGAACATCTTGGTCTATTAACTGAAACGTCTTAATTCTAAACTCGACTTCTGGTTTAGTTCTGAGGGTGGCCTTGAAATTCGAAAGGTGGCTTATCTCAAACTTGAAAACCGAATCTCAAATCCTTTTGAGTAAATTTCACTTCCTGATTACCATATGTGCAATTGCAAACTTCCGACTCAATGCACCTGCGACTTAATGCGTCTTTCCAGGTGACACAAGACATCTCAATTAGAATTCTTCTAAAATTCTAACTCATAGCACTGTCTTCGATATAACTTCCTTCATTGGTTCTGAACTGATGATAACCCATCCTCAAGTCGACTTTTAAAACATTGACACTCTTTATAACTAGTCACACCATTCATTAATCTTGGGCAATGAACACTTGTCTTGATCGTCACCTAATTGAGTTGACAATGGTTGATGTATGATTGCAACGAACCATCTTTCTTTCTCTCTCCACAAAACTGATGTTCTCTAAAGTGATGCACTGATATGCATGAATTCCTCATTCATCAATCTTCACATCTACATCTTTAGTTCTACCAATTCAGACAACAACAATTGGTAAGAAGCCTTTGAGAGTGGCTCTATCCTGGTGCTAGCTCGATCGCAATTCCTATCTCTTTCTTTGACGACGGTCTGACAATTCTTGTGACAACACATCTAGAAATTCCTAAACCACTGAGATGTCCTCCATCTCCAGTTCTCCGATCTGTCTTATCTATGACCATCGCCAAATAACCTTGGTAATCTCCGTCTAACAAGCGAGTTGCCTTCAACTGATGAGATTAAAGAAATCGAAGATTCATTTCGACTCCCAATAAACTCGACACTTTCACATGCTAATGGACTAAGCTGGATTACTCCATGACCATAATTTATTACCACAACATATTTCATTAGTCCACTTTATTCATGTGGCATAAAAGGTACACCTCAGCAACTAGTCAAACACAGCTATAGCTAGTGATTCCCCTTTCTTTCATTTCATTTCAACAACTGAAGTTCTACAAATTTAGTCCAAAGCTTAGCTGTGCTACTCTGATAAAATCTCCTCAAGAATGTTCTTCCTCTGATTGGTGCAGGGTCGGTTCCATCCCTATACCTTTCGTCATCCTAGTGGCGTCCTAACTGCAGTAACGGTGTCTATACTACCTTAGACTTTCATCGATAGTCCCTCACCTGATGGCCATGCTGGTCACAATCACAGCGCATTTTAGCCATACCTGGATACTGGATTTACCTATGCTTCCTTTCATACTTTTGGCACCTATCTGGTGAGTCTTCCATCTCCTGTTAAGTGACAACATGCACTCTTTCTAGTACCGGAGGCCTATTCCAAAAACTCCACGGTGCGTTATATGGTGCACTCCTTCTAATCTATCCCATTGGCCTTCTAGGATCACTCATGACTAGGTAACCCTGTTGGCTACACTCCCAATAATTTCTTGTTCTAGGAAAGACATAAGACCGATCTCCGTCATCACGCACGGAAACAACATGTTCCATTTGACTTGGTGCTAACCCGACTATCCCACCCTTCCTATTGGGTGGAATAGAATACTCTTCTCTCAACATCGGTCTTTTCCCTGATTGATTTCTAAATCTGCCTAAGCTGACTCTAGACTTAGATATTGAAATCTATTCCCTAATCACCCTTCAAGGTTGGACATCAGCAAAGGTGGCAACAACAACTTGATCTTGAACTTGTTGGCTCATCCAATTCCCAAGGAACACTAGCGCCTAAATGATCCCGTCGAACCTAGGATCGCTCGATGTTGCTACACTAGTACCGACATGCAGTGGTACTCTTCACTCGAGTTGGCCAAAGCCAAAGCTCTACCACAACCACCTTGGGTACTGACTTTTCTCAGCATTTTACCCCGAGTCACAGAGGATACTATCCTCTTACTAGGAGTTCTCTACTTTTGCGCACTCATGGTTCAGTCTTTTACTGACACCTGTCTTCCAATTCCATATCGAATTAGAAGTTGATTGATTCACACAACACACAATTCTATCAAGCAACTATCACAAACATGCACTAGCATAAATTTAAAGGTCATCCTACTACTATCCCATGAACCATTGCTCCTTATCACTCCAATTTTCAACTTTGCTATGATACCACTTAAACGGAATGTCACACCCCGATCCTTGGTCACATGTCCATCCTTCATCTTTGGTCGATTTTAGAAATGATATCTTAGGACGTATCGGCGACCATTTTCTTTTTAATATGCACATTCGGAAGCAATTATAATCCCCAGACAATAAAGCAATGGGATAGAAAAGTAGGGCCATATTTTTCATATTGAAATTCACAATCAAACTTTTATACAACCACACCTTAAAGTATTTTACCATACTATTAACAAAGGTCTAGTCTCACACTCAACTGCCTATAAACAGAGTTCACAAAAGAGGGTGGGATCTCACTCCTCATCCAGGTCATACTCGGGATCATCATCGAGGTTCTCCTCCAAGTACTTCTCTTTGGGTTCATTCTCCTCATGCTCCTCATCAAGGTCCTGAAATGTTATCCCACAACCGGAATGAGACTATGTCTCAGCAAGTTCCACCCCCTAAGACCCGATTAGTAAACCAATACGCTATCCAGGCTGCCTATGCACGCATGGGTTAGAGGACTTACCTTGGCCTCAGATTCCACCTGCATATTAGCACAGTTCAATAGGCACTCAAGCAATCATATCACTGATCGATATCTCGATCAATCGACCTAGTCGATTTCATGTCAATCGAACTATTCATCAATCATTTCAATTCAATCAATCAATTCAATCAATCAATTCACAACATCAGATCAAAGCAATGATCAATCGACCTAGTCGATTACATGTCATCTCGACTCTTTCTTGGTCGGCTCATTTCATACTATCTATAAGTCCATTCATATCAGAACTGCTCACTGCTAAGCTGATAAATAGATAGTATAGCTCGTTTCTGAGATGATCGGGTATACTGCTCTTTGCTAAGCTGCCATATTGCCCTAAGACTGATATAGTATACCGACAATGCTCAATCCAAGCTGATAAGGTATACTGCTCTCTACTAAGCTGTCATATCGCCCTTACGCTGATATAGTATACCGACATATTCCATCAAAACTAATAAGGTATACCGCTTTATGCTAAGCTAACATATCGCCCGTAGGCTAATATAGTATACCGGTATACTGCTCTCTACTAAACTGACATATCGCCCGTAGGTCGATATAGTATACCATCCCAATCATACAATCAATTTCATCTTTTTATCATTCTCAATAAAGTAGCTGTGTGTGGGGACACGGTCGACCTTAGCCAAAATATAATATTTTCCTTTCCATAACTCTCACATTTTCTCTAGTCTACTCAAATGTTTTTGGCATTATCAACTGATGCCCGGTTATTTTTCAATTAATAACCAATTATTATCCAATTAAAGAATAATTCCCACTTTCACAAATAATTCAATTCAACATGAAATAAAGCTCAATTAAATAAACGAACTGCGCCACGACAATCAGTATAAAATTTCGATCGTCGATTATCCTTGCCTAATTTTCGAAAAATAAATAAATAATTAAATTAATTTCAAATATTAATAATTAAATACTAAAAATCCAATTTATGCCCATAATGCCTAATTGAAGCCCAATAAGGGTCGGGAAAAATCCCGAGATGCATTCAATAAATAATAATATGTATCTACTTGTTAATTGCACAATTCAATTGTCTAACATGCATCACAATTATCTAATAATCGCTAATATACTTTAATCTAACCACATAATTGCATTCAATTAAATCTAATCACCCCTTAAGCATAATTAGCAAAATAAGAAAGCATTAGTGAGCAAAACTCACTTGATTAGAAGCGGAGACCGGATCACCGCGATGACGACATGACGACTGCCGAATTCCGAATTTTTGGCGACGTTGGCGAACACTCAAGTCGGGCCCAAAAGCTTCACAAGCCCACAGAAAATTCTGGGCTTAAACTTGGGCTTGGGCCTGCTAAAAATGGACCGAACTAAATGGGCTTCACTGAACTGTGGGCTGAACTTTGAAGATGGGTTGAAACTTGGGCTTCAAATGGGCCTGACCGAAAACTGAAGTTGGGTTGAACAAATGCGAGCTAGGCTTGTGACACTTGTTGGGCTTGACTGAAGATGGGCTGGAAATTCACGAGCCTGTCAGACTGAATTTGCAGGCTTTTTGGGTTGATCCACGAAGAAGCTGGGCCCGTGAAACTAAAGACTACTGGAGATGGACCGATTCTGGCCTGACTTGCGGTCCAAATGGGCTGAACTTGTGTAGCTGACTTCAAGTGGCCCAGATGTGTGAGCCGGGCTATTCGGTGAAGGAAGCAACGAAGATGAAGTTGGCACACGAAGGGAAAACAGCTTTTAGCGTCAACGTGAAGGGGAAAGACTTCACTGGTGTTGACCCATAGAGAGGTGGCTGGCGTCGATTGGAGTTGGCTCTTTGGGGTTTTGGGCAACGGCATTGAAGACGTGGAGATGGAGATGGGCCGAACAAATGGGAGACTCGGTGGATGGAGGTTTTGCCGAGTTGACCTAGCCAAATGAAGCCACGCAAGAAGAAGACTTCGCTGGAGACGCCTGGCAGCAACATAGCAGAGGCTTCAGTGGTGGAATGAGCGTGAGGCAGCGGGATGGATCTCCGAGCTTCACAGCAAGAGGAATTGATCGAAGACGCTGGGGCTTGGACGCGTGGAGATGGCTATCTTCAATCAAAGATGGGCTCACTCAGTGGGAGGGGGCGTCGGTTTGTTGATCAAAGGAGCTGTAGCCTTAGATGTGGTAGGGGGACGTCAAGGCCGCATGAAGTAGCAGCTAGCAATGATTGTTGACTGGAGGGCTCCAAAGCATGGATGTGTGGCAGCTGCTAGCTGAGGTGTGGGCTGTGCTTCGTGGACGTGGGGTTTCGATGAGTGGAGAGAGATGAGGGGATGTGAGGAATGAGGGAGCGAGAATTGAAAGCAAAAGCAAGATTAATCTTCGGTTGAGGTAGGGGTCGTCCTCACGAGAAGATGGAGGCCAGCCCTTTGTGGATGCTCAACAAGCCAAGAAAAATAGGAGAAGTCAACAAAGCTTATCCAAACACTTAAATGCTTGGTCCTCCTTTGGCTTGCAAAAATATCCCAATGTTCCATATTTCTTTCCAACCAATTAAACCCATAATTTCATCAAAATGATGCCAAAATGCAGCCCTCAAACCATAGCTCCGAATTTCATACATCTTAGGCTTCAATTTCTTTATCAAATTTCCTAAATTTGATATCCAATGGTGTAGAAGAAAAAGACCATACCATTTCTACAAGTCCCCGACACCCAAAGGCTCAGCTTGGAAGTCTAAATTTCCTTTAATTTGGCTCGTACGACTTTCCACTAATTTCCCGCAACTTCCGAATTAAATTTCCATGAAAATCTTGGAATCTCTAAAAATTATTCAGACGATGAGTCGACGTTTCTAAAATAGATTGTGGCACGACAGAACTTTCAATTTTTGAAATCGGACTCGAATTGGTAATTAATTTCCATTCAGCGCGTTTTTAGCGTGACCTAGACTACTGGGTAGCTTTCAGAGATTTTTAGTACAAATGACCCATGATCAATTTTCTTCGAGCCACAATGAACCCACTCAACACAATGACGACTCTTGATTGTCGTGAAAATTTTAAGAATTCAAATAGGAACACAGTAATTTCATGGGAATTTTTAATATGAAGAAAAAGGCCAGGCTCACCATTTTAATTGAAGCATTTGAGTACAATGCACGGTGCCCTGAGCCATATTTGAGTGATCGTGTGTTGGTTAAGAGAAATCGTCCTTGGCTGTTAAGCTGGACGTTATCCCTATTCGAGATACCCCCTGGACAACGGGAAGCCGGTCACAATTGATTCTGGATCCTATGCTCCTTCGGGAAAGCCGTATGATAAAGAGACATACCGTGCTCAATAGGGTGAGACGATGCCTGGCAATGCCAAAAGACCGCCGAACAGAGAGTAGGCTGTGCTATATGCCGAGATCAAAACTAGGAACGCATGATTAATTGAGTGTGGCGTTTCAGTTATTGGAGCTTATTTGTTGCTCATGCTCTCATGTTGTCTATGAGATAAATTGTACTGACTTGCAGGGTGGATCTGAGACGAGGTAAGTCTCCTTGATTGTGTGATTGTGTGATTAGGACACTTCTAGGCGTATTTCCCTCCTAATTGGGGTTTAGAGCTTAGACTCGCTGAGATTATATCTCACCCCATTGTGGGACAACATTTTCAGGGTCGTCGAGTGGAGGATCTGGAGCTGAGAGGAGGTGATCGAAAGCATAGGTCAGTTAGGACCGCTTCTTTTTGGAAGGCCAGTCTTTCGTAGTCTTTTGACCATAAACTCTTGTACATGACTCAGTGTGAATATAAAAGCATGTTTGTTTGTGAATTTGTATCCTGTTTTTCTATCCCGAGATGATTATTGTCAGGGGATTTATAATCTGCTTTCGCATGTGCAATAAAACAAAAAGGGTTGGCGACTAGTCCTGGGAAGTCGCAAAATTTTATCGACCAGATAGGGATGGGCACGCGCTCGAGGTTTGGGGCGTGACACTATAGGCACATCAATGAAATGCCAAATTTATTCAATAGAAAACAGGGTTGAAAATCTAGGATGTTACACGTGAGGTAGTGGCCGGGCGAACGGCGGTGGTGAGCTAGCAGCCTGATCGGCGAACATGGGCTGGAGTCGAGGCTGGCGCGGGCGGTTAGCGATTGCTGGACTGGACGACGCGACTGAGTTCTGGAGATGGACAGCTTGCAACGGCAAGGGAAATGGGATAAAGCAGAACCAGAGGAAGGGGAAATGGAAATGAAGAAGAAGAAGGGTGCGTTTGGGAAGACTTTTGGGGAAAGTCTTTACGAAAATGCAAAGCTTTTGAGTTAAATGTGTTTTCCAAAATGCAAACTGTGTTTGGTAAATTGTAATTTAAAAGCCATTTGTGAAGTACCTTTGAGTAAAATGGTGTTTGGGGGACAAAGGACTTTTGTGAAAAAAAAAATTATCAAAAGAAAAATAAAAAAATAAAAAAATGAAAACCAGCAAGTGTAGGCGGCATCCGACGGCCGGCGGCGACCCCCGGCGACCTCTGGCGACCCCGGATCTGGGCCGGCTACCCACCGCGCCTCAGAGGTCGCCGGCGACCCATCTGGTCGCGCGTGAACGTTGCAGCCGGCGTGGTCGCGACCAGATCTGCGACCAAATGGGTCGCACGAAGGTCGCGACCTCCGCGGAGGTCGCCTGAAGCATGGCCGGCGACACAGATCTGGTCGCTACCAGATCTGCGTCGCGACCTCCGCGAAGGTCGCGGTCGGCGACCCATCTGGTCGCAGCGCGAAGGTCGCGACCAGATGGGTTGCGCGAAGGTCGCGACCTTCGCAGAGGTCGCCTGAAGCACGGCCGGCGACGCAGATCTGCGTCGCGACCTCCGCGAAGGTCACCTAAAGGTCGCGGCCGGCGACCCATCTGGTCGCAGTGCGAAGGTCGCGGCCGGCGACCAGATCTGCGACCAAATGGGTCGCGGTCGCGACCTTCGCGGCGACCTCTCGAGTGGGGTCACGCGACCCTCGCCGAAGGGTCGTGCGGCCGCGGCGGAGATCGTGGTGTGGTGGGTCGGCGTGGCGGGCACGACGGTCGTCGGCGATTGCGTGCCCTTCGTCGGCAACCGCTCACGAAGAAGAAAGAAGAAGAAGATGAACAGTTAGGGTAAAAAGGGAAAAATGAAAAATCAACGGGGACAATTTGGGAAGGAAGTTTTTTTATTTAAGCTCAGCTCAGCATGCCAAGAAGGCTGAAAGTCCAAGGCAGCCCCCCACCTGCCTTGGGCTTTCAGCCTTGGGAATGCTTGGCATTCCCCAAATGGGGTTTGGAAATTTTTACCAAACACCCACAAATTAGCCCAAAGGGCTTTGAGGGTTCAAAGTGGCTTGCAAATGCCACTCCCAAACGCAGCCGAAGAAGAAGAAGAAGCAGAAGCAGAAGTGCCGGTCGGCTAGTTGGCTGGGGGATACGCATGAAAGGGGGGGTGGGGACAAGGAAGAAGGAAGTCCATGTTGTGGCCAATGAGTAACCAATAGGAAATATCAAGCAATGATCATCTTGGCACAAAATCTTCTGCCCTCTTTTGTCAAGCATCAACCAATGGGTGATTTTCCTTCAAATTCTTCACAAAACAGTGCATTTTAGTGTCCCAAAAATCCAGCTAGAGCTGCCATACGAATTTCCCTTTTATTCTCCACAAATTAAACCAATTTGACAGCCTAAAATTCCTCTAATTCAGCCCACAAAGTTTAAGCATCAACCAATGGCCAATTTTCCCTCATTTCCTTTACAAAATAAATCAATTTGGTGGCCAATTATCCCCTTGAAGATGCCCATACGAATTCTTTTTATTTTAATTTGCCAAATTTGATTTTCTAAAAAAATTCTGGACTCGACGGAAATTTCTTGAAAGATGAGACGAGATCCTAAAAATAAATCGCGACACACTCGAATGTTCGATTCCCGAAACCGAGTTCAATTTCGTGATTAAAATCGACTGGACGCGATTTTAGAGTAACCCAACCTACCGGGTAGTTTTTAGGGATTTTAGCGCGTTTGACCCGTGGTTGATAATTTTTTATCTACATTTGTGCATCTTTGACTTATCAGCAACTCTCGATTGTCATTAAAATCTTAATGTTTCAATTACGGGTACCAAGTACAGAATCGACAAAAAAATTGGGTTAGTGCTATTCGACGCAAATTTCGCAATTAGGTGGAATCACTCACAATTTAATTACATGTTTCCGTAAAATTGACCTATATCCGATTACTAATCGATTATAATGGTGCCGTATTAATCCTTGCTAATTATCACGGTCGAGTAATCAATTTCTAATCAAATTTTCAAATTTATCGCATTTATATCCCTTATCGGCTTCACCTAATAAGTTAGTTAACTCAAGAGTGATTAGAGAAAAATGACCATAAGCGCGTTGACGAAATGCACATTTCATATTATCGAGACAGGATCAAAAATTCAGGATGTCACATGTCTTTTGTCCAACGGTTTGTACTATGCATGGGGTTATTGGCTGGTCAAAGGGGAGGGGCTTTGTCCATTGATTTGCGACATACTTCAGAGTCATTGTCCATTCAAAAGTGGAAGCCTTTTTGTCTTAAGGTTCGTACCATGCTTGGGGGTTCAAAGGAAGTCTATTACCCCTTGGATTTAGGGGTGTATGGCCAACCAAGGACATCCCATCTTGACTAATTTGGTTCAAATTTGATGTGCCATTGTTTCCCTATATGGTATACCTAAAAAGGCCTCATTTGCTTGTCCAATCTTTTCCTATTTAATCACCAACGTATGAGGGAAAATTAAAAGGGTTGATGATGTGAAAATGTGAAGCCAAATAAGAGTAGTCATCATTTGGACGAATTTTAAAAGTAAATGATGAGGAGTACAAAAAAATAAGAGATACGAGTTCAAGTCCACGCAAACTGCAGTATGCTAGTTTATGCGATATAGATGTTTTTGGCTAGGGATCAAATTCCAAATGGATTCAATCCTTAATTTTCTTACGAAATGCACAAGGTCTGCAAGCAAAAATTTAAGTGTAAAAACTATATTTAAATTGAAAGGAAAACCAAAAAAGATGACCAGCATGTAATGAAAAATTAATATAAAAATTAACGATGTCCTCGTGTCAAAAGATGCAAAACATCCTTTTCTTCAGATAAGCCTATGACAGCGTTGATTTTGGCAGGGGAATTCATAGACTTGATCTAGAAGTAAGGAGACACATGCTAACTAGAAATTTGTCCAATCAACTACAGGCATAACGTCATGAACCATAGGTAAATAAAAAATGAGAACTCCACTGGTACCTTAGTAGCCTCTCGGACTCTGCCGTAGCCAGACGGATCTTCACTCTGCTGTGTCCAAACATAAAGTGACCCGATTTTCTAAGTGACGAGTCTGCCAGAAAGATACTTGAGGCCTTTAATTTCGCCAGCTGAAATTTTGATGAGAAACTCAACCGGTGCACAATTTTCCTTTTAAACGTGCCCGCACATCCTTCCGCGCATTCTGTACTTGCACCGAGTTCTCAGCCGGACATTCTCTGATATTCAGCTTTTCCAAAGTCGTCAAATTTTCTAGGCCTTCAATTTGATGGATCATTTTGCATCGTCTGATCTCTAAAACTTTCAGCGACTTTAAGTTTGAAAGATCAGGTAAACTATCGAGGTAATCACAGTAGGAAAGAATCAAACTACCCAGTGAGGTTAACTGGCCAATCCCATTGATATTTCGTATTTTGCAGTTCGATATATCTAGCCTCTTCAGGGCTTTAAGCCCTTCAAGCCCTTCAATCTCTTCTATCGCGGAGGGTGGTCGGCGTGCTTTCGGGTCCCCATCGCTTAGGCACAGCTCCTCCAATTCCTTTAAATTTCCAAGATGGCGTATCGCTTTCATCCTTTTAGAACTCACACGCAGACATATTAGAGAAGGGGCAAGCTTCGGCAATTTTTCAATTTCATTGCACTGAATTAAATCCAGGGTGTGAAGACCAGAGATGGTGGAGACTTCAGGGGGTAGGCTAGATATACTGGAATGCCCCAGCGTCAGTGATCTAAGACGATGTAGCGCCTCAATATCACCGGGAATGGCCCCCTTCAAACTCGGGCACCACGAAGCGTGTAGTTCTTCGAGCTTGGTTAGATTCCCAATCTCCCCAGGAATCGCTCGAATGAAAGAAGAGTCCATTCTCAGCACTCTCAAGCTTTTCAGCTTTCTTATTGAATCGGGGAGTTCAGGGATACTAGTCGCCGATATATCCAACTCCTCTAATGACCTCATTTCACCGATAGAATATGGAAGTTTCCTCAAATAACGGCAATCCCTCAATGACAAGCGTCTTAGCTTGAGCAGCTCCCCCAGTGAGCTCGGGAGCTTAGAAATTTTGGCACCATCTAATGAGAGTTCGGAGAGAGCAGCCAGATAACAAATCGAACTGGGCAGGTGAGTCAATGGTAAGCACTTCAAGCCACTGAGAATTTCGAGTTGCTTCAAATTGCCTATGGAGATGGGGATCTGCCGTACAGAAGTCCCGTCAATAAAAAGCTCTTTCAGAGCTGGCGTACAACCCAGTTCCATTGGCAACCCGTTCAATTGGGAGCAGAACTTCAAATTCAGGGAAACTAAACGTTTCAAATTGCCAATTGAAGGATCTAGCTTCACCAAATGAGAACATCGTTCAAGAATCAGGATTTCCAAATATTCGTAACCAGAGAAGTCGGGAGTGAACAGTAAGTCAGAGCACCCGGTAAGATTCAAGACTTTCAATTTCTTCATCTGCAAAGCCAAAACGTAAAACACGCACATGGTCAATTCGCAAATATTTAATTCGAGAAAACAAACATAAAACAACCAAATGAATACCAAACCACCTTGATTTCACTCCAACCTCCCCATTCTTCCGTGACTTTGCTCCAGGACAGATCAAGAATGACCAACTCTGTTAACAAAAAAAAATTGGCACTAAAATCCAGAGGACACCTTTGCCAACAGAGCCACCTTAAACTAGCTAATGCACCTTCAAAGTTTCCGGAAACTTTGGCATTATCCAGCCTGAGAAACCTTAGTTCTGGCATCATCTGAAAATCTCCAGCTGTGTAGTCAAGGCAGAGAGCTTCAACGTTTTCCATTTCCTAAAATTGACAAAGTAACATAATCATCAGAAGCTGTAAGCCCCAATACCCATCCGAAAAGAGGATACTTTCCTTGCCCTATGTGCTAAAGTGTACATATATGATATGATTCCTTCACAAAAAATGGAAAAAAAAAAAAATGTAGCCTGTATGTCGAGGCGTTTGTTTTGCCGATAACAAACTGAACCGAAAGTTCTTACCTTCTCCTCTACGTAAAATTTTCTCCCAATTGGATCTCCAGATCCCTCTTGCTCAAACATTTTTTTGCCAAGGCGTCTCAGCAATCTGTGCATCTGCAATTCATTGTTTTCTCCAATTTTTGCCAGGGGCACCAGAATGCAACCAGAGGATGGATAACAATTGGGCCACATATATGAAGCAATTCGGGCATCCACACCAGAGATGAAACATGCTATGTCCAGAAATATATCTTTTTGCCGATGATCCAGTTCTCCGTAACATATATCCAATAGCTCTTGAAGGCCAACCATAGTCTTTTGAGAACTCATCGGACGTGCTTTCATTGCCTTCTCCATCTTTTCCCATTCTTGTATTGATTTACCCCGCAAAAATGAACCGATGACTTCAACTGCTAATGGTAGTTTCTTTGTAGCATTGACAATGCGGTTTGAGAGTCCATCATAATCAGGCATGGAAGATTGCATCCTGAAAGCATGCTTGCAGAAAAGTTCAAAAGCTTGACCATCATCCAACTCACTAACCTTATAGGTGGCAGCCTTGTCGGAATCATACCCTCCGAGAATTTCCTCATTTTGAGAAGTCACAATTACTCGACTACCTGGACCAAACCAATGAAGCTGGTCTCCTACAATAGCATGAAGATCGGATGGCTTTTCCACGGCATCGACAACTATTAGAACTTTCATTTCACAAAATATATCCACGAAATCTTTTATTGTTTCATCAAAAGAAAGATCTTCGTGATCTCGTTCAAGGATATCACATATAAACTTATTTTGCAAAAACTGAATACCACGAGAATTTTGGGTGGTTTCTTCGACCTCTGCGAGAAAGCTACAACTGTCGAAACAAGAAGAGATCTGGTCATATACAGCCTTGGCAAGAGTCGTCTTGCCAATTCCATCAATTCCATAGATTCCAATAATGCACACCTCATCATTGACTTCCATTTCCAGTAAGTCGATGATTTGTTTTGCACGATCATCAATTCCAACTACATTCTGAACAGCTGCAATTGCACAATAATTTCTATCGGAAGTTTCCCCGTCTGCCGGTTGCTCTCTACCGTCATCTTCCATTTTCTTCATCCTCTGCAAGAAACAGAATTTTCACCTAAGTATAATCGTAGACGGTGAAAAGAACAAACATCACCCGATCAGTGTCTCTCTTATAACATTCCTTTAGTTCCACGCATAGATACAAGATATTCATTTGTCATCAAATTATTCTTTTTGATACAAAAATACGCAGACACTTATTCTATCAATCTCTCATCCATAATTCAATATCTACACACACAATATAAATAAGGAAACTTAGGTAGTATTGTAATCAAATTAGGCCTCCATTTGTTTCATGAAAAATGAACGATTTGGATAGAAATGATCACTCGTATTGCTTGAAATAATTAGTTAATTAAAAATATTTTCATTATCGACAACAATTTATGCCTAAATAATTGGGTGTATGATGAAAATATTTTTTATTTATTCATTCTTGTAAGCGATACAAGTAGTCAATTTTAGAAAAAAAAAAAAATCAAATCTTTTATTTTTCATGAAACAAACCGAGCCTAAATGACACTAGATCTTGGAAGTTGGGTGCTTAATTTACTGACCAGATATTTCAACATTCAAGAAATCATGATATGCACATCACAACAATGTTCACGGTAATTAATTATTTCTGTTCTAATCTCTGAAGTGTAAACAAGCTCCCAACAGCAAATGAGCATTATGCAAATAGGACCAACGTCTTAAAATTCAGATGGTAGACTAGACTCCGACTATGCAATGATCGATATTCAGTTTACCTCCAAATACATACAAATTTTCTTCGGTTCCTTCTGCATCATCTTTCCCCACATTTTCTTGTGTTGTTGTTTCTAAGTCGAATGATCTACATTCAATTTTCGGAGATAGTGGGTCTTGGACTAATGGAAAGCAATGCCTAAATATTCTCACCGAAATCCAAATACAAGTATGTTCCGATACCACACTCTCGTTTACAGGTACTGAGCTTTTCTTGATTGGTTCCTTCCTGTCACTTGGTTACTTTACATATAATTATATCCTTAAATTGGATGTCAATTATCAATTGAAAATATTGTTTATTCGGTATGGATTTTTGCAAATTTTTTGTTCAGTTCATGTGTTTCCTGTTTACATTGGCACTTACATGATTTTCCTGAGGCAAGCACAAATTGACAAAGATCGACAATCGACAAAGAATTGAAAATGATTGGTATGTGGGCGAGTGACTGGCATCCATATTTGAAGGGATAAAAGAAGACTAGGGGAATGAGGTAAAACATGCTGCTATGGTAAAAAAAGGTTGGAATCTTTTCGGAGAAAGATAAAATTATTTTTCGTGATTCTTCATTTTGGTCCAATTCTTCCTCATTTAAGCCCCAGATCGATTTTTTTTTTTTTTTCAAATTCCTCCGTTCAATGACTTTTTGATGCAAAACCTGCTGGAAATGAACAACGCCCTACTCTACATGGCACCTGCATGTCAGCACACGTTTATTTATCAAGCACATCTACATAAAAGTCATTAAGAGGACGAAATCAAAGGGAAAAAAAGCAATACTTGTTGAGAGATTAAGATGAAAGTAAGGTACATGGACCAAAATAAAGAGTCGCAAAGGACCAAAAAATATTTTTCCGTTTTCTTGACTAAATATAATAATCTTACAGACCATACGTAATATGCGTAAAATTACTTTTGAAATCATTTTTTTCATTATTTACGGTCTTGACCGAGAATAATTCAAACTCATACTACTCCAAACCAAAATGGAAACAACTAAATCATCTGTTTCTCTTATTAGCTAAAAGCAAAATCCACTCCAAACATTCCCCATGTAAAAGCAAAAGGCTGTCGAAAAATGGGAAACGAACATGCACCTCCTCCAAGAAAAGCAAAAAAAAAAAAAAAAAAAAAAGTAAAGAGTCTTGCTATTCTAATTCCATATCCACTTCCGTTTCTTTTTCTAAATTTTACGTTATTATATTAGTGGCCTTTAATTCTTCATCATATTTTCACTTTAATTACATTAATCTATTCTTTTTGGATAGTTTTGTCATACTTCATGTACTATCTTTTAATGATAATTATTTATTTCAATTATATATAATTTCAATAGGAACTAAAAAAGAGTTCTATCTTCTACTTTTCGAATGAAAAGTCTATAACCATAGGATATAACCATAGGATACATCGTTTCAAATCAGTTTACGAAAATTTGTATGCTGTTCTATTCTTTCTTAATTTAAAGTAATATGCTTCTATATTAGCTAGCGTCTCTTTTCATAAGTTGCACTTTTTAGCGAAATAATGTTTTCCCACATATAAAAGTTACATCCTGATATTTTTATGAATATATATTCCAGCAATATGTGGCTTAATTTACTTTGAAATAGTCATGTATTACGAAAATACGCTATTCTCCTGTGGTGACAATATGCTGTAATACTAAAATCACATAATCGACTAGTCAAGCCCATTGGCAGCAAAAAATAAAATAAAATTAGTCAAGCCCACTACATATGCATGTATCCGCAAAAGAGCAAATAAACGGGTAAAGCAATTATTTGTTTTTTTTTTTTTTTTTGGTAAAAGGTAAAGCAATTATTTGTTAACTGCTATACATGCTGGAAAACTAATAAATGCAACATAATCAAAGTTTTTTTTGGGTGGGGCGAAGATGGGGTTATCTACTGCTGTTAAAAGTTTACGGGCTATTTGCGCAACAGCGACAAAGTTCAAGAGGGCACTTTATGCTAACCCTAGAAATTATGACATCAAAAGAAACACATTACATTATATCCAACACTCAATTATATAACAACGAAATAAATTTAAAAATTGCAAAGATGAAACTTTTGTTTGTAAATTTATTTCATTTCTACAAAACAACTTTTCAAATTAAAAGGAACACATCAAAGGAACGTTAGTTTATTTGAAATTATTTAAACATCATCTCCAATAAATTTTTGTCATTGGATTAAAAGATATTTTTTCATCCATGTAAATTTCAGAGCAATATTTAACTTTTTACAATGTGTAATTTTTCCGAATTATAGCATCAAATTGAAATTAGAACAAACAAATTTTCAAACCCGTACATTCACGTACGGCTACTGTATATTAATGAAGATGTCACACCTTGTTTGGTTTATCCATAAGAGTCTCCTCCTTGTAATGCTTCAAGGATGTTGCACCTCGTTTGATGAAGTCCCCACACCCCGATATTTCGACGAGGCAATCATCCGGTATATTTGTGCAAAATGCATCGATCACTTTTGTCAAAGACATGCACTCTTTGACATCCAAGGATTTCAGAGACTCTAGCTCACGAAGGCCCTCAACATTAATAAGTACATTGCACTGTTGGATTACCAATTCCTCCAGGTTCTTCAAGTTTGATAAGCCACCTATTCTTATAAGAGATTCACACCCAGAAACCCTCAAGGATTTCAATGATGTGGAAAGACCCAAAACCTGTATCTCAACTAGCTTTGGACAAAGTGACACCCACGCCTGGCGTAATTTCCTTAATTCCAAAGGAATGTATAATCTCTCAAGTTGTTTACAACCATCAATATTTAATTTCTTTAATCGTGGAAGTTTTTCTAGTGGAATGGCTTCCACTTCACACCGATAGAACTCTAAAGTCGACAAATTTTCCAAACTCCAATGGGAGGACGGAAGCTGCACAAGGGTTTCTAGGTCTAGGTAACACAAAGTAAGCTCTTCTAGATGAGAAAGAGAAGCCAACTCTTGAGGTGCAAGTACATTTAGCAGATTTAACTCTAACTTTTTCAGTCTAGATAACCTCCCAATCCACCTTAAGTCACATGATGGTAATAGGTTTGACTTGCCTGTATTACGAGAATCATCACTTAGTAGCAGTTCAACCAAATTAGTAAGGTTTGATAGATTGGGGACTGAGAGCAATGATTTAGATTGAAGAAATAGAAAGGTCAAGCTTGTGGGAAGCTCCGGCAACACTTGAATCCCATGACAATCTCTTAAATTCAGGATTGCTAAAGATGACAATTCTCTAATTCCAACCGAAATTTCTCCTTTCATTTCAACACACCTAGAGAGATCCAACTCCTCAAGATTTTTCAACATGTCGATGCCACTAGGTAATTGCCAAACATGCTCCAAAGGAGACAATCCACTTATTGATAAACACAATACACGTAAAGATTTTAACTTTTCAATGGAGGCGGGAAGTTCCGTTAGCCTTGTATCTCTCAAAAGAAAAGACTCAAGTTTCACTAGATCTTGGATGGAGTTAGGAAGTTTGATAATACCCGTATATGATAAGTTTAGTTCTATCAATGTGGTTATATTCCCAATTGAGCTTGGAAGTTCTCTCAACCTAGAACATCCCAACAATGAGAAGCGCTCAAGCTTCCCTAGTGCCCCCACTTCTTCGGGCAAAACTGTAAGACCCTTGCACTCTTCAATCTCTAACTCAATCAATGACGGTAGATATCCAATGAAGCTTTCAATTTCCTTTAGCCTACTACAACTTGCAAGAGTCAACCTCTCTAAACCCAAGCTTTTAGAGAAATCTGGGGTTGTTGTTATACCATGACATTCAACAAGTGATAGGACTTTCAAATTGTGCGCCCTCTGTAAAAATGGATGGCATATTAAGAGTAAGATCCATTCATAGTATATATTGGGACTATTAGACTAGAGGTAATATATATAGTTTACCTTGATCAAGTCCCATGCTTTTGAATCATCAGTGAAGCCGTTCTTGTCAAGCTTAAAAACAAGAAGATAATCCAAATGCATATTGTTTGCCTTAAAACCTTGATGAGGAGAACGCCAAGAAATCCATCTCAACTTCGAACAACATTTGGCAAAATCCCCAGTGCAAGTTCCATTGCCTAACTTGAGGAGTCTTAGATTCTGGAACCTTTCAAACTCTTCATTTCTAATCTCTACGAAGTCATCTAGTCCATCTATATCAAGTGCTTCAACCTTGTCCTTCCTCTGCAAGTGAAATTTTGCAACGATGTCAAGAAGTTAGTCAACTTCCAACTGCTATGTTTTGCAACTTATGGGTAGGAAAAAAATGATAAAGATCCTTAAAAAAAAAAATTAAAAGTTCCTTAATCCCAAGATAAACAACTTCTATTTCAAAATGAGATGCTGCTTACCTCCAGAGTTCCCATGATTTTCATGGCCTCTTTTGCAATCCACAACCTACTTTGCTTTTTGAGGTCACCTTGACTGTCTTCACGGACAATTTGCCTTCCCAATGCTATTAATTGATTATGCATCCAAAGCTTACCATTGTCCAATACCTTTATCAAGCACTTCTGGGTAAGGATGTTAATTCCTATTATGGGATCAAGTCGACAATCGTCCCACGCATAAATTGCATTTGTCTTCTTCTCATTGAAAAAGAAGCATGCTATATCAAGAAAAATTTGTTTCTCAAATTTGTCTAGGCCATCATAGCTAATTTGCAACTTCTTTCGAACCTCTCTATTAGGTGCATTCCTTAAGTTGACCAACATCCCTTGCCAAAATTCTTTGCCTTGACCCTTAAGTAATGAACCTATCACTTCAATAGCCAAAGGAAGTTGTTCCGTGGTTGAGACAATTTCATTTGAAAGTTTACGATAATCATTGAGAGGGAAGTCCCTATCAAAAGCATGCCGACAAAAAAGCTGAAGTGCAACAGCATCATCCATCTTTGGTATCTCATACCGTCGAATGTCACTATTAAACCACTTACCTGGCATAATAGTTTGGTCTCTCGTTGTAATGATTATGCGGGATCCTGGAGCTAATGGACGTCTTCCTATTAGGTACTCAATGTGCCATTTTTCAGCAACATCATCCAAAATCACAAGGACCTTCTTAGTACTGAGTACTTCTTCGATCATCATCATTCCATGTTCATAATTATTCACAATTTCCATAGGTTTAATACCAACAATGTCAGATAGTAAATTCTTTTGTAGCTCGACTATGCCCTTGGTCAATGAGCATTCTCGAACATTCTCAAGGAAGCAACAAGTATTTCCAAAGTGGGAAGATAGTGTATTGAAGACAACCTTGGCAACAGTTGTTTTACCGATGCCACCCATTCCATAAATTCCAATAAGCTGCACATTTGGATGGTCGACATCTAATAATTCTGTCAACTCTTTTATCTGATCATCAAGTCCAACTAAATGTTCAGTCACTACTTTTTTTCTTGTTGCCAGCTTCACTAAAACCTTGTCAACAATCGATTCAACTATTAATGCTGGGCTGCCATGTACAAAAGCGCATTCATTAGTTGACTAGATTAACTTGATAAGATTGAAGTACATCACGAACGATATTTAAATTCACTGAATTAATAGTAGTATTGGATAGTTTAGTAGTATTCACTTGATATGTTTTTCGCGTATGACCAAAGAAATTTCTGAAGACTACAATATTTGTCTAAATGGTGGTCAAAGTTTACCAATTGGCTATTATATCATGTATAAGCAAAATTTCGGCATTTATAGCTAAGTCTGAAAAAGATTTCAGCATTCACAATAGGAGAATCATGATCCCATAGAATGTAGACAAAGTCATGTATTGAAAACTGCAACCTGCCGAATAAAAATATAATCCTGAAACCTGTAACTATTCCCCAGCCCCAACAATATAGTAGTTGTAACATTTGTGTTGTTTAACTTATGCATGTAAGTTTTCTATGGATCTGATTATGAGTATTATTGCATCTAAAGAGCCATGTCACATCAAGATTTGTTCAAAATTAAAAATCGAGAAACCCGACTCCCGTGAGGTTAATTTGGTGATTAAGAAATGAATACGTGTATGGATTAGGCGCACAATACAGGTTTGATTTTCCACACCATCAAGCAGAAACATTTGTATGGTTGAGCCACCTGTTTGGGCGTTGGTTTGTACCTTAATTGGTCCACAGAATTATTAACATAAGTCGTAGTTTTTGAATTTAACTATTTAAGATGCACTTCCTTGTTAATATAGAAACAATGGCCCTGTCAGTTTGCTTCCTATAGCTCCATCTGTTGGGGGCATTGACTACATTACTCAAAAAGTATAAGAGGTTTCTTTTTTTTTTTTTCAACAACAAAAAGTATAAGAGGTTGCCACCCGAAAAAGTGGTGCAAAAACAGCTCATTTACATTGGAGAAGATAATGGGCGTTCACATGTTATATTAATGCATGGTAGGCGTTAATTCACCGTAAGTTAGGTTTAAATTTATCAATTGACAACCAAATTATGTGTTGTTATTGATAAACGATGATAAGCATATTCAGTTGCTAATATAAAAGCCATGTGATGACCCACAAAACAAGAACTAAATGCCATGCGGGACCACGTCACTACTATGTTGCCTCCCAGCTCATCCATAGCTCACGTTCAAGTCGTGTGGCCCAATATTCATTTCCCCGTTTATTAGTTTGGATTAGACTAGACTTCCTACTTTGCCTAAGACAAGGGAAATAGCCCGTCATGCTTTACATGTTCTCAGGATACTGTTGCTTCTATCGAATATTTAGATATGATTTTTCTTCACCAAATCTTAGTTTCCTTGTGTGATTAGTGTTTCCTGAGCACTCAGATATGTCTAAAATAAAGACGGCACCAGATGCCATCTCTGATTTTTTTCGTCTTTTCCCCATTAATGGAAAATGGAAACTGATATGAATACAGATTATATGGATGAATGCAAAATCTGAAGTTGATTTTGGTAATCATCCCAGATGACAAACACAAGTGGCTGCCATCGAGTATTTCGTAGCCTTACGAGACAGGGAACAGATAAAAATGGCTGAGAGCAAAGGATGTAAAGTCGAATGAGAGCAGCAATTTCAATATCTCCCACTTGAAAAAAGGAATAAAAGAAATCATTTGACAGGGCAACGTTGCATCGACCAAAACAAAATAAGGACTAGGTAAGGATCTTCAAAAGAGTATTACCTTTGATTTCCATCCCAGTGCCATCCCTTGATTCCACCTACTTCTGCAAGAGCCGCTCTCCACCTCTCTACTTCATCTGGAAACAGCTCCTTGTGTTTCAGCAGAGCATCTTCATATAGTGGAGTCTTAAGTTTAACATCATCAGGTTTCACGCCAAAAAACACAGGAAAAATACTTTTTGTACCCTTCGACATAGACACGTTGTCTACTATATGCCTAAGCTCACGGAGGCACCATATACTGGAAGCATAAGTCCGAGAGAAGATGGGTATGTAGATTATGGGGTCGTCGATAGCATGAAGAAGGTCTCCACCAATCGCTTCGCGGACGCTGAGTTTCTCATCATCCATGAATACGCGGACTCCAACATTTATCAATCCGTGATAGAGGAAATCTGTGAATCCATAACGGGTGTCGGGTCCTCTGAAATTCAGGGATACTTGATACTTACCTCCTGATACTTGTGCAGCATCACTACTTGATCCGGCCTCTGAGTATGCCATAGCTGGGAAGCTTATTACGATCCAGATCTCTCACCGAAAGAGAAAAAAGTTCGGTGTGGCGGGGGCTGAGCTGAAGGAATGAGCTGAGGTTTCAGATATGAACTAGGCAAATGAGCAAGGACGCCCTAAAAATTGGAAATTTTCAAAGACTACTTGGGAGACCGCACAGCGCACAGCCAATCTAAAGGTTTTTCTGTTTTAAAATCTTTGGAGGAAAGGCATCGGTCATTCAACTAATGCGAATCGTTCGATCAAGTCTCTCAATCTTTTTTTTTTTTTTTTGGCAAGTGGGCGTCGAAACTATATATTTTTTGTTCGACTTGGCCATTCCCTTAAAATTATAAAAGGAGAGCTGATGTCATCATTAGATGCTGATGTTGGACCTCACGAGGCAATTATAATACATAAACTTATTTTAATAATTTTAATAAACTTGAAGAAAACAACAACGTGAAAAAAGAAGGAAAAATCAAGAGGGGGCAAAGAGAGAGAGAGAGAGAGAGCGCGCGCGTGGGCATGGGGAGACAGTGCTCCGGCAGCGTGAATTCTGCCGCGTGTTCAGTAAATTCACTGCCAAGCGCGTGAACACGCCGTGTCGTTTGGTTGCTTAAAAGTGAAAAGCGCTTGCGTTTCTTTTCTTTCATTTAATTTTTTATGGATATAAAAGGCTTTGTGCATCAACGGCAAAAAAAAAAAAAACAAAAAAAAGGTCATACGCTATCGTACTTTGAGATGGTTCTTTATATGGGCAGTGAAAATTGTGAGACACATAATTGAATATGAAGTTGCTAAATATATAGGAAGTGCTTTAATTAGGTGATGATTTTACCAATAAGGACCATGAATGTTTTTTCCAGATTCATCCAATCACCGCAAAACTCATCCCAATTTATTGAAACCCAAACAAAAGAAAAAAAATTGAGAAAAAAATCACTACACAGTCCTCACAAATTATACAGGTGAAGAACGAAGAATGGACCAACCACCCCCAAAAATCCAAACAATCTCACCGCGCACTCCAGCGAATCACCAAATTTTCCCGCTAAAGTGAGACAAAAAGGAAAATGATAAATAGAAAAGATTAACACCAAAAAACTCTAAAATGGTACAAAATAAATTTTTTATCACTAAAGCCCCAAACTGATACACTTATAATAAATATATTTAAAATTAATTTTTTCACCACCAAAAATCCTAAACTAGTCACTCCGTTAGTTTTCGTTAAATTAAATTAATATCACGAAAAATCACAAAACGGATGGTGAACCCCAAACTATAACTCAGCAATTTCATGATAAAATTTAATGAAAAATTACAAAAGATAAATTTATTACATGTCTATCGCATTGGGATTTTTGGTAGTCGAAAAATTAATTTTCAATAAATTTATTATAGATATTTTAATTTGATATTTTTCGTGATATTAATTCGATAGAAAAAAGAAAAAAAAAAACGTATGAAGTAGCTCCATTTTTTTTTTTTGTCACTTGAAGCAACACCATCGGCTGGCCCTTATTATTGCTATGCCCAAACAAATAAACGATCGACGGTGTTCATACAGATAACGTACGACTCCACGAGCTCTTGCCTTACTCCCTCATCTCGTCCTCTTCCTCCTCCATTTCTTACTCCCACCCTGTTAGGGTCATCTACCTGCAGCACTAGGCTACGTCGTCACCGTTGTCAGTAGCAGCTCCTAGTTTGTTCCATTGATGATTGTTATCCGACGATAGTCGAAGGGCTTAATTAAACATTTTGTAATAGTTCGAGGATTTTTGATAACTTTATTTACACTAGGCCAATAGCCTCACGACATTATCAAGAACTATTTCAGGAATGATATCTTTTAGAGCTTTGTAGCTTTAATGACCTAGGAAGACATTTTGCATTAAAATATTTTGTACACACTCAGCATTTTGTCAAAAAAATTGTACATATGCGGAGAACCGAAACTAAACAAGCCTACCTCATTGTAACTTTTTGCATTTGCGGTCAGTTCATCTCTCTTTTCATCCTGCACGCATCCTTGTGATGGAGAAGGAAAAAGAAAGAATGTGCCACAAGTAATGATTAACAATTAGTCTTCAAATCTCCTAGAACAAAGGAAGGGGACACAAGGAAAACAAAAAAGCCAAAAAAAACAAAAAAAGCCAATATTCATGCATATGGTCTCAATACTCCTAGTCATTTTGCGATTGTAACCACTAATCAAACCGTACCCTCACATGTCCAAATCAAAGCTCAACAAAGTGAATCAGATGATACTATCATAATTGTACACTAAATTTTTTCACGGTCACAATATAGTAAAAACACTACACGAGAGATAGAGAATGATATACAATTTGCTCAAAATACAACGTTGAACGTTTTTGGCTTATTCTATATTTTTAGGATCTTCTCTTATGTAGACATCTAATCTTCCCGTTAAAGATAGTCTTGAGAAGCAAGTATCCGTTGGGATTCTTCACTAGCTGCTGTTTTGAAACTAGATTACCCATACAGCCCTTTCTCATGAGCGTTAGCAAGTTTTCCCAAAATATGTTACGCCGCTGTTGTCACATTGACATAGCTCTGACAGTTCTGACAAAAGTTGTTTCTAGTTTTCTAACAATCTTCGGTTCTCCTCCTCTGATGTTCCAACTACCAACGGCTATATTAACGTCTCCAACAAACATTGGTAGATGAAAGTTATCCCAGCATTGTCGGTGACTCGATCTTTTCGTAAGTGACATAAACATTATCATGAGTCATTATCATGGTCAGTTGGTGCTATTTACGTACAGGCCATAGAAGGACATCT
This sequence comes from Eucalyptus grandis x Eucalyptus urophylla, assembly GCA_028830015.1. NCBI lineage: Eukaryota > Viridiplantae > Streptophyta > Magnoliopsida > Myrtales > Myrtaceae > Eucalyptus > Eucalyptus grandis x Eucalyptus urophylla. The sequence goes on from CM054189.1 coordinate 39,966,226, forward strand.
TGCAATCTTTTTTCCAATGAAGTCACATCATGGATATTATCCGTATCCTTAATAAATCATCACAAACATATGCAATTTTCATAATATATATTATTTCAATAATAGTTTTGGGATCATTAAAAATCCTAAGGATGTTTCTCCAATAATCTTCCTCATACCATCCGCAAATGTGATAAAGGCATTGTATTGAATTTCTCTAGTAAAGTAATATCTGCATGAGTAGTGATTATCGATAAAGCATACTTAAACAGATTTCGAAATCTTCAAAAGGTTTACAAATATCTTCAATGTAGTCGCTTGTATTATCAATTTTTAGCTCTTCGACTCGCTCCTAAAGTTTCTTATTCATTTTTGACATGTAATTTAGGGCAATGCCTAGCAAGACAGTCTTGATTTGTCTCTTTTCTAATCTTTGCAGTAAATAGATTCGTTTACATGGTTATTGTAGCTAAACTCGGTGGAGAAGAGGAACCAAATTCTGAAAAGACTGAATATCAAAAGTCAAAAGCGTTAAGAGTGATTTCTTGTTTCTTTTTTCAAGCAAGAAAATATCCTTAACAATGAACAACTTAAATATGTGACGAGATATTGTAAGTGGCAGAATGCCCTTACTGCCACGATCTATAGAGATTTAGCTCTTATCGCTTCGATTCGTTGATATTAAAACATTTTCATGTTAATACAAGCCTCTATTAGCATGAACTAAGGCCTTGAATTGTATTCTGATCAAGTACTTGCACTGGACTTGTTAAGTCAAAAGCATTAAAGAGTGATTTTTTGTTTAATTTGATTATTATTCAATCATATCATTATTGTTGTTCTGAGGAACAAAATTTTAAAAAAAAAATTATTTTTTTATCAGAATCTGTTTCCGGGAATATAATCGTTACCAAACGCGTCTTAAATATATCTTATTAGTGATAAAACCCCTTGTAGCCAAAGCTTGAAGTAATCTTCACGTTTGGGTTTTCCACGATATTAAAATAATCCACTGCAAAATCATAGGATACTGCTAAATCTTTTTGTAAGCAAAAATGCTGGAGTTTGTTCCTCAATCGTCCCGTCCTCGTTTAATTTTGGTTCTTTCCCCTTACGGCGACAATTATAATAAACCAAACTCACTTTCAACCTTTAAGTTTGGCCCGAACTCTGATGTCGGCAAGATTACCCAAGAAAAAAAAGAGAAGAAGCTATAAAACAAGCATCTTCAATTTAATTATTGAAAGCAAACCAAATCTTCCCGGATCCTACTGCCCCAACGAAGAAAGAATTGCGCTCGAGAACATTTGGTCTTCTTAATTTCACATTTGGAGTTGATTGTGGACAAACGGAGAAAGGTCAAGAAAAAACGAAAGAGACGGTCCACGAAAGCGCCTTAGGTCATTTATGACTTTCTTAATAAACCTGTTACACGGTCCACGTTATTATAATGTTTATGTAATTTAATATTTTATAGTAATTTTTTAGGTACGTATGAATCGGGAGAGGGTTAAGAAAAAAAGCAAGAGAGAGTAGAAAAACACCTTAGGTCATCAGTGACCTTTCTAATAAGCGTGGCGGTGATTCATATTATGACAATGTTAGCCCCTGAAATGAAAATTTCAAATTATCACTGAAATTAGAAAAGTTCCCTCACCAAAATATAATTTACGTAATCAACGAATTTTTCAAATTATTTGGGTAGATGTTATTTTTTAAATATCAAATAATTAGGTTAGCGTCAATCACATTTTGATTAAATGTAATAAACTTACCCGACCATTATTACAAATAGAAGGCAAACGAGTAAATGTTTAGAGAAATTCGATGCATGACTATGTATATATTTAAAATAAGTACACCAAAATATTTGATGACTCTAATGATTGAAAAATAGTATGGACACCCATTAGAATAATCTTATTCAATGTTTAATAGGTCACGTTTCTGAACATTTTGGAAATAAATGTTTAAAAGAATTACCCTGAAAAACTCCAAATTGGTACATATATGACAAATTTACCATAAACTATTTTTTTGACCATAAACAACCCCAAACTTGTATATATGTGATCAATTTACCCCGACTAACAATGAAAAACACTAAACTTGTACATGTATGACAAATTTATACAAAACTAATTTATTCGACCACAAAAAACCCCAAACTGGTAAATTTGTGACAATTATACCCTCCGCTAAATTGAATTAATACCACAAAAAAAATCACAAAAATTGTAAACTGTGACAAACGGAGTGTAAAATCCCAAATTAATATACCAATTAATTGGCATGTGTCATTTAACTTATGAAAACTAATAGAGGGTAAATTTGTCACAAATGTACCAGTTTTTGGTAAATTTGTCAAAAGTATACCAATTTGGGATTTTTGATTATCAAAAAGATAATTTTGGATAAATTCGTCACAAGTGTATTAGTTTGAGATTTTTTAGGGTATTAACCCTATTTATCAATATGTAGATCCTATTGAAATTATGATGAGGTTTTGAAAGAGCTTAGCAGAGTAGTGAAAAGTATCATGGTATAACATTTCATAATCACCAGGTATTTCGCGAACAATAAATGTTAAAAGATTAATCTCATATTTGACGATAAAAATAACAAGTGATCATCGTCACGAAAGAGAATTATATAACATACTTTTGTCACTATCATGATCTCCACCGATTCTAAGCCGTCACCAACACAAGTCGCTCTCTATTCCGCGTCCATGTTCTTGCCATCCAACGGCCCAAAACTCTTCATGCCGATCGAACGGCTGCTATGCATGCTGCACGGAAAGCGCAGCGCGCGTGATTCCCTAGGGAAACAGTACTCGGGAAGAGAGGACCTCTGCAGGGAGGGACAGGGCCTTTTTCACTTGACCTGCTTTTCCTATTAATAAAGGAAACTAAAAAAGAGAACCAATGAGCATGCGCCTTCTTTAATGGTGGAATGAGAAGATAAAGAAAAAGAAAAACAGACAGTACTTTCTTTTTTTCATAAAAGAGAGAGTACCCCCTCTCTTTTTTCGGTGGTCGTGAAAGAGACAGTCCATGATAAAGCATTGATCCATGCCATGGATTACATTTGGAAGGACGTGCCCTTTTTCCGGCCACCGCGGGGGAAAAAAAAAGTAGGAAGAATATAAAAAATAAAAAAATAAAGTATTATTAAAAATTATTAATACTAACGCCGGCCGGTCAAAATTAATTAAACGGACTACACTGACACAATAAAATATTTAGAATCGAATCAACATAATTATAATAAATTTTAAATTATTATGGTAATTTTCTCTTTTCTTAGCTGCACCTAAAAAGTGAATGCTCTCTTTCTTTCTTCAATTTATGTTTAGTCTTAATTATAATAAGTCTAAGAGTTTTTTAGTAATTTTTTCTTTTCTAAACCGTGCCTTGAGTTTGTGGATGGATAAAGTAGGCAAAGAAAAAGTGAAGGCTCTCTTTCCTTAAAATACCCTCAATTTTAGGTTCAGTCCTAATTATGTTCCAAACTTTTTTTAAACTTTTACTATAGTTTCAAACCTGCCCGATCTCCAACATTTGCTGCTTTTTTCTCTAAAATTATCAACATTAGAGCCAATTAAACATCAACATGCTTACCTTCATATAAAGTAACAATAGTCTATTGATATTGAAAATTTTGAAAAAACTAATCGCAATTTTTGGACACGAGATAAATTTGGGACTATAGTGAAAGTTAGTAAAACTTTTTAAATAAAATAATTTTGGAGCAGAATTGAGGTTGAACCTAAATTAATGAATTTCAAGAGAATCAAGCCAAAAAACCAAAAGAGAGGGTACTTAAGAGCGATAGGTGATCAATGACGTTTTTTATAAACGGGTTAGGTGAAGAAATTTTTAAATTTTGACAAAGTAAAATAGAAGAGAACGTACTTATAAACCGGTTGATCTAGCGTGCATTTGATAACATTTTTATTATCGAAAATAATTTATTTTCAATTTTTTTTTATTTCTATTTTTGGAATAGTTTCTTATTAGAAAAATGCATTACGTAAATAAATAAAATTTCTACTCTGGAAATAATAAAAAAATAAGAATGTGTTTAATATGACCCTAAAATTTTTTTATGACGTAAAATCTCTTTTAATTTTTTAATAATTTTTGAAATTTTTTTCTTCTCTTATTCCAAGAGCCGATGATGGTGACATTCAATGATGATAATCGGTTAAGAAGAATATAAAAAAAGAAAGAAGATAACTTATTCAAGAAATTGTTCTTGAGATTAAGAAAATAACTTATTCCATAAATTATTTTGTAGAATAAAAAGCAACTTTTTTTATTTATTATTTATTTTGTAGAATAAAAAGTAACTTATTCAAGAAAAGAGTTTACATTCCCACTTAGAGGCCTCTAGATTCTTATACTGAATAAAGAGTTCACTTAACTTAGAAAAGAATCGCAGAAATTTAAAAAATCATAGACTATTTAAAATATAGCAAATTGTGTTTTTGTCACTTTAATGTTACAATAAAAGTAATTAATCAATGAATAAAGCTGTATATTTTTAACGTGACTTTTTTGTTGTTTCATAATCAAGTAAATCTGAAATCCATTTACATGAAATTTACAATGAAATTATAGAGTCAAAAGACTTAAAGAACTAAAAATAATTTAACATTTTGCATAGTTATTCATAGAGATTCATATAAATACAAAGTGGGTTTCTTTTTTGGCAAAAAAATTTCATTCATTTGCCATAATCAAACATGAGAGGAATATAGAAAACTCCCAAGCAAAGCAAATCCCTAAATAGCTGAACAAAACAAAACATTGAAAATAAAATAGTATAGTTTGTGGTTAAAAGGAAGCTCTCATCCCATAAAACCACATTTGTCACGGCATAGAAAAAAATCAACAATCGATCATCGAAACTGTTTATAATGGACATGCACTGAGATTTTCCCTCCATAAATTACAACTTGTGGTACATGAGAATTGTCCTGAAAATTCAATCAAATTCTAAAACTTTCAAAATGTTTAATAAAGTCTTAAAATTTATCTTAAAAGTGTAACTGAGTCCTGAAAATTTCAAAAAGTGCAATTAAGAAAATGACTTATATTGAACCACTTTGATAAGTTTTAGGACTTACTTGTACTTTATGAAAATTTTAGTAGTTAATTATACTTTATGATAAATTTTATGATTTAATTATACTTTAATTTAATGATATTTTCATGATAAATTTTAGAATTTTCAATATACTAATCTCCACATTTTTTTCTAAAAAGGTGGTAGGTGATCCACGCGAAGGAACTTTTAAATCTTGATTAAAGGTGAAAGCAAAAGAGAACGTCCATAAAAACGGGTTGATCTACTAGTCGCCACCATGTATCCCTTTCGTCGACTTTTCTCGGACCCAATCAACAAGCGAGTGCAATATTTGGCTAAGTTGCGCGCGTGCGGGTACAGTATTTGGAATTTACCGAGGTAGGTTGCCAATCACGTTTTCTATAAAGATGTTAGGTGATCCCCGTGAAGGGACTTTTAAATCTTGACTAAAGTAAAAGCAAAAGAGAACGTACGTAAGAACAGATTGATATACCCGTCGCCATGGATCCTTTTCCATCGACTTTTTCGGACCCAATCTGCAAGCGAGTACAATATTTGGCTAAGTCGCACGCGTGGGGATATTGTACGCGCACGAGCCAATACCTGCACGCGCGCGCGTATGGCCCGTGAGTAGCGAGCGGGGAGAGAGAGGGAGAGATAGACGTCGGGCCATGTCGACAAGAAAAGACAAGGCAGTGGGGGGTGGACAGGGAAAGAGGATAGGGACGAAAGAAAAAGGTCGAAAAGGAGTGGCTCCACCGGAATAAATTAAAACGAAAGAAAAAAGTCGAAAAGGAGTTCCCCTCAATGAGAGGAAACCACCCCGCCCCAAAAAAAAGGCAATTTTCAATTTTGGATCCTAATGAATTGTTTTTAAAAATCATATTGAAATCAGGTTTTTGTCGATCAAATTTTTATTGCATAGCTCAACTGACCTCATAAATTTGTCATATAGAATTCAAAATCCAATTAAATGATCTAATTATTTGTTAAATTTGAAGGTGTAAGTAATCGAATATGCATCTTGCATGTAATTCACACTTAAAGAGTTTCATTCCTTGACTGTTAACCCATGGTTTTCTACCATGTAGAAGTAATAAAAATTTTCTCCTTGTTAAGGTATCTAAAAATTGAGCCCCACAAGCTTGTGGATGGAACATATCTTTTTGGAATTTATCAAGGTCTTCAAGCAACGATTTTTAATTTGATTAAATTGTTTCCTTTGCGTGCAAGGTAAGTTAGGAACTAGCTTTTCGGGACAATTAGGGCCCGTTTGTTTGTATTCTTTTTTTTTGTTTCTAAACACTTTTTCTGTTTTTTTGTTCCTGGGAACAAAAAAGGAACAGAAACGCGTTTGGAAGCGTTTCTGTTCCTTTTTTGTTCTTTTGTTCCCAGGAACAAAAAAGAAACAGAAACAAGAAACACAAATTTTGTGTTTCTTGTTTCTGAAACACAAATCAGAAACAAAAAAGGAACAAAAAGGGAACATGTCTCCTCGAATCCTCTCCTCGTGCAAGCGTACCGTCGTCTTCTCCGGCGCCGGCAGCCGCCTCTGTCTCGAGACCATCCGGCTTCTCCACCGTCGTCCTCTCCGACGCCGACAGCCGCTGCGAGCGTCTCCACCTGCGAGCGGGTGACGGAGCTGGGTCGCGGGTCGCTAGGCGGCGGCGGCGGCTGCGGTGCGGGGCTCGGCCGTGGGGTCTCGAGCGGCGGACGTCTAGGAGCGGAGCGGCGAGGACGGCCGGTCGAGTCGTGGGCCGGCGCGGGGTCGACGATCGAGCGGATCTCGAAGTCGTGGGTCATGGCGCGGTGAGATCTGATGCGGCGGTGGCCAACGGAGGCTCGAGACCTGCAGATGCGTCGATCGGGCGTGAGGCGGAGGGGCGGTCGCCGATGCGGTGGCGGCGAGGAGGCGTCGAGCGCGGTCGCCGATGCGGTGGAGGGAGACGACGGTGTGGCTCTGGGTCACCGTCGGCCCGGCGCGGCGAGGCCGACCTCACGCCTGGCTGGGCGAGCTCGATCTCGCCCAGATCCGGCGAGGCCGAGCTCGCCCAGCGGCCGGCGACGCCGAGCATCGCCGGGGGCTGGCGACGCCGAGCCTCGCCAGGGGCCGGCGAGCCTCGCCGTGGCTGGGCGAGGCCGCCAGCCCTCGTCGGCCGGTCGCCGGCCATGGCCAAGGCCGGCGACCGACCAAAAGTAGAAAAAAGGAAAAAGGAAAAAGAAAAAAGAAAAAAGGAAAAAGAAAAAAGAAAAAAGGAAAAAGAAAAAAGAAAAAAGGAAAAATAAGAAAGAAAATAAAAAATAAAAAATAAAATATTAACAAATTAAAAGAAATAAAAAAATTATACAAACTTACCAAACGTGTTTCTATTCTTATTATATTTCTAGAACAAGTTTACCAAACACGTTTTTTTGTTCAGAAATTGTTCCCAGGAACAGAAACACTTTTTTTTATTTCTGTTCCCTGGAACAATTTTTAAACAGAAACGCAAACAAACGCACCCTTACTACTTGCCCCCAATGTTTTTTGTGCATTGCCCAACTTGCCATCCAAACGTGTTGGTTAATCTTCCACTACTGAACTGATTCAAAGTTGGGAGCCAAGTGGAAAGAAGTCCTTATAATTTTTTTTCCGATGGGCCTTCACTATTCAATCTGCCCAATTGATTTGCCACTATTGAACATTGGGCTAAGCGAATGAATTCGAGATGGGCTAGCATTCTTCTTGCAATCTTCATTTCTAGCCCTCATGTCCCCAAGGCTTCGGTCAGCTTGCATCCTTCTATCTCAAGAAATTCGTGTTCATTGCGAATGTGTTTTCAATTACTAAGCTTGATTCTGGTCGGCGGGACTAGAAGATGTAGGCATTTTGTGATAGTTCGAGAATTTTCAAAGAGGACAATGTGCCAATTTCAATTGGAATTTCACCAGTTAATTCTTCACAATCACTAGCATGGAGCTCTGCCAGATTATTTAACATTCCAATAATACAAGGCAATTTCCTCATTGGAGTATTCTCCATCGATATCAATTTCAATTACTTCAGATTTCCAATCGAATCTAGTAACTCATCAATTTTAGTACTGGATAAATTCAACTCCTGCAAAGACTCTAGCTTCCCAATTGAGTCTGGGAGTTTTCTCAACTTAACGCACCCAAAGAGAGAGAGACTCAAGTTTCACAAGCTTCCTAATAGTCTCTGGAAGCGTGCTAATTTGTGTGTACCTTAGAATAAGGACATATAGAAACTTCTTATCACCAACAAAATTAGGAAGGCATTCAATTTGTATGTTTGATATATCCAACTTCTTCAATGATGTCAATTTCCCAAATGAACTCGGGAGTTTCATAAAACATCCACTAGAAGCAAGGAGCTTCAGATTTGTAAGCCTTCCAATTTCTTCGGGCAAATCCTTAAGAGAGAGGCACTCTTTAAGACTTAAGTGAATCATGCGCTTTAGGCCTTGTTTGGTAACCATCTGAATAATAACTGATTCTGATTTTTTGTTCCGGGAGCAGTTTGGGAATAGAATCATGTATGGTAAAAATTTTATTCCCAGGAACAAATTTGGAGTAAAATCAAGAATATATATAAAAAAAAAATTAATTCTTGTTCCTGGGAACAAATTTAAGAATCAAGACTTATTCCATTTTCTCTTCTTCTTCTTCTTCTTCTTCTTCTTCTTCTCTTTTCTTCTTCTTCATCTACCGCCATCCCACGGTTGCCGTCTGCCACCATCGTCCACCAATTGCTGGAGGCTCGCCAGACCAGGGCGAGGTCTGGCGAGCTTGCTAGAGGCAAGCCTAGCCACCGGCGAGGCCGAGCCTCGACGGGGCTAGGCGAGCCTCGTCGGTGGCTAGGCGGGCCTTGCCCAGCCCCGCCGAGGCTCGCCTAGCCCCTGTAAGGCCGACCTAGCCACCGGCAAGGCTTGGTCCGACGATCGGCCACTCGAAGAAGAAGAAGAAGAATAGGAGAAAAAGGAAAAACAAAAAAGAAAAGAAAAAAAGGGAAAAAAAAATTATTTAAAAATTAAAAGAAATTGATTTGGAACAGACGGTACCAAATGCAATTCTATTCCAAAATCAGAAGTTTTGGACAGTTATCAAACGGCTTAAAATGTTTAGATTTTGTTTCTAGGAACAAAATAAAAAAGAATAATTTCTGATTATAATCTGTTCCCGAGAATAGAATTATTACCAAACGGGCCCATAGCTTCCCAATGGAGGGGTCAATCTCAACCAAGTTTATGCAATTATAGAAACTCAGCCTCTCTAGACTAAAGCATGTAGAGAAGTTTGGTGTTCTAGTTGTGCCTTCGCAACCTTTGAGATTTAGAACATTCAAATTCTTTACCATCTAACAAAAATGATTCACCATCAAGAGAAGAAAATAGTATATATTACATCATATGCCAATCAGAATCAAAGCGAATGCATATCATACCTTGATTAGGCTCCATCCGCTCTAGTCATCTGTGATGCTGCCTACAACGATCTCAAAGACAACCAAATTCTTCATAGATAGATTGGTTACCTCAAGATCAAGGTGCCTAGGAGAATACCAAGAAATCCACCTTAACTTTGAAAAATCATCCCCAAAGTCTCTAGCAAAGGTTCCCTCCTCTAATTCAAGGAACCTTAGGTTGGGCAACCTACTAAGTTCATCATGCGTAATTACAAGTGGTTGATGATCACTTCTAGTTAATATGAGTGCCTGAACTTTTTTCTTTCTCTACCAAAGCAAACACAAATGAACAAGCATGAATTTGAAAAATATATTTATTAGTAAGAATTTAACATTTTTAGATTCTTGTTTGGGGTAAAAGAATTTAGAGGCCTCTAAGTGGGAATGTAAACTCTTTTCTACACGTATCCAATTCATGAAAACAATGAATTTTGTTTACCTGCTTTGTTCTTACAATGTCCACGGCTTCCTCACAAATCCACACTTGGCTACACTCTCCAAGATCATGCAAGCACTCCCTCTAGACAATTTGCCTCCCAAGATCTTTGATGTGTGCAGAAAAGCATGTATGCAGAAAAGCTTAAGAGCTTGATCAAAATTTAGTTACTTTAATTCGTATATCAAATCTTCATCCAGGAATTTTAGAGTAGTTTCATTCCTGGTTGTTAGGATAATAGTAGTTTCATTCCTAGTTGTAATGATTATCCTACTTCCTGAACCAAACCAATCTTGTTCCCCTGCTAACTTCTCTGTTGTTCTTCCTTATCAACATCGTCCAAAACGATGAGGACCTTTTTGCTGTGAAATCTTGTCCCAATCTGGTTAATCCCATCATCAATGTCATGAATGTTGTCCACGAAACTAGAGTCGAGAATGTCAGAATACAATCGTTTCTGCAAATTTACTAGGCCCCCTTTTTCCGATGATTCTCGAACATCTCCAAGAAAGCAGCAATCATCGAAATAGGAACAGAGCTGGTTGAAGACAACCTTCGCAAGAGTTGTTTTGCCAACATTGCCTATTCCATGAATATCGAAAAAACGAACACCTTCACAGTCAACATCCAACGACTTTATTATGTCTTCTACACGATCATCCACTCCAACCGGCTGATTTTTCACATACTTATGCTTTATCTTCAACTTAACCAAAACCTCTCGGATGATCAACTTAATAGCTTCCCCAGGCCCGCCACATATACGAACTGCCTCAGTTGAAAAAAGACGGTGAATAGAGATGTTATCCTTTCTTTCAAGTCAAAAGGCAAAGTATTTGGACTTACGCATAGATGATTCGCAAACAAGGAGTCAATTCAAGAAACATGCACATGATACGAAGGTAAAATTTTACACACTAGATGGAGTTCCAATGTTTTATACCTCTTTCTCAACAGTATAAATCTGTCTTCAAGCTTTCCCTTTTTTTTTTTTTTTTTAAAAGTTCTTTTTATACTATCAATAGGAAATACAACTTAAGCTTAAAGTTCTCCCTGCTTCATGAACGATTTCCAAGCTAGACTGAGCAGGATGGAATAAATAAGTGGACTTACAAGTTAAATTAAAAGAATTGAGTTGAGCCAGAGCAGAAAGAAAACTTAAGAAGAAGAATTGATGAAAAGAAGACGGAAAAAAAGAGTGAAAAATATCCAGTGAAGGGTAAACGGGGGGCAAAGAAAAGAAGGAGGCTTGCTAAAATGAAGCATTTCCTCAGAAACCACCAGTTGCTTCACTCCTTAAAACATCAGCGTAAATTTGAGATATTAGATTTCAGACAGGGCAAATAACATACAGACAAAAGCTTTGAATATCTTGGAACTTGTACACACCCTCGAGTATATGTAGGTTCTAGATCTACGGAATCCACGTGTATGATAGAGGAGGTGTGCAATATTATGTCATTGCAAATGCCTTCTTGATATGATGCTTAATTATGATTTACCCACCTGATGCTTTTTGCTTGGTCTCTATTTGAACTATACTCTGAAGTTTGAAATTGCATTCTAGACTAGCCAAATGACTAAAATTTTTTTGCGGAACTTCCTGATTTGGTTTTTATACGAGTAAGCATGACCAAAATGGAGAATTAATTAACTCATCAGTTTTCTCCTATCGATTATCACTTACCACTGATGAAAGGCTTATCAAAGTCAGGAACGGAATAGAGATTATCCAGGCTCATTAATTCTGAAAGCTGATTGTTGACCACTAAAATGGAGCCTTCCAGATTTCATGAGTCCATCCATCAATTACCACGCCAGATACAGAATATACTAGGATCCAATTGAGACCCCAGACAATTTACAATTACTGCCAACTTCTTCCCGCATTTCAAACTGTCGAAATTCCCAGAAATCTTACCTATGCAGAAAATGGCAAAGACTGAGGAATTCAAATTGCACATTCTAATACAACAATCAGATTGTGTATAAATGACACGAAAATTATATCAAAAGAACAGAAAATCGGAAAATTAGTAATTACCCTCTGTCGCGACCTCTTTTTTTCTATCCGGGGGAAAGGAATAAGGTTTAGGGGTATTTGCCTAAAGAGGCAGATCAACGGCCCTAGATTAGACGCGGGCTCTCTCAAGCCCATACCTCGCACGACGTTGGATTTTGTATTTTTATTCTTAACAACCTATGTATTTTTAGGAGTCGCCACTAGTCTATTGGGTCGGCTAGAAACCAATCGAGACGCGGGAGTATTGTCTCGATTCCTATGTAACTAGTAATAACAGGGACTTATTTATGCCAATGTTTCTATTAGCGCCCTTATGGTACCACTAACTTGAAAGGTTGTTTATCTAAATGGACATATAATCTTGATTACCAATTATAATATTTATGAAACCACTAAGTGTCCATGCAAATGTTTCTGTAGTTTTTTTTTTTAATGTCTAAACTAATCCTAACATAATTTAGAAAAGAAGTTTACACTCAAATTATTGAAAAGCGGTGTGGTAAATAAACATCCAATAAATTGAAAGGACTTGAAAGTAATGCGGAAAAGAAAGACCCGGTACAAGTTGGACAAATAATATTACATGGCCTTGGTATCATGCCCCGGGATAGGACCCCCGTGAGCGAAATGAGACTTTAAATATGCATGAAATTACTTTAGATGCATGAAATTACTCTAAATAATTTTAATCTACGCAAAATAGATTATTTACAAAAATGGTTATAAAATACCAAAATAGCATTAAATTAAGAAAATGACCTTTTAAAATTAGGAAAATTTCCTAGATGTCATTTCTATCATAATTTGATATCATCCATCATTTTTATATTTTTTTTTTGAAATTTTCATATTTCTTCATTTTTTAAATTTTTATTTAAAGTTAATTCCCTAAATCGATATATGCTGATTTACACTAATATGGGACTGCCCAGTACATGAATATAATAAGAACCAAGCTCAAATCAATTGTTTCAAGATCGAAACTTGGTTTGCGTATTTCGTCGAACACTTGGCATGCATCAATCTACCCCAAACTAGTTTCCTCGAGCCATGTTTGCAGCCTTCAATCTCAACTCATGAGGAATCTTATGTGGAACTAAAACATCAAGGTTATATTACTACATGCAAAGAGTAAGATTAGATAAAAATCATAGCCTAAAACGCACGAAAACCAAGCTGAAATCATAAGCAAATATGTGGGTTTGAGCTGATTTTGCAAATTTGGGTTTGAACCCAAGTCAAGCAAATAGATTGAATGCCCATATTCAAGCCCTGACATTCATCACGTACGAGATCTAAGGGAAACACTACTTAATCTGAGTGAAAGTAATTAATATGATATTTCAAATGCAACAAAAATCATAGAGAATGACCAACCAAACATATCAAAATGACCTCTCCAAGAAGCACGCATGCAAAGTCCACATTGACCAGCCATGAATTAATGTGGATAGGCTTGGTTTTTTACCAAAGTTTTAGACGATCTCATAGTTCATACAGGGATTTAAAGACCAAACCAAGCTGACCTATGCAGCATTTGTACTCCCATATGACATTCATCAAGCTCATGAAGATAGAAAACGCATGCAAAGGGGAGTAGCAAGTCAAATATATATAGTTCTTGAAGAGACTTCAAACACTTAGAAAAATTTCAGCCTTAGAAATCAGTTTTCCGAGCTAGTTTTCCTCTTGATTTTCATGATCAAAACATGCTCAAACTCGAAAAAAAAAAAATACATCTAGGATGTTTACCTTGCTTCCTAGTTTCTCTTTCAAGTGGTTCTTGGCCAAAGAAACCAAGAAATTATCCTCGAGAGGCACGTGGAAAATGGCTCATTCAAACTGAAAGTGAGATCTGTAGAAGAAAAAACTGACAACGAAGGTTTTCGTTGACCTCCAACATCAGACATGAAGACCTCTTTTGTTGGTAAAATTTAAACCAACCTAAATTATATGTATTCTAGTTTGGGTTGTAAGTCATGGCTTTCCTCATGTCTCTCTCACTTTCCTCAAAACACTTTCTGTTCCTCACTCGTGACCAACTAGGCTCAACACTTGGAAAAATTCAGTCTTTCTTGGTCTGTCGGGAGGGTGGTTTTCGGGGGGCTTTAGGAGACCTTCCCGAACTCCATTTGGGACGTGCGACCTAAGGATGGAAATATCTTTGAGTGAAGTTTCACTCTCTAGTTAAAGGTTTTGGTTAATTTTGGCCACAGATGTGTAAAAATTTTACTTTTCTCTCTCAAGGTCGATCTGAAATTTCTGGGTTTTTCTTTTTTGGAGTTGCTTCTAAGGGCCTCTTTGGAGGACGACCGTGAACTCTCTCCTCTTCTTCTCGTCTCCTCTCTTTTATCCTCTGAAAGATCTTGCTTCATAGATCTTATCCCCTGAATTAAAGGATTTTTGGTCGGTTTTTTATCCACCTACCAAGCATGCCAACTGAGTTAGTTTACCCACTTTCTAACTTAGCCAAATTTCAACTTTTGCAGCTGTTAAGTGTGCAGATTTGGTGCGATTTTCCTGTGCCTTCAGCAGCTTATCCCTGACCAATGTTTGTCCACCTGTAGTACCAATAATGGTCTTCCATCAAGTACAGAGATTGGGCTGGTTGGGTAGCTAAGGAGGATATGGTGGGGCCACAAAGTTGCTTACTCAGCAACTCCGAATTGAGACCAACTTGTGGACTGAGTTTTGGCTGCTGATTTGAGTGCTTTAATCCATCAATTTGGTTGAAATTGTTGATCAATTAGAAATTTTATGTATAGTAGTTTAAGATCTTGACCATTTTTTGCAATTGTCTCCACCCAATTTTTCAAGGGAGTCCCTTAAAATTGGCCATTTTCTTGCCCGAAAATGCCAAATTCAATGCAATTTGATCATTTTTGCCCGATTCGATTAATTAGACCTGAACCAAGTTCAATTTCAACTCAATTGGGGGCCAAGATGATGATTTAAGGGCTTGGGCACAAATTTTGCAAAATTTGCGAATTGGTCCCTCAACTTTTGGAAATTGCATTTTGGCCTCAACTTGCCATTTGAATTCCAATCTGACCTCCTGGGCTTGGCTAGTCACATTTAGATCATTGGCCCCAACTCGCTCTTTTTTTTCTTTTTTTTTTAATCTTTTGTTTATATTTTTAATTTTTTTAATAACTTTTTTTAAGGAAAAACATCTTCCATTAAAAAAAAAATTATACTAAACACCTAGATAATCTATATGCAATAATTTAACATGAAATATTTTTGTGGAAAAACAAGTTTCCATTTTTTTGGAAATGATTTTTAGGCAAAAATTTAGGTGTAACAGTTATGTCACTACTAGAATTTGTAGTGCCCCTAATTCGTCATATTAACTTTTTGGAAATGTGTTTTCAAACTTGAGTCAATTGATCTATCATTACAACTTGATGTGCCTTTTTCAGATGCTTTCTCATCAGGCCAAGAAAGTGATGCTATGAAATATGAAGTAAATGAGTTAAAAAATTAAACATGGTTAACCTAAAATGGCTTGAAAAATGATTTTTATTTTTATTTTTTTTAACTTTTTTTGGCAAATTTTTTGGATGAGGAAGCATGAAGAAGCCTAGTTCTCAGAATTCTCCTTGGATGATATTTTCTTTTCATTGTTGGATATCGTCATTGGGTTGGTCTAATGTACCCCATCGTTTCCTCAAAACAAAACTTGTAATTTTATTGATATTTATCAATCGGATTACACTTATTGAAATGAAAAATGTGATATTCAAACACTAAAAGAAAGTGAAACAGGAGAAATTGAAACCAATCCCTGAAAAGCAATAAAAATTTCCACACAGGGGAAGGTGCAATTGAACATGCCCATAATTAAATAGGGAAAACAAACTACTTAAGACCATGAATCATGTGTGCTTGAGCTCTTCACCCTTCTTGGTCTTGTGATGCGAACCCTCTAGGTTAGATATTCTTCCTTCCAGATATATCACTAGTCTCTTCATGATGGCATCAAATTCGGTTACTTCAGGAAAATGAGATGGTTCAAAAGTTCTCTTTGCTCTCTTCTTCGAGTCGCAATTTCTCATTGGAAAAATAGTATCTATGTCATCACAGCACTTTTGCTTGACGAGATAAGCCACAGTAACAGACAATTCATCGACTTGACTTTGGAGGCGTGCAATTTGCTTGTTCATGTCATTGTCAATATCGACGATATGATTCAGCACCTCATTTTGATCCATCATTTTAGCTCTTGATCGGATGAGTGAGCGGGATCGCCCCATAATCACCTAATTTGAATGAATAGGAACATGTAAGCATGAGGTGATAACGATCTAATCGATTTTTTCATTTTTTTTCATTTATTCATGAAAAGTCGTACAAGAAGGGAATTTCCTAAAAAAGAGCTAGAAAAATAAAAATAGACACCCTAGCAAAGACCAAATTTCCTAGACATGAATTGAAAACAATAATTCTCCAAAGTTTTTTTTTGGCTATTTTTCAAACGACTCACTCCATAGCAATTTCCTCATTCCATTTCTAACTAACAAAGGAATTAAATTAAAGATTAACCTAGATTATCATGGACGGACCAAAAGTACGCCAAAATAAATTGCATATTATAGGGATAGAAGACTTACTTCACCAAGGAAAATCGACAGCGATCACATAAACATGCACATGAGATGTGAGGCTCGATTTCTACTTTAAACAGGCTTAGCAAAGTGAAGACACAAGGATGATCGAATTAGCCATGGACATGCGAACTAAGTCGGGTCTTCATGACTCCAACTTGGTCAAAGAGCCAACTTGGGTCACGGGCATGCGGACCAAGGTGGGCACTCTTGATACCAAAAAAGAAACTTCGAGATTGAGATGGGTGACTCATACCGTGGGTATGCGATCAAAGTGGTATCCATCTCAATACCATCTTAGATGATCCTATGAGGCCTAGGTCCAACGGTAGATTGTGTGTGCAAAAGTGTAGTGTAAATGCATAGGCATGCATAATAATTTAAATGCAAGCAACACTTCAATAATTCACATTCAAAATATTCATTCACAACTCCAATCCACAAGACAAGGGTTAGCGATTACAACTCCTCTTATATCTCTCATTTGCAAAAACATTTAACACCTCAAATGATTAAGGACATATCTGAGATCCTCGTTGCCAAATATATATATTTTTTTTCAAATAGAAGAGAAAATTGGCCTAAATCCACTAAGAGTTTTAACTTAAGTCCCCAGTGGAGTTGCTAAGCTATCGTGACCTAACCTCGGGTGCACCACCTAGGGTTTGGCTAATGGATTACTAAACCTAAACTTAGCTCGGGCTCTCTCAAGCCCATACCAATTCACAACTTAGGTTTAAATTCTTAACATGCAAATGATTTTTCAATTATGAGTCACCACTAATCTATTTTTGGTGGGTCAATTATAAATCCAAGTAAAGTAGCAGGAGATTTACTTTACTTCTGCGAACCATAAATTGTGAGTTCGGAGACTTGATTACGTTAGATTTCTCTAACACCATTTCGGTACCTTTTCATTTTATTTTGAAAAAAATGCTTTGCAAGCAACTTGGATTGATTTTTATTTACTTCCTTAATATATGAGGTGACCATGCAGGTGCATAAACCACCAATTTAACACCCAAGAAAGCAATAAATAAATTACGGGACTTACCTCATAGCAACGAAAGTATCTGCAATGTTAGCTCAAAATTCACATCAAAAGTCTTAGATATGATTTTTAATTAACACGTAGTCACTCAATCTTTTTAAAGAATTTTCTCTTTTTTAAGAAAATCCAATCTATGTGCAATGCAATCTAACCAAATGACCTAATTCTAATGACGGACAATTTCTAATTAAATGGACCAAGCAATAATCACTAAATGACATGTATTTCATGAACCTAATTCTATATGACATGCGCATGATATTTTTGTATTTTTTTTTATAAAAATTCGTAATTAAAAATTACTAACAATAAAAATCTAACTAAAGTGATAGATGATCTATTTTAAGTTAGGAAATAGACTAATCTGAATCCTATCTTAACTTAGAAATATATCTCAACATGCAATTTAATTCCAAGATACTATCTAACCTAGATATCATCTAAACATGCATTATAGTTTAGCAGGGGACTTGTGTGAATGATATGGACGAAATGGGGTGCAATGTATCTCGTACAGTCCTTTCTTTAAGGAACATAAAGAATGTTTCTCGTACATTGAGGGTGTAAGAACTAAAAATTGTTCATCCTGTTCTCTCAACTCGTTTGGCTAAGGAGGGAAAACGAAAGAGGTGAAAGGAAACTTTGGAGTCTAGATTTCGCTCCTAAACGCCCGATTAACGCTGGTATTCCAGGAACGACCACAACGACCTTAGATTTGAGGTCTTCGAGCCTCCTCCAAGAACATGGAAGCTTGACTATAGATACTCCTTTGTAATTTATAGGATATACTTTTGCTTCCAATTACTGCAGATCTTTAACGTAATTATCACAATATAATGGTAGTTAATTTTATATGGAAAAATGCTAGCATGAGAAAAAAAGATTCATTATTGTCGTGACCTACCCTTGGGAGGAGGGAATAGGTTTAGGGGTATTGTCTAAAAATAGGTTCACAGCCCATGATTAGGCTTAGACCCTCCCAAGCCCATACCTCGCACGACATTAGGGTATTTTTAAGAATTTTGCAAAAAAGAGTCGTCATTAGCCTATTGGGGTCGGCTAGAAACCAAGTGAGGCATAAGAGTGTATTTCACTTCCTACGCAACCAAAGAATCTAAGATCGGGGACTTGATTACACTAATTGACCAATTAGTGCCATTTCGGTACCTAATCTTGTTCATTTTAGAAAAAAAGATTTTTGTTAGGTAGTTTGGATTGATTTTATACTCATCCACTAACATGTGAGATGATCATGCGGGTGCGCGATTATTAAAATAATAATTATAGTTACCAAGATCCTAATTGCCATAAAATAAAACACGTGCAATTAAACATAATAAAATATGCAAACTAAACATGCGATATAATAAATATACGAGTAAATAAAGGCCTAATTACACTAAAAAAAAACAATACATAGCAATTCCTAACCAAACTCTACAATTTTCGATTTTCGATTTTTTTTTTTTCGGTCGAATCGGGTCGGGTTCAGTTTGACCCGATCGGGCCAGGATGGGGGCGGGTTTGTTGACCCGCCCGAAAAGGGCAAGGCTCGACACTTAATTGCAGGTTAGGCCCATTCGAAGGGCCCAACTCCTTTTGCAAAAAGACTCCCTTGCAGGCCCACGACCCAGACCGACCTGGGTCGTCGGCCTATGGGGCGAGAGGGGCTGAGCGGGCCAGATCTAGGATCTAACTCGGCTCAACCCCTCCTCCTCTGGTCTGCAACTTCCCAATCGCGACCAAAGGAAGGGATGCCGTGCCCGGGCAGCTCTCTGGCTCAGGCACGGCGACGATGCAGCTCCGACAACCTTCCGGCGAGGATGCGGTAGGGGCGATTCTCGATCCCTGAGGCCGAGGGTCTCGGCGGTGGGGTCCGCTTCGGGTGAGCAGCGATGGCGACGCACATGAGGGCTCACAACCCCATTCCCCCTTGGCTCCAACGACGTGGCCCCAGTGACCCAACCTAATCAACATGTACAATAAGAGAGGGGAGAGATAGAGAGAAAGAGGGACGTGGCCAGGGCCTTAAACAACGAAAATGGAGGCGGATTTCCAGTTGGGCATTTCATCTAACAGTTAACAGGCACTACCAAATTCAAAGATTTCCGGCTCAACCGAGCCTCGAACATGCTTTAGGGGTCTTCGAACATGACGTATAAGGAATATGGGAACAAAATGCAAAGGCAACGAGGGCCGGAGCTTGCATGAGTTGGTTGGCCATGAGCTCCGACCCAGCATTTTCCAGAAATGGGACAACGGGGATTCAGGGGACTTACCTCGTTCGGGGAAGAGATGCAGTGGACAACGACAGGCGGACGGGTCTCTGGCAACGGCTAGCTACTCCCTTGAACTTCCCTCCTCCCTCTAGTTCGCTTCGGTCTCTCTCTCGGCTCTTCCTCCTTCTCTCTCTCTCCATTTCGGTGCCTGTGTTCTCTATGTTTTGGTGCAGGCCCTCCAAGCTCTTCAAGGCCAATGGCAGGCGTGCCTGGCTCCTGCCTTGCCAGGTTATCGCTTAGCCTGCTCCTCGACCCGTAGATCATGTTGGAGCTGCTCCCCCGATCCTCCTACTCCTCTGTCGCTGCTCCTACTCCCTCTTCTGTTTTCTACAAGTCATCGCGTGAAGGATAACAGAAAGGAGAAGACTAGCAGGCTGAGCTGAGGGGAAGAAGGGCCTGGGCCGCGCATGGTGGGGAAAAGAGAAGGAAAGAAATGGGGCCGAGCCCAGGCCCAAGCGGGGGAAGAAGAAAAAGAGGTGGGCTGGCCAAGGTCAAATCTAGCCCGGCCCAACCTCTTTTTTTTTTTTTCATATAATAATAATTTTAATTTTAAATTTTTTTTGGTGCCTAATTCCTAATTTTTAATGCTATTAAGTTTTAAGTAAAATTTTGAAATTTATGTCAACAATTATCAAATTATAGAGAATATTATACAAAGGACGCAGTCAGAAATTAAATTATAATAACTAATCATGTAAAAAGATTGATAATTTGTACATGGTAGTATACAAAGGAAAAAAGAAAGAAAGATCAATCTTTTAGATCATTTATTCGAATGTAAACATTTTATGATGTCCTCTTTTTTACTATATGACTTTTTAAATACCTAAACCGCGCAGTGATTAAAAAGTATTCCAATGTTAATATGAAGGACAAAGCTAAATGCAGGTAAATAGAAGTGTACACATATGAAGTGTCATAGTGAGAATATGTTATTTCTTAATGTCAAAGAGGGAATTCGACCAAAACAAAATGTCAAAGAGGGAAAAAAATAATATAAATCGCAGTTCAAGAGCCATTTTGTCTTCGTCCCGACTACTATGTTATTCGATTTGTCTCCTCAAATAACAATGCCACCTCATTTAATGTACAAAAGCACTATATAAAAGATGATAAATGAAAGTAATTATCAATTAAGAAAATGCTAATTCTGTGGTAAAGGGCTGTTGAACCGGTGGGGACTGGGCAGAGACCCCGACTGGCTAATACTTATACACAACCGACCAAAAAAAAAAAAAATACTTATACACAGAAATTATTAGATGCCAAAAATCATCTAAATCATCATAAAGGAAACTGGACTGTTGCGAAAATAGCGACTGAAGAGACATTCAAGCGGAATGTATTGCATTAATTATCTATATTCAATATAATAGAAGTCAGAATTGACCGTAATGGGTATAATCACCAATACCATTACAAAACTCAATTTATACATGCTAATCAACAACATTTATTGTTTGACAAAAAAATAGACATTACTTCTAACAAATCGCCAATTACAGATTTGATTGGTCCTTTAACAAAATCAGCATTGATGACTCAATGACCAAAAAACTCTTATATATATGATTTCTAAGGGTGCCCATGGTAACGCTTCTACTATGGGGAACGGTTTCTTTTCAGAAATAATTATTTTCTATTTCTACTCCGGAGAACAATTTCTAAGTAAAATAATTTCACCAAAAAAAAAATTTCTAAGTAAAATAACATGTTTGGTAATTACATAAAATTTATATTCTTGAAATAGAAAAAGAATAGAAATGCGTTTGGTATGATTTTTTATTTTTTGTATTGATTTTTTTTTTCTTCTTGCTCATGGGCCGTCGATCGCCGCCCCCCGCCGCACGACTGATGCCTGCCGCCGCACGACCATGGGCCGCCGACCGTCATCGCCGGCCGCCGCTGCAGGACCGCCGCCCACAACCCACCGGCCGGTGGCGACGGTCGGTGGCTCACGATCGTGCGGTGGCGGGCGGCGGTCGTGCAGCGGCGAGCAATGGTTGTGCGACGGTTGGTAGTCGACGGTCGTGTGGTGACGGGCAGTCGGCCGGTGGGCTGTGGGCGGCAGCGATGACGATTAGGTGGCAACGGCGACAACGGTCGCCAACGGTCAAGAGACAACGGCCGACGGTGGCTACAGGTGACTAGAGGTGGCCAACGGTTGGCAGGAGGCCAGTGGTGGCCGCAACAAGCAAGAATAACAAAAGAAAAAAAATTGGTTTATTTATAGAAATTGTTCCTGGGAACAATAAGCTATTTTTTTTTTTAATTTCTTGTTTCTATTCCAAATCTATTCACTGACTACTTTTCTATTATGGGGAATATAAAAATAAGTTGGCGTTACCAAACGGATTTTTTTTTTCTTTTTTTTTTGTTCCGGAAAACAAAAGATTAAAAATTGGGAGAAATAGAAACGTTACTATGCAGGTCCTACTGGTCCTAAGTAGGAACCTCTAACTTTTTAAATTATCACACACATATATGGTTTCTAAGTAGGCATCTGTTAACTTTATTAATTATTACAATACCTTTACCTTTTTCAATCAATATGTAACTTTTAGTAATGCTAAGAGAAGCAGAAGAAAATTTAATTTAGTGATGATGTGGCTCAACCAAAAGCTCTGTTCTCCCAATTTTGTTATTATTTATGGATTTATAGACGGATACAAGCATGGTTTCCGATTGGAAGAGTTAAGCTATCACCATTAACCAGGATTTTTATCCAGAGATACGAGGGAAGCGAATCTAATACGAAGAGGAGGAGAGAACGATGGATGAAAAGTATCCTTTTCCAAGCAGCAGATCAATTCAAAGACGCTTTTCTCTCTTTTTCTGGTAACAACGCAATCATCGGCCTATTCAACTTCGCAATCGCGAGCGCACTCTCTTGCAATTCCTTCACATTAGATCTCTGTCACATCCATTTCGGATCACCTTCCTGTAATCAGCTCCTGGAGATTCGGGAGCCCAATGACTTGATCAACAGGTATGAATAGAGGCAAAACCGAAGGCTGTGTTGAGGGCAAACCTCACCAGCATAGCCGACGGAAGTAAAGGCCCGTGATGGCTCACAACCTTGGAAACCTTGCAATGTCGCCCATGGATGCAGGATCTTATTTTTCTCCTTCGTTTTGTCTTTTTCATCGGAATCGAACAGCTGTGTGGCAGTGGATGGCTTTTGGATGCATCCTACAGGCTACAAAGTACAGTAAATGGTGTTTTGGAGAACCGCACCCTTATAAAAACAGCACAAATGGAACACCAATAAAATATGCAGCAATTCGAGTGTCGGCGTGACCTTCAGCAATGGTTTTGATGCGAGATTGTTGATGCCACTACTGATTGCCAGATGCAAAGAATTTTCCTGGGGTATTTTGTGGCCCTGAACAGATAGATCCAATGCAATATACACAAGGAATTCATGGAAACGATAAAATCCAACTTTGTTTTGGTTAAAAAGTTTTGTAACCAGAATTGGAGCATGTACCTTGGAGAGGTCGCCCTCCAGTTTATTAAGACTAAAAGGAGATGTCCTGTCAAAGACTGAAAGTACAACGGTAGTTCGTACAGGATAGAGACTATCTAGCCACTGACCAGGAAGGACGCAAGATACAGGCATAGCCTATCCGCATAAGTCCACTTCACATCCACGTTCGCATAATTCTGATAGACTGGCAGGATCAGAAGGGAAAACTTTTACCTTCTTGAGACGTGGTAAATTTTTGAGCCCATTAACGTCTGTTATATTCCTGCAATCAAAAATTGTCAGGACTTCCAAACGCCCTAAATCTTCAAGACTATCGATCTCTGCTAAATTGCAGTTGTCTAGTTCTAGTTCTGACAGACAAATCAGACTAGAAAATTTTGGCTCTTGAATCTTGCAATGTTTGAGACGTAAAGTCCATAAGCTTGGGGACGAGGGAAGTTGTGTGAGGTCGAGCTCCTTCATGTAGGATAAAGAGAGTTCCCGGAGCTGGGTAAGGGCACTAAAATTCCCAGGGAGAGTGGTGACGTTTGAAAGGGACAATTCCAAGGTCTCTAGACTTGTTAATCTCGTGATCCACCCAATATCTGGAGCCTTTGGTGTCTCTAGATTCAATAATCCCCCTGTTGGATGCTGAACATCTTTCAAAAGTAGCTCTTTTAGATTTGTCAGATATGACAAGTTGGGGACTGTCATTTTCCGGGATCCCCAGCGGAGACTGTGTAAACTGGAGGGCAACTTTGGCAGTGCCTGAAGTTGGTCGCACTCAAGTATCTCAAGGGTTTGGAGGTGAGAGAGACCGCAAATATCTTGAGGCAGCCCAGGCACAATGGATGACGATAATCTCAAAATTCTCAAAGAGGATAATCCTGATATATCCCGACAATCTTGGGCCTCCAAATTTGTGCAGTCAGAGAAATCTATCTCTTCCAGTTTCTCCAAGTTCACTATATCTTCAGGAAATTTTCGTAGGGGAGTGCTTCCCATCTTCAGCGTCTTCAAATTTCTCAATTCCTTGACTGACGGTGGTAGTTCTTCAATTTTAGTGTGTGAAAGGTCCAAAAACTCCAGCAGCCCCAGGTTCCCCATGGAAGGTGGAAGTTCTTCCACCATCGAACAATTCCTTAAAGAAAGTATCCGAAGATTCCGAGGAAATTCAAAAATTTCCGGATCCAAATTAATTTTAGCACCATCCAGTGCAAGAATTTCGAGTCTCGTTAGGTGGCCAATTTGGGATATATATCCCAACTCTGTACAGCCACAAGCACTGAGTTTTTGAAGTTCCTTCAAAGAATCACTGTCGATTTTAATTTCTTTAATGCCAGTTTCATCAATCAGAAGTTCTGTCAAAGATTGCATCCAGTCCGGTTGTTGGGGCAACTTCTTGACTCGTCTGCACTTTCTCAAGTTTAAGGATCTCAGTTTCTTCAGCTCACTAATGAATGGCCCAATTTCAGATAACCAAGTACAGTCTTCCAGTATCAACATTTCTAAATCGGTTGGAGCTGGAAATTTCAACGATGCACTTAACAGGCCACATCCTTGGAGGTTCAAGACTTTCAATTCCTTCACCTTCTGCAACGTGCAAAAGAGCATGTCAAACTTTACTCGCCCGTACCTATCATCTTAAAATGAGATTTGAAAAGCAAATATTGGCCATACCTCCATGATTTGACTCCAGATTTTTGGATCTCTGGCGACGGGACTCCGAGACAGATCGAGAATGACTAACTTCTTCAAATGCATATCATGTAGCTCAGGAATGAAATGGCACTCTCGCCAATCCACCCACCTCAAATTTGAAGGAAGATTCTTAGTTTCTCCACGGATGTTAGCCCGGTCCAGTCTGAGGTACCTCAAATTCGGCATTTCACGAAATTGTTCACAATTAAAAGGTTCGGTGCCACCATCTTCAACAGTGAGACCAATGCCTTCGACACTTTTACTACCCTGTTAAGTCTCGGTTGGGGAAAAACGTGTAAGTTTTTTTTTTTTTTTTGGGGGGGGGGGGGAGGCCGGAGAAATCCTTAACATTGGGAGAGTCTCACGGACATAAAGAGAGTAATCAGTCCGTGAGTGAAAGAAAAATAAAAAGAATTGAGTGTTTGTAGGAGACAGCGTACTCTAGTATTGTACAAGCTAATTTAGTCTGAGTGTTATTTGTGGTGCAAGAAAATATTGCAATTGTGATAGTGAGATTTTGAGTGTTATAATCGTATCACATCCAAAACTCAATATCTAGAGGCTTTGAAAACTTACCGTACTATTTTCTAGAACAGAAAGTGCATCACTGTGATTCCAAAACCTGCAGCGCTTATGAGCAACTTTGTTCTTGACAATATCCCTGCCGAAGTCTCGTATCAGATTGTCCATTCTTAATTCATTGTTTTCTCCATCTTCCAACCAATGCAAGTTGCAAAGGGGATTCATTCCCGAAGGAGGATAGCAATCACAAGCCTTCCACATGTAAGTGGAATCCTCTTATCCTGTCCAACAAAAAAGCACGCTATATCGAGAAATATCTTCTGTCTATCAGGATCTAAAGATTTGTAACCGTCGTTAAAGAGAGTTGTAACGCCCTCTGGTGGTCGTCTTCTTAAAAAGTGCAAGGTATATCTCCATGTGTCTATGTCGTTCCTTTTCTGGCTTAAAAATGAAGCCTGAAGTATAATAGCCTTAGGATGCAATCCAATAGCTTTGACGATGTCTATGGACAGGGAATCAAACTCATGGACATCTGCGGGAGGTTTCCCTTGAAAAGCATACTGACGAAAAAGTAGAAGAGCATGGTGGTCTCTCATTCGTCCAACGTATTCTTCGACTGCTCCGCCGACGAAACCCTTTAAAACATTTTTTCTGTCTGTGGTCACAATGATTCTACTTCCTGGACCAAACCAAGCGAGCTTCCCAGCTAATTTTTCGATTTGTTCAACCTCACGCACACCGTCAAGAACAATGAGAACCTTCATCTTACGAAATAGACTTTCCATTTTCTTAATTCCGTCACTACAAGAATTAAGTGTTTCAAGTTTAATTTTTTGAAGGGAAGCAATTAACCTTTCTTGTGAAGCCTCGACTCTTTCCGAATTAATGCCTTCAAGGAAGCTACTACATCCATCAAATAAATTATGCATCTTGTTGAAGACAACTTTTGCAAGTGTAGTTTTTCCGGCACCTGGTATACCGCATATTGCAACAACACGTACGTCTTTTCCACATACTTTGAGCATTTGTCCATCGTTGTGGACAACACCGAGCTTTCTCATCATCTCTCGAACATGAAGATCAATTCCAACTAGTTTGTCCGTTACAATTTGGTCATCCTTCTTCAACACCTGCATGACCCGTCCAAAAACTTCTTTTACCAGCTGGGACTCAAGCCTGCAAACAAAAGTGATAAAGCACTAGGGTGACATTAAGTAGACGAAAATCATGGGGGGAATGAAACGACAAAAATTAAACCAACCAACAAGGGCAGGGGGAATATTCAATTAAAAATGGAGAGCAAGTTTTAACGCATGGTCTATTTCCCTTTCATGCACATAGCAATTTTTGAAATTGATGTCATGCTATCTGCAAAACAAAAGTTATCGGCAAGGGGGAACGAACGGAGTGTGCTGGACCAGGTGGGCTGGTCTAACTCGTGGTTATGTCATAAGTCAAGCCATTTTCAAATGGCCACACTTTAATCGAGTCACTTGTTATTCAATAGACATATGGAACTATAACTTGTTAAACGATATCAATTTCAGATGAATAACCTTAAAGATCTCTTCAGCATGCACTATTATTGATATGATTACAAATAATATTTTTTTAAAAAGGTTCGGGTTCTTTTTCACATCAGCCTATAACTTCTTCTTTTTTTTTCATTATCTAGGAAAGAAAAAAGAAACAAGAAGTAAAAGAATTACCCCCCATTTATGGCCTCCCGATTAAATCCCTTTAATCCCCCGATCTTTCGAAGCACATCCTTCCATTGTTCTATGATCTTTGCGTTGACTCTGTCCTTCTTATGTTGATCGAAGGACGTTTCAAAATCCCCAGCCTGGTGTTTTACATTGTAGGGACTAATATCATAGAAAATCGGGATAATAGTCTGTCCGTCGAGGATTTTGCACTCCCACATTTGCACTACCTCCATGAGGCAACTTCTACTGGAAGCATAATCCTTGGATAAGACAGCTATCGAGATTTTTGACCCCTTGATTGCTTTTCTTAGCTGCGGCTTGATCTCTTGTCCGCCATGGAGCTCTTCGTTATCTCTAAAGACCTGGATCCCTGCATCTATCAATTTGCTGTAAAGGTGATCCGTAAATCCTTGCGAGTATCTGCACCTCTAAAACTCAAGAATACTTCATAATTGATTCCAGATGACGATAATTGATTCCAGATGACGATAGAGAAGATGATTCCTGCCAAATCAAGGAAACTAAACCACTTCACATAGAGAAGATGTTTCAGACAAAGTCAGCTTTTGGCCAAACAGAAAACAGATATAAAAAGACCAAAGTTTTATGGTTCCCATGGAAAGGAACCTAAGATGGCAAGCGGCCTCAGCAACTAAATTTTGCGACTCGCACATTTTGTTATTTTTTTAATTCCAAAATTCTCGAAACTTTCTTGACAATCAAATGTCGGTGCGTGAATTCACGCGCGATCTTTTCATAATCGTCTCAGATTAAAATGATATTTCAAATTTTAGGGGAAAGCAAAACAGTATTTAACAGGCCCAACTTATAACGTCATTAGTGCTTGGAGTTTTGACAGGATCTCGTGATTTTGAACGTTCAGTAGTTCAATCGTTCACGTCAAAGAAGATTTGTAAATTTTGTGACGATGTTTAGCATTTGCAGGGCCGAACTAGAAGCAGAGGACCGGTTCCACTGTATTCATGTCAAAGTTGTTCTAAAAAATAATACAGATCTAAAGATGCAGAGAAAACTAACCGAGTCTCTTCTCCCAGCAGCCGCAGCTGCAAAAGCAATTCCTCGGCAAAAGATTAGAGACGCTGTGGACCAACACCAACCCGAAGCCGAAGCCGAAGCCAAAGCCATTCCCTTGGACAGAATCACCACACCCAGTATAGTCGCCATCGAAGGCACTGCTTGCTTGCTCTCTCTTGCGCTTTCTCTTGCAGTGGCACAAGAGGTCTACAGACATTAAACAACAATCTGTATTAAACTTCCGTAATTTTCTGAAAGTTAAATAATATTTTAAATTTTAGGAGAGAGCAAAACACTACTTAACAGGCCCAATAGAGCTTGGACTTTCGATAGGATCTCGTGATTTCTAACATTCAGTGGTTCAATCGTTCATGTCAAATAAGATTTGCAAAATTCCAGATGATATTGAGCATTTATGCGGTCGAACTACAAGCAGAGGAACGATTCCATCGTGTTCATGTCAAAGAAGTTCCAAAGAATAATACAAATCCCAGCAAAATAAACAACGCCACGAACCAAATTGAAGACATCGGGAGAGACGGATTTACCACAGCCAGTATTGTTGCTGTCGAAGCCATCGCTTGCTCACTCTGTTCTCTCTCTCTCTCTCTCCCTCTGTCTATGGCGCTTTCTCTCGCAGAGGCACAGGAGGTCGATAGAGGATGCGATAAACAGACCATCGACTTCTGTGCACCCGCCAGGTGCTTGGGCAACGTGAGGGAAAATTGTCATGTGCTCCCCGAAGAGGATGCGATAAACAGATCGTATTCCTCACAAGTTCGCTCAATTAAATTGGATCCTCCGTGTATAAATCAAGTTCTGCTGATATTACCGTAATGGAGGATATTAACCGCGCCCTATTATTGCCAGAAAACCCATTTTGCTGGTCAGCAAGGCAAGACAAACCAATATATCTTTAGTTTCGTTTGTTTCACGAAAAATGAACGATTTGATAATATTTGTTTGTATTACTTGAAATAATTAGTCCATGGAAAGTGTTTTCATTATCGACTTCTAAATATTTTTTATGAACGATGAAAATATATTTTGCTCATTCATTTTTGTAAGTGATATAAACAATCGTTTTTAAGAAATGCTTTACAAATTATTTATTTTCTATGAAACAAACGGAGCTTTCATTAGAGTCATTTTCCAGTCGAATCTTTTTTTTTCAGCATTGAGTTGGGGATTAGAAGAATTATATTCTTCGACTTGCACCGTGATATCCCGAAAATTGGCCTTATTTCGAAATATATGAAATGGTTATTTCCTTGACGCACTTACGATTATTTTACTCTGAACTGATTACTCACGAGTTAGCTACTCCATTGGGTGATGCCGTAAATGGTTAAAACGCAAAAGACCAGAGAATTCGATTAGAAATCAATCGCTCGACCATAAAAATCAACAGGGGTCAATACTATACTATTATAAGTCAATTCGCGAATGGATATAAATCGATTCAACGGGAATACGTAGTCGGTTTGCAGGTGATTCCGCACAATTACAATATTCGTGTCGAGTGACGATAAACTGATTTTCTATTGATCTTATATTTAGGGTATGTAATTGAACCCTCGCATTTACATAACATTCAAGGGTTATCCGCGATTCGAAGAGGTACAAACGTGGATAAAAAATTATCGATCACGAATCAACCCCACGAAAACCCCTAAAAGCCACCTAATAGCTTAGGTTGTATTAAAGTTGCGTTTGATCGATTTTAATCATAAAATTTTAATTCGATTTTGGGTATCGAATTTTTGAGGGTTTCCATATTTAATTATTGGACGTCGTCTCATCGTCCATCAAATTATCGGCAAGTCCGAAATTTTCGGAAAATAAATTATCAAATGAAAATCGAAGAATGGAAGAAAAAAAAAGGAAAGAGAAAAAAAAAATAATAATAATATTATTTTTCTCTCTCCTCTCTCTCTCTCCCTCACGTTTGCCTCCCCCCCCCCCCCCTTCCTTCTCACGAAATTTCCTTTCCCTCTCTTTTCTTCTCTCTTTCTTTTCTCTCTCTCTCTCTCTCCCACTTTTCCTCCCCCTCACGTTCCCCCCCCCCCCCCCCCCCCCTCTCTCCTTCTGCCACAATTTTCCCCCTTTTCTTTTTCTTCTCTCTTTCTTCTTTCTCTCTCTCCCCCTACTTTTCCTCCCCCTCACGCCAAGCCTCCTACCACCATTCCCCCCCCCCTCCCCCCCAACTTCCTCTCCACTTTTTTTTTTTTTTTTTCTCTCTCCTCCCTCCCCCCTTCCTCCTCACGCCAACCCCCCAACGAATCAGCCCTTCTTCTTCTTTTCTTTCCCTCTTTCTTCTCTTTTTCTCTTCTCTCCCTCACTCTTTCACCCCTTTTTCTCTCACGCATTTTTCTTCCCCACCACTCCCTCCTCCTCTCTTGCTTTCATTTTTCCTCAAACATCTTCATTTTCTTCACCATCTTCTTCTTCTTTTATTATTTTTTTTAAAGTGCTAGTACGAATACCTAGAGTGAGAGTGAATAGGTGTTTAAAAAAGTCTTGGCAAATAATTGTGAAATAAAATAAATTTCGAGCAAAGTCTGAATAAGGATTAGAATACGATAAACGAGCTACCAGACTTTTGATAGATGTTCAGAATCTGTTATGCGATAGAACGGATTTTTAAAATAACTTGTAAGTATGCAACCGACTTAAATATGAAGAGTTAAGGGATGAGAATGTTGAACACGAAATTTATAGTGGTTCGGCTTATATCAAGCCTACATCTACTTTCCCACGCTAACAACTTTCTGCTGGGTTCCACTATGCAATCAACAATATATTACAATTTTGAGTGCAAATACTTAATGATAGATCACACTATCTCACTAAGTCACTCTTTTAATATTTCTCTCACAATCACAAATATTTAAGCTCACAAAACATAAGTGTATGATCGAAAGTCTCTCAGACTTTGAAATTATAAATTTTACGCTCCGTCTCTTACTTGCTCATCGGTCCTTAATCTCCTTAAATACTCCTCAACTTCCAAACTAACTGTTGGACAAAATCTTAGAAGTTCGTCTTCCAATCTACCCATTGGACATATCTGTATCTAGAAAGATTTGGTAGCTGTTGAGTGATAGAAGTAAAATCTCAAATTGATTTTGATTGCCTATACAAATAAAATCTTGATTTCTATAAGTAAAGCTTTTTCGTATAAAAAGTTCTTATCTTCAAGATCCAATTATCAATCAATTAGATTGAGTCAATCAAATATATCTTGATATAGAATCCAAACCAGATTACTAGCCGTTATATGTTTGGGACTTGTGTTACGTTCTGTCAAGTTGTCTCATTCTGATCATGCTTTAATCTGAATTTGCTACGTTCTCAACTTATGTCTCATTTTAGACCTTGTCACGTTCTGGACTTATGTCTCGTTCTGAACGTAAAGTCTGAAAATGTTCTGTTTGAAGTAAAGTCTGAGAGTCTTCTGTCTGAAGTAAAGTCCAAGTGTCTTCTAGAGTCTGAGTGCAATAGACTTTACAATCTAGACGTTAGTCTGAACATATTCTGCTTTTGAACATATTTAGCTTTAAGGTCTAGACACAATATGAATAAGTCCAGTTTCAACATAGAGTCTGTATTATGGTTCTTTCAAGTATAGACTTTGATAATATCTTTTATATGTTCTATCATCTGCATAGTTTGTTACTCAATAATTAAACACGTTAGTAGCCGTTGATTTATCATAAGGGATTTCCCTCACAATCTCTCACTTTTTGATGATGACAAAACAACCTCTGAATATGTAGATGTGTAGTCACACTTTCTAAAAATATTAATAAATCAGAGCAATGTAATTCAAATCAAAAGATAGCAGAAGATGGCAAATGGATTGAGTATAACAATATATGGAAAAATAATCGTAGCTCAATAATATGCAATAAATAATATTAATCAATCAACATATATGCATATTTATATCCTCTCCCCCTTTTTTTCATAATTAAAAAAAGTGATAATAATGGAAATGATGTCACATAAAGAATATAAAACGATAACAAATATATCTTGCATGAAATACAATTTCCAAAAAATCAATTTTTACAAAGTAAATCGAATATTAAAGATATGTAATTACTTCGATCATGTATAGCAAATATTCAATAAAAATCACGGATGCATTATAAAATTCACTTACCCTTTTTGTCATAATAAAATGATAATATCAACAAAAGATTTGTTAATGACAAAAAGTAATAAATAAAAAAATGCACTAACCGGATTTTTTATAACTTAAATTCTGACACATTTACATTTTCCTTCATTCCATAATAATCAAGATCATGGTCAATTCAAAAAGATTTTTCCATAATTGATCAATGCCCCCCTCAATTTGTTACCTTTTTTAGGTAATCACGATTCTTTCCATTTCTTTTGGATTCACGTTCTCCTCATTTTCGTACGACACATAAGGGATTTCCTCAATAATTTGCAAAAACTTAGCAGAAGGAAGAGATCTTTTTTTTTTTTTTTAGCCTCATTCCTCTGATTTAGCATATCAAACTTGCAATCTTCGCATGAGATGCTTTTCTTATTGCACCAAGATTTGCATAGATTTGCAATCATTCTTCCCTTAAAGAATTTCCTGCAATCAACTCATTTACTTTTTGGTATCCATCAATTTGGATTGGTCCATTTTGTGAGAGCAAAATATAAAATCTCCATATATAAGCAAATATTCTTTCTAAACTCATCATAACAAAGTATTTAAGGAAAGAATATCTTTGCACAATAAATTAATATCACATAAAACAGATTTTCACTTTAGAAAATATGACAAAATTAGAGAGCATAAAATTAGACAAAATAATCTGAAATAACTCAAATAATCACACGTATTAAGTCAAATCTCAACTCACAAATCACAAAAATGATCACACATTTCTTCTTTCAATAAAACAAATCATAGAATATGATCATAATAAAATCTAAATCAATCAAGGCACAAAGATAATATATCGAATATCAAGTATAATGAGAATTATGTACCCAAATCAAATTGAAATAAAAAAACATACATTCCTTACCAAATTCTCTTTCTTCTTTTCTTTTATTTCCCGCAAAAATAACTCATCTTTTCTTCGGTACCCATTTTTTCTTGTGTCTATGAGAGTTAGTAGAGTATGTTGCTTTTACCCAATCTTTTTAAACAGATCTCAAAGTGTTCTAAGTCTCCACCATTTGAACATTTGAGGGCGTTTCAACCAACAGGTTTTGTAAAGATCTTTTGAAAATGCTTCTTGTACGTAAGTCTAGGAGGTCTTTGTCTAAGTCTCTCCTTAATTTTAGGAAAATCTATTAGATAATCACTTGGCTTATTAAAACCAAGTCCCAACTTAGGATATGCTCTAATGTTTTGGAACCCTTTGAAAATTTCGTCGAAATATTTGAAAATTTTTTCTTTAAAGAATCATTTTCTTTGAAAAGTAAATTTCGACTTTCTTTTCTTTGTAAAAAATCTTTTTGTGAAGTTTCAAACTTTTCTTTTCGAGAAAGATCATGTTGCCTAAACCATGAATTCTCCTTTTTAAGTTCAAAGATCTTTTTAAGTAAATATTTGAGATTTAAGCAAAACGCATTTATATACTTAAGAACTATAGTAGGAATTTCTGAATGACTTACCTCGATTTACTCATCGGATTCTAAGTCTATGTCTGAGTTAGACTTTGATTCTGAGTCTGTGTCTGAGTCTGAATGTGCCTTCAAGCATATATTTCTTTGCTGGTCATCTTCTTTCATGGTTCTTTTCTACCCATTCTGCTTGTATTGTTTTCTTCCACTGAATTTCCTTCCTTTTCTACTCAGCTTTTTGAATTTCTCGATCATAAAAGCAAGTTCTTTGTCGTTGTTGACACTTAATTTTTAGCAAACCTAGGGAAATAAGGAAAATAAAAATTGCATTTTGAACAAATAAAAGGAAAAAATGAAAGAAAATGGAAGCCAAACCCAAAATCGGTGAGGATAATGATCAGATTGATAAATCAAAGGGAAAGTATAAAAAATTATACTCATCAGGTGAGCTGTTTGCAAAAATCAAAACGAACTTGGATGCGTTTCTGGTAATGTGAGTGAAAAACTGAAATGTTAATTTGCGATGGCAAATCGGGGCTGAAATTTTGTAATTCCCGCAATCAAGGAAGCACAACTTTCTAAAGATCAATAGAGGTTTTCACTACAAAAGAGCTATAGTTCGTGAGAAATTTTGGGGGGGGTGGGGGAGCGATTTTTGAAAAAATTCAGAGAGAAATTTGGTGCAATAAAAGAATTCGTGAGAAAGGGGGTGGTATTTCGTCTTTTGTGAATTTTCTTTCTCCTTTTATTCATTCTTCAAAGTCAGCAAAAAGGAGTCATGCCTTTTGCTTTTGAAATTCTGAAAAAAAAAAAAAAAGGAGAGAGAGGGACGTGTGAGGAGATAGGGCAACCAAAGTGAGAGAAAAAGAAAACAAAAAAAAAAAAGAAAAGAAAAAGAAAAAGAAGAACAGTCGTTCTTCTTCTTCGCAGGCCTCCCCCGCCAATGACCCCTGCCGCCCGAGTCGACACCCATCACCGTGCCTCTGCACTTGCGACCTGCTACTGCCCAGCCCGACGCCGGAGCTTTGAAGCCCATTGCTACTGCTTGTTCCCATCGCGCCAGCTACCACCGTGCCAAAACTGCTCCCCGCGCCGATCACGGCGTCCCACCAGTCACTAGAGATCCCTCTCATCCACGAGCTCGTTGCCGATGCTGGCGCCCACGCCACCTCCGCTTTGTTCGAATGCCGCTGCCCTGCGACAACCAGCGCCCGACACCCACAACAACCCATCGTCCTGCAAATCGAGGCCACAAGCGACACCCGCGACATCTGCTCGCTGCGTCACCGCCGCTTCGCCGTTGCTGCCAAACCCCTCGTACCGGTCACCGTTGCTTAAGCTCCCCCTGCGTCACCCCTACACCTGGACCTCTACTCACTCCTGCTGTTGCCGATCCACTTGTCACCCCCGACGCCCGCGTCGACAGCTTGCGCTGTCTCCGCGCTGCTCACCACCACGCGTTCGCTCCTCACCCATGCCTACACCGGCTCCGCGTCGCCGCGATCTCGCGCCCTCTCCGTTCAGCAAGCTGCCCCTCCGCCTGAGCGCTCGCGTCATAGCTCGCACGCCCTCGTCATAGCCGCTCCACCAGCAGCGAGAAGCGTTTTGTCCTTAGGTGGTTTATTTTTAATTTAATTTAATTTAATTTTACTTATTTTAAGTTTCATTATTATTTTTTAAGTTAGAATGTGGTTTGTCAATGTTAATATTTATGCATTTTGTAGGCATTATCCGCAAGGATTTTTGTTCGGAATTATTATAATTATTAATTTGATCCAAGAGACATCGGATTATTTTTTTTTAATTATATTAATTTTTGGGCTTTTTTGTAGAATTTTAATTGTTAAATCATTATAATTATTAATTTGATTAGTGAGACTTCGGATCAGATTTTTAATTATTTTGATCTCTTTGTCGTGATAATTAGGGTTAGGATAATCGTTAATTTGACCTGTGAGACAACATGTTATTTTTTCGATTATTTTAATCTTTCATTTTGTTGAAAGCTTAGATTTAATATTTATTTAATAATTACTTATCTTTTAAAAAAACTAAAAAAATCAAAATTCTGCATGAGCATATAGGTTTAGTAAATCAGACATGTAGGTTTAGTAAATTAGAATTTTCTTAGGATTACATTTTTAGGGTTGCATTTTTAGGAATAAGTTAGGGTTGGACCTAAATTAATCTTTTTAGATAATGTTCGCACATTTTAATTATCTCATTTTTCAAAAAATAGTTTTCTAAGATAAGATAGGGTTTAAGTCAAATTAATCCCTAGAATAAATTAGAAAATTATCCCTTTTAGATAGATTAATTAGGGTTTTCATAAATTCTAAACTTCAATAAAAAAAAATGTGAAAACACTAGGTGCATGTTAACTAGTTTGCATAATAGGATCGTTTAATCAGAATTTGTTCATTAGTGAAATTAGGTCATGAGGTTCAGTTTAATTAGTTTGCATAATAAGCCCATTTAATTAGAATTTTCATAGTAATAGGATTAAGTCATTTAGTTAAGAAATGCATTTTCATAAAAGAATTCTAATTTTCAAGAAAACTCAAAAAAAAAAAAATTGTTTGCTTTGGGTGATGCAATTTATTTATTGAATATTTGAGCATCTATGTGATCACCCCATTGCATGATAGAGATTTAGGTTAAAATAAATTCAAACTGCCTGCAAAAATATTTTTGAAAATTAAAAAGAAATGATACCAAAAGGGCATTAGAGAAATCTAGTGTGACCAAGTCCCCGTACCCTTAGTCTCTGATTCATAGGAGTAATATAATTCTCTCATTAT
This sequence comes from Eucalyptus grandis x Eucalyptus urophylla, assembly GCA_028830015.1. Lineage (NCBI taxonomy): Eukaryota > Viridiplantae > Streptophyta > Magnoliopsida > Myrtales > Myrtaceae > Eucalyptus > Eucalyptus grandis x Eucalyptus urophylla. The sequence continues at coordinate 40,002,995 of CM054189.1, forward strand.
TTTACTTAGGTGTCTAATCGACCTACCATAAACCGATTAGTGGCGACTCTTAGTTAAAAATATTTTGCATGTTAAATATTTGACCCTTAAGTCGCGAATTGGTATGGGCTTAGGAGAGCTCAACTTAAATTTAAAGACTTAGTAGTCCATTAACCTAGTTTTAGGTGGTGCATCTGAAATTTAGGTTGTGACAGCTTGGCGACTCCACTGGGGACTTGTGTTAAAACACTTAATGGACTTAGGCCAATTTTTCTTTTTATTTAAAAAAATGTTTTTTTGCAGGCAGCTAAGACACCAAGTACGTCCCTAACATTTCTAAGGTGTTAAATGTTCTTGCGGATGGGAGGTATAAATGGAGTAGTCTATGCTAACCTTTGTCTTGCAGGGAGGTGTTGGGATTAATGATTTATTTTTCCCTGATTAGAAGTGTTGTTTGCATTTAAACTGTTGTGCATGTTTTATTGTTTTTAGCACTACACTATTGCACACACAACCTGTGGCTGGACCTGGGTTGCGATAGGATTTCTAGGATGGTGTTGAGAATGATACTTCCTCCAAAGCGAGACTACTATATAAAGGTTGACATTCTTTTCTCCAAAATTTCTTTCATGGTGTCGAATGTGTTTGTCCATATCCGCGAAACTGCGTGATTATTGGATATTCCATTCGATTGAGCCGAGGTTAGGAGGACCTGACACGTTAATGCGAGACTGCAACGGTTAAATCATCCTCTTAGCTCCACTTTGTTAAGCCATCTAGATAGAAATCGAGCCTCACACTTCATGCGTGTGTCTATGTGATTGTCATCCATTTCCGGTAAAAAATAAGTTGTTTAAATTCTTTGTAATTTACTTATTTTATTTCAATTTTTTTGGTCCATGACAATAGGTTTCGTCGTCAATCTTGTTTTATACGCGATAGGGAAAACCGATATATAAGTCATTTCCACTCCCAAAAAAGAGCTCAAAATGCGGTTGGACTAGTTAGATCAAGATGGCTAGAGATATGTGAAAGCCAGGATCACTCTACTTCTCCCATTGTTAGATATCATCATTCACTCTAGTGTTATACAGGCGTTGCCCCACTTCTGGTGTCCACAAACTTCGACCATCATATTTGGTGAGTACGAATTGACTCCAACACTCGAAAAATATAGTGTTGCCATTGGAATGCCCCTAGAAAAGGAACTTGTTAGACTGCCTATCGATATAGATTCTAGTTCTGAATTATCACAGTTTTTAGAAATCGAAGCCGAAAGAGTAAGGAAAATTATCAAAGCCAATTGTTTTGCATGCCCATTTTTCGTTTTTGGAAGACTGTTTCGCGAATCAATCAATGATTTCAAAAGCTAGGATCTTCATGTTAGCATTTTTTGAGCTAATTGTTTTTCCTTATTGAAGAAATGCCATTAATCCTTCAATTTCATGGGTGGTTAATCGTGTTTGTGACGGCTTAAATTATGTCAATATGGTTTTAGCTAAACATTTTTGTCATTAAACCGTTTCAAACAAAATGAAGAAAAGATCATGCGTGCCCTCCCTGAACTTTTACAAATATGATTTTTCTCACACATAAGGGCTTTTGGGCACCTCATGAAACAATTTAAGATTGACGATTTTAGGCACCCCATACAAAAATTTGTGGTTCTAGAACATTTTTCTCCAAATAAACAGTACACCCGTTGGATTAATTTTTTGAAAGATCCTAATCCTAAGGTATTCCTATGGCATACTAAATGGTTCCGAGTTGAGGAGGCTCGTTTTTCACACAAGCATGATGAGCCGATTCCGTTGCTGGGCCTTTCTGGTGCGACTTCTTATTACCCATATAGGGTGGTTCGTCAGTACAAAGCTCTTCAGGAAGTTCCTCCACCACTCAAGACAGAGTTGTTCCAAGTTTGTTTTATTCGAACAAACTATAACTACTTCAACAAGATCCAGATGATCATTGCCACATGGAATGAATGCCACCCAGAGAAGATTTTGATGCCTAAGAGATTGAAAGGCGAAGAGGAAGTCCACCATGCGTCGGCATTCTACATTCAACAACACCGGATTCCTGTGGCCTTACGTCCAGTGGTCCCTAATGTGACTGAGAAGCCAACTCAAAGAGCACAAATTGAGCATCTTAAACGGAAAGTGGAAATGATTGAAGCTGGAAATAAGAAGCTTCACAAAGCATTGGAATCCCGAAAGCATATAAAATGAGATGTTTTCAATGTTTTAAATTTTTTTTTTCAATGTTTAGGGACTTGAATTTCAGTTCTTAGTTCATTGTTTGGTTTAATGTTTCTAGTGAATTTTGAATAAAATCAGGTGATTAAACTGTTGTCATGGACCGTTTTCTATCTTGTCACTAGTTCTTACATTACCTCTTTTCATTTAGGTAACAACGGATCCATCGCGCTCGCCTATTATTACACGGTCAAGGGCTAAAATGGCTGATCAAAACGAGATGCGCGAGTATATGTCCACAATGGAAAATCAACTCCAACAATTAGCTAACTCTATGCAACTTATAACAACTCAACTTCAATCCCTCCGGGTGAACTCAAATCCTCCACCCGCTCTCCCTGAGATAATAGCCTAGAGGCCAGCAAACGGGGCCCAAATGAGTGATGACGAAATGCCTGGACTGGAAGATGACATGGTCCTTGTTGAAAAGGCCAAGCTCGACAGTGTTTCCAAGACAAATTGAGATGAGTGCATTGCAAAGCTAGAAGAGAAAGTGAGACAGCTACAAGAGTCACAAAGCTCACTCCTGTTCAACCTATCGATCTATGAGAAGGTCAAAATGCCGAGCAAGTTCAAAATGCCAAAATTCGAGAAGTATAACGGGACATCTTGTCTGAAATCTCATTTGTAGATGTACCGCGTGTGCATGGCCCAGCATGTCAAAAATGAGCCCCTCATGATCCAATCGTTTCATGCGAGTTTGACTGGGCCCGCACTAAACTGGTACGTGATGAAGAACATAAACCTCTTTGAAACCTGGAACGAAGTGGCAGACGCGTTCCTCAAACAGTACAAGTTTAACATGGATATCGCGCCTTCCCGGGAAGACCTGGAGCGGATGGAAAAGAAAATGAGCGAGTCATTTAAAGAGTATGCTGTGAGATGAAGAAACTTGGCGGCTCAAATTACTCTTAAGCCTACCAACAAGGAGTTGATGAGGTTGTTTGTGAAGACCCTTCCATCTGAGTTCCGTAACCGAATGGCCAGTATGTATGTCGAGAGCTTCAATCAGCTTATTCCTGTAGGAGAACATATCGAGATGGGGATAAGGGAATGATGGTTTTTTGAGCCATCTAAAATATTCTTTGCCAAGAAAGAGAAGGAAGTTGTTGAGGATGTGAATGTTGTGAAAGCTAGTATGTGCACTTAGAGGGGGGTGAATAGGTGCAAAAATAATTTTGCGAGATAAGTGCAACACCAATCAATAATGGATTATGAAAAGGAAATTATTCTCCTTTCAAATAAACAAGTTACGATCAAAGTAAAAGAGTGTAGGAAAGAGAATTTGAACACAAAGTTTATAGTGGTTCGGCTTAATCCAAGCCTACGTCCACTCTTCCGTACTGACAACCCACCGGCTAGATTTCACTATGAACAAAAGAATTGTTACAGTAAAGCTCTCCCTTGATTCCACAGTGTAGAGACTCTACTACACTTCCTCAAGGTCTCTCAAAGATATAGACTCTCTTTTGCGTACAAGATTTCGCTCAACAAATGAGTTGACTAAGAACAAGGAGCTTCAGACTTTGAAATTCTTCTATCGCGCACACACTCAAACAACTGGAACGTCTTCATTATATACTCCTTTTATGCCATCATACCCGTTGGCACTTACCAAAGGAATTCTTCCAATCTACCCGTTGGACAGAATCAATTATGAAGATCTTCGAGCTATTTAAGGAATATGACAATAGCCCATCAATCATGCTCGCCCATACAATCAGGATTTTGGTTTTCATAAGGAGAACCTTTCATGTATACTTCGCCAATCAACCGATCTACAATCTCTGAATCAATCTTGATTTGAATAATGGATTCCAACATGCTATATCCAGCCAGAAGATCTACTCCAGTCGATAAGGTCAAATCCTTAACGAAACATCCAGTTCTGGATAAGCTTTCTTCGACGGTCTAGAAACTATCAATGAGGATATACTTTGAGTCTAGAGTCTGGCAGTCCGGAGGTCCTCAGACTTTGATGAAAGAGTCTGCAAGTCTTCAGACTAGACTGATGGAAACGTTTTGTCAGCTTCAAAACTCTTAAGGAAGTTTTCTCCAACAATCTCCCCATTTTTTATGGTGACAAAATTTTCCTACATATTTGGATAACTTTGACCTGCAAAACATTACTCAAGCAAATATGGATATCTCACATAGATAAATGGCTTAATAACACCAGAATCTGCATCCATAGAAGGTAGATTAGTTCTATAAATAAGCAAAGCCATGAGATATCAATAGTGCTTAAGATAAACAAACATTTAAATAGTCAAACCCAAATCCAGTCCAAATCCAAACAGCCAAACACAAAAGTCAAGTCATAACCGTCATAAAGGTTCAAATCAAAAGGTGAGTTCAAAGTTCAAATAAGTTCAAATCTGCACCACATATCTCCCCTTTTTTGTCATCATTAAAAAGGTAGAGATGAAAGAGAATGGAATTAAGATTGCTCGGGAACACAAACAAGCTGAAAATCTCCCATTGACTGGACATTCCCTTCCGGCTTTTTCAAGTCCTCCTTCAATTGCGCCACATCTTCACCCTTAGCATTTGCTTGAACTTGAAGAGCAAGGGCTTGAATTTGATCATTCAAAGAAACTGAAGAAGCTTGTCCTGTAGTCTGCAAGTTTTGTACTTCGCATCCTAGAGCATATATTTGACCCCTCATCTCTAAGAGAACATTAAGAATTCTACGAAAATCTGCTGAATTATCAGTATGAGTACTGACTTCTGCACGATCATATGGTGTAAAGGCAGATGATGGTAAATCAGCATGGTCACGCAAATTGGGCGATGAAACATCATGTCCCTCCTCAGGAAATTGAGAGGCATAGATGTCCTCTGGATCTGCTGAAGAGCGGCTTACTCCTTCACTGGTGGCAGGGAATGAGGACGTTCTTCTTTGCTCAGGATCTCCCCCTGTTTCCATGCCTTCAGTTGGAGAAAAGTGTTCGTCATGCTCTGCTTCTGCTTGATCTCCTCTCTCCTCTTCTTCTTCTTCTTCTTCTTCAATTCTTTCCTCCTCTACATCTCTTTCTTCTGCTTCTCTCTCCTCTGTTTCTTTCTCCTCTGCTTCCAAATATTCTCTTTCTCCAGTCCTCTGTTCTATTTCATCCGTGTCTTTATCTTGTCTCTCTATTGATTCTGAAATAGAACGACTCAAGTTCTTCAATGCCATTGTAGAAATGGTGATATTATCCTCATCCTCTTCATCCTCAATGATGAGAGCTCTTCTTTTCTTGGATAGAGCAACCATGGGCTCCTTTCCTTTTCTCTTTGCAGTCGAAGAGATTTGATGAGTTTTGACAGGGATTTTCTCCTTGAATTGCTCCAATGCCTTATTGAGTTCATTTAGATGCATTTTAGAGACCATTTTTAGTCCTATCACCATTTGATCGCACGTTCGAACACAAAGAATTCGGGGAGGCTGAACGTTCAAATGTCTGAATAACTTAGTCACAAGAGCTGGATAAAGAAGTTGACCCTTGTCCTTCGTCATTGCCCTGTACATGTGGAACATAATAGTGTGTGGAAGAGAGAATTTTTTCCCAGCATTAATGGCATACATCAGCTTTGCCTCCGAGTTTGAAACATCGGTCTTTGAAGTAGATTTTGGTCTGAGGCAGTTAATCACAATCTTGTAAAGCAGAATGTTGGACGCATTCATTCTCAAATAGGAAATCTTTCCCTCTGTCCTTCCATCCTTAACAAGCTCCAACATTGCATGAGCAATAGACACACTAATAGGTTGATATCTTCCTCTTTCAACCCCAATCACATCAGCCAATGTATTAATGTCAACCACATAGTCCTGATCTCGAACACTAAAAGAGAATCTATTTGCATATAAGAAACTAAGATTCGAATAGAAATAAGTAGTAAGTTCAGCATAGGCTTTTGTACTTTCAAAACAAAACTGTTTGAGTTGAAGAAGACTGAATTTTTCCCGCAGATTTCACAGAGTCAAGAAAATTAAAATCCACACTTCTAGGGTTTATCACCCCACGCTTTAGCAACTTAGAGTACAATTGTTTGTGTTCCTCTGATCAAAACAAGTCTGTCCTTTTGTCTCGAATTTTTGCAGCAACACCCATTCTCAGTTTAAACTGACTGTACGTCCTATCATCGTCATTCCCATCTGGTAGACTTAGCCCTCCAACACGTGGATCGCTTGGGATATTTGCCAATGCCTCTTTCGCCGACCCAGCAGGGGTAATTCCCAATCATTCCATCGTGCGTAAAAAGAAAGTTTTATTTCTATACCCTTTGTCTTTCAGAAATTTATCAATATAGTTCAAAGGAGTACCACCCCTCTTCAAAGCACGATAAAGCTTGTAGGTAAAAGAGGGCTTAAGAGTTCTTACGGGTTATGCGTCTTTGATTATTTCTTCATATTCTCGATGTGCAACATCCTGAAGTCTAGATGGAGGAGATGGACGCTGCTGAGAATGTTGTGGGCTCTGTTACTGATTAGGAGATTCTTCTTCATTGGTGAGATCAAAGTGCGTAGGCCCCTCACGCATTTGCTGTGGTTCTCTGTTCGCGGTCCTCGAAGACTTTCTTTGAGAAGACATTTTTCACAATCTTTGAGAGATTCCAAGCTTGTTTTCCCAAGAAAGATGACAACTTTTCGAAGAATAAACAAGAGAAGAAGACAGAAATGGAAGATTGGTGCTCTCTTAGGGTTTTTGTGAGTAAAACGAAGAGGAACCGACAATATATAAGACAGTCAAAGAGAGGCATACGGAACGTCGTAAAAAGGAAATATAAAGATGTCTTTTAAAAAATAACTGTCTTTTCAAAAATTAAATAACTGTCATTTTTAAAAAAACTTCTTTTTCGAAAAGGAAAGATTGCAATAATCACGAAAATTGAAAATAGCAACAATCAATTACGGATTGATGATCGCACATTTTCGAGATTTGATTTGAGAGATAATAAAATAAAATAACTTACAAAAAAATCTTGATTGTCTGAGTCTGAGTGTCTTTAGACTTTCAGTCCTGGGTCTGAACTTCCTCAGACTTTAAGATATTGAGTTTTGAACGAATAGCTTCAAATTGATTTTTCTCTAAAGGTTTTGTAAATATATCCGCCAGTTGATTCTTTGAGTCAATAAACTAAATCGAAACTTCTCCATTTTGAACATGATTTCTAATGAAGTGATGTCGAATCTCTATATGTTTTGCTCGAGTGAAGAATTGGATTCTTGGTGAGATTGATTGCGTTGGTGTTGTCACATTTGATTTTAGTGCATGAATCTTCAATTCTAAAGTCTCTTAACTGTTGTTTTATCCACAAAATTTGTGAACAACAGCTTCAATCCAGCTTTCATCAGTTAAAGCTTCTTCTATGCTTTTGGGTTCTATTTCAGAAATAAGAGCCACAACACTAGACTCTTCACGCCTTTTGGATCTTGTGTGAATTCCTTCATTAATATCACCAATAATGAGATCTTTGGGATGACTGGACTTATGCTTCCAGTTGCTGGTTAATTTGTCAGACTGTTGATCTTTTTCCTCATTTGAATCTTCGACAACTATTTGTTGCTGGTCTTCTGAAGTTTGAGCTGCTTCTGGAGATTTAGACTTTGTAGAGTTTGGAGTAGGTTCAGATTCTTCAAATTGAGTTTGAATCGCTTCGTTTTGCATGGAGTCTTGAAATTTGACATTCATTGATTCCTCCACAGATTGAGTCTTCTTGTTGGAGACTCTATAAGCTTTGCTTGTGATAGAATATCCAAGAAAAATTCCTTCATCTAATTTTTCTTCAAATTTATCAACTCAATCATTTGCATTTTTCAATATAAAACATTTACATCCAAACACATGAAAATATGAAACAATGGGCTTATTTCCTTTGAATAACTCGTAGGGAGTTTTCTCCAGAATAGGCCTTAGAAAAACTCTATTAATAATATATCATGATGTAGAAACTACTTCAACCCAAAAATGTGAAGAGATGTTGCTTTCAATTAAAAAAGTTCTAGCCATTTCCTGAAGCGATCTATTCTTTCTTTCCACGACTCTATTTTGCTCTGGAGTATATGGAGAAGAGAACACATGCTGAAAACCAGATTCATCACAAAATCTTATAAAGTCTTGATTTTCAAATTCGCCTCCATGATCAGTTCGTATACTTGAAATAACATATCATTTTTCATTTTGGACCTTTTTAGCAAATTTTTTAAAGTAGGAAAATGTTTCAGACTTACTTACCAGGAAATATACCCAAGTGAATCGTGAGTAATCATCCACAATTACTAGGCAATATTTCTTACCTCCAATGCTCTGAGTTCTGGTTGGTCCAAAGAGATCCATATGCAGAAGCTGCAGTACACGGTTAGTGAAAAATTGATTTATTGGTTTAAATGAGTTTCTTACCTGTTTTCCCAACATGCATGGTGTGCATAGATCAGTCTTTTGGTATGACAGATTGGGTAGACCACGAATAAGCTTCTTTGCTGAAATTTTAGCTATTTGTTTCATGTTGATGTACCCAAGTTTTCTGTGCCATAAGTTTGCTTCGTCTTGAATTGAGATTATACATTGGGTTTCATTTGGTTTGGCATCCAAGAGGTAGATATTTCCATGCCTTCGACTCGTGAAAGACTAAGAGGAGTCTTTACTGATTCCTAAACATATTCATTCTTGAAAGTTGATTTTGAAACCGGTGTCGCACAGCTGACTGATACTTAATAAATTATAATTGAGTCCTTCCACTAAGGAAACATTACTGATCGTGAGGTTTCCAATCTTTATAGTTCTGCATCCCACAATTTTTCCTTTGCTGTTTCCTCCAAATGAAACTTTTCCATCATTAACTTTAACAAGTTTTATGAAGCAATTTGAATCTCCTGTCATATGCCTTGAGCATCCACTATCCAAGTTACCATTTAACATTTTTCTTGATGGTGACCTGCATTTAGAAAAGAGACTCAAGCTTTTTTTGGTATCCATATTTTCTTGGGTCCATTTGTGTTAGTATGATATACGGTCTTTGCCCAGACTTTCTTAACAGGTTTCCAAACCATTGGACATTCTTTCTCAAAATGATCTGAGCTATTACACTTAGAACATTTAAGAGCATTGCGTCCTACTGGTTTTACAAAAACTCTTTGGAAATGATTTTTGTAAGCATCTCCTGTAGGTCTTTGCTTAATTCTTTCCTTTACTTTAGGAAAATCAATTAGAGGAATGGTTTCCGTAATCATTCCCAAACCAGATTTATTGAAATAAGGTCTTTGAGCAGAAATAATTTTTTCCAGTTTCTCAGATCCTATAGAAAATTTTTTAGAAATATTTGAGATGTCATTTTTCAAAAATGCATTTTCTTTTGAAAGATTGTCTTCATTTTCTTTCAAAATAGTAATACTTTTGTCTAAAATTTTAACCTTTTCTTTCCAAACATTTTCCTGTTATTTTAGTGCAGAATTTTCTCTTTTAAGTTCGGAAATCCTTTTAAGAGAAGTCTTGAAACTAAGACACAATTCATCAATGTATCTAGAGACTTTCGTAGGGATTTTCAAATTACTTACATCGATTTCACTGTCTGAATTTGAGTCTGTCTTGGAGTCTGAATCTGAGTCTGATTGTGCCATGAGACAAATGTTGGCATAATCATCATCACTTTCTTCACATTCTGTATCACTCCAAATTTCTGCTTTGAGTGCCTTTCGATATTTCTCAGCTTTCCTTTCATTTTCCTCAGAATGGGACAGTTAGGTCTGATGTGTCCCTTTTTCTTACATTCAAAGAACACTACATCTCTATTGGATTCATCATCCTCAACAGACTTACCCTGTTGCTTTTGAAAACTCTGTTTCTTTGGATTGAATCTTCTTCATTTCCTGTTTAGCTTTTTGAATCTTCTTATCATGAGAGCAAGCTCTTCGTCATCCATATCGTCTTCAGAATCTGTAACATCAGAATCATCATTAGATTTTAATGCAATGGATTTCTTACCTTTAGGATCTTCATCTTCGTTGATTTGCTCCACTTCATAAGACTGAAGAGTCCCACCCAATTCATCAACCGAAAGTGGCATAATTCTTTGTGTCTCCCTTATTTAGGTCTTTATGTGATTCCAGTCCTTGGAGAGTCCATGCAGAAGCTTGTTTACTTTCATGGGATCAGAAATTGGTTGCTCTTGATTTTCAAGGCCATTCACGATCTTTGTAAAATGACTAAACATGTCAGTAATAGATTCTCCAGATTTCATTTTGAATGCTTCATATTGACCGAGCAGAATGTTGATTTTGGTTTCTTTCACTCGATCAGTTCTCTCGTAGGTGATGTGTAATCTATCCTAGACTTCTTTAGCTGTAGCACAAGAAGATATTCTGTTATATTCAGTAGGTGATAATGCACAATATAAAGAATAAATTGCTTTTGCATCAAGAGCTTATCTTTTGGTTATCTCTTCTTGAGTCATTTTGCTAGACTCAACAGCTTCTTTTCCTCTTTCTGAGATAGGTGCAGCTTTAGGAATGATTCCTCTATCTATCCCTATTCTAGAGGATCTTTTGATCTTAGAAATGCCTTCATCTTGTTTTTCCATATGTTGTATTCCTTTCCATCAAAATAAGGCGGTCTAGTATTGCTTTGCCCTTCAACCAGTCCTAGAGCCAACATACTAGCCATGTATCTTTAACTCTGAAGTAAAACACTTCAAATCAAGTGAGTACACAAGCTCTGATATCAATTGTGAAAACTAGTATGTGCACCTAGAGGGGGTGAATAGGTGCAAAAACAATTTTGCAAGATAAGTGCAGCACCAATTAACGATAGATTATGAAAATGAAATTCTTCTTTTTTCAAATAAACAAAGTTACAATCAAAATAAAAGAGTGTAGGGAATAGAATTTGAACACAGAGTTTATAGTGGTTCGGCTTAATCCAAACCTACGTCCACTCTTCCGCACTGACAGCCCACCAGCTGGATTTCACTATGAACAAAAGAGTTGTTACAGTAAAGCTCTCCCTTGATTCCACAGTGTAGAGACTCTACTACACTTCCTCAAGATCTCTAAAAAATATAGACTCTCTTTTGCGTACAAGATTTCGCTCAATAAATGAATTGACTAAAAACAAGGAGCTTCAGACTTTGGAATTCTTCTATCGTGCACACACTCAAACAACTGGAACGTTTTCCTTATATACTAATTTATGCCATCATACCCGTTGTCACTTACCAAAGAAATTCTTCCAATCTACCCGTTGGACAAAATCAATTAGGAAGATCTTCGAGCTATTTAAGGAACATGACGATAGTCCATCAATCCTGCTCGCCAATCAACGGATCCATAATCTCTGAATCAATCTTGATTTAAATAATGGATTCCAACATGCTATATTCAGCCAGAAGATCTACTCCAGTCGATAAGGTCAAATCCTTAACGAAACATCCAGTTTTGGATAAGCCTTCTTCGACGGTCTAGAAACTGTCAATGAGGATAGACTTTGAGTCTAGAGTCTAGTAGTCCAGAGGTCCTTAGACTTTGATGAAAGAGTCTGCAAGTCTTCAGATTAGACTGATGGAAATGTTTTGTCAGCTTCAAAACTCTTAAGGAAGTTTTCTCCAACAAATGTGACCTATAGCCCAGAAGGTACTAATTGCACCCCAGTTATCCAAATGAATCAAAGGCAACAACAAACTGCTGGTCATCAATCATTTGCCAAAGCAAATAATAGAAGGCAGTTCTCTCCTCTCCCTAGATCTCCATCTCAGGTGTCGGCAATTCTCCGAAAGAAAGGTTTGCTTTCTAGTGAACTGAAGCGTCCTAACTGCGAAAGCAATCGAGGTTACGACCCGATGAAGAAGTGTGACTACAATAGCGGTGAATTGGGGCATTCAATTAATGAATGTTTCACCCTCAAGCACAAGATCCAAAACCTCTTGGACAGGAAAACCTTTTCGTTTCAAACTACTCAGCCGAACGTCCAGAAAAATCCACTACCGGAGCATGAGGGTACGGTGAATGCTATTTTGGAACATGAAGCCAGTCGAATCAAGAGCTTGAAGGTGCATGTGATGGACACCCTGGAGCAACCAAATGATGGATGGGGTGACATGGATGAGCCGATACCCCCGAAGACGGAATCCTAATGATGTGCTGGAAGGAGTTACAAACTTGTTCAACGACCTCATCATAGGAGCCATTGATGAAGGACCCCTTAAAGAGATGGGCCTTGGTCTACAAGAGTAACTCTTTTACTGCTTTTACACATTCCCCTGCGTGGGAATTTTTATTATTTTTCTGAGAGATGTTTTCAATTTCTTCTTTCTTTTAGTGATTGAGTGTTGCATTTTTTCCATTCAATAAATTTAATTGATTGATGAATTTCAATAAAATTACAAGTTTTATTTTGAGGACATGATGAGATACACCAAACCAGCCCAGTGATGATATCCAACCGATAAAAGAAAAGAAAAATCCAAGGAGAATTCTGAGGCCTAGGCTTCATAATGCTTTCTCGTGTCAAAATGTTTCAAAAAATGCTTTTCCAAATGCTTTTAAAAAAATAAAAAAAAATTCAAAAAAAAATAAAACTTGATTTACTCTGTTTGTCTTTTTGACATATCTACTTTTTGTTTCAGAGACGGTCTTATAGCATGTAAAGGTGTGGAAATGGTCCAATCTAATTCCGGATCCTGGTGGCAAGTTTGCTCCAAATTACAGTGGCTCGTATGTGGTAAAGAAGATACTTCCTGAATGTGCCTTGATCTTGGCAGAAATGCATGGTCATGAGTTTTCCACTCCAGTTAATTCTGATGTTGTCAAGAAGTATTATCTGCAATAGAATTTGCCATGTCATGTTTTGAATTGCAAGCATTTATGATGAGTAAATTGCTTCAATGAATTGAATTGTTCAAATTTGTTGCAAATTTTGCATATTTTCCCTAATGAACTGTGTGAGATGAATTGAATGTGTCAAATGGGCTACTTTGGAATGACGAAAGGCAAACCATGTTCTATACATTGTTTCATGCACTAACCCCTAGTGAGTTGTGTGAAAAATTCCATGCCCGTAACAAAGAGCGTTATCTCGCAAAGGGTACGTCAACCAAGGTGATGAGAGGCATTCTTTTCTCTATCCCAAACACTACAGGTGATTCATTGCTCAACCCCTTTGGGCCCCATACACTTATGGAGATTCTTTTAAAATTACCCCTGTCAAGGATCATCCCATACTGGGGCAAATTTAAAATGAACGGTAGGAATCTTTTTGCTCACACTTGCATCAATCTTCGAGCATCGCTTTTGCAGTGCAACTTACACGGTAATTCAAGTGCCTTAGGATGATGAAGAGTAGTTCTTTCTTTATCCTACACACTTTTAACTATTGCATAGCCCACTTGAGCCTATAAATTCATTTCATGTCAAACCCAATTGGTGATCATCCCCCACACTGGGGTAAGATGAAAGACAATCATTCAAGTAGCATGGTCTAAAATGCTCATAAAAGAAGACTATGTAAGTCCAAAGAGAAGAAGTGCAAAATATGGGCATGAAAAAACAATGTGCCTAGTAAAAGCAAGGCCAATACCCAAAAAGAAAAATCAAACACTTGAGTTGTATCCCCAACAAGGTGGTACCAAAAAAAAAAAACTCTCAAATGCTGTTGCAATCAATGGAGTTGTGATAAAAAAAAAAATCGAAGGAAAGTGGTGGAAATATCAAGATGATTACCAACTTTGACCCTCCCCTAAACACTTTTTGAGCCTAATGATCATTTCATTTCTCAACCCATGAGCCAAGCCTACGTTACGTCCCTTGCAAAGTTTCTTCAGATTATGGCATTTGAATTAACCTAGGGGTTCACATGTTTTAAGCATCGCTCGAAGAAGTGCGAGCAAGATTATTCCTTTCTCATTTTGCAGGGTTTTTGACTTGTAAACCTAGAGATGATTACAGAATATCACTCATTCTTTCAAAAGCCTCGACTCAAAGAGTCTCTTTTGTTAAGCCATTGACCAGGCCCACATTACGGTCCCTGTTAAAGACCTCTCAGATTGGTAAGGTCGTACCACTTGCAAGATTGCATGAACCCTTGTTTGGCATGATGACAGTGATATAGAGTGATTGCCAAAGTCATGCGTCAAAGGTCAGGATGAAACGACCCTTTTAATGAGGATGAGAGAAAAGTCTTTTTAGACCAAAAGATCCCTCATTTGATACATCCATGACACATATATTGAGATTGGAATATTCTTTTGAGATATTTCTCGATGGAAATTAGGTTATGCAAGATATATAGAAATCATCATGCATGAACCTCATTTGAATTAATGCATGTCTGTAAATGCATATTGCCTTTCCTACAACTATGTTTTGCAGGAAACGTATCCTCAATGAACAGAGATGTCACCAGGTAAGTCTATCTCTATCCATACCTTAAATACTTGTCATTGTACAATTATTCCTTTTCAAGCACCAGGGCTCGATAGAGTCCCCCCCCCCCCCAAAGATTTTTCCCAGATTCATCAGGCGACCGTAGAATGGTATAGGTCCTAGACAACACCTATTCAGGCGACCGTAGAATGGTATGGGTCCTGAAAAATGAATCACAGTTTAGGCGACAATAGAATGGTACGGGTCCTAGACAACACCTATTCAGGCGACTGTAAAATGGTACGGGTCCTGGAAAATGAACCCCAGTTTATGCGACCGTAAAATGGTACGAGTCCTAGACAATACCTATTCAGGCGACCGTAGAATGGTACGGATCCTAGACAACATCTATTCAGGCAACCATAAAATGGTACAGGTCCTGGAAAATGAATCACAGTTTATGCGACCGTAGAATGGTACGAGTCCTAGACAACACCTATTCAGGCGACCGCAAAATGGTACAGGTCCTGGAAAATGAATCCCAATTTAGGCAACCGTAAAATGGTACGGGTCCTAGACAACACCTATTCAGGCGATCGTAGAATAGTACGGGTCCTGGAAAACAGATCTCCGTTTAGGCGACCGTAGAATGGTACGGGTCCTAGACAACCTCAGTTCAGGCAACCGTAGAATGGTACGGGTCTTGGAAAATCATTTTTTCGTCAAAGTGACCGTAGAATGGTACGGGTCCTAGACAACTTCAGTTCAGGCAACCGTAGAATGGTACGGGTCTTGGAAAATCATCTTTTCGTCAAAGTGACCGTAGAATGGTACGGGTCCTGGAAAATCATTTTTTTCGTTTAGGCGACCGTAGAATGGTACGAGTCCTGAGAAAGCAGTCACTTTGCGAAGTCACGTTACTATTCTGGGCGATCGTAAAATGGTACGGGTCCTGGACATGTAACACCAACCTATCTTGAATTACTTTTCCATCCTTGAAGGTAAGTTATTCCAAGTAGGTTCCTCTATCATTTGCATTAGCATTTTCATAAATTACATTTCAAAATGGGATTCATTTTCCCAAAAAAAAAAGGGGGGGGGTCATTCAGTACATATGCATGATAAGAATTTAGGTCTTAACTTGTCTTTGAAAGCAACCTCTACGAGCTCACCTTCAAAGAGGGGCAGCTGTTGACACCTAATTTTTAGCAAACCTAGGGAAATAAGGAAAATAAAAATTGCATTTTGAACAAATAAAAGGAAAAAATGAAAGAAAATGGAAGCCAAACCCAAAATCGGTGAGGATAATGATTAGATTGATAAATCAAAGGGAAAGTATCAAAAATTATACTCATCAGGTGAGCTGTTTGCAAAAATCAAAACGAACTTGGATGCGTTTCTGGTAATGTGAGTGAAAAACCGATATGTTAATTTGCGATGGCAAATCGGGGC
Source organism: Eucalyptus grandis x Eucalyptus urophylla (assembly GCA_028830015.1). NCBI lineage: Eukaryota > Viridiplantae > Streptophyta > Magnoliopsida > Myrtales > Myrtaceae > Eucalyptus > Eucalyptus grandis x Eucalyptus urophylla. Next base: position 40,019,015 of record CM054189.1, read on the forward strand.
TGAAATTTTGTAATTCCTGCAATCAAGGAAGCACAACTTTCTAAAGATCAATAGAGGTTTTCACTATAAAAGGGCTACAGTTCGTGAGAAATTGGGGGGGGGGGGGGGGGGGGAGCGATTTTCGAAAAAATTCAGAGAGAAAATTCGCACAGTAAAAGAATTCGTGAGAAAGGGGGTGGTATTTCGTCTTTTGTGAATTTTTGTTCTCATTTTATTCATTCTTCAAAGTTAGCAAAAAGGAGTCTTGCTTTTTGCTTTTGAAATTCTGAGAAAAAAAAAGAAAAAGAAAAAAAAAAGGACGTGTGAGGAGACAGGGCAACTGAAGTGAGAGAAAAAGAAAACAAAAAAAAAAGGAAAAAGAAGAACATTTGTTCTTCTTCTTCACAGGCCTCCCCCACCGGTGACCCCTGCCGCCCGAGTCGACGCCCATCGCCGCGCCTCTGCACCTGTGACCTGCTGCTGCTCAGCCCGACGCCGGAGCTCCGAAGCCCGCCGCTACTGCTTGTTCCCATCACGCCAGCTACCACTGTGCCGAAGCCGCTCCCCACGCTGGTCACAACGTCCCACCAGCCGTTAAAGATCCCTCTCACCCACGAGCTCGTTGTCGACGCCGACGCCCGCACCACCTCCACTCCGTTTGAACGCCGCTGCCCTGCGACAACTAGCGCTCGACACCTACAGCAGCTCACCGTCTTGCAAATCAAGGCCACAAGCGACACCCGCGACATCTACTCGCCACGCCACCGCCGCTCCGCCGTTGCTGCCAATCAACCCCTCACGCCGATCACCGTTGCTTGAGCTCCCCCCACGTCACCCCTGCACCTGGACCTCTGCTCACTCTTGTTGTTGCCGATCCGCTCGTCACCCCCGACGCCCGCATCGACAACCCGCGCTGTCTCTGCACCGCTCACCACAGTGCGTTTGCTCCTCACCCATGCCTACACCGGCTCCACGTTGCCGCGATCCCGCACCCTCGCCGTTCAGCAAGCCGCCCCTCCGCCCGAGTGCCCGTGTCACAGCTTGCGCGCCTCCGTCATAGCCGCTCCACCAGCAGCAAGAAGCGTTGAGTCCTTAGGTGGTTTGTTTTTATTTGAATTTAATTTAATTTTACTTATTTTAAGTTTTGCTATTATTGTTTAAGTTAGAATGTGGTTTGTCAATGTTAATATTTGTGCATTTTGTAGGCATTATCCGTAAGGATTTTGTCCTGAATTATTATAATTATTAATTTGATCTGAGAGACATTGGATTATTTTTTTAATTATATTAATTTTTGGGCTTTTTGGTAAAATTTTAATTGTTAAATCATTATAATTATTAATTTGATCAGTGAGACTTCAGATTAGATGTTTAATTATTTTGATCTCTTTGTCGTGATAATTAGGGTTAGGATAATTGTTAATTTGACCTGTGAGACAATGGGTTATTTTTTCGATTATTTTAATCTTTTATTTTGTTGAAAGCTTAGATTTAATATTTATTTGATAATTACTTACCTTTTAAAAAAACTAAAAAAATTAAAAAATCAAAATTCTACATGAGCATATAGGTTTAGTAAATCAGACATGTAGGTTTAGTAAATTAGAATTTTCTTAGGATTACATTTTTAGGATTGCATTTCTAGGAATAAGTTAGGGTTGGATCTAAATTAATCTTTTTAGATAATGCTCGCGCATTTTAATTATCTCATTTTTCAAAAAATATTTAAGATAAGATAGGGTTTAAGTCAAACTAATCCCTAGAATAAATTAGAAAAATTTCCCTTTTAGATAGATTAATTAGGGTTTTCATAAATTCTAAACTTAAAAAAAAAATGCAAAAACACTAGTTGCATGTTAACTAGTTTGCATAATAGGATCGTTTAATCAGAATTTGTTCATTAGTGAAATTAGGTCATGAGGTGCAGGTTAATTAGTTTGCATAATAAGCCCATTTAATTAGAATTTGCATATTAATAGGATTAAGTCATTTAGTTAAGAAATGCATTTTCATAAAAGAATTCTAATTTTCAAGAAAACCCAAAAAAAATAAAATTGTTTGCTTTGTGTGATGCAATTTATTTATTGAATATTTGAATATCTGTGTGATCACCCCCATTGCATGATAGAGATTTAGATTAAAATAAATCCAAACTGCTTGCAAAAATGTTTTTGAAAATTAAAAAGAAATGGTACCGAAAGGGCATTAGAGAAATCTAGTTTAACCAAGTCCCCATACCCTTAGTCTCCAGTTCGTAGGAGTAAAATAATTCTCCCATTATTTTACTTAGGTGTCTAATCGACCTACCATAAACCGATTAGTGGCAACTCCTAGTTAAAAATCTTTTGCATGTTAAATATTTGAACCTTAAGTCACGAATTGGTATGGGTTTGGGAGAGCTCGAGCTAAGTTTAAAGACTTAGTAGTCCATTAACCTAGTTTTAGGTGGTGCACCCGAATTTTAGGTCGTGACAGTCATCCATGTTATTTTCTGAGTCTGTATCATCAAAATCAGCGTTAGATATTAAAGCGATGGACCTCTTACCTTCGGGATCTTCGTCGTTGATTTGTTCCACTTCGTTGGATTGAATAGTGCCAATCAATTCATCAATGGAAAGTGGCATAATCCTCTGAATCTCTCGGATTGAGGTTGTCAAGCCCCGATCCTCTGAGCGCGTGCCCATCTCTCTGCGGTCAATTAATAGCGATGTCTCAGGACGCATTGCCGATCCATTCATTTTAATATGTGCATGTGGAAGCAGATAAATAATCCCTAGACAATAACACAATGGGATAAAAAAGTAGGGCCACAAATTTTTCGAACCAAAAACACAACCACACTTGTATATATATATATATACATAGCAAACCATGTCATATATGATACAAGTTGGTCTATTTATAACTTCTACAAAACAATGGGGGTTTCACAAAACTACGAGTCCTCATCCTCAATTTCACCTTCTTCCACACTCCAACTAGAGCCTTCAGCAGACTGCACCGGAGACTCTAGTACTTCAAGAGCCGGGTCTACCGCATCTACAACCGAGCCTTGAAGAGGATCTGCTGTGCCCTTCCCAAAAACGACCTCCAAAATATATAGAGGTATCTTAGACTCCGGCATGGGACCCTCTCTCTGGCCATCCTGAACCTAGCAATACCATGACTTGTATCAGTGGGCCACCTTGTGGGTGAGACCCGCATCAACCTAGACTATGGACCTCACTAGCTCATAGATCCAACCCCTAGGGCTATCATGCAACGGAATGTAAGATGTCTACTCTATAACTTTCTTATAACTTTCTTAGGTCGGCTAAAAAACTTCGGAGCTGCCATCTATGGACTTGAAATGTTATCCCACAACGGGGTGACACGACATCTCAACGAGTTCTACCCCTTAAGACCAGACTAGGAAAAAAAATACGCCATGAGGGCTGCCTAAGCACAATTATGAGTCAGATGTCTTATCTTTGCCTCTGTTCCTTCCTACAAGTCAGTACAATTGACATTTTCAACCAATTATTTCAACACATCAAGACAGATCGAATCATCGATTAATCGACTTAAACGATTACATGTCATCACGACCACTTCTCGGTCAACCCACTTAATACTATCTATAAGGTCCTATCAAATTAGGACTGCTCACCCTAAGCTGAAGATAGATAGTATAACTCACCCAAAGCTAATAATTTATTGCTTGTCCAAAGCTGATAATAAAGTATATCGCTCGCCTAAAGCTGATAAATTAATGCTCACCAGAAGCTAACCACATATTATATTGCTCACCCAAAGCTGATAAATTAATGCTCACCAAAAGCTGACCAAGTCACCATTTTTATCATACCTAATAATATTATTGTGTTTGGGTACATGGTCAGTCTTAGCCAAAATACAACATTTCCACTTTTGAACATCCCACTAGTTTCAGCAGTCCCAAAGTATATTTTTAGCGCTATAGACCAACACCCGGTAATTTTCCAATTAATTACCAAATTTATCAATTTTTGGGATAATTACCCACAATCACAAAACACCTTCAATTTGCACAAAATAATATTCAATTAAATAAACGGATCACACCATTGCAATCAGCACAAAATTCTAGTTACCGATTATCCCGGTCTAATTTTCGGAAATTAATTAATTAATTAATTAATTACGAAAATTAATTATTAAATACAAATAAATAGTAAAAATGCATACTTAGGCCCGTAAAGCCTAATTAAAAGCCGAGATGAATCCAAAAAATTTCCGAATCACTCTAGATAAATACAAGAGCATGTCTAGGCCCTAACTACACTACTCTAACCACCTAACATGTGATAATAATGAACTAAATTGATAATCTAATCTAACTATCCACATAAACCATGCTTAGTCTAAACTAATCAACCCTTAAGCGTCATTAACCTACTAAGCATGGATTAGCGAGTTAAACTCACTTGTTAAGTGATTCGCTCGGATCGAAACGACGGGGACGCAACGAGGGACGAGAAACTCCAAAGCGGGCTTGCCAACTGGGGTTAGGAACGCCTCTAAACGGGCCACACAACGACCTAGAGACCCACTCGATTTTGCTTATGGTCAGTGCTGGTCAAGGCCGAGAGAGGTGGATCGGTAGCTGCTGCTTGCTCGGAATCGATGAGGGAAGGTCAGTGGTTGCAGCAGTGGTCTTGGCGGGTCTCTAGACAGCGGCACATGGTGGTTCGACAGTCACGGGGGAAGCTTTGAGACACCGCTGGAGCAAGGATGAGAGTAAGGTGCAAGCAAGATGCGAGCAGGGCGCAGGGGATGCGCGACGGTGGCTTCTTGGCTCTGACAGGTGGCTACGACAACAAGGAGGCTGCTAGTGTCACGCCCCAAACCTTGAGCGCGCCAACATCCCGCCATGGTCATTCAAATGCGACGTTCCCAAGTTAAGTCGCTGACCCAATCAATTCTTTAATGCACATGCGGAAACATATTACAAAACCCCTGACAATAAAATATGTGATAAAAAAGCAGGAAGCAATTTCACAACAATACACTTTCATAAATCGACGAAGTTATAAACGAAGGCCTATAGCCAAAAGTCTACAAAAAATCGGCTCTTAAAAAGGAACTGTCCTATGACCTACAAGTCAGACATGTTCTCCAATCCTCCTGATTTCGCCTCTGAAATTCCTTAAGGCAAACCAAAGCGATCTGGTCACTCTGTCCACAAGGGACCTGAAAATGTTGGCTCACAATGGGGTGAAACATTGTCTTAGCAAGTTCAACCCCCTAAACTCCTATTAGAAAGAAAATATGCCTAAGGATGGCCTAGCCACACCACATAGAGGACTTACCTCGCCTCCGTTCCTTCCTGTAGATTAGCGCAATTCAAATCACTCAATCACGTTCATATCACTCAAGCATATACGGTAATAGAATTCAAACAATTCAATTACTCGGATCGACTCAACGATCAATCGACTCAGTCGATTACATGTGATCGAGGTCATTACACGGTCATTCTGACTATTCATTCTCGACCCTCAAACACGGCCCTCCAGGTGAATCTAAATTTAGTGGTAATCGCGGTTACACTCGGCAACTTTCAATATTTAGTGGCTTTACGGTCCCACTCGACCCTTTCGAGATTCAATAGATTTACGGTCCCACTTGACCCATTTCAAGATTCAATGGCTTTACGGTCCCACTTGACCCATTTCAAGATTCAATGGCTTTATGGTCCCACTCGACCCTTTCGAGATTCAATGACTTTACGATCCCACTCGACCCCTTGCAAGATTCAATGGCTTTACGGTCCCATTCAACCCTCTCAAGATTCAATGGTTTTACGATCCCACTCGACCCTTTCCATAAATCCCACCATTTTATGTAGTCTACCAAAACATTTTTGGCATTGTCAACCGATGCCCTGTTATTTTTCAATTAATAACCAAAGATTATTCAATTTAGGAATAAATCCTAAAATCACTCATAAATCAATTTAGCACAAAATAAAGCTCAAATAAATAAACGGATTGTACCACGATGATCAGCATAAAATTCCGGTCACCAGTCATCCTCGCCTAATTTCCAGAAAATAATTAATTAATTAAATTTATTCTGAAAATTAAATTAAATAAGATCCAACCATCAATTTCAAAATCTGAATACACAGCAGCGATTAACGCGAAATTCTGAGAATATAAGGTCCCGACAAAATGAAATTTATTCCGAAAATTAATTAAGTAATAATATTATAATAATTTTCATAATATAATATTTTTTAAATAATCAAATAATTTCGAAACATTTATTTAAATCAAAATTAAATTCCTTTAAGTCACATCAAGGCTTATATTAATATAAACATCTACTTAGCCCTAAATTAAACACACTTTAACTTAATTAAACACTTTAGTCTAATCTACACTTAAATAAATTAAACTAACCACCTAATAACACTTAACATAAACTAAACCTCCATAAGCATAATTAACTCTCTAATCGAGGTTTAGTGAGCTAAACTCACCCGATTAGCGAGCCGAGCGGACCAAAACGACGGGGACGCAACGGGGATCGACTTTCCTCAAAGCGGGCCAAACATCCGGGGTCGAGAAGCCGGCCAAAACGGGCCAAAATCGGGCTGAAATACCCATTTTTGCTTGCTATTGTCCGCTGCGATTTGAGGCCGAGAAAGGGTAGATCCAGTGTCGGCTTGGGTTGGAAGCAGACGAAGGAGCTGTAGCGATGTCATGCAACTGACGGCGAGGTCTCACGGTAATTGGAGGTGGCTGAACGGCTCCAAGACGGGCTGATGCAGCAGCTGCAACGCAGAGGCAGGTGAGAGGGAGACGGAGCCGTGTGGAGCAGCAGCAAGCAGCGACAGCCTTGCGTGCGAAGCTTGGACGGCGAGTAGTGGTGGTGTGCGGCTGCTTCGGCAGTGCTGCTGGCCTCGCTATCTTCGGCTTGCAGGGGCGTCACACAGCAAGGGGATGGGGGAGAGAAGCTGCTCAACGGACAGAGAAGGGGAGGAAGAAAGAGGGGGGCCGGTTAACGGTGATCCGGCGTGATGGCGAGGGCGTGCGACGGCGAGAGCTTCGGCGGTTTGCTGGTCGATCTCTCCGATTGCTGCCCTCCGAAGAAGAAAGAGATGGAGATGGAGAAGCAATCGCATAGTTGAGAGAGAGGGAGGAAAGAGAATGAAGGAGGACCACTTCTTTTCTTTTTCTTTTTCTTTAATCCAATAAAAATGGCCCACCATGACATAAGATGACATTACCTTCCACTAATTTCAAATCTCTCACAACAATCTCCAATGGGTCCAATTCCATCCTCCGCCGTGGCACACGAATTCTTAAACTTTGTACATCACATTTTTTAATTAGAAAATAATTGAACCAATCAAAGTCCGTAAAATTAATCTAATGTCACCACCCTTTAATTCACATATTTACTTGACCATAGTACTATCTTGATCTCAAAAATACAACCAAAAGCGGGCCTACCAATCTTTCGAACCAAATTAGCCATAATTTGATCATTTTGCTTAAAAACTCGGTTTGCATGAAAAATCTTCCGAAGATGAGTTAATGATCCTAAAATGATTTGTGACACACCAGGACTTTCAAATTCTAAGTTCGATCTCAATTTCACAATTAATTTCACTTTGTCACGATACTAACGAGTCTTTATATACCGGGTAGCTTTTAGAAATTTTCATGCATTTGATCTGTGGTTGATCAAGCCACAATGTACATCTCTGACACATTGGTGACTCTCGATTGTTATGGTGATCTCAAGGTTTCAAATACGGACACAGGGTACCCAATCAATAGAAAAGTCGGTCCAATGCCAATCGACAAGAATTGTGCAATCTGGTGGAATCACCTACACTTAATCACATGCCTCTGTCGAGTCAACCTATCTCTGGTCTCTAATCGATTTTAATCGTGCTGTAATGACCCTTGCAGATTAGCTCGGTCGAAAGGTCGCTTCCTGATCAAATTCTCGAGTCTGATACATTAGAATCTCTTAACGGCTTAACCTGATAGATTAGTTTTCACATGAGTGGCTGACTCAAGGAAAAGAACTATATGTGTGCCAACGAAATGTCCATATTAATTTATTAAAAATAGAATTGGAAAATCAGGATGTCACGGCTAGCTTTCCCCTGCTATTGCTGGCGTTCAAAGATGAGGAAGAAGGAGAAGGTGGGGTGCTGTTCGACGGAATGGGAGAGAAGAGAGAGGAGGGAACCGGCTTTTGCTTGGAGAGGGCCACCAATGGCCTTATCTTATCCCTTTGTCCCCCTTAGAGGGCTCCACCTTGCATGGCTGACTTCCACTCCAATTTTCAGCCACCAATCTTCTACAACAAGCTAAGGAAATGGTCTAATTGTCATGGGTCATGGGGGCATAAGAATTTTGGTTCAATTTCCTCAAATTGGACTTCAATCCTCACTTGAATTAGGGTAATTCGACTTATCAAAAATTCAACCATCGAGTCATCGATCAAATTTGTATTTTTCCTCACCAATACATTCCACTTGCATCCCAATTTCGCGATAAAAAACGGTCCTCTTAATTTTCTTGACAAAAACGGCCCTAGGCGAACAGGATTGACGGGCTTTCTTCACAATCTTCAAACGGCTCAAGATTTCCTTAATTGATTTTGCCCAATGGTTTGATTAAAAGAATTCTTTTGGAAAGTGCCAACAGTCAATAAGGCATGAAGGAGTATTTAAGGGGGCATCAGTCATTCGAAAGAGTGCGTGAAAGAAAATTTTCAATGTCAAAAACTTACCATTTACTTGTTATTCCTTATACTGTACTAAAAAAAGAGAGAGACTCAAAGAAAGACTTTGTGAGAGTAGTAGAAACTTTTCACTGAGAAGTTGAGATCACAAGGCTATAAAATCTCTTTTGATTCTTAGTGGAATCCAGCTAGAAAGCTGTCAGCATGGGAAAATGGACGTAGACTTGTTCTAAGTTGAACCACTATAAATTATGTATTCCATTTCTCTTCCCTAAACTCATTTATTTTGTTTACTGCGATATATTTCTAAGATTGAAAATAACTTTTAAAGTCTGATTCCTTCTGCGAAGTCTGTATCGACCAGACTCAGGTTAAAAGTAAAGTTTTTCACTGCATTACAAGAATTTGTTTTCACACCTATTCACTTTCTTCTATATGTTCTTATTAGCCCTTTCAATTGATACCTCAGTAGCCTCTCAAATTATGTTGAATCTAGACGGGAATTCATTTCTGCTGTGACTTTTATGTAGTTTTCTAATTGACCAATATGCTAGAAAGTTGCATATACTAGAGCCCTTAAAAATTTTGCCATCTGGAATTTGAGGAGAGAATCAACTGGTGCACAACTTTCCTTTTGGAAGAGACCGGTGTGATCACCTAGAGCGGCTGCTTTTTGTTCACGGCGGTTGATGTGGCCTCAACTTGTCTTCAAAGGGACTTCAATAGAGTCAAGCTTGAAATTGACTCCAATAAATTTGCCTTCTTCGCTTATTCCTGTTTCTCCATTAAGTTTTTCCACGGACAGCACCCGTCTTCCCTTTACAGGGTGGATGCCATGCACAGACATCAGTTGAAACTGAGGAGAATTCAGCATCACGTGTCCGTAGAACGTGCCATTACATGCCTCAACACATTCTGTACTTGCACGGAGTTCTCAGCCAGACATCCACTAATATTCAGCTTTTCCAAGGATGTTAATTCTTCTAGGCCTTCAATTTGATGGATCATTTTGCATTGTCTTATCTCTAAAAGTTTCAGCAACTTCAAGTTTGAAAGATCAGGTAAACTGTCGAGGTAATTACAGTCAGATAGAATTAAACTTCTCAGTGAGGTCAGCCGGCCAACCCCGTGGAGATTCTGTATTTTGCAGTTCGATATATCTAGCCTCTTCAGGGCTTTGAGACCTTCAAGCCCTTCAATCTCTTCTATTGCAGAATGGTAGAGCTTGAACACTGATAAGTTGTTTAAGCCCTGGACAGTCGGCAATCTTTTCAATGACGAACAACCTTGAATTGATAAAACTGACAACGTCTTGGGAAGCTCAGATACTTCTTCAAGGCTCGAACCAGAAAGGACTAGCATTTTGAGCTGAGTAATTTCCTTCGGCTCAAACTTCAGCTTGATAATTTGTGAAAGAGACAATTCTAGTTTTGTCAGTTTAGGAAACGATATTGAGAAGGATGGTTTGCCAATCATTTGTTGCACATTGGATTCTGGCATCAGCTTTTTTGAGGGAGGTCGGCACGCCTTCCGGTCCCCATCACTTAGGCACAGCTCGTCCAATTCCTTCAAATCTTCAAGAAGGGGTATCGCTTTCATCCTCTTAGAACTCACACGCAGACAAATTAGAGAAGGGGGAAGCTTCGGCAACTCTTCAATTTCATTGCACTGAATTAAATCCAGGGTGTGAAGACCAGTGATGGTGGAGATTTCAGGGGGTAGGCTAGATATTCTGGAATACCCCAGCATCAATGATCTCAGATGACGTAGTCCCTTGATATTACCAGGAATGGCCCCCTTCAAACTCCGACACCAGGAAGCATGTAGTTCTTCAAGCTCAGTTAGATTCCCAATCTCCTTAGGAAATGCTCGAACGAAGGAAGAATCCATTCTCAGCACTGTCAAGCTCTCCAGATACCTTATTGAATTGGGGAGTCCAGAGAAACAAGTCCCCGATATATCCAACTCCTTTAATGACCACATTCTACCGATAGAATCTGGAAGTTTCTTCAAACAATGGCAATCCCTCAATGACAAGCGTCTTAGATTAAGCAGCCCCCCCAGTGAGCTTGGGAGCTCAATCATTTTGGCACCGTCTAATAAGAGCTCGGAGAGAGCAGTCAGGTAACTAATTGACCTGGGCAGGTGAGTCAATGGGAAGCACTTGAAGCCACTGAGAATTTTGAGTCGCTTCAAATTGCCTATGGAGATGGGGATCTCCCGTACAGAAGTCCGATCAATAAAAAGCTCTTTCAGAGCTGTCGTACGACCTAGTTCCACTGGCAACCCGTTCAATTGGGAGCAGAACTTCAAATTCAGGGAAACTAAACGTTGCAAACTTCCAATTGAAGGATGTAGCTTCACCAAATGAGAACAGCGTTCAAGAATTAGGATTTCCAAATCTTTGTAACTGGAGAAGTCGGGAGTGAACAGTAAGTCAGGACACCCGGTAAGATTCAAGACTTTTAATTTCTCCATCTGCAAAAGTCAAAAACAGAAAACACACATATGGTCAATTCGCAGATATATAATTCAAGAAAGCAAATATAAAACAACCAAATGAATACTAAACCACCTTGATTTCACTCCAACCTCCCCACTCTTCTGTGACTTTGCTCCAAGACAGATCAAGAATGACCAACTCTGTTAACACAAAATTTTTTGCACTAAAATCCAGAGGACACCTTTGCCAACAGAGCCACCTTAAACTAGCAAATGCACCTCCAAAGTTTCCGGAAACTTTGGCATTATCCAACTTGAGAAACCGTAGTTCTGGCATCATCTCAAAATATTCAGCTGTGAAGTCAAAGAGGAGAGCTTCAACGTTTTCCATTCCCTGCATTTGACAAAGTAACATAATCATCAGAAGCTGTAAACCCAAATACCCATCCGATAAAAGGATATCTCCTTGCCCTACGTGCTAAAGTGTACATATATGATATGATTCCTTGAGAATATATGGAGAAAAAAAATGTAGCCCATATGTCGAGGTGTTTGTTTTGCCGAAAACAAACTGAACCAAAAGTTTTTACCTTCTCCTGTATGTAAAACTTTCTCCCAATTGGATCTCCAGATCCCTCTTGCTCAAAAATTCTTTTGCCAAGGCGTCTCAGCAATCTGTGCATCTGCAATTCATTGTTTTCTCCAATTTTTGCCAGGGGCATCAGAATGCAACCAGAGGATGGATAACAATTGGGCCACATATATGAAGCAATTCGGGCATCCACACCAGAGATAAAACATGCTATGTCCAGAAATATATCTTTTTGCTGATGATCTAGTTCTCCGTTACATATATCCAATAGCTCTTGAAGGCCAACCGTAGTCTTTTGAGAACTCATCAGACGTGCTTTCATTGACTTCTCCATCATTTCCCATTCTTGTATTGATTTACCCCTCAAAAATGAACCGACGACTTCAACTGCTAATGGTAGTTTCTCTGTAGCATTGACAATGCAGTTTGAGAGTCCATCAAAATCAGGTATGGAAGATTGCATCCTGAATGCATGCTTGCAGAAAAGTTTAAAAGCTTGACCATCATCCAACTCAGTAACCATGTAGGTGGGAGCCTTGTCGGAATCATACTCTTTGAGAATTTCCTCATTTTGAGAAGTCACAATTATTCGACTACCTGGACCAAACCAATCAAGGTGGTCTCCTACAATAGCATGAAGATCGGATGGCTTTTCCACGGCATCAACAACTATTAGAACTTTCATTTCACGAAATATATCCACGAAATCTTCTATTGTTTCATCAAAAGAAGAATCTTCATGATCTCGCTCAAGGATATCACAAATCAACTTATTTTGCAAAAACTGAATACCCTGAGAATTTTGGGTGGTTCCTTTGACCTCTGCAAGAAAGCTACAACTGTCAAAACAAGAAGAGATCTGGTCGTATACAGCCTTGGCGAGAGTCTTCTTGCCAATTCCATCAGTTCCATATATTCCAATAATGCGCACCTCATCATTGACTTCCATTTCCAGTAAGTCGGTGATTTGTTTTGCACGATCATCAATTCCAACTACATTCTGAACAGCTGCAATTGCATAATAATTCCCATCTGAGGTTTCCTTGTCTGCTGATCGCTCTCTGGCTTCATCTTCCATTTTCTTCATCCTCTGCAAGAAAAACAGAATTTTTCACGTAAGTATGATCGTAGACGGAGACAAGAACAAACATTGCCCGATCAGTCTCTCTCTTATAACATTCCTGTAGTTCCACGCATAGATACAAGATATTCATTTATCATCAAATTTAGGGGTGGCAAATGGGTGGATCGGGTCGGGTCGAAAATGGGTCGACCCATATTTGACCCATTTAACTCATTTTGACTCATATTCTTGTAGGGTAAATCTAGTGACCCATACCCGATCCGACCTGTATTGCTAAAACCTATTAATGTTTTAGAAAAACCCACTTCTACTATATGTTAATTAGATTAAAACTTCAAATTAAATTAAAAATAGTAAATAAAATAAAGAAAAACCTTTAAATTGAAATATTTATAAAAAATTAGACTATGCACATGCTTCTCCTATTTAAAGTGAACATATCATTGAATAACTAAAAACTGTAACATGAAATTTTTTTAACTAAACCTAAGAAAGCTCATTTTTATGATTTTTTTATTAAAAAAAGTATTGTTAAAACATTTTTATGCAATACAAATTTAATGGAAAATTTTTATAATTCTTATTAAAATATTTTTAAAAAATCGAATTTTTAATTATTTTTTTATTTTTAAAAATATAATTTTTTAATTTTTTTAATAATTATTTTTTCTTTTTCTCTTTTCTCTTTTCTTTTTTCTTCTTCTTTGGCCGATCGCCGGCCACGACCAGCCACAGGCGAGATCCAGTGAGGCTCGAGCCTTGCTAGTTGTCGGCGAGGCCAAGCCTCACCGAATCCAACAAAATCGAGGCCCTACCTAACGCCGGCAAGCTTGAGCCTCACCTGGCCTGTCGCCCTACCGACTAAGGAAGGAAGAAAAAGAAAGAAAAAAGAAAAAGAAAAGAAAATTGAAATATGAAAAATAATTATAATTTCGATTTTTTATTAAAAATAAAACATTTTTATAAAGTTAAAAAATGCCATGCCCATGGGTTTAAACTTTAAAATGGGTTTCCTAATAACCCATTTAGACCATTTCTCAAACTCATTTCAGATCCATATTTAATTTTCACTTGACCCATTTCTAACTCATATTTAACTTTCACTTGACTCATATATGACTCATTTAACTAAAAATGAGTTATAATATGGATTTATGACCCATTTTGCCGGCTCTAGGTTTCCTTTCCTTTCTTAATAACTCATTTGGACCCATTTTTTTTTGTGTTTTATTTTCTCAGACCCATTTCTGATCTATATTTAACTTTCACTTGACCCATTTTTTACCCATATTTAACTTTCACTTGACCCATATATGACCCATTTAACTAAAAATGGATCATAATATGAGTTTATAACCCATTTTGCCGGCTCTAATTCAAATTGTTCTTATTGATGCAAAAATACGCATACACTTATTCTAGCTATCTCTGATCCATAATTCAATATCTACTCCCACAAAATATTAATAAGGAAACTTAGGTAGTATTGTAATCAAATTAGCATCTTGGAAGTTGGATGCTTGGTTTACTGACCAGATATTTCAAATTTCAAGAGATCTTGATATGCACATCACAAGAATGGTCACGGTAATTAATTAATTAATTAATTAATTAATTCTGTTCTAATCTCTGAAGTGTAAACAAGCTCGCAACAGCAAATGAACATTATGCAAATAGGACTAACGTCTTAAAATTCAGATGGTAGACCATTTTTAGACTCCGACTATGCAATGACGGATATTAAGTTCAGTTTACCTTCAAACACGTACAACACAAATTTCTTTGGTTCCTTCTGCATCATCTTTCCTCACATTTTCTTGTGTTGTTGTTTCCAAGTCGAATGATCCACATTCAATTTTTGAAGATAGTGGTCTTGGACTAACGGAAAGCAATGCCTAAATATTCTCACCGAATTCCAAATACAAGTATGTTCCTATACCACACTCTCATTTACTGGTACTGAGCTCTTCTTGATTGGTTCATTCTGGTTACTTTGTTACTTTTACATGCACTTTATCCTTAAATAGAATGTCATTTATCAATTGAGAATATTGTCTATTTGCTACAGATTTTTGCAAATTTATTGTTCAATTCATGCGTTGGCTGTTTACATCAGCACTTACATATTTTTCATGAGACATGCACATATTGACAAAGATCAACAATCGGGAAAGAATTGCAAATGGTTGGTATTTGGGTGAGTGATCGGCATCCATATTTGAAGGGATAAAAGACAGACGACTAGGGGATTGAGGTAATACATGCTGCTAGGGTGAATAAACTCGGAATCTTTTTGGGGAAAGATAAAATTTTGCACCTCGCTTTTTTCGCAATTCTTCATTTTGGTCCCCATTTTTTCCATCATTTCAGCCCCAAATCGATTTTTTTTTTTTTTCAAATTCATCCCTTTGATAGATTTCTGATGCAAAACCTGCTGGAAACGAACAACGCCCTAGTCTACATGGCACCTACATGTCAGCAAATCGTTTGTTTATCGAGCACATTTACATGAGGAAGCCATTAGAGGACGAAATCCAAGGGAAAAGAAGAATTACTAGTTGAGAGATTAAGATGAAGAAAGCACGGTACGTGGACAAAATAAAGAGTCGCAAATAATATGAGGACCAAAACGTATTTCTCTGTTTTCCTTAGTATACCAATTTTAGAGACCATTTGTAGTATACGTGGCCTTAGTTTTATAAAAACAATTTCCATTATTTAGGGTCTTGAGCGAGAATAATTCATACTCGTAGATTCGTAGTACTCGAACCAAAATGGAAACGACTAAAATCATCGGAATCTCTTTCTAACTGTCAGTATTTAACGTTCGTAAAGATATGAGATGTTCGTTTAAAGGAAATTTTAATTCCAACTGTAAAAATGAGTAAAGTAAAACCCTAAAGCAAAAAGCAAAATCCAGTCCAAACATTCCCCAAGTAAAAGCAAAAGGCTGTCGAATCCCCCTAGTAAAGCAAAAAATAAAAAATAAAAAAGTACGAGTCAAACTATTCTAATTCCATGCCCAGTTCCGTCTCTTTTTCTATATATTACGTCGTTATATTAATACTTCCATCTTATTTTCACTTTAATTACATCAATATATTCTTTTTGGATATTTTCGACGCACTTCATGTACTACTATCTTTTTATGGTAATTATTTATTTCAATTACGATATTAATATAAATCCAATTGTTTTGCATTTTGGAACTAAAAAAGAGCTGTATCTTCTACTATTCGAATGAAAAATCCATAACCATGGGATACATTGTTTCAAATCATTTTATGAAAATCTGTATGTTGTTGTATTATTTCTTAATCCAAAATAATATGCTTCCAAGCTACTAGTCTCTTTTTGTCATAAGTTGCATTTTTTTATTGAAATAATACTTTCGCTCCTGTAAAAGTTACATCATGATGTAATTAATGACCATTTGTTCAAGCAATATTTGCTTTAATTTACTTTGAAATAGTCAATGTATTATGAACAGACGTGAATTCCCCGCGGTGGCAATCTGCTATAGTACTAAAATCGCAAAATCAACTAGTCAAGCCCATTGGTGGCCAAAAATAGAAACTAATCTAGCCTACTATATATGCATGTACTGGCAAAACAGCAAATAAATGGGTGACACAATTATTGTTTAACAGCTACTCGTGCTGAAAAACTAATGGATGCAACATAAATCAAAGTTTTTTTTTTGGGGTGGGGTGAAGGGAGGTAATCCATAACTTTTGAAAGTTTACGGTCTAATGCGCAATAATGCCAAAGTTTAATAGGGCGATTATTGCTCAAAATTATAAAAATATATATTATAACATTATGTCCGACGCTCAACTATATAACAACGAAATTAATTTAAAAATTATAATGATAAAACTTTCATTTGTGCAGTTATTAAATTTATACAAAACAACATTTCAAATTGTGAAGAACATGTCAAAGGAACACCAAAGATTTTGAAATTATTTGAAATCATCCCCAATAAATTTTCGCCATTGGATTAAAAGATATATTTTAGTCCATGCAAATTTCAGAACAATATTTAACTTTTTACAATTTGTGTAGTTTTACCGAATTAGAGCATCAAACTGAAATTATACCAAACCAGTTTTCAAACCTGTGCATTCACATATATCTACTATATATTTATGAAGACGATATCGCACCTTGTTTAATGTATCCAGAAGAATCTTCTGTCTATAATGCTTCAAAGATGTCGCACGTCGTTTGATGAAGTCGCCACGGCCCCCTATTACGACTGAACTTGCCATTACGTTCTTTGCTTGCACCGAGTTCTCAGCCGTACATTCACTAATATTCAGCGTTTCCAAAGAAAATAATTTTTCTAGGCCTTCAATTTGACGGATCATTTTGCAT
Organism: Eucalyptus grandis x Eucalyptus urophylla; assembly: GCA_028830015.1. Classification (NCBI taxonomy): domain Eukaryota; kingdom Viridiplantae; phylum Streptophyta; class Magnoliopsida; order Myrtales; family Myrtaceae; genus Eucalyptus; species Eucalyptus grandis x Eucalyptus urophylla. Next base: position 40,036,222 of record CM054189.1, read on the forward strand.
CGTCTGATATCTAAAACTTTCAGCGACTTCAATTTTGAAAGATCAGGTAAACTGAGGCAATCACAGTCAGATAGAATCAAACTTCTCAGTGAGGTTAACTGGCCAATCCCATTGAGATTTTTTAGTTTGCATTTGGATATTTCTAGCCTCTTCAGGGCTTTAAGCCTTCCAAGCCCTTCAATCTCTTCTATAGCAGAGTGGTGGAGCTCGAACACTGATAACGTCTTGGGAAGCTCAGATACTTCTTTAAGGCTCCAACCAGGAAGGGTAGGCGTTTCGAGCTGAGGAATATCTGTCGGCTCAAACTTCAGCTTCATAACTTGCGAAAGAGACAATTCTAGTTTCCTCAGTTTAGGAAACGATATTGAGAAGGATGGTTTGTCAATCATTTGTTTCAAGCTGGACTCTGGCATTGGCTGTTTTGAGGGAGGTCGGCGTGCCTTCGGGTCCCCATCACTTAGGCACAGCACCTCCAATTCCTTCAAATCTTCAAGAAGGGGTATCGCTTTCATCCTTTTAGAACTCACACGGAGACAAATTAGAGAAGGGGGAAGCTTCGGCAACTCTTCAATTTCATTGCACTGGATTAAATCCAGGGTGAGAAGACCAGAGATGGTGGAGATTTCCGGGGGTAGGCTAGATATACTGGAATGCCCCAGCATCAATGATCTCAAATGACATAGTCCCTCGATATCACTGGGTATGGCCCCCTTCAAATTCCCACACCAGGAAGCATGGAGTTCTTCCAGATTGGTTAGATTCCCAATCTCCTTAGGAAATTCTCGAATGAAAGAAGAATCCATTCTCAGCACTCTCAAGCTTTTCAGATTTTTTATTGAGTCGGGGAGTTCAGATATACTAGAGGCCGATATATCCAACTCCTCTAATGACCAAATTTCACCGATAGAATATGGAAGTTCCTCCAAATAACGGCAATCCCTCAATGACAAGCGTCTTAGCTTCAGCAGCTTTCCCAGTGAGCTCGGGAGCTCAGAAATGTTTGCACCTTCTAATAAGAATTCGGAGAGAGCAGTCAGATAACAAATCGAACTGGGCAGGTGAGTCAATGGGAAGCACTTGGAGCCACTAAGAACTTCGAGTTGCTTCAAATTGCCTATGGAGATGGGGATCTGCCGTACAGAAGTCCCGTCAATAAAAAGTTCTTTCAGAGCTGTCGCACAACCCAGTTCCTCTGGCAACCTATGCAATCGGGAGCAAAACTTCAAATTCAGGGACACTAAACGTTTCAGATGGCCAATCGAAGGATGTAGCTTCACCAAACGAGAACATCGTTCAAGAATCAGGATTTCCAAATCTTTGTAATCAGAGAAGTCGGGAGTGATCAGTAAGTCAGAACAACCTGTAAGATTCAAAACTTTCAATTTCTCCATCTGCAAATCCAAAACAGAAAACCCCCACATGGTCAATTCCCAGATATATAATTCAAAAAAGCAAACATAAAACAACCAAATACTAAACCACCTTGATTTCAGCCCAACCTCCCCAATCTTCTGTGACTTTGCTCCAAGACAGATCAAGAATGACCAACTCTGTTAACAAAAAATTTTCTGCACTAAAATCCAGAGGACACCTTTGCCAACAGAACCACCTTAAACTAGCAAATGCAACTCCAAAGTTTCCGGAAAGTTTGGCATTATCCAACTTGAGAAACCGTAGTTCTGGCATCATCTCAAAATATTCAGCTGTGAAGTCAATGGGGAGAGCTTCAACGTTTTCCTTTCCCTACATTTGACAAAGTAACATAACATCAGAAGCTGTAAACCCAAATACCCATCCGAAAAAAGGATATTTCCTAGCCCTACGTGCTAAAGTGTACATGCATGATATGATTCCTTGAGAAAAAATGGAAAGAAAAAAAAAAATGTAGCCTGTAAGTCGAGGTGTTTGTTTTGCCGATAACAAACTGCACCAAAAGGTTTTTACCTTCTCCTGTATGTAAATTTTTCTCCCAATTGGATCTCCAGATCCCTCTTGCTCAAAAATTCTTTTGCCAAGGCGTCTCAGCAATCTGTGCATCTGCAATTCATTGTTTTCTCCAATTTTTGCCAGGGGCATCAGAATGCAACCAGAGGATGGATAACAATTGGGCCACATATATGAAGCAATTCGGGCATCCACACCAGAGATAAAACATGCTATGTCCAGAAATATATCTTTTTGCTGTTGATCTATTTCTTTGTAACATATATCCAGTATCTCTTCAAGGCCAACCGTAGTCTTTTGAGAACTCATAATACGCTTTTTCATTGACTTCTCCATCTTTTTCCATTCTTGTATTGATTTACCCCGCAAAAATGAACCAATGACTTCGACTGCTAATGGTAGTTTCTCTGTAGCATTGACAATGCGGCTTGAGAATCCATCATAATCAGGCATAGAAGATTGCATCCTGAATGCATGCTTGCAGAAAAGTTGAAAAGCTCGACCGTCATCCAACTCACTAACCATGTAGTTACAAGCCTTCTCGGGATCATACTCTTTGAGAATTCCACTATTTTTGGAAGTCACAATTATTCGACTACCTGGACCAAACCAATGAAGCTGGTCTCCTACAATAGCAATAAGATCGGATGGCCTTTCCACGTCATCGACAACTATTAGAACTCTCATTTCATGAAAAATATCCAGAAACAATTCTATTCTTTCATCAAACAAAGGATCTCTATGATCTCGTTCAAGGATATCACATATCAGCTTATTTTGCAAAAACTGAATACCACCGGGATTTTGTGTGGTTTCTTCGACCTCTGCGAGAAAGCTACAACTGTCGAAACAAGAAGAGATGCAGTCGTATACAGCCTTGGCAAGAGACGTCTTGCCAATTCCCTCAGTTCCATAGATTCCAATAATGCGCACCTCATCATTGACTTCCATCTCCAGTAAGTTGGTGATTTGTTTTACACGATCATCAATACCAACTACGTTTTGAACAGCTGCAATTGCATAATAATTCCTATCTGAGGTTTCCACGTCTGCTGGTCGCTCTCCAGCTTCATCTTCCATTTTCTTCATCCTCTGCAAGAAAAACAGAATTTCACCTGATCAGTCTCTCTTACAACATTGCTTCAGTTCCCCACATTGATACAAGATATTCATTTGTCATCAATTTTTTCTTGTCAATGCAAAAAAGTGCAAAAACTTATTCTAGCATACTGTGATACCTAAATTGACATCTAATCTACTACAATATTATTAATAAGGAAATTCAGCTAGTGATTTGATCTAATTATTATATTGGAAGTTGGATCTGCTTATTTACTGACCAGAAATTTGAACTTTTAAGAAAACTTGACATGCACACCACAACAATGGTCACTGTTAATTAAATTAGTTATGCTCTATTCTCTGAAGTGTAAGTGAGCATTATGGAAATAGGACTGACATCTTAAAATTCAGATGGTAGACTACTGTTATCCTACTAATGATTCTCTTCTTTATCGAATTCGAGACAAAAGTATGGAATCGATTAGTGTCATTTATTTTATCACTGCAAATAAAAGACAATTCTTTTCGAAAAATGACTTGTAGCAAAATGTATATAATTCATATTTTGACGAATAGATACCTCTCTTGGAAGTAATTTGCTTGGAGAAGACACTTCTCTTTGCATCTTGAGTGGCGTACTTTCCTGATGACGACCGTGTTCCATCATTTTCAATATTTTTTGCCACTCTGCTTCCTTTCTTCCATATAAATTTGAGCCAATCACTTTAATGGCCAAAGGAAGCCCTCCTATTCTTACAATAATTTCCTCAGATAATTTCAAGAATGCATTTGGAGGAGAGTTGCTTCTAAAGGCATGCTTGCTAAAAAGTTGAAGAGCATCAAGATCGTTGAGTTCCTTAGCTTCATAAAGCAAACAATGTTCAAATTGATCTTGGAATCCACTTAAAACACTTTTGTCTCTTGTTGTAACCACTATTCTACTTCCCGAACCAAACCATTCTCCCTTTGGTCCTAATGGCACAAGTTGCTTCCTTTGATCTACATCATCAAGGACAATAAGAACTTTCTTTCTACTGAATCTATCTCTGATAATATTCATGCATTGATCGATGCTAGAAAGCTCAACTCCTACGTCTCCAAGGATATCAAAGACAAGCTGCCTCTGCAAATTTAACAGACCAGAATCTTGTGATGCTCCTCGGATATCTGAAATGAAGCTGCAACTCTCAAAATCAGTAGATAGTTTGTTGTAAACAACCTTGGCAAGAGTTGTCTTGCCTATTCCAGCCTTCCCCAAGATTCCAATGAGCCTTCTGTCCTCAGATTCGACATTCAGCAAATCTACTACTTCATTCGCTGATTTTTCCAATCCCACTAAATGATCGAATACATGAACACAAGGCACCTGAAGCTTAACCGACACTTCCCGCACAATCAACTGTATGACTTCTCCGTGGCTATGTCAGGACACACAACATAATCAAGTAAATTATAAGATTGGTGGCAAAACTTGTATACTTGCAAGATCAAGCCATAACATGAAATTACAAAATTGATGCTGGAACCAGTGAACAAAAGAATATATACACGATTCTCCGGTCTCGTTCAATATAGGACAGTAAATTATAATGGTTATGTCGAGAAGGTAATCCTTCAATCTTGAGATAATGGCGTGTAGAATTCCATGCGATATTCCATCACAATTTTTGGTCCAGAACAAAAAACAAAGTTGTGGTCTTCAAATTATAATTTGTATTCAAGCAAAAGAAACAGAGAAAAAAGGGAAGATGGAGTTGAGTGAGTTAACATACCCCATGTTCTTGATGTCCCATCCCTTGATTCTAGCAACTTCTTTAAGTGCCTTCGCCCAGCGCTGCACAATCTCAACCCCACGCTTTTTTTCATGCAGAGAAAGTGCATCGCTGTATAATTTGGTTTCAAGCTTCACATCAGAAGGTTTCACGTCATAAAAAATGGGCATAACCTCCAGTTTCTCGGTTTTCCTACACTCCATCATGTGTTCCAACTCGCGCAGGCACCAGCTACTGGAGGCGTAGCCTCTGGAGAGGATGGGAATGCAGATTTTCGAGGCATCAATCGCCTGGAAAATCTGTGGGCCGATCTCTTCACCAGCGTCGATCCCCTGCTTTTCTATGGAAACACAGATTCCCTTACCTAGCAAGGCGTAATAGAGGCTATCTGTGAAGGTAAGGCGAGTATCCGGCCCTCGAAAACTCAAGAACACATCAAACTCAACTCCTGATGAGCCTTGGCTTGTGCATCTAGTTTCCGAAGAATGGCTCCTTCTTTTCATCTTAGCTGCACCTACTAAAACACTGAAAGTAATCACAAAAGATTTGACATGCTTTTCTCGTCGAAGAACACATGTAAAATCACACCATATTTTATAGTGATTTTATAAGACTTGTATGATGAAAAACGCAGTATGATGCATTCAAGGAAGTTGTAAGAACTCCGTCTGGAACAGGGGTAAAAGAACGATGGTCAGGTAGGAGAGCGAGGCTCTGTTTCAATTTCCACTGTGCTGCAACATTGATCAAGAGAAACGGCAGAGATATGAAGGATAAAGAAATGGCCATGGCCCCACAAGTTAAACGTAATTGAGAAGAAGCCAAGTCGAGTAGTAGTCTCAAAATATGGAGGAAAGTAGGACAGGCTAGTCAGTCCCCATCAAATTTAAGATCCCGAATTCCAAAGTATATTTGCAAAAATTACCGAGACTTTAGGAGTTAAAAAAAGACCAAGGCTGGTGGATGAGGCAAGAATCAAATGAAACGTTTGAGAAATGTTAGGGTGCGTTTGTTTGCGTTTCTGTTTAAAAATTGTTCCAGGGAACAGAAATAGAAAAAAGTGTTTCTGTTTCGGGGAACAATTTTTGAACAAAAAAACGCGTTTGGTAAACTTGTTCCGGGAATAAAAAATAAACAGAAACACGTTTGGTAAATTTGTATAATTTTTTTATTTCTTTTATTTTTTCTATTTTTTTCTTATTTTTTCTTATTTTTCTTTTTTCTTTTTCCTTTTTTCTTTTTTCTTCTTTTGGCCGGCGGCCTCGCCCAGCCACGGCGAGGCTCGCCGGCCCCCTCGCCGTCCCCCGGCGAGGCCGAGCCTCGCCGACCGCTGGGCGAGCTCGCCCAGGCCGGCGCGAGGTCGGCCTCGCCGGGGGACGGCGAGGGGGCCGGCGAGCCTCGCCGTGGCTGGGCGAGGCCGCCGGCCCTTGTCGGCCAGTCGCCGGCCATGGCCGAGGCCGGCGACCGGCGAAAGAGAAAAGAAGAAGAAAATAGAAACAAATTTTGTGTTTCTCAGATGTGTTTCTCATATGTGTTTCAGAAATAAGAAACACAAATTTTGTGTTTCTTATTTCTGTTTCTTTTTTGTTCCTGGAAACAAAAGAACAAAAAAGGAACAGAAACGCACCCAAACGCGTTTCTATTCCTTTTTTGTTCCTAGAAACAAAAAAACAGAAAAAGTGTTTAAAAACAGAAAAAAGAAACATAAACAAACAGGCCCTTACTCTATACATGTGGTGGTGCACACCTCACCAAGCTTGGAAACAAAAATCAACATGGTAATTTCATTCTAATCGCGTCACTAAATTCAGGTTTCTCATTTTTTCAATTGGTTACCTAACAAGTTAATTTGAGAGTACTCCTTGATCCAATCTTTTTTATTATAGAATTCCATGATCACAACTTCTCAATTAATGGTGCTTAGAATTGCACCGTCGTCCAAAAAAACAGACAAAAATGAATTAAGCCGTCATCTTTGTCTTTTGCATCCGAAAACATTATCATTTTTTCTAAAGTCTGCTCAAATTCACATCCATAATGCCCATCATCTCATCCAAATTTATTACGAATGTATTAGTTTTGGATTTTTGTAGTTAAAAAATTAGTTTATAATAAATTTATCATTAATGTACCGGTTTGGAATTTTTCGGGATATTAATCTTTGAATTTAGATAATAAAAAAAACTTGATATTCACTAAAAAATTGTGGATTTTCTTTTAAGAAATTAGGTCAGAAAATAATACAAGCATTACTTAAATGCGGTAGGTAATTAGGCCCTATTTGATTCAGCATTTGGGCTCTAAAAGGATTTGGCTAAATGCAAACGAGCTTGGTTTAATTTTTTGGACGACTTTGGCAAAATGTAATTGCATTTTCAAATGACTTTAAGGGCCTTTATCAAAAAGTAATTCCGGAAGTACTTTGGGAAGTTGCATTTTCAAACTGCAAGTCATGAGTACCGTTCATCTTCTTTGGAGAAAGAATAGAGACCGACAACCATTGGCCAAGGAGTTGCCCATGCCGACGACCATCACTTGAGGGGTCACGCAGCCCCCACGACCCAATCATTGCTTGAGGTTCGACGACAACCTTAGGCGACAATCGCCTGGGTTTGCGAGACCCAGACGCCCTCCTGGGTTGTGACCTCAGGCAAGGCCATTCGACGGCTAGATTTGGCCGCTGGAGGTATTAAAAGATTTTTTTTTTTTTTTTATAAAAAACTTAACAAAAATATAATTTTTACCGAACGGCATTTAAATCAAAGTTGTTTCATAATGTAGTATAAAATTACTATTTATCAAATGCTCTTTACATTTCAAAAAGATCTTTTAATCCAAAAGGACATTTGTCTAAAATCGAATCAAATGAACGGTATATCCATGACTGATATAATTTGGACCTTAGTCACGTTTTTTTTTTTTGGTTAATACCCTAAAAAACCCTAAACTGATATATCCATGACAAATTTACCCCAAATTATTTGTTTGACCATGAAAAACCCAAAACTGGTACATTTGTAACAAATTTACCCTGACTGACCATAAAAAATCATAAACTGGTATATTTATGATAAATTTACCCCAAACTAATTTATTCGACCACAAAAAACCTAAATTGGTAAATTTATGACAAATATACCCTCTGCAAAATTAGATTAATACCACAAAAAAATTACAAAAATTGTAAATTGTGACAAATAGAGCGTAAAATCCCAAATTGATATATCAATCAAATGCCACGTGTTATTTAACTTAATAATTTGACAGTAAAATTTAACGAAAATTAAGATAGGGTAAATTTGTCACAAATGTACTAATTTACGGTAAATTTATCAAAGGTATATCAGTTTGAGATTTTTTATGGTCAAAAAAATATTTTAAGATAAATTTATCACATGTGTACTAGATTAGGAATTTTCAAGACATTAATCGTTTTTTTATAAAGGCGTTAGGCTATCCACGTGAAGGAACTATTAAATTTTGGCCGGAAAGTAAAGCAAAAGAGAACGTATGCAAAAGCGGGTTGATCTACGGGTCGCCATGGATCCTTTCCATCGACTTTTCCTGGACCCAATCTACAAGCGAGTACAATATTTAGCTAAGTCGCGCGCGTGCGGTGCGGATAATGTCTCCGCCCGGACCGCACGTATGGCGCGTGAGTAGTGAGCGAAGAGAGAGAGAGAGAGAGAGAGAGAAACGGACGCTGGGTCACGTCGACGAGAAAAGACAGTGGCGGTGGGCGGTGGGCGGTGGACAGGAAAGGAGGATAAAGAGGAAAAGTAAAAGGCCGAAAAGGACTGGCTCCGCCAGAATTAACTTAAATTAAAATACTTTTGATGTTTACAGTGGAGCTCACGTTTCCATAAAGTGAAATACTGATATCGAGACCAAATGTACTGACTCTAAAATAAACCCACATTTTGATAAAGTTGGAAAATAAAAGGATAATTAAAATGCTCACTAGAAGTACAAAAGTTCCCTCAGCAAGAGGCAATCGATTACTTTTTTTTTATGATACAATTGTTTTGATATTGAATCCTAATGAATTGTTATCACAAATCACATTGAAATCACGTTTTGGTCAAATTAAACTTTTATTACGTAACCTAGCTAACCTCATATATTATATCATGTAGAATTCAAAATTCATGGTGTAAATAATCGAATATGTCTCTTGCATATAATTAACGCAAGGAGTTTCATTCCCTGTTGAGGTATTTAAAAATTTGAATCCCACATGCTTACAGATGGAACCTTTCCTTTCGGAATTTGTCAAAATCTTCAAGCAACGATTTTTCATTTGATTAAATTATTACCTTTGCGTACAGAGTGAGCTAGGAACTAGCTTTTGGGGACAATTACTACTCGCCCCCCAACGATTTTTGTTAATTTTCTAACTTGTCATCCAGATGTGTTGGTTAATCTTCTATTATTCAAAGTGGGCAGCCAAAATTCGACCCAAAAAAAAAGAAAAAAAGTGGGCAGCCAATTAGAAAGAAGTCCTTTTGTTTTGATGGGCCTCTTAGGGCCCGTTTGTTTGTATTCTTTTTTTTTTGTTTTTAAACACTTTTTCTGTTTTTTTGTTCTTTTGTTCCCAGGAACAAAAAAAAAACAGAAACAAGAAACACAAAATTTGTGTTTCTTGTTTCTGAAACACTTTTGAGAAACACTTTTTTTTTCTTTTTTATCTTATTTTCTTGTTCTTTTCTCTTTTGGCCGGCGGCCTCGCCCAGCCACGGCGAGGCTCGCCGGCCCCTAGCGAGGCCGAGGCTCGCCGTCCCCCGGCGAGGCCGAGGCTCGCCGTAGCTGGGCGAGGGTCGGCCTCGCCATGGCTGGGCGAGCTCGAGCTCGCCCAGATCCGGCGAGGCCGACCTCGCCCAGCGGCCGGCGAGCCTCGGCCTCGCCGGGCCACCGCCAGGCGACGCCGACCTGGCGGTGGCCCGGCGAGCCTCGGCCTCGCCTGGCGGTGGCCCGGCGAGCCTCGGCCTCGCCTGGCGGTGGCCCGGCGAGGCCGCGCCTCGCCCGCCGCTGGGCGAGCTCGGCCTTGCCGGATCAAGGCGAGGCCGACCTCGCGCCGGCCTGGGCGAGCTCGATCTCGCCCAGATCCGGCGAGGCCGAGCTCGCCCAGCGGCCGGCGAGCCTCGGCCTCGCCGGATCTGGGCGAGTCGGCGTCGCCTGGCGGTGGCCCGGCGAGGCCGCGCCTCGCCCGCCGCTGGGCGAGCTCGACCTCGCCGGATCAAGGCGAGGCCGACCCTCGCCGGCTGGTCGCCGGCCAAGGCCTTGGCCGGCGACCGGCCAAAAGAAGAAAAAAAAATGAAAAAGAAAATAAGAAAAAAAGGAAAAATAAGAAAAAAATAGAAAAAATAAAAGAAATAAAAAAATTATCCAAATTTACCAAACATGTTTCTGTTTATTTTTTATTCCCGGAACAAGTTTACCAAACGCGTTGTTTTGTTCAAAAATTGTTCCCCGGAACAGAAACACTTTTTTCTATTTCTGTTCCCTGGAACAATTTTTAAACAGAAACACAACCAAACGCGCCCTTAGCTACCCAAACTGATTTGCCTCTCTTGGAGAACGAATTTGAGATGGGCCAGCTTCCTCTTGCAATCTTCAATCCAGGCCCTCACGTCCCAAGGGCTTTGGTCAGCTTTGCTTCCCTCTTCTCACGTTCCTTTTGGGGTTCCATCTCAAAAAAATTCGTGTTCATCGCGAGTGCATTGTCAATAACTAGGCTTGATTCTGATCGGCGGGACTGGAAGATGTGGGCATTTCGTGCTTTCCGAATAAACCACAGTATCCCCGCGAGTTCCTCATTTGAATGTAGGTCTATGCTTGATTCAATACATTCCCTGATCCATTGATCCATTCTGGTAATGTTCTGGTTCGAAATTTGACTGTGTAGTCTTGAATCCGACCACATGGTTCCTATACAATGACAAAGGAGGAGGATGTGCTCTATCGTTTTTGGAGCTTCGTGAGATGAAGGGCACATGGGGTCAGCTAAGATTTTCTTCTCGAAGAGATACTCTCTTGTGGGTATAGTGTTTTGGGATACAACTCCACACAAAGAAATAAATTGTGGGGAGGGTGTTCAATTTCCAAATTTTCGTCCAGTGTTCCGGGTGTCTGATAGGATAATGAGGCTTGGTCGGTTTGCTGCTGTTGATTCGTTTAAGTATGGCCTGTTACTTGCACTTTTAGCTGAGTTGATCCCACACTTGTTCCTAATCCATACCAGCATATCGTCTTTTGAAGTTCTGCCGGATATTTTTATGGTCAGATGTTCACAAACTTTGCTCAAGTTAATGAAAGTACTAGATGTACATAGAAGAGAGGAGTTAGACCAAAAGAAAAAAAAAATGGAAAGTACTAGTATTTTCAAACAAAAGAAAAATTGCTGAAAATGTTAATGTAATTTTTGAAAGGATTTCGTATCACAATGTAAAGTTACGAAAACAAGTCAGCATTATATGCAATGACTTTTAATGAATTTTTATTTTCAATTGAGCAAAATTTAATTATAGCTTACTGCGTTTAAGTGAATAAGTTACACTGTACAAAACATTTTGTTTTTTAAAAGAGTAAATTGAATAATGAAAGGATAAAAATGAGATATGCGTCATATATAAAATAAATATATTTCTTGCTAATGTCGAATTTGCTTAACATAAACTCATAATGAATTTAATAGCTGAAAAACCGAAAAACATTATTTAGAAAATAGTGTGTATATGCACGCACGCCTGTCTATATATATTTTTTGCTGTTAAATTTCTCATACTCTAAATAAAGAATATTTCCTACAAGAAAATTTATTTTAGTAAGATAAAATTAAAATAAATTGGTTTACAATAGATCAGCAAAGATTAAAGATTCAAGAAACTCTTGAATGTTAACTGATTTGATGTAAGTAATTTAACTCAGCGTATACAGGAATTTCTTATCATGAATTCAATTTACAAAAGCTAAAGATATATGTTGTTAAGTCGGTAAACTATCAATAGTTTAATAGCCTAATTTGTTCAAGCGATGTCATTTAATGTAATATAGAAACATTATACTGAATAAAGAATTCACTTAATTTGGAAAAGCATCGCACAAATTTAAAAAATCATAGACTATTTAAAACATAACAAATTGTGTTTTTGTCAATTTGAGGTTACAATAAAAGTAAATAATCAATGAATAAAAGCTGTATATTTATAACATGAATATATTGTCGTTTCACAGTCAAGTAGTTCTGAAATCCATTTACAAGAAATTTAAAATGAATTCATAGAGTCAAAAGACTTAAGAACTAAAAATAATTCAACACGTAGCATTATAATTCATAGAAATTCATATAAATACAAAGTAGATTTATTTTTCATCAAAAGAAAATTTCATTCATTTGCCATAATCAAACATGAGGGGAATATGGAAAAATTCCAAGCAAAACAAATCCCAAAAAAGCTGTAAAACAAAGCAAAATCCAGAAGATAAACACGCTCTTGTCCCAAAAGGCCAGATTTGTCATAACATTAAAAATCAATCCGCGATCGATCACTGAAACTGTTAATGATGGGCATACACCAAGATTTTTACCTCCAGAAACTACGTCTTGCAATATGTACCTAAATTCAATGTCCTTAACACTATCACTGTACACATCTAAGAAACTCTTAGATTTAGATCTATAGCAAAATCAAAAGAGAAAAGCTTTCACCGAATCTCGGAGAAGTCATAGAACCATGTTCGAGCCATCTTGCTGGCTGGACTAGTGATGATGTTCTTACGAAATTTTCAGCTGCAAGTAGATTTATTCATCACAATGACTGAAGAAAAGCAACATCAACAAGCGAAAAAAGATGCCAAACAAGATGAAAAAAACTCCCATATTAGATCGGAAGATAAAAAATAAGGAAATCAAAGCCTAAAAAGAAAAGCAGAGCAAAGTAGGATCTTAGCTTCATAAATTTAAGTTGAGAGCCCAAGGATGAAGTTTTTTTGAGGGAGGGTTTCTTTGGGAAAGAGAGTTTGCCGACGGAGAGATTAGGTTTTTGAAAGAGAGCTCACAATAAATTGCCGCAAACAAAGTAGAATTGAAAAGGGGATAATAGCATAAATAGTTGCTGAATTTTAGTTCAATGTATTGATTTTTAATTTATCAATGTAACCAATAAAATTTGGCTCAATATGTAATACCATCTTTGAACTTTTAATTGGTTCAATATAGTCCATCAACTATTGTTAAGGTTCTTCGTAGTCCTTCTGTTTGTGTCATTTTCACATAGTTTAGGTATTAAAATAAATATTTATCAATAGTTCATGGATCACATTAAATAAATTAAAAATTTATAATGAAATTGCACGTTGGGTCAAAATTCAAGGAGTATATTGAAAAAATTAAAGTTTCAAGAATGATGTTGCACAATGGACCTTAGTTTGGGGACCGTTGGTGTGGAATCCCAAAATTCAATGACAAGCCATAAGGTGTGTTAAAGTCTTTAATTATGTGATAAAATTTCCTAAGGTTTATGTTTTAGCCATTAGTCTTTTTTTTTTTAAGAATAGATGATGTGTGCATATGATTGTGAAAATTTAAATTTGATAGATTATGATAATAATCTATGCTTGGCCATGCACTTTATAAATTAAATTTCAATAAAAAAAAATGTCACAAGACTTTGGCCATGTGGAATTTAAAATTTAAAATTTGAAATCTATAAAAGAAAAGAATTGAAAGTGTTTAAAGGTGAAATTTAGGATTTTAAATTTAATTGGGCCTTAAGCCCAAGAGTGGATTTTAATGGGCCAAGATAGCCGGCCCAATAGGAACCCATGGAGGGGCTGTCGCCGGCCCATTTAGGCCCAAGGAGATGTGGCCGTCGGCCACAAAAGAAGGCCCAAGAAGAGGAGGCCCAAGCCCATCATGCAAGTATTATAACAAGTGGCAAGAAGAAGGCCATGCATTGGCCATTGGTGAGGCAATCTCATGATTGCTAATGATGGGATTTAAGGGAAATAAAAGGGAAGAGAGAGATAGTGAGAGAGAGAGAGTTGTGCGAGAGAGAGGGAGAGAGAGAGTTGTGCGAGAGAGAGGGAGAGAGAGTGGCCGAGAGAGAGAGTTGTGCGAGAGAGAGGGAGAGAGAGTGGCCGAGAGAGAGAGGAGGAGGAACCGCCGTCCGTCCGCCGTGTGCCGCCGTGATTCGCTGCCTTACGCCGTCGACCGACCGGTCTAGAGGCAAGTGGGAGTCCTCTAGCTTCTCTTGCATGTGTGTATGATGCTTGCATGTTAAATTCTTGGGTGTTAGGTGAGAAAAACCGAAGCATGGTCGATTTATGTGTGAATGGTGTGGCTGTTCTTGCTCGTACCCTGTGAGTCAGAATGTTGTTTGAGCTTGCATGTGTGTTTAGAGTCCGATTTGGGCTTCTATTTCTTCATGAAAGTTGTAGCTAACATCTTTTAATACAACATACTAAAATTTCGTGGAAAATTATGGATATTTGAGGGGTTAAAGTCTCATCCTACGGAGACCCCAGATCTGGAAAGATTTTACTGACCTTTGGTTGGATTTGTGGTTGCATGTTGGTTTGTGTTGAGAATCTCACTTCGATTACTTGATGAAAGTTGTAGGGGACATCTTAAAATATAACATAATCAAATTTGAAGTGAAATTAACAAGAATAGCCTAGTAAATCAACTATATCTTGAAGACGGTGATTCTGGTGATGTATTCCGAGACACCCGAGACTTCATGGACATAGATGATGACCATAATATGGTTATTTGACTTGGATATCTTCATGAAACTTGTATAGGACATCCTTATGTATAACATATCCAAATTCAGAGAAAACGAAAGAGAATAGGTAGGTTAAAACTCAATATTTCGGAGAAGTATACACTGGACGATGCGGTAATGGATCCAGAAGCTTCGTGAGACTGTATAAAATAATATAAAAAGAATCTGGCTTGGAGTTCTTCATGAAAGTGGTACGAAAATGTCTTGGATATAACTCAGTAAAATTTCATAATTTTTGGAGGCCATATGGATATTTTAATTGAATTTCTTCGAAAACCGTGCGTTCTGGTTTCATCCGAGAATCATAGGATGTTTTGTGAAAATGGTGAGATTGTGTAAAATTCAATTTGGCCATGAATTTTGCATGAAATTGTCATCCTATTGGTTTTTTTAATGATTGCTTGAATTTTTATTGAATTTAAAATTTATATAAAAAATAATAAAATAAAATAAAATAATAAACTAAAATAAAATAAAATGGATTATTTTATTGGCCATAAATTCCATAAATGATTACACCATGTAGCATGTATAATAAGATATTGGTGTATGTATGACATTGAATTGTGATGCATGCGTGAATCCTATGCCGAGTATGACTTGTTTGATGTCACGCCATATGCCATGTTAAATTGAGATCAAAATAATGGTAAATGTGAATAATGATAAGTGAGGAGGTGGTTGTGGTGGAGGATAATGCCCGGAATGTATAGAGATGCATTGCCGGATGGCCCTGGGAGATTCAGGATGCTCGGAATGTGGGGGTGCCGAAAGCCCTTACGAAGGTTTCTGCCCGAAGGGAATGCCTCATGATGTCAGTTGGGATGCGAGATGCCCGGAATGTGGGGGGCTGGATGCCCGGTGGCCTGGGATGGCTGAATGTCGGAAGCCTCGGAGGTCTTTGCCCGAGGGGATGATGAAATTGATGATTTAAGGAATGGGTGATGTGGTGATCAAATTGAAAGCTAAAAGTGGAAATTAAACCATGGCATGGCATGCATGATATGCATGATGATGATATATGATATGCATGATGATATGCATGATGATGATAATGATGATGATATATGATATGCATGATGATGATGAGGATGATGATGATGATATGTGATGTGAAATAATGATGATCACCCATGGCATGACATGCATGATATGCATGATGATGATAATGATGAT
The DNA here is from genome assembly GCA_028830015.1 of Eucalyptus grandis x Eucalyptus urophylla. NCBI lineage: Eukaryota > Viridiplantae > Streptophyta > Magnoliopsida > Myrtales > Myrtaceae > Eucalyptus > Eucalyptus grandis x Eucalyptus urophylla. Next base: position 40,051,964 of record CM054189.1, read on the forward strand.
GATATATGATATGCATGATGATGAGGATGATGATGATGATATGTGATGTGAAATAATGATGATCACCCATGGCATGACATGCATGATGATGATGATGATGATGATGATGATATGTGATGTGAAATAATGATGATCACCCATGGCGTGACATGCATGATGATATACACGATGATGATAATAATGATGATATATGATATGGCACGATGACATGTGTAATGTGATGATGTCATGATGATGATGACATGTATAATATAATGATGCCATGACGATAATGACATGTGTGATGTGGTGATGTCATGATGATGATGAAATGTATGATATAATGATGCCATGATGATGATGACACGTATGATATGATGATGCAATGTTAGTATGCGCATGGCTTCAAGGTAAGTAACGCCTGCAATGCATGTATGATTTACATGATGCATTGAGTTGTTATTGGATTTCTTTACCTGCTGAGTGGTTGTACTCACCTCTTTTGGGAACCAACATTTCAGATTAGCAGTATGCCGCTTTCTGCCGTCACGCGGGGTGTATTTTACGGGTCACCGTCCGACGTCGAGGTAGAGTGTGAGGAGTATAGTTGTCCTTCTGTGCCTGGACTGACATACATACGTGTGCGCTGTTTTGTCTCGTACGACATAGGCCTGGCTGGGGGCCCGATTGTCCAGGAGTTTGTCTCCGTCCACGTTCACCGCGATGGGGGTGATGAAAGGGATGCTGCCACCGCCGCCGCCTGACGCATCGGACTGGGTGTGAGGCCTGTGCGTGACAAGTAGGGGCTGTTTCTTTTTGGATAGATAGCCGACACTTATGATGGGGGTTGTACACGTGAGATGTAGAGGGTCGAGGGTTCTTTTTTGAGGTTTTAGGCTGGACATGACTGAGTCCTAGCTTTTGCTTTTTGATGTACCGACTCAAAAGAAGTCTCATTTTGAAAATATATGTAAATAAAGTATCGTGGCTTGTCTATAAAATCATGATAATTAGTGGTGTGTATTTGTATCATGGTTGGTAGGGGAGAGATGGTGATGTTTTAATTTGCTTCTGCTAGTGAGTCGCGCTAGGACCGTTTTGTTTTGTTTTTTTTATTTAAAAAAATGTGTCTATGAATTACGACGCTTCTTCTAAGGACAAAGGTAATAAGGTGTAATATTGGCGTTGGTGGCGACCTACGAAGGGTTCGGGGTGCCATAGCCGCCCTTTTTGGTATCATAGCGAATGGTTATAGGTGGAGTGATAAGGAGCCTAATTTGGAAACTGAGGAACATGATGACAATGCACACCATAGGATATAAAACGAAATAATTGAATAACGGGTGATGAGAATTCACTCGTAGATCCCTAGTAGTTTACTTTGAATTGCCTTTAGGTACCAGTAACATGTATATGTTACTTATGTAGTAGTAGTAGTTGCTTTGAGTGGAGGCAGTGAGTCTCAGATTATTCCTGAGGCAATGCTTGGAAATTGCAGGAAAGTCATGGTGCGAGCTGGAAGTGCTCATCCATCGAGGGCTGAAGCCTCTGCTGCAAGGGCTGAACCCCGAATGGAAGACATCCTGCAGACATTAGCCAATATTGGAAATCTGATGGAAAGGCAGGCGCAGCAACAGCCCGGAGCAGAATGCCGTACTCAAGGACTAGTGGAGCAGAATCTGAAGCTGAAGCCACTTAAGTTCAATGGAATGGGAAGTCCTGAGGAGGCAGAGCAATGGATTGATGGAATGGAATGAATTTTCCGGCTGTTGGACTACACTGATGCTGAGAAAATAGTTTTAGCAGAATACCAGTTGGAGGGAAATGCGAAGTTTTGGTGGAGAGCTTCAAAGGACATAATCTTTCCACCAGGTACTTATGTGAGTTGGGAGGAGTTTGTTAGGGCTTTCAATAGGAAGCATTTCTCTGATTGTGCTAAGGATAGGAAGATTACAGAATTTGTTCAGCTAGAACAAATGGGGTTGACGGTAGATCAGTATGAGGCTAGATTTTCTGAATTGTCTAGATATGCTCCTAGATTGATTGAGGATCAGGAAGAGAAGGCTAAGAGATTCCTAAAAGGATTGAGGACTGACATCAGAAAGCAACTGGTGCCTTTGAACATAAGAGATTATAATGAGATTTACGAAAGGGCACAGTTAGTGGAACAGGAATTGTTGAGAGAGCGGTCAGAGTTTAAGAAACCGTTGAATTTTAATGATGTGAGAAAGGGTAAGAGACCTTATTCTGGTCAAGGTCAGACCTGGAATGTGAAGAAGAAAAGTAACTTTGGGAATTTGGAGGGGCAAGAAGTGGTCAGAATATAGGGAAAACACCCTATCAGCTTGGTATTTGTCAGAAGTGTAATGGACGCCATGGCCCAGGACCTTGTATTGGACAATTGAAATGTTTTGGTTGTGGACAAGTGGGTCATCTTAGGAGAAATTGCCCACAAGAGAGGTCGCAAGTGAGTGTTGGCTCGGTGCGACAGGGATATCAAAGTGCTGTTAGGTCAAACCCACAAGGAAATCCTCAGAGAACACCTGCACAAGGAAGGGTGTATGCGATCACCCAGGAGGAAGCGGAAGCTTCCAAAAATGTTATCTCAGGTACGATCCTTATCAATGGTGAAAAGGCATATGTATTGTTTGATACGGGTGCAACGCATTCGTTTGTGTCTGAAAGATATTGACGTTTGAATAAGATAAAAGTTATGTCTCTTGAAACGCCTCTGTGTTTCCACGCCTTTAAAGGATATGTTATTGTCTACGCTGGTGTGTGGAAATTGTAAGATATCAATGGGAGGAAAGGACATGGAAATAGATTTGGTTGTAATGGTTATGTATGATTTTGACGTTATTATAGGAATGGACTGGCTTCGTAAGTATTGGGCTAGAATGGATTGTTATAGAAGAGTGATTCAATTTGTTTTACCTGATCAGTCTAGTTGTGAATTTTTAGGAGGTTAGACCCATCTTTCTGTAGCACTTATTTCGGCAGTAGAAGCCTGTAAGTTACTTGACAAAGGATGTCAAGGGTACCTAGCCATAGTTAGAGATTATGCAAGGGAGGAGCCTAAACTTGAGGAAGTTCGTGTAGTTAACGAATTTCAAGATGTATTTCCTGAGGAATTGCCTGGATTGCCGCCAGAGCGGGAGATTGAATTTGAAATTGAATTAATGCCTGGAACAGGACTAATATCAAAAGCCCCATATAGGATGGCCTTAGTTGAATTGAAGGAGTTGAAAGTACAACTGTAGGAGTTGCTTGACAAAGGATTCATTAGACCAAGTGCTTCACCTTGGGGTGCACCGGTCTTGTTTGTGAAAAAGAAAGATGGATCGATGCGCTTGTGTATTGACTATAGGCAGCTAAATCAGGTGACCATTAAGAATAAGTATCCTTTGCCTAGAATTGATGACTTATTTGACCAACTCCAGGGAAGTTCGGTCTTCTCAAAGATTGACTTGAGGTCGGGATACCATCAGTTAAGAATTAAGAAGGAGGACATTCCTAAGACTGCGTTCAGAACTCGTTATGGACACTACGAGTTCCTTGTTATGCCATTTGGATTGACTAAGGGCCTGTTTGGTAACCATCCCAACAGTGCCAAATTCTGATTCTTTGTTCCCGGAATCAGTTTCGGCCTAGAATCGCGTTTGGTAAATTTTTTGTTCCCGGGAACAGATTGGGAATAGAATCAAGAATAAAAAAAAAGTTGATTCTTGTTCCGAGAACGAATTTGAGAATCAAAATCAATAAATTTTCTTCTTCCCTTCGGCCATCTCGCGACCGCCATCCACCATCGCTTGCCACCGCCCGCCACCGTCCGCCACCGCCGGCCGCCGCCACCGTCGGCCGCCGCCACCTCCGGCCGCCGCCGGCCGCCGACCGCCACCACCTCCGGCCGCCGCCGCCGCCACCGCCGGTCCGGCGAGCTCGCCGGAGGCTCGCCAGACCAGGGCGAGGTCCGGCGAGCTCGCTGGAGGCAAGCCCAGCCACCGGCGAGCTCGCCGAAGGCTTGCCCAGCCACCGGCGAGCTCGCCGAAGGCTTGCCCAGCCACCGGCGAGGCTCAGCCTCCCCAGATCTGGCGAGGCCGAGCCTCGCCGGTGGCCAGGCGGGCCTCGCCGGGACTGGGCAGGGGCTGGGCGACCCTCGCGACACCCAGCCCCACCGGTGGCCAGGCGAGGCTCGCCCAGCCCCACCGGTGGCCAGGCGAGGCTCGCCCAGCCCCGCCGGTGGCCTGGCAGGCCTCGCCCAGCCCCGACGAGGTCGGCCTGGCCACCGGTGGGGCTCGGCCTCGCCAGATCTGGCTCGGCCGAGCCTCGGCGGGGCTAGGCGAGCCTCGCCCGGCTGCCGGCGAGGCTCGGCCGACGAGGGCCCACCTCGTCGAGGGCCGGCGACGCTCCGGTGAGGTCGCCGGCCCTCATCTGGCCGGTCGCTGGTCCGGCGACCGGCCAGAAGAAGAAGAAGAAGATGAGAAAAAGAAAAGAAAAAAGGAAAAAAAAAGGAAAATCAAAATAAAAAAATGAAAAAATGAAAAAAAGAAAAGAAAACAAAGGAAAAAAGTAAAAAAAATTATTTAAAAATTAAAAGAAATTGATTTGGAACAGAATTAATGAACACGGTACCAAACGCAATTCTATTCCAGAATCAGAAATTTTGGACAATTACCAAACAGCTTAAAATGCTTAGAATCAGTTCCCGGGAACAGAATCAAAAAGAATCAATTCTGATCAGAATCAGCTCCCGGGAACAGAATCGTTACCAAACGCGCCCTAATGCACCGGCTGCATTTATGGATTTGATGAATAGAATATTTCAGCCTTATTTAGACCAGTTTGTGATTGTTTTTATTGATGATATTCCGGTATATTCAAAAGGGCCTAAAGAGCATGAGCAACATTTGAGAATAGTTTTGCAGACTCTGAGAGAGCATAAGTTGTATGCCAAGTTTAGTAAGTGTGAGTTTTGGCTGGACCAAATAATATTTCTATGGCATGTGGTGTCAGGAAAAGGAATTGCAGTAGACCCAGCAAAAGTTGAAATGGTAGTAAATTGGCCGAGACCAACGACACCTACTGAAATACGAAGTTTCTTAGGACTGGCTGGTTATTATAGAAGGTTCATTGAAGGATTTTCACGATTGGCAGGACCCTTAACTAAATTGACCCGAAAGAATGTAAAATTTGAGCGGAATGGGGAATGTGAAAGGAGTTTCCAGGAGCTCAAAAGGAAATTGACTTTGGCTCCAATTCTGACTATACCTACTGGACTTGATGGTTTTATAGTGTATAGTGATGCATTTCACAAAGGACTAGGATGTGTGTTGATGCAGCATGGCAAAGTTGTAGCCTATGCATCCAGACAATTGAAACCCCATGAGCTGAATTATCCGACGCATGATCTAGAACTAGCAACTATAGTGTTTGCCTTGAAGATATGGAGACACTATTTGTATGGGGAAAAGTTTGAGATTTATACGGATCATAAAAGTTTGAAGTATATGTTCTCACAAAAAGAGTTGAACATGAGACAAAGGAGATGGATGGAGTTCTTGAAGGATTATGACTGTGAGATAAGATATCATCCAGGAAAAGCGAATAGAGTAGCGGATGCTCTTAGTCGTAAGTCGGCTATGGAAATTGCTAGTTTGAGAATGGCAGAATGGGAGTTGTTAGAATCTGTAGCAAATTCAAAATTTAAATTGGAAATGAATTGTCTTACTGGCATGCTTAGTGCATTAAGGATTGAGCCGGAGATTATCCAGAAAATTAAAATCCTGCAAGAATCTGACCCAGAGATTTTGAAAGTGAAAGATGCTGTATCTTTAGGAAAAAGATCAGAATTCCAAATCTCTGATGATGGAATAATAAGATGTCAATGACGACTTTGTGTTCCCGACAATGAAGAATTGAGGAAGGAAATTCTATCGGAGGCACATAAGAGTAATTATAGTATCCACCCAGGTAGTACAAAGATGTACAGAAATTTGCGTCAGCAATTTTGGTGGAATGGTATGAAGGCAGATACGGCTAAGCACGTTTCTCAATGTTTGACGTGCCAGCAAGTAAAAGCGGAACATCGTAAACTCGCAGGACTTTTGAGACCATTAGACATTCCAGAATGGAAATGGGAACATATAACGATGGACTTTGTGCAAGGATTGCCAAGGACATCAAGTAGTCATGACTCAATTTGGGTGATAGTGGATCGTTTGACTAAATCGGCTCATTTCTTAGCGATTCGTATGGACTACCCAATGGATAAGTATGCGGACATGTATGTAAGTCAATGGTACGCTTACATGGTGTTCCAGTGACCATTACTTTAGATCAGGATTCGAGGTTTACTTCGAACTTTTGGCGAAGTCTTCAAGTTGCGTTAGGGACTAAGCTTCAATTTAGTACTGCTTTACATCCCCAGACCGATGGACAAACAGAAAGAGTAATCCAGATAGTGGAGGATATGTTAAGGGCTTGTGTAATTGATTTCAAAGGAAATTGGGATGAAAGATTGCATTCGGTAGAGTTTGCCTATAACAATAGCTTTCAGAAAAGTATAGGCATGGCTCCCTATGAGGCATTATATGGAAAGAGATGTAGGACTCCTGTCTGTTGGAGTGAAGTAGGTGAAAGGAAGTTGACAGGACCTGAACTGGTACAAGTTACCACTGAGGTTGTTGAAATTATTAGAGAAAGACTTAGAACAACTCAGAGTAGACAGAAAGGCTACGCAGATAGGCGTAGAAGGCCTTTGGAATTTAGTGTAGGAGACCATGTATTCCTTAAGGTATCTCCAATAAAAGGAATATCTCGATTCAGGATGAAGGGTAAGCTAAGCCCTAGATTTGTTGGACCTTTTGAAATACTTGAGAGGATAGGAGATGTAGCTTATCGTTTAGCGTTACCTCCTAAATTAGAAAATCTGCACGATGTGTTTCATGTATCGATGTTGAGGAAGTACCAGCCGGATCCTGGTCACATACTCGATCATGAAGCCATCAAAATGGATGAGAGAGTAAGGTACATTGAAGAGCCTGTGTAGATATTGGACCGAAAGGAGCAATTTCTTAGGACCAAGAAGATCCCATTGGTTAAGGTGTTATGGCGACATCATGATATGGAGGAAGCCACATGGGAAAGTGAGGATCAAATGAAGGAAAAGTACCCCTATTTGTTTCAAGAAGGCGCGAGTGGTGTTTGAATTTTGAGGACGAAATTCTCTAAGAATGGGAGAGTTGTGGCATCCCAAAATTCAATGACAAGCCATAAGGTGTGTTAAAGTCTTTAATTAGGTGATAAAATTTCCTAAGGTTTATGCTTTAGCCATTAGTCTTTTTTTTTTAGAATAGATGACGTGTGCATATGATTGTGAAAATTTAAATTTGATAGATTATGATAATAATCTATGCTTGGCCATGCACTTTATAAATTAAATTTCAATAAACAAAATGTCACAAGACTTTGGCCATGTGGAATTTAAAATTTAAAATTTGAAATCTATAAAAGAAAAGAATTGAAAGTGTTTAAAGGTGAAATTTAGGATTTTAAATTTAATTGGGCCTTAAGCCCAAGAGTGGATTTTAATGGGCCAAGATAGCCGGCCCAATAGGAACCCATGGAGGGGCTGTCGCCGGCCCATTTAGGCCCAAGGAGATGTGGCCGTCGGCCACAAAAGAAGGCCCAAGAAGAGGAGGCCCAAGCCCATCATGCAAGTATTATAACAAGTGGCAAGAAGAAGGCCATGCATTGGCCATTGGTGAGGCAATCTCATGATTGCTAATGATGGGATTTAAGGGAAATAAAAGGGAATATAGAGAGAGTGAGAGAGAGAGAGTTGTGCGAGAGAGAGGGAGAGAGAGTGGCCGAGAGAGAGAGGAGGAGGAACCGCCGTCTGTCCGCCATGTGCCGCCGTGATTCGCCGCCTTACGCCGTCGACCGACCGGTCTAGAGGCAAGTGGGAGTCCTCTAGCTTCTCTTGCATGTTTCTAGCTTCTCTTGCATGTTTGTATGATGCTTGCATGTTAAATTCTTGGGTGTTAGGTGAGAAAAACCGAAGCATGGTTGATTTATGTGTGAATGGTGTGGCTGTTCTTGCTCGTACCCTGTGAGTCAGAATGTTGTTTGAGCTTGCATGTGTGTTTAGAGTCAGATTTTGGCTTCGATTTATTCATGAAAGTTGTAGCTAACATCTTTTAATACAACATACTGAAATTTCGTGGAAAATTATGGATATTTGAGGGGTTAAAGTCTCATCCTACGGAGACCCCAGATCTGGAAAGATTTTACTGACCTTTGGTTGGATTTGTGGTTGCATGTTGGTTTGTGTTGAGAATCTCACTTATATTCCTTGATGAAAGTTGTAGGGGACATCTTAAAATATAGCATAATCAAATTTGAAGTGAAATTAACAAGAATAGCCTAGTAAATCAACTAGATCTTGAAGACGGTGATTCTGGTGATGTATTCCGAGACACCGAGACTTCATGGACATAGATGATGACCATAATATGGTTATTTGACTTAGATATCTTCATGAAACTTGTATAGGACATCTTTATTTATAACATATCCAAATTTCAGAGAAAACGAAAGAGAATAGGTAGGTTAAAACTCAATATTTCGGAGAAGTATACACTGGACGATGCAGTAATGGATCCAGAAGCTTCGTAAGACTGTATAAAATAATATAAAAAGAATCTGGCTTGGAGTTCTGCATAAAAGTGGTACGAAAATGTCTTGGCTATAACTCAGTAAAATTTCATAATTTTTGGAGGCCATATGGATATTTTAATTGAATTTCTTCGAAAACCGTGCGTTCTGGTTTCATCCGAGAATCATAGGATGTTTTGTGAAAATGGTGAGATTGTGTAAAATTCAATTTGGCCATGAATTTTGCATGAAATTGTCATCCTATTGGTTTGTTTAATGATTGCTTGAATTTTTATTGAATTTAAAATTTATATATAAATAATAATAATAATAATAATAATATAAAATAATAAACTAAAATAAAATAAAATGGATTATTTTATTGGCCATAAATTCCATAAATGATTACACCATGTAGCATGTATAATAAGATATTGGTGTATGTATGACATTGAATTGTGATGCATGCGTGAATCCTATGCCAAGTATGACTTGTTTGATGTCACGCCATATGCCATGTTAAATTGAGATCAAAATAATGGTAAATGTGGATAATGATAAGTGAGGAGGTGGTTGTGATGGAGGATAATGCCTGGAATGTATAGAGATGCATTGCCCGATGGCCCTAGGAGATTCAGGATGCCCGGAATGTGGGGGTGCCGGAAGCCCTGTCGGAGATTTCTGTCCGAAGGGAATGCCTCGTGATGCCAGTTGGGATGCGAGATGCCCGGAATGTGGGGGGCCGGATGCCCGGTGGCCTAGGATGGCTGAATGCCGAAAGCCTCGGAGGTCTTTGCCCAAGGGGATGATGAAATTGATGATTTGAGGAATGGGTGATGTGGTGATCAAATTGAAAGCTAAAAGTGGAAATTAAACCATGGCATGACATGCATGATATGCATGATGATGATAATGATGATGATATATGATATGCATGATGATATGCATGATGATGAGGATGATGATGATGATATGTGATGTGAAATAATGATGATCACCCATGGCATGACATGCATGATATGCATGATGATGATATGCATGATGATGAGGATGCTGATGATGATATGTGATGTGAAATAATGATGATCACCCATGGCATGACATGCATGATATGCATGATGGTGATAATGATGATGATATATGATATGCATGATGATGATGCTGATGATGATGATGATATGTGATGTGAAATAATGATGATCGCCCATGGCGTGACATGCATGATGATATACACGATGATAATAATAATGATGATATATGATATGGCATGATGACATGTGTAATGTGATGATGTCATGATGATGATGACATGTATGATATAATGATGCCATGACGATAATGACATGTGTGATGTGGTGATGTCATGATGATGATGAAATGTATGATATGATGATGCAATGATGATGATGACACGTATGATATGATGATGCAATGTTAGTATGCGCATGGTTTCAAGGTAAGTAACGCCTGTAATGCATGTATGATTTGCATGATGCATTGAGTTGTTATTGGATTTCTTTACTTGCTGAGTGGTTGTACTCACCCCTTTTGGGGACCAACATTTCAGATTAGCAGTATGCCACTTCCTGCCGTGATGCGGGGTGTATTTTATGGGTTACCGTCCGACGTCAAGGTAGAGTGTGAGGAGTATAGCTGTCCTTCTGTGCCTGGACTGACATACATACGTGTGCGCTGTTTTGTCTCGTACGACATAGGCCTGGCTGGGGGCCCGATTGTCCAGGAGTTTGTCTTCGTCCACGTTCGCCGCAATGGGGTGATGAGAGGGATGCTGCCACCGCCGCCGCCTGACGCACCGGACTGGGTGTGAGGCATGTGCATGACGAGTAGGGGCTGTTTCTTTTTGGATAGATAGCCGACACTTATGATGGGGGTTGTACACGTGAGATGTAGAGGGTCGAGAGTTCTTTTTTGAGGTTTTAGGCTGGATATGGCTGAGTCCTAGCTTTTCCTTTTTGATGTACCAACCCAAAGGAAGTCTCATCTTGAAAATATATGTAAATAAAGTGTCGTGATTTGTCTATAAAATCATGATAATTAATGATGTGTATTTGTATCATGGTTGGTAGGGGTAGAGATTGTGATGTTTTAATTTGCTTCCGCTAGTGAGTCGCGCCTGGACCGTTTTGTTTTGTTTTTTTTTTTTAAATGTGTGTCTATGAATTACGGCGCTTCTTCTAAGGAGAAAGGTAATAAGGTGTAACATTGGCGCTGGTGGCGACCTACGAAAGGTTCGGGGTGCCAGTTGGTGTCATTTTCCCATTAAAAAAGGCATGTGGTATTAGAAAAAAAATCAATTGCTAACTTTAAAGTGAATTTAGTTTAATAGTATGGTGCATTAGATTATTGAAATAAACAAAGAAATCACTCAATTTGAACAATAACAACATTAGTCAGTTTTAGATATCTTAAATGTGGGTTATTTTAATTCCCAGTAATTTAATATTATATACAATTTCAAATAGTTTTGGAAATGAGTGATTTACTGTGTTATTATTCATGTCTTTACTCTTACTTTTGACATCCATTTATCATCAAATAAGGATAATGAAAATAGTTCTGACTTTTAACTTAGTCATTAAAAAATTGAGGTAAAGAATATGGCACCAACAAAGATGTCCGTATTCTCAATAAAAACAAACTGAACAAGATGCTGATATGTTCTAAACTCAACTTTTCTAATGTTTCTATCGTGTATACATTCTTTCTAAATTTTAATTGTAAAAACTTTCACGTTGCTACATTTAACTTTAAGCGTTTTCAATTTTTTAAATGTGGGACTTTACAAAAAATAAAAATAAAAAATAGTATTTATCCACATACATAGGTCGAACGCACTTGTAGAAATAACTTTAGTTGCGACACTATTAGTATCATAAGTGACAATAGTTATGCTAACACAGATAAAAATAACATTAAAAAATTGTCAAGACATATTGACAAAATACATATATCATCGCCACATGAGATTTCACTTTACCTTCATACCTACACTTGACACACTTTTGCCATTTTTGACACTGGAATTTCATCAACAAGTTCATCATGCTTCTTCCAAAGAAAATCATTTCAGGAATCAAGGTAAGGGCAGGAGGTTACCCCTATGAAAAACTGTCAATTTATATGACCCTGCATTCCTTGTTCTCGCCATGTTCCTTTTGTAAGTGTATTATGTAAGCGTGATAGCTCATCAATAGCTACGGTTCATTTTGTGTAGGCCACCCATGCATCTTGTGAAGATTAGCGATCTAATTGTGCCAATATTGGTGCAACTCGACCCCTAATTGAAAACGCCTATGTTACATCGTTTTACGCCCATTTTTTCCATTGTGTTTCTTCGACATTTTAAGCTTGGGACATCGTAATATTAGAGTCTTGGGCCCGACAGCTAAAACTTCGGTCAATGGCAACTCCTCTCGACTGCCCTGGTTCAAACTTGGTCTCAAACTCCTCTCCCGCAATTTTGGCCTGCCTTTCCTTGATCAATTGAAGGCTTCAAAGAAACTGGAAAATTGCAAATCAGTTCTTTACGACGAGCATCTTCAAGTGTGTATTCCAATGATATATGTCATGTGCGCTAGCTCGAAGTATAGCTTCTCGGGTTTGCCATTTCCCAAGCTGACGGCAGCTGATCCAACACCTGGCCCCTGGGCGAAAACCGGTAAAGTATGGCCTCCAAAAGTAGGTTTATCAATGTCCATTGGGAGTGAAATTTTTATGCAAGCTACGTTGATGTGTTGAATATCTCCCATCAAAATTCCAGCCCAATCAAATGAACCACGAGCGCGCGCTTGCTGTTTCCGCGCAACTGCGCATTCTGTCACAAGTTGCACATCTTCAACTTTCAACCCTCTAATCACCCACCACATTTTGCACACCATAAGCATCGTAGAACCGGCCATCCTTTGGTCCAAATTAGGCTAGAAATTGAGCTAAAAAGAACCGAAAAAGAACTAGAGAAAGAGAGACAAAACCAAGTGGTGTTCAACTGGAACTTTCTCTCCCTCGGTGTAGTGCAACCATCTCTTGCAGGGGTCAGTTGCGTATGGGAGTTAAGCCTTTAAAAGGAAGTGCATGTGGCTGTCGGTGGCCAAAAGTCAAGGGGCTTCCATAGATAGTTTTAGCAAAGAGAAAAGACCAGACTTTGCTGAAAATTTGCAAAAATAGGCAGTTCTTTGTTGAAAAGATCAGAGCTGCAGCAGGGGGAAAAAGGTAAAATGCAGAGGAAAATGAAGGGGGAACCGAGTGAGATACCAGGTAAAAGGAAGCGCCTGGATTTTGGCCGGGGGCTTTCACAGAGAAGGAAAGAACGAAAAGAAGAGAGCAAAGTGAGGACAAACCAGACCAAAAAAGATCCTCTAGAGCTTGAAGGTGAAAATTGGAGAGCAGGGTGAGGGCAAACTGTGGCCAACGTAGAGAGCAAAGTGAGGACAAACCAGACCAGAAAACCAATTTCGTCCCGGAGAGTTCCATAGTGACATGTCGAAAAAAAATGGAAAGTTCACAACCTTCGAGCCAAAACTAGCCAAAACCTTCGACGAGAGAGTTAAAGTAGACTCAAATATCTTTCAAACTATAAGTTGCACGTTCTAAATGGAGATCAGGGAGGCCTCCTAGAGCCCCTGAAAAAACACCTTATTCCGCGGGTCCGGGCAGAAAGTGTGAATTTTTCGCCGGTGTTGGGAGGGTGGCCGTGAGACGGGGAAAGAGCGACATTTTGAGAAAAATGGAGGAATATCGAAGTAAAAAAAACTTTATAGTTAAACTAGGATACATATAGTTGGAGAAGGTATTAAAGGAGCAGATACAACCACTAGGAGTCAAGTTTAGGGTATTGACTCAGCTTTCAGGAGATATCGAAGGAAACAATTTGTGTAAAAATGAATGAAAAAGGGCCGAGAGCCAGTGGTGCTCGTTGGGTATAGGCACGACGGTTTGAATCCCTCTTTGTTGCAAATTTAAATGTGTGATTTGGTCTTGCAAGTTGATCCTTAGGTATTTTTCATTCATGAAGAGAGGCCTATGAGTTGTCACCCGCGTGTAACTGTCTGAGCTTGTTGGTTTAGATGTGCGTTCTAGGTGTTTGTTGAAATGCCTTCTGTCTTCGCAGTTCATACGCCCTGGACCGATCCAAAATGGGCCATGACTGGTCCCCGCCTGGCCAGTGTGGATCATGCGGGTGGGCCACTTGGAGAGGTTGGTTTGAAGTATCTACTTGATCATTCTACGAGAAGTTTGTTGTATTCGAAATTATACGTTACATGATTTCATTTGGGTTGAGTGGAATTTTCTTAGAGTCTTTTAATATATTTTATATAAGGACGTCAATCTGGGCATGCACGAGTCTGGCCGTTCAGGGTTTAAACCCGCTTGCAGGAACAATGTGACTTTGAAGGGGATTTTTAGCACGATTTGGTGATTTTGTGATCTTTTATTGAGTGTTTTAGCACGATTTGGTGATTTTGTGATCTTTTATAGCATTGTTTCTTATTTCTTCTTAAGATCATCTCCAGGTCGTGATTGAAGGGCATAAACATGGCTTGGAGAAACTGTTCTGAGTATTTTGATGCACACCAAATGTTTGACAAAATGCTCAATACAAGTTTCAAATATTTTCTAACCAAGTTTCACTTTTGAAAAGGTTGATTCGAACTTGATTAATGTTGTATTCATGTTCTGAGTTGCTCCCTGTTCATTTAAATCAAGCATAGTTCAGTTCAATGAATTAATTTTTTAATAAAAATATATAAAAAATGAAAAATCTGAAATTTTCCAAAAATGTAGGATAGTGTTAAATTAGGGCAGAAATGAAAATTTTGGAACTTTCTTTGTTTTCTAAAGTCATATTTCTAATTTAATTCTTTTTTGGGTGTTTTATGGATTAGAGTAATCATTTTTGTAAATAATTCATTTTGCATAGATTCGAATTTATTAGTGTAATTTCATACATTTAAAGTAATTTCACACACATTTAAATTCTCATTTACCTCACGAGGAATCCAGCTTTGGGGCTCTATAACAAGGACATGTATCTTCTTTGCTTGACAAGTATTAGGTTTTATTTCTCATGTTTTTACTTTAGGCACTTTCAATAAATTGGGTGTTTAATTATCGCAAATTCAATACATTGTTTGTTCTTTTCTTCTCTAAAATGGTTAGGATAAGCTTAGTAGTAAACCCTTAAAAAACATTTCATGGACACGTAGTGACCTGAAAAACCTTTAGGACTTATAATTAATAATAAAAAAAAAAATTGATCAGTTAGATGAACATGCTAAGTTAGAGGTACCGTAAAGATGCTAATTAAACTATTAGCAATCCTCAAGCCTAGTTAATCTTTAGTTATGTAGGAAAAAATAGAAGTTCTTATGTCTCACTTAGTTTCTAGCCGATCTCAAAAGGCTAATGGCGACTCTCATTTCATGAAGAATCATTTAAGATTAATTCAACTTAAAAAGAAATCCAAGGGTTTGGGAGAGCCCATGCCTATTTGAGAGCCATTGGTGTACCTTTTGGACATTACCTTTAAGCCTTTTTTCCTTTTCCAACCTTGACGAAAAATTTGGAAGGGTGGTGTTTGCCATGTGTCTCACATTTATTAAGTGGGAAAATTGTCTAAAAAGTATTGAATCTATTACACTTTTGCCAATTCAGTTATAAGTATTTTAGTTTTGCCAATTTAGTCTTAAAACTTTTTCACTTTTTGCCGATTCAGTCTATTCGGCCAATTTTGACTGGAAATTGTTGATGTGGACATCGGTGATGCCACATAGGACCGCTAGTGCTGGCGTGGACAAATTTTAATAATCTTTTAATATTTTTTTATATTTTTTTGAATTTTTCTGATTTTTTTTCTTTAATTTCGTTTTTACTTTCTTCTTTTCCTTTTGCTTGTGACTGGCCATCGGCCACAAGTGACGATAGCTAGGTAGCACGGACACATCGCCGGAGCTTCCGTGTCATGTCCAACACGTGTCGGAGTGTGTCGGACACGTTGACGCGCTCGGACACGCTTGGACATGCGTTGACCGTTTGTTGGATTTTTTGACACGTGGTCAATATTTCTCGACACATTCCGACACGCGTGTCTGAGGGAGAGAATCGTTGAAGAAGAAGATGGAGGGTGGAGGCGAGACCAAGGAGCGGAGGCAACACTGCCGACGGCGAGGCTACAGCTAAGGTCCTTCGGCGAGCAACTGCGATGAGGCGAGATCTGAGAGGATTGTGCGATGAGGAGGAAGAAGAGGTCGTGGTTAGGGTTTAGCAAGAAAAGAGCGAGGGTGGTGGGGGACGACGGAAAGAAACCGGAGCCGGAGAGGAGGGTGGATGGGGTGGCGTGGGGTGGGGAAGAGATGAACCGAGGGGGGGAAGAGATAAACCGAGGGGGGAGGAGTGGGGGAAGAAATCGAGGGGGCGAGTGATTGATGGGGGCGGGGGAAGGTGATGGCGTGGGTTGGGGATGATTGATGGGGGGCAGGGAGCAGGTGGTGTGGTCAAGGGGAGGGGAGAGAGAGTAGGGAAGAAACCGAAAGGGGTGGTGTTGGAGGAGGGGAGAGAGAGAGAGAAGGGAAGAAACAGAAATGGGGGAGAAAATAATGGATAAAATATTGAGTCCGGATTTTGGGGTTGGCATGGGCCATGAGGGACAGGGGAGAGAGAAATGTGAGAGGGCAAATGACTTTTGGGAATGAGCGTAGAGGAAAAAAAGAGAGGGAAATAATTTTTGAGAGATTTTTTAGGAGAATAATTGTTATTTTTGTTATAAAAATAAATAAATTAGTCAAAAAATAATTTTAAAAAGTAAAAATATTGAATGTTAAATAAAAATATTTATTCAATAATAATGTATCACAATGTGTCGGAATTTTTTATTTTTAAGAAATGACGTGTTGGTGTGTCGTGTCACGTGTCCATGTCGCGTGTCTGTGCTACCTAGATGGTCAACCACTGGCCATGGTAGGCCGGTTGGCCTTGGCCAAGTGAGGCCTAGGTAGAGTTGGCCTTGCTTAGGTTGGATCTAGCAAAGCTGGCCCTCGCCCAAGCTAGGGTGGTTGACAGCCTCACTGGGTGTCACCATGGCCAAGCCGACGCTCGACGAGGCTACCTTGGCTTGGGCGAGGGTTGGCCTCGCCTAGTTTGGGTGAGAGTCAATCTCACTTGGCTTGGGCGAGGGCTCCCCTCGTTGGGGCTCGCCCTCGCCTGGCTGTCACTTTTGGCTGGTGGTTGACCATCGGCAAAAAAGAAGAAGAGAAAGCAAAAAAGAAAAATATAATAATTTTTAAAAAAAATTATTAAAATATTATTAAAAATTATCGATGTCAGCGTCAGCAATTCTACGTAGCATTCATGTTAGCAATTTTCAGCCAAAATTGGCCAAATGGACTCAATTGGTAAGAAGTGAAAATGTTTAGAACTAAATCGACAAAATTGTAATGGGTTTAGGACTTTTTGAACAATTTTCCCTTTATTGATTAGTATTGGTTTTATTGATTTGTAATGGTTGAACTCCATTTCTAGTTAAATTTAAGTTAAAAAAGAAGAAGAAGAAGATCTAGATAAAATATCTCTTACATTTTTTTAAAAATAATGTAGGGGTAATTCATCTTAATCTAATTTTGAATAATGCAAATTCATAATTAAATGTTATAGTTTATTAATTCAACTAAAAATATTTTACGAAGATTGAAGTAAATGGTATAGATTATTCAATTCAGCCGAATTTCAAACATACACATGTATATTTCATTTAGTTTTATATACCTCTTTTGAAATCAGCATATTCTAAGTATAGCTTTTGTCATGTAAAGCAAATCCCTTTTGCGAAAAAGTGCAGGTGATTTCTCCCCGGCAGGGGCATTTTATAGTTTTGCACATAACCTGAACTTGAAGTTGATTATAAAGATGAGATAAGAGAAAATCCATGGGCTTTATTGTTTAACAGATCGTGCTTTCAATCTCAAATGTCAAACAGAATATAAATAATGGGTGAGGACAGATGATCTCGAGTTCAGAGAATATGACATTGAAATCCATACACTCTAAAATGAAAATTTAATCAAATCTGTCAAAAAGCTAGTAATATTCAAACTCTTCTTTCTATTATATGTGTATTTTAGTAAATTTTGAGTTCAAAATTTCCGGCCACATTTTGCATGTCCAAATGGAGAACAATCCCAAATATTATATATGTGAAAAATTAGTTGACATAAATCACCAAAACTACCATATGGTAAATTAGGGTAATGCACATGGGACTCTCTTCTCAAATTAATAAAAGAAAGCTTTGGATGAGTATGAAAGTATTTGAGCGAGCAAATTCAAGCTCTATATCAGATCATAGCATTTCTTTATGTGTCCCTTTATCCGTCACAGAAAGGATAAGAAAAGGAAAAGAAAAGCAGCACACCATTCAAATCAATTTTTCAGTTTTGAGTTCAACATTTCGAAGTTCCGTTGTCAGCGAGACCACCATGAGAAGACTCAGATACATGCTGCGAACTGGAGAAGGGCAGTGTCTTTCCACCACGAGATCTCTCTCTCTTTCTCAGATAACTTATGCTCCAAACGCCCTAAAGATGCTTCAAGCTCTTTGATTCGTTCTTGCAATCTTGCTCATGAAACCTCCTCTCGAGCTCAACAGGGGGAACTCCCCTCCGCTCTGAACTCCAGTCACTTCGTCTCTGGGGTTCATTAATTTCCCAAAACTCGTGCTACAGCCACTTGCTGAAGCAGATTACTTGGGGGCAACCTGCTATACCAAGTTTATAGGTCGTAAGCTCTAACATTCAGATAAAGAGATAATCATCAACCACACTCAAAACAACTGTAGCTAAAATTTATCCCAAAAAGGGGTCTGACTTTTGAGCAGATCCTTGCATTACTTTTGTTTTGACAACCAACTAAAAAAAGAATGTACTCCTTCAAAGGCACAAACATAATGACTGAAACAAGAGAGAACTGGAAATTATTGTTCCCAGTCAATGGCCTTGAACTGAAGGTTCAGTTATAACAGCAACGTATGCATCAGAGAGAACTTTTTTCAGACTTATGAAAAGGCATAAGCGAGCAGAGTACTGAACTCGTTGGATTCTGGAGTTCCTCCTCCATGTCTGGGGACAGAGAAAGCAATCATATTTCACAGAAATGAGGAGACAGCAAAAAAGTGGAAAACCAGAGAGCAGACAATGCATAAATTTACATACGTTTCAAAATCCTTCGGCAGTTTCTATTGCCACCCTTCTACAGGTACGCAGAAGAACATTTTTGCTCACAAAAATTGAGTGTGACCACAAAGAATGACCATAAAATTGACCAACAATCTTTGTAGAAAACACTAAGCCCTGCACATAATAGCCAGGAAGATACATTTTTTTCCTCTTCTTTTTCCCTTTTGCAATAGCACCAAGAGACACTAAGCATGTAAATTGACAAGGAGGTTGGAAACAGGACAGGACTTCAGTCATGTATATATAATTTGCAGAAACAAACCAAACCAAAATGTGACAGAAAAGCTGATGCCTATAACTGGTTCTCTTCACTCTGATAGAAAGCAAAACCGTTCTGCATTTGACTAGAGAACAAATGCAGATAAAAGAGAACTTGTGATGAAGAAAGTTTGCCATGCCTTCTGTGCTAAGTACTAAAAGACTTGAACATATGAGTAGGTAGCAACGGTATGGAAGTAAAAAATCAGGAATGCAAATGGAGCAAGGCCCTATTTGGTAACCATCAAAACAATGCCCGATTCTGATTCTTTGTTCCCTGGAGTAGTTTGAGAACAAAATCGCGTTTAGTAAAATTTTTGTTCCCGGGAACAAATTTCTATTTTTTGTTCCCGAAAGTAGATTTGGAACAATATCAAGAATAAAAAAAAAAGTTAATTCTTGTTCCGGGAACAAATCTAAAAATCAAAACCAACTCTTCTTCTTCAATTTTCTCTTCTTCTTCTTCTTCTCTTTTCTTCTTGTTCATCGACTGCCCCGTCTGCCGCCGCCACCATCCGCCGCTGGTTGCCGGCAACCGATCTGGCGAGCTCGCCGGAGATAAGCCCAGCCACCAGCAAGCTCGCCCAGTCCCGCCTGTGGCCAGGCGAGCCTCGCCCAACCCTGGCAAGGCTCGCCTAGCCACCGGCTAGACGAGGGCTGGCAACCTCAACAGAGAGTCGCTGGCCCTCATTGGCTGAGCCTCCCAGGCCGGCCTCACCGGTGGCCAGGCGGGCCTCACCCAACCCTGGTGAGGCTCACTCAGCCCCGCCGGTGGCCAAGTAGGCCTTGCCCAACCCCGGCGAGGCCGAGCCTCGGCGGGGCTGGGTGAGGCTCGGCCAACGAGGGCTGGCAACACTCCGGTGAGGTCATCGGCCAAAAGAAAAAGAAAAATAGGAGAAAAAGGAAAATAAGAAAATAAGAAAAAGGAAAAAAAAAGGAAAAAAGTAAAAAAAAATTATTTAAAAATTAAAATAAATTGATTTTGAACAGAATTAATGAGCACAGTACCAAACACAATTCTATTCTAGAATCAACAATTTTGGATAGTTACCAAACGGCTTAAAATACTTAGAAATTGTTTCCGGGAACAGAATAAAAAATAATAATTTATGATCAGAATCTATTCCCAGGAACATAATCATTACTAAACGCGCTCTAAAAATCTGACTGCCATGTGGAGTTCAATCTGACAAAATTAGGGGACAAACTGTGAAACATGCAGAATTAGAATAAACTAAAGCTCAGAAACTTTTCTCCTAAAACCTTCAGATGTTGAGACTCTGCTGCAGCATTTGTTAACACTAATGCATCCAAAATTGGAATCAATCTAAATGATTGCTCTTGTACCACCTTCCGTGGAACAAGTGAAGGAAACTTCAATTGAGGGTGGTTTACATTCCAAGACATCCAAAACAACTGAAACACTATCATGGTTTTGACAGTGAGAATACACGAAATTCAGCAACCAATTCCATGCACAGACAAGCATCAAGGAAAGCTAGTGTTTCTCGGAGAGCCCCCTACATCCGGGAATCACACAGAAAATCAGAACACATAGAACCTTACCTTTATCATTTCCTGATATGATTGCTTGGAAGAGGCTTCAGCATCCAACTGAAGCTCCAAGCGCTCTAACTCAGCTTCTAATTCTGCTTCCACTTCTTCAATCCCTTCCACAGGTTCTTGTTTAGACTCACATCCACTGGACTGATTTGACTGCATGTCTATGTTGTTCTGGCAAAAGAGAGAGCGTTCTATGGGATTGTTCCAAAAGGTGACTGCCGCAGCTCAAGACTTCCTTTGTATCAGTGAAAAAAGAGGCAACACATTCCGTCAAATCAGATGGTTCACGAGAAGAATCTTTCCTCCGTACTTTTTCTTTCACGTTCTGCCGATGCGGAGCTCCTCGTCATCTCGGTAGACGCGGGTTCCGGCACTGAGCATGTCGTGGTAGAGGCAATCGGTAAACCCCGTGCGACTGTCCGGCCCCCTGAAGCTCAGGAACACCTCGTACTCCTCGCCGGCCGGCTCCGGGGTTGTTCGTCTCCTCTCTCTTGACCGTCGCGGTGGGTTTGCGGAAGATTTTGGACGCTTTCGACTTGACTAACGCGAGCACGGTCGGAGAGAGCAGTCCCAAGGCCCTGACAAAGATGCAACGAAGTTTGAAGACCAGGTTTTTCATTTCCGTCTTTTGGGTTGGTGAGCTTTGAGGCGGAAGAGAAAAAAGGAAGAGTAAGAGAGCGGCTTACAGTCCACCGAGCATCATGGCGGCGAACATGGCGGACACGCCGCGGGGCGTGCGGCGGTAGCCGAGCGGCGGCAGCTGGCAAGACGAGCACCACGCGAAGGAAGAGCCGCACGTCGCCGGAGAACGACACGGCGCGTGCAGGATGAACTTGAACCCCATCGCGATCGCGGGACAGTTCGGTGGTCGCTTCGGATGGGATGTAGAAGACGATCGTCCAAAGAGAGATTGTGCAGTAATCTTGGCGTTCGGTCTGGTCAAAGAGTTGACTTTGGGACTGTCGATGTGCTTCGGGACAAAGCAATCTGTCCAGCACGAAGGAAGGGCGGGTCGGGGGAATTTGGTTCCTGGACCAATTGAATCTCGGCCGCTGATCTTGTGGGCAGGCAGGTGGGGCCCGCCTAGTCCACACGTGGAGATTAAGAGCCGTGATTCATTTGGTACGTTGTATTCGAATCCAGGTAAATATTTCTCAAAGAGTGGGGGGAGATGATAGGAAGCCAAATGGATTTTGAGAATTAAAAAGCAACTTGCATACTTTACAAGTCAATAATTTCCCATAAATACGGGCTTTTCAACACAAAATAATCATAAGATAAATTGAATGAGGATCATTATAAATGGTGGGCTCCATCAGGTTTTTTTTTCTTTTGATCGAGAACTCCATGAAATCTTATAGTAATAACTTTTTAAAGTTCAAAAAATATATGACGAGTTATTATTCGTATTTATCTAGATACTTTTTTCTCTATAGAAAGTTTACTATGCACATTGAAATTTATTTAAAAGAAAATGTTCATTATTCTTGAGTTAATATTATCAGTAAGTCAAAAATACCTTAAATACATGAAAGTTTATTACTTTTTTGTATAAAAAATAACCGAGCGTTGAAATACACAGAGTTTTGTAGGGATTGATATTAATGACCTTATAACTCATCAACAGGAATGCATCTCTTACCATCTTTGGATATCATTTGAAAATGATATCCACATTGGTCACAAATATTCATTTTGGTATGATCAAGAAAAGAGTACCTATAATCACATGAAAACCATGAAAGCCAGTTGCTAAGGAAAAGGTAGAAACTTTATATGGCCTTTTCTCAAAGGTTTTCTCACGTACGCATAGGAACCATCTTGGTTCTTCTCCCCGAAGTATATCAATATCCAGAATCTCAAATCATTCATCTTGGCCATCCTTTGTTTTTTGTTTTTTTTCCTCGGTGGATTTTAATTCTTTCTAGGTGAGAACAATGTGAATTAATGGGACCAAATGAGCTTCGGTTATAAGTATGTAGGATCTTAATCCTTATATTTTCATGTTGCGACAACTTGGTCAAAGAGAGTGGGACAATAAGATTTGAATAAGGTGTCACTTCTAGTGAATTTTAAAGAGGGCTAATTCCAAAAAAAAGCACCAACTTTAGGTCAATGGACAAATCTGGCCACTACTTTTTTTTGTCTCATAAAAAAGCACAAACTTTAGGTCGAGGGACAAATCTGGCCCGAACTTTTTTTTGTCTCGTAAAAAAGCACAAACTTTAGATTAAGTGACAATTTTGGCCCAATTTTTGTTTTGTCTCATAAAAAATAACAAACTTTCACTCCTATTCAAAATCTAACCCTTACCATTAACTTTCTATTTGAAGTTAACCTTATTTCAAGAGAAAAGGTTCTAGCTGTGAGGTTGGTAGATCTCATCCATGGTTTCTCTTGACAGGCAGTGATCTACAGTTTCATATTACGACAAAACAATAAAGTCTAGCGAGAGAAATTCAATCGCGAGATTTTTTTACTTGCTAGTGAAATATAGGAAATGGCATAGTTTCACTGTTATTCTTCAAGCTATGGCTCAAACAAGAAGAAAATGGATGGTGTTAGTCAACAAGTGCACATGGATTAAGGACAATCAATGAATATAAGTTAATGGTGGCCAGATTTAGGATTTAAGTGAAAGTTGATGATTTTTTTTCCAAACAAAAAAAATTTGGGCCAAAATTGTCACTTAATCTAAAGTTTGTGCTTTTTTACGAGACAAAAAAAAGTTTGGGCCAGATTTGTCCCTCGACCTAAAGTTTGTGCTTTTTTATGAGACAAAAAAAAGTTTTGGCCAGATTTGTCCATTGACCTAAAGTTTGTGTTTTTTTTTTGAATTAACCCATTTTAAAGATGGTGAAGGGAATATGACAGATCAAATTGCACACCAAACAAGAGGGGAGCATTTCCTGATCATTGAAATCAACTCACAAGAGACTAATATGGTAGTAACGTTCAGCATTGGAATTTCAATTTATGTCTAAATTAGATGAAGCTTAGGCGACCTTGAGGAAGTGTCTACCTGTATACCAAAGCACAAAATCAATTGTGCTCAATGTGGGATCGATCAACATAGACAATTTCTCGAGTGAGTTAATTTACGAATGTGCTACAAGTTTTTTACAACGCTTCAATAATGCCTCAGGAGAGAGCATATCTAAATACCAAATTCATTTCTTTCTAATACCTCTTGACTCATTTTGATGCCATCATATTGCTCACTTCACTATGCCATCATATTGCTCACTTCATTTTGGTAGTAACGTTCAGCATTGGAATTTCAATTTATGTCTAAATTAGATGAAGCTTAGGTGACCTTGAGGAAGTGTCTACCTGTATACCAAAGCATAAAATCAATTGTGCTCAATGTGGGATCGATCAACATAGACAATTTCTCGAGTGAGTTAATTTACGAATGTGCTACAAGTTTTTTACAACGCTTCAATAATGCCTCAGGAGAGAGCATATCTAAATACCAAATTCATTTCTTTCTAATACCTCTTGACTCATTTTGATGCCATCATATTGCTCACTTCACTATGCCATCCATTAGCCAGGCAACAATTTTCGCCGCAAGGCTAATTATTACTGCAAGGGAGCTTTATGTACAGCTAAAGGAGCATAACAAAGACACAGGCGACGGGCGTTAACGCCTAACAACCGGCGTTTGTGTAATTCAGTAATCTTCAGAATTTCTTCCTAAATAATGTTACGCTATGAATGCGCTTGTCTTTCTAATATTGTTGTTTCAACATTAGTAAAGTCTAAATTTTCACAAACTGAGAAATCATAATCTTTGCTCGCATTCAAGTTTTGGTTAAATGTTTGGCCGGTTGATTCTAAAATTACCTCAAAGATAGGCCTCATTTATTCTTGTGATATTTCCAATTTTTTTCATCCTTGAGAAGGAGAGGCTTTGATAGCAAACGCAGAGAATGAATTAAGGAACAGACTGGACGTCTTGTAGCTTGTTAGATCGAACATTATGTCTATTACAGAACTTAAAAATTCATGTGCAATAATTTGAGAAAAGAAAACAAAAACCTCCCGATTAGAGAGTCCTGGCAACTTGATTAACTCGAATGAAGAATGGCAACACTGAAGGCGCTGTTCAGGATGAATTTCACCAGCAGAGCTGACGAAAGCACAGGCCCGTGATGGCTCCCGATTAGAGTCCTGGCAATGTCGCCCATGTATGCTGGATCTTATTCTACTTCTTCGTTTTCTCTTTCTCATCACGGTCAAAGAGCTCAGCGGCAGCAGATGGCTCTTGGAGGATGCATCCTACAGGCTACAAATAACAGTGAACGGTGTTTTGGTGAATCGCACCTTTATAAAAGCAGTACAAATAGAACAATGACAATATATGCAGCAATTCAAGTGTAGGGTTACCTTCAGCAATGGTTTTGATGCGGGACTGTTGATGCCGCTATCAATCGCTGGATGCCAAGAATTTGCCCGGGGTATTTTGTGACCCTGCACAGATCCAGTGCAATATGCACATAAGGACTTCATGGAACCGATAAAATCCAACTTTGTTTCGGATAAAAAGAATCGTAAACAGAATTGGAGCATGTACCTTAGGTCGCTCTCCAGCTTCTTAGATTAAAAGGAGATGTCCTGTCGATGACCCGAAAGTACAACAGCAGTTCGTACAGGACAGAGACTATTAAGCCGCTGGGCATATGTCCTGTTCAACGCGCTTGGATAATTTTGGTAGACTGGGTCGATCTTCAAAGACACCTTTCACCTTCCTGAGACGTGGTAAATCCTTGAGCCCGTTAAGGTTTGTCACACCCTTGCAATAAGACACTTTCAGGACTACCAAACGATTTAAATCTTTAAGACCATCAATCTCTGCTAATTCGCAGTATTCTAGTTCTAGTTCTGACAGATGTTGCAGCCTAGAAAATGTTGGCTCCGGAATCTTGCAGTGTTTGAGCCGCAGAGTCAATATTGAGGAGGGAAGTTGTGCGAGGTCTAGCTCCTTAATGTAGGATAAAGAGAGTTCCCGGAGCTGAGTAAGGGCACTAAAATTCCCAGGGAGATTGGTGACCTTCGTAACGGACAATCCCAGGGTCTCTAGACTTGGTAGTCTCGTGATCCACTCAACATTTGGGGTCTGACTCGATGACCCCCCTTCTGGCTGCTCATCATCATTCAAGCATAGCTCTTTCAGATTTGTCAGACATGACAAGTCAGGGACTGCCATGTTTCTGGATCCGCAGCGGAGACTGAGTAAACTGGAGGGCAACTCTGGTAGTACTTGAAGTCGGTTGCTCTGAAGGATGTCAAGGATTTTGAGGCGAGAGTGACTGCAAATACCCTGAGGCAGCCAAGTCACATTGGATGACGTGACGACAATCTCAAAATTCTCAAAGAGGATAAGCCTGAAATATCACAAGAAACTTGGCCCCCCAAATTTCTGCAGCTAGAGAAATCTATCTCTTCCAGTTTCTCTAACTTAACAATATCTTCAGGAAATTTTTGTAGGTGAGTGTGTTCCATCTTCAGCGTCTTCAGATATCTAAAATCCATGACTGACTCTGGTAGTTCTGTGATTCCAGCGTATGAAAGGTCCATCACCTCCAGCAGCCTCAGGTTCTCCATGGAAGGTGGAAGTTCAAACAACCTCTCACACTTACTTAGAGAAAGTCTCCGAAGATTCTAAGGAAACTCAAAAGTTTCCGGATGCCAATTAATAGCACCATCCAGAGCAAGGCTTTTGAGTTTCGTTAGGTGGCCAATTGGGGATATTTCTTTCAACTTTTCAGTTTTCACAGCCACAAGCGCTAAGTTTTTCGAGTTTCTGCAAAGAATCTTTTTGGATATGAATTATTTCGATGCCAGTTCCATCAATCAGAAGTTCCTTCAAAGATTT
This sequence comes from Eucalyptus grandis x Eucalyptus urophylla, assembly GCA_028830015.1. Taxonomy (NCBI): domain Eukaryota; kingdom Viridiplantae; phylum Streptophyta; class Magnoliopsida; order Myrtales; family Myrtaceae; genus Eucalyptus; species Eucalyptus grandis x Eucalyptus urophylla. Next base: position 40,078,544 of record CM054189.1, read on the forward strand.
CATCTGGCCAGTTCTGGGGGCAACTTCTTGACTCGCCTGTAGTTTCTCAAATTGAAGGAACTCAAGTTCTCCATTCCACGAATGAATGTCCCAATTTGTGATAGCTGAGTACAATCTTTCAGTGTCAAAATCTCCAAATTGATTGGAGCTTGAAAGTTCAACAATGCATGTAACTTATCACATGTTCAAGACTTTCAATTCCTTGACCTTCTGCAATGTATGTGCAAAAGAAGATATCAAACTTTACTCACTTGTGCCTAAAATCTTAACGTGAGATTTAAAAAGCAAATATCGGTCATACCTCCATGATTTGCCTCCAGACTTGTGAATATTTGGTGGCCGGACTCCAAGACAGATCAAGAATGAGTAACTTCTTCAAATCCATATTACATACCTCAGGAATGAAATGGCCCTCTCGCCAATCAAGCCACCTCAAATCTGGCGGAAGATTCTCGGAGTTTCCCTCAATCTCAGCCCCATCCAGTCAGGTATCTCAAATTCAATTTTTTGCCAAGCGCTTCAAATGTAAAACGGACGGTGCCAGCCTCTCCAACTGGGAGACTAAGGCCTTTGACACATGCTTTAGGCTGTCAAGTGTCGACGGGGGAAAACGTACGAGTAAGTTGAAAACTTTAATTTCTTACTCCTTTTAATGAAACGAGACAAATTAGATTTACAAAAATCAAGCGAAATGTATTGCATTAGTTTTATTTTTCAATATAACAGAAGTCGAAATTGACCGTAATGTGTATAGCAAGTTACACATGCTAATCAACAACATTAATTGTTTGACAAAATTAAATGGATTAGTGCATTGCTAACGTGGCTACCCCAGCTGCACCCAATATGTTATTTTTAAATGTCAGAGTGGAAAAGAAAAATAATAGAAATCGCAGTTCAAGAGCCATTTTATCTTCTCCCAACCGCCATGTTATTCGAATTGGCTCCTCAAATGACAATCCCACCTCAGTTATCGCACAAAAGCACTATATAAAAGATGACAAATGAAAGTAATTATCAATTAAATGCTAATTCTGTGGTAAAGGGCTGTTGAACCGGTGGGGACTGGGCAGAGACGCCAACTGAATAATACTTACTGGTTTATACATAGAAATTATTAGATGCCCGAAAATCATCTAAATCATCAGAAAGGAATATGGATTGTTGCAAAAATAGCGACAGATGAGAATGTAGGTGGATTAGAATACATTTATTCAAGCGAAATGTATTGCATTAGTTTTATTTTTCAACATAATAGATCTTGAAATTGACGGTAATGTGTACAGCAATTTATACATGCGAATCGACAACATTAATTATTTGACCCAAAAAAAGAACATTAATTGCAACACATCGCCAATTACAGATTCTATCTGTTCTTAAACAAAATCAGCATTAATGAATCAATGACCAAAAAAAGTAGGAACCTTTTTTTTTTACTTAAAACAATACTTTTGCTCTTTTCAATCAATATGTATTTTTTAGTAATGTGAAGAGGAGAAGCAGAAGAAAAAAAATAAGGCGTGGCTTGACAAAAAGCTCTGTTCCATGCTTTGTTATTATTGATAGATGTATAGATGAATACAGAGCATGCTTCCCATCACCATGAACTCGGATTCCATCTTGACAGGAAATAGAGGAGAAAGAGAGGAATTTTACTGTATATTCATTGATCTGTATACAAGCACATTAATTACATTTATAGTGCAAGAATGAAAGAGAATAAAAGGAAACGATATACAAAGAATTTTAAATTTCCTATTTACTAAAACTTCCTATTCACTAAATCAATCAATCTACAAACAGAATCAATCACGATCTCCAACACTCCCCCTCAAGCCGATGGCCTATATATGTCGAGGACACCCAGCTTGCTCAGTAGATAACTATGTTGTCTCTGACATAATGGCTTAGTGAAGATGTCTGCAGGTTGATCCATTGTTCCAATACCCTTTGTTACAAGGATTCCTTCTTTGATCTTATCCCGTGTGAAGTGGCAATCAACTTCTATATGTTTCGTCCTCTCGTGAAAAATTGGATTTGCTGCCAATTTGAGTGCAGCATCGTTGTCACAAAATAATTCAGTTAGTCCACTAACCTGTAAACCAAGATCTGAGAGTAATCCTCAAATCCAAACCACTTCACAAGTAGTCTTGGCCATGGCTCGATATTCTAATTCAGCCGATAATAAGGAGACAGTTGATTGCTTCTTTGTCTTCCATGAGATTAGTGACTTTCCCAACTTGATGTAGAAACCAGTAATTGATCTTCTGGTCATTGGACAAGTAGCATAATCCGTATCACAGAACGCTGTTATCTTCATGTTGCAGTCACGAGATAAGAAAATTCCAAGTCCTGGACATCCTTTCAAGTATTTCACAACTTTTAAGGCTGCGTCCATATGAGATTGTTTTGGACTATGCATGAATTGACTGTGAGTATCTGCACTGCATCACATATATCATGTCTTGTCATAGTAAGATATATTAATTTACCAACAAGTCGCTGATATGCTGACGGATCTTTGAGCACTGGATCCTCAACAGATGAAGAAGAATTCAGATCATATTCATGAGTAGTCAACTTGGCATTTTGCTCAGCTGGTATGATAGCTGGTTTGCATCCGGATAATCCAGCTTCAGAAACAATTTCGAGGATGAACTTCCTCTGACTGAGATTGATACCTTTGTCAGATCGAGCAATTTCAATCCCAAGAAAATATTTGGGCAGTCCCAAATCCTTGATATGGAAAGTAGAGTGCAGATATTTTTTAAATCTTGCAACATGAGAGTCATTGTTTCCCATAACAAGTATATCATCAACATATATCAGCAAATAGATTGATGAATTACCTTCACTCCATGTAAACAATGCATAATCATGCTTAGAGTGCCGAAATCCCGCATTAGTCAACGCAGTAGTAAACTTAGCGTACCATTGTCTATATGCCTGTTTTAATCCGTACAGGGATTTGCGTAGACAACATACTCGAGACTCCCCTTGTCTGCGTAATCCTTGTGGAAGCTCCATATAGATTTGTCGCGACCCGATCTCGTCGCCCCTCAAAATGGATCCAAGGATGGGAAAGGTCGGGTTTAGGAGTACTTGATCTCAAGATTGCGAGCTCTCCCAAGCTCATACCCCGCGTGACAGCAGATTTATTATGCGATCTAGTTGTTTATAACAACCTAAAAAATATACAGGAGTCACCACTAGCCTCAACTTTAGAGGTTGGCTAGAAACCCAATCGAGAGTCGGGAGTGTTCCCTCGATTCCTACGCAACCATATATCTAGGTTCGGGGACTTGAGTTACGCTAACATTACTATTAGTGCCCTTTCGGTACCTAAATAGTATGTTGTGTTTTCGCTAACATGTCCATGCATTTCTTTTTATATTTTCAGGATCATCAATTCTATACTAAATGATCATGCGTGGTGAATTACTTTCATTCTATTCTATTTCTAAAAAAATGAAAAAAAAAAACAATCAATGAAATTGAAAGCACAAGACATGAAGTAAACAATCAAGAGAAAGCAGTAAACCTAATCATGCAATTCTAAAGAATATAAAAGAGAATAATCGAGAAAGAAAGGAAACCCGCAACTCGTCGGGCTTTATACAATGCATGAAACCCGATACATATATCGGGAAAATGAATATTACATAACAATGGTCGGAATGGACATCGACCTTCACCATCTTCACGCCTTCTCCATCTTCGAGATTCTAATCTAAACCTAATCTAATAAACCTATAACTAGGTATATGCAGTGGAAAGAAACAAACAAACATATCAAAACATCAAAGAGCAGGACATTATTAGTGTTCAAAAATGGTGACTAAAGTCATGAAGTCCTTACACCAGATTCTAAGTGAAATCCCAAGATTTAGCATCATTATGTATTACACCTAAATCATCTATCTAACAATCACACGCAAAGCATATAACATGACAAACATTCAAGCCATATGACCTTGGTCCTCAATCAATCCAAAACAATGAATGAACCAACTAAAGATCACTTATTCCAAAACATGCACCATTGAATTCACTCAACATATGTATTTAAGGCAAACGGAGCAATCAATGTGTAACCCACATGGTACCTAAAACCGTTTTGTAGACAATTGATAAAGGATGTCATTCCATGAAGGAAGCACCTCAAGATTCCTAACGCATGAATTTCTAAAAATATTAAGAACATGAACAAGCCAATCAAGAATAGATCATAGTAGCATGTCACACCGTCATTCTACAGCATATTGAAAGCAATTTGGACAAATTTACTATCTCATCTTAAGACTAACAACAACTAGCCACAGAAAAGACAATATTGCAGTTCAAGACAAATTCCAGATTTCAAAGCTCGATTTGAAAAAAAGAAAGGCAGGGCAAATGATGACCAAATCGCACATATAATATGTCAATGGAAAGTTTGAGAAGCCTATTACAAATCTCTAGAAGACATTAAGTCCTAATAACATCATCTTCCAGCTCGTTCAAGTTAAAACAGAAAATTGCAGTAGGTCAAAACAGCAAATCAACCTAAAAAAACTACTGCAGAATTGACAGACTTTGTCGGTATTTTTCGATGACCGGATGATGTCTATTCAGGGCGTGCGACATATCAAATCGAAGCTCTACAAGTGTATTTTTTGTGTCTAGAAGGGCTCAAGACCAGAAAACCTTATCTATCAATTCATTTAAGCCAAAACAGAAAGTCTATCAGTCATACGAAATCGCGACACATCGACCATTCCATTTCAATACTAACAACAGCTAGCCACAGAAGAAAAAGAAGCAAAACAGCATATTACAAGCAGCAGTATTTCAAATCAAGAAATCAATATAACATTTGGACCAAAAGTAAGGAGAAAGACAACTTAAATTGGAGCTGTCCTACTCAGCAATTCAAAAGATCCAATCGAATATTTCTTTTGCAAGGAGCATATTGAAATATGCTGCATCAATGTGGAGAAGACAGCCACACAAGCACATATAAAACTTTTGGTATTGACTTTAACGTCCATAATAGTGCAAACAACAACTCCCATTACCACAACCAGAATAGCCATTTCTACTTCCCTCGAGTAATACTTACTTTGTAGGATCCACTTCATCACGCAAACAATAGGAATCATGCTCAGTTTCAAAATTTGGTAAAATCCGACAGAATTAAGCATCAAACTTAAGTTCATCCAGAACCATCAGCTCTAATAATTTTCTACAGCTCTATGGCAACGGACGCAGAAATTCAGCATCTAGTTTCTTTGTCCAGAACCATCAGATGAACAATTTTCTACAGCTCTATGGCAACGAAAGCAGAAATTCAGCATCTAGTTTCTTAATGTCCATTCCAACAAGTATTGCATTCTGTTCAGTGTGCCCAGGAAACTATCGGCCAGACTAAATCTATGTTTGCAGCATTCAGATAAGGAAATAAGTCAAAAAACAGCATAATACTGATGTAGAGGTTCAGTGTCAAGAATCAGTATTGCTATTCCTTCCTAACTAGCAGCATGTTGAGAATGAGAGAAATGACCCGCTCAATAAAATTGTCACGGCCATCATGTGAACAGAAACTTATCTTCAGCTCAATAAAATTGTGAATAGCGACCCTTTTGGACCAAAAGGAAAAATAACCTGATCTAGAAAGAGAAGCATCGATCGAGCAAGCAAGCGTATGATCTCCGAGACAAAATCAGGTCCTCACGACTTTCAACCGCTTGGCACTTGATCCTCAATCGCTCGCCAATGGAGGAAGACTGATCCTCCGACAGGAGCTCGAGAAAGAACAGCGAAACAGAACCGAGGGAGAGAGTTCAGAATCCACAACTCGAACGGATTGAAACCGCAAACAAAACCCTAACGGAGCGAGAGTGATAGAAAGAGAACTCACCGATCCGGTGAGCCCAATCCCGAGAGATTCGAGTCCGACGAGCTTCTGCACCAGCGAACCGAGGATGATCCACCGAACCAGATTCCCCGCCGTCGTTGCTGCGGCTACCGTCACTGCTACCGACACCGATCAGTTTCGGAAACCGGATCCTCGAGCAGACTCCTCGCCGAATAGAGGACACACCTCCAATCGCGCACCGACGGAGGAAAACCCTAGCCTCGATTGAACCAACGAAGAATCAACTTCCAGAGATGTCCGCTTTTCAACGATGATGAAGCCGCTCTTCGATCTCGCTTCAGGAATCACCGGATGTTGAGAATATTGAGTTCGATTCCGGTACGAGAGTTGTTCAACGCCGATCTTCAGATTCTGATTTGCGGATCAATTTTCTCCACAAAATGCAGAATCGCTAGCCTCCATTGTCTTTCGACAAGAAGAAATCCATGGATTATTCGCACTAGAGGGAGAATAACTGGATTTCTTCTTGAAATCCTCGCTCGAATGAAAAAAATCCAGAAAAAGAAAGCCTCAATGGAGAGAATTGCAGAGAGGATTTTGTGAAAAAATTCTGCTCGAGAGAGAATGGCCCCGTTTGGTTCAGCTTTGGGAATGGGCTTTGGGACTCTAAAGTCCCTTGGCCAAATGCAAACGCGTTTGGTTCGTATTTTTGTGCGACTTTGGCAAGATGCAATTGCATCTCCAAAGGAGTCTAAAGGCCCTTAGCCCAATGGAGCTCTTGAGGTGCATTGGCAAGTTGCATCCTGGGAATGCAAGTAGCTCGATTACTGTTCATCTTCTCCAACCTCTCCAAGCTGCTGATCGGAGGCCGACGACCACCGGCGGAGGGATGGCGCGCGCCGGCGACCGCCACCTGAGGATCGCCCGACCCCGGCGACCGTCGCCGGACCTCAGGTGACGCCCGGATCTCGCGACCCAGGCGGCCGCCTGAGGTCGCGCGACCCAGGCGACGGTCGCCTGGGTCGCGCGCGGCCGTTGCCTGGTTGCCTGGGTCGCGCGCGGCCGTCGCCTGGTTGCCTGGGTCGCGCGACCCCAGGCGACGGCCGCCTGAGGTCGCCCGACCCAGGCGACGGCCGCCTGAGGTCGCGCGACCCAGGCGGCCAGATCTGGCCATCCGGCAGCCAGCGCGACCCCGGCGACCGTCTCCTGGGGTCGCGCGACCCAGGCGGCCAGATCCGGCCATCCGGCGGTCCGGTGGCCGGACTTCAAAAAAGAAAAATAGAATTTTTTTTTGTTTTTTTAATTGAATAAAAGTCATTTACAAATGCAAATTTTACCAAACGGTATTTTGGCCAAAGTTGCATTTCAAAGCAAATTTTACCAAACGATATTTGCATTTCGGAAAACCTCCTTCACCCAAAGGTATTTGCATTTTGGCAAATGCATTCCCCAAAAGCCGAACCAAACGGGCCCAATGAGTGGGCGGAGAGGGCGCAAAACCTCAAAATTGCCTCCCCTCTTACCCATTTCGTACCAGCGAGCGCCTCTTTTATATTTTTTTGTTTTCTTTCTTTTTTTTTCTCCTTTTTTTTTTCATTTTCCTTATTTCTTATATTCTTTTTTCTTTTTGTTTTCTTTTCATTTTCATTTTCATTTTTTTTATGTTTTCATTCATCCATTTTTTTTTAATCTTTTGGGCTCTTTATTCTTTTTCTCTCTCTTTTTTTTTTTCTTTCTTCTTTTTTTTCTTTTTTCTTTTTTTTTTTGTTTTTCCTTATTTCTAATTTTTTTGTCTTTTCATTTCAAACAATTTTTTTAACTTTTGTGAATTGAATGTTTAAAACGTCGACAAAAATTTCGGGTGTCAACAAGATTTCTTCATCTAGATCGCCGTGAAGGAAGGCATTGTTAACATCTATCTGATGTAAAGACCAATTTCTGATGGCTGCAATGGACAAGAAGGAACGGACGGTGACTTCTTTGGCAACAGGTGAGAAGGTTTCATGATAATCGAAGCCTTCTCTTTGAGTAAATCCTTTAGCCACTAGCCGAGCTTTATATCTTTCAACTGAACCATCTACCCGAAACTTGATTTTATAGACCCATTTACATCCAATGGGTTTCCGGTGCGGGGGAAGAGGAACAATGTCCCAGGTATGATTCTCAATCAGGGCAGTAAGTTCTGATTCCATGGCGTGCTGCCATCTTGGATCATGAGATGCTTCATGGAAAGAAGAAGGTTTGTTTTCTTCCGAGAGACGGCTAACGCAACACATATGTTCTGGTGACAGTCGATTAAAAGACACATATGAAGAGACAGGATATTTTGTACCTGGAGTATGTGATACAGAACAAATGTAATCCTTAGTCCACGTGGGTGGACGAATTTGTCGTCCGGAACAGCGAGGTTGTTCAGCTACTATTGGTTCAGGTGCTGAGAAAGACTCAGAATTAGTTTCTGAGGGAGCCGAGACAAAAGGAGGATCCTCAGGTAATTGCAAAGGTAAGTCGTCTTCGGAAATGGTAGCATTCCTTGGAACAGAAATTGATGGTTCTGGAGCAACGAACAGATATTGAGGAGCCATAGATAAATCTTCTTCACATAGAAAAAGGCCTATCACTTGGGGATGATGATGTAGAAGATGAAGATATCATATCTTTAAAAGGAAAAATATCCTCGTGAAAGATGACATCTCTGCTGATGAAGAAATGTCTTGTAGAAATCTTCATAACTCGATAACCTTTTTGAAGAGGTGGATATCCCATGAATATGCATGGTGTGGCTCGAGGGCCCATCTTATCCAAAGGACCGACATTTGCCACATAACACAGACAACCAAATACTCGAAGATGATCATTGCGAGACTGTTTATTATAAAGCAGTTCAAAAGGAGTTTTCCTATCCAGAATGCGAGTTGGCATGCGATTAATCAAATAGGCAGCAATGACCACACAATCTCCCTAAAAACCTTCAGGAATAGAGGCTTGGTATTTTAATGCACATGCTACTTCTAAGAGATGCCTGTGCTTACGCTCTACAATTCCATTTTGTTGTGGTGTGTAGATGCAAGAACTCTCATGAAGTATCCCTTGAGAAGATAGGAATTTGGTACAATCAGAAGTGAAAAATTCACACCCATTATCTGTACGAATTCTTTGCACAGATTGATCGAATTGGTTTTTAACCAAGGAAACAAAGTTCGACAGATGAGTAAATGTTTGACTCTTGGATTGCATTAGATATACCCAAGTGGCCCTTGTATAATCATCGACAATTGTGAGAAAAAAACGAGATCCATCGCGATGAGAAGTATGATAAGGTCCCCAGATATCTATATGAAGTAAAGAAAATTTTCTATCTGCTCGAGATGTACTCTTTGGAAAGGACGTTCGAGATTGTTTAGCCAAGGGACATATTGGGCATTTAGGATGAGGAAAACATGCACTATGACCCAATCTTTGATGCAAAAGAATATTTTTATTTCGACTAATAGCATTACAAGAGATGCCTTTATTTAATAATTCTACATCTCTAGGAGAATCAATCCAGTAGTATAATCCTTGTACAACACTACCCAAGCCCATCAGTGTGCCGGTCGTACGGTCCTGAAAGAAACAATTGTCGGAGCTGAATATTGCATGACAGGAACTATCTATGCAAACTTTTGAGACAGAAAGTAGGTTGAATTCAAAATCAGGAATGTATAAGACATTTCTGAGGACAAAATGGGGACCAAGGTGAACAGTGCCGGTCTTGGTAACTTGAGTGACATTTCCATTTGGAAGACGCACTGACATGGGAAATTCTGATTGTCGATCGACATGGGAAAAAAATTGCTCACTACAAATTATGTGGTCACTAGCCCCCGTATCGATTATCCATGCATTCATAGAAAAAGAATTCTCCTCATGAAATAAAGTACTTGAGAATCCTGCACTTTTGTCGCCCATCTTTAATTGATTCAGAATTTGCATGATATTCTGATACTGGTCTTGAGTAATTGTCTGTTGTACCCCATCTATCCTGTGTTGAGACCTGATAAGCTGACGATTCTTTTTCCTTTCTATTTTTGTCAGTAGGCTTTCCGTGCAATTTACAGCACGTTTCAACAGTATGATGTGGGCGTTTGCAATATTCACAATATCTAATTTTGAATTTAATATTTTGCCCACTAACCTTTCTTGATGATGTGGCGCCACGTGGATCGTAGGATCCTTTAAAAGGAGCTGACGTGGCACCATAATAGCCTTCGGATCCATTTGAGCTGACGGAAGATCTGTGGCCATTCATTCCATCTCTCTAATCTAAGCCGTCCATCAGCCCTCCTGAATTGAAGCCACTGGATCTGTCGTGCGAATCTGGGCCGTCCACTCGAAAAAAAAATAGGGTTAGGGTTTCCGTCGGGTGTCTTCTTCGTTGCAGCCGCATTACCCATTTTTGGGTATCCCGAGCGTGCGGCTTTGCTACTGCCTCTGGCCACCGCTTCTGGAAAAACTGCAAGGCTCATCCCCTCTCCCCCTCGAGCGTGTTCGGCCGTGGCGAGGCGCTGACTTTCTTCTTGGACGGCGAGCTGATAGATGCGTCCGAGCGGCGGCGATGGTTCCATGGCGAGAATATGAGATCGGAAGGCCGAGTAAGAGTCGTTGAGGATGAGTAAGAATCGTGTACTCTTTTCCCTTTCCCGTATGTCTCTGTACTGCCTTAGTGTGGCTTTGGTCCCTGGAGACGCTCCTCGGCCGACTCCAACTCATTCCATAAAGAGGAGAGACGGTTGAAGCAAGCGGTAACCGAGAGGTTCCCTTGCTTCAATTCCGTCAGGCTTTGCGTGATGCTGAAGAGCCGTGATCGGTCGAGCCGACCGTACATCTCCTTGATGCTGTCCCAAATCTGCTTGGAGTCCTCGGTGGGTGGCAGTCCAGCGGCAACGTCGGGAGCGAGCGTGTTGCCGATCCAGGTGCGAACCAACTGGTTGCACTTCCGCCAAAGACGCTGGAGGCGTTTGTCGGTCAAGAACGGGACGGCTCCGTCGAGGAAGCTGTCCTTGTCCTTCGTCACCAGAGCCTGCCAAAGATCACGAACCCACGACGAGTAAGTTTCCAGTCCGGTAAGTTGGTTGCTGATGAGACGTAGTTCGGGGCCATCCGCCGGCGATGTGTAAAGTGGATCGCCAGGTTCAAGCCGGCCGCCGCCGATGACCGGAAAAAGGGGTGGCATGTATCCGGGTTGAAATGTCGGGTAGGGATTTGTCCCTTGACCCGGCATAGATCCGGGTTCATGACCCAGCGGCGTGGATTCGGGTTGAGATCCCGGGTAGGGATTCGTCCCTTGACCCGGGACTTGACCCGGGACAGCTCCGTATCCTTGGCCCAGCACAAACGTGAATCCTTGGTCTAAGTTCGTCTGGCCCGATGCTTCAGTGGGGCCTATTACAGACGGCATTGGTCCATATGGGTACTGGGACCACATCTGTCCTGGCCCAGTAGCCCACTGATACCAATTAGCTGGTGGGAAATTCGCGGGCCATTGTGTTGGGCCGGGGATCTGGCCCATCGTAGGAGCCAATCTTCCCGAAAGAGTTTCTTCTAAATATCTTTCTTCTCTAGAGGGGATAACCGGATTTGAGGTGGGTGTTCCCTCCATTGAAGAGCTCTCAATATTCTTTGTCATGGTACCCAAAAAAAAGTTTGAATTCTTAACCGGTTTGCTGGTCTGTTTCGCAGGTGAGAATCGTGCAACAACAGCCCAGAAGATGAAGCGGTGGCAATTCAAAAAATGCAGAAGCTAACTAGGATTATCTGCTCTGGTACCATGACAGGAAATAAAGGAGAAAGAGAAGAATTTTACTGTATATTCATTGATCTGTATACAAGCACATTAATTACATTTATAGTGCAAGAATGGAAGAGAATAAAAGGAAACGATATACAAAGAATTTTAAATTTCCTATTTACTAAAACTTCCTATTCACTAAATCAATCAATCTACAAACAGAATCAATCACAATCTCCAACACATCCAGAGGTGCGAGAGGGAAGAAAATCGAATAAGAAGAGGAGAAGAGAACGATGGATGAAAAGTATCTTTTGTCATGCAGCAGATCAATTCAAAGACGCATCTCTCTATTTCTCTCTCAACATCGCAATCATCCTACTCAATTTCACGATCACGAGCACACTCTCTTGTAGTTCCTTCTAATTAGATCTCCGTCAAATCCTTTTCGCTTTGCCATCCTATAATGAACTCCTGGAGATTCGGGAACCGATGACTTGATCAACTGAAACAAATAAAAGCAAAACTCGAAGGCGGTGTTGAGGACGAATCTCACTAGCAGAGCTGAAAAAAGTGAAGGCCCGTGATGGTTCACGTCCGTTAAGTCCTCGCAACGTTGCGCACGGATGCTGCATCTTGTTTTTCTTTTTCGTCTTCTCTTTCTTCGTGATTGAAGAGCTGAGAGGCAGCGGATGGCTTTTGGATGATGCATCCTAAGGCTACAAATAACAGTAAATGCTGTTTTGGTGAATCACACCTTCATATAAACAGTACAAATAGAACACCAACAAAATATGCAGAAATTCGAGTGGAGGCGTTACCTTCGGCAATGGCTTTGATGCAAGATTCTTGATGCCACTGACAATCGCCTGACGAGAAGAATTTGCCTGGGGTATTTTGTGGCCCTGCACAGATCCAATGCAATATACGCATAAGGAGTTACCGGAACTGATAAAATCCAACTTTGTTTCGGTTAAAATGAATTGTAAACAGAATTGGAGCGAGTACCTTAGAGAGGTGGCCACCCGGTTTCTCAGACTAAGAGATGTCATGTCGAAGACTCAAAAGTTCAACGGTAGTTCGTAGAGGACAGAGACTATCCAGCCACAGACCGAGAAGAAGGCGGGATAAAGGTGTCCACTTCACATCCACGTTCGCGTAATTCTGATAGACTGGCAGCATCAAAAGGGAAAACTTTCACCTTCCTGAGACGAGGTAATCCTTTGAGCTCGTCAAGGTCTGTTATTCGGTTGCAACGAAAAACTTTCAGGAGTTCCAAAAGCTTTAAATCTTTGAGACCATCAATCTGTGCTAAATCGCAGTCCTCTAGTTCTAGTTCTGACAGATGTTTCAGACTAGAAAATTTTAGCTCTGGAATCTTGCAGTGTTTGAGACGCAGAGTCCATAAGTTTGAGGAGGGAAGTTGTGTGAGGTCTAGCTCTTTCATGTAGGATAAAGTGAGTTCCCGGAGATTGGTAAGGCGACAAAAATCCCCAGGGAGATTGGTGACATTTGGAAGGGACAATTCCAAGGTCTCTAGCCTTGTCAATCCCATGATCCACCTCATATTTGGGGTCTGATTCCATGACCCCGCTTCTATCTGCTCATCATGATTCAAGCATAGCTCTTTTAGATTTGTCAGATTTGTCAATTTGGGGACTGCCATGATTTTGGATCCCCAGAAGAGAGTGACTAAACTGGAGGGCAACTCTGGTAGTGCTTGAAGTTGTCTGCATTTACGGACGTCAAGGGTTTGGAGTCGAGATAGATGGCAAATCCCCTGAGGCAGCCCAGCCACACTGGATGACGATAATCTCAAAATTCTCAAAGCGGATAATCCTGAAATATCACAACGAACTTGGCCCTCCAAACTTCTGCAGCGACAGAAATCTATCTCTTCCAGTTTCTTTAACTTCACAATATCCTCAGGAAATTTTTGTAGGTGAGTGTGTTCCATCTTCAGCCTCTTCAAATTACTCAATTCCTTGACTGACTCTGGTAGTTCCGTGATTCTAGTGTCTGAAAGGTCCATTGTCTCCAACAGCCCCAGCTTCCCGATGGAAGTTGGAAGTTCTTTGAACATCGGACAATTCCTTAAAGAAAGACTCTGAAGATTCTGAGGGAATACAAACTTTGGATGCCAATTAAATTTAGCACCATCCAGAGCAAGACTTTGGAGTTCCGTTAGGCAGCCAATTGTGGATATAAATCTCAAATTTTTACACCCACGAGCACTAAGTATTTTAAGACTCTTCAAAGACCCTTCCTGGCAAACAATTTGATGGATGCCAGTTCCATCAATCAGAAGTTCCGTCAAATTTTCCATGCCGTGCAGTTCTTGGGGCAACTGCTTGACTAGTCTGCAATTTCTCAAATTTAAGGAACTCAACTTCTTCAGTTTCTTAATGAATGGCCCAATTTCAGATAACTCGGTACAATCTTCCAGTATCAAAATCTCCAAATTGGTGGGAGCCGGAAATTTAAACGATGCATGTAACTTAACACATCCTTGTAGGTTCAAGACTTTCAATTTCTCCACCTTCTGCGATGTAGGTGCAAAAGAGGATATCAATCTTTACTAGCTCATATCTATCATCTTAACAAAGATATAAAAACAAAAAATATTGGGCATACCTTCGCAATTTGTTCCCAGAATTCTGAATTTTTGGTGACCTTACTCTCAGACAGATCGAGAATGACCAATTCCTTCAAATGCAAATCACATAGCTCAGGAATTGAACGGCACCCTCGCCAATCAAGCCACCTCAAATTTGGAGGAAGATCCTTAGTATTTCCCTGGATTTTAGCCCGGTCCAGTCTGAGGTACCACAAATTCGACATTTTGCAAAACTCTTTACAATTAAAACTGTCGGTGCAACCCATTTCAACTGTGAGACCAATGCCTTTGACACTTAGAGTACCCTGTCAAGTCTCGGTTGGGAAAAAACGTAAGAGTAAGTTGAGAAACTCTAATCTCTCTCACTGCTTTTAATGAAATGAGACAAATCGAAATTTCAAAATCAGTGGGTATCCGCTACGCGTTCTAAATCGTGTTAAGAATAAATCCCTTTCTCTTCCCTTTGAGATCGAATAAAGAAAAGCAAGTTAATGTTAATGGGAGTGGAAGGTTTATCTGAATGCTTTTCGTAACCCACGAAAAAATTTCTGGAGGTTTTGAAAACTTACCTCGACATTATTTGGAGTGGGAAGTGATTCCCTGGGATTCCAAAACCTGCAGCGCTGAAGCTGACCTTTGTCCTTGACAAGCTCCCTGCCAAAGTGTCTTAACAGATTGTGCATCCTTAATTCATTATTTTTTCCGATTTCCAATAAATGCATGTCGCAAAGGTCTTCTACTTCTCTAGGAGGATGGAAACCACAAGCCTCCCACATGTAACAGGGAATTTTCTGATCATTTCCGATAAAAAAGCATGCTATATCGAGGAATATCTCCTTTGTTCGTTTATCTAAAGAATCATAACTGGCCTGAAAGGCATCTTCTACCTTTTTCTCAGATAGACAATCTCGTAAGTAATTCTGGATAACTCTCCATGATTCTATTTTCTTTCTCTTTAAATGTTTTGCCCGAAGCACAATAGCCATAGGTAGCCCTCCAAGAGCTTGGACGATGTCTCTCGACAAGGAATTGTACTCGGGGACATCTGGAGGAGCATCCACTGGAAAAGCATGCTTACGGAAGAGTTCAAGAGCATGGTCATTTCCCATTGGTTTGACCGTGTATTTTGCTGCATCGTCAAAAACACCTAAAACATTACTGTTATCTGTGGTCACAATAATTCTACTTCCTGCTTTAAACCAAGAAAGCTTCCCAGCTAAAGCTTCAATTTGTTCATTTTTATGCACATCATCAAGCACGATGAGAACCTTCATATTACTAAATTGACTTGATATTATTTTAATACCTTTATCAGAAGATCCCAAAGGTTCAATTTTTTCCTTTTTAAGGTCAGCAATCAACATTTCTTGGAAATCCTCTACTCCTTTCGAATTTATATCTTCGAGGAAGCTACATCCATCAAACAATTTATGCATCTTGTTGAAGACAATCTTTGCAAGTGTAGTCTTTCCGACACCCGGCATTCCGCATATGGCGACAACCCGTCTGTCTTGTCCACACACTTTCTTCGCTTGTCCATCGCTGTAGACAACACCAAGCTTTGTCATCATCCGTTGAACATGAAGGTCGACTCCAACTAGATCTTCGGTGACAAGTTGGTCGTCCTTCTTCAACACCTGCCTGACACGTGTAACAACTTTTTCTACGAGGTCGGTCTCATGCCTGCAAATCATGAGTGAGGAAGCGCAAGGATGACAACAGTTACCAAAAATATTAAAGGGAAGACAAAAATCAAGTGGGGAATGAACCGACAAAAATTAAATCGACCAACGGGGGCAGGGGTAATCTTCAATTAAAATGGAGAGCAAGTT
Source organism: Eucalyptus grandis x Eucalyptus urophylla (assembly GCA_028830015.1). Lineage (NCBI taxonomy): Eukaryota > Viridiplantae > Streptophyta > Magnoliopsida > Myrtales > Myrtaceae > Eucalyptus > Eucalyptus grandis x Eucalyptus urophylla. Next base: position 40,094,623 of record CM054189.1, read on the forward strand.
TTAATGCACATAAAAATGTTAACATTGATAACATGCTATCTGCATAGCAAAAATTCTAACCAAGGGGAATCCACAGAGCATTGTGGACCAGGTCGGCTCGTCTAAATCGAGTCACCAGTTACTTGATGGGCATCTAAAACTTCAACATACTAAATTATTGATCTGTTTCACAAGAATAACCTTAAAGATCTCTCTAGCCATGCATAATCATCGATATAATTATATATGGCATTTTTCATCTAAAACCATTTTTTGTTTTCATTTTTTTAGGAAAGAGAAAAGAAAACAGAAGCAAAAGAATTACCCCCCATTTATCTCTTTCCGCTCATATCCGACTAAATCAACGATCTTTCGAAGAACCTTTTTGCATGTTTTGATGGTCTTTGGGTTGACTTTGTTGACCTGATGTCTCTCAAAGGACGCCGCAAAATCCCCAGTCTGGTGTTTCACTTCGTCGGGACTAACATCATAGAAAATCGGGATAATAATCTGACCATGGGATTTTCTGCATTCCCACATTTTTACCATCTCCATGAGGCAACTTTTACTAGAAGCGTAGTCTTTGGAGAAGATGACTATCGAGATCCTCGACCGCTTAATCGCATCTTTTAGCCCTTGCTTGATCTCTTCTCCACCACGAAGGTTTTTGTCATCCTTAAAGACCTCGATCCCCGCATTTTCCAAACCTCTATGTAGGAAACCTGTGAATCCTTTGCGAGTATCTGTACCTCTAAAACTCAGAAATACTTCATGATTTATTCCCGATGATGCCAACAAAGAGGTTGAACATGATTCCTGCCAAATCAAGGAAACTAAAGTAAACATAGTGTTTCAGACAAGTCTAATGCTTCTGGCCAAACCAAACAAACACACAAAAAAAGAAAAAGGAAAAGAATAAGAAAAAAAAGGTTTTATGGTTCCAATGGAGCCGAATCCAACACGGCAAGATGATTTTAACTGGATCTTGCAACTCATGCATTTTGACTGTTTTTAGATCCAAAATTTTCAGAACTTTCGTAATACTCAAACGTTGATTAGTGAATTCACATGTAAATCTCTGATGATTTTCTGAAATTTAAATAAAAATTTCAAGTTTTAAGGAAGGCAAAACAGTAATTAACAGACCCAGCGTACAAAATCAATAGTGCTTGGAGTTTCGATAGAATACCGTGATTTGAACATAGATTGGTTCAATCGTTCACGTCAAAAGAAGATTTGCTCCATTCCAGTCCATTTTAGCATTTGTTGGGTCGAACTCCAAGCGGAGGACCAATTATAAGGCATTCACGTCAAAGAAGTTCTAAATAATAACACAAATCGCAAAGATGCAGAGAAAACTGACCCGGTTTCTTCTCTTCACAGCTGCAAAAACAATCATCCCGAGGAAAAATAGAAACGCCATAGACCATTTCGAAGCCATCATGAGGGACAGATTCACCACTGCCAGTGTTGCCGTCGAAACCATCGCTCGCTCGCTCTCTCTCGCGCTTTCTCTCGCAGAGGCACAGGAGGTCAATAGTCATAGGATAACAAAACATATCTTAAAATATCCCCAATTTTAACTTCGGTCTTAATTCTATTCTATATTTTTTTATCTAATAAAAAATCTCCAATTTTAGCTCATCTACCCTAAGATTTTTTGTCTTACAAAAAATTGTCAACTGTATAATAATATTAGGTAGGTGAACTACTCCACACAGATAATGTGGAAAACCATTCATCAATGGGCACGTGTCGTCCGAGGCACCACATGGGAGAGATATTCAAAATATAGCGCTCTCCTCTCCTCTCCTCTCCTCTCCTCTATCTCTCTCTTCGAAAACCCTGACCCACCACTGCAGCTGCTCTGACCCTCTCTCCTTTATGAAGGGAAAATCCTCTCCTCTCTCCTCCCCTCTCTCTCCTTGTTTTTTTTTTTTTTTTTTTTTTGAACAGGTCTCTCTCCTTGTTAGACTCCATTTCGTTACGGAGCCAAAAAAATTTCTCTCCATTTATTAAACCCGATTCAAAATCTCTCCGCGCTCTCTCTCACTCCTCTTGTAAAAGAAAAAGATTCAGGGGCAATTGGGGGCTTGAGACATATGGTTATCGACACCCCGCCAACGGCAATTTCGTTGGACAGGTGGGGCAGCCCTCATCCATCACGTTTGAACTCTGGGCAACGGGCAATTGGACGGTATTCATATATGAAACAACCCCAAAACAAGCCCTAAGGACGGCTCGACATATCTATGGGCCATTGGGGCCAATGAAGGCCCACACAAGAATACAAAGGGTTAATGATGTGAAAATGTGAAGCAAAATAGGTGATTAAAGGATCGCCATTATTCGACCAGAAACAGAAAAGGTTGGCTATTATGTGATGCCCCAAAACGTCACACCTTTCTAATTATATTCCTTATCTAGTAATAGCGTGCGGAACCTCAATAAAATTTTCTCAAAATCGTACAAGAAATCACGAGTTAAATGTAGATATTATTTTTATTTATATCACGCATTGCTTTTACAACTTTAGCACAATATCCAAGCAAAATACGAAATACAAAAGCCTAGTAAAAGAGTTGGGTCAACTAGCGCCGCTACTCCCATGCCATCCAGAAAGTGAACTACCTTCTAACTCAATGGTTGATGGCCTCAACCATCATCTCGTCCCCTCCATCATCATATTCAAGGGACCATCCTACAAAATAAAAAATAAGGGATGAGCCGAAACCCAGTAAATGAATAAAATCATCTTATTGCTCACCTCGGTACGGACAAACAACGTGAATTCAAGGCATTAACCATACACGACCCATGTACACATGATTGATTTATTCATACTTTCACGATATGCCCATGAAACCCTTCATCAACATTGCATCAGATCATTAATTCAAATGCAAGCAGGTGACCTATTATACTACCATGTATGGTTATCACTTATTCAACAATGTGTATTATATGTATACATATAAGCATGTATTCATTGTTACTTCTCCTCCCAAATACTTCCGGAACATCCCAATCACACAACAAGCCATCTCAACTCCCGATGCATCTCATAACACTCCATGGAACATCTCAATCACACAATAGGGCATCCCAACATACGGGGCATCGTCACCTTTTAATTTATAGGTGATGGAATTATATTGTTCTCATGCACAATACACATCCTAACATCATATCTTTCTTGCATCGATAATGAAGTAAACACTTATTACAACAACCAAGATTCAGTACATGACAGCTTTTTATACATATCATTACCTGGCCTTTTCTGTAATCACATACGTGGATGATGATTAATGATGATTACAAGCTAACCTTTTTTCCTATCTCATCATGCCTTTTAATGTTCATGTCATAATAATAACAACAAACTTATCCCTTCTATTTTGCAATGTAAACAACGATATACATTTTGATGCTTATACCCATCTTCTTGCTTCATCACATATTCCTCAAAGCAATGAAATGCATTAGTCAAACAATCAAGCAAGAAGCAACATGTGATCAGACTTAATAGTTTGATATATACAGACTCAATAAGTGAATGAATCTAATCAATAAATGGGTATATTCATACTAAGTGAATGTATCTTATCAAATAATTGAATATACTCAGACGAATGAATATTGCCAAACGAGTAAGTATACTCAATTAGTGAATCTGATCAAACAAGTGAATATATTCATATTCAAAAAGTAAATATACTCAGACTTAGGGAAAAAAGATGTACTCGGGTTCAGAAAGTAAAAATATTCGAGTTCAGAAAGTAAACATAATCAAACTCCGAAAGTAAGTATACTTAAGTATACTTAAATTCAAGAAGTAAATGTGCTCAGATTCAAAAAGTAGATTTTCTTAGGTTCAGAACGTAAATATACTCAGGTTTGGGAAGTAAGTGTACTCAAACTCAATTAAGTGAACATACTCAAGTTCAGAAGGTAAATATGCTTAGGTTTAAGAAGTAAGTATACTTAGACTCAAAAAGTAAATATACTCAGGTTCATAAAGTAACTATACTCAGGTTTAGGAAGTAAATATACTCAGCTTCGGAATGTAAATATACACTAACTCAGAAAGTGAATCAGACTCAGAGCAAATCAGACTCAGAAGGCGAATCAGATTCATCATTTCTACGTGCAACGTGTCACCACATCCTAAGAAAATAACTCGAACACTTGTTAGGCATATGAACATTCATCAAAACAAATCAAAACATCATAACATACCAACACGCCACTATTGAACGAGGTCACACTTATCATCAAATTTAATTACATCTAAAGTCACATACCAACCAACCAAGTCTAAAGTGTTAAAGTAGATTAAATTAACTTACACCTAAAATTTTCAATGAGAACTAAACAAACCAAAGTTTAAACCACCTTGAAACTCTTGACAGATGAAATCCAGACTTGAGGGTAGAAGAAATTTTCTTTTGAAGATTGAGGGGAGAACGATATGGTCGAGATGAAAAATGAGTCTGAATTACTTAAGTTAAGAGTGGTGACTTGAAGTTGAATTGCTAGGTGTAATATCGCATGCCAATTTGAAGTTACGTGTGGCATGCTTACAAGGTTTGATCCACTATATCACCAAGTGGAGAGAATTTAAGACAAAAGAGTGGATGGCTACTTGTAGGAATGATGATAACTTAGCCTTAGGTACATAAGTGTTTCTATTGGAATAAGACTAAGTGGGCATTAGGTGTCAAGATTGCATAAGAGTTTTCCTTTGAGTGAGACACTTAGCCTTGTATATATTCTTAAAATGACAACTAAGTAGTATGTGGCCTCTCATGCTATCTAAAAGAAAACAAGCGGCTTACTAAGAATGATTAAAAGACATCATAGTGAAAAGAACTTCTCCTCGTTCGACCAAATAAGTGGGTCTTATTAATGTAAGTAAATTGTGATTAATATTAGTTAACTAAGATTAAAAATAAATAATGTAATCCATGGTTCTTGAATTAGTAAACACACCGAATGCTATGAAATCCTCGATTTAGTAAATTCAGACTGGATAATCATTAAAATATAATTCGAAAAATATCCATTCCCCATCGACAACTAAGATGACGATAAATTATTTACTGTTACTATCAGCGAACACATGAACATTTACTAATTTAATCAAATCAAGGACGATCAAGGTCATAAAAAAATTATTCTTCATGTTTTCCATAACTTGCAAAATTTACAATCCAACTAAGATTTCTACATGTCGACCCGATTATATAATACTTAGCTTTATAACCTAAGTATTATTATTAGATGCGAAAATTTCCAGCTGTCAGAAATTATTTAGAAGAATTTTAAAATTCAATGATAAGGGGCACACAAAAATGCTATATACGAATGGGAGTCCATGCAAAGTGCAATACGCAAGTTTACGCAATGATGATGTTTTTGGCTAGGCATCAAATTCGAAATAAATTCAATCCCTAATTTTCTTATGAAATGCACGAATAATCTATAAGTAAAAATTTAGGTGTCAACATTAAATTTAAATGAAAAGAAGAACCAGAAAGGATGACTATCACGTAACGGAAAATTAATGGAACAAATAAAAATGCCGCTCATGTCAAACGATGCAGAACATCCTTTTCCTTCAGATAAACCTATGCCAGTGTTGACTTTGGTAGGGGAATTCATAAACTTGATCTTGAAGTGAGGAGACACGTGCTAACTATAAATTTGTCCAATCAACTAAAGGCATAACGTTTTAAATAAAGAATGAGAACTCTATTGGTACCTTAGTAGCCTCTCGGACTTGGCTGAACCCAGACGGTTCTGCATTTCTGCTGTGTGATTAAACATAAAAGTGACCCAGTTTTCTAAGTGACCAATCTGCCAGAAAGTTCAATATACTTGAGCCCTTAAAGATTCTGCCAGAATGCCTGACGGGTCTTCATTTCTCCGGTGCACACCTTTCCTTAGGAAGAGACCGGTGTGATCACCTGGAGGGGCTGCTTTTTGTTCACGGCGGTTGACTTGGGCTCGAATTGTCTGTAAAGGGACTTCAAAAGAGTCAAAACTTGAAATTGACTCTAATAAATTTGCCTTGCTCGCTTATTCCTGTTTCTCCATTAAGTTTTTCCGCAGTCTGCTCCCGTCTTCCCTTAACAGGGTGGATGCCATGCACAGATATCAGTTAAAACTGAGGAAAATCCAGCATCACGTAACTGTAGAACGTGCCCCTACATGCTTCAACGCATTCTGTACTTGCACTGAGTTCCCAGCTGGACAGTCACTGATGGATCATTTTGCATAGTCTGATCTCTGAAACTTTCAGCAACTGCAAGTTTGAAAGATCAGGTAAACTCTCAAGGTAATCACAGTTGGATAGAATCAAACTTCTCAGTGAGGTTAACTGGCCAATCCCATTGAGATTCCGTATTTTGCAGTTTGATATATCTAGCCTCTTCAGGGCTTTAAGACCTTCAAGCCCTTCAATCACTTCTATTGCACAGTGGTAGAGCTCAAACACTGATAAGTTGTTTAAGCCCTGGACAGTTGGCAATCTTTTCAATGATGAACAACCTTGAATTGATAAAACTGACAACGTCTTGGGAAGCTCTGATACTTCTTCAAGGCTCAAACCAGAAAGGGTTAGCATCTTGAGCTGAGGAATATCTGTCAGCTCAAACTTCAGCTTGACAATTTGCGAAAGAGACAATTCTAGTTTCCTCAGTTTAGGAAACGATATTAAGAAGGATTGTTTGTCAATCCTTTCTGTTTGGAGCAACACTAGGTTCCAGAGCCTTGAAATCCATATAGACAAGCGCTGATTCACATTGGATTCTGGCATCAGCTGTTCTGAGGGAGGTCGGCATTCCTTCAGGTCCTCATCACTTAGGCACAGCTCCTCCAATTCCTTCAAACCTTTAAGAAGGGGTATTGCTTTCATCCTTTTGGAACTCACACGCAGAGAAATTAGAGAAGGCGGAAGCTCCGGCAACACTTCAAGTTTGTTGCACTGAAGTAAATCCAGGGTTTGAAGACCAGGGATGGTGACGATTTCAGAGGGTAGGCTAGATACACTAGAATGGCCCAGCGTCAATAATCTCAGATTGTGTAGTTCTTTGATATCACAGGGAATGGGCCCCTTCAAACTTCGACACCAGGAAGCATGGAGTTCTTCGAGCTTGGCCAGATTCCCAATCTCCCCAGGAAATGCTCGAATGAAAGAAGAATCCATTTTCAGCACTTTCAAGCTTTCCAGATTTCTTATTGAATTGGGGAGTTCAGAGATACTAGTCGCCGATATATCCAACTCCTCTAATGACCTCATTTTACCTATAGAATCTGGAAGTTCCTCCAAATAACGGCAATCCCTCAATGACAAGCGTCTTAGATTAAGCAGCTCCCCCAGTGACCTTGGGAGCTCAGTAACTTCGGCACCTTCTAATGAGAGTTCGGAGAGAGCAGCTAGGTAACAAATTGAACTGGGCAGATGAGTCAATGGGAAGCACTTAAAGCCGCTGAGAATTTCAAGTTTTCTCAAATTGCCTACAGAGATGGGGATCTCCTGTACAGAAGTCTCGTCAATAAAAAGCTCTTTCAGAGCTGTCATATAACCCAGTTCCACTGGCAACCCGTTCAATTGGGAGCAGAACTTCAAATTCAAGTGAATTAAATGTTTCAAATTGCCAATTGAAGGATCTAGCTTCACCAAATGAGAACATCGTTCAAGAATCAGGATTTCCAAATATTCATAACCAGAGAAGTCGGGAGTGAACAGTAAGTCAGAACACGCGGTAAGATTCAAGACTTTCAATTTCTTCATCTGCAAAGCCAAAACATAAAACACGCACATGATCAATTCGCAGATATTTAATTTGAGAAAACAAACATAAAAACAACTACATAAATACCAAACCACCTTGATTTCACTCCAACCTCCCCATTCTTCCGTGATTTTGCTCCAAGACAGATCAAGAATGACCAGCTCTGTTAACAAAAAAAAATTTGCACTAAAATCCAGAGGACACCTTTGCCAACAGAGCCACCTTAAACTAGCAAATGCATCTTCAGAGTTTCCAGAAACTTTGGCATTATCCAACTTGAGAAACCTTAGTTCTGGCATCATCTGAAAATTTCCAGCTGTGAAGTCAATGGGGAGAGCTTCGACGTTTTCCTTTGCCTACATTTGACAAAGTAACAAAATCATCAGAAGCTGTAAACCCAAATATCCATCCGAAAAAAGGATATCTCCTTGCCCTTTGTGCTAAAATGTACATATATGATATGATTCCTTGAGAAAAAATGGAAAAAAAAATGTAGCCTGCATGTCGAGGTGCCTGCTTTGCCGATAACAAACTGAACCAAAAGTTTTTACCTTCTCCTGTATGTAAAATTTTCTCCCAATTGGATCTCCAGATATCTCTTGCTCAAACATATCTTTGCCACAGCATCTCAGCAATCTGTGCATCTGCAATTCATTGTTTTCTCCAATTTTTGCCAGGGGCATCAGAATGCAACCAGAGGATGGATAACAATTGGGCCACATATATGAAGCAATTCGGGCATCCACACCAGAGATAAAACATGCTATGTCCAGAAATATATCTTTTTGCTGTTGATCTAATTCTTTGTAACATATATCCAATAACTCTTGAAGGCCAACCGTAAACTTTTGAGAACTCTTTAGACGTGCTTTCATTGACTTCTCCATTTTTATCCATTCTTGTATTGATTTACCCCGCAAAAATGAACCGACGACCTCAACTGCTAATGGTAATTTCTCTATAGCATTGACGATGCGGTTTGAGAGTTCATCATAATCAGGTATGGAAGATTGCATCCTGAATGCATGCTTGCAGAAAAGTTCAAAAGCTTGACCGTCATCCAACTCACTAACCGTGTAGTTACGAGCCTTGTCGGAATCAAACTCTTCGAGAATTCCACTATTTTTGGAAGTCACAATTATTCGACTACCTGGACCAAACCAATCAAGCTGGTTTCCTACAACTGCATGAAGATCAGATGGCTTTTCCACATCATCAACAACTATTAGAACTTTCATTTCACGAAATATATCCAGGAAATCTTCTATTCTTTCATCGAAAGAAAGATCTTCTCGATCTCGTTCAAGGATATCATGTATCAACTTATTTTGCAAAAATTGAATACCATGAGAATTTTGTGTGGTTTCTTCGACCACTGTGAGAAAGCTACAACTGTCGAAACAAGAAGAGATGCGTCTGTATACAGCCTTGGCGAGAGTCGTCTTGCCAATTCCAAAAGTTCCATAGATTCCAATAATGAGCACCTCATCATTGACTTCCATCTCCAGTAAGTCGGTGATTTGTTTTGCACAATCATCAATTCCAACTACATTCTGAACAGCTGCAATTGCATAATAATTCCTATCTGAGGTTTCCATGTCCGCCGGTTGCTCTTTAAGTTCATCTTCCATTTTCTTCATACTCTGCAAGAAAAACAGAATTTTCACAGAAGTATTATTGTAGACAGAGAAAAGTATAAATATCACCCAATAACATTCCTTTAGTTCCAGGCATAGATACAAGATATTCATCTGTCATCAAATTGTTCTAGAAATATGCAGACACTTATTCTGGCAATCTCTGTTCCATAATTCAATATCTACTCTCACACAATATTAACAAGGAAACTTAGGTAGTATCGTAATCAAATTAGGCTTTCATTTGTTTCGTGAATAACGAACGATTTGGAAAAAAAAAATTCAAAAAAATGATCACTTGTATCGCTTGAAATAATTAGTTAATTAAACATGTTTTTTTATCGAGACCAATCTATGCCTAAATAATTTCGAGGACAATGAAAATATATATATTTATTTATTTATTGTTGTTGTAAGCGATATAAGTAGCCATTTTAAAAAATATTTCTCAAATCATTTATTTCTCGTAAAATAAGCAGAGCTTAGGTAACATTAGCATTTTGGAAGTTGGATGCTTAGTTTACTGACCAACTATTTCAACTTTCAAGAAATCTTGATATGCACATCGCATCAATGGTCACGTTAATTATTAATTCTGTTTAAATCTCTTAAGTGTAAACAAGCTCCCAACAGCAAATGAGCATCATGCAAATAGGACTAACGTCTTAAAATTCAGATGGTAGACTATTTTTAGACTCCAACAATGCAATGATCGATATTAAGTTCAGTTTACCTAAATACATACAAATTTCTTTGCTTCCTTCTACGTCATCTTTCCTCACATTTTCTTGTGTTGTTGTTTCCAAGTCGAATGATCTACATTCAATTTTCGGAGATAGTGGTCCTGGACTAATGGAAAGCAATGCCTAAATATTCTCACCGAATTCCAAATACATGTTCCGATACCACACTCTATTTTACAGATACTGACATTTTCTTGATTGGTTCCTTCTGGTCACTCGGTTACTTTACATGTAATTCTATCCTTAAATTGAATGTCAATTATCAATTGAGAACATTGTCCATTCGCTACAAATTTTTGCAAATTTCTTGCTCAATTTATGTGTGGCCTGTTTACTTTGGCACTTGCATCTTTTTCGTGAGACAAGCATGAATTGACAAAGATCAACAATCGAGAAAGAATTGAAAAAGATTGGCATGTGGACGAGCGATTGGCATCCACATTTTAAGGGATAAAAGACGACTAAGGGAATGAGGGAGAACATGCTGCTAGTGCTAGGGTGAACAAAGTTGAAATCCTTTCAGGGAAAGATAAAATTTTGCCCCTCATTTTAGCCCCATGTCGATTTTTTTTTTTTCAAATTCATCCCTTTGATGACTATTTGCAAAACCAGCTGGAAATGAACAACACCCTAGTCTGCATGGCACCTGCATGTCAGCACATCGATTGTTTATCGAGCACATCTACCTAAGGAAGTCATTAGAGGACGAAATCGTAGGGAAAAGGCAATACTTGTTGAGAGATTGAGATGAAAGTCAGGTACATGGCCCATAATAAAGAGTCGCAAATAATATGAGGATCAAATCGTATTTTTTCCATTTTCCTGACTTAATATAACAGTTTTATAAACCAGTCCTACTATACGCAGCATTAGTTTTGATTTTTTTTTTAATTATTATTTAGGGTCTTGAGCAAGAATAATTCAAACTCATAGTACGCGAACCATAATGGAAACAACTAAATCATCTGTTTCTCTTTCTAACTCAGTATTTAGCGTTCGTAAAGATTTTAGATGCTCGATTAAATGAAATTTTAGTTCCGACTGTAAAAATGAGTAATATGAAACCTAAAGCTAAAAGCAAAATCCACTCCAAATATTCCCCAAGTAAAAGCAGAAGGCTGTCGAAAAATGTGAAACGGAAATGCACCTCCTCTAAGTAAAGCGAAAAATAAAAAATAAAAAAGTAAAGAGTCATGCTATTCTAAATTCATGACCAGTTCCGTTTATTTTCCTATGTTTCACGTTATTATATTAATTATTCTTCTTATTTTCACTTCAGTTACATTAATCTATTCTTTCGGGATAGTGCTGACGTTATTCATGTACTACTATATTTTAATGGTATTTATTTATTTCAATTATGGTACTAATATAAATTCAATTGTTTTGCATTTTGAAACTAAAAAAGAGTTCTATTATTTTTTGTTCAAATGAAAAATCCATAACCACGAGATACATTGTTCAGTTACTTAATGGAAATCTTTATGTTGTGGTATTCTTTTTTAATTTAAAGTAATATGCTTCCAAATTACAAGTGTCTCTTTTTGTCATAAGTTGCAATGTTTTAGTGAAATAATGCTTTCGCTTGTATTAAAGTTACATCGTCATATAAATAGTCATGTATCATGAGCCGATGTGAATTCCCCGTGGTGGCAATCTACTATTGTACCAAAATCGCAAAATCAACTAGTCAAGCCCATTGGTGGCCAAAAATAGAAACTAGTCTGGCCTACAACATATGCATGCACCGGCAAAACAGCCAATGAATGTGTGACACAATTATTGTTTAATGGCTACGCGTGCTGAAAAACTAATGGATGCAACATGAATCAAAGGTTTTTTGGGGTGAAGAAAGGTAATCTATAACCTTTTAAAGTTTACGGTCTAATGCGCAATAATGCCAAAGTTTAATAGGGCGATCATTGCTAAAAATCATGAAAACGCATATCGTATAACATTATGTCCAACGCTCAATTATATAACAACGAAATAAATTGAAATTATTATGACACATTTATTAATTTTATACAAAACAACATTTCAAATTAAAAAGAACATGTCGAAGGAACACTAATGTAATTGAAAGTATTTAAAGATCATGCTGATTAATTTTCTCCACTGGTTCAAAAGATATACTTTAGTCCATGTAAATTTCAGAACAATATTTCAACTTTTTACAATTTGTGTAGTTTTACCGAATTATAGCATCAAACTGAAATTATAACAAATCAATTTTCAAACCCGTGCATTCATGTGCATCTAGTTTATATTTATGAAGAAGATATCACACCTTATTTGATGTATCCAGAACAATCTCCTCTCTGTTACGCTTCGAAGATGTCGCACCTTGTTTGATGAAGTTCCCATGCCCCCATTTTTCGACTGATCGTGCCTTTATATCCTTAATCGCATTCTGTACTTGCACTGAGTTCTCAGCCGGACATTCACTGATTTTCAGCTTTTTCAAAAATGTCAATTTTTCTAGGCCTTCAATTAGACTGATCATTTTACATCGTCTGATCTCTAAAACTTTCAGCAGCGTCAAGTTTGAAAGATCAGGTAAACTACCGAGGTAATCACAGTCGGATAGAATCAAACTTCTTAGTGAGGTTAACTGGCCAATCCCATTAAGATTTCGTATTTTGCATTTTGATATATCTAGCCTCTTCAGGGCTTCAAGCCCTTCGAGCCCTTCAATCTTGTCTATTGCAGAGGGTGGTGGGCCCCCATCACTTAGGCACAGCTCCTCCAATTTCTTTAAATTTTCAATAAGGGGTATCGCTTTCATCCTTTCGGAACTCACACGCAGACAAATTAGAGAAGGAGGAAGCTTCGGCAACTGTTCGATTTCATTGCACTGACTTAAATCCAGGGTGAGAAGACCGGAGATGGTGGAGATTTCGGGGGGTAGGCTTGATATACTAGAATGCCCCAGCGTCAATGTTCTCAGACGATGTAGTTTCTTGATATCACTGGGAATGGCCCCTCGCAAAGCCAAACACCCGGAAGCGTGTAGTTCTTCCAGATTGGTTAGATTCCCAATCTCCCCAGGAAATTCTCTAATGAAAGAAGAATCCATTCTCAGCACTCTCAGTCTTTTCAGACATCTTATTGAATCAGGGAGTCCACAGATAAGAGTCGCCGATATATCCAACTCCTCTAATGACTCCATTACACCGATTGAATCTGGAAGTTGCCTTAAATTACGGCACTCCCTCAACGACAAGCGTCTTAGCTTAAGCAGCTCCCCCAGTGAGCTTGGGAGCTCAATGATATTGGCACCATATAGTGAGAGTTCGGAGAGAGCAGCCAGATAACCAATCGAACTAGGCAGGTAAGTCAAGAAGCGGCACTCGAAGCCGCTGATTATTTCGAGCTGCGTCAAATTGCCTATGGAATTGGGGATATGCCGTACAGAAGTCCCGTCAATAAAAAGTTCTTTCAGAGCTGTCGTCCGACCCAGTTCCTCTGGCAACCCGTGCAATCGGGAGCAGAACTTCAAATTCAGGGAGACTAAACGTGTCAAATGGCCAATTGAAGGACCTAGCTTCACCAAACGAGAACATCGTTCAAGAATCAGGATTTCCAAATCTTTGTAATCGGAGAAGTTGGGAGTGATCAATAAGCCAGAACACCCGGTAAGATTCAAGACTTTCAATTTCTTCATCTGTACAGTCAGAACAGAAACCCACACGATCAATTTGCGGATATTTAATTTGAGAAAGCAAATATAAAACAACTAAATACTAAACCACCTTGATTTTAGTCCAACCTCCCCAGTCTTTTGTGACTTTGCTCCAAGACAGATCAAGAATGACCAACTCTCTTAATATAAAATTTCTTGCATCAAATTCCAGAGGACACCTTTGCCAACAGAGCCACCTTAAACTCGGAAATGCACCTGCAAAATCTCCGGAAACTTTTGCGTTATTCAACTTAAGAAATCTTATAACTTGCATCCCCTTAAAATCTCCAGCTGTGAAGTCAAAGGAGAGAGTTTCAACGTTTAAGATTCCCTACATTTGACAAAGTAACATAATCATCAGAAGATGTAAAAGCAAATGCCCATCAGAAAAAAGGATACTTTCCTTGCCCTCCATGCTGAAGAGTACATATATGATATGATTCCTAGAGAAAATTTGGAAAAGAAGAAATTTTAGACCATATGTCAAGATGTTTGTTTTGCCGAGAACAGAACCAAAAGGTTTTACCTTCTTCCTGCTTATTGCTTTTGGACCAATATCCTGTACGTAAAATTTACTCCCAATTGGACCTCCAGATCCCTCTTGATTTAAAATTCTTTTGCCAAGGCATCTTAGTAACCTGTGCATCTGTAATTCATTGTTTTCTCCAATTTTTGCCAAGGGCATTAGAATGCAACCAGAAGATGGAAGATGACAATTGAACCACATATATGAAGCAGTTCGGGCATCCACACCAGAGACAAAACGTGCTATGTCCAGAAATATATCTTTTTGCCGTTGATCTAATTCTTTGTAACATATACCGCATATCTCTTCAAGACCAACTGAAGTCTCTTGATAACTCATCATACATACTTCCATCGACTTCTTCATATTTTCCCATTCTTGTATTGACTTACCCCGCAAAAATGAACCAAGGACTTCAATTGCTAATGGTAGTTTCGCTGTAGCATTGACGATCCATTTTGCGAGTCCATCATAATCTGGAATTGAAGATTGCATCCTGAATGCATGCCTGCAGAAAAGTTCAAAAGCTTGACCATTATCCAATGCACTAACCAAACAGGTACGAGCCTTCTCGGGATCATACTCTTTGAGAATTCCACTATTTTTGGAAGTCACAATTATTCGACTACCTGGACCAAACCAATGAAGGTGGTCCCCTACAATAGCACGAAGGTCTGATGGCTTTTCCACATCATCGACAACTATTAGAACTTTCATTTCACAAAATATATCCAGGTAATCTTCTATTCTTTCATCGAAAGAAAGATCTTCACGATCTCGTTCAAGGATATCATGTATCAACTTATTTTGCAAAAACTGAATACCATGAGAATTTTGGGTTTCTTCAACCTCTGCAAGAAAGCTACAACTGTCAAAACAAGAAGAGATGCACTTGTATACAGCCTTGGCAAGAGCCGTCTTGCCAATTCCATCAGTTCCATAGATTCCAATAATGTGCACCTCATCATTGACTTCCATTTCCAGCAAGTCGGTCATGTGTTTTACATTATCATCAATTCCAACTAAATTTTGAACAGGTAAAATTGCATAATTCCCATATGAGGTTTCCATATCTGCTGCTCGCCATCTAGCTTCATCTTTCATTTTCTCCATGCTCTGCAAGAAAAACAGAATTTCTTCAGCAAAGTATTATAAGTAGACGGAGAAAAGAACAAATATCACCTGATCAGTCTCTCTTACAACATTGCTTCAGTCCCACACATAGATAGAAGATATTCATTTGTCATAAATTTTTTCTTGTCAATGCAAAAAATGTGCAGACACTTATTCTAGCATACTCTGATAACTAAATTGACATCTGATCCAATACGATATTAATAAGGAAACTTAGCTAGTCATTTAATCTACTTATTATCTTGGAAGTTGGATCTGCTTATTTACTGACCAGATATTTCAACTTTTAAGAAACTTGATATGCACACCACAACAATGGTCACTCTAATGAAATTAATGCTGCTCTAATCTCTGAAGTGTAAATAAGTTCCATTTAGCAAATGAGCATTATGGAAATAGAACTTATATCTTCAAATTCAGATGAAACGCTATTGCCATGCTACTTATGTTTCTCCTCTTTCTCAAATTTGAGACAGAAGTATGCAATTAATTAGTGCCATTTACTTTATCACTGAATGAGAAAGACAATTCTTTTCAAAAAATGGCATTTAAGAGATAGTATATAATTCATATTTTGATGAATAGATACCTCACGTGGAAGTAATATGCTTGGAGCAGACAGTTCATTTTGCATGTTGAGCGGTATAGTTTCTAGATGACTTTTCTTCAAATTCTGCAGCTCTCTTAAAACCTTGGTAACCACCTGTTTAACAATAAGTCCTTCGCACCTAATGAAAAATGACAAGAAAGCCAGGGCAAAGTAGAAAGTTAGCTGAAATCTATGACAACAGGAATCGATAGCAGTCTCTGGAAGCCAGGGGATGCAACAAGAAGTGCAACCGCAACTGCAAATGGAACATACCGCATTGCATTGATCCGGAAGAATAAATTTATGGACATGCTAGGCAGATGCTCAAACGTTGTGCAGCATTCGTCAAACTACAGTAGCTGATAACTATATCTGGCTAATTAGAAGAAAATAGGCTGATGATATTTACCGTATTTCTGATGTGTTAACAAGCTTCTTCTTCTCAAAATAGCCTTATACACGCCTCAAGTATCATGAATTATAAATAAGAGATCCTTTAACTTTCTGCATACAACATAAGCTAATTTCGACGAACATTAATATGCATTCTCATTACGTAAATTAACAAAAAAATTATTTCATATTTTGTGTCATAAATATGTAATGTCAGATTAAATTGTTGATACACTACTCAAACAAAGGGAACCGATGTAGCTACAATTTTTCCACGCTGAAAAAATAAAAAGGAAATTCTCAACAAAAAAGCCTTTGCACCTGAATTTCATGGTCTCCTATATCATCTGGTTAAATCAAGGGTGGAAGCTAATGAGGTACCTGTAAGGCGTGTTATGTACGTCCCATCCGTCTAAACTTCCAACCTCCTGGAGAGCATCTTCCCACTCGCGGATAGTCTTATTGTCATATCGATTATTCCTTTCGTGCGAACGGAAGGAACGGAAGGCCTCATCGTAACCTCCCATTAGGTATCGAACCTCGTATGGAGAGACATCGTAGAAAATGGGGTAAATTTTCCGTCCCTCCCTTTTCCGATGCTCCACCATCTGGGTCAACTCCCTAAGACACCAAATACTGGAAGCGTAGCCTTTAGAAAAGATGGGAATGAAGATCTTTGATTGCTCAACAGCCACAAGTTGTTCTAGGCTGATCTCTTCACCGATGCGGCGTTCTTCGTCGTCTCTGTACGCACGGACTCCTGCATCTGTGAGATAGGTATAGAGAAAATCGGCGAAGCCCGCGCGCGTGTCCGGCCCTCGGAAACTCAAGTACACTTCATAGCCGGCCCCTTCCATCTCATCCAGTAGCAGAGAAAATGAATCACCGGAGTCGCACCAGCTCAGCACAAGTGGATTTCGATCGCTATACAGCCGAAAGTTACCAGATAAGTAGAGATGTTACTGCAAATTAGAACGGCCACGACCGATTGCAATTCATTTCGGGGAACCTCACCGGCGCCTGGAAAGGCAGAGCACATAGCGCATGCTTCCCCTTTTGTGACGCCGTTTGTCTGCGAAGGCAGAGCGCATAGCACGTGCAGCATATGGCACGTGCTCTCTCTCTCTTTTTGTGAGAAAAAAAAAAAAAAGTTGGAGAACAAAAAGAAAATTCAAATTTCCACCGAAAGTAGAAAGGTTCCCTCATGAAAATAAAATTCAGGTAATCACCGAATTTTTTTAATTATCTGGGTAGATATTATTGTTTAAATTTCATATAATAACATTGAAATTAAATTATTGCCAATCACAAAGTTATTAAATAGCTCGGCTAATTTATAAATCAAGTAGTATAAAATTTAAAAATCCAATCAAATGATCTAATTTTGTTAGATTTTTTATGACATGAATAATAGAATATGTAGCACACATCTAATTCGTGCCCGAAATTTCGTTCCTTGACTCCTAACAAATGGTTTTCTGCATTTGAGAAGTAATAAAAAAAATTCCATAGTCATGGTATCTACAAATAGAGCCCCGTACACTTATAGATGGAACATTTGTTTATGGAACTGTGACGTCATTTTTTGTTCAAAAGGAATTACTGCTTTTTTTCTTTTGTCATATGAAAAATTACTACTTACACCCAGCGATTTTTTTTGTGGATTTCCTAACTTGTAATGGTTAATTTTCTACACGTAATCTTATACAAAACTCTTAGGCTGCGTTTGGCAATTATGATAAAATTCAAAATATGATAAAATTTATCATATCTTGCATTTAGTGCCAATTCAAAACAGGATAAAATCAATATAAGAAAAATATAAATTGAATAAAATTATCTCGAGGGTGAGGTGAGATAAAGATCAATAGGATTTCTAATATCAATAAAAGGAAAATTATTTTTTTCAAATAATAAACTTATTAGATTAACAAAAGTAAGTTTATATTTCAATATAAATAATATTTGAATTCTAATATAAGAAATTCAAAATAACAATTTAGTTATTTTAATCTAATCTTATTTATATTTATATTTTATAAATACAAATTCTATATATAAATATAATTATTTATTACTATTTTAGGGTATATTAGTACAGTTTACTATTTAATAGAATTTTATTAGAGAATGATGAATGGGGAAGAGATAAATTAAAAAGAAATTAATTAAAAAAGAAGGCAAAATAAAATAAAATAAGAAAATAAAAATAAGATAGGCAAGAGTATCATGAAAAGTTGTTACCATCTCCGTTTATAAATTTTTTGTTCATTTATATTAATTTATTATTTATATTAATTAACATACATAATATAATATGAATATATTTGACTTTATTATTGTAATCACTAAAAGCTGAATGAAATATAATAAAATCCTTGGAGCGTGAATGACGAGGTGGAGAACCTACGCCCCTCCAAGAAGCCCCGATTCTTAGCGCCGGTGAAGATAAAAGCGGCCTAAAATGCGTCGAATATAAAACGCACCCAAAAGAAAAATCGGCAATTGAAATTCTACTGGAGCTACTAGGAAAAACTGAAACGTACCGAGATCAATGTGCTGAAATTCTGAAAGGTCCCATATGTTTAGAGGTTAGCTCAGCAGTTCTCTAATATTTAATTGTCTTCTGTTTTCCTGTGCTGAATGAATGGGACTATCTATTTATCTGGATCTCTTAATTTTGGAAAATCCTAACCCCAACAGAGTATTGAGATCGTTCTTCAAGAAATGGACAGTTTCACTGTCAATTTCCCAGAGTTCAAACTTCTAAGGGAATATCATATGCAAGCTAGTTCTTGGATATCCCGCTTCAACCGTTTGCGGGTGAACATTGGCGAAAGAGTTGAACAAGACAATGTCGTAGAGGAGTTGACCAACATACTAAAGATGCAGTGTCTCTGAAAATTCAAGGTCTGAATTTCCTTGCAGTTTTGCTTGTTTGGGGGGAGGGGAAAGTTATCGTTACTGCTGTTGTGATGGCAATATGCTTAATACATCATGTTCCTTAGTGTTTGTTTCCATTTCCAGTTAGAGAATTGCCTCTTGTTGAGCTTGAGCTGAAGAAGGCTTGTTGCAGGGCAAAGGCTCTACAGGTGATGTAATGAACTCTGCTGGTTCGCCAAATGTCGTGCTTCTCTGTGTTCTTCTGTTCTATCCTCCAGTATTTTCTACTATAGCTGATAGTATTTAATCCTCAATGGGGCTTTTTCAGGTTTGTGCTTTATCAATTCTTTGAATGCTGAATGCCCTTAATCCTGAATATATTTCAGGCCCGTTCAGATTAAAGGACCTTGAACTTCCTTCAGCAACTATTGATTGAAGCTGTCGGGTAAATGTATTCTCGGTTGTGGTTCTCAAATTTATTGTCAAAACTACCTGATATACACTACTTCTACCTCTTTTAAAGTTCAGTTGGACTCGATGTTGCCAGACTACAGATTGGAGGCGAAAACTTGTTTGTCTATATTTCTGGGCTTGTTGATGCTGCTACACGTTGGGAAGAAAGTGCAGTGCAGATTCTAGCTCGGGAGGCTCAGCTGCCTGAATATGAGGAAGTTCTGAGGTCTCTCTCTCTCTCTCTCTCTCTCTCTCGGGAGGCTCAGCTGCCCGAATATGAGGAAGTTCTGAGGTCTCTCTCTCTCTCTCTCTCGCTCGCTCGCTCGCTGTTATGCGTGTGCATCATGTGGACCTGTTTGTGAGACCAGGTGGTGGGAATGGATGCAGGCAATTAAATATTAATATAAATGCATATAAGGTGCTAGCAATAATTTTTGTTGAAAGTGATTTTTGACTTCTTATATGCCAGGAGTTCGGAGGACATTCATGTGATCTTGCCTTCTTTACCTCATATCATCTCGGCAATTACAATGTCTAAGTCTTGGTTGAAGAATTTGGAACCATTTTTGGGGTCTGCTCCCACGAATAGGGGATCACCAAGTTTGTTGCTTGAAGTCGATAAATTGAAGGTTCTTGCTAACACCTAAATCTCTAGTATCACATCCATACATGTTTTATGTTAATTAACTGTTTGGTTTAGAAGTTGGGCTATTTGTTAGTTAGTTGCTGAGGGACTATAGTTCAATTGGTTACTCTCTAATGGAAGCACAGAAATCGATCAAGATAGGGAATTCCTCTATTCTTTGTGTGCTCTCTTCTCTTACTATAATAATTTGTTTCAACAGCTCTTCTCTAATCCAATCAATCTCATTATTTCAGTGGAGGATACAGGGATAGGTATTCCTCCAGAGACGCAATCCCGTGTTTTCACTCCTTTCATGCAAGTGCGCCCATCAATTTCTCGAACACATGAGGGCACAGGTATTGGGCTAAGCATAAGCAAATGTCTGGTTGGCCTCATGAATGGGGAGATTGGATTTGTAAGCATACCCCAGGTGGGATCCACGTTTACCTTTACTGCAGTTTTCAATGATGCCTGTTCTACCTCAAAAAAGTGCAAGGGCCAGCAAGTGAAAGGACAAGGTGACTCTGGCACCTCAGAATTTCATGGTATGAAAGCAGTGGTAGTTGACACGAGACCTGTCCGTGCCAATGTATGAAAGTATCATATCCAGAGGCTTGGTATTCATGTTGAGGTAGTTGCAGACTTGAACCAGTGCTTCCACACCATACAAAGTGGGAATTGCAGAATAGATATGGTGCTCTTGGAATGGGAAATTTGGGACAAGGACTCTGGTTTGTCGGCAATCTTTCTGGATAAATTGAGGGACATGAAGCCACGGGTGTCTCCACGGTTGTTTCTTCTATCTAATTCTATCAGCTCTAGTGGGATGAGTGGTGCGACTACAGATGCTACTGGTCCATCCGTGATCATGAAGCCTCTAAGGGCTAGTATGCTGGTGGCATCTTTACAGCGCGTCATGGGAGTTGGAAACCGAATAAGTTGCTCCAATGGGGAGTCTCCGAGTCTGTCTCTCCGCAACCTTCTCCGTGGCAGAAAAATCCTAGTCGTGGATGACAACAAAGTAAATCTCAGAGTGGCCGAGGGAGCTTTGAGGAAATATGGAGCTGATGTGGTTTGTACGGACAGTGGGGAAAAAGCAATTGATTTGCTCAGACCACTGCATGATTTTGATGCCTGCTTCATGGATATCCAGATGCCAGGAATGGATGGGTATGGCGTTTTCCTGCTCAGGCACTTATTTTTTTCATCAAATGTTGTATAGAAAGTGTATATTCTTTCAGAGATTTGTATGTATCTTATGTAATGAATTTGGATAACCTTTTCTATGTCGACTAGGTGGTGATAATGGATACGTGCATCTAATGGTTCTATAATTCCTTTTATCAGATTTGAAGCTACAAAAAGAATTTGACAGATGGAACAAAGTCCGAGCAAGGAATTTCTACCGGGGCAGTCATCCTCAGAGCCACGTGAAAATATCTCGAATTTCCACCTACTGATCTTGGCCGTGACTGCGGATGTGATTCACGCTACGCATGAAGAATGCACAAAGTATGGAATGGACGGATATGTTTCAAAGCCCTCTGAAGCGGAACAACTTTTTAGAGAAGTTTCGCTCCTTTTCCTGGTCATCACTGAATCGAAACTTGTAGAGAGGCCACCATAGATGGTCAATTGTTTTGGTGAGCAGAAGTCTTGGTTGTTTAGGCACTTTGGCAGCCTTACCGGTGAACTTTCGAATTCTTAGAGTGAGTTTTCTCTGGCCTCTCCTTAGCTACACATTTCTTGATTCTCTTGCTTTTAGAGCAGTTGGATTTCTCTTTCTACGATCCGAGTGTGTGAGCGAGTGAGCGTTTGATCGGGCAAGGCTTGGCTTGGGTGAATCAAAACAGCCTGAGTCGCCATGCGGTTACGATCCCAATCGATCGGCCAGTGACACATGCATGTAGCTTTAGAGATTGTTAGATGGTTGCGTGCTCAAATTTGATGAGCACAAATTTGATGTTAGATGGTTGTGTGCTCACTATTATCTTGCTGTACATATACACATGGTCATTATGAGTAATGAAGGTGACTCCTCTTAGCAATGATGTTGAGTGTCCACTAAGTTCTCTTCCCCCCTCCATGTTCAAAGGCTAGAGAGTTTTGTAAAATCATCAGCCAGCCGTTTTCTTTAGGTGCTTTAAAACAAGATGTTTATACGTGGTTTATTTGTGGCTCATGTATAAAAATGGTCTACACAATATTTTCTACTTTGGATGCATGTGAATGGACAATTGTTCCTCTATGATAGGAGCCTGCGGTTTGCAGCCAAACTAGCTCTTCACTGACTCTAGCCTTTGTGATTGTTTTGGTGTGAGGATTGTTCGTTAGGACGTGGTCGAAACCATTATAAATCATATGGAATAAGTTGGGCAGTCTTCTAGCGCAAAAGCTCATTCCGAACTACACAAACCTTTGGTCGAGTCATCCTCCACAACTTTCATGTTGGATGTCAAAAAAGAGGAACTTATTCGATTCGAGAGAATTTAAAAGAGAGAAAAGTCGCTCTCGGAGATGGCCAAGAAATCCCACAAGATGAACCTTTGTCAAGTTAGCATCAATATCCAAATCCTCACCTTTGAATTCTCTCATTCAAATTGTCAAAACTTCTTTGATAATGGTCCCTAAAATGACGCTCAAACTGAACAACCCCTGAACTAAAAATGGTAAAACTCAAATAACTTACGAAAACATCAATCTTGTTTTTAAGTGTGCGGTTCATTTGCCCCATAAGCAAATTTTGAAGCCTAGAGGAGATATCCAAAATTGTTACCTTGATAGACTACAGCTCTGGTGATCTAGCGAGCAAAGACCGAATATACAATATCCTGACACGTGAGAGAAGCATGGTATCCATAACTCTCTTCGATTCCATTTTACGAATAAACGTAAAAACAGCATCTCTAATTTCCGCAAGAATCTCATGCTCTCTGGAAGCACTTGCCTTGATGACAGCGGCCAAAACCTGCACTACCATAATATTGGCAATTAACTATGATATATTTTAAGAAGTTCACCATTATCAACAGAAATAACAAAATTATGCAGAATGGAGAAATAATAAATTAGATGAATAAAATGTCATAAACGACCGCAATATCTTTCTATTTTTGAAACATCCATTCACCAGCATGCTATAATTCTTTCTAAAATAGTAAAAAAACATTTATCATTCAGGCCCAATTTCGTGGAGACCAGAAATTGTATATTCATGAAATATACTGTACTTACAATTACTTCTGATTAGCTTTTTGCTAATGCTTTTGATTCTAGCACTTGGAACATTTGAGTTTTCTTTGAAATTGAACATGTCAAATGTTTAAAGACATAAAACTGTCCATTTCTTGAAGAATCATCTCAATACTCTGTTAGGGTCAGGATTTTCCAAAATTAAGAGATCCAGATAAATAGATAGTCCCATTCATTCAGCACAGGAAAACTGAAGACAATTAAATATTAGAGAACTGCTGAGCTAATCTCTAGACATATGGGACCTTTCAGAATTTCAGCACATCGATCTTGGTACGTTTCAGTTTTTCCTAGTAGTTCCAGTAGCATTTCAGTCTCCGGGAGCAAATTGTGAAGTTCCCTAATCTATCCAAAAAAGCATGGTCAAAGCAAGAGTCAAAGGGGCCTACAGTTCAAACCAGAAATGTACTTACGATTTATGAACTAAGAAGAGTGAGAATAACCTCTGATTTCAGCTTATATAGGGAGTCGATCTCAATTGCAGCAGCACGTTTCTCCGAGAGGCAGATTCGAACACGATTAAGCCACTCCTAAAGAAAGGGTAAGTCAGGAATTAGAAAATTTAACCAACTTATGATAACTTTCTGCAGCGAAGAAGGCGTGCCGGATACAGAACACAGCATGCACTGAAACAGAAAATCTCATTTAATCCTTATTGGCGTGATTGTGGTAATTTTCTTTATCAGATAAATGGAGATATAGGAATAATCCCATGAAAACAAAAAGGAATAGTCCCAAGTCAATTTGAAAATTCAACGAGACCACATTTTCAATCAATGTATGCCAAATTGAAAGTGTCAGCCAGAAAAGCCAGATATGCACCAGATGAAAAACAAAATGTCCTCAGTTAATCACCGTCACCAATATAACGATAGAAGTCCATGTGATCATCCACTGGACCTGATAAATCAAGTGTACCATATAGAGCCATGTCACTCAGTCACGGGCATCACACTGCAGAGTGCACACTCACAAACATTGACAAAACCCAATTCAACTTCAACCACTTGGGTGGAAAAAAGAGAAAAAAATTTAACAGTTGTTAATTGGAGAACCATGTAGAAACCAGATTAAGAGAAATGGCTTTTTAATATAGACAAACCAGCAAGGGTAACACTAAACTGTAGAACAAGAAGCAAATAGGTCTTCTAGATGAGTAGAGACCAAACCTATGACATTTTTCTCACTACGTAAAAGAGACAATTTAGGTAACTGTAGGGATATGGCTTAATGTATCTTGACCCACAAAATCAATCCTGATAGAGAATTACCTCCATCGAAGAAATTTTCTGTGCCAGTTTCTCACTTCCTTTGACAAGGATTCCTAAGCGACAGCTTCTATCGTAAAGGTTTTCCAACTCCAATAACTGGAACAAAAGTACATAAATAATGACAATATAAATTATGCAAAGAGAAGTGGACAAAATGAACTCTTATCTTAATCAAAAGGTCAAATAAATTCACGTTATATACCTTTGAAGATGACGAAAGAGTAGATTCAATCTCTCCGGCCAACTTCTTTGCCTCTTCAGCATACTCCTGTACAGATTTTAAGCAAATTACTGTAAGTCACTCGACTAGATAGAGTGCAGGTATATCAAATGCCACAACTTCACAATCTTCTTCAGAACCTTCAATTTAAGATGTCCAGGCTCGTTACACGGCATGGTATCAAAACTCAACAATTCAGTGACATATTCTAAATCTGCCCTCTCCAAAGCATTAGTAGAGCCCAGAGAATGATTTTCAATTTTTGCGAGGCAACTTCTTACACCTTCTGCCCACCTCTGCACGTTGACTAACTTCTTTGCCATGGTACGTACCTGCATGTGATTGAAGTACACATTCATACATAGTCGAATCATATGCACATAATCTGAGAAGAATTTCATGTAGCTAAAAGGCTTTGAACTAACAGGATCCATGTCAAAACCAACCCAAAGAAATTGTTCACCTTCTTTCAACAGTTTTTGATAAATATCCTTAGAGAAAGGATTTTTAAGAGCATCAGTTGACTGCAACAGCCATTGATCCGCAAGATGAGCCAAAGTAGCATGGCCACCTTTTACCTACAAGAACATATAATCCAGAAGAACATTCTCTCTTACTGAAGAACAAAAGGCAAACTAAAATAACAATCTTGACAAGGACAATCAACTCCAGCTCAATATTAAAGAACAAGAGGAGATTAGCACAGATTCCAAACCTCACTAAACACCACTAAATTTCACTTTGTTCTTCATTGACATTTATTCCAACACCAAACAATTATGCAGTGACCTTGGTAGAAAAGAATTTCCTAGAATGTACATAGTTTGCCAGTCAACCAGTAAAAAACATTGGCAACTAAGACCAAAGCAATAAAACCAACTTCAGCTAGACTCTTCCATAAAACAAAGATCATATAATACCAAGTAAGTATAAAAATGAGACGATCCACCTTGCTTAAGATTGACACCTCATCCAGTCATAAATTTATAGAATGAACACCAAGGCTGAAGTTGTTTTAATTGCTGCAATTTGTTTTCTACATGCTTTATTCGATACCTCATCCAGTCTCTTTGTTAATTGACTAAGCAAGTCTTGTATCTGACAATACCTTTTTCGCTGAAGAACTTGTTTCGCTGGAGAAGGATCTTTGCTGGAGCACCTTACTCCTTTGAGTCCCCTCACCATTGTATTTATCGACAGTGAGCAGCAAGTCACTTAACTCTGCTAATGTATGACGGTCAAGGAGGCAATGTTTGCTGGGTTTGCATTCACAGATGTGTTGCCAGTGCTGCACAAAAGGGGTCTGATGATGAGATCGAGAATTACCAATTCTGGCTTTAAGCCCAAAAATGATGATGAAGAAGAAACATTCATATGATTGGGTGATCCATTTCTTTGAATATGAACCCAACCAAAGAAGATGTTATTTACGGTGCCATGTTGGATCAAAGACAGGAAAGTATATGTCACCAGCAATAATGTGACAAATCTTCCAGGAAAGGCCTTCGTCATTTCCCTGAACCACGTCCGGATTGGTTACCAGGGAAGGCTTCACGGGGATCATAAGTGGGACCCCTTTAACCCCAAAGGGCGTTGGCCGGGGTATCCCAATGGGGAACCTATCCCATACTACTCCCTCTCACTTGCCTTAAATGGCTTGTGAGGGGGAGTCCTCCCGGGATTTCCTATTCAGGAGCGAACCTTTTAAGGACATGTTCAAAATTAGAACCAATAATCAGATTTTTCCTTGCAAATTCAATCGTATCATACGCTTTTTAACATTATGACTTTTAAGGATGTATTTCATTAAGACAGAGGCCCTTGTCATGAATGCTTTCACTCATTGTGCCCAGCTAGGTGGAATAATCCAAGTTCCATGAGTTCAAGATCCCCCTTCAGGGGCAAATGTTTTTGACATTGCATGGCACATGTACTAGGCTTGTATTTGCACTACAAATCAACTAATTTGACAGGATAATAAACCAGAACACAGTTTCCACATACCTCAAGACAAACAAAAGCAGATGGCCTACAATCACATACAACTGATATTGCTGACATATAATGCACTTAGGATCCTACAAAAAAACCAATTCATCAACTAGCATCGTATTGACAAAGTCATCAGAAAGCAAGAGTTAAACATGAAAGGTCGAGTACCTCCTCAGTCCCCACGCATTCAGGACGTGTCCGTGGTGGCATTGGAGATGATTTTACAATGCCATTTTTCAAGAGTCGCTCCCTCCAACTTTTCTCCTTTGTATAAATTCTAAGTAATTCTTTCGCCAGAAAAGGTGATGCTTTTCTATCATAATTACTCTGCATATTGCACAAGAAGGCAATTAGGGACATTTCTGTAATATGGAAAGACCTCCTAGTAAGCAAAACTTAACTTTAGAAAAAGAACTGTTACAACAGCAATTATTAATCCTTCCCATCAGACTAATGAAAGAGGCAAACATGGAAATTATGTTGATGATGATCATGAGTCCATCACAAACTACCAAAAACCAAAGAAAATAGTCCCAGGTAAAGATAGTCAAACGCACAACAGACGCCGCACCACCCGCACAACAGACGCCGCACCGCCTCACCTAGTTTCCGCGTCTTGTCGGCGTTGAGGTAGTGCGTGACTCGATCGAGCTTCGCGTTGGAATACTCCTGCAGTTTGCTCGCCTCTTGTCTCAGCTCCAAGTAATCCTGCCTCCCAAGCTGCATCCGGAAATCGCTCTTCTCAGAGCTCGGCAACAGAGAAGGAATCGACCGAAGCAAGAAGCAAGAAGCAAAAATTCGAAACAGGCAAATCCCCCAACTCAATCGGGAGCCAAAACAGAGCGCGAGACGATCGGAGCGTTTTGGAAAAACCTGGACATTGTCCGCGAGCCGCTGGACCTTGGAGGCCAGCGGGAGCTGCGAGGTCGGCGAGGAGGACGCGGCAGCGGAGATCGAGTACCGCCGCATGAGGGGGCGCTCGGCCGGTGCTGGACGTCGGCGTCGAAGGAGGCGGAGGTCGACGACGACTTCCGCGGCTCGAAGCCACTCTGGACCTTGGAGGCCAGCGGGAGTTGCGAGGGCGGCGAGGAGGCGGCGGCGGCGGCGGAGATCGAGTACCGCTGGACGAGGGGGCCCTCGGCCGGTGTTGGTCGTCGGCGTCGAAGGAGGCGGAGGTCGACGACGACTTCCACGGCTCGAAGCCGCTCTGGACCTTGGAGGCCAGCGAGAGCTGCAAGGGCGGCGAGGAGGCGGCGGCGGCGGCGGCGGAGATCGAGTACCGCCGGATGAGGGGGCGCTCGGCCGGTGCTGGTCGTTGGCGTCGAAGGAGGCGGAGGTCGACAACGACTTCCGCGGCTCGAAGCCGCTCTGGATCTTGGAGGCCAGCGGGAGCTGCGAGGGCGGCGAGGAGGGGGCGGTGGCGGCGGCGGAGATCGAGTACCGCCGGACTAGGAGGGCGCTCAGCCGGTGCCGATCGTCGCTGTCGAAGGAGGCGGAGAAAGATTTTTGTGAGACTTCGTGCGGGAGAAGACAGAAGAGAAAGGGCACTTCAAATGCGAAGGGCGGGAGAAGGACGCGGCAAAAATTTGACTAAAAATAAAAGTGGGACCCGGATCCACGTGTCGACACGTGTTGTATCCTGATATTTTCTCGCGGTGACGTGGAGCGCCCGGCGCACCTAATATTTTCTCGCGGTGGACAAGAAAAGACGATAAGGACGAAAGAAAAAGGCCGAAAAGGACTGGCTCCACCAGAATTAACTTAAATTAAAATATTTTTGATTTTTACAGTGGAGCTCACATTTTGATAAAGTGAAATACTGATATCAAGACAAAATGCACTGACTCTAAAATGGACCCACAGTTTGATAAAGTTGGAAAATAAAAGGAAAATTAAAATGTTCACTAGAAGTACAAAAGTTCCCTCATTAAGAGGCAATCAATTACTTCTTCTTTTTTACCTTGTCGGCGGATACAATTGTTTCAATATTGAATCCTAATGAATTGTTATCATAAATCACATTGAAATCACGTTTTCATCATATTAAACTTTTATTGCATAGCCTAGCTAACCTCATAAATTATATCATGTAGAATTCAAAATTCATGGTGTAAAGAATGGAATATGTCTCTTGCATATAATTAACGCAAGGATACCACTTGTCACGGGTCGATCAATTTCGGTCGATCAAACACCGCGCGGCCTTAGGATCGGTGATCCCAAGTCAGCCTCACACACACACATGCTCGAACACAAGAACCGAATGGGCAAAGAGAGTGTATATTGCTTGTGAACGAACTGGTTACAAGGTGGGAGAGGGATCCCTATTTATACAAGAGTGGGTCGCATCTCGGCCGTGGATCGTCCCTCCGATCCAACGGTCCATTTTGAATCCGTATAATCATTACAAGCTATACAATAGACTACTCGAAGGCTACTCGATGGTCTGCACCCGGCAGGCCCTTGGGAAGTCCATGGGTCGCGCGCGTCAGGCCTTGGGCAGATCATGGGCGTGCGTCAGAAGCAAGATCAGGGTTGCAGGTCGGTCTGACACGCGACCAGCTGAACCGTCACGGGCTGCTCGAACATCGCCCAGGGGTCGCCCACGGGCTGCACATGGGCCTTCCGCTCGTTCTGCTCATGGGTCATTCGTGGGCTGCTTCCAGGCAGCCCTTTGTACGTGACACGGTCCCTCACGGACGATTTTGGATCATGCTTGTCCGTGGGCCGTGTCATTCTCCCCCACCTAATCTGGCGACGCCCTCGTCGCGTCCGTGGCATGGAAGGCTTCGATGTACCCCTTGAATTCCCACAGAGCCTCGGAGGGTTCCCAGCTTGCTTCACTCTCAGGAAGGCCTCTCCACTGGACGAGGTATTCCTTCCTTGGTGCCCGATATTTCTTCCGTATGGTCCGATCCGCCATGATACACTCAACATCCCGATCATAGGAGGTCTTCACCCCAAGGGGCACTCGTTGCGATGTGCCCCGATCCGGATCATCCTCATCCACATGAAACGGTTTTAACATGCTCACATGGAACACGGGGTGGAGCCTGAACTTGGACGGTAAGTCCAACTTGTACGCCACCTTTCCGATCCGTTGTATCACTCGAAAAGAGCCTTATAGCGACGGATCAGCCCTTTGTTCACGTTTCTGTACCGAAGGACGAGGTGCAACTTGACTAGCACCAAGTCCCCGACCTGAAACTCCACATGCCGTCGCTTTCTGTCAGCCCATTTCTTCGTGCGTTTCGCGGCCCTATCCAGACACGCCCGGGCCAAGTCGACGTGCTCACCCCATTCTTTAGCGAGTTTGTATGCGGCCGGGCTACTTCCTCGATATCCCGAAGCGATTGTGCTTGGCGTGAGCGGCTGCTGCCCGGTCACGATTTCGAACGGGCTTTGACTCGTGGACTCGCTCCGCTGCAAGTTGTAAGAGAATTGGGCCACGTCAATCAGCCGTGCCCAGTTCGCTTGCGTATTGCTCACATAGTGCCGAAGGTAGATCTCCAGCAATCCATTCACTCGCTCGGTCTGTCCGTCGGTCTGCGGATGCATGCTGGTGGAAAGATTGAGACTCGTCCCCAGCAACTTGAAGAGCTCGGTCCAAAGCCGTCCGGTAAACCGAGGGTTGCGATCGCTCACGATCGTGCGTGGAACGCCCCAATATTTGACGACGTGCTTGAGGAATAGCTTGGCAGCTTCTTCGGCTAGGCATTCCATTGTGGTTGGCACGAACGTCGCATATTTGGAGAGGCGATCTACCACAACCATGAGAGCCCGACACCCTTCGGACTTGGGTAGGTTCACAATGAAGCCCATGGAGACGCTCTCCCATGGACGTTCCGGGATGGGCAACGGTTCAAGGAGCCCCGCGGGAGGCCGTTGCTCTATCTTGTCTTGTTGGCAGACAAGGCACGTCCGCACGTATGTCTCCACATCATCCCGCATATGCAGCCAGAAGTATTGATCTTCAACAAGCGCCATGGTGCGGTGGATTCCCGGATGTCCCGCCCATTTGGAGTCGTGACACTCTTTTAGGACTTCCTTTCGAAGTTTCCCGTGGAGCGACACATAAAGTCGCCGTCCTTTGGTGTAGAGGAGGTCATCCTCATGCCAAAATATCTTCGTCAAGCCTTCTTTGGCATATCGAAGGAGGGCTTGGGCTCTTTGATCATGCTTCAGCCCCTCCTTGATACGATCAACCCACGGGCAATCGGGCCTGCTCACCACATTGGCCAATTCGAACTTCCTGCTTAAGGCGTCGGCCACGGAATTGGACTTTCCGGGCTTATACTCCAGCACATAATCAAACTCGGCCAGGAAGTCTTGCCACCGAGCTTGTTTCGGGCTGAGCTTCTTCTGGGTTTGGAAGTAGCTCGTAGCCACATTGTCGATCCTCACGACGAACCGGGACCCCAAGATATAGTGCCTCCATGTGCGAAGGCAGTGCACCACCGCGGTCATCTCCTTCTCTTGGACCGTGTATCGTCACTCGGCATCATTCAACTTTCGAGATTCGAAGGCTACCGGATGACCTTCTTGCATCAAGACACCACCGATGGCAAAATCAGAAGCATCGGTCTCCACCTCATATGGTTTGGTGTAGTCGGGCAGCATAAGCACCGGCTCTTTGGTCATGGTCCGCTTCAACTGCTCGAACGTCTCTTGACACCGATCTGTCCACTCCCACGGCCTTTCTTTCTTCAGCATATCCGTGAGTGGCACGGTGAGGCGCGAATACTCCCGGATGAAGCGCCGGTAGTAGTTCGTGAGACCAAGAAAGGATCTCAGCTCAGTCACCTTGGTTGGTGGCTCCCAATCAACAATGGCACGGATCTTGGCCGTGTCCATCCGCACTCGTCCGCCCCCAACGATGTGCCCAAGGAACGGAATTTCTTTTTGTGCAAAGGCACATTTCTCACGTTTCACATACAAGTCGTTTTCTCGAAGGGTTCGAAAAACTCGACTCAAATGTTCAACATGCTCCTCAAGCGTCCGGCTATATATCACTATATCATCAAGATAAACTACAACGAACCTATCAAGGAACGGATGCAGTACCTTGTTCATGAGTGTGCAGAACGTAGCCGGCGCATTGGTCAAGCCGAATGGCATGACAAGGAACTCGTATGATTCATAACGGGTCACACATGCTGTCTTCGGCTCATCCCCCTCAGCAATCCGCACTTGATAATATCCTGATCTAAGGTCGAGCTTGGAGAACCAACGGGCTTCTCCGAGCTGATCAAACAAGTCAGCAATAAGGGGAATCGGGTACTTATTCTTGACGGTCAGCTTGTTCAATGCCCAGTAATCGATACACATACGGAGGGATCCGTCGTGCTTCTTTTGGAACAAGACCGGGGCACCGAACGGGGCCTTGGATGGCCGAACATATCCAGCATCCAACAGCTCTTTGAGCTGTTTCCTCAGTTCCTCCAACTCGGGCGGGGCCATGCGATAGGGAGCCATGGCCGGTGGTCGAGCATCGAGTACCAATTCGATCCGGTGGTCGACCTCCCTCCGAGGAGGCAGCTTCTTGGGCAGCTCGAGCGGCATCACATCT
Source organism: Eucalyptus grandis x Eucalyptus urophylla (assembly GCA_028830015.1). Lineage (NCBI taxonomy): Eukaryota > Viridiplantae > Streptophyta > Magnoliopsida > Myrtales > Myrtaceae > Eucalyptus > Eucalyptus grandis x Eucalyptus urophylla. Next base: position 40,127,376 of record CM054189.1, read on the forward strand.
TGGAAGGCATCGAGGACTCGGGATGCTTCTTCCGGTACCGAGCTTTCCTCCGCGCCCTCCTCCTTCAATGCCGCCAAGAAGGTCACCTCGCCTTTCTTCAGCCCTTTAGCAAGCTGCATAGCCGATAGCATCTTCCTATCGCGTCCCGATTCATGATAGATCGGGACCATGCATTGGCACCGCTTGTCCAGAATGCATATGCAATCCGCGAAGGGCATGACACCCGCATTGATCCGGTCGAGAAATCCCAAACCGAGTATGAAGTCGTAGTCATCAAGGGGGATTACCTCGATATCTTCTTTGCTGGTCCAAGGACCTAGGTGAAACTCCACACCCCTGGCCATGCCGCTGGTCGGGACTTCTCTGGAATTCACCGTCTTGAGCCAACCGGACTCATTTGCCTTGACCAGAAGATGCAGCTTCTTCGCGGCTTCTTTGGATATGAACAGATCGGACGCCCCGGTATCCACGAGTGCGCTCATCGTGGTACCCCTGATCTTCACGTCTACGAACATCATTCCTTTCGGTTCTTTGGCCTTCTTGGAGGCCTTGATCGTTCCAAGGATCCGCAACGATCCCAATCGCGCCTCCTCTCGTGGCTTGTCCTCCTTGCACAGGGCCGCCAACTTTCCCCTCTTTGGGCAATCCCGAGCCATATGGGGACCGTCACAAAAGAAGCACTTGTATGTGCGTACCTTGTGTTGGTACCTTGCGTTGCTCGACTCGGGTTGATTCCTATGAGGAGTCGACGGTGGTCTGCCAGCATTTGGTCGAGGGAACTGGCCTCGATCTCCCCTACCAGTGGCCTTTTCTCTCGGTCGAAAGTCGGGCTTGGTGGTGGTTGCTGGCCTATATTCAACAAGGGACTCGGCCACAGAAGTGGCTGTGGTGAGGTCCGTTGCACTGCACCATTTGAGCTCTTGCTTAACCCAAGGTTTGAGTCCGCCCATGAACTGGTGGAACGCCTCCGTCTCGGTCATGGACGGGATTTGGAGCAGCAGCTCTGAGAACCGCTTCACATATTCACGAACTCCGCCCTTCTGCTCTAGGCGCTTGAGTTCCCCTTGGGCTTCCTCCTCCGCATAAGCGGGATAGTAGGTTCGCCGAAACTCTTCGACGAACCAAGCCCATGTCACAATAGGATCACCATTCCTACCATCCAATCGACGTCTCCACCACAACAGCACATCATCAGCTAAATACATGGCTGCGGTGTTCACCTGGATCACGTTGTCGGTTGTCCCCATGGTCTGGAAGTATCGTTCCATGTACCATAGGAAGTTGTCCACGTCCTTTGCCACCCGGGAGCCCTTGAACTCCTTTGGTTTGGGTGCATCGGCACGGGACTGCACGGTGATCACCCGAGCTTGCCCTTCATCTCCGCCATTTCCGCCCGCATGGCCGCCATCGCGGCTTCCCAAGTCTCATCCCGCTGCTGCAGCTCGTGCATGAAGGATCCTTGCACCTCGACACGGAGCTCTCCCATGCCGGCTTGGAGCTCTTGCACTTCGGCCAAGAACTCCTCCCTACCGGCTTCCGCTCCTTCAACAGTCTGGTGCAGGTCGTCCATGAACGCCTGGACGTCTGTGACGGTCTCCTCTATGGCCGTCAGACGGTTTTCCAGGTCCCTCTTCGGATCCCTCGCACACGAGGCAGCATGGGCCTTTCTCGACCGGTTAGCCCTCTTGGCTGAACGCCCACGATCTTCACGCTCACTGTCTTGAACGATCGGAACATCAGCGCGAGGATTAGCCATTTCGTTTGGAAATGATGGCTCTGATACCACTTGTCACGGGTCGATCAATTTCGGTCGATCAAACACCGCGCGGCCTTAGGATCGGTGATCCCAAGTCAGCCTTACACACACACACGCTCGAACACAAGAACCGAATGGGCAAAGAGAGTGTATATTGCTTGTGAACGAACTGGTTACAAGGTGGGAGAGGGATCCCTATTTATACAAGAGTGGGTCGCATCTCGGTCGTGGATCGTCCCTCCGATCCAACGGTCCATTTTGAATCCGTATAATCATTACAAGCTATACAACAGACTACTCGAAGGCTACTCAATGGTCTGCACCCGGCAGGCCCTTGGGAAGTCCATGGGTCGCGCGCGTCAGGCCTTGGGCAGATCATGGGCGTGCGTCAGAATGGAACCTTTCCTTTCGGACTTTGTCAAAATCTTCAAGCAACGATTTTTCATCTGATTAAATTATTACCTTTGCGTACAGAGTGAGCTAGATACTAGCTTTTGGGAACAATTACTACTCGCCCCCAACGATTTTTGTGGATTTTCTAACTTGCCATCTAAATGTGTTGGTTAATCTTCTACTATTCAAGTGGGCAACTAAACTACTGTGGTCTGCTCCAGTGGCTATCCTTTTAATTTGGAAGGGAGAGGTGGGGAGTTCGAATCTCCACCTTCTCAGGGGTTTATAGTGGGGACACTGTAGTTTCAGGAGTAGGTTCGGTAGGGCAAAAGTCTAAAAATGAATGTTTAAATATAAATAGAGTTGGACTGATGAAAAAAAAAAAAAAAAGTAGGCAGCCAAATAGAAAGAAGTCATTTTGTTTTGATGGGCCTTAGCTACCCAAACTGATTTGCCTCTCTTGGAGAACGAATTTGAGATGGGCCAGCTTCCTCTTGTAATCTTCAATCCAGGCCCTCACGTCCCAAGGGCTTTGGTCAGCTTGCTTCCCTCTTCTCACGTTCCTTTTGGGGTTCCATCTCAATGTTCATCGCGAGTGCATTGTCAATAACCAGGCTTGATTCTGATCGGTGGAACTGGAAGATGTGGGCATTTCGTGCTTTCCGAATAAACCACAATACCCCCGCGAGTTCCTCATTTGAATGTAGGTCTATGCTTGATTCAATGCATTGCCTGATCCATTGATCCATTATGGTAATGTTCTGAATTGAAATTTGACTGTGTAGTCTCGAATCCGACCATATGGCTGCTGTCCAATGACAAAGGAGGAAGATGTGCTCTGTTGTTTCTGGAGCTTCGTGACATAAAGGGTACGTGGGGTCAGCTAAGATTTTCCTCCTGAAGAGATACTTCCTTGTGGGTATGGTGTTTTGGTATACGCTCCACAAAGAAATAAATTTTGGGGAGGGTCCAGACTTTCGTCCACTGTGTTCTGGGTGTCTGATAGGATGATGAGGCTTGGTCTGTTTGTTGCGGCCAGTTCGTTTGAGTATGGCCTGTTACTTGCACTTTTAGCTGAGTGATCCCAGACTTGTTCCTAATCCATGCCAGCATATCGTGTCTTTCGAAGTTCTGCCGGATATTTTTATGTTCAGATGTCACACAAACTTTGCTCTAGTTAATGAAAGTACTATATGTACATAGAGGAGAGGAGTTAGACCAAAAAGAACGAAAGTACTAGTATTTTCAAAAAAATAAAAAAATTACTGAAAGTCTTACAGTAATTTTTAAAAAGATTTCCTACGACAAGGTAAAGTTATGAAAACAAGTCAGCATTATATGCAATGACTTTTAAGGAATTGTTATTTTAAATCGAGTAAAATTGAGTTATAGCTTATTGAGTTTAAGTGAATAAGTTACACTATACAAAACATTTTACTTTATTAAAAAGAAAAAAATGAGTAAATTGAATAATGAAAAGATAAAAATAAGATATGCATCATAAATAAAATAAATATATACAATTTATGTGGGGGCTTTGCTAGCATAATAATCTTTGGGGTATTGTGAGAATAACAATTTATTATGAGTCATAAATTTTTGAAGAAGTGGGTTTCACAATAATTTATAATTATTTGTGAATTGATTTTTTATGGTCTAGAATAAACTATTATTCTTACAGTACATTAAAGATTGCCACGTAATCATTTCTTGTTTATGTAGCCTTTCTTGCTAATGTCAAATTTGCTTAATATAAACTCACAATGAATTGAATCGCTGAAAAACCAAAACTGTTTGCTATTAAATTTCTCATAATCTACATAAATAATATTTCCTACAATGAAGTTTATTTGAGTAAGATAAAATTAAACCAAATTTGTTTACAACATATCGATAGAGATTAAAGATTTGAGAAATTCTTGAATTTTAACTGATTTGATGCAAGTGATTTAACTTAGTGTATAAAGGAATTTCTTATCATGAATTCAATTTACAAAAGCTAAATATATATGTTGTTTAGTAGGTAAACTATCAATAATTTAGTAGCTTAATTTTTTCAAGCAATTTCATTTAATGTAATATAGGAACATTATACCGAATAAAGAATTCACTTAATTTAGAAAAGAATTGCAGAAATTCAAAATATCATAGACTATTTAAAATATAACAAATTGTGTTTTTGTCACTTTGAGGTTACAATAAAAGTAAATAATCAATGAATAAAAGCAATATATTTATAGCATGAATTTTTTGTTGTTTAATAGTTAAGTAGTTCTGAAATCCATTTACATGAAGTTTACAATAAAATCATAGAGTCAAAAGACTTAAGAACTAAAAATAATTTAACATGTCACATTATAATTCAGAGAAATTCATATAGATACAAAGTACATTTCTTTTCATCAAAAGAAAATTTCATTCATTTGCCATAATCAAACATGAGGGGAATATAGAAAACTTCCAAGCAAAACAAATTCCAAAAAAGCTGCAAAACAAACCAAAATCAAGAAAAACAAAAGAGTATAGCTTGACAGCTATAAACACACTTTCATCCCAAAAGACCATATTTATCGTAATATCAAAAATCAATCGGCAATTGATCACTGAAACCATCAATGAAGGGCATACATCGAGATTTTTCTCACTAGAAACTACATCTTGCAATATGCGCCTAAATTTAGTGTCCTCAACACTATCACTTTACACATATAAGAAACTCTTAGATCTAGATATAAATCGAGAGAGAAAAACTCTTAGATTTAGATCTACAACTAAATTAGAAGAGAAAAGCTTTCATTGAATCTCAGAGAAGTCATAGAACCATGTCCAAGGCATATAGCTACCTAGACTAGTGACAACATTCTTATGAAATTTTTAGATACAAGTAGATTTATTTATCACGATGAGCGAGGAAAAGCAACAAAAACAAGTGAAAAAAGATGCCAAATGAATTGGAAAAAAAATCTCTTATATTAGATCAAAAGAGAAAAAAAAAATCCGGAAATCAAAGCCTAAAAAAGAAAAGCAGAGCCAAGCAGGATCTCAGCTTCATAAATTAAAGTTGAGAGGTTGCGGATGAAGTTTTTTTAAGGGAGGGTTTCTTTTGGAAAGAGAGTTTGCAGACAAGAGATTAGGGTTTTGAAAGAGCCCTCACAAAATGATCTTCGTTCAATTGCAGCAGACAAAGTAGAATCGAAAAAAAGATAATGACATAAATAGTTATTGAATTTTGGTTCAATGTATGGACTTTTAATTTGTCAATGTAATCCCTAAACTTTGGCTCAATGTGTAATAACATTCTTGAGCTTTTAACTTGTTCAATATAGTCCCTAGACTATTGTTAAGGTTCAGTGTAGTCCTTCAATTTGTGTCATTTTTACATAGTTGAGGTACTAAATTGAACATTTGTCAATATTATATTAATCACATTGAACTAATTAAAAATTTAGAGATGAAATTGCACATTGGGTCAAAATTCAAGGATTATATTGAATATATTAAAGCTACAGAAATAACATTATACATTGGACCCTAATTTGGGGACCATTGGTGTCATATTTCCATTAAAAAGGCATGTGATATAAGAAAAAATCAATTGCTAACTTTAAATTGAATTTAGTTTAATAGTATGGTACATTAGATTATTGAAATAAATAAAGAAATCACTCAATTTAAACAATAACAAAATTAGTCAGTTTTAGGTATCTTAAATATGGGTTATCTTAATTCCAATTAATTTAATATTATATACAATTTCAAATGGTTTTGGAAATGAGTGATTTATTGGGTTATTATTCATGTGTTTTGTCGCGGCCAAATTTTCGAGTGAACCACCTAGGGTTTAGCTAATGAATTGTTAAGCCTATACTTAACTCGGGCTCTGTCAAGCCCATACCAATTCTCGACTTAGGTTCAAGTTTGTAACATATGTTGACACCTAAATTTTAGCGACATGATTAGTCATTTATTGCATTAAAAAATTATGGGTTAATTTTATCCCCAAAAAAATAGTTAATTGCATAGCATATAATTTTAGGTACATTTATTTTAATTTGCATTTACATTGGGATGATGACGGATGAGTTTGAATTGGTAGTTCTGAATTTTAATTTAATGAGTTGGATTAAGCCCATGAAGAGAGCAAATTAGCCCGAGCCGTTATAGAGATTTGACGGTGGATTTTTCAGTATTTTCGAGGAGATAATGTGAGCTCATTTTTGTGAGATTTGGAATCTGGAAAAATTCGATTACAATCAAGGAAGTTTGGCAATGTTCGATCAATCTTTGGTGAGTTATTAAAAATAATAAAATCAATAGACGATCTAATGGGAAAAAGGATTTCTTGCTGATCGTGTGAATGTAAACTTGCGGACAAAGACATTAGAAAAAGGCAAGAAAGGATTAGCTGATGGGAAGAAATGTTTAAAAAATACTCTTCAATGAGGACACATGGATCCGCAATGCATACAAGGGAAAAAAAAGAGAATAAAACCTCACAAAAGAAGGAAGTCGGTAGGTGGTTTTCTTTAGTATATTCATATTTCCTGTTTTGAAGTGCAGAGTCGGACGCTATAAAAGCAAGCTCACGATAGACAAAAAGGGAGGCCACACAATTCTATACATGGCCATTACACACAATTCTGAAAGAGCACATACACGCAAGAAAGAGAGAGCGACCAGGCCCTGGCTGAGATATCCCGTTCCGGCTTCGCCTTGCTTCGACACCAACCTGCACTGGCGAAAATTCCGACAATTTTCCATGGTATTTTTCGGCTGAATCCACAGAGCGTTAGGCTTTCCTGCAACGCCACCATCGCACGCAAGCTACCGGCGAAACCATGAAGTTGAAGTCCCAATCTCGACAACGATCCAGCGAGTGCTCGAGCTATTGCATTATGGTTCTCCGACAAGTGTTTTGTTCTTGGCAGGTCCTCCTTGCATTGCATGGGTTTTTGCTGAATTTTCAACGAAGAACACTGATCCAGTGCCTCGGTTTGCGAGTTTTGCTGCCTTGTCTATCAATTTTCTGTTTTGCTAGTTCTCCCCACCACACACGGACGGCCACCATTGGAGGAAAGCCATCATACAGAGGAGACGAGAGTGGAAAAAAGTGGTCTGGATCCACCGGTCAATAAGTCAACAGAAGGAGAGAGGAGGTCGTACTCTTCGAGCATCCCTCGACGTCACCGCAGCTCCTTCACCGACGACGTTACTGCAGCTTCACCGCTGACTTCGTAGCTGCTGCCCTCTGTCCACAGCCGCTGCACCTGCAGTAAGGTCACGGCACCGGCAGCCTGAGCTCCTTCATCGTTCCCATCGCTGGAGTTTCGAGTGCGAGTCGCCATGACCCTGATCGCGTTAGGCCCGGATTTGGAAATTATCTTCAAATTTAGGTAAAATATTCACACCTAATTTATTCACTGCCTAATATACATCTATTGGTATAAGTGATGGATGTATTTCCCGATTAGAGTTATTTGCCTAATTCGCAACCACATTTCGATTTTTTATTCCGTCTATAAGGATTAAGATGGAATAATTAATCAAGCGAGAATAAAATTGATATTTTGATTTTTAAGGCTTAAAATCAATTTATCAATTTTTATTAGCGAAATAATTAAGTTTGGTTTAGATATTGTTCCCTAATTCGAGCGATATATGATATCTTTGATGATTATGAATAGCTTGGTGCTTGTCTCGTCTTGATTGCTTTATTTATCTTGAAATATGTTTGAGTTAGATTAGGTTCATATTAGAATATCGCATGATTTGGGGTAATTTGCATATTTAGATTAAGCATTTTATTTATTCTGAATTTTTGAAATAAAAAATACCAAAAACATAAATTTAGGATGTTAGATTTTTGTTTCATTAGCTTAAATTGCATGTTTAATTATTTGACATTTTTTTAATTTCGAAATTAATTAAAATAAAAAAAAATCATCATGCATATGTCATGTAGAATTAGGGCATCCTTTGTACGACATTGCACGTTAGGATAAAATTGCATATTTCATTTTAAGTTTAGATTGGTTTAGATAGACTGCATTTTAGGTTATAGATTACGAAGTTAAGATAATAGACTGCACGTCGGGATAAAATCCTTAATATAAGTTGGATAGAATCTTAATTTAGTTAGATAATTTTTATATTTTTCTAATTTCGAAATTTCATGGAAAATACCAAAAATTATCTTAGAATAAATCAATTTCATTCTTTAGGATAGACTACATATTATTTATGTCATGTAGTTTAAGCCATATTACCATGTCATATTATTTCATGTTAAATTAGTAGCATGCATTGCATATTGCATGATCTTCATTAAATAAGTGAAAAACAAAAACAAAAATTGCGTGTTAATTAGAAATCATATATAGGGTTGATGATATGAATTCTAATCTAACCATGCAGATGCTTTCGTTGCTACGAGGTAAGTCCCTACATATTTTTATTTGCTTTCCTTAGGTGTTAAATTGGTGGATTGCGCACCCGTATGATCACATGTTAGGGATTATAAATTTAAAATCAATCCAAATTGCTTGCAAAAACATTTTTGAAAATAAAGAAAAAGGTACCGAAAGGGCATTAGAAAAATCTAACGTAATTAAGTCTCTATACCTAGAGTCTCTGGTTCGTAGGAGTAAAATAATCCTCTCATTATTTAACTCAAGTGTCTAATCGACCTACCGTAAACTGATTAGTAGCGACTCTAGATAAAATCCATTTGCATATTAAGAAATTTGAACTTAAGTCGCGAATTAGTATGGGCTTAGGAAAGCCCGAGTTAAGTGCCCAAACCCTAAGTGGTTCACACCCCAAAAATTTGGTCGCGACAACATGCAAATGATTTTTCAATTAGGAGTCGCCACTAATCTATTTTTGGTGGATCGATTAGAAACCTAGGTAAAATGATGAGAGAATTATTTTACTTCTATGAATTAGAGATTTTGGGCACAGGGACTCGGTTACACTAAATTTCTTTAATACCATTTCAGTACCATTTCTTTTATTTTCAAAAATATTTTTGAAGGCAACTTGGATTGATTTTAAATCTATTCCCTATGTGTGCGCAAAACACCAATTTAACACTCAATAAAGTAATGAATAAATTATGAGACTTATTTTGTAGCAACAAAAGCATTTACGTGGTCAGATCAAAATTCACATCATCAACTCTAGATATGATTTCTAATTAACACACAATTTCTTTTTGTTTTCATTTAATTAATGAGAATCACGCTTTATGTAATGCAATATAACTAAATGACCTCATTCTAATGACAGGCAATTTCTAATTAATGGACCTAGCAACGATCACTAAATGGCATGCACTTCCATGAAATGATTCTAAATGATATGCACATAATATTTTTGTGTTTCTTAATAAATGTGCAATCTATCCTAAGAATGGAATTAATTTATCCTAAAACATTTTTTTGTATTTTTTTATGAAATTCGAAATTAGGAAAATGTGAAAATTATCTAGCTAGTTTAATCCAACTTATATTAAGAATTAGGTCAGGCTAAACCCTAATTTAAACCAAGATATTATCTTAACTTAGCAATCTCTAACCTAAGACGCAATCTATCAATCAATCTAAACTTAAAATGAAATATGCAATTTTACCCTAATGTGCAATAACGTACAAAGAATGCCCTAATTCTTCATGACATATGCATGATGTTTTTATTTATTTATTTCGAAATTAAAAAAAAATGTCAAATAATTAAACATGCAACTTAATCTAATGAAATAAAAATCTACAATCCTAATTTTTTGTTTTTTTTTTTTAAATTTCGAAAATTTATGATAAATAAAATACTTAGTCTAAATATGCAAATTACCCTAAAGCATGCGATATTCTAACTCAAACATATTTCAAGATAAATAAAGCAATCAAGTCAAGACAAACCATTCAAAATCATCAAAAATATCACCTATCGTTATTTCGCTAATAAAATCGATAAATTGATATTAAACCTTAAATATCAAAATATCAATTTTATTCTCGCTTGATTAATTATTTCATCTAAAGCCTTATAGATGAAATAAAAAAAATTGACATGTGGTTACGGATTAGGCAATAAATTCTAATTCAAATATGTACGTAAGATATTGAAAAGCATGCATTAGGCAATAAAATATCCAAATCAAATTTAGATAAGATAATTACATAATTCTGCAAGTGATATTACCAAATTTGGACTGAGTGGAATCTGCTCAACATGTGATCGGCGGTGCGTGGTGGTGCTTGGCCTCGATTGATGGTGTGGTGAGGATGGGTGTTCACAATGGTACTCGAGGACGACTTGCAGTGATGGGAAATAGATCACCAGCGGATCCTTGCTTCGGTGGTCAACGAGCTCACTTGGAAAGCCTGCAAAATTAAACTCATCTCTGGCCGTGAGTATGGATAAGCGGCCGTGAACTTGTTCTCCTTGGTACTGGTGGACTAGAGACGTCAATGCTGCCCGATGAACGTCTCGGCTAAGCTGCCTTGTGGTCACTGGTGGAATTCCTGCTGTAATTGGGTCGTGAGGACCCAGCTGGGTGGCTTCCACGATGATGCTCGCGGATGATTTGTAGGCGCGGCAGAACAGGTGGCCTTTTTTTCAAGTCAAAGTCAATGGATCTTCTTCATGCGGCAAGTGGAATTGTCTTCATGCAGCAAGTGGAATATTCAACGTGAGTGCTTTCGGCAAAAGAACCACGCTTGGAATTGCTGGAACTTAACGGTGAGCGTAGAGCTCGTGGCGTATCGGGTCAGCGGCTTAATCGTTGAGGTTGGGGCTCGCGGCAACAGGTGCATAACGTCGCTGGGCTCCGTAGCAAAGGGATAGCACGAGCGGTGTTTCGACCAAGCCTTGGCTGAAGGACCCCTCTTCTCTCTCACGTGTTTTGATCAACGTGCTCTGAGAACTCTGAATTGCTGACCTCCGATTTTTGTGTGTGCTGTGCTGTGGCCGTCTCAATCTTCGCGTGTGGAGGGTACAGAGAAGAAAGCCAAGTGTTGCAGATTGACTGCACCAACTTATTTGCCGATGGAGGGGATTCATCGTCGTTGTGGATCCCAGTCAGGTCAGCCCTCATCAACGCAACGGACAACAGGAGCAGCGACGTCCATGGGCGGTGGACTGCAACATCGTCAAGGTCAGCATCGATCTGGCTTTTCATATGGGACTCCTCAATCAGCAATAGGAGGTGTTGCAATTCCTGATGCGTCAAGAGCACCCTGTACAGAAGCTTCCCCTCACGATTTTTCCCTCAGTTCAGTGTATGGCCATGTCTTCAATAGTGTGGCCTCCCCCTTACGATCGTCTCTTGCTTCTTATTTATATGCGTCAATCCTGTTTGCAAAAAAAGGCAAGAGATATCTTGGGCTGGCGTGAATGAAATCCACCTATTGATATTCTCAATATTATGCTCAGCCCCTATTAGTACGTGAATCTCCCACTTCCCTTTGAGTCATTGCTGAATATTTCCCTCGAATTATGGGAAAATCCCATTGAATTTGCTTTTTCTTTCTCAACCACCATACACACACGCACCAATCTCCTTTCTTGATTTTCCTTTACTTTGTTGATCAAATTTTCCTTTTATGCTCTTGAACGAATATCGACACAATATTTTTTTTGGTCTTGTTCTAATTGTGAATTTTCCCCAAAATATTTGACAAAGATATTCATTTCTTGTTTGAAATAAAGAAATATCACATCGAAGAATAAAATACCTTTGTATTTATTAAGCTTAAAACCATTCGTTCGAGTCCGTTCACCATTATCGATCTAATGCGAATGCCATAAATAAATAAATAAATAAAATGAATGCACCTAAAATTATATGCTATGCAATTAATATTAGTTTTTTTTAGGGCTTAAAAATTAATCCTTGATTTTTTAATGCGATAGATGACTAATCGGATCGCCAAAATTTAGGTGTCGACATGTTTACTCTCTCTCTCTCTCTCTCTCTCTCTAATCCATTTATAATCAAATAAAGATAATAAAATAGTTCTGATTTTTAACTTAGTCATTAAAAAATCTGATCTAAAGAATATAGCACTAACAAAGATATTCGTATTCTAAATAAAAAAACAAACTGAACAAGATGCTGATATGTTTTAAACTCAACTTTTCTAATGTTTCTATCATGTATGCGTTCTTTCTAAATTTTAATTGTAAAAACATTCATATTGCCACATTTAACTTTGAGCATTTTCAATTTTTAAATTGTGGGATGTTAGATATGTCTCACGTTTGAACCCGAGAAGAAAAGTTTCCTAATTTAAGTATGTTTTCTATTTTGAATAGGTTTTCTAATTGAATGGTTTTCTTAGTTGGAGAAGGTTTCCTAAAAAGAGGTTTTCTACTTTGGATTTCATTCTTGCTTATATATAAGAAGTTGAGATAGAAAATGTTTTTAAGAGTCATCTTTTGTAATTCTTGATTTCTATAGTAGATTTTGCTTTTCCTCTCCCCATTATTTTTCCCACAAAGGTTTCCACATAAAAGCTCATGTTTTTTAAGTTCTTCTCAATTTCAATTTCGTTATAGTTTCCGCATCTGCCATAACAATTTGGTGTCAGAGTGTTAGGGTTTTTTTTTTCCTCAATCTTCTAGTTATGGCTTGAAGTTTAACAATGAGATTTGATATTGAGAAGTTTGATGGGAGTGGCAATTTCAACCTATGATAAGTTCGTACGTTAGGTGTCCTTATGTAGCAGAGTTTGAAGAAAACTCTACTTGGGAAAGGGAGAAACCAGAAAGCAAGTCAGATGAAATGTGGGAAGAGTTGGATGAACGAGCTCTGTCTGCTATTTAGTTGCGTCTCATGAATGAAGTTCTGTAAGAGGTACTAGATCAGAAAATAGTTGCAAGTTTAAGGAATAAATTGGAGTAGTTTTTTGACAAAATCCCTCACCAATTGGTTGAGGCTCAAGCAACGACTCTTCCCTCTTCGTATGGTTGAAGGTGCTTCTTGTACATCTCATTTTTTTGAATTCATTACTATTATCTTTGAATTAAGAAGTATTGATATTAAGGTTGAAGAAGAGGATCAAGCTCTCTTATTGTTAGTTTCACTATCTTTCTCTTATAAGAATTTTAGAGAAACCATGATTGTTAGTAGAGAAATTATTGATGTTGAAGATGTCAAGACTAATCTCCTAAATAAGCAGAAACTAGAAACATAATTGACTTTTGAAGGCAGTAATGATCATGTGGCTGGTTTAGTTGCTAAAGGAAGGTCTATTGAAAAAGGTAATGGTGACAAGTCCAAGTCAAAATCAAAGCATAAGGATCTAACTTGCAACTATTGTAAGTCTAAGTGGCATATCAAAATAATTTGTCTGAAATTGAAGGCAAAATAGTAAAGTAAAAATAACATGAATAGGTAAAATTAAGGGAATCCAAATCGGCAAAACAGTTAGAACTACCAAATTAGGCAGAATCAGGGGAATGAAAACCTCGCTCAAGTTGGTGTTGCTAAAAAGGAAAATGAAGATTAGTTATTGGTTGCAGATGATGAAGACAAATTTAGTGATAGCTGGATTATTGATTTAGGTTGCTTGTACCATGTGTGTCCTAATCGTGACTGGTTCTCCATGTACAAAGAATTCAACGGTGGAGTTATTCTAATAGGAACAACACTAAATGCAAAGCAGTTAAGATTGAGACTGTCAACATTAAGATGGACGAAAGCATTATTAGGACTTTAGATAATGTCAGACACATTTCTTATTTGAAGAAAAATCTCATCTCTTTGGATACACTTGATGCTAATGGTTGTAAGTTTATAGCTGAAGATGGAGTTATGAAGATTATGAGATGTTCAATTCTGTTGATGAAAGGACTTAAAACTAAGAACTTGTATCAGTTGTAAGGCACACACTATAGTTACAGGTTCAGTTACAATCTTATCTGCTATGACAGAATTAGACAACACTAAATTATGGCATATGAGATTAGGCCATATGAGTTTTAGGGGGATGGAGGAGCTAAGTAAGAGAGGTCTTTTGTGTGGTCAGAGAATTGGAAAACTGGATTTTTGTAAGTATTGTGCCTTTAGAAAACAAAAAAGGATTAGTTTCATGATAGGAACTCACCAAACGAAGAACACTTTGGATTATATTCATTATGATCTTTGGTGGCCTGTGAAAGTTCGTTCAAAAGGTCTTGGTTCAAAATATTTACTCACTTTCATTGATGATTTTTCAAGAAAGGTTTGGGTTTATTTTCTAAAATAGAAAAGTGATGTTTTGTTACATTTAAACAATGAAAAACATTAATTGAGAAGCAAATTGGTAAAAAGATCAAGCGATTGAGAATAGATTATAGGCTGAAATTTTGTGGATGCGAGTTTAATGAGTTTTACAAAGTTGAAGGAGTAACGAGGCATCATACTACAATGAATACACCACAATAGAATGGTATTGCAAAACACGTGAACAAAACCTTATTAGAAAGGGCTAGGTGCCTATTGTCTAACGCTAGTTTAGGCAAGGAGTTTTGGACTGAAGCAGTTAATACAATATCTTGGTTAATAAATTATTCTCCTTGCATATCTATTAAGTGCAATACACTTGAGCAGGTATGATAAGGTAAACCTGCTGATTATTCTTCTCTTCAAGTATTTGGATGTCCAGCATATGCACATGTTAGTGAAAGCAAATTAAAGCCTAGAGCAAAAAATGCATCTTTCTTAATTATGCTTCTGGTGTAAAATGTTATAGATTTTGGTATGCTAATTCATCTAAGATTATTATCAGTGGAGATGTTACTTTTGATGAGTCTGCTATGTTTCATCTTAAGAAAGAATCATTTATTTCTTGTGATGAAAATCTGAAAAGTGTTACAAAGAAAGTAGAGCTTGACATAATTTCTTCACAGCCAATTCAATCGTCTACTAATAACATTGAGTTTAAAGAACCTGAAGAGAAACAATATTCTATTGCCAAAGATAGACTAAGAATAATAGTGAAGCCTTTGCAAAAATATGGATTCTTAGATTTTATTGCTTATGCTTTTTCAGTTGCAGAGTCAATAGAGTGTAATGAGCCTAAAACCTATAAAGAAGCTATTTCTTCAAAAGATTTAGTAAAGTTGTTAGTTGTTATGAATGAAAAGATGGAATCTCTTGAAAAGAATTAAACTTGGGAGCTTGTCAAACCATGAATAAGAAAGAAAATCGTGGGTTGTAAATGAGTTTGCAAAAAAAGGAAGGTATTCCTAATGTGGAAGATATTAGGTTCAAAGCTCGTTTAAAAAGACTATAGTCAGATTGAGGAAGTTGATTTTAATGATGTGTTTTTACATGTCATTAAACACAGCTCTATTCTGGTTTTTCTTGCATTAGTTGCCATGCATAATTTAGAGAGTTGGAGCAACTCGTTGTGAAAACAACTTTTTTGCATAGTGAACTTGAAGAGAAAAATTATAACTAGAAGGTTTTCAATTTGAAGGTAAGGAAGATCGTGTTTGTCTATTGAAAAAATCTATATATGACTTGAAGCAATTGCCTAGATAGTGGTATAAAAGGTTTGATTTGTTTATGATGCATCTTAGCTATTGTAGGAGCAAATATTATAGTTGCATATATATGTGCAAACTTCCTAATAGCTCTTTCATTTTTCTTTTATTATATGTTGATGATATGTTGATTGTGGCAAAAGATACATTTGATATACACAATTTGAAGGCACAGTTGAGTACTGAATTTGAAATGAAAGATTTAGGTGCAGCAAAAAAAATCACAAGCATAGAAATTCAGTGAGATCATAAAAGAGGAAAATTATATCTCTCCCAGAAAAGCTAAAGGTGTTAGATTGTTTTAGCATGAAAAATGCCAAAATAGTAAGTACTCATTTTGTTGCTCATTTTAGATTATTAGCTAATTTATGTCTGACACCTAATTTTGGAAAAATAAAATTGCGTTTTGAACAAATAAAAAGAAAAAATGAAAATGGGAGAATTGATTTGATTGAAGTATGCAAGGAAATATAGAATTCTGATGGATGTCCGGATTTTGTTAAATGCAGAAACAATTAAAAATCAAATGAATAAATGGCAAGGATTTTGATAGAATGGAAGGAATCGGTGCAAAATCGAGCTGATTACGAAATCATGCTCTGATTTACATTCTTGATTTAATGCAATAGAAGATGGAAGTTTAAAATTTACAATAAAAAATGGCCATGCGGAACTATTATAAAAAGGAGTTGACCTGTGAGGTTAGAGGAGGGAGAATCCGCTAAAAAATTTCGTGAAAAGAGTTGAGAGGATCGGTGAAAGTGAAAAAAAAAATAGGAGAGGAAACCCATTTTGTCGTCCAAGAGTCCTTTTCTTTTTTCCCCCTTCTGACAACCTGCAGAAGAAAAGAAAGGGAAAAGTCAGCAAAAGAAAGAGAAAAAGTGCAGAGAAGTGACGTGTGGCCAAAAGAAAAAAGCAGAACACTGTTCGTCTTCTTCGCGTGGACGCCCCTGCCCACGCTCGCGTCACACCTCCTCCGTCCGTGAGCATTACACCAGCACCACCCACGCCGGCAACCGAGCTGCCGCCCACCGGTAACTCCTGCTGCCTGAGTCGACGCCCATCGCCGCGCCTCTGCACCTGCGACCCGCCACTGCCGCTTCGCCGGACTCGCCCGCGTCTGCAGCTCCATCGCCGCACCTCCGACGCCCGCTGCTGCTCCCCCCCGCTCGCGTTGCGCCTCTTGCACCTGCACCGCGCCTGCACCGCTCCGCCGGATTCGCCACCCTTGCACCGCCGGTCCCCTCGTGCCAGCGCGCTGCCTACGCCCGGTGCCCGACAGCCACCGCCGCGCCTGCATCAGCCACGCCTTCGGCCGCCCGCCACCGCGCGTCCGTTCTTCGCCAGCCCAGCCGGAGCCGCGCCACCGCGACACCTGCCGCCTCCGCGACCCGAACGCCTTTGCTCCGCCTCTGTCGTCGCCAATCCGCAGCACCAGGAGTCTTGGCGCCCCTGCTCGTCTCCACCTGACACTCGGCCGTTGTCGTGCCGCTGTCCCTGCCGCGACCCGACGCCGCCGGAGCCCACACCGTCGCTGCTTGCCTCTCCCCGGTGCCCGACAGCCAGCCTCGCGCCCACGCTACCGCTGCTCGCCTTACCCGCGTCTGCACCAGCACTCGACTTCCCGCGCTAAAGCTCCCCACGGCTGCCAAGCTCAATTTTGTAAAAAAGAAAAAGAAAAAACACATTAGGTAGTTTTCTTTAGTTTATTTTATTTATTTTATTTTACCTTGTCTTGTTTTTTAGTATAATTAGTCTTTAGTATATGATTGGAAATTCCAACATATTACCTGATTTGTAACCGCGCTAGGGTTTTTTATTTCATCTATAAGGCTTTAGATGAAATAATTAATTAAGCGGGAATAAAATTGATATTTTGATCTTTAAGACTTAAGATCAATTTATCGATTTTATCAGCGAAATTTTACCCTATGATCTGAATGATGTGTGATATTTTCGATGATTTTAGATGATCTGTTTTATCTCAATTGTTTTAATTATCTTGAAATATGTTTGGGTTAAAATATCGCGTACTTTAGGGTCATTTGCATATTTAGACTAGACATTTTATTTATCATCAATTTTTGAAAATAAAAATAAAAACATGAATTTAGGATGTTAGATTTTTGTTTCATTAGCTTAAATTGCATGTTTAATTATTTGACCTTTTTTTTTCGAAATTAATGAAACAAAAACACAACAAAAAATAATCATTTATATGTCATGTAGATATAAAGCATATTTTGCACGTCATTGCATATTAGGACTAAATTGCACTTAGTTCAATTCTAGATAATATTTTTTCTTAATTTGTTATAAGTTTAGGTATTTTTTAGATATATTGCATTTTAGGATTATTTAGGTTAAGATAATGTTTTAGTTTAAATTAGGATTTGGCTCAACCTAATTCCTAATATAAATTAAATAGGATCTCAATCTAATTAGGTAATTTTCACATTTCATCTGAAAAATACAAAAAAATGTCATAGGTTAAATTAGTTTTATTATTCATGATAAAATGCATTCTTTTAGGAAAAAGAAAAAAATGTCATATGCACGTCATTAGGGCTAGATTCACTGGGATGCATGTCATTTAGTATTTTTGCTAAGCCTATTTAATTAGAAATTGCATGTTATTCTTATTGCATTGCATATTGCATGATTTTCATTAATTAAGTGAAAAAAAAAAGAAATTGCGTGGTAATTAGAAACCATATCTAGGGTTGTTGATGCGGTTTTTAACTTAACATTGCAGATACTTTCGTTGCTTTGAGGTAAGTTTTTGCAATTTATTTATTGTTTATTTGGGTGTTAAATTGGTTGATTGCGCACCCGCATGATCACCTCACATGTTAGGAAAATAGATTTAAAATCAATTTAAGCTGCCTGCAAAAAATATTTTTTGAAAATAAAAGAATGGTACCGAAAAGGTATTAGAGAAATCTAGTGTAACCAAGTTCCCGTACTCATAGTCTCTGGTTCGTAGAAGTAAAGTAAAACTCCCATTACTTTACTTGGGTTTCTAATCGACCCACCAAAAAATAGATTAGTGGCAACTCCTAATTAAAAAATCAATTGCATGTTAAGAACTTGAACTTAAGTCGCGATTAAGTCACGAATTGGTATGGGCTTGGGAGAGCCCGAATTAAGTTTAGGCTTAATAATCCATTAGCCAAATTTTAGGTGGTTCACATCCGAAATTTAGGTCGCGACAGTCTACAAACAGATGATGACATAAAATATATTTCACATATTCCATACTCTAGTATAGTTAGTAGTCTTATGTAAGCCATAATTTATACTCGACCCGATATTTAACATGCCTATGAAAAGTTCATTGACAAGCTGTGAAGTGGATTTTGAGATATTTGAAAGGTAATTCTGATTTTGATTTAGAGTTTGGGAAAACTAGTGATATTTTGACTAAATATGTTAATTTTAATTATGCTATTGATCTTTATAAGAGTAGGTTTTTGACTAGGTAGATCTTTACTATTGGAGGTTGTGCAGTCAGTTGGAAAGCTACTTTACAACATACAGTAGGTTTGTCTACTACTGAAGCGGAGTATATGACTATTGCAAAAGTAATTAAAAGAGGTCATATGGATAAGAGGCTTATTTAGAGAGCTCTGTGTGGATCATGGTGTGACTATTGTCCACTATGATAGTTAGAGTGCTATACATCTTATTAAAGATTAGATGTATCATGTGAGGATAAAGCAGATAGTGAGATATCATTTTATTGGAGATATTCTTGTTGATGGCTATGTTAATGTCTTGAATATTGGTACAGAAAACAATCCAGCTAATATGTTACTAAAGAGCTTACTAAAAATTAGATATATCATGAGAGGACAAAGCACAGTGTGATATCATTTTATTCGAGACATTATTGTTAATGGCTGTATTAATGTCTTAAAGATTGGTACAGAAAACAATCCAGCTAATATGTTAACAAAGCCTTTGCTTATCACCAATTTGGTTAATATTTGCTACAACTGAGTTTCACTCTAACGGAATGAGAAGATTGTTTATTGCTTATGTAGAATTCAAGCCAAACGATTGTAACTTGACTTAAACGTCAAGCCAAGATGGAAATTGTTAGATATGTCTTAAGTTTGAGCTCGAAAAAGGAAAGTTTCCTAATTCAAGTAGGTTTCCTATTTTGAATAGGTTTCCTAATTGAATGGTTTTCCTAGGTGGAGAAGGTTTCCAAAAAGAGGTTCTTCTACTTTAGATTTATTCTTGCCTATCTATAAGAAGTTAAGCTAGAAAGAGTCTAAGCTTTTAAGAGCTACCTTTTGTAATCCTTGATTTCTATGGTGGATTTTGTTTCTCCTCTCCCCTGATTTTTACTGCCAGGGTTATTCATATATAATCTAGTGTTCTTTTATTATTCTCAATTTCAATTTCATTATAGTTTCCGCATCCGCCATAATATGGGACTTTACAAAAAAAAGAAGAAGTAGTTATCCACATACATAGGTCCAACACACTTGTAGAAATAACATAAGTTGCGACATTATCGATATCATAAATGACAACAATTATGGTAACATGGATAAAAAGAACATTAAAAAATTGTCAATACATATTGACAAAATACATATATTAACAATTGGGAGATAGTTTATATAATGCTCGCCACATGAGAATTCACTTTACCTCCACACCTATACTTGACACAATTTTGTCACTTTTGACATTTGAATTTCACCGACAAGTTCATCATGCATCTTCCAAAGAAAATCATTTCAGGAATCAAGGTAACGGCAAGAGGTGACCCTTGTGAAAAACAGTTGATTTATATGACCCTGCATTCCTTGTTCTCGCCATGTTCAAACTGTAATAGCATGATAGTTCATTAATAGCTATGGTTCATTTTGTATAGGCCACCCATGCATCTCGTGAAGATTAGCGATTGAATTGCGCCAATATAGACCCAACTCGGCCCCTAATCAAAAACTTCTACGTTACGTCGTTTTGGGCCCATTTTTTCCACTGTGTTTCTTCAACATTTTAAGCTTGGGACGTCGTAGTATTGGAATCTTGGGCCCGACGGCTAAAATTTCGGTCAATGGCAACTCCAAAGAGTCTCGACCACCCAAGTTCACACTTGCTCTCAAACTCCTCTCCCGCCGTTCTGGCCTGTCTTTCCTTGATAAATTGAAGGCTTAAAAGAAACAGGAAAATTGCAAGTCAGTTATTACTACGAGCATCTTCGAGTGTGTTTTCCAATGATATATGGCATGCGCACTATCTCCAAGTGTAGCTTCTCGGGTTTGCCGTTTTCTGAGCTGACAGCGGCTCATCCAACACCAGGCCCCTGGACCAAAACCGGTAATGCATGGCCTCCAAAAGTAGGTTTATCATATGACCAAAAAAAAAAAAAGTTTATCAATGTCCATTGGTTGTGGAATTTTTATGCGAGCTATGTTGATGCGTTGAACATCTCCCATAAAAAATCCAGCCCAATCAAATGAACCACGAGCGCGTACTTGCTGTTTCCGTGTAACCGCGCAGTCTGTCAGAAGTTGCACATCTTCAACTTTCAACCCTCTAATCAGCCAATTAATCCCACATTTTGCACACCATAAGCATCGTGAAACCGGCCATCCTTTAGTCCAAATTAGGCTAGAAATTGAGCTAAAAAGAACTGAAAATGAACTAGAGAGAGAGACCGAACCAAGTGGTGTGCAACTGGAAGACTTTGCTGAAAATTTGCAATAAAAGGCAGTTCTTTGTTGAAAAGATCAGGGCTGCAGCAGGGGAAAAAGGTAAAAATTGCAGAGGAAAATGAAGGGGTAACCGAGTGAGATACCAGGCAGAAGGGAGCTCTTGGATTTTGGCCGGGGACTTTCACAGAGAATAAAAGAACGAAAAGAAGAAGAGAGAGGCAGTTCTCTGGGCCATTTCGCTCTTCTCCAAAAAGATCCTCCAGAGCATGAAGGTGAAAGTTGGAGAGCAGGGTGAGGGCAAACTGTGGCCAATATAGAGAGCAAAGGGAGGACAAACCAGACCGAAAGACCAAAATTTTGTCCCGGAGAGTTCCAGAGTGACATGTCAAAAAAAAAAAAAAATGGAAAGTTCACAACCTTCGAGCCAAAAATAGCCAAAACCTTCGACTAGAGAGTTAAAGTAAACTCAAATATCTTTTGAAACACAGATCGCACGTCCCAAGTGGAGATCAGGAAGGCCTCCTAGAGGCCATGATAGAGCACCTTATTCCGCGAGTCAGGGCAGTGAGTGAAATTTTCGTTAGTGTTGGGAGGATGGTCGTGAGCCGGGGAAAGAGTGACATTTTGAGAAAAATGGGGAATATCGATATAAAAAAAACTTAATAGTTAAACTAGGATACGTATGGTCGGAGTAGGTGTCAAAGGAGCAGATAAAAGAGGTTCAAGTGTAGGCTTTCGAATGCTCCCTATACACCTTCGTGGTAAGCTTTCTTCCTTGCAGGTCTCCTTTTCCAGAGCTGAGGAGGCCAAATTTGTGCGACTTGGGAGGCAATTTCTTGGTTCCTTTGGCCAAGTACCGCGTGGTACAACCACTAGGAGTCAAGTTTAGGGTATTAAGTCAGCTTTTAGGATCAATCGAAGCGAATAATTTGTGTAAAAATGAATGAAAAAGGGCCGAGAGCCAGTGGTGCTTGATGGGTACATGCACGACGGTTTGAATCCCTCTTTGTTGCAAATTTAAATGTGTGATTTGGGTCTTGCAAGTTGATCCTTAGGTATTTTTCATTCATGAAGAGAGGCCTATAACTTGTCACCCGCGTAACTCTCTGACCTTGTTGGTTTAGATGTGCGTTCTAGGTGTTTGTTGAAATGCCTGCAACAGTCTCGCTGTTCATACGCCCTGGACTGATCCACACTGGGCCATGACTGGTCCACGCCTGGCCAGTGTGGATCATGCGGGTGGGCCACTTGGAGAGGTTGGTTTGAAGTGTGTAGTTGATCATTCTACGAGAAGTTTGTTGTATTTGAAATCATACGTTACATGATTTCATTTGGGTTGAGCGGACTTTTCTTAGACTCTTTAATATATTATATATAAGGACGTCAATCTGGGCATACACGGTTCTGGCCGTTCTTGGTTTAAACCCACTTGCAGGAACAGTCAGACACGTGATTTTGAAGGGGATTTTTAGCGCGATTTGGTGATTTTGTAGTCTTTTATTGAGTGTTTTATTCTCTTGGTCTGTATTTGTATAGCACTGTCTCTTTATTTCTTCTTAAGATCATCTCCAGGTCAAGATTTAAGGGCATAAACATGGCTTGGGGAAACAGTTCTGAGTATTCTAATGCATACTAAATGTTCGACGAAATGCCAAATACAAGTTTCAAATATTTTTTTAACCAAGTTTCAATTTTGAAAAAGTTGATACGAACTTGATTAATGTTGTATTCATGTTCTGAGTTGCTCCCTGTTCAATTAAATCAAGCATAGTTCAGCTCCGTGAATTATTATTTTTAATAAAAATATATAAGAAATGAAAAATCTTAAAATTAACCAAAAATGTAGGATAGTGTTAAATTAGGCGAGAAATGAAAATTTTGGAACTTTTCTAGTTTTCTAAAGTCATTTTTCTAATTTAGTTCTCTTTTCAGTTTTTTATGGATTAGAATAATCATTTTTGTAAATAATTCATTTTGTGTAGATTTGATTAATGTAATTTCATAAATTTAAAGTAACTTCGTGCACATTTAAGTTCTCATTTACCTCACGGGAATCCAGTCTTGGGACTCTATAACAAGGACATGTATATTCTTTACCTAGCAAGTATAAGGTTTTATATCTCATGTTTTTACTTTAGGCACTTTCAATAAGTTGGGTGTTTGATTATCGCAAATTCAATACATTATTTGTTATTTTCTTCTCTAAAGTGGTTCGGATCATAGTAAACCCTTAAAAAACATTGCATGGACTAGTAGTGACCTGAAAAACCTTTAAGACTTTTAATTATAAAAAAAGCTGTTTTGATCGGTTAGATGAATACCCCAAGTTAGAGGTACCATAAGGGTGCTAATTAAACTATTAGCATAATGAAATCCCTAAGCCTAGATAATCTCTCATAACATAGGAAATAAGACAAACTCTCATGTCTTAATTGGTTTCTAGCCGATCCCAAAAGGCTAGTGTCAACTCTCGTATCATGAAGAATCATTTAAGATTAATTCGAACTTAAAAAGAAACCCAAGGATTTGGGCCTCCTTGAGAGCCGTCTGCCTAGCTTTTGGGTATCACCTCTAAACCTTTTCTCCTTTTCCAACCTTGATGGAAAATTTGGGAGGGTTGCGATAGCCACGTGTCTCACATTTATTAATTGGTATTGATTTTTATTGATTTCTAATCGATAAACTCCATTTCTTGTTAAATTTAAGTGTTTTAAAAAAGAAGAAGATCTAGATAAAATATCTCTTACTTTTTTTTAAGAAGATTGAAGTAAATGGTATGTTATTCAATTCAGTCGAATTTTGAACATACACATGCATATTTCATTTAGTTTTACTTACCTCTTTTGAAATCAGCATATTCTAAGTATAGCTTCTGTCATGTAAAGCAAATCCCCTTTGCCAAAAAGTGCAGGTGATTTCTCCATGGCAGGGGCATTTGATAGTTTTTCACATAACTTGAACTTGAAGTTGAGTTAAAAAGATGAGATAAGAGAAAAATCCATGGGCTTTATTGTTCGACAGATCGTGCTTTCAATCTCACATGTCAAATAGAATAGAAATAATGGCTGAGGACAGAGATAATCTCGAGTTTAGAGAATATGACATTGAAATCTATACACTCTAAAATGAAAATTGAATCAAATCTGTCTAAATGCTTAATATTCAAACTCTTGTTTCTATTATATGTGTATTTTAGTAAATTTTAAATTTAAACTTTCCAGCCGCATTTTGCATGTCCAAATGGAGAACAATCCCAAATATTTTACATAAAAAAAAATAATTATTTGGCAGAAATTACCAAAACTGCCATTTGGTATATTAGGCTTATGCACATGGG
This sequence comes from Eucalyptus grandis x Eucalyptus urophylla, assembly GCA_028830015.1. Lineage (NCBI taxonomy): Eukaryota > Viridiplantae > Streptophyta > Magnoliopsida > Myrtales > Myrtaceae > Eucalyptus > Eucalyptus grandis x Eucalyptus urophylla. The sequence goes on from CM054189.1 coordinate 40,152,070, forward strand.
ACTCTCTTTTTCAAATAATAAAAGAAAGCTTTAGGTGAATATGAAAGTATCTGAGCGAGTAAATTCAAGCTGTATATCTGATCATAGCATTCCTTAATCTGTCCTTTTATCCGTCTCAGAAAGGATAAGAAAAGGAAAAGAGAAGCTGCACACCATTCAAATCAATTTCACAGTTTTGAGTTCAACGTATCAGAGTTCATTGGTGCTTAGGCCACCATGAGAAGGCTCAGAAACACGCTGTGACAGAAGACGAGCAGTGTCTTTCCACCATGAGATCTCTCTCTCTTTCTCAGAGAGCTTCTGCTCCATACGCCCTAAAGATACTTCAAGCTCTTTGATTCGTTCTTGCAGTCTTGTTTCCAACAGCTCATGCAATCTCCTCTCGAGTTCAATTGGGGGAACTCCGCCCTGAAATTCAGTCACTTCGTCATCGGGGTCCATTACTTCCCCAAAACTAGTGCTACAGCCACTTGCTGAAGCAGATTCCTTGGGTGCAACCTGCTTTATAGATCATAAGCTCTAACATTCAGATGAAGAGATAATCATCGACCAAACTCAAACAACTGTCGCTAAAATTTATCCCAAAGTGGGGTCTGACTTTTGAGCAGAGCTGGCGTTACTTTTGTTTCAACAACCAAATAAAAAAAGAATGTACTCCTTCAAAGGCACAAACATAATGAATGAAACTAGAGAGAACCGGAGACGTGTTCCCCATCAATGGCCTTGAATTGAAGGTTCAGCTATAACAGCAACATATGCATCGAAGAGTACTTTTTTTTTACTTATGAAAAGGCTTAAGCGAGCAGAGCACTGAACTCTGTGGATTCTGGAGTTCCTCTTTCATGTCCAGGGACAGAGAGCAATCATATTTTACAGAAATGAGAAGACAGCAAGAAAGTGGAAAATCAGAGAACAAAAAAAAAAAAAACAATGCATAAATTTACATTTGTTTCAAAATCCTTTAGCAGTTTGCATTGCCACCCTTCTACAGGAACACAGAAGAACATTTTCGCTCACAAAAATTGAGTGTGACCACAAAGAATGACCATAAAATTGACCAACAATCTTTGTAGAAAACACTAAGCCCTGCACATAATAGCCAGGAAGATACATCTATTTTTCCTCCCATTTTTCCCTTTTGCAATAGCACCAAGAGACACTGAGTGTGTAAATTGACAAGGAGGTCGGAAACAGGACAGGAGTTCAGTCACGTATATATAATTTGCAGAAACAAAGCAAACCAAAATGTGACAGAAAAGCTGGTGCCTATAACTGGTTCTCTTTACTCTGATAGAGAGCAAAACCGTTCTGCATTTGACTAGAGAACAAATACAAATAAAAGAGAACTTGTGATGAAGAAAGTTCTCCATGCCTTCTGTGCTAAGTACTAAAAGGCTTGAACAGATGAGTAGGTAGCAATGGCGCGGAAGTAAAAAATCAGGAATACAAATGAAGTAAAAATCTGACTGCCATGTGGAGTTCAATCTGACCAAATTAGGGGACAAACTGTCAAACATGCAGAATCAGAATAAACTAAAGCTTGGAAACTTTTCTGCACCTGAAACCTTCAGATGTTGAGAGTCTGCTGCAGCATATGTTAACACGCAATCGATCTAAATGATTGCTCTTATGCCAGCCTTTCACGGAACAAGTGAAGGAAAATTCAATTGAGGGAGGTTTACATCCCAAGACATCCAAAACAACTGAAAAACTATCATGGTTTTGACAGTAGAATACACAAACCAATTCCATGCACAGGCAAGCATCAAGGAAACCTAGTGTTCCACGGAGAGCCCCCTACATCCTGGAATCACGCAGAAAATCAGATGACATAGAACCTTACCTTTATCATTTCCTGATACGATTGCTTGGAAGAGGTTCCAGCATCCAACTGAAGCTGCAAGCGCTCTAACTCTGCTTCTAATTCTGCTTCCAGTTCTTCAATCCCCTCCACAGGTTCTTGTCTAGACTCATATCCACTGGACTGATTCAACTGCATCTGTCTACGTGGTTCTAGCAAAAGAGATGGCCTTCTATGGGATTGCTCCGAAAGGTGGCTGCCGCAACTGAAGACTTCCTTTATGTCAGTCAAACAAGAGGCAACACTCTCCGTCAGCTCAAATGGTTCACGAGAAGAAACTTTCCTCTGTACTTTTTCTTTGACATTCTGAAGAAAAAGCTCCATTTCTTTCCGCAAATCCTCCATTTTGCTGAGTTCATTCTTATTCGCAGCAATCAGATCTAAAAGACTCCCTGCAACTCCCAGGTTGAATGTATCCTCTTTCCTATATTGTCCTGGATAGAGGAGCATGCAAGCAACAATCACTCATTTAAAGAATCCTTCATTTAATAGCGATGAAAGCAGAGAATATTTTCAGGGGAGCGTACAAAAGATGTTACATATCACTTATTATGTATCAACTGGGGCGTTTGATGTGAATTGGCATGTTATTCCAGTTACACTAAAATGAATATCCCTGGCTCGAATGGTGAATCAAATTGCCGAAAGAGTAGATATTCCTACATGGTAACCAGTTTTTGTCCACACAGGCATGGCTGGTGCCCTTTATAAAGAGTAAAAGGAGAAATTAATGTTGTATAAACCCATTCCAGCTTCAGCATATAGCTTCTAGCCCTGAAACCTCTTAACCTTCACGTCCTAGCTAATCTGCTTGGGGTTAGTAGGATAAACAATACACGGCAGATATAATCTTCAGATATCACCGGCAAAACAAATTCAGTTGGCTCAATTGTCCACACCACCAATCCTCATTTTGTTTAAACTTATATTGGTTCAACCCGCTGCATGAAAGGACTGAAGTACGTGCCAATTACAGAACTCTTTCCACAAAAAAAGATTTATGATCAGAATCACGAGGCAACCTCCAATACGAAGCTTCCATTGTACATCATAGGTTTTGAATTATCACTTAACCAGTGTTACAAAATAGGCAGGGAGGGAACCCTGCAATATCGTTCATGACCTCAAACTGTTATCACATTAATACCATTAATTTCGCTTTTCCTGAACCATTTACATCACAACTACATGCAGAAACAGGGCTTTGGCTTCCCACCAGTTAAATGTTCATAAAAATAACTTTTTTCAGATTTGGCCTAAATTCCACAACATATCAAAAGATTAAGGGGGGAGTCAACCCAGACAAGTCAAAAATTTTCCAAATGAAAACAGGTATAATTTGGCCATAGCGTTGTGATCACACAGGCATGTCATGAAAAACAACTCCAATTCTAATACCATACCAATTCCCTCAAACCATACATAGCATAATACACTTGCAAACAATCAAACATCTGACAGATCGTCCACACTCAGGAAACTTAGCATCGAGAATCAACGCTTTTCACAACGGAAAAGCTCAGAATCTGAAATAGTAATCGATAATCACCTGACTCATCCTTCCCGTGGACCGTGGCCGACGAACCATCCTCAACCTTCGTCCTTATCCTCGAAACGCTCAAACTCCCCAACCCATCTCCATGCTCCCTCTCTTCTTTCTCCCGAGTCCGCCCCACCACACCCTTCTTCTCCTTGAGCCGTCTGAACCACCTCGAAATCGCCCGACCCGGCGACGAACGCTCGAACCCACAAGACCCCACTTCAACTTGCCGCCGAAGGCCGCTCATCTCGAACTCGGCGTCAACCCCACTCTCTTTCTCGTCCCCTCCTCCTTCTTCTTCCTCCTCCTCCTCGAGTAGTAAAACATCCGCGACTCGCATTCGGCGACCAAAGTATATATGCCCCCTGGAGGAGGCAAATCCTTCAAGAAGTTGCTCCATGTGGGTCATAAAGAATCACAGAATGCAGGGAATGCAGAGCAAGAAAGTTAATGCAGCGCCATAAATGGCAAGAGCGACGGAGAAGAAGTTGCGCAGCCACTCTTTCAAATGGCAAAAAGAGCGAAAAAGGGAGGGAACGTTTTCTCTCGATTTCTTTTTCCTTATTTTGAAAAATAAAGGTGAGGTTTTTAACGCTCCCCCCAAGAACTATCATCATCGGAATCCTCGAATCCTGTCTTCGGGATTGTTGCTGGGATTTACGGTTGCCAAACAAATAAAATAAAATGAAAAGAAGGCCGTAAAATCCGGACAAAAAGACAAGAAGGGAAGCTTCGGATAGGAACATTTATGAACAATAATAGCTAATAATAAACTATGTGGGGAATATTTCCTTTGTGCTTGAATGGTTATTATTATTTTCGTGATCGTGGGGGTATGCAGTGTGTTATTTAATTTCGTCGCGACATCGTATGATGGAGACAATATAATAGAGAGAGGGAGAGAGAAAAAAGATTGAATTTTGAAATTGAAATGCCATTTTTTGAATACTATATGGCAATGCCCAATTCATCCTCTAATGATGCTTGTAGTCTTTCAAGCATAGTTTAAGAGGCCATATTCAAGATTTATATGGAAGGACATGAATTGAAGCATTTTGTCTATTTCTATTTGCCTGTTTTAATAGGATAGTAGAGATTAATTCGTTAAAAGTCTTGTAGTTATTAGGGTATATGGACCATAAATCTTTTGTAGACATGACGTTTTCAAGCATCCCTTGAAAAAATACAGTTAACAAGTTGTTGATTTGTCTGCTTATGGCTATAAATTATGTACGACTCGGTAGGTTCACAGTTGGTTCGATAGTTCAATAACTTAGTTTATAATTCAATGATTTGATTAGAGATGCAAGCTTAGCTATATTTTGGCAATCTATGTAATTAGAAACCAAATACCTCATGCTTATATGTGTGTGCGCACATAAATAGGGAATAAAAAAAATAGAAAATGAGATTTCACTTCTTTAAAGGAATGAGTTTAAAATTTTGAAAGTTTGAAAAGTATCTTGAATTTGAAATCTATTCGAAATTTATGTGATTATTATATCATACTATTGAATATCATTATCGATTGTTTAAGGATATTCGATTATTACTCTTTGCATAAAAGTTTAGGCCAAAGTTTTAGGTTGAAGGTAGGATCAGATTGGCCTTATAATATGCAGAGAGAAGCAGTTTGAGCTTGAAGAAGATGAACCATCTAAGAAGAAGATCCGTCTAAGAAGATGATCAACAGTAAGTTTTTCTAATTTTTTTTATCATTTAAAAAAATTAAATTAGTAGATTTCAATATTTTTCTTAAACGCACCTCTTGAGCACCACAACTCTTAATTTTATTTTTTTTTTAAAAAGAAAGTAATTTCCGTATTTTCCTTCACCCAAGTTGGATGAAGTTAAGGAAAGACTTGATCGCATTAATTGGATAAATTTTAAAATTTGATTGTTTTATTTGAAAGTTTCATGATTCAATTACACTTTTACAATAAGTTTTAAGATTTCTTGTGTACTTATACCTATATTTGGTATTTAAAGATATTCGGTTATCGTCCATTGGACATAAATAAAAATTTAAGCCAAAGTTTGAAGATTGAGGAGGGTCAGATCGGCCCTATAATATACAGAGAGAAAGTGGTTTCTTCACTTGCTATGGATGGAAATAACTGAAAATCATATATAGAGAGGCACGCCCTCTGGGATTACATTTCCAATAGAGCACCGTCACACAGCTGATGAATCTAACATGACTGATATTTTCAAGCTTTTGGCCATAAAAGATTACCCAACGTTACTCATGACAGAAAGGAAACGGACAGAGGAGTCATTGATAAATCCTTGTGCTGTCAGCTATGCAAAAGGAAAAGTAGAATCTATTGTATCATTTGGAAGCTAGATCCAGAAGAACAGTACATACCATAAGGAGTACCTGCAGAACAGTGATGCCTAAACTATTTGATCCATCATAACTTGAATGGAAATCAAAGCTACTAGACAACGGAATGTACTCGAACTTTATCTAGTAAGTTCTACAAACAAGAAGAAAATGATGCTTCTAATGTATTTGTTGGAATCACCACATCATCCAACTCAGTTGTTTAGCGTACGGGCAACTGTAAGAGCTAAAGCTTCAGTGAACTTGGGGTCTCTAACTAAAGAAGCCGCATATTCTTCGATCTTGGCGCAATCGTTGCTTCTATTGCCAAAGCTGAGATTCTTGCTTAGATAAGAGGGCTTGGGGTCCTGAGGAAAACTGCTTCTGGAGAGACTGAGATCGAGAGCGGTAGGCAGTTGTATGGAGCTTGGCGACATCGTTGGCATTAGTGTAAGATCGCGATTCACTAGCTGACCTCTTGGTGATTGGTCTGAGCGTAAAGGAAGGCGATCGCGGTTGGGGACATCAACGGTCCCGTGGTTGTGTAGTCCTTCATAGGTCGCAACAAGAAGAGTCCTGTCTTCTGCGCTCCTTTGGACCTATAATAATATCCATTGAGAATCGCCCGAAATTATGGTCAGCGCAAATAATATCCTTGTTCTGGTGGGAATCCAATGTGCAGGAATTACTTTCTCAGGGATGCATGAGTATGAGAATGAGTTTTCTTTATGACATCCCCATGAAATATGAGGGAGTTAAGTCCTTTGATAATCTGTGTTTTGTTTTGGTAAGGGTTTGATAATCTGTGTTTTTTTTTTGGTAACCATTTGATAATCTGTGTTGATCGCATGTTAATCTAAAAAATAACAAGTAATTAGGTATCATCAGAAAAGAGTGTGAGTCCTATCTATTTTTGTACCATGCTAAGAAATGCTGTGTCTTAACTGGAAGAGATCTGGTTAATTAACATTTTTGAGACTCTTATTTCCTAGATCCAGCGTTGCATCTATGACGAGATACTACTCCACAAGCGCCGTTGTATTACAGAAGATCTAAAAAATAACAAGTAATTAGGTATCATCAGAAAAGAGTGTGAGTCCTATCTATTTTTGTACCATGCTAAGAAATGCAGTGCCTTAACTGGAAGAGATCTGGTTAATTAACATTTTTGAGACTTTTATATCCTAGATCCAGCGTTGCATCTATGACGAGATACTACTCCACAAGCGCCGTTGTATTACAGAAGAGACGAAGTGTTCGAGCGAACGTGATTTATACCTTCTTCTTGACGGGGCACCCCGGAGCCATGGAGCACCGATAATAAGCTCGAGGGGACGGATTATCCTTCGTGACCTTCTGTCCATATTTTCTCCATTGGTATCCATCTCTCACTACCTAAGCAATGAGAAGAACAACGACCCTCACTATTCAAACTTAAGCTACCCGCTGACGCAGGTTTGCTAAATTGTGAAATCAAAGAAATAGCCAAACGGTTTCACTGCAAGAGACGTACCAAGCTCTTGTCCTCCTCGTCCACTTTGACACAGATCTTAGACGATTTAGTGAAAGGGAATTCTTCAATCCTTGCTCTCTTGTTGGAGTCGTGATGATATGGAGGACAATGGCTTTCCCGGAGATGGGTTTCAAGGATGCTGCACTTGCTCCCAATGACTTCAACCATGACTTTGAGAGTTTCATTCTCCTTCCTCAATCGTTTTAATTCATCTCGAAGTATTTTCTCCTGACCAAACGTATTTGAAGACATTTCCTATTTAAGATAAGAATTTCAACATGAATTGCAGCATTCTAAATTTGACAAGATGGTTCAAACAATATATAATTTCTTTTCATGGCCTCAGAAAATTCACTTGATCGGTCTTTAAACTCATGTTTTTTTTTCGTTGGTAAAATCTTTAAACTCATGTTGTTTCTAAGATCAAATGTTGAAATTTGCAAAAGAAAAAACATTTGACGAATTAAACCTTTTGACAACTTTGGTTACGCAGAAGAAGAAATTTTCAGCAGAAGGGTTTTAAGAAGATCAAGAAACGCGTATTTTGTTCAAATCTGATGACCATCCAGACGTAATGGACCTGGCGTTGTATCTCGTTCGTCGATAAAGATTTCTTCGACCGGCATGTGTAATGAAGATCCGCAGAAACAAAGCCATACTAACCGTTTCCTTCTCATGAGAACCAGGAACATCCATGAACGAAAACATGAGCAGAGATAAGAGAACGAAACACTTCAACTCTGTTGGCAATGAGTAAGAGAGAGACCACGACGCCTATATATTGACGGAAGAAAACGATGAAGCAACAAGAGAATGGATAAGGTTTCGCTGTGATATATGCAGATTCAGATATGGGTGAGAGTCGATATTTCTTTAACGCGTACGATGGACTCAGACTCGTCTAAGTGAGCAGTTATGAGACCATGTACAAGTAAGGAGATAACCCTTGGAGGCGGCTGCTTTGTCTGGCCTTGCCTTGTTGGGGAGCAAGACGTTGAAAGTCAAACCCATGGTTTTGGGTTGGAAGAAATTATTTACAGTATTGGAGAATATCCTAGGATCGGGACGAGTGCACGTACAATAAATTACGTCACATCAATCACGTAATTGGCGTTCCAGTTTCCTCCCCACTTCCTCGGTCCGCCGTCATGTTTTACGAGAAGAAGTTTCAGTCCACTTTCTTCTGCTTTGGGTCTGACGTGTTTGAGCGGTTTGCGATCGAGATTTGACCGTATCTATCAGTCGATTGGACTGTTCGAGTGCGAAGTGTAGCTTATTGTACGAGGTACCAAGTGGGTAGGTACTTAGACTGCCTAATCCAGAATCATTTTGATTAACCGATTTAATTATATAGTTTGCAAAAGGACGAGATACTTGCATTCTACTTGAGGCCTACAATTAAAGAGTGAATCAAGTGATTATTGGATCTATTCAGGAGATTATGTGGTTTGTACTTTTGAATCAAATAAGAACTGTCTAATTAGATAATTAATCCACTGTGGAGTTGGATGGCTAGATTAGTTACCATGCTTAATTCGAAAGTACTCAGTATTTTATTTTTCTTTTTATATTATAATGATGCAAATTTTTTTGTTCCGACACCAAAGATGCGAATCTTTTTGCAGTGCCAACAGATTTCAATAAGTATTGAATGTCATGGTAAATGATAGATGATGTGACCAAAAAAAAGAAATGTAAGGTGGCCTTTTTTTAGGTAAATATTTAATAGTTTGTCCTTACCAACTTTAATTTGCAAAACTTACCAACTTAATAAATATGATATGAAATCACTAACACCAACTCAGAAAAATTTGCCAGTTTTTGTCATATTATATTATCTGTTAGTTTTATTTATCGACTTTCATTTGAGTTACTTATTGACATTCAATTTTTCAATTTAACAACTATTCTATTGAGTTGCCGATTTTTATTTACGTTGGTTAGCAATCAGTTATATTTACTAACTATTTTTAAAGACCACCCCTTTCTCCCATTAGATTTCATAAACATTGGGTTACAATCTCTCATTAAACTCACATACCAAAATTTATTTTATTTTTCAATTTGCCAACTTTTTATTAATCTTTTACAAATTTTTTGGTAAGCAACTCAAATGAGAATTTGTAACCCAAATTTAGTTGGTAATTTTATCGGAGAAGTTCGCATGTCACAAAAATAAAGGTTGATAATTTCACATAATAGTTGGTAAATCTTAGCCATTGGTAAGAAAGGTTAATAAGTTAGTAAATGATAAAAGAAGGTTGTTTGTCAGGGAAAAAAAAGGAAATGGCTATTTATAAAAGCCAAATAAGCATTGGTGACTTACTCAAAAAGGAGTCCGGAATATTATTCGGTGAACTAATTGGAGAAAACTTGGTAATTGTTCTCTCTAATTGAGGTTGGCAATTTATATAAAAAAAAAATTTGGCACATTTGAAAAGTTGGCAACTAAGGTAAAATAAAGTAATAATTCAATAGAAAAGAACTAGTTAATAGAAAAAAAAAATAGACATTGATAAGCAACTCAAATGAGAGTTGGTAACTCATTATTTATTAATAACTTAATAGAAGAAAAGTGATAAGCCACCCAAATAAAGGTTGATAATTTATAAAATAGTTGATAAATTTAAGGCCTTGGTAATTAAGGCAAATAGAAATATTTAAAAGAAAAGAGATTTTTTTTTCTTTTTTTTTTGTCAAAGAAAGAGGAGTTTGTAACTTTGAATAGCAAAAGATTGGGAGCTAAAGTATTGAATTTGACTTCATATCAAAATCTAATGGATTCTATTATATCTTGGAGCCTCAAGGACTTTGTAAGATTCAAAATAATAGAATAAAGTGTAGACAAATAATTAGGAGCAAGAAAGGAAATTGCAAGGGATTTAAATAATAGGTCACTTTCATTCTTGGATGTCTTTCTTACTTGATGACCGGAATTGAGACAATTATCCAAAAAGTTCTAAATCTATTATATGGAGGTCAATTCGATCTTAAACATTTCAATTGTACCAATTAAGTCCTAAACATTTTGAAAATTTACCAATTTAGTCGTATTATTTAGATATTTAGCCAGAGGGACTACATAGGTAAATCATCAAGAGATTTAGGACTAAACTAGAAAATTATCACTAAATTGATGCTATTGAATGTATTAGTACTAAATCAACAAATCTTTAAAATACTTTGGACTAAGTTAATATAACTTAAATGTTTAAGATTGAATTGATTTTGTACAATGCTTGGGACTTTTTGGCCGATTTTCCCGATTGAAATCCAACAATAACCTTCTCAATGGAAATCAACAGGTGCATAAACAAAGTAAAAAGCTTACAGGCTTGACTGGAAAAGCTTATATTCTCTAAGTTTTATACTAAACTTAGGAAAATCTAATCTCATTCAAATTCAAAGTTCAAAGCTTAACAAAGATATAATCCAACATATTGCCTCTAAAGCCTTATGGACTCCTTGATTAATGTTGGGTGATTCTTGTTTGAAGTGTTGAAAAAATCTTTCATAGATATGGGTCTATGTAGATGTTTAGGGAGAGATCTAGGTGATACTTCTTCTATCTTTAATGGACCATTCCCTTGTGCATCTTGATCGTCCTCCGCAAGAATCTCTAATTGCTTCTTGATTTCTACGCTACTTTATGATTGACTCGTTACTACACCCGATCTTTTAGCTATAATTATCTCTTTGTTAAATGAGGCGTGATAATCCAAAATAATCCAAAACTAATAGTAAATATTGGAAAATTCACATAAAAGTTGGTAAGTTTGAGAAGTTGATAAGAAAGATGAATAAAAGCTAGTGAAAACGAAAAAAAGAGAAACTGATAACTCGTAGGCCGTAAAAAGAGTGTCAATGATTTCATAAAAATTTCATTAAGTTATCAATAAGTTACCTAATAGATGATAGGTAACATTTTTTGACCAGCGATTTTTAGATTGACTAATGCTTCTAGAAATGTCCCAGCACAGCACACGGGAAAAAGATATGGGTCCTCAGTGGAAAGCAAATAGTGGAATAGTCCAGCTTTAGTCATACATTTAGAATAGGAAAGGAAAGAGTCCATATTTCCCGCACTAAGCAACAAAGTTCATCACCATCTTTTTTTTTTCTTTTTTTTTTATTTGTCTGAATTGGATATCTTTCCAAGGTTGACGTGGGGTCCTGCAACGCGACGACAGTCAACTCCTCGTTACGGGAGTCCAACACGTGAATTCTGAAAACTGATTGCGCATGCACCAGGCGACCAGTAATAGCCCCATGAGAGAGAGAGAGAGAGAGTCTTTATGACTAACGATGGTCTTCTAGAATTGGCGGTGACTGTTGACTCGGGGAAACGTGGTCCGCCAAAAAGATTGATCCTATTCATTGAACGATTCGGATGCCAACAAACGTGAGTCATGTTGAAGATTCCATCTCGAGTTGACTCGCGTTTACTTAAGTTTGGGATCATAATTGGTCTATAATCACTCGTCCGCCAGCACCCACTTTAGAAATAAAGTACCAAATTAATTCGTCACGCTCCACCAGTTTTCTAACGTTTCTTTTACGTTGTTGAAACTTAGAGTTAACTCTTGACGGCGAGTGAATATCAAGTATGTAACGGACTGCCCCGTTTAATGTGGGCCAAGCCATCAAAAAGAATGCTCTGAATAATCACACAACGTGATGACTATGTGAGGGTAGATGTTACCTCATTATATCACTCAGTAAGGCATTTCTCATTTAAAGAATTGATGTTCTCACATAAGTGTTGGCATGTATCGCCTGGTGAGTACCCCTCGATTCAACAGATGGTTTTGTCCACTTCTACCCTCTTTGTCATCGATGGATCTTACTATGAGTTGCGTCTTTGGCCCAACCCTTTTGCCCCAAGGATCACTCTTTGCCCTCGTCAAATTGAGAATTGGCTTTTTCCAACCACGACCCACACATATAGTGGAGTGGGTCCTACTCCAATGCTATATTTTACGACTTGGCCTATTCCATGTAAACCAAATCCTTGGAAGGAATACTTTGAGTGTGACCATATGAGTTGACGATCATTTTAGGATGGGCAATAGCTTATATATCGCTTAATAGGTATCTTCCGTTCAATGTGGAATTTGGGAATGTTGCATAGCATTATCGTTATCCTTCCAAGGGAAGCGCAAAACTAATTTTCATTGTTGTTTATTGATGTAAGATCAAAGCGTGTGCGATCCAATAAGACGAGTGAAAGATGGACTAGACCGAGATTTCCTCTCAAGTGATTTCATCCCATCTTTCGAATTATAATTTCCTTATGATGTACAAAATAAAGAAGATCGAGTACATTCTGAGTGCGGAGCATAATTAGCAGCACTTTCTTATGATGTTACCAAATGAAATACGAAGTGCATGCAAGGAGTTTGGTTAGTGGAAAATTACGATTTGAAACATCATTCACGAATATGTTTAGATGAGGATTATTATAAATAATTAAAATAATTTGTTTTTGCATTGACTAATTTTTAAGCGGTGCAACTAATCATTTTTGACACAGTATTTTCATATAATTGATTCTCCATGAAACAAACACACCTTAAGTATTGTGAAATTAATGTCTCGACTTATATCGAGGGGATAATTATCTCAAAAATCGTAAACATATGTTTACGACGGCCAATTTAGTCTTAAAATCTTGGATTTGAGCAATTAAATCCTAAATTTTTTGATATCACAATGTAGTCCATCCAACAAAAATTGGGTTGAAATCACTAATGTAGACATAGAGTGTCCTAAATTGCACAATTCACTGTGAAGTAGTTGATTTTTGCAACTTCTAATTGTCTCCACCCCCTCCCCCCCCCCCCCCCCCCTCTTTTCTTTTTTACTTGTAGCCAATCTTGACAATGGCTGGTGATGAATGGCCATAGGCGAAAAGGAAAAGAAAAGGGAAAAAAGAAAAAAATAGAAATTTTTTTTAAATTTGAAAAAAAAAAAATCATCTTTGTCTACTCCGACCAAAATTGATCAAAAGGACTATATTGACAACTCATCAAAAGATTTATGACTAAATTAGTTAAATTGAAAAGTTTATAATTGAATTAATTATAATAAGTTTAAGATTTATTGGACAATTTTCCCTTCAATGAAGCTCCAACAGCAACCGCTAAGGATTGTTCTAGTGGCCACCATTTCCACATAGCAAGAGGGAGATGATTCTCCACCTTCTCAGGAGAGTTGAGAGTAAGGACGTTTAGTTTCAAGTGTGAGATCCAATTTCCATACTTTGCAAAGAGATGTGACAAAAATATGAGAATAAGTCGAGAGTTAGAATATGATGGACATGAAAAAAAAGCTCCAAGAGCAAACCATAAATATTAACTAACCATTAGTTAATATGGCAAGTTTTAGAAAACCCAACATATGCATGCAACACAAGTCATTTAAAGATTTGCTTATAATGTGCATTAAACTTGTGACTTCATGAAGTGGAAAGCAAGTGATCTCTTTACCACTAGAACAATCACTTTGGTCAATTAAATTCAATTGTAGATTACATTATCTGCCCATTTTGATTATATATCCTCCAAATGTTCTAGTAGAAGTCAATTAATATTCACCGGGGTCAAGGACTCCGAATCATACCATAACTCTTTCTTAATTTGGCTGATCAGTGCCAAAACACAAGGATCCAAATATCAAGAAGAGTTTGAAGCTAAGACTGACAAACATGAGAGAAAGAATGGAGACGAGACAGTTCAAAGACTCAAAAGAGCATAAAATAATATACCCTAACAAAACCAAAGTATACTCCGGTCAGGGGGTGGGTGGGGAGAACCTTCCTAGGCGACAACAAAACAAGAATAGCCCCACCAACAAGAGGGGACAACATGAGATGGCACGAACGTTTCTTGTTTGTTTTGGTACGTGGTTGGTCTAAAGTAGTGGCGGCCGTACGTCACGGAGAGAAGAAAGTCTTTGTTTAAAGTTTGCCCGGAGTCAATTTTGGTTGAAAGCAACATTTAATTTAAAGTGAGTAGATCAATCAAAGCACGGAATCTCACCAAATGGGCTTGGAATCATCAAGAAGGAAATTAGAAATGATTAGTTCTCTCTATATGATCTTTTACTAATTTTAAGAATCGAACTCAGTCAGCCGATTAATAAATTAGGACATATACTTTATGACGATCAAATTTGATTTGGACCGTTTCTCAACAGTAAAGAATCTAACCAAATTGATCTTAATTTGGACTGGACAACCAAGCTAAATCGATCAAATCGAATCAAGACCGGTTCCTTATAAAAATGCACAAAATGGTTTGTTCTCTTTTCTTTCTTGAAACTTATGAGTTTTTTTTTTTTTTTACTTGACAAGAGGGTAACCCAAAAGTAAAAGGGCCGGTTCTTTTTACTAAAATAAATCCACTTTATATTATCATTAGGAGGCTTTCATCAATGTCGAAACTTGGAAGTAATAAACTCTCAAGAAACCTTTTTTTTCCCATGTAAAGTGCCCTACCATTGGATCCTGGTGAAAAACAAAAACCATAATGGTGTAGAAGAATTGACTTTGTCGACGGCCCGTTTGTCTTTCTTTTGGTCAACTAAGTTGGGCTGCTTGCTATAAACAATGAGCACGCGTGGGCCGAAATTGAAAGACGAGCATGCGCGACTTGCAGTTGCCTTGTGAGTATTAAACCCCTATACCACCCAGCGTGGTTATATATAGGTGCGCATGACAAAATTTCTGAAATAAAAAATAATTTTTGGTCAGAAATTGATTTCTCAATTTTTATTTCAGAAACTGAGAAGCTAAAAATTTTAGATTCTGATTTTTTCTTCAAATCTATTTCTGGAATAGAAATTTGTTTCAAAAATAGAGAAATCAAATTGCGTTACCAAACGGATTTCTATTTCAAACCTGTTCCGGGAAATAGAGAAACACATAAATCAAGAAATTAAATTTTTATCATGTGCAATCTATGTGACCGATTGCTGTTGCTTTTTCACACTGGACATCACATTCATAATGTCTTATATATTACATACAAATTCTCAGCGTACATATCTTTATTTAAGAGTTCCAAACGTACTAAACCTTGTTATGGTTCATGCACCAAAAGCATATTCTTGAAGTGCAAACATACATACAATCTAGTCGCAGTGGGGGGGAAAGAGCCTGAAAAGCTTGTTCTCTGCATCGCTTTTGACTATGCTCTGTTATGCAATTCGCAATTGAATTCTCCACTCTATGATCTAACAAGCAACCCGAATAAACACAACTTGAGATACTCGACCTAATTCTATAGGTGCTCCGGCGTTCACCAACTCTGCGTGCGAGACCGGTCCAACATCGCCCCTGAAATGGCTTCGGCGAGCGAAGCTGTGAAATTGGGATCTCTCGTCAAGGAGGAAACCATTTCCTGGACCAGGAATTGCGGGGGCGTCCCTACTTCGGTTTCTTGCTTAGATTTCATTGCCAGGTTGGAAAACCCGCATCGGACGAAATCGAGAACGGGGTTTTGATTGGAAGGCTTCATGGACGATGGTGAAATCGGAGGCGAAACAGAGGGGGGTTTTGCACCTTGAGGAGGGCATCGATGGTTGTGCTCGCCTTCATAGGTAGCAACCAAGAGAGATGGATCATCGACGCTCCTTTGCACCTGTGAGCAGTAACATGAACATGAGATCAAGCAAACTGGATTCATTTTTTTCGGCCATGCCATGCGGTATTACTCCCTAATCTATATGACTATGAAATGGATAGTCGAAACTCAAACTATTAAGCACGAAATCTGTCAATGAGTTTGCAGTGGCACCCTGAGTATCCTAAAGATGAGTTTTGGGTCCTCGACCATATGCGCTTTCAGTCAAAAAAACTTAGCTCGGTTTTATGTGCTCTTTCTATAATATCTCTCAATCAAATTTTCGCGTTTATTAAAGATCATTATGACCGGAATTATTCAGAGGTTTCACTGCAATTTTTTTGGTCAGGTAGAGGTTTCACTGCATTAAAGACCAAGAAACTGAGGAGGAACATGGACTCTCCTAATAGGCGCATAACTTCAGTTGATGGGCCCTTTTTAGGGTGAAACGTGGGGTAAACGCCTCTTGTTTTAGGTAATATATCATACATTTTCATATGGACAGCTAATCTGTATGTCTCTGCGGGGCTCGCACGGTCATCACTGTTAATAAGTCAACCCTTTAAGTTCCATGTAACTACCTTCTTTTTAACAGGGCAACTTGGAGCGAAAGAGCACTTGAAGTAAGCCCTTGGAGAGGGATTGTCTCTGGTGACTTTCTGACCGTACTTTCTCCATTGGTATCCATCCTTCACCACCTGCAATTCCAAACCCAGAAAGAGATGCTCATAATTAGTGCTTAATTCATTAAAGGGTACTGCATAATCTTCGCTTAAGGTTGTGATCTTCGAAACTCACGAGGCTAGTATCAGATGGGTCGACTTGGAAATAAGCTACAGAGGTTCTAGATTTCACGCTATCAGTTGGCCTCTTCCAGAAATCTAGGTCAATATAGTCCTCAAACTTTCTCTTCCTTGATTCGAGGGCTTCATTAGATGAAATTCCCTGCGCCAAATTGATCATCTGGCTATGCAAGGCGTTGTAACCAAGCAAAACGACATTTAGTGTCTCTGTCAATTTCTTGTTTTCCGAGCTCATCCTTCTGAACTCTTCCATAGATACACCAACCTGTCCCATAAATTCGATCAAATCCATCATAAGCACTAACTAACAGAAGCCTATTTCGAAGGTAGACCAATGAAAAGTCTAGTTCAAGTGGAAATATTCATTGTGCCGATGACATAAAAAGCAAATATTCACATAAAAGGAACTTACATCTTGTTGGAGTGTTCCTACTTCTTGCGATTTTTCGGCAAATCCGCCTCTATCTCTTCTCAGATCCTAGATATATGCATCATATAAAACCATTGTAAACTTAGCAACTCCGAATCCGGAAAACAGAAAAAAGGTGAATCATACAATCTAGTCTTTGCAGGGTGCTGCACTCACCATGACATTGCTGTTGCAATTCTGGAAAGAATTTATCCGAAGGTCAAGAGACGTGTCAACCCTTGTGTCCATGGGAGGGATTTGCTGATGAGAATGTGGATTACAATGGTCTTTCTGGAAGGGGGGAAAAGAGGAAAACTCGAGAAGTTTGAACGATCAAATGGGTAAATGAATGGGAAAAGGGAATGCGAATGGCTCGTATAAATAGGAAACTCGCACCAAGCGGCTGGAGAAAAATCAAACACTGTCCAAATTTGATTTGACATAAGTAAGTTGCTGCGAAGCATCAGATGATTAAAAGAAGCCATCTCATTATATATGACGTCATGCCCCTTTCGTCATGCCGCATGCGGCTCCACTCACGGCGACTGCATATTTTATACGACATACGAGAAAAAGAACAGAAAAATGGACGAGATCAGAATTTCCATTTGCCCTGTCAATTTCTGACAACCTATAAGAAATTAGAGCCCAGACCACCTAAACTTCTTTTGTTTATTTTCGTTGACTTCATTGAATTCGAGCTACCCAAGTCTCTGTAACCTTCCTTGCTTCTTCTGCTGGGGAACAAGCCACTAAACTTCATTAATAAATGCGAAACGATAAGGATTACAACTTAGGTAGGTTTTCTCAAGACCATAACACCACTTGTATATGTAGTTTTTATAAATATGATGAACGTGGACGAATTTTTAGTTGATGTGCAATGCGTCTAACGCTGGAAAGCAGCTCTTGTGTGCTTGTTAGGCAGCAGGGTTTTATTCTTATTTTTGACGAAATGAAATTGACTATAGTTAACAACCTCATGGTCATCATGTCGGCGAAATGGGAGTTGAAATATGATCAGCTTTTATGTTGGCATCTTCTTCTTCATTTTCTTTTCGTTATTTCATTATTATTTTCAAATAGATAAAACTGATACGAGCTGTTACATCTATAAATCGATGTAAATTAAAATGAATTTGACCATGTTTCACAAAGACTATATTTACCATGTCCGGATTGTGATTGACACTTTAGACGTGTAAGTCCTACTGCTTTAATTGACGTAGGACCATGCCGGTATTCTAGACGTCGGCTAAAAATGATTAATTACACACCACCATACCAAACCATGCTTATCCTAATGGTCTTCTTTTTTAAGGAACAAGAAATCCATGACTTGGGACAATTGGCTAGTCCAGGTTCAACACAATTAATCCATTTTGCAATTTTGGGGACTTGCTTAGACTTTTTAGGTCCCCATGTGAAGTGATTTCGTAAGAAATCCTTGAGAACTGTCTGTGTCTTGATTCATTCAGCTTTTGATTTTACGAAGGTAATTAAAACGAGTGAAGCTGTCGGCGCTTTTCCAAACGCCAAGTTGCATTTCGTGGGAAGAAACAGAAAGAAGACAGAAGGGGAGCGACCCCCGCGCCGGGGGGGGGGGGGGGTGGCGGGGTGGGGTGGCGGCGGCAGGAAACGTGCGCTGAAAGTCTGGATAATTTCATGGACCAGTCAATGCGAAATAGACATAAAAAAATATTCTTATTTCTAGGATAATTTCTTTTTCTAGGTCGCGCGGACCATGCGATGAAAATAAAATTCTTTAAAAAAAAAATCTTCGATAGAGAGGGGGGGTTGAACTGTGCTTATGAATATAAAGACCTCCCATTAAAAAATATTATTAGAGATAATATTAGACGTTAGAGATATTATTTGATATTTTATTATTTTTTAGAATAACTAATTTCTTTATTAATGCTCCACCTACTCCAAGAAACAAAAGACTCTAGAGAAGCTAGGGATTCAATCCCTCCATGTTTGAATCGGCTACATCTTCCTAAAACCCCTCCGTTCTTCGCCTTTTGATTGAGGGTTGGCGGTTTGGTTTGTGGTAGTTTGTAATGCCGTATGTTGTTTAGCTTGTTCTTTTGATTTGGCTCCCTCTCACTCTCCTTGTTTTCCCGCAGCTAGAGTGTGAGTTTTGGCTCCGAATTCTTGTATATTTGTCCGTTGCTTAATATATTCTTACCCTTTACCAAAAAAAAATTCTTTATTAAATTATAATATTTCTTGTTTTATACATAAGGTTCAGAGGATAATTGCACAATAAGTCGTGCAGAATTTAATCGAATATTTTTAACATTTTAAGTGAACGAATGTAGTTGTAAATCTTTTAATAGATTACAACTTGTGCTCAAATAGAGTATGAGGAGGTTGGCTTGATGGTTCTGATTGGCTTGTTGGAAATTTCCCAACTTCATAGGACCTTCGTTCAATTTTATATTTTGCCATTCAAGTTAACACTAATGTCACATCATGTGTGTCGATCCTTATCCAATCTGATTCCCCTTAAATACTCTCATACCGGTCATCAATTATCCAATTTGCACGTGAAACGGAGATTTCAAGACTCTTGTACTCATTGCATATACAAGAAATTTCCTTGGAAACTAATGTACATATCATCTCCTCCATATAACACAACAGCTTAAACTCTTGGTATGCCTATCCGTCCTTTTATTCACAAAATGGCGAAAGATGCTCGAATTGGAACTTACATTTTGAATTCGCCACATTTTTCACTGAAAGCATCATAAAGTGTTCCTTTACACTAATTGCTCGAGCAGTTAGTTTGAGAAGCCACATCTGCAATAATTATACTAAGGAAATTTATGAAATTAAGGGTGTTTCTGTTTCGCAGAAAATTTCATGATAAAAAAAATGTTTTCCAATCTAGGTTAGTAAATTCACTTTCCCAACTTTAAACATGTATATTTTCTTTGACCGTAACTAGTTTTTCCTTTGACTGATCATTTTCAGTAAGCCAAATGCGTGAAAGTCCATAATAATAATTTGCAGAAAATTCTTTCACTCAAACAAACACACTTAAGAACACAGAGTATATTTAAACACCTACTATGGAATTGACCCTGGTAAGGGGATCTTCACACTTTTGGCTTAGAAATTAATGGTCATGGGTTCGATTCCTATTACTATGTTATTTTCCCATCAGATAACCGGTTAATTATGGTCGTGCCCGAGTTATCATAATATATGGGGGATAATATGTGCATATTTAAAAATTCCGGACATAAATGAACCGTGTGGAAGCGGCTAGTTTGGGGTTGCAACAATAAATCGAATTAAGTCGAGATTTGTGATCGTGGATTGAGACATGGAGATGTCCGTGTGGATGAGAACGAATCTGCCGACAAGGCCAGGATTTCTGACAAATTTCTGAAGTTGACTGACTTCAACCTTGACTTTAAGAAATTATAGTAGGCATATCCTTTGCTCATACATATATTTTATACACGGTTTTGTCCATCCTCATCTGAGCACTCATCCAAACCAATTTTATGAAGAAAATAAGTTAGTCTTCCTCGAAATAAATAGCTGTCTTATTTTCTTCCTAATTCCTTTAAAACGTATAAATAGCTCGATTTTATTCTGGCAAAAACATTTTTCGTCTCATAAATAAGCATTAACTTTAACACAGGTCCCGATTATGAGCTTTTTTTTTCTTTTTCTTTTTTGTTTTATGAAGGAGGATTAAATTTTAGCTCAAATCGTAATTTTATCTCAAACTTCTGTCTTATATATATATATATATATATATATATATATATATATATATTTTTTTTTTTTAAAAACCACTTTCAGGCGAGACCCAAAATTGACACATGTCAAATTTTTGTTCAATGATGCCGTTAAGGTTGGACGTGTGATTCCACATATACTCAACGACTCACGTTTGTGTGGACATGGAAGGATCGTACACAATTCATCGTACACAATTCAAGAGATTCCTTTGTTTCCGGATGCTGCCGATCGTGAGTTCAAGGATCCATTGAGAAAAAACTTGGTTCGATACTCTTCAGATTTCAACGACGACTTTGATAACGATCACGTGTGAAAAGACACATCGTATTTCTAACGGCACCACGTGATGTGTCAGATTTGAGTATCGACTTAAATTCAGTACTATCTATGAGACAAAAAGAAAAAAAGAAAAAATTGGAGCTAGAACTGAAATCCGAGCTAAAACTGGTGTTTTCAAGAGATAAAAGAAAAGTCTATATAACCCGAGCTAAGGTTAGCACTTTTAAAAGGCACGTGGATTCTTTTAGCCAAACCCTTGAAATAGCCAAGTAATTAATGTAATGTTGCAAAATCAAAGGCGCCATCGTTCGTCCACCAAACAATACGAACGCCCTTTCCTGAAACAACCGGAAGAGGCGGTCAACGAAAGAAAGGAAAGAAAGTATCCAGAAATGAGACAAAGGAAGTGTAGTTTCATCTCAACTTTCCCGTACTATAGAGTCGTACACATTATTGAATTATCTGGCCACGGCGTGGGCGGACCGTGTGCACATGTCGATGTCATCGAGAAGTTTAGAATTGTAGGAGCAGTTGGGACAACTTTATCAGCACTCAACGTCAGAAAAGTTTCTCTGCAAGTTCGTTCGAATTTTCAATGACTGAATTTGGGGGATCAAAGACCTAAAGGATAAGGATCGACGGAATTGACCAAGAAAGTCCCCCTTTTATATTGAAGATAAGATCATGCCTTCAACCAAGTGGCCCAACTGCTTGTTATTGCTTGATTAATTTGCCTTCTTGATTATATTACCAAGTCTCCAAATCTTCTAGCTTGGTCAATTCTTAGGTATGCATACAAATTGTCACGTTTGCGTGCATCGGATAATGTTTCGCTCGTAGACTGACTGGTTGGGAGCAACGGAGTCTATTGTTTCCTCGTCGAATGTTGAATTGTTCAATGGACCCATTGATATTATTTGATTTTGCCCAAGAAATACCTTGAGTTAAAAACTTCTTGAGTTTTCACCAAGATTACTTTACATCGTCTATTTTCAAAACCCAATGTGTACACATTCATCTCTTCTTTTAATTTAGGCGAGGAATTATATTTTAAAATGAATAACCACGTGAGTTTATCTACAAAACCGCCACTTTCTTCCCCAAATTACCCTTGCCATACACTTTTCAAAATCCAATGTTTGCACGTTCACTTTTTTTTTTTTCTCAATTTAGGCGCCAGATTGTATTTCAAAATAAGTAACCATGTTAGTTTATCTACAAAATTATCACTTTCTTCACAAAATTACCCTTGTCATACACGTTTCTATGCCTAACCACCATGAAATCCAAAATTGGCCCTCCAAATCCTAGCTTTGCTTCCCCCCTCCCTTGCCCCCAACCGAGGCTGAGGAAGGCCACAACGATCTTAGATCAAGGTCATCATGGCATCTACAACTTAGATTGAGGTGGCCAAGCTCTCACGATCTCAGATCAAGTCATGGAAGCCATGGACAACCTCAACTCAAGAGGTCGCCCATGGTGGCCTACGACCTCAAATTGAGGTCACAACTCTGGCGACTTTGATCTAAGCTTGTCAACAACCACAACAACCTCATCATGTTTGTTTGAGCTTGCATGTAGCAAACACTTGAACACACACAGAGTTGAGAGATTGGCAGCGGTGAAGGAGTTGCGTGTGATAGGAATGGCGCTGGAGGGATCGGAATTTCCTAGCGGTGGGTAATTTAATCTTAAAATTCATGAGATTTTGCTCAAGAATGCAAAATTTGTAATTTTGAAAGTAAAGAATAAGTGCTAAAATTAGAAAAAAAAAAAAGGCTTGTATGTATTATTCCTTTCAATTTCCTCTAAAAACATCTTTGATGATGAATGACCATCCTACGTCACTTCCAACTCATCAACCACGTTCAAAAACTAGGTGCAGATCAACCTCCCGTGGGATCAGGGGGTCCATGTTATGCGACGTCATGGGACCGGCACGTTCCGTCATCACCATTCGTCAGCATGGATGACGTCATCACGTGACGCATCTCTAGGTCTCCTTTGGCTATGAGGATCTGTCCTCACCTTGTATCATGACTGCCCGCACTTCTCAAAGTGCTCCGTCATAGCGTGGAACACGATTGATTGCGCATTAGCACACGTCAATAGCTATTTCAATTAAGTGGGCTAACCCCACCAAAAAAAAAAAAAAAAATCCTGAATTTTTTCTTGTGTTTCACGAGTCCACTAAACTTTGTTTTTTTTTTTTTTTTGGTTGCATTAACATTTTAAATTCATACAAATGATCTAAAAATGCTTTCGGCCACAGTTCTATTCATAAGAGCCGTTAGATCGTTTCACTATAATAAGTTTGACGATATCACTTAAAGAACTGTCATTTCTGACAATAATTAGAGATTAGTGCGCGCCAACTTGCTACTATAAATTAGCCTCTCTATCGCAGTAGGCGGCTAACTCTAGTTATCATTGGATCGATTGTCAAATTCAAATTGTCGTTGGAGTTCTAAATGATTCAAAAATGCTTTCCGCCATAGTTTTATTCATAAGAGCCGTTAGATTGTTTCACTATAACAAGTTTGACGATATCACTTAAAGAACCGTCATTTCTGACAATAATTAGAGATTAGTGCGCGCCAACTAGCTACTATAGATTAGCCTCTCTATCGCGATAGGCAGCTAACTCTAGCTGTCATTGGATCGATTGTCAAATTAAAATTGTCATTGGAGTTCTAAGTTCTCGATGACGGAGGACATGTAAAGTAATAGGTAATCGACTCATTTCTAGAGAATGTCGCTCGGTGTTCTTCTTTTTGAAGGCCTCACTTGTGCGATTTAAGTTGGGCAATGTATAAACTCAGTCTTCTTTGGGTAATCACCCACTTTTCTTCTATGCATAATGATCATTTGGTCTTGCTTTTCATAAGCGCCTATTGCCAAGATTGTCATAACAATTCCTCAGCACAATTAAAATTAGGGACACTAATTGCTAACTTATAATTTTACATTCGATGGTTATCATTAGATCCGGAAAATGATACCACTAAACAAAATTTAACAAATAAAACTTGTAATGTTATCTTAAAATATGCTGTGTGTACATGCAAAACGCATGCTCGATTGCTTTCTTTACTTTTTCTGCTAAACAAAATGCTTTTTTCAAAAAGAACACTCAGAGTTGACAAGAGCTTCTCATTATTTGGTAATTGGTCATTAAAGATGGAAAGTACCAAAAAAATTCTAGTTCTATTGTACCAATATCAATTTAATTCTAAACTTTTTAATTGAATTGATTTAGTCATAAAAATTCAAATCTATCCAACTAATTTTGGCTGAAAATCGCCAATATAGATGTTGATCGTCCTATATGGCATGACTAAAGTTGACGTGAATAAAATTTACAATTTTTATTATTTTCTTAATTTTTTTTATTATTTTTGCTTTTCCTTTTTTTTTTCATCGTCCTTGGACAATGGTGAGGATTGTGGCCCTTGTCTAGGCCACCACTCGCAGTAGTCAAATCTAGAAAGGGCTCAACCCTCATAACTAGGCGACCCCTCACTCACAGCTAGCAAGGGTCGTGGTGACCCTTGTTGGCCATAATAATTAAAAAAAAAAGAAAAAAAATAATAAAAAATTAAAAAAATTGTTCACATTAGAGCCAATTGTGCAAATGAGAATACATTGCATGCGGTCCTCAAAATGCCCTGATTTTTCATCAGTCCTCGAACTTCTCGTGTTTTTCTCAACTTTTGCTGTAGATTATTACAACGGGCAAATAAAAACAGAGGCAAGTTAGGATCACCATTTATCAAAATGATTGACCAATGACCGACTGTCGGGATACTGCCAAATGATCTGTGGCTAGACAGAATTAACGGTGATTTGATCTGGGAAATTGATGAATTGCACCAAAGTCAATCCAAGAATTTGCCGGCCATTTGTCCGTGGTCACGTGGAATCCACACGTACTCGTCTTCGGTGGAAATTAGGGTTATGACAGCAATTGCCTGAACCGCATGCATCACGGCGGTGACGCATTAGCTATTGCATCAACATCTTAACCTACTCTACTTTTGCAAATTTTCTTTTCCCTGTCGTACAGGCATCTTCCTTGACTTTCGTGCACACCCCATCTCGTGTCTCCTTGTGGGGGCCAACCACGAACGATAGGGCCATTTGGTAAGTCTTGATCCGAGTCATATGTTAATTTCAAGAAAGGATCAAGAACCATGTGGAAGTTAAAGGGTAACGAGAAGATTTCAGAGTGGATTTAAGCTGGTCTCCTCTACGAAATAGCTAGTCTCCTCGAAATGATGTGCCAACCTTCATTGGCAATACAATTCAATTCAAACGTCGTTTCTTAAATAATATAAGAAGTTATCAACAAAGAAAGAAATACATTTGGAAGAAAATATTCATAAATAACACGAAAGAATAGTCGTTTCACCTAAACTCTTTCGGAATGTAGATCATGGCGTTAACGTGTGCACGTGTCGATGTTATAGTGCATGTTTAGACCAAGTATGAATTACTAAATTTGGGAAACTAAAGACCAAGAAAGTCTACTTTTTGCATTGAGGATAAGACTTATGCTGTCAATTAATTGGGCCAAATTTTAATATACGAAGTCTCCGAAACATTTGGCTTGGCTAAATTTTAGGAATGTGTACAAACCGTCAAGTTCACATACATAAGGTAAGGTTTCCCTCGTAAAATGGTTGGTGTGGTCCCTCAGATTACTTAAAGTATGGGCAACAACATAATTTGACACATCCACATGATGTGCTTAATCACTTGATGAATTCACTAATAATTACCTAGTTTTGCCCAACTGGTACTCCAAATTCATTATTCTTTGGAAAATTTTAAAAAGCATATTGAGCTGTCGGTCAATATCACTTTACATCCTCTATTTTCAAAGCCAAAAGTTTGTACCTTCCGTCCTTTTTTTTAATAGTTTATTTAGGCGCCGGATTGTGTTTGAAATTGAATAACCTTTGAGTTTATTTACTAAATTACCACACTTTCTTTCCAAAATTACTCTTATCACTTTTCTATGCCTAACCACCATGAAATCCAAAATCAACTCTCCAAAATCCTGGGTCACCCTCTCTCTCTCTCTCTCTCTCTCCCCCCCCCCCTTTCCGCGGAAGACCAAGGAAGGCCACAATGATCTCAAATCAAGGTCGTCGTGACGTTTGCAAGCTATATCTAAGGCGGTCGAGCTCTCATAACCTCAAATTCAAGTCATGGAAGCCATGGACAACCCCAACTCAATAGGTAGTCTATTGTGGCCATTGACTTCAAATTAAGGTCACAACTATGGCAACTTCGATATGAATATGTCAACACCCCTGACAACCTCATATTTGTGCTTTATTTGGCTTTCATGTAAAATGGGGTGTTGCTTTTCTAGAAGCTTCATATGCTCTTTACATGCATTTGGTTTACCTCCATGATCAACTCAAGCTTTTACACACATATGGTTTACCTCCACCAACCAGCTTAAGCTTTGGAGTCAGATTTTCAGTATTAATCCAAAATGTCATAAATAAAGATTGTAAAATTGGAAAATTGGAAAATATGAAAAGGCTTTGATGTATTATCGTCCATTTTTGTTTTCCTTAGGTAGTATCTTTGATGAGATATTAACATTTTTGTCTATAGGGTTATATATGCTCTTTATATATATATATATATATATATATATATATATATATATATATATATATATATATATATATATATATATATATATGTATATGATATATCTCCACCGCTCAAGATTTGACCGGACTTTCAAATAATATAAACCTAAAATATCAAAAATAAAGATTGACAAATGGTGAAATTTGAAAATATGAAAATGTTTTGATATATTTTCCATTTTTTCCCTCTGCTAACATTTTTTATGAGCTATTAACTTCTTTGTTTATGAGGTTTTTATGCTCTTTACACACATGTGATTTACCTCCACTAATCAACTCAAGTTTTTGGTTGGGATTTTTTACAAGTATCGATACAAACAACAAAAAATAAAAAAGTTATGAAAAGGTTTTGATTTAATTTCCAGTTTTTTCCTTAGGTAACGTCATTGATGAGGCATGACTATCCCCCGACATCTCCAACTCATGATCCACGCTCGAAGACCAGTGCAGATCGATCTCTCGTGGGACTGGGGAGTCCACGTCATGCCACATCCTGGGACGTCCATCATCATTCCCTGCAAGGATGACGTAATCATTACTTTTAACATCATTTCGTCTTCTTAGCCATGGCAATCTGTTCTCACTTTGGACATAATTGCTGCACAATCACCCAAAAGGTCCTGAATTTATTATAGAGTGACTAATTTAATCTTAAAACTGTCATTCGTGCTAATTTAATTTTTAACTTTTTTGATAATTTATCAATTTAATTTTAAATCTTTTGACGATTTATCAATTTAATCCTAAACTTTTTTCATGATTTGCTAACATAGTCCTTCCAGCTAATTGTTAGATCTTCAAAAATTTTAGAACTAAATTGATATAATTGAAAGTGGATGACAAAATGACAAATTGTCAAAAGATTTAAGATTGAATTGACCGTTATACTATTAGGTTTATGACTCGTTGGCCAATTATGTCCATGATTGCTTGTACATTTTATATGGTCAAATATGATTGCTTGTACTTAAAGTAGTCGTATTATGTGAAACACGATTGTGCGGTTGCACATGTTAGTGAATGCTAGTTTCAAACCCGTGATCAAGAAACTTGAACCTACCTACCAAGGTGGATTACAAATTTTTGAAATTAAGAATCAAGCTGATTCTCTTAGGAACTGACCTGAAACTTAATGGGCTTGGTCAATCAAAGATAGGACCTACCTTTAAGTAATATAACTATTATTTTTGAAAAAAAAATAATGGGAACAATTTTCCAATATAGTGGTTATGAAATTGATGGATTTTTCTAACCTTCTTGACACGAAACCCATCTCCAACATATCTATCATTTTTCGAAACAAATTAAAAAAGAAAAAGAAAAAAAGAGCTAAAACTAGTTTTAGGCCAATTCTCGAGTAGTTCTCACATAGAACCAATGATTCACTACATAAAACTGTAAACTAAAACGGTAAGGCCGGTCACGTTAATCAACTATTTAACTTTGAAAACAATTGGCTATTCGGCCATATATGTTTTTTGGAGGGAGTATTACAAGCATACCTAACTTTCGATCAATGATTTTTCTTTCCAAAATTTCAATTTCTATCTTCACTTAACTTGTGGTTTCATACCTTGAGACCACCATTGATTAACTATTATATTGCAAGATTTCGTATGACCACTATTAACTATTCTAAAATTCTAACCTTTTAAATGAAGGTTTTGATAAAATGATTAAGATATCGATGTATTTTTCTAACCTTCTTGACTCGAAACCCATCTCCTACATATCTATCATTTTTTAAACAAATAAAAGAAAACTAAAAACTAGTTCCACGCCAGTTCTCAAGTAGAACCAACAATTCACGATATAAAATAGTGAACCAAAACGATCAAGGTCTTGCTCAATTTAGTAACTAGATTCAACCAGTCCTAATTGCTCACCCTTACCACATTCAATCACTTTTTATGTCATGCCCCACCCCACCTCTGGTACGAGAACATGACCTTGCAGGTCAGCATCGACATCCCAAGCACATCGATTGTCCCAAAAATATTTTATCTTGATTAAGCACATGCGAAAGCGAATTAAAAATAGTCCCTGTACACAAACACATGTGGAAGTCGGGCAAAATGTATATAAGCTAGGCAAATGAAAGCAACATATACTCATATATAGATATTAAAAGTTATGATTACATGCCCATCTTAGTCCTAGGCTACTTATCTTCATTACCACACATCGACAATAAAAAAGGCTGGGATAGCCTAGCTCCTTCTCTATCAAGCGTCCTCCAAAAACGGCGCCTATTCTAAGCTCATTCCCTTACGATGTTCCCATGGGATCCACAAGAAGGATGAAACCATGAATGGGACCGATGGTGTCCCCGTAAAAAATGAGGCACCAAGCCTTGTACACGTGAGAACCAAGGTGTCAACCTCTTCTTGAACCCATACAATTGTAGTATATTTCCGGTAGGTAATGTCTCCTTCTAAATCTACTATGTTCATCACGATGGTAACCATATCGATTGGAAGCCCAGGACAGACGAATGGAGGGGCCAGTTCAGCTATCACACATCTGAAATTGTGAAAACAACCAAAGTGAGTCGATGACTCAATAAGTAGAATTCCCTACCTCTCCCATAGGAGGACATCTCGCCGTCGATCCTCGAATACACAATCACCATCCACTTGTCAATGGCAAATCAATAGCAAGGTCCATGTCTTGCTTTGCTTATATTTATGAATGACTCCCAATCATTTATGTGCTTTCAAGTATCAAAGACAATGAGTTAATGCATAAGAACAAGCTTTCTAAAGATCCGTGTCTTACGATCATTTCAGTTACTAAGAGAAATGCGTGCATCACATAAAACTTGCTCAAGCACTAAGTGACCTAATGCAATATATGCGCAAATTAATGCAAAGACTCAACAGCCCATATCAAAACAAACCCAACTTTTGCAAGCATCAATTCAAGCATCATACATGCATCAGTCATGGACGGCACGTGGAATTCCAATTTATTTCAGTTAGTACAGTTAGTCGAAATCCATCGACTCTTTCAGTATCAATCAGGCATCAACCCCCCTAGCAATCGGCATTGTCCCGATCTCATTATCAGGATGGCATCTAGGGTGATCCCTAGGCATCAACCTCACTCGAGCTGGCATCATCCATGATCTCTATATCGAGATGGCATCCGAGGCTTTTCCCTAGGCAAGGACCTAGCATACCCCAGCGTCTGTAGTAAAAGTCCATCATGTGTTCATACATTCAAACATCAATCAATTCATTTTTATCTTGATTCATTAGCTGAATGAAAGGCCCGAAGGTGTGCCAAGTAAGGTGAATCAATGAATGACTCTTGTGCCTTACTAACTAAATTCATGCCGGATACGATTCAGGGTCGTGGTCCTAACTTGGAACTGTTTGCTCCAAATTCGGCATCGACTCGTGACTTGTCTCGAATAATAACACGCCTCAATGTTATCTCAAGATTAAGTGTGGGTCATGCTTCCACCTTGGCACACGTCCATAGTCGCCAAGACCTTTCCTCAACATTCGCGTATGCTCAACACCCATGCAAGACCATGATTCACTTGATGCAAAGATAAGTAATTGAAAGCACGTAACAAGCACAACATACAAGCAAACACAAGCAAAGGATAACAAGATCCTAAATCGATGCAAGTAATACATCGCCCTATCAAAGAGTTAGGAAAGTCCACTTACTACTTTTTGGACCTGGCTCCAAGATGCTCCTTTAGTGACCGGTCGGCTCCTAAGGCGACTTGGTAAGGGAGGTGTGAAAGAGAGCAGAGAAAGGGAGAGGAAAGGAGAGAATGGCTAACCCTTAAACTGTGAGGATGCCTTCTCCTATTTATAGGCCTCCCCCGTCCATTTATTGATGCAAACTCATAATTAAACCTAAAGGCTGAGTTAGCCTATCTAGCCTCCTTAGTTGGCACCTATATATCTTGATGTTCACTTGTGATTGGTCCACCTCTTGGCTTGTTCTCCAAGGCTTATTTAGGTTCATTATTGCCTAATAAGCCTAGGGGACACCTAAGCCCTTTTTATATACCAAATGTCCTCTTTCAATTGGTTGGTTCTTGTCTTGTTCATCAAGACTATAATCTAGGCTATCATGCGCTAAGATTCACCTAAGATTCTAGAGAACACCTAAGTTGATGATTCATCAAAGTCATTAATGAACTGATGTCTAAAGCCCTTAAATGAGTGCCTAGATATTTTTGCCAAGCTAGTTTTTTTTTTTTTTTTGTCAGTCCTATTCTATGCCTACTCTACACTCACTCTCAGACTTTTGCCCTGCCTCTTGCAAAGCGTGGGAGTCGAAACCCACTCCTGAAAATTACTCATCCCCACCCCATCCCCCCCTGAGAATGTGGGGATTTGAACTCCTCACCTCCCTCTTCCATGTTGGAAGGGTGGTCACTAGGGCGAATCCCAGTGGTTTTTGTCAAGCTAGTTGGGAAGCAAGTTTTCTCTCCCCCTTGCAATTGACATGTGGCATATAATGGATAAGGATAGACATGGTCAAAGGTCATGAAAGATTCTAAAACCCCAATTGCATCTTGACATTTGTCCAATGATTCATCTCCGCATTAATTGATTTGTGTCTAAATCTTAACCAAGGCAATTATGAGACTAACATAAGGTGTCGCCTAATTGGATAAGTCATTCATATTTGTACACAATTGACGATTCTATGAGAATTGAGGTTCTTGCTAAAAATTCACTAACCTTTCCCAAATGAGTACGACTAAATCGGTAGCCTTCTTGAACTTGTTCGTGACCATTTTCGATTTTGATTGGTCCATTGAATGTCTTAAAAATAACGTCCATGGTTGGGCTTGGTCATTCGTCTTGACCGAGTCTTCGTCAACCGAATCGGGTCCAAAGCTGAACATGCCATGCCTTGATCTATCTAAGGTTTATGCCACGGGTCCCCATGATCGACCATCGGTTGTCACTTGGTCATGTGGATTTTATCTATCCACAATCGATTTGCTACCGAATAGGATCGACTCATGGACCATTCATAGTTGGGATAGATTCTGTGCGGAATCACCCGCAACTAGTGCACCATTCACACAGAACCGATCCATGATCATCCTTCATGTTCACGATAGTGTGGGATTAGTCCACAACACAACTAAACCTCATGATCAAAGGGCCATTTCATATCCAATGCATAAATCCAACATCCATGTATCAGTTAATAAGACATCACGATAGAAGCCAAGTTAGGACTTACCGACCTGCATACCCTGTTCTCATGACCTGAAATTGAGAATATTACATTTTAACTTTGAAAATGATCGGCTATTTGGCCATATATGCTTTTTGGGGGAGTAATACAAGCATACTTAATTTTCAACTTAATGATTTTTTCTTTCCAAAATTTCAATTTTGATTTTCACTTAACTTGTGGTTTCACACCCTAACACTAGCTAGTGTTGATTGATCATTATCTTTGTGAGATTTTATGGAAACATTATCAATTGTTCTTAAAACTTAAACTTTTAGATAAATACGTGATATAATTTAAATATTATATCAACCTCCCTTATGCTAAGTCTAGTCTTTTTCATTATTATTATGCATGAACGTATTTAATTGGGAAGGTAAATGGGGTTTGCAAAGATTTGGACTCATGATCTCCCGTCCTTATTCCATGTGAAATTTTCTGGAGAACCATTGACAGTTGTTTTAAAAGCTTAATCTATTAAATAAAAATATTGTTTAATATTTAGATACTTTGTTAATCTCCATCATCCCTCTCGATAGCTACTAGTGTGACCAACCACTATTAGTTGTAGCCCGTCATTATTTCAACCTGTGGTACCCTAGCCATTGTTGACCATCGTTTCTTACAATAATCAAGGACAAGCGCCACCATTCGACAGATTACCAATTACTTATAAAGCTAGCTACTATAGATGGGGAATCCAATTGGTCCAAAAACCTATCACATGAATATCGATTTAGCTTTAAACTTTTCGATTTCATCAATTTAGTACTATATAGATTTTAGTAAATAGAATTTACAACATTATATCAAAATAAGTTGTATGCACGTACATGGCGCATGCGTGAGAACCGGTGCTTTTTTCAATGTGAACAGATTTTTCATCTAAAAGATGTATTTTCAATTAGAACACTAAAAATGCTGCGATTCTCTTCATCCCTCGAGCTTTTTTTTTTCTCAGTTTCAACCTTTGCGGCGGATTATTACAACGGGCAAAGAGAAACAGAAGCAACTTAGGATCACCATTATAAAACTAATTGACCAATGACTGACTGTGATGATGCTGCCTGATGATCTGTAATTAGACAGGCATAAAGGCGGTTTGATCTTGAAGGAATTGATGAATTCCACCAAGTCAATCCAAGAATTCCTCAGCCATTTTTCTGGAGCCATGTGGAGCCCACAAGTACTCATCTTCAGTGGAAAATTAGGGCACGACAGCAAGTAGCTGAACCGCGTGCATCATGCGGTGACGCATCAGCCGTCGCATCAACATCCTAACCTACTCTACTTTTGCAATTTTCTTCTCCTTGTCGTACTGGCATCTTCCTTGACTTTTGAGCACTGCTCATCTCCCGTCTGCCTGTGGGGCCAACGACGACCATCGGTTCCTCTTGATCCGAGTCAAGATACATATGTTAATTTCCAGAAAAGATCAAGAACCGTTTGGAAGTTAAAGAGTAACAAGAAAATTCCGTAGTGGAAATAACCTAGTCTCCTCGAAAAATGGTGCCACCTTTCGTATGCCATATACAATTCAAACATAGTTTCTTGAATAATCATGAACAGTGATCAACTGAAGAAAAAAATATCTTCGAAAGAAAATATCTAGACATGAGATGAAGTAATAATAACTTCATCTTGACTTGTCCATATAGTGGAGTCGTGCGTGTTTGTCTTATTTGATCACTCCGTGTGCAAAGCGAGTGGACATGTCAATGTTATCGAGGAGTTTGGAATTATAGAAGAAGGGGTTAGAAAAGTTCACGGCACTTCACATCGTAAAAGTTTCTTCACTCGTTCGGTTGAATTTTAAATTACTAAATTTGGGGAAATTAAAGAATTAAAGGATAAGGATCAGTGTGGACTTGACCAAGAAAGTCCGTCTTTTACATCGAGGGTAAATTAAGTGGCCCGAGACTTTTTGTTATTGCTTGTATATTTTTCCCAATTTGTGAAGTCTCCGAATCATTCGCCTCGGTTAATTCATAGGGATGTGCGGAAGCCGTCACGTCCACGTATCCTGAGTAAGAAAAATGGCTGGCGTAGCGACGATACAAATTTGATATGTCCACTTCAAATATTTAATTACCAGATCACCCCCGATAGTTATCTGGTTTTACCCAAGAAGTACTCCCCTTCATTCTTCTTTGGAAAATTCTAAAAAACATATAGAATTTTCAGCCAATATCACTTAGCATTCCTCTATTTTCAAAACCAAAAGTTCGCACCTTCATTTCTTTTTTTATTTAGTTCAAATTGAATTTAAAAAATGAGTAGCCATGTGAGTTTATCTATTGAATTGTCACTTTCTTCATAAAATTACCTTTTTCCATGCCTAATCACCATGAAATTCAATATCGACTCTCCGAAATCCTAGCTCAAACATAATTATATCTTTGCTCATAGTCCCCTCCCCCTCTCTCTCTCTCTCTCTCTTGTCGAGGTCAAGGTCAAGGTAGGCGACGTGATCTCAAAAGAAGTGGTAAAATTGAAAAAAAAAAAATAAGAAGGCTTTTATGTAATTTTCCCTTTCTTTTCCCTTGGGTAACATGTTTGCTAAGAATGTGACTATTCCACCTGAATTCCAACTTATCATCCACGTTCAAAAGTGAGCGTAGATCAAGCTCTCGTGGGGATTGAGAGGTCCACGTCGTCGTTTGACGTCATAAGACACTCGTGATCGTACGTCAGCATGGATGATGTCATCCTGAGATCACGCGTCTTTTTGCCTTCTTGACTACAAGGAAATCTGTCCTCACAT
Organism: Eucalyptus grandis x Eucalyptus urophylla; assembly: GCA_028830015.1. Taxonomy (NCBI): domain Eukaryota; kingdom Viridiplantae; phylum Streptophyta; class Magnoliopsida; order Myrtales; family Myrtaceae; genus Eucalyptus; species Eucalyptus grandis x Eucalyptus urophylla. Next base: position 40,186,846 of record CM054189.1, read on the forward strand.
TGGATTGCGATTGCTCGTGGTTGTCGATGTCGTGCTATTTCGTGAAGCACGATTTTGCTTTTCCACGCGTTACCGCTCTTGAATTCAAGCATGATTGGCTAAATACATGCTTTTCGGTGAGGAGAAACAAGGCATACTTGGCTTTCGACCAAAGATCTTGAGCTCTAGGATTTCAATTTTGGAATTCACTGAACTATTAGTTTCAATGTGACAACATTATGCCCCACCAATCCTCATCCACAGCTACTCACCACCATCAGTTGTGGGTTGTCATTGTCCGCCACCTCCGGTACCCATGTTCTCACCGACCGCCGCAATCGGGACAAGTGCCACCACTCCTAGGACCGCTCAATTTTTTTTTTTTTTTTAACGCCAACTACTATAGACCAACCCCTCTTCAGGGGAGGTAGCTAACTCTTACTGTCAACGATCTAGGTTCCTCGATAATAAAGAACTTGTGATGTAGTAGGCAATAAACCCGTTTCTAGTGTTGACAATGTGAAACAGAAACACGATATTTTCATATAGGAAAATCGTCAAGAGAGGTCTAAGTCCGAACTCAATTCGAGCCTATTAATATATCTAGTTAGATCGACCATAAAAATATATCTAGTTAGACCTAACTTCATTTAAAAGTTTACATCAATGAGTTATTAGTCAATAATAATGTATTAACTACTTCTTACCATATTAATTCTTAGGTGTTGGACTTTTCTGATATAGCCCACATATAGCCCACATGCGCATCTCAACAATCTATTCCATCACGCATGAGCTCAGTATTAGATCCGATCCCCTTAATTTAGCTATCTTTCTTTTGACATCAAAATGTCTCAACTCAAATCTCCATTCATCTCCGACCAATGCAAAACACACCTTTCACTCATCATCTTCTCCTGGATCGAACCCTGATGGTAAACCAAACTCGACAATTGCAAAAATCCATGAGATTTTGCGCTGAGTCCAAGATATCAATACATATTGGGGACCCTTATAGCTATTTTCAGCTAAAAGAAGGCATTTTCAATGTCGAAATTGTATCCGACCGAAAAAAAAAAAAGTGTGACCACATTGTGTTGTAAGTTGAAAGGTGGCTACTGACTATTCCATTAGTGGTCATAAAATAAAAACTAGGGATTCATTCCGGCGCCCATCATCAATTCTCCTGAAATCTTTAGACTAAAAGTTGCCCCTCATCTGCGCATGCAAATTAGAATACACTGCACGCGGTCCTCAAATTGCCGTGATTTTTCTACAGTCCTCGAACTTTTTCTCTATATTTTTTTTTCAACTTTGGCTGCGGGATTGTTGGGACCGGCAAAGAAAAACAGGAGCAAGGCAGGATCACCGTTTATGAAAATGACTGACGGATGACTTACGGTCGGGATACCGCCAGATGATCCGTAGTTAGACAGAATTAAAGGTGATCTGATCTGTGGAGGACTTTATGAATTCCTCCAAAGTCAATCCAAGAATTTCCCGGGCTCTTTCCGCGGTCCCGTTTGAGGAGTCCCCACGTGCCGAAAAGTTGGAAAGTTCACAGTTCTCCGTGTGAAAACAATGAGTCCAAAAGAAAATTGTCTAAAAAGTACTAAACTTATTATATTTTTGTCGATTCAAACTTAAACCTTTAAATGGTATAAATTAATTTCTATATTTTTTCATAATTTACCAATCAAGCCCATTATGGCCAATTTATTTGGAAAATCATTGACATGAACAAATTTTCTCTAAACTTTTTAAAATTTTCTCGAAATTTTTGTTAGTTTTTTTAATCTTAAAAAATATTTAGAAAAATACAATAAATTTATAACTTTTTGAATAATTTTGTCTTGAGCTGGATCACATGCATCACGGTTGATGACACTTGAAGATGTTAGCATCAACAATTTTCATTTTTAATTTTTTTGTCGAACACATCACCATCCTAACCTAACATACTTTTGTCCTTTTCCTCTTTCCATAGTGTGCGCATCTTCTTGACTTTTGGGCATCATAATTCACATCGCGTTTGCTTGTGTGGGGGTGCTCAGCCCCAAGCAAAAGCGCCATCGCCAAAGTCTAGATGGAGTCAAGAAATAACCATTATTAGTGGCGAGAAAAGAGCCGTCGCCAAGTCTCGATCGAGTCAAGATTTTACATTATTTGGGCAAAGGACGGACTCTCTTTTTTTCTCCTCTTTTCTGCCCGCTCGACCCATCATGCCTGTAAAGTTCATTTAAAACATAATCAAAATATCCCTTGAAGTCAAGCGCGCTCCCTTTTTCCCTCTCCTTTTTCTTGCAGAAATTATGGCCACACGGGGTCCTTTCCCAACCCGCAGAACAAGCCAGCGAGGCCATCCATCCTTGTTCTTTTATTCAAAACGTCGAGAAAGGACCGAGAACTGCGTAGACGTTGAGGTTGAGAAGGGAAAAATCAGTTTAGGTCCCGAAAATCACGAGGCGTTTCTCTCAAAAAGTAGATGAATGCGCCGGAGATGCAGGTGCATATGGCTGATCTGCCGATGGAGGACGATTTGGGTTCGTTTCTAGGATAGCTTGTGCCGTTCTTTTCGGGAGTCTTTCGTCGAACAAGGAACTTGAACATTTACGCACGCTCCAAATATGTTATGCACAACAATATATTTTCTAATCTTTACTAGGTAAAGTAAAGAAGCATATATTATAGAGAAATGTAGCGTGCATTAAGAAATATTCAAGATTAATGATACTAAAGATCCCAAACCGATATGCTCATGACACACTTATCCCAAATTAATTTTCATCTCATAAAAGTCCTAAATCAATTCCCTCGATCTAAATGTCTACCTCTCCATCCCCTTAAAACACATATGTGTCATCACATGTGACAGAGAATTGCTAAATAAATCTGACAGGACAAAAGACAGATCCACCGTGGAAAATCTATGTGGGTTGACAAATATGCATATTAACCGGCTATTGGACGGAATGCTAATGAGTTGAAGTACTAATTTGTGATATTTTGCGAGACGAAAATTAGTCCGAAGTAAGTGGGTCACGAGTTTTGTCTTGTGATTATGAACGGTATTAACCATAATATCTATTTTTGGGCTTGAAACGTCGAAAGTTCAAAGAGGAAAAACTCATCCGGGCCCAAACAAATCCTCTTTCGAACTTTTCGAGAAGTTCGTACTGGGCCCAGCCTCGTGCCAAATTGGGCCGATGGGCTGCCCTGGCGAAACGCCGCCGTTCCACATCCGCCTCTTCATTCAGCAGAGCGAAACGCGGGTCGTCGTCGTCGTCCTCCTCCTCCTCCTCGACTCCATTGCGGGCAAAGTTTCGATTTTTCGCATCCGACGACACTCGGCAGCCGCACGAGCTTCCGCGCCGCCGGACGGCCGCCGGAGATCCAAAGCCCTCTCGCGCTTCGTGGGCTGTCCTCCTTTCTCGGCGGAAGTGGGGGAAGCAATGGACGACGAGGAGATAGCGAAGCTCGTGACGGAGTACCTGAAGAAGAAGGGTTTCGCGCAGGCCGAGCAAGCTTTCCAGGAAGAGCTCCAGCAGCGGCAGCAGCACCAGCACCAGCCGCAGCCGCCTGCGTCGAGGAAGGCCGCCGACCGCGGCGGCAGTTCGCTCGCCGACCCCGAGATTGCCAAGCTCGTCCTCTCCTTCGTCGAGTAATGCCCGTTTCTGTTTTCGCGGTAGCCTCTTTCTTTCGTGTCGTTTGTGGGTTTGTGTGTATGCGCGTTGGAGGCGCGAAAGTTGGCACCTTTGCCGCGTTTCTGCTCCCGAATTTGTCGCGTCCCGTGAGGATTGCGTCCGGTTCTGGGGCTGGTTCGATGTAATTGTAGGATGGGTTGCTGGTGTTTACTTCTTTTTTGTCTTTTCCATTCGATTTGAGCTGCATTTTTTGGTGTTCTGTTAGTGTTTAGGAACTTGAACTCTGTTGAAATTGTGGAGGGGGGGGGGGGGGAATGTATTTTTCTTGCCCCCGGGAAGTTGCCATTAGTGGTACGAGCCAATTCGTGCAGAGAATCGTGTGATGGGTCTTGACAATGCATGAACCTGCGAAAGACTTAAGACCTAAGGACAAGAAGAAGAAATTTTTAAACTTTGTGCAGATTGAAAAGGATTGAATAAGCGGCTAAGTCAAATTAGGATAACAACTAGGATGCCCGTCTTGGTGAAGCTCATCTATACTCTCTCTCTCTCTCTCTCTCTCTCTCTCTCTCTCTCTCTCTCTCTCTCATTGTAGTACCTAACCAAAGAAAGAAGAAACTTTTAAACTTTGTGCAGTTTGAAAAAGATTGAATAAGTGGCTAAGTTGAATCAGGGTAACAACCATGGATGCCCGTCTTGGTGAAGCTCATTTATACTTCTCTCTTTCTCATAGTAGTTCCCAACCAAAAAAGAAAATCGAATTCAAGATACACACCTAGCGCTGTGTGTGTTTTTAGATAGATACTGACTTGACCGTTTGCCTCTTCTGAGGATGCTTAATTTTTCACCATGACATGATGAAGGGTTCATCAGGATTCGTAGTTAGCTTCTTCTTTTGCTTATTCTTACTGCTTACAAGTTGACGACTGTGAAATGGAATATATTATAGTTGAAGCAAGAATTTGTAGAATCATAGGAGGTGAGGCATTCTATCTCATAAGTCCACACTCTCCAAGTTTCCACTAATTATAGATGTTCTTTTCTTAGTAGGTCTGAAAGTAGTCCAGTGCGATACCATGATGGATATAGCAAACTAAGGACATGGGCGCACAGCTCGCTTGATTCATACAAGGTCATATCTTTTCTGAGTATCTTTTATTTAAGCTTCTCTTATCTTTCTTTTTGTTAATATATATTGTCATATTGTGCAGCATGAGTTGCTGCGTGTGCTTTATCCAGTATTTATTCATTGCTTTATGGATTTGGTTGCGCAAGGACATATTCAAGAAGGTAGGTTCTCTCCTATTGTTCCTTATTGTTGGCTCTTATATGGAAAGTCGCATGATTTCCCTCCTCCTCCTCCTCCCTCACTCATCATATATCTATAAATTGGTACTTCTTCTTCTTTCCACTGTGCAATATGGGGTTCTTAGGCTTCATGTCTGCCTCTTTAGTCTCATCATCCAACTGCGTTTTACATTCCACTGTTGATGTCTCCAGCTCGAACCTTTTTCAATAGCTTCCGCGAGGACCATACGATGATGCACGCTGCAGACCTTCTAAAATTGGAAGGAGTCCTTTCCCCATCTCATTTGGAGGTTGTTACAGATTTAGAAAACTCATCTCATATCAGTCTTTATATGATATTAGTCACTAAGAGATACTCTTTATCTCTCATAGGAGATGGAATTTGCCCATTATCTTAGGCACACAAAAGCTAACATCAAGATATGTCAGGTAATTCATTGTCCATACTCCCCATAATTTATTGTGAAAGTTGAAAGGTGCAAATGGAAGAAATTGCTCGATCCGTTGATTTCTTATGAATCTTAAAGATGAATTGTAGCATAGAAATGGTGGGTATTACACTAATTAGTTGATTTTGGAGCCTACTTTAGATTTTTATGGATGTTCATAAAATATATTTGTCAGATATAGTTGAGAAGATTATGGTTGCTGGTACATTTGTACTTGAGATTGGTTGCTCAATAATTTTATTAATCTAACCGGAAGTCATAGGCTGAGTATTTCCTGAAGGCCTCTACAATGGAAAATTAAATGCTTTATTTATTTGAGAGTGGCCTAGGTTGGCAATGTCTTGTATATATTTGTCGTATGTACTGTTCTGTAAAGACAAGTTGAAATGCTTCTTGAAGTGAAACATTTATTTGGTCCTTTGCTCAACTGATGCATTATAAGTACAAATTATTTGCAAAGAGAAGGATATGACCGGACCTGGTTTGCTGAACCCCGAGTGCTTGTTTCATCGGTGAAGCTGATACATTTATGTCTGATTTCTCAGTACTCCTATGACCTTCTACTTCAATATCTTCACAAGACGCAGTCCATGACGATGCTTGGAATTATTAATGAGCGTATAAACTTTCAAGGTAAACTCCAAACTGTTGAACACATTGAGCATTCGTATTTTCTCTGAGATGTAATGTAATGATTTTTTTGTACATCTGTTCCAAACATTTGCAGTTACCCCTGGACAGCCCATGTCTATTTCCGAGGATGTTGGAGTAGAAACGATCTTTTCCATCGAGGATGATGCTAATCAAGCAAGTCACAAAGAGATACAGTGGGGGGTCAGTTAATAATGCATTTTAGTTGTTTGCCCATCGCTGTACTTTGTTTTTGTGCTGTCTTTGTGCAATATTACTCAACTTTATCTGTTCTGATTATCAACAGAAGTTGGCATTGGCTGCAATTTATCATTTTGCTTGTCATCCATCAGATGCCACCTCTGGTCAACTGTCTTCAACTCTTAACAAGAAAATTATCACAAATATAATCAACAAGAAAAGTAATTTTAATCGTTGGTCAGAGTAAGTCCTTTTATTGGTCTTAAGAAAGCCCCTAAGGTTATTGTGTCTTGAATGTAGTTGCTTGAAGATTCCTTGGAAGATCGCCTGGACAAGGCTGGAAATCCACTTTTAGAATCTGAGAAGGCTGATGGAGAAACCAAAGAGGGAGACTCAGAGGACGTTAAGGTATCCATCTTATGTTATTTTTACTTCATGTTTGTGTGGATATGTGGAACATTTCATCTGATTTCATGCTTTAAACTACAAGGACACACATTTAGGTGTTAGCAGCCAAATTTTGAACTATTCTTGTACATGGTAATAATGTGCTTTTACGATTCAGAAAAGGGCAGGAGAAGGGGGAAAGCAAAGTACGTCAGTCAAAAAGTCGAAAAAGGACAAGGGTACAGGTGCAGTTGGGAAAAATACGCGCCCAGAGCCTAATGTTGTATCTGTGGCGCCACGAGTCAAACCAGAGCTTGCTTTGCCAGTAATGTACTTTCCAAATCCCCTTATTTCTCATTATCTAGCTGGATTGATGTGTCTATCATCAAGTCACTGAATTCCTGGGGTGTCTAATTTTAGAGATATATTTTGCTACATAGTGGTCCTGTTAAATAGATGATACAAGTAAGTCTGGTCTTGATCAATCAAAGAAGAAAAGCAAACCAAGAAATAGAAAGAAGAAGAGAGCTTGAGAAAGAAATGCAAGGATTGCTTATGTATTAAAATCTGGGACTGGAGAGCTGGTCAAGTTTTCTGTTTCCATCAAGACACCAAGCATTTCCACGAATTGTGGGAGGAAATAGTACCTGCCAACGAGTACTGTTTAAGTATGTGCCCTATGATGGAGGAGAAACTGTAAATAGCAGCATGTGATGGTTTTTCGCACTTATTCATAATGGACTTCACATGATGCCTTTTTTTGAGGACATGAGCTAAAGAGTGGAACTTGGGGATTAAAACGAAAGTTGTCTGCCTGATGCTGATACTCCTTCCTTCTGTTTGCCATTGATTATTCTTTTTACTTCTTCAGGTCTACAGAGGTTGAACAATCTATACTTATGCTGATACTCCTTTCTTCTGTTTGCCATTGATTATTCTTTTTACTTCTAAAGTCCAGCAGAGGTTGAACAATCTATACTTGAAGACTTGAGAAACCGGGTGCAGTTAGGTAGTTCAGCACTGCCGTCTGTCAGCTTTTACACATTTATCAATACACATAATAGGTATGTGCATGGCTATGTTAGCTTAGTCCCTCCAAATTGAGAGTGTACTGTCTTCATGTGCTCTTGTGCTCTCACATGTTTGACCATGCTGAATGTTTCAGCTTAAATTGTTCATCAATATCCCAAGATGGGTCTTTGGTCGCTGGTGGTTTTTCAGACTCATCGTTGAAGGTTGTTCCTAATTCCTTAATGCCAAAGATAGCAAGCTGTTACTTCTCATCCTAATTTTGCTTGCATATAACTGTGCTGTCATAGGTTTGGGACATGGCAAAGCTTGGGCAGCAGTCTGGTACTTGTGAGTTGGTGTAAACATTTTCAGTTTTCTGGTTCTCTGGCGACGTGGTGAGGGTACTAAGAGTGCCAGTATCAGCTATTTTGCAGGGTGAAAATGATACCGCTAATGGTGATCAGGGAGTGGGGACAAATGGTGGGAGGAGATCTTACACCCTGTTCCAGGGTCATTCAGGCCCTATCCATTCTGCCACTTTTAGTCCTTTGGGTGATTTTATTCTCACCTCATCAGCTGACTCCACGAGTATGCTGTCCTCATATACGCATCCAGCTTTCTATTATTCAGCCCTTTCCTGGTTAATGATTTTTGGAGACTTCTAATTCGTGGATTTTTTGGTATCGCAGTCCGGTTATGGAGCACAAAACTAAATGCTAATCTTGTGTGTTACAAGGGCCACAACTACCCTGTATGGGATGTTCAGGCAAGGCATCTTGGTTCCACATATTCCTTAAGCTAACTCCTGAAATTTGTTCCATCTCATGCTGATAGAGGTTACGCTACTGTGTTCCGTTTATGCTCTATTTCATGTCAAAAAGCAAAATAGATCTGATTCTTTTCTGTCCTCTTCTGTTTCAGTTTAGTCCAGCAGGGCATTACTTTGCCAGCTCTTCACATGACAGAACAGCAAGACTATGGTCTGTGGACAGAATTCAGCCCTTGAGGATAATGGCAGGACACTTGTCTGATGTTGATGTGAGTAGGCTTTTATGGTAGTCTCATTTCACCTATTTGAATGTAGTCACTGTCGTCGTTCAGCGTTCTTGGTACAAACTGGTGTGTGACCATAAATTTGGGCATTTTCTTAGCCACATATAAAGCACGATTCTGTTGACCGACAAATCAGATGAATCAACATAAAAACAAGAATTTCTTCGAATCCATTGATTCTGTTTAGCTGCGTTCTAAGCATGGATGAAAATAGCTGCTATTTAGAGTCAGGTCCCGCTCTCCTACATTTTGCTAGTAAGTTTATTAAACTATTAGATTTTTTAAGCGATAGATGCATAGTAAATTGATGGATTAGCATTGTCTAGGAGTAGTCGGCGTCATTCCCCATAAAAAGTCCACCTATCCAGTATTTTATGTAGGTCCTCATCCTTGTTCCATGCTTCTGTAACAAATGAAAAACAGAAATAGCCTTTTTATCTTCACCCAGTGTCAGACTAGGTGCAGTGTTTCTGTCCTTAAGATAGGAGACCTGAGGAATGCTCTCTAAAAGGTATTTTTGATAATGTTAAGTGAAGTACATTATTAAGATTGAAGACTTGTGTGAAGTTTAATGGTGCTGAGACATAATCGTGTTTCTAATTATGGGAACATTTACATGCTCAGAGTAATTGGTGCTTTTAAAGATGTTATATAATGCAAATTATTGTTTCAGTGTGTTCAATGGCATCCCAACTGCAACTACATTGCCACTGGTTCTTCTGATAAAACGGTTCGACTGTGGGATGTAGCAAGCGGAGAATGCGTACGCATTTTTATCGGCCACAGGAGTATGATTCTGTCTTTAGCTATGTCGCCAGATGGTCGTTACATGGCTTCTGGAGATGAAGATGGCACAATCATGATGTGGGACCTTTCCAGTGGGCGATGCATTATGCCTTTAATGGGTCACACATCTTGTGTCTGGACCCTGGCCTACAGGTGCTTATTTACATCTTGAAAATTTACTGTCTTGCAATCCTCTTTATTAGGTGGCAGCTACCTAACATCGGGGTTATGAAATGTAGCTGTGAAGGTACTCTTCTTGCGTCTGGTTCTGCTGATTGCACATTAAAACTATGGGACGTCGTTACAAGTGCAAAACTTCCCAGAACTGAAGAAAAGTAAGTTCAATTTATTGACTTTAAATGTTATTTCTGTTTCGTGGGAGATGGTCTATTATTATTTGAAGTACATATTAAAAATATTGGAGAAAATTTTGTAGCAACTTTTGTTTGAAAGGGTAATTAGAGCAACTAAAAGCCCTAATATATTTTACTGAGGATCAGTTTTCAGTCTAAAGCATTTTAGCCAACTTTCCTGATAGCCCCACATATCATGAATCGACACTACACAGTCTGGATGAGACTTGTGGTCCAAAGTAAATGGCTGGTTGTCTATAAGAGAAACTAGATGCTAAGTAAAGGCCTTCTGAAATTGGGCTATCACTCGAGTTTAATTGCAGCTTAACTTTGAAAATATGGAAGACTCATGCACACATGCACAATTCATTTTTTGTGTGGATTTGATTGATGAAGTCGATTAACCTGCATCAACAGAAGCGGAAGCACAAGTAGACTAAGATTGCTAAAAACTTTGCCCACCAAGTCTACTCCGGTGTACACATTGCAGGTAAATTTGCTTGGATTTGCTCAATCAGCTATTTTCCTGTTTTAAAACTTGAAACATTTGAGCCTCACTCAAATCTGCTGACGTTCCACATCCTTGGACCAGTTTTCTCGTAGAAATTTACTCTTTGCCGCCGGGGCCTTGTCAAAGGTGTGAGTTGTGATCAAGCAGAAAGCCTCATCAGATCTTCATCACCCATGAGCTTCCAACGCTCGACTGACTTCTGCTTGCAGAGTTTGGGAGTTGACATCCAAGGACTTTCTTTGCCATTATCCAAGGACTTCAATGCTGTCCTTCTGTGTACCATCAACTGTATGTTTGATGTGTGTGGCAGGCTTCTTTAACAGATTTACAGATGGACTAAGGCAAAAAATAATAATGTGTAGATAGACAAATCGTGATGTTGAGAATGCAAATTTGTTGTTAATTATGTGTCCGCCCAATGATTACTGAGAACAACCAAGCGGCTGTTTTATAATCCAGTGGCCCTACGATTGTCTTTCTGCCCTTAACGCTGGAAGGAAAACTGCAATGTTCAGATGAGCGAGAATGTGGTGACGAAAGGTAGAGAAAAGGATATGGTAGGGATAAATCTTGTATGTTGATTGATTAGTAAATTCCCATGTTCCCTTGATCTCTAATTACTTCTTGCGCATCTCATGGGATTCACAGCTTTAAGCAATATATTGACTGGAAGATACCGCTGTAGTCAAAAGTTAGGAATTGCAGATTCAGAAGTTTAAGGCACCCTGAACATATTTTGAACCGCCATATCTGTGATGATGCAAGTGTAAATGCTCCGGAAAATAAACGTTAGTACTGCCTTCGCTAACTAGCTACCACGTCTTGTTCCGAGGCATGATGACCCAATTGCTAAATTGGGTGTGCATGGTCTGGACCAACCGGTATCGGTCCTTAATTTTTGGACCCTATAAAGCTTGGGATTGAGGATCAAACCAACTCCAAGTTGTTCCATAGTCAATTTGGGACCAGTTGATTTTTTTTTTGTTTCATTTTTTGTATTCCTTAAAAGGACATTATTTTAAATTACATGTTCATTAACAAAACAACATTGGGCAACCAAACTATGAACAATGATACATATCAAACATAAATCCAAGTAACAACAAAAATCTCTATTTGCGATCGGTAGAGTTAGAGAAAAGCAATTCAACTAGCTAAATTGTGCTCCCAAAGCGAGTGGGGCTGGCAAAGAAAGGCGAGCAAATAGAATGAGGTGAGCAAAGAGGATTTCTATATATATGTTTGTGTGTGTGCGCACGTGCGCATATTATCGAATCTGATTGGATTTCTACTTTCTAATTTACACATCAGAAAACGAAGGCACTAGAGTTTAAAATAGACAGACCATATAATATGTAATATATTATATACAATGTATGACATATACAATATATATTATATGGTCCGGATTGGACTAATCCTAAAGTTTCAAGACTGATGACCAATCTATACATTGCAGGATCCAGGTGTCCTAAGACCAAGAACCAAATAGGATCAACTAGGTTAGACTGGCCCAGGGTTGGTTGAACCGATGCTCACCCCTAGTCCTGAAGTTGTTCCACATTTCCATATTGTGAAGCCCACTGAATCTGCCTTTCTCGGATATCATCGAACTTACTCAATTCCTCATCTCCTATTAGCATGAAGAAGGTCTTCATAGGCAAAATGGTGGCATAAACTCGCGTTCAACCAGGAATGTTGAAGACTACTATTTTTCTTCTCTTAATACAATCCCCAAAATTATTGGAGAAGATCACATGAACTGACTGGATGATGACAGATTGAAAACCTCACTACTACAGCAAGATCATTGGAATTTGTTCTCAGCACGACATTAATTACCATAGGTAGCTTGGCCCCTACTTATCAAGAACTCGAAAGATGCGAGCGAGGCCTTTTGCTGGTGAATTGAGGTAAAGTCAGCTATGGTGATTAATTTACTTATAGAATGACCGAACGTTATTGAATCTTCAACTTCATCTTCAATACCTTCGTAGTCTTGATAAGACCAAACATTCCTCACATCTTACATCAGTCTTTGACGGTTGCTTTCGCAGTATGGTTTCAGTTCGCTGTCCAGGCCCCTTTTTTTCTTTTGCGAGCGGCTGAGCACCTGTTGTCGACTTCAATCTTCCTTACCATCGAGTGAGGACTTAGACCCCACTTAGACCCCACTCTGAGAAGAAGAGCATCTGATACCAGACAATTATCAGATTACAGCAAGATCATTGGAATTTGTTCTCAGCACAACATTTATCGCCATTTGTGCAACGCTGAAAAATTGCCGTTCCCGTCTTCCATCGTCAGCCGCTTTGCCAGAACTCCACGTTTGCAAGTGAGTGCGAAGAAGACTCCAAGAATATGCATACACCACTGCCCTTGATCAACTTGCCATTGGTTTGGTGGGCCTCTCCAGCTAAAAGGATTCCTCTTGTGCTCCAGCAATAAGCAGCATTAAGAAAAAAGCATGGTCCCAACATAGAACAACAGGAGCAAGAGACACCAGAGTAGTAACGTTCGTCGCATTCTGTGCTATTATCAAATTATGGAATCACTAACTTTTACATACAATAGTTGCAGTGCTTCATATATCCTTTGATAAACATCTTCTCTTTGTTTCCCAAGTACCATTAGCACGAGGTTTTCATCCATTTCATGGAGATCACTATCAGTAACAAGACAAAAGATTGAATCTCCTGTAGGCAGTATTATCCAATAGCTGATATATATATGTCAGCTTCACCCAAGCGAAATTAAAAGCTAAACTTACTGCGGTCACTGGACTCAAAACACTACCATTTGTTCTCCAAATGATAAGTCCTCTTTCCCCTTCTCACTAGCAAAGTTCTCAAATAAATCTTCATTATTCCTGAGAAAGAGTTAGCCTCCAATGTTCATGGACTCATTGGTTGCTTGAAATGCAAGATGACTCCCAGTTCAGAAGCCTATTGTACTCTCTTTACAACCTAAGTGTCTTCTAGGCTGTCTTTTTGTGGTGTTGAAACCAGTCTAATTAGTGTTGCCTCCTATACATACTGGAATATAGGTGAAGTGGACATGCATCAAAAGAAATATGCGAAATAAAAGAGCTCCTTAAATTATCATCACGAGACGCTCAATAATCCAGCAGAGATACAGGTGAACTATTTCTAAAACCTAGCGAGACCTTCCGTCAAGCTGAATAATGAATAAGAACCAATTCGGACCATGATTTCAAACTTTTGTTAAGCAGCAGGCTCTCTCTAGTCCCCTTCAGTGGCTTACCTGACGAAAGTAGAAGGTTGAATCCTGACAAAGTAAAAGTTATTTTGACTGTGAGGACCTTTACGTAGTCATGTGTCACTGGACAAGATACAAGAATGCCAGCACCTGCTTATCATAATGTAACATATTAAATTTTACTTGCTGATGCCTTTGAAACCCCCAACAACCATCAAAGCATACAGAGTACTAACCAATCAATCATTCACAGTTATTGCGAAAATGTTTAAGGAGAGAACAAGTCACGGTTGTAATCACTGGCCTTCACAGATGGTACAACGCAAAAAGTCCATGAGAATGAGTTCATCCTATGCCCATTATCAATATTTGATTACCATTAGCAGAGCTTATAGTGCAACATGCATACCCGCACATATCTATTCCACTGGATATAAGATGATCTTTATAAACGCAAAAAGTATTAGTCCATGAGAATGAGTTCATCCTGTGAATGTCTCTAATTTGGATAAAATGGCACGAGGAAACTAAGATTTCCATCCTTAGTAACAGAAGAAGATAAGTATTAGTCCCTCTATTTGCCTCATCAGTCAAATTCTTATGCACTTTTGCGTCACCGTACACAACTAGTACTGCTTACCATCTTCAACCACTAGATGGATGCGCATCAACCAGCACTTAGCACAACCATATAGGATGAACAAATAGCCAGCCTATATATTTGAGCACTCAGCATCTGGAAAGGGAAAGTGATGCTAGTCAATCAATTTCCACCCAAAATTCTGCTCCAGTTGATACTAATGTCCCACATCAGATTCATATTTGTACTAGCATTGTGCTGATCGTAATCTCCAATCATCCATAACGAGCTTCAAATTGAGCATATAAAGCCAAAACTCTAAAACATAAGAGAGAGAGAGAGAGAGAGAGAGAGAGAGAGAGAGAGTGTGCCACCAATCCCAAGTTAATCTTACATGCAGCACACCACTGAGAATCTTCAAGCATGAGTCCCTATATATCCTTGTTAGAGAATTATAGATATTGGACAGGCCTAATTATCGAGAGGTAAAATCCCACCACAAAACCTGAACTTTTCCTATGAGATACCAATACACCATTTTTTTTTCCAATACCTCAAATTAGTATCAGTGACCCAAAAGTAACTCACATCACAATCTCGTCTACAATGGCCTTTAAAATTCGACATGGTAATATGCATGAACAGCGTCAGGCAAACGAATATGACATGGTTATGACGAATATGACGAGGTTATGCACATCTCTCAAGTCTGAACAGAACTACATTGCTCTCTCTCTCTCTCTCTCTCTCTCTCTCTCTCTCTCTCTCTTCCCCCCCCCCCCCCCCCCCCCCTCCTCGTTCTCTCCCTCCCTCCCTCTCTCTCTCTCTGTGGGTGCTTGAGGGACCAAGATTTACTAAAATCGAAGCTTCAAAGCGCACCAACATTTTGGGGTTTTCATTGGCAGCATGACATTGATAACCTATTCAATATCTAATAAACTGAAGCCTACTTGCATCTTATCTTAGTACTTGCAGAAGGGTTTTGTATTGGTGTGAACAAAAGGGCGGAGTATAAACAGGTGATTTTGCTATTTGTTCCAAATCAAATGCCATTTCCAAATTATAGTCCACTTAGGTGGCTTTATGGGGTTTGGAGAAAATGTCATATATATACTGGTCTTGTTGAAGACTTTCTTGGGGGATTGAAGCCTTGGTTAGTGAATTCTATTACACTTGTGTTCTATATCCTTAACATAGGCTGTAAATTTCAACACTTATCATATGAAATTCCCCGTTATACCTTGAAGAATGGGGATATACCAATTTCCAGCCAATGATCAAGTGTTGCAATTAGTGGGCGTGGGTACATTAGAATTTTATGCAGAAGGGGAACTGATAGTTACTACCGATGTTGAATTAATAGATGAATTTGAGGTTGGAGCTGAATCACTAGATGAAGTTGGGGTTGAATTAGAGGTCGGGATCTGGGCTGAAGTGGGATATGAATGTATACTTGGGATTGACTAAGGAGATGAAAGTAGGACTGAAATTGGTGGAAGGGCTGGGCTTCAGCTTGAATATGGAGGTGCTAGCTAGCATGAAGTTGAAGTTGAGGCGGGGGCTTAAGTAGGAGATAAATATGTACTTGGAATTAAGTTAAAAGACGAAGTTAGGGCTAAAGTGGGACTGGAGATGGGGCTGTGCTTGAAGCCAGCCATTCAAGCCCAGCCAGAAGATAGTGAGGTGGATGATGGTGAGAGTGATGAGATTTATACTGATAATGAGATTGATGCCAGGAATACAATGGAGGATGGTGAGAGACTTGACTATAGTGGTAGTGAAAATGATGATCCAAACTATGAACCTCACAGTGCATAAACCAGGAGCGATGATGAACACATTCTATCCAATGATGAAGACTTCTTTCAAGCAAGGGAAATGAGAAAGGAGCTCAGGATACCAAGGGATGCTGCATTAGCTACTAATGCAGAAGAAATTGACATGAATGAGGATGAAAAAGATAAGGAAATGGAAGTAGATGAAGATCTCAGTCCTCCTACCTCCAGAGATGAGGAAGTACATGAGCAAAGAAGACCTAAATCTATTAGATACGACCCTAAATGTGACCATAAAAAAATACAGGTTCAGCTAAGCATGAGATTTGTCTCTCATACTCGATTTAAGAGAGCAATGTGGAAATATGTAATCACCAAAGGTATAGATTGGTAGAAGAGTGAATTCAAAAAGATGGATGTCATGATTGTGAGTGGATGTGCACGGACACTTTATAATAGCAGGATAAGACATTGAAAAGTTTTGTTATCAACAGGGTTGGAAAAAAACACACTTGCCCTAGAAGCATGAGAAACATAAATGTATTTCACATGTGGCTCACAGAAGAGCTCCAACCTAAAATCAGAGTGAATTTGAAATATATATATATAGCAGCACAAATGCAGGTAGATTTAATGAAGATTTGGTCACTTACACTCAGCATAAAAACTTGTTATAAAGCAATTGCCAGACCTATTCAGATTAGTGGGGTTATTTGCCGAGCAACATAAGTTGTTGACATCTTGTAAAGCTCAATTAGAGAACCAAGGCAAAATATGATAATATTGTGCTGTAACCAATAGATATAGGGATATATCCATGACAAACGAGACATGCAAATGCTCTTGGCTGAGAAAAGAGATACGAGAGCTATGAGGTTTTAATGAGCCAAAACATCTTCATTTTTGGCTGTACTCACGAATCAATTCTTGAACTATCAGGGTCTCCCTATTCTCTTCTTGTGTACGTGAGAAATAGTAGTACCATTGGGACATTTTTGCTCTTTTCCAACAAGGTATGGTTGTCACGTCCGTCACCATCTTGAGTGAAATGAATTATTATATGCATGCTTTGTGCCCCTGGATTAGTGAGAAAATCACCTTACCCAACAAATGTCATGCTACCCAAGGAATCCATAACCCCTAAAAGTGATGATTCTCAATAGAAAAATATATATAAGCTCTATACTCCACACCAACAAAATATATGCACCCTGTAAAGCATGTTAAGCCAATAGCTGAATTGAAAAAATCTATGGCCATTACCTGTCTCTACCAGGACATTATCCAAATACCCAATTGATCAAGCTAGAAATCAGTAAAAGAAAGAGCTCTTCTTGAAAGATACATTTAAAGAAACTTAGCATGCCTAGATTCCAGAGCAGAGAAACGAGATAGGATTTGTTCTCCAGAAAGTAGTACTTACTGTCAATCTGTTCATAAGCAGCAGTTTTTATATTCATCAGGAACCTCTGATAACATCTGAATATCATCTCCACGTTAGAAGGGAACCCCAATTTTTATGATTGGGCAAGCAAAATATAAATATGTTTATACTCTTCCTTTTATATGATGTTTTAGGTTCCTTGTGACAATAAAACACCTTGTATGCATAGGAGTTTCAAGTTTTTTTCTAATCTCAACCACCCAAAAAGAGCAAATTTGCAATCTCAACAGATTGCAATATCTCCACAAAGCACTCATCAGTTGATCTGTCGGAGAGATTAAAATGTTCTCAATAAATCGAAGGGTTGTCTTAGAGCAAAACCGCTAAGCAAGTGGAAACTGCAGCACCGATATCATAGAGATTAAAGGACTAAGTACAGAGATAGTTTTATAGACCAATGTACATGTAGACTGCTAAGCAAGTGGAAACTGCAGCACCAAAATGATAGAGATTAAAGGACTAAAGTACAGAGACAGGGTTTGTAGGAAAAAGTTCAATAGCAGATAAATCAAAACAACATTTCATGGTTTAGAAAGCACAATCCATGGGTGCAATTTATGGGTGCAATTTGCATTAACCAAGGGTCTATGTTGTGAAATCACATACACCCGTTATGGTAACAATGAAAAAAAAATCCTTGAAGAAAAAGCTTCATACCTAGAGGGAAAACTTCAGATGTTTGACTGAAAATTGTTGCCCGTGATGATACTAAAAATGAAGACGTTTTGAATCATAATGATACTCATCACAACTATAATGAATTGAGAGGGGGGAAAGTATATGAGAAGTGTCAAAAGTTGTGTACGGCACTCACTCTGATGCCAAAATTTTTTGTCGAATCACTTAAGTGCCAAATCAGAGAAAAAATAATCACTTTGGTGCCACCGGCGAAATATTCAGCCAAATTAATTATGTGGCTTTTATAATTAAAAAAATAAATTGTGGCTTTTAAACGACGTCGTTTTCCATCCTCCTTAAGAAACAACGTCGTTTTGCCGTCACACGTGGACAGCTTCACAAAAACGACATTGTACAGCTCATATAGGGACTGAAATTAGGATTTCTTTGTCGTTCGTCCACCGTCACTTGGCCACCGTTGATTGGCCACCATCATAGTTGCTCAACCAGGTGAACAAGGAGAAGATGAGATTGTTGCTCAGGCAAGAAGTGGCGGGAAGAATAGGAGGCGAGGACGAAGGAGGAGGAGGAAAAAGGGGGTCGAAGGTTCCGCTGTTGGTGTCGCTACTGGTGTCACTACTGGTGTTGTTCTTCGAGGAAGAAGACGAGAAGGAAGCCCATGCCTTCTCTCTCTTCTTACTCGGGGGAAAGACGTCAAATGGTGTTGTTTTATTTTCTCTCTCTCTCTTCTTACTAGGGGGAAAGACGTCAAACGGTGTTGTTTTGTTGTTTGGATGCTGTTGTTTGGATGTTGACTATACTCTCTGACGAGCTATGTCAGCTTCAAAAATTAATAAAAATGTGTCATTCGAATTTTCGACCAATTAAATCGGCCTTGGCACTGAAATGATCGTTTTTCAAATTTATTGACATTTAAATTATCCAAAATAATTCTTACCAAAAAAAAATTATCCAAAATAAACTTTTGACACCAAAATGAGCGTCGTATACAACTTTTGGCCGTACATAACTTTTGGCACTTCTAGTGTACTTACCCCATTAAGAGGATATTCTAGCTTGACGAAGTCATTATCCTAATTTGGGAGCATAAAGGAGGACCTAGCATCGTGAGATCTTCGTGATCAACATAAACAACATGCACCTACACAACATCAATAAAAATGCCATCAGCATGTTAATTTGATCAAGGTAAAGTAAATAATATCATTACTTGTATATGTAGAGACTAAAAGTGAACGCCACCTCAATCTCCTTGTTATTCATACTGCAACTAACCAAAATAGAGGAATTTGTCATTATAACATTTTTCTTTTTTTGGTCAGAAATAATAATCTATAGAGCTTTGAGCCAACATTTACACAAGATCCGGCGCCACAAAACTTGCACTCAACACGACAACAAGTCAAGGCGAGTGAAAGGGTGCTGGATGAAAAGGAACCGCAGGAGCAAGCTAAAGCAAGGAGAAGCCTAAACAACAGGCTAAGGAGAAGACCACGCAGGGTCAAAAAGACTCCAAAACTCAATTAAACCAACGAACAACAAGGTAGGAAAGAAGGAAAAGAAGACCGCCAAGTCAAGCACCTCCGTCAGAGACGATGAGCGACCAACCCAGCGAGATAGCCAAACAAAAGACCGCAATCCATCCTCAAGCCGTCCGAAAAGAACTCGAAGGAGTACTAGGAAAGCGCATGGTAGGAGAAAAAATATAAGGATCTATCTCCCAGACAGCAATTGACTGATCTATTGCTGCCACCAACCAGACAGCAATTCAGTCAACATAAAAAATAGTCAATACCCAAAGAGGAAATGGAGGCATTAATCAGGCCTGGACAAACAGACAAAATGCGTAATACTGCACCTAGAAATCACACATTTCTCAAAGGCATAAGCCATGAATTCTTGAATCAAACATAATCCGTGACAAAAGTTGTATGGCTGCGTCCCTGGTTAAAGTTCAGGAGACATGCAGCAGAATCACAGGTTTGCATCAATAGCAAGTAAAAAAACATGATCCTGTCCCTAAAACCTACTTCGAAGACAAAAAATCCTATCTTCTAAAACATCAGATAAATTGCTGAGTCTCAAATTGACACTGCCTTATAATGTTGAGAAGACCAAATGCACATTAATCTCAGTGGAGCCGCTAATATGTACCAGATTTGACCTTGAAACTTTGCATCACCAGTTCAGTTATCAAGTATTATATTTCCACATCCTGATACCTCTATTCTTAGTTTGATTATCACTCAACAATAGTTTAGATGACTTGGTGCATTGCAATAAGAAAGCTCAGTAGCAAATTCCTATTTTGATACAAATCCGATGCATCAATTGCTATGTTATCCTTCAAAGTAGTATCTCAAAGTGCAATTGGTATAGATTTGATATAGTGTAGAGCATCAAATACTATTAGCATGATCATAACAAGGGGTAAGACAATTTTTAGATGCAAGAGACTGTCTACTTTACTAAAACTTGCTTGCAGCAAAACATTTACTTATTACCCCTAAAGTAGCATGACAAAGAACATCAATTGCAACAATTTCTTTGTCAGACACCAAGAATGGATGATTGAACTTCAAAATCATAGGGAAAAAAAATTTAATAAACTCGCACATTCTGGTAGCCCATCTCTCTATTAGCTAAGAAAGTCTGAGCTCCCAGAATGTCTAGAACATCCTCAGACATTTCTAATAGCCCCTACTACTAACTATCCTGTCAAGTAACACTCTGATGACTACCCAAAGATATAACCCTTAAACTAGATTGATTCGCCATTACCTCAACAATCACAATCTCTAAATAGGCATTTCAGGATCATGTACATCTCCTACTGAGAGAAGCTAGCATATTACAGGAGCAATTTCCTTGCAAAACCAATAAAAGACGTATATGTACCAGTCAATAGCATTGGTTTAATTACTAAAGAGGACTGGTTATTATTTATAGTGACACGGGTAATCCTTCTTTGATTACATATGTTTCAAAGTGACGAGATTTGTCACCTTATTGAAAAAAGGTTAGTCTAAGAACGACACGCATTACTACATAATAGTTTCAAGATGACATTCACATATAAAAAAAAATCAAAAAGTAATGTTGTATTGTATTATTTCTCAGCAAACTCTCTGAATGTTGCTGCACTCTAGACAGTCATCACTGGTGATTGTGGAATCATTTTCCGTAGGGAATGAATTAATGAGAACAATGTCGACCAGAATTTTATCGGAAAACTAAAAATAAAAAAGGCACAACAATGAATTTTATCTACTCGTTTTCAACACTTATGCACATACTTTAACCTAAAAGAAATGGAAGATCGTCTTAATGTTTTCAGCCATAAATAATAGCAAGGGCCTAATACTGTATTACCTAAGACAGTTTCAATCCCCTTAGATTGTCCATACCTACAATTTTCAAGACAAACTATATGAGACATAACCGAGCTTAAAAACTAATCATATTTGAATGCCAAGGCACCACAACACTAACTTCCGGACCACATTTGGCCATGCTTCCGAGCATGTAATGATCCAACAAATAGCTCTCGAGCACATAACGATCCAACAACAAATAGCTCTCGAGCACGTAATGATCCATACCTACAATTTTGAAGACAAACTATATAGGACATAACCAAGCTTAAAAATTAATCATATTTGAATACCATGGCACCACAACACCCTAGTTTCTGGACCATGTTTGGCCATACTTCTGAACACGTAACTATCCAACAAACAGCTCTCCTCATTTTTTCCCTTTGTAGCATTGTATAGGCCAAGTTGCAACCAAATTGAAGGTGCAGAATACCTTCCTAGTGAATGACAGAACAATTTAAGATTGGAAGGCCTTTATAGAAGCATGACTTTAACTTAGACAAGTAGCAGGGAATTTGAATCAATCATATCCACAAAATTGAGCAAAAGAAAAATATTTAAAATATATATATATATATATATATATATATATATATATATTAGTAAAGGGTAAGAATATATAGAGCTTTAACCAACAATTACAAAAGATCCGGTGCCACAAAACTTGCACTCAACAAGACAACAAGTCAGAGTGAGTGGAAGGGCACCGAATGCAAAAGAGGATCGTAGGAGCGGGCCTAAAGAAGCAGAAACAGCCAAAACAATGGCAAAAGAAAATGAAGCAGCGGGAGGCCACTAAAGACCAATGCTTTAAGGAAAAATTTGACGAATTTGACATATCCAAGGGTACATGCCACCTTTTTCTTTATTTGCTATAGTATATACCACCTTTTGAGAGAGGAAAGTGACTGCAGATTTTGAAATGGATACCAATGCACAGAATTTGGATTTCAATTCATTTTAATGGAGACAAGTTCCTCCTTATGATTGATATCCTCCAACAAATTATTCAAATCAAGAGATATTCACACAAAATCATATATAATTTCATGAGGAGATTTTATAAGATTGCTTGTTAAAAAGAAGAGTGCAAGAAAAAACTCAATCTTAGAGAGCATTGAAACAATTTCTACAAGAAGGAAGAGGTTTTCCATCTTTTCTTTTCAAAAAAATTGTTGCCGAATACTATCACAAGTTAAATTGCCAATATGCACCTACACAACATCAATGAAAATGCCATCGGCATGTTAACTCAATCAAGGTAAACTAAATAATACCATTCCTTGTATGTGTCTAGATGGGAATGCTACCCGAGTCTCCTTGTTATTCATACTGTAATTAACCAAGATAAAGGAATTTGTCATTATAAGGTTGCTCCTCAATATTTCCTTAAAAGTGCAATTGACTGGTCTATTGCTACCACCAACCAGACAGCAATTCAGTCAACACAAAAACTAGTCAATACCCAGAGAACAAACGGAGGCATTAATCAGATCCAGATAAACAAACAAAACTTGTAATACTGCACCTAGAAATCACACATTCCTCAAAGGCATAAGCCATGAATTTCTTAAATCAAACATATTCTATGATAAAAGTTGTATGGCTGCGTCCCTGGTTAAAGTTCAGGAGACATGCAGTAGAATCACGAGTTTGCATCAATAGTAAGTACAAAAACATGATACTGTCCCTAAAACCTACTTCAAAGACAGAAAATCCTAACTTCTAAAACATCAGATACATTGCTGATTCTTAAACTGGCACTGCCTTATAATGGTGAGAAGATCATATACACATTTAATTCAGTGGAGATAGTAATATGTATCAGATTTCACCTTGAAACTTTGAGCCATCAGTTCAGTTATCAATTATTATATTTCCACATCCTAATACCTTTATTCTTAATTTGATTATCACTCAATAATAGTTTAAATGGCTTGGTGCATTGCAACAAGAAAGCTCAATAGCAAATTTCAATTCCAAAACAAATCCGATGCATCAATTGCTATGTCATCCTTCAAGGATAGGACCTCAAAGTGCAATGGGTATAGATTTGAAATAGTCTATAGCATCAGATAGTATTGGCATGGGCATAACAAGGGATGAGACAATTTTTAGATGCAAGAGACTGTCTACTTTACTAAAAATTGCTTGCAGCAAAACATTTGCTTATTACCCATAAAGTAGCATGACAAAGAACATCAATTGCAACAATTTTCTCTTTGTCAGACACCAAGAATGGATGATTGAAATTCAAAATCATAGGGGGAAAAATTACCAACCCGCACATTCTGGTAGCCCATCTCTCTATCAGCTAAGAAAGGCTGAGCTCCCAGAATGTCTAGAACACCCTCAGGCATTTAACTATGCTGTCAAGTAACACTCTGACAACTATCCAAAGAAATAACCCTTGAACCAGATCGATTCACCATTACCTCAACTATCACAGTCTCTAGATAGGCATTTCAGAATCATGTACATCTCCTATTGAGAGAAGCTAGCATATTAAGGAGCAATTTCCTTGCAAAACCAATAGCATTGGTTTAATTACTAAAGAGGACTGGTTATTATCTATAGTGACGTGCGTAATCCTTCTTTGATTAGATATGTTTCAAAGTGACAAGATCTGTCACCTTATTGGAAAAAGGTTAGTCTAAGAACAACACACATCAATACATAATAGTTTCAAGATGACATTCACATATAAAAAAGTTCAAAAATTAATGTTGTATTGTATTATTTCTCAGCAAACTCTCTGAAGGTTGCTGCATTCTAGACAGTCATCACTGGTGATTGTGGAATCATTTTCCGTGGGAACTGAATTAATGCGAACAATATTGACCAGAATTTTATCCCAAAACTAAAAAAAAATATAAAAAAAAGGCACAGTAATGACCTTTATTTGCTCGTTATTGATGCTTATGCACATACTTTAGCCTAAAAGAAAGAAAAGATTGTCTTAATAGCAAGGGCCTAATACTGTATCACACAAGCCAGTTCCAATCCCCCTAGGTTGTCCATACCTACAATTTTCAAGACAAACTATATAAGACATATCCGGGCATAAAAACTAATCATATTTGAATACCACGGGACCACAACACTCTTAACTTCCGGACCACATTTTGCCATACTTTTGAGCACTTAACGATCCAACAAATAGCTCTCCCCCATTTTTTCCCTTTACAGCATTATATAGGCCAAGTTGCAACCAACTCGAAGGTGCAGAATTCCTTTTTAGTGAATGACAGAACAATTTAAGACTGGAAGGCCTTTATAGAAGTATGACTTTAACTTTGACAAGTAGCAGGTAATTTAAATCAATCATATCCACAAAATTGAGCAAAAGAAAAATATTTTAAAAATTGATTAAGGAAAAATTTGACGAATTTGACATATCCAAGGGTATATGCCGCGCTTTTCTTTATTGGCCTAAGTATATACCACCTTTTGAGAGAGGGAAATGACTGCTGAATTTGGATTTCAACTCATTTTAAGGGAGACAAGTTCCTCCTTATAATTGATATCCTCCAACAAATTATTCAAATCATGAGATATTCACACAGAATCATGTACAAATTCATGAGGAGATTTTTTAAGATTGCTTGTTTAAAAGAAGAGTGCAAGAAAAAACTCAACCTTAGAGAGCATTGAAACAATTTCTACAATAAGGAAGAGGTTTTCCATCTTTCCTTTTCAAATAAATTGTTGCCGAATACTATCGCATGTTAAATTGCCATTCTCTCTTTGTCCAACTCAAATTGTGAAAGCATTGACATGCAAAATTCATGGATAAATAAGCAGCTGACTGGTCTACCCAAATGCAGAACATGAGAGTTGATTGGAAGAAAAGGAAGAAAGCATTCTCAGTGTTAAGTAGTGCGAAACATTAAAATTCAGTCTTCAATTTCTGAAATATTAAAAGTTGAAGAGCTTGAGCTGAACGAATAACTGACAAGTTACTGAAGAATTCACCTGGAAAAGAAGATAACCAACTTAGAGAAATCAATTGGGTACGATCCATCTGAAACTTGTCATCCACTTCCCAGGAACTCTCACTTCAAACCATTGGCTTCATGACTGTTCATTATCGAAAGCATACTTGGCAATTCAAGAGTGTTTAGAGTAGTTCGAGGAATTGCCAGAGGAACTAAGAAGCTTTAACCTCCATGATCATCAACTGCAACTATCTGTAAGCAACTTGAAGGAGAAGATAAACACAGTAGCAATACACTCTCAGCATCATCATACTAGAAGATCTCCCAACGTTCTTTCTTTTGTCTTTTTTCTTTTGGGTCACAAGAGCACAATAAGAGGAAGATCGTCCATATAAAAGTAGAGCAGGCAACCCTAACATAACAAGATTAATCAGAACCAAAGATCGTCCCATAAAATATAACCATAACCTTGACAAGCAGAAGCAAACGCATACAGACAAATCTGGTCAGATCCAGGTGAAACAAGCTCCAATCAGAACCGTTTTTGCAACACAAGATCGCATGCGCATAAATTGCAAAAAGAGAACTTGAGAAGAGAAGAAGAGACAGGTTTTTAGTGAGGACCATACTAAAAGGCTAAGCAAAGCTAGAGAGAGCGTGAGATAGCAAGCAAAGTTTGCCGCTAACTCCGCACATTTATCAGGCTTACCTTCTTGCAGTCGTCGTAAAAAGTCACGCTCTCTCTCTCTCTTGGGAAGTAAGCTGCTGCTGCTAGTTGCTGAATGTGTGTATAACAATTACTATTCCAAACATAACTTGAAGCAACAGAAAACCGAAAATTCAAGAAGGAAAAAAAAATCCGAGAGAGAGGGAGAGGGAGAGAAAGAGAGAGAGGGAGGGAGGGAGGAAGGGAGGAAGGGCGGGAGGGAGTGCCAAATTTTCGGGGATGGAAGCTGACAAGAAGAGAAGTGAGCACGCAAAAGCAAAGGTATAAGCATATATACAATCCCCTCTGTGTGCTCACTCTCTTCTGTCAATTTCCGTCCCTGACCATGACAAATTCCGATCGGAAGAAAAAAAGAAGACAGAAAAACGCTGCCTTGCCAAAAAAGGAAACAGACATGAAATGAGGAAGTACCAAACCATCTATTCAGATCCAAGGACACTGTAAACCCACCATTTTAGGAAAGTTACCGTATCAAGATCCAGTACCGCTCTTTTGCCTTAGCCAAAAAAATCGAAAACTTGACGAATTTGTAGGGGTCAAACACCCCAGAAAAGCGAAACCCACCAACCCAAATGCAAAGAACAAGGGAAAAATGAAGAGAAAATGAGCGAAAAAAAGAGAAAAACCGAAAAAGAAAAGAGAAACCCTCTCTTCTTCTCCGTTCTCTCTTTCTCCGACGAGAGAAACACGGTAGAATCTATCCTCCATGCAAAGCGGTACATGTGTCGGTGACACGTGACGGGTGTCCCTGACTCGTCAATGATAAAATCCAACAGTGCCGTCGGCGAGCGATCTGAGCGAACCAGATTCAGGAAAAAAAAAAAAAAAAAGAAAAGGGAAAAAAAGAGAGAGCAGGGAGAGAAGCTGCAAAATACAAAAGAAAAAAAGAGAAATATCCGGCTAGATCAGAGAGAGAGGGATTAGATTAGATATGATGGTGTGGTGAGGAGGTCCTGATCGTGGACTGATCGTATTTAAAGTGCGGTTTTGTGGGTTGGGGAGTTTTGTGGGTTGGGGAGATGATGGATGACGCAGTCTAAGGGGGGGGGCGCAACTCCAAAGACAACAACCCTCTTTTTCTTTCTCGAGAAAGCAAGCATTGAAAGGCCAAAGGGTTCCATCTGTTCCGCACAGAGAGAGAGAAAGAGAGTATGCGCGTCGGCGATTTACTGGTGGAGGAGATTGAACGGGGGGGTGGGGGAAGTACGTGTGGCTTTCATGGGCCATGTCTGGCAGGGGGGCCTGATCTTGGCCGTCGGTTGGGGGACGGGCAAGACGGTCTCCGAGCCGTAGGATGGGATCGGGGGGTTGGGGGGGTTGTCGGGTGGGGCCGTGCGAGTGAGTGCGTCCGGATGGGGTTTTGTGTGTGTCGTGTTGGGAATTGGGCGAATTTGATTGGAGGTGCGCCACTTGGGGAGACAGCTCTTGTGGTCTCTTCTGGTCTCTGCGAGTTGTGGCTACATTGTTCTTTGTCTGCGCCCTTCCTCCTCCTCCTCCTCTCCCCCCCCTCTTGTCAATCAAATATCTCCCTCCGCCACATCGTCGATCGTCGATCCATGACAAGAATTCTATACATAAAGATGGAACATCTATAGGAGAAAAGACGGGGACATTGAGATTCTAACTCTTCGTCATATGCTCGGCTTAGAAGCCCTAGCCTTAGCTCGTGAGAAATTTCAGATGAGCATTTAGGGTTTTTATACTTGAACGTGTGATGTTATGTTCGGTGGGACCCTTTGTTACGGATTGATGGGACCGGATGCAATCAATACCTTCCTCGTTAACACCCTAACCTTTTTCTTGTAAATCGACGATATGTTTATAGAATTATAATATTTCCTCCTATTAAAATAAGAAGAAGAACGAAAAGTCATTATTCCACTAGGAATATTATTGTCATTGTCGCCAAAGAACTCTTGATTATGTAAATTACAGAAAAGTATAGGTTTCCCTTAAGTTACGGTTCCATTGTCCCAAATTTGTCGAGTAGTAGATTTCGTAAAAATCATTACGTTGACATGGCATTGATTGTATTTGAAATTATGTAGATTTGTAAGTTTTATACATATTGAGTGTAGCGGTCAATACACTAATTGCTCCCAAGAGAAACACCTTAATAGATCTTGGCAATCACATTCCATAAATCAATTGCTATGCATAAGAAATTAGTTCGATAAACTTCTTAACGAAGTCCCCACTACTAAGATAGATAAGAATATGCAAAAGAAAGTCATATGATTTTTGTGTGTTTCATAATGAAGATTATATGAGGTATTAAGACGCTCTCTAGTATGTTAGGTGAAAAAGATATTGCAATATGAATTATAATCAAATATAATCAATTAAAAAGATATAACAATAAGTGGAGATATGTTAAAATAAGGGAAATATGGAGAATCTTCTAATGAGCTCCAATAAACATAAGGAAGAGTGGATTAGGACCCATTATATTCAAGAGCTAATTGTACTTTATGCAAGGAAGGTCACTACAAATATTCTTTTGGCATTGTATTTTTATTTATATTTGTGACGAAATAAATGGAATGTAATTATTATAAATCTAGAGAAAGCATTTTTCTTTATTTGATGAAAGCCCCCAAAAGAAAGTGTCCCTCTTGCTTTTTAGTGGGCATAATGTTAATAAGGGTAGGACAGTGATCACTGACCACGGAAGTGATGGATGTTGGTGGAGGCGTTGGGGCATTTGTAAATATGATATGAAGAATCAATTTTTAGATTGGGCAGAAAACACAATAAAAATTCCATTTCAAACAAGTTGTAACGCAAAATTCACAAATATATATATATATATATATTCTCCGGAACAACTGATTGAAATGTTAAAAATGAGTCCTCACTACAGCTCTATTTGCTTTGCAGAAAATAAATTATTTGAAAGATATATGCCTAAAAATGATCACCAATATTACTTAGAGGACGAAAAATAATTACATTGTCTACGAAAATGTTTAGACATAAATCATTTTCATTAATGAAGATATTTTTTCATTGACTAATTATTTCAAGTGATATAAACAATCATTTTTAAGAAAATATTTTTTAAATCATTCATTTTTCCAAAACAAATATAGCCTCTATCTAGCAATATTTCATAACACAATTTCCTCTGCAAGTTGGCCCTTACGCGTGAAAACCAGGATGCGGACATAAACCACATCCGCGGGATAGCTGGAGACTTGTTGCAGATCATATCTTGATCAGCTTCGAAGGGGAAGAAATTTAGAAAGATGTTCCATTCAAATATTTTCCTATGATGCTGGCTTACATAATCACTCCTTCAGTCAATATAGGCAAAGGGATCTATGGCCAAAATAAGTGTTCACCTTGTGTAACTTTTGCTCTAATACAATGGGAATCGATTTATTTTAAAAGTTTAAACCATTCTCTTTCTTTGCAGGAGGATGCATAATACATATCTAAGTACATGTGATAGTCGAGAAACTATTTTCTTTCTCTTATGCTCCAGTCATAAGAAAATCCTTCTTTTTTTCTTTTTTCTTTTTATCTCCTGCATAACTCTTTAAAATAGTGTTAAATTCGTCAGGGGTAAACATTTGCATCGACTCTAGACTATTAGGAGGGAAAAGAAAGGGACTCGAAGGGATCGTTCGACCATGGAGAAAGAGAAATTCCAAGGGATTATTCGACTATAGAGAAAATTCTCACTTGAGGTGAGAATTTTACCTACTAAATAATTTGTGCATATTTTTTGGAGCCATATGGAATATGGTATTTGGTAAATATCTAATAAATGCACATGCAAAGTGAGACTGTCATACTCAGTGAAAATTAATCGACTTCCCTGATAGACACGGTCTCAAATGTCTATTGCATGTGAGAAGAGATCGACATTATTCATTGATATTGGACGGAACATACAAACGATTAAGGAGTCGTCCCACGAGAAGATATACTTATCTTCTCGTTCGAGACGAGAGTTCCAGTTACAAAATGATTCTTGCATATATTTCGGAGTCACGTGAAGTATGCTACTTTGGTGAATGCCTGATTAAAGTGCACAATGCGTGAGAGCGCCGCACTTGGTGAGAATTAATGATTTCGACCGACAAATCCTAATTAATTGCAAAGTTATTGGATTTTTTTTTTTTTACTTTTGCGTTGATTTCGAGGTCATCTTGAACGTGGGATCTGGACCCCCAAATGAAGAAAAATAAACTATTTAGGTAAAATCTTTGGAGAGTGGATCTTCTTTTACTCTTCGGTGCATGCATGTATCATAACAAAAGCAGCGGCGGGAGTGTGCGGGGACCAAAGGCGACGCCATTCCTGTCCTGTTCCCATTTCAAATATACTAGTTGATGAAGCACGTGCGTTCCACGTGATTCGTCCGTCTTCCAATGAAAATCCGCTTATTAAATTAAAAAGTGTTGGAAATAAAATTTAAAATTATTTTTTTATATATATAGTTCCGTGTTGCAAACTCATGAGCAAAACAATCGATATTTAAAAAAGAAAAAAAAAAGGAAAGAAGATGAAAAAGGTAAAAGTGGCCGCGAAAAAAATGCCCCTGATCATGGCTTGAAAAGTGGTGTGTAAGATGTACATGCTGCCCCGCTGGTGAAGAGTTAGCCGACTGGTGAGCTCAAAATCGTAATTTAAGACTAAATAGCTACTTTAGCCTCTTATTTAAGACTAAATTATTCAATTCAAAAACCTTATTTGAGACAATATTCACTCTGAACTTTCTTATGAGAAACAACCTCATTTAAGTCCTTATTTACAATTTTTCCCATACTTTCTTCTAGTGTCGTTAAATAATGTGATGATGCCTGAGTATTGTTGTCCTCTACAACCACTTTAGCATGTACATTTATTTAAAATAAAAATAAATAAATTAGGTTAGATTTGGATAACTCGTTTTTTTTAATCTTTTGTTAAAAAAAAAGACTCATAATGCTTGAGAGAACATATATTTTGACTTTTTAACATATAATTTTAATAAAAATGAAACTTGCAATACCCAATAATGAATAGAGTATAATTTATATCTTGAAATGTTTCATTTATATTTAATTTTTACAGTTCCGTTTGGTATTCACATCAAGCATATTGAAGAATGAGAAATAAAGCACTGTAATGAATCATATTAAAATAGACATGGCTTTAATACATATAATATTAAAATAATTGTTAGGAAGACAGCGTAAATATTGGAAAGTGCATTTGAAATAAGTTATGTCAATTTAATCTCCTTGGTAATAAATTCACAAAGTTATCTCTGCTATTTTTCAAGAAATATTTTGTGATTTTGCTTCAAAAAATTGAGCCATAATGTTTTGTGTTATACCCTATATTGAAAAAAAAAATCATTTAAATAAATTAAAGGATATTGTAGTAATCTTTCTATTCTCTCAGTTTCTCCATTCTCTTGCTATCTCCATAACTTTGATGTTCTCTCCATCAACTAATGATGTATTACTCCACTTTTCCCACTCTGTCTAAATCACCCATTTCTTTGGAAACGTCTATACTGAAATGATATATTGAAAAAGAACTTAAAACATGCTCTCGTATATAAAATTATTAATTGAATGATTGTGATTGTGGATTACATTCAACATAATATTATATCTCTATATTTTTATAATTAAACTATAAATATTGAATATTGATACAGAAAATTATTATCCTCAAGAATAAAGACATCATTTTAAGAAACTTGCTCTTTATTTATTAGATATTTCATATCTTTTTTCACTATTTACATCAAGCATATTGAAAACAAGAAATAAATCGAGACAATTGTAAATGACTTATCTTAAAAAACTAAATGAAATAAGTTATCATTCATTGTTTCAGTTGTTTCTGTACATAATGACCAAATTAAAAATAGGTTATAAGACAAAATCAATATTAAAATTACACTTAAAATAAATTATCAAACTGATCTCTTCTTTAAAACACCAATTAAATTATCTTACTATGTTTGGGAATTTTGGCCATAAAAATCCTCGCCATGCTCTTTGCTAAAATAACAAAAAAGAAATCACTTTTATGAATTGAAGGATATTCAATTGATTTCATTTTCTGTCTTTCTCGGGTCTTCGACTATCTCCATTACTTTCCTTTTGTCTTCATCAGCTACCGATACAATCCCCTACTTTCTCCATTTTCTCACTATCTAAACCATCCAAAATATATATATTCCTTTTTTTTTGTGTGCATATATACTGAAAAAGATATATCATAAAAGAAAATACCTTATCGTATAGTATTTCTTTAGTATTACCTATAACAACCTACTTTATTATGTAAATTGGGTAAATGTATTTATTAGTTATCTTTTCTTTTAAGTTCATTAAAATGGAATAATACAGGAATCTCGAGATTCCTCCCAAAGGATTCTGTTTTGCAATTAATCTACACAGCGAATAAAACGTGAGAAGATTTGCAAAAGGGGAAGATTCTTACCATTCCCTACAGAATTTCTATATAGTAGGCAATAGATATGCTTATTATATATTTATAATTCAGTTCGGTTTAACAGCATTTAGACGATAGATATGATAACAATAGAATTCAAATTTGGTTAGGTGCATTAGTCTACTATTGTACGATGGTTTTTGCTTGCATTAGTGAAATCGTATGAAGCACTCAAAGGTCAATTTTAGTTTGCCTTATAGATGATTTTGGCATTAAGGAGATTTAGCTACAATACAATGAAGGGTTGAACTTGTAAATAACACTTTTTAATAAACAATTCTACTGTAAGGAACTTCAGTGACATTCCAAGCACTTCCTCAATGGAAATGCCGCCTTTTAAGTCAAAAGGATCAAAGATGCCAAGAGTGAACGAATTAGGCCTCAAGGGTCACAAAGAGCCAGCCTCTATTTTGACCAACTCATCAAGTTGAGCCAAATTCCATTTGAATTCTATACAAAAGTAGCAGACTTTAGAATATGGACAGAAGAGAGAGCAGTAGCGTGGACTCTTCCATGAGAGAAACTTTCCAACAAAGGACTCGAGGGGTGTCTACCGTCAAATCACAATTGGTAGCTTTTCCATCATGGGTGATGCTTCGCGAAAGTAGTTTTCATGTGATGTCGATATCAACTCGAAATTTCTAACCTTTTCTTCCAAACAAAGATGGAATTTGTAAGGACAGAAATAGACTGAAAAAACTTTCTCGTCTTTATTTTTATAATTGAGTCCATGCTTTTATGCCGACATTCATAGGTACTCGAGGAGAAAATTCTGAATAATCGACGAATTTTCATAAGGTATACCATAAGCATAAATACTTTTTCATTCAAATGAAAACTGTCATCTACTAATTAAATGAATTCATTTACCAAATTTAAAACTGTATATGTGTCAACATCTAAACCCTACTTGTATGATGAGTACTCAAAATCAAATTAACTTCTAGCCTATATACCTTAGGCTCAAACTCAAACTGATAGCCAGTGTGCTCGCGATTGAATAAGATCTAGCTAAGTAAATGTCAAACACCCCTCCCTTCCCCCTCCCCGTATATATAGCATGAAAGATAGCACCAAAGATCGTTAGATAAGGTGGACATCGAATTGTCTGGATCTATACGAATTAAATGGACTTGCTAGAGAAGGTGAGGTTTCATTCAAAAATATTATCATAAGAACAAAAGATTAGGTTTCATGCAACAATTATCATTACAATTAATCTGTTTAAAAACATCTGTCCCTTGCTTCTTTGGTTGAATTGAACAAACATCCCGTTCTAGGACCATTAATGTAATTTCAGCAAGTTCTACATGGAACTATTCTGTATATTCGAATCATTTGATCGTCAATTGAGATTCTCAAATACTATTTTTCATTATGATTATTAGGTATATTCCATCGTTCAATTTTAGAAGATGGGTAAATACATATAAGATGAATATATCTTCAATCACTGTGCAAATTTATAAATGAGAATGAGCGGACTGGGAAGGTTTGGACTCCTGGGGAGTAGAGACCACGCCCTTAAAAGACCTCAAAATCCTCATCCATCCATTTTAGGACCCCAAAATCAACAAAAGCCATGGACCACTTATTTAATTATTTATTTATATGCCCGATTAGATAACTTGTACTGCATAGATTTGGGCATGCATTGCAGTGAAAGGCAAAGGTTGGCAATCCCCTTGGGAAAATGAACGAGAGAGAGAGAGAGAGAGAGAGAGATTTATCTTATTTTTGTAAAGATTTATACTCCCCAAAAGTCGTTTGCAGAGAGAGAGAGAGAGAGAGAGAGAGAGAGAGAGATTTATCTTATTTTTGTAAAGATTTATACTCCCCAAAAGTCGTTTGCACCCTATCTTAAGAATTAGTTGATATTTTTTGTGAGGCTCTTGTTAAAAAATATTTACTTTAACCAAGACTTCGTCATACGCATGCAAAGGTTCGTTGGCTCCTTTTGGTCATCCTCATGCGAAATCCAATATGATTATTAGGGCAAACTTCGATGCTCCAAGAAGGAATCGATAGTGTTTCATGCGAAAAAACGAAAAGATAAAGAGCAAAACAAAATAGGACAGAAGGCCAATTATTATTCTATAATGAAGTTGCACGCGAGAACATCGGGGTTGTGCACCTATGGATCTCACCTAAGTGTGCCCTACGGGAGTGTTGCGTGGTCCATTATCCTACTTAAAATTATTTTATTAAATTTTATTAATGAGTGTCCCGAGATAATGGCTAAGTAGCCGAATAAGAAAACGACTCGATTTTTAATGCACCGCCTATTCTTGTTTTGCATAATTAGTCCTTTGAAAATTGAATTATTCCAAATTAGGAATACTTGAAAAAATGCCCACGGGGCACTCCTTCATGGGAGGACCCGTATTTTATTTAATTACTATTTATAATGAGAAGTCGTTTCACACAACTTTTATCTATGTGGCCAAACCATCAAAAGCAGCAATTCTAAAACTTAAGCTTCACATACTAGAATGAATCATGCGGGTAATGCGATCAGGCGCACCAAAACCCACAGTACAACCGACACATAATAGAACTCTTTTCCTTGCTAAGTTTATGAAAACTTCATCGGCATATTCAAAATGAAAATATTTGATTTTTCATAGCATTGATCACACACCAAACAAAAGAACTACATATAAAAAATGCCAATGATTTCCATGTTTATTGAATAAAGATCTCGGGCGGACACTTGTCAATAAAATAAAAATATTCCCTGTTAAAAACCCTTGAGATCAACTGCTTATTCAGAGCATAACCCCGCTATTTGCGCCGTATTAGGGTCTAAAATATGTCATCTTTTCGAACAAGCAAAAGCCACTACTTTTGTTCTTCATCAAAAAGCCGAGAATATGGTAAGTGGAATGTCGAAGGCACGCGAGAGAGAGAGAGAGAGAGAGAGAGAGAGAGAGATCTACACTTTAATGTCGTCGTCGTCCTCCTCCTCCATCTTTCGTTGTCATAGAGGCCTAGCTAGCTAGAGCTAGTCTGACTTCGTGCTCCCAAATACCACAAAAGGTTTCGTCGTTTAACAAGAATCGATTCTCAGGCGGAGCGCTGGCTTTTTCATAACGGCCAACCACTGCCCGCAACTCAAGAATATATTTGACGTCAACGAAGACCCCCCCACTTCGCTTTTTTGACCCTCCTTCCTCCTTTGCAGTGGAATGAAATCGAATTTGAGGAACCCCTTTCGACTTTCCAAGCGTGAGCTAAATTCTCGCGCTTTAAGCTGATCGAATTTTGTTATCATGTACTTATTCATTGGCATAAAAATAAGGAAAAAAAAAAAGAGCTAAAGTAACGGAACAGATGTAGGTTTTGTCACAGACTATTTATTATGTGATTCATTCCATCACTTTCAATACGTAAAGTGATATGACAGTTAATATATTTTATTATATCGAATATTAGAAGTGACAAAATGAGGTTGTCTTGTAAAAATGTGACAAGTGTAGACGCTCTCTTGCAACAAAAGATGTAGATTCAAATTATTAGATTTTTTATCATTAATTATTAAGCATTGAATAATATTGAATCAAATGTCACTAATTAAAATTTAAAAACTGATGCTCAATGGTGCAGCGGCAATGGCTAGGGTGGCCACAATCGTGACCCTAGATTCAATCGTGACTGCGACAGCCTTAGGTCGAGTCACCACCTTAGATCAACTTGTAGTCATAGCTAGCCATGGCTCTAGATGGCTGAGGTGGCGACCCCGATCAAATTTGGTCAGGGTTGTGGCCGCCACCCTCAAATTAGGTCAATGCCGATCCTCAGGTCTCGTCATGGTCATTGTTACTGTCATGACCCCCAATTCAAAATCGATCATAGCGACTATTGCGATCATGAGAAATAAGGAAAAAAAGGATTTTGTGGCTGAAGAGGGGCGACTGTCAAGGATGGCTACGACGAGCGTGAGGATGTTAATGGTGGCGACCATAGGTAGGGGAGAAGGGGTAAGGAACAGGTGTGTACGAAAGAGAGAGAGTCGACGAAGCTATATTCTACGATCAATTAAACCGCATCTAATATTACATTAGCAATATATCCAATCATATAGAATCTTTACATTTCTCTTATGATATCAAATGTATCATAGCAAAAACAAATATTCAATTTCTGTTTGCAACATATGTGTTTTTCCTAACAATAGTTTGTGATGACAAGTGCACAATTCCTTACTATTTACATTTCCTAGATATTACAAATTTGGTGCTGGTTATTGTCCTATCTAAAGAAACTTTTTATTGTTAATCCAACATGTGAGAATTTATAAGATCACCGCCAACTATTTTAAAAGTTTATGCCGTTAGATAAATGCATAATTTATTATTTAAATATTTCAACACTTCCTCTCACACTTAGTATGGTCTTTTTGTCTAGTACTAAGTATGAAAATATTTTATTTGGGGGGGAGGGGATGGAACCTAAACAAATTCGAACTCAGAATATCCAATTCTAATACAATGTGAGATTTTATGATATCATCGTCCGCAGTTCAAAGCTTAATACTGTTAGGCAAATGTGTGATTTATTATTTAAATATTCTAGTACAACCAAAGGCAACAAGAAAAATTCAATTATCTCGCCTTAGTTATAAATCAATGACAACAAAATGAATAATCTGTCACCATAATTGCAATCCATAGTAACGGAACTTTTCCTTGTCATCTTAAGGTACAATAAAGGTGAGAAATTATCATGTTTGTCACGTTAGGGCCAACCACAGGCATCGGATTCGTAAGTTTTTCGCTTTAGGGTCAGCCAAAGGCTACCAAATACTATATTTTTCACCTTAAATCATACCTAAAGGCAACCAAATACTGATTTTGTCACCTTGGGTCGTACCCTAAGGCAAACAAAGAAGTTTTTGTCACTTTCGATTCGATATTTCCCTTGTTTTTGTCACTTTCAATTCGATATTTCCCTTTCTCAATGGTGACAAAATTTTAATTTAATTGCATAGGGCCTAAATTTAAGGAGACAAAATCATGATTTGGATTTTGTTGCTTTAGATTTGATCTAGGGCAACAAAAACGTGATTCTGTAGCCGTAGACTCAAAAGTGTTCCCCGACTTCAATCGAATCGATAGCAAGAAAGAATACGAATTTCTTCGTTTAGCTTTAAGACAACGAAACACTTATTTTGTTGCCTTAAGATATAACCAATGGCGACTGGCCGACCACAAGGCAACAAAAAATTTCGATTTGCAATCGTACCCCAGGCGACAAAATCTTTCTCTGTGTTGATTAGTGGACGACAACCATGTCATCATTCCAAGTAATGCATTCAGATCAAGCACTAAGGCTCCGTTTCTTCGCTTGAAATAGTTAGTAGTCATTGGAAAAAAGAAATATTTTCGATACTGATTTATGCTTAAAAATTTTCGTGGATAAATAAAATATTTTCCATTCATTTACTTTGTAAGCGACACAAGTAGTTATTCAAAATTCCATTTATTTTGCGGAAAAGAAAATATTTGGAAAGCATTTATTAAAAATGATTGCTTGAAATAATTAATCGATGAATTTTTTTTATTACCAACAACAATTTATGTTTGAATATTTTCATGTATGATAAAAAAATTTATTCATTTGTTTTTGCAAGCAAAGCAAGCAACCACTTTCCGGAAAATATTTATATACTTATTAATATTCAGCAAAATAAATGAAGTGAAGGGAAATGATTTTCGAATTATTCATTCTTCACCGAACAAGCGCATCCTAAGCATCGATACGTCCTTTCATTTGAGACAAGAAAGCGAACTCAGAGCACACGTCACTTGATTGCTGGCACGAAAATTCCCATGAGACGATGGACATCCTTTGAAACTTTTGGATAAATCAATCTCTCCATTAGGCTTACGCCCGCCCAGATGCGTCTTGGGGAAGTCTCCCTTGATGGCCGCCCGGATCGCCCACTCGATCACTTTCCAAGTTATTTGTTCTCGATACGCATCATTGCAGCATATTGGACATATCCACTCATCGAGCATTGCTGGAATAGGCTCGATTCGTCTTCAAGATACGGTGCAAGATGCGTTTAGACTGCTTTAGGGTTCTCTCTCTCTCTCTCTCTCTCTCTCTCTTTCTCTAGGTTTTGTTCTCCGTGAGTGCACAGAGTTTAGAGAGTTTTTTCTGGTGAGTAATTCATTAGATTTTCCTTGCACAACGAGGCACGTGCCAGCATAACATGGTGGAAACTGGAAAGTTTACATTTCAATGTGATGCACGAGATGGTTAAGCACAAGAACTCTCTACATGACGGTGACAAAGCTTTCCTTATATCACCATAGACAATCTATGAAAATCCAAGTGTATCGTGTGTTATTAGAAATATGGGAGAATTGTCCAAAATGTCCTAAATTTATTGTACGACCATCATTTCAATCCTAAATCTTTTGATGATTTTCAAATATAGTCATTCCAGTTGATTTTAGCCAAAAGTTACTTATGTGGATGATTATTGCAAAATTTCTCGAAGAATTTCTGAAATTTTTTTCCTTTTCTCTATTTTCTTTCTTTTCTTGTATTTCCTATTTCCCTTTGCCAATCGCTGTCCATAGAAGAGGCCCCAGCAGCTAGTGGTACTGGAGAGTCAGTAAAGAAAAAAGAAAAAATAATAATTTTCAAAAAATTTTAAAAAAAACTACAAATATCATGCTCATCAGCAATTTCCAACAAAAAAATAGTTAAGAGAATCATATTAAAAAATCATCCAAAATTTTAGAATTAAATTAATTAAAATGAAAATTTTATTATTAAAATGGCGATCGTACAATGAATTTAAGACTGAATAATTTTCTGTACATTTACTAGGCAAGGTTACCCTCACCAGCGATGATAAGATACCTACAAGACAGTATCATTTTCAAGATAGGCCCGACAACGCATTAATCGGATAAGAGTGGTAAGATCACATGTTTGGTGGGCGTGGCATAAATTTCAAGCATTCATATCTAATGGACGGAAAGCGTACAGTGTGCAAAATTCCAAGAAGATATCCTGGAAAGAGAGCGCCAAGTGCAAATTTTGCTAGAAGACAAAAGCAGCGTCGACGTCGGTTTTATCTATCAAATCTCTGAAGTCTAATGCTTACCTCTCCTTTAGGTTACAAGGGATCTGCACTTTTGCAGTAACATTTGACCTGGGCTAAGTACACGGATAATGACCCTGAAAATGATGTAAAATCAACAGAGAACAAAACGATAAAACAAAAGGGGGTGGAAAATTCTTAAAGTATTTAAAAGGGGGTGTGTCCAATTAGTTTGCAGAGCTCCTTAATAAAAACGAATAACAACAGACAAAAGCTCAACCACTGTCCTCAGAGAACCACCCTAGTGGGAAGCAAAGTGGATGTTGCTGTAGTAAAATAATACGCCAAAGCCACTAGACACTCATCAATCAACGGAAGTGAAAAAAACCACAAAAAGTAGGGTTTCGAAATTTTATTTTTTTTCGTCCATTAAATCTGGGGTTTATAGAATTGGAGCACCACCGTTGATGTTGGGCTCTGGAAAGGAAAAGACGAGGTCTGTTTTATTGCGGTCCAAAGTGGCTTATCTCATGGAAACAATCATGAATACCCAAAAAAAGAAAAGGCGCGACATTTATTTGGACGGGTACGTGATGCTTCTAGCAATGGCATTTACTGGACCATTCATTTATGGCAGATAGTGTGATGAAGAGTCAAAGGAAGGTGCTTGTGCAGATGCGGCCAGTGCAACTTGTGTGTTGTCGGTTTGACTTTTCGATGGCTGCTCCCTGAATGGGCCAAAAGGCGGGCAGGAGAACCGAACAAACGAGAAGACAATTCCAATTATGGAGCTAATTCATGATTTAGTTTTGGCCATATATACAACACAAATACGACAGCTATGGGGAGATGGGACCTGATTAGGGTGTGAAAATTTCTAACGCGATAGGATAACATGACTCAAACAAGACATGACATTTGCATTGTTTAGGTTAGGTCAATCATGTTTGGATGAATTTCATGTCAATCCGTGAGGCATGATTAGTAATCATGTCATATTTGTTCCAATCTACTGAACACGGAATTCACGTGTATGATCCATTTAAATTAATGAGTTAATATTGACATGATATGTATGTGACCTGTTTGGACACAATTAGTCAAAGACTATTCTTCATGTTATTCACTAGTGAAATTTAAATTGATAATTTTCCATTGATTATGAGCATGTTGTTCAAACTAATTTCATCATATTTCATTGACGGATACTTAATGAAAAAACGAAGATATTTCATGCCAAGTTCATGTCAAGCAATTGATTTCGTGTCATAGCGAGTCATGCAACCGTGTTGACCCACTAACTTGTTATTCAATTATGTTATGTGATGTCGACCCGTTAGTTTTTGGACGACATTCGTGTCACATAGATCAACACAATTAACTAATCATGTGATGCTTCAATTGACCTGTGTCGTAGTATAATCTCATGACAATACAACATGAACACAATCTGCATATACGAATCGCCACACCAGGATGTAACCCATGGTCCTTTCCCCATCTCTTTAGACCGTCCCGCGCAGCTTTGTACGGGCATTCTCTGTCATGTACACTGATTAGTCACAACATTCCCGCTGCATAATTCATTTTTCACTAAAGGAATGAGCTCGGGTTACTAAGTTCCTGGTCAAACCAAATCCAGAGGATTTATAGAGAAGTTTCCGGATCGAAAAAGAGGTTCGGGAAGTGTCATCTCAAATCTGTCCCGCTACCAATTCTAATTCCACCTCCTCTCGCTCTCTCCCGCCTCGATGTTTCCAGTTCACAGCAGCCGGCGTCATTTCTTTTTAATATGATGTTAACTTTCACATGACGTGCATCCAATGGTAACGCTGGATGAAGAGACTGGAGGTGGGTTTGAGAGGTGGATTCAGGCCCGTTTCCTGATTTCACCTGACTTTCGACGACTACTTGCCGAAAGGTTCATGTATCTAATCTCCCTGCTTAACTTTCAAGTATCAACTAATGGCCCTATGGTTGAATTTCTAGACTTCCATTGCTTTGCTATTAAGATTTTTCATGTTTACGGCGTCGACTTGAAAGCTTTAAGCTTTAGAATTGGTCTGGTCTTAGTCTCATAGTTCAACATTTCCCATTCTTCCTTTCCCTTTATGAAAGCAAGATTTGACTTGGGCGTTCAACTCCATCAGCCTCCTTATCCCGTATCTCACTGAAAAGTGACTTTGATTATGGGCTTTTTTGAGTTCAAGAGTCTGAAAAGAAAGCCGAAAGATTCAACACGCCACTCCCACAGGACGATCCGTGCCAAGTTGAACGACTGACTCAAGACTCTCGAATGTTCATTGTCTGATAGAATTCTTTGTCGCTTTTTCTTGTTTGAACATGTCTTCGATAGATTTGGAAAAAGTACAAACTTGTGCGGGTCACCCGCTAGTCATGGTATGAACGCCTACGCGCCGCCGAACTGAGTTGACCAATGTGACAAGAATCCAACCACGACTTGGCTATGCTGAAAAAAAGGGCGCGAAAAGAAACAAGATCGGAATGGGTAGGTTTACACCTGGAGATTATTGCCAGGTACACAGTTCAAAACACAAATGGACAAGTGGTTTTAGCCACTACAGCTTCAAAGCACAATTCAAGCAACA
This sequence comes from Eucalyptus grandis x Eucalyptus urophylla, assembly GCA_028830015.1. NCBI lineage: Eukaryota > Viridiplantae > Streptophyta > Magnoliopsida > Myrtales > Myrtaceae > Eucalyptus > Eucalyptus grandis x Eucalyptus urophylla. Next base: position 40,228,991 of record CM054189.1, read on the forward strand.
ATGTGGCAACGTTTGCATTTCAAGCCGATGTCAAAAAAACTGACATGAATATTTTGCCACCTATTTGGCTACCAAAAGGTAACGGCAAAAGTATGCCGACTTGATAACGCTATATCTAATGGTCTTTTCTTATGACCAGAAGGCAAAACGGGTGACATCAAATCACTCAACTCGGTCATCAAAATAATTGGTCACCACACAACCATTTTCCATCTTAAGAACATGTTTGCCTAAGTCGCCCAATCTACAGTGATGTGCGGAGGTGGGTAGAAAAAAACTACATGAAAGACAGGCAGATTGAACATGAAGATATTCTAACATTAACATTCTGAATCTTTACAACTATCGCCAACATTCTGCTAATATTTGGACAAAGCAACCTAGCACAAGTTAATGTTGATCTTCTACATCTTTACAATGAAACACCAAGAATACAGAAGACTAAATAAGGCCGACAACCACTATGGACTACACTATCAGTAAATATAACCATGCCATGGCACGGACCATGTATTCAGTGTTGAGGCGAATCTCTACCAAATGCATTTTTCTTCTTTTGGGCTGTGGAGGCAGATGTTGCATCTCCACTACACACTAAGTGAAGGATGAAAAGATAGAAAAGAGCACGGACAGCTTAAAAAAATAAAACATTCTTTGGTAGCTGCTAAGGATTAAGCACCTCTTTGTCGTTTTTTCCCTGACTTTGATCCACTTCCCAGTACTTTGGATGGGACCAACCTCTCTTCATTGGTTTCGGTTTCTGCAGAATCCACCAAGTCATTGTCCATAATTCTCTCTTTTGCCTTCAGTAAACCAGACTTTAGCTTGTCAGATCCATTAGACTTCAACTTCTCAGGCTTTCCGCTACTTTTGAGGTCACTGCCTTTAGAAGCAATCTTTGAGCCTTTCTTACTTTTTGTGGTCACAGAGGATTCTTCCCCAGACTTTGACGCAACATGAGGCGTGCTAGGGTCTTCATCCTTGGGTTTGCCAGTCTTAGTCATCTTATTCAAAGTAACACTGCCAGATTTAGAACCATTTTCACTGGTGCGATCCTTAGATTTACCAATACCATCTTTCTCGAACTTGCCATCAGATTTATTCCCTCCCCTAAATTTTTTGCCAGATTTTGCAGAACCAGCATTGGATTTGCTAGAGGAAGCATTGCCCCTGGCAATTAAAAATCCAAAATTCATTAGAAGTAGTATTACAACAGAAAGAGCTCAGACAAAGATATACTCACTTTTTCGCTGAAGTTTCTGTCTTCCCTTCCTTCATTTTTGCCCTCTTCTTAAGAGGCCTAGTCATAATTGTCAAAACAAACAAGAGAAATTAGAGACGACCTCACTAGATATCTCAAGAAATCGGCAGTAAGACGAATAGATGTGACTAAATACACATTTGTGAACTTTTTAGATTGCAAATGAAGCATGTTATAGAATATCTAAATTTGCTTTGCTTGTAAACCAATGATTCAACACAATAAAGTCCTAAAAAAACACATACAATTCTGGAGAAGCATCAGGACTTCTGCTATCACCTTCTTGCCCCTGTTGACCGAAAAAAAAACCATCATGTCAAATCCAGATGAAGATATTCACAATGAGATATAACCACACAGGCAAATTGCAGACCCGATACGATACAGAGTTGCCTTCAACAAGCTCCCACTTTTGCTTTTTGAGATTCAATATCTCTTGATCACCATCAGTATACAAAACCTGTCATACAGAGAAATCCGTAACATTTCAAGCAGACAAAGACTCTCTCCATATGTGAAAGAAGTGAACAGGCAAAAGGCGTATTGAAACAAACAGAGGAAATAGAACTCAACATCCTTCACATGTCTCACCTTATGTCTCTTTCTAATAGGGTCAAAAGAATCCACAACACCTTTGTAGAATCTGAAACATTTCCACCCAATAAAAATAAGAAAAAAGCGTTACTCATATCATAGCTACGCAGAAAACTTTCATATATTTCCATCTCTCTCAAGAAAGAATAAATTAAGAGATCTGGTCTTACGCTCGATCTTGAGGCCACCACACTTTGATCTTTGAACCAACCAGGTCCTCTCCATATTCTTTAGCATCAGATGCCTGATGATCAACCAGTAGACATCTAATTTTAAAAGGTAAGAAACTAGTTCCAAGGATTAGGCTGAAGGCACTACAGCAAATGATAGGATTATGACCAAAATTTTAAGAGTCCTACAGTTTAATCATAAAAACAGAAGATGCATGCATTGTCATCTCCATCTCTGTATTTGTTTCTGAATGTACCACATATAACTAATAGAAAAACAATTGACAATCAATACGAAGAGGTGAAAATAGGCTAGGGTGAGGAATTACATTCTCCAAAAGCAATTAATGCATCTCCAAACATCCAAATCAAAAACTTAGGATGAGAACTTTCAAGAAGATGCAAAGAAAATCAAGATAAAATACACACGAGAACCCCCACACCTCTTTTCCTGGAGTACGCTTCCTCTTTGAACTTTCCTTGGGAGTCTCATGGGATTTTTCATCACCTCCGCCAGCTTTCATGGCGGACTTTGGTGAAGCAGCAGCTTCCTACACAATGTCAAACCAACTTCACCATTTTTTAAATAGAGAAGACCGAGCACCACAAGAAACAGAGAGAATATTCTAGTTGAAAAAAAAGTTTGTTGTCATCACTTACAGTGGATTTTCTTAAATCCTTTTCAGAGGCCACTTTTACTCTTGCAACCCCTTTCTTATCCCCTGAACGCTTTGTGGAAGATCCATCCTCAGTATCGGTGCCCACAGAAACCTTCCTAGAAGAATTCTTTAGTGATTTTGCCTCTACATCACTTGTAGCAGCATTTTCCTTCCGCGATATTTTTAGGGTAATTCCAGTTTTAACATCGTCAGATGATCCCAGGGATGTATTTCTTCCTGTGCTCGTATGTGGTTTTACTTCCTTATCACTAGTTGCTTCATTTTTAGATATGTCAGCAGCATGACCCATGACCTCCTTAGCTAATTCTTGTTTCTTCCGCCGTCCACCTTTTCTGGGACGACTCTCATCAGGTTGACCTTCATTTTGGGATAGGGAAGCAACACTCATGGATTCGTCTCCAGCAGGTTTTGGTGAAGAAGGGTTAGCGGCAGTTTCCTTTTCACTTTCTGAAGGCGAATATTCCACCGGTGAATTGTCGTGGGGTGAGTCAGGAATTGTTTGGGAACCGTCAGGAGTTGCATTTGATCTTGTACTTGAAACAGGTTTCCTTCCTCTTCCCTTCTTCTTTTTTCCCAGCTTGCTTTCCTTCTTAGCTACATTTGCACTATTCAACTTGACTATGTTGTCATTGCTTAATGCTTTAGTGACTTTAGGCGGACTACCATGACGAGCATCCTCTGGCTTTCTATTGGAGACAGAGTCCAATTCTGCCTTTTGCGTGGCACCATTACCGATCACTGATTTTGGAGATCTTGCAGCAGCAGGACTGTCTTGATGAGAAGCTTTTTCTTTATTCACCTAATCATGTATAGGTTCAAAAGATGCTCATAATTTATTTTCTTTCGCAGTTTAGCTGGATATACTGAAACAGCAGAAAATGACACTCAATAACATAACAAAGTTGGCATTCATCAATCTTTCCCTCCCTCCCTCCACAGACACTATTAAACACCAGATTAGACAAATTTCACCCACCAAACTCAACCTTAGGATAGGCTTTTTCAACCTGCTATCATAAGATAATGAAAAACCATGGGATAATAATTGCACTAATGCTCCTCTGCAAACAGCTTCTAGATGGTACATACTTAGATACAATAAGTCCAATCAATCAGGAACTCCTATCCCAGGACATAATGTACAGAGAATATGCACTGTTTATACTTTACGTTCAAGTACTATTAGCAATAGTCATAAATACAAAGAATTAGATTCGGAGTTGATATATAATAGAGATAAGAGGGCGAGTGACCTGGGGCAAACCTTATGTTCACTTGCAGCGTGGTTGTTATTCCCTTCAACTGCAGCACTTGCCTCTTGATATATTGAAGTAATTACATTAGTGTATTCATCTATAGAAGTTCCAAGGGCTTTCAATGCCTGGCAAAAGTAAGGCTGCAGCTTGGATGCACAGTTCTTTAGTACCGTCTCTCCCAATTTCCTAGCAATAGGTAGAACTTCCTGAAAGAAAGGGAAAAAAAAAAAAAACAAAAATACAGAATCAGATGAAGAGGAAAAACAATATGCATAGCGTTCTCTATATTAGGGACAATCAACCTTGTTATCACTCTTTACGCTATCTAAGACAGGCGAGAGCAGTTCTGGAGAAACATCTTCACTTTCATCGATGATGAGGGTCATGATTGTTTCCATTGATTGGAAGATATGTTCCGGGTGGTGGTCCCTGACAATTGTCCATCAGAAACCATTAACACAAACTACATAAAAACACATGCATAGCATCATACGCTGAAGAAAACTGCATTTAGCTTTCACAATGTCTGCAAATTCAAAAATAAATGAACTCCATAGTTGCAAGTACTTTCACATAGATAACAAGTCATTCAGAATTCTCATTATCTATAGAAACGTGCTCACATTGATGCGTGAAGTCACAAAGAGAGACCCTAAATAATGACCAATTCAAACTAGAAAAAGCAAAAACACTGCACATCTCTAGGTAGGTCAGAAACATTGTGACCGTCAGTTTAAAAGGTCAAATCATAAAATGTAAATGCAAATCTCCACCATTATTTTCAACTAAAAGGTATTTTAAAATTAGCAGTGAACAAAAAGGGGTATTCCCATTGTCGTTCTTACTTTCTTGATAAGACAGAAATGAAAAGAATGACTCCATCGAGAACGGAGAAGGAAACTTAAAGATAGGAAGAGCAGCCACTATTGTTCCTAAGCTTTCGTTGGACAAAACCCCTTTCTCGAACTATCCAAAATGATAAAAGAACACTCTAATTACCCCCCCCCCCCCCCAAAAAAAAAAAAAAATCACATGCATCATGATCTAATAGGGAGCACCAGAATCAATCCAAGTCTTTAGATGTCATTCACAAAATGGCACATCTAGAAGTGTCATTTTCTTAAAATAAGAGCTCCCCCCCCCCCCCTCCCCCCCCAACCCACCCAAAAAAAAAAAACAACAATATCATTCTGCAACTACATCTTGCACCGACGAAGCACGTCCACGATATCAAACAACAATATCACTCTGCAACTAATTTATCTGATAATGAAAAGTTCAAAAACCGATAGGAAGAACAACAACCAGCTTAAAAAGTAACATTTCAATGAATAAGAAAAATAAATGAGTATTCCTTATCAAGAAAATCAATCAACTGAGTATTGATTATACCTTATTGAGTTAAGAAGATGCTGGAACATTTCGACAACCATAGCATCACATTCGAGATCCAACATCACAACACACGATCTGACTTTGGCAACGGTTTCAAGGATCGAGGCTCTCCTTGTGTAAGATCTGCTAGACTCGTCATACAAATTCTCAAAAGAGGATACAATCAACTGAAAAACTTCCTGCATAAGAGCATTGTGCAAAAGACGAAACCATTATAAACACAGAGGAAGTATAATAGATTGTACTAGAATTCACGATTGAAGAAGCCCATAACATAAATTCAACAGGTTCAAGCTACCACCTTCATTAGATCATCATCATAGGGAGCTTCAGGAGCAGTAATTCTGGTAATTTCACTGATGCATGAGGCAATTGCAACTCTAACATCAGCATCAGAATGCCTAAAAAGCTGATCAGCTACTAATGCCTTCAGGGATGGAGAAAGAGCATCTTGCATAGATGTGGTTGGCGATTGTTCCACTCTTGATAAATAATTTTCAAGCTCCTAAATTCATTAAGGAGACAAACAAAGTTAACAACAATTTTAGAGATATTCATAGAGAAAATACTTGGGAAGTTCAAGATCCCAAAGCATTGATATGCAGTCATCAATTTCAATGAAAATGCTAGTTCTCGAGATGCTAAATGAATTAACTAAATTCACAGGGAATTATCATGGACATTTTAATGAACCTAAACTCTCTCCAATATATCCATACTTATGCTAGAGAATTTCTGCTTACGCAATAATTCTTGCCCTGCGCCGATTAGTAGCATTTTTGGTGCATCTCTGATATTGGTTTACAGGAGATCCAAACATTCAAACTCAATTTGACTATAGATGGCTGTGAACAATGGTCACAGAAACTGCTTATTGAGGGGAAATGTCATGCTTTGAAACCAATCTTTGATTTTTCCCAATTTTCTTCACATACAACCATACCCATATTGTGACAATAAGCAGTATGGGCTTCCATTTTTGACGTGTTACTTTCTGGTTCATCCAATAACAAAGTAGTTATGCACCACCATTTCTAGATCAAGCATTGATGCTAAGAAGCAAGCATTCATTAAGCCTTATAGGAGAATGCTTCTTATTTAAAGTAGAAACATCTCTCCACTCTAGATTCCAACATCCACGCGTCACTGACAACGCGAACTCCTTTCAACATTATCAAAGCAGTAAGCATTTCTAAGGACTACATGCCACTAAATTCGACACAACAAGTCATACATGTTATAGTGTCTCACAACACCCATTACTTCTTGACTGATTCAAACTATTCTGTTATAATGCATTTGCAGTCTAGAGGAAAATGCATATGTATTTTGGACATTGATTAGAGCAGAACAGACATGTGTGCATTCTCATATTGCACAAATCACCTGATCAAAGAAAAATATGCTGATCCCAACAAAGAAATTCGTAACAATAGCTACCCGACAATAATGTAATGAACACAGACTGTGAGCCATAAAGACAGCTCATTTTATGTTATACTCACAATTTTGGACACTCAACGCTTCATAAGAGTTTCGACATCAATGCAGATTTAACCAATGCCTGACAAATTTTTGTACCCTCACTTTTGAATCTCAAAGTATCAATTGGATATAGCTTTAAGCAAAAATCATGATCCCTAAACCTTAGCCGCACACAACAATGTATTGGTTTAAGAGAAAATCAGCATTCTCAATCATTTCCAGTTATAACTAAACAATATAACAAAGCGAATTTTCGCATTCCAGATCTGAACTAAAGATTGACCGTCCCCAGTTTCTATCTACAATGAATGAAAAGCAATGACCGATGGTCCAAGGAAGAAGTTCACACACTTCAATTTCAGACATGACGCAAATGACAAATTTTAAATGAGCAAGCATCGGCAACTCAAATCCTGAGAAGCAAATAAATGCAATCGACAGGCTGAGGATGTCCCAGTTCCCTCTTCCATACAAAGTCATCTCCTACAGAATCGACCTCCATATCTTGCGCCTTCAACCATCAGCATTAAGAGGAAATCCTCGCTGAACACATGACTCTGATGCTGATTATATCCTCGGGAGCACCAATATCCATTCAGCAGAACCAATGCACTTAAAACAAATTCGAATCCCATTAAACCAATTCTTCCACAAGTTACCACCTTCCACTCCCAACATACATCCTCCGATGCACAAGCTCCAATCTTTTTTCCTAATGCACGCAGATACACAGGTTTTACGCTGGAATTCTCAAGCGACGAGCGACCAATTGCATAAAAATGAAAACCCTCTCTACTCGATCAACTAGAGAACTGCGAGGCGCTCTCGTCAAGGAAGCAATTTACGATCGACACAACCGGATGCCACTTCCACTTAGCATGACCGAAACAGAGTACCGAACCCATTAAACTTAAACGTACGAAAAAGGCATGCAAAGAACTCAACCCAATCTCAAAACCCAGATAGGAAAACAGACACCCCACGAAATCCTCACAGACCCCTCACCGCAGACAACCGAAAAAAACGGAACTTTTCACCTGAAAAAGGAAAAAAGACGAAACCAAACCAAACCAAACCAAAAATTCACTCGCCTCGAGAAGCGGCATGAGTTCATCAACCGAAGACGGGGGCTCCAGGAGCTTAGTCCCCGCACTCGCGAGCTGCTCCTCCAGCTCCTTATCCGACATCTCGCCCCGCGACTCCGTATCCCCCAGATCTCGCAAAAGCTTCACTCACCCACCACTCAGCATGGGAAGGAGAAGCAGCACGAGGGAAAAAGGCAGCAAATTTCACCGGGAAGAGTGGAGGGGCAGGGAGGAGGGACTAGGGTTCTTGTTCTTCCTCGAGAGAAAAAGGGTGGACTTCCTCGGACTGGGAAAAACGGGCAGACGACAGAATCAACTGAGGCGGACGAAGAACCTATAAAGGGTACCCGGGAAGCGAAGCAGGGGAGGAGGAAGAGGAAGAGGAGGAGGAGGGAGTGATTAGGATGTCGGGTGTCTGCTCCACGACCACCAGCACGGCCCCCCTTTCGATTTTCTCGGAGGATTTTTGGTTTTTTCTCGCTTTCGATTTCGCCTTTTGAAAGGGGGGAAGCGAGAATCCGGTGGGGGAGCGAAGGGGGACGGACTTGGCGGGGATTTATGGAATGGAGTTGAATCTGGAGGCTCACACCCGCCCCATTTCAAAATTTAACGTGAGGGAACCAAAGACTTCTCTCCTCCTCCAACGCTCCTCTCGTCACGCGAGTGGGGGACTATATGTGGCAAAGGCTCTGCGCCCTCGTTCGTGCCACCCATGTCATGCCACCCATGTCGCCATCCGGACCTCCTTCGTTATGATACATCGAAATATAAAAGAATTTCCTTTTTTTCGTTCGTAACCGTCGAATTACCAATGAATGGATCTCGACCGTTACGTGAAAGTTTTCCAAAGTTTTCACGTGCTATGACGGAGAATAGCCATTGATGATAATGCGGATCGTGTGAGGAAGGAGCATTGTGTGGAGCCAGCTAAAGGAGGGAAAAAAATTAGAAGAGAAATGATACGTGGTCTCGTTACATATGTTATATGATAGGAAATGGAAAAAAAGTTAAAGACTTGCCAAGATTGGTCTATGAAATGTATTGATTCAATGAATGATGCGTTATGGTGTCATCGGTTATTGAATATGACTTGCTTGTTTTAAAAGGTCCACTTACGTGTTCGGGATATTTAATATGTTAATTTTGTAAAGTGTTGACATTGCCTTTTTAAAAGGTCACGGAGATTAATACGTTCAACAAAGCACAGATTTGTGGATATCTTTACTTAATGTTTGCTCACCCAACAACACTATTTAAATGTTTATACATAAGAGGTTGGGCTAGATATGGCTATCCACCAAAATTTTCAAACTTGTATAGTCGTGTCATGCTAATCCAAAACTATTTTTCATATCATAATAAAAACCTTCAAATCAGTACATATGTGTTGCATTCACACCAAACTAATTTTCACATCATAAAAAATTTCAAATTAGTATACTCACGACACATTTATGCAAAGCAAATTTTAATACCTTAAAAAATCGCAAACTAGTAAACTAACTCTCCATTAATTTTCATCTAATATCCCGCTGAAAATACTAGTCCATTTTCTTCATACTTAACTCCACTAGTCCAATAAAAAAAAAAAAAAACTCCACTAGTATATGTCATTTAGGAGACCCATTTATATTGGACTTCCGTGCTAGATTCATGTCACCAAACAATTATGCAAGATGTTTGCCATATGCGTGTTTTCATGCAAGTGATATTACATGGATGTTGGACCAAAGCTTAATGAAGAATAAATTTGCCATCAATGTACCGGTTTAAAGTTTGTAGGATACAATAATTTATTTCACATCATTAGTCATCACTAGGGTTGTTTGTTATATGTGTTTCCTCATATAAAACTTAACTGATAATAAATTTGTCGCAAATATACCGATTTAAAACTTTTTTGAGATATGGAAATTAATTTCACATCACTAGCCAATCACACACGTTATTTGCTGTATGTAAGACACAAGCTAATTAATAATAGATTTGTCACAAGTATATCTAGTCGAAATTCTATAGGAGATTTTCACGTGACCAGCTAATCATCATAATTGCTTGTCACATGGAGATATTGAATATAGGCTAATATATAGTAGATTTATCATTAATATACCAGCTTGAGATTTTTTGGGATACAAAAGTTTATTTGGTATAAATGTGGCACAATGAACTAGTTTAACACGAAAGTTAATGTGAAATAAATACAACATGAGTATCTTAACTTAGAATTATTTATCGTGTTAACCCATCGTCCAAGCTCCGCTCGTTTCATAAATAATAAATGATTTAGAAAATATTTTCACATTATTTTTATTACTAACAAAATAAACGGAGCTCCCGATTGGGCCCAATTTTCCTGGAAAATCATAGCAAAGAGCAGACGACCCGTCATTTTGACCAAAAAGACTCGAATCCCAGGGGAGCAACATAACTCCCTCCTCTGGCATCCCTCCACGTCATCCACCCCCCCACGCGTACGCCTCCCATTGGCTCCCTCAACGTCACCACTCCTCTCTCTCCCCTCGCCCGTCGTCCTCTTCAATCCTCCCCGCTCTGCATTCTCCGCACCGCCAGAAAAATCCCCCCACGCCATTCCCGATCGCCGCTCCAAACCCTAACAATCTCCGGCCCTCGAAATCGCCGCCGGAGCCTCCCCCCGCCGCCGGCCGTTTCGCTCTGGGATCGAACCGTGGCTCCTCCGGGTGCTCCGACAGTCTCCCGCAGAAGACCCAACCCCCAGTCTTCTCCCGCCGCCCCGCCGTCGTCGTCGTCGTCGTCGTCGGCCGCCGCGACTCCGACCAGGATCATCTACCGGGAGTCCAGGCAGAAGGTGGGCTTCCCGTTTTGGCAGCAGAACTGGTTCATCGTCCTGCTGTTCGTGATGGCGATCGGGTTCTTCGGCCTCGCCCTGTTCCTCTTCCTCGGGCTCGACTTCGACGAGGCCTCGCCCTCCCCTACCTACGCCGCTACGTCGGACGGCGTCGAGGTAATGATTCCCCCCCGGATCGTCGATCGGTGGGAGGCCCAGCGCGACCGGCCGTTTTTCTCGTTTCTGGGCTTTGGGGGTTTCCATCGAAGTGAAAGTTTAGATCTTGATATGTTCGAGAAATGTGAAATAGTTTGTGCTGTCGGGATTTTGGCTGCTATACTTGAATGACGATTCGTATTAACTCCTATGTTATTCGCGTCCTGTGGAAGGTGCAACAGGATCGAAATTGCCCGGGAAATGTAGAGGAACAGGCATAGATTAAAGGGGATGCATTGAATTTTATCTAGTTAGTTTCCTGATGGGGGTAGTTCTAGCTTTCTGTGGTGGTTGAAATTTTTTTCTTGTTTTGGATCTTAATCACGGGAAGTTTTCTATTTTCTTTTTTCCATTCCATGAACGGAGAGGAGAGAAATCAGCAAGTAAAGTGTTACTCTGATGCTTATTTTGTTGGTTTTCAAATGGGTGGGTTAGGCTATAGGGAGAGGCTGACTGGGGATCCAAATTTTTGTGGAATCAACTTTGTTTTGGATTTGGTTTGCTGATCCTAAGTGTTTGGCAGATAACATATGGGACGGTTCTCAAGCTAATGCACGAGAAGACGAAATTCCGGCTTCACTCCCATGATGTACCTTATGGTTCCGGCAGTGGGCAACAGTCTGTCACTGGGTTTTCTGGTGCTGATGATGCCAACAGCTACTGGGTAGACCAATCTTTCTGTTTGTTTGACAGTTGATTATGTTCTTTCGCATGCGTAATTTGAGTGATGGCATGATCCATCCCTTGTGCAGATTGTTAGGCCTCAGCCAGGTACCTCAGCTAAACAAGGAAATCGAATCAAAAGTGGGACCATCATTAAGTTGCAACACATGAGGACTAGAAAGTGGTTGCACAGCCACTTGCATGCATCTCCAATAACAGGGAACCTAGAGGTCAGTGCTTATTTTTGCCCTTGAAGAAGCTCTCTAGATTCCTGTTATAAAATAAAATAAAATAAAATAAAAATAAAAAGGAGCAGCTTGCTGTTTATGGCATCGTTCTATCTTGTGTTCGTATTCAAGTGAAGTTTTCTCCTGCAAATCTTATTCACGCTATAGAATGTGCTGATCCTTGCATGGTAGCTAAGGGAACTAGCTTGAAGGGGCTTTTTTGCTTAGGTATATAGAGAATTATTTTCTTTCAACAACCTTCTGGTGGTCGTTCTAGTTTGATGATAAGTGCTGTTCAATTCTTTGAAGGTCGTATTCAAGTTGTCTAAGGGACTTAATTACAATTTATCTCTAGGAATGTTCGTTAAGAAAGTAGCATTGTTAGCGAGAGTTTTGCTCAAAGTTATTCATGATCTGTCTGAACCTTGGCCATAATTTGGATGAACAGCTGTTTAAATAAATAAGGCTGCATTTCATTTTTTCATGCTCACCTTTTACTGGTTTTTATATTTTGGAGATTTTTTTTTATGAAAAATAGATCACACTGTTTTTGCTTTTATTTTGCCAATTATAACTGACCATGTGGAGTTAATTCATGTACCCTGACATGGTGAAACTGGCGGTCATGGGGTTTCTTTTAATGAGAAGTTTTCTGGTTGGTGTAGGTCAGTTGCTTTGGAGGAGATACTGAATCTGATACTGGAGATTATTGGAGGTAAGACCAAGTAGGAATACTTGGTTTTTCTATGGCCTTCATGTGCTTAGGATTTTTAAATGACAGACATCTTCTGCAGGCTTATGATTGAAGGTTCTGGGAAAACTTGGAGGCAAGAACAGAGGATTCGACTCCAACATGTGGATACTGGTGGCTTTTTACACAGTCATGACAAGAAATACCAGCGTATCGCTGGGGGCCAGCAGGAGGTAAGAGCAGAACTGCATTTTTTCCCTTATTTCATATTCTTCCATGTTGCATGATGGAAACCGAGACATCTCACAACATATGGAATGGGACACAGAAATACTTAATATAAAAGAATGATTCAAGTGTGCTGCTTTCCTGGCTTGTAGGTCAATATTACATGTCTCAATAGAAGTATTGTGTAGTCACCCGTCTTTCAAAAGTTCAACCTATTCACAAATGTATTCACCCCTCCTGCATGCTTGCTTGAGATGGACATATTGACTGTTTTGAAGTTTACTTTCATATGGGATGCTCTCTTTCTATAAAATGATCATGAGCATCATCGGTTCGTTTCTGCAGGTATGCGGTATCCGAGAAAAGCGGCCTGACAATATTTGGTTGGCAGCAGAAGGTGTTTATCTTCCGATTGCAGAAAGCAAATAGACCACTGCCTTCAAGTCGACGCATATGGTAGGATCTCACTTTAGTCATGCGTTGACATCTTAGGAATAGGTGGAACGGCTTAGACTTGTGCCGGTACCCTGGCCGGTGCCTTCCTTCTATATTAGTAATTGTAGAAACTTGAGCTCCTTAAATGAAGAACTTCTCGATGTATACTTGAATTACACTATCATCGATTTTGGTCAATGCATGTAATCCTTGTTTGTCATGGCTCATATTTTCGCTCTATAAGCAAATGGAAGAGAAGCTATGGTGCCTGGTGTTTGTGTTTGGCGACAGGCAACAAAGTAATGGCAGGCCATGGGCCATTTTGGGCCTTCATTATTTCACTCAACTGGACCTCTGTTGTTCATGAGGGGACGTAGAAGAGGTCTAAAACGCTGTTCGGAAACACTCTTATAAGGCGAGGACGAGCTTGTCATCGTTTGGGTTTTGACACTTTCCGCTGTACGAGGATGCCAATTTTCTCAGTAACTTTTTCTTGGGTCTTTGAAATCCATGCCGACTCCGTCTTAATTAACCAAAATCCTAAATGATTCTATAACTCAGCCTAAGCTTGATCTCGGCCTGCTTCCTTTGCCAGAAAAAAATTACGGAAACGGAATTTTTATGGCTATATTTGATGGTCATGACAAAGTAAATTTAATCTTATTTGGTGTTTAGTTTCTGTGCAAAATTGGATCAAGCGGGATAAACGAAGCTATGCCTTAGACTGAAAAAAATCCATGTGGTTGTTAGTATAAAAGTGTGGGAAAATTTTAAATAAAGATTCGAAGTGAAACAATTTTTTTAAATAAGAATTCAAAGTGAAATTTGTGTTATATAAGGATCCGAAATGGATCAATTGTTTCAAATAAGGACCCGAAGTGAATTTTGTGTCAAATAAGGATATTGAGTGATCAAGTTAATATCTATTGAGAACCTTAGCTCATCGGCAGACATTTTCCGACGATTACGATATGGGCAATTTTATCAGAAATTTGTGATTGGAAAAAAAGGAAAAATTGCAGCAATATGCTAAAGAGCACAGAGATGCTGCCCTCATGCGGGAAGTTAGGAAGCTTTTGAAGAAGAGTAACTTGCCATCGCAACCCAGCACGATCGATATTGTCTTCAGTCTTCAGGTTCACTTCCGTGCTGTTTATCCTGTTTTCATGTTGTTTATCTTGAGAAGGAGTTATCATGTGGTAAGCCATTATTGCACTTAATTGTGTGAAATGTAATGCATGGTTATCGAGCAATTTATCCAATTTATTAGTGTCTTTTATATATGATTTAATCAACTTGTTTTTATATTAATCATTGTCTGCATTGCTACTCAATCTAATAGTTTACTCATGTTATTTGATATCATTTTTTCATGGAAAAATTTTGCAGCATTTGTAACGATACAGACCATTGGGGGTTGCTCACAAAGTATTGGAAGAGATTTGTCAAGGTGGCGTGAAATTGCGTAAAGCTGCATTTGACCTCTAGATGGAGTTTGCTGCAAAAGTAGGTGAGAAACACTGTCTCCCTTTGCTGCTCTCATTCTCAATTTTTGATTTCCATTTCTTCCCACAAGTAGTTTTCAGGTCCCGCCACTTACTACAAAAGATGGGATGTGCTTGAATATATTCTTCTTTGGCCATTTTTTCCTTTCTAGAGATTTATGCGATGGACAGGTATGAAATCTTCTATGAAAGGTAATCTAGTATCCTGCAGCTTATCAAAGGTATCCTTCTTCCGAAAATGAAACAAAAAAGAAAAGAAAAAGAGAACCTGTTGGAACTTGTCGAAGGATAGGTTTAGGGTCTAGTTGTAGGTTCTGATGGTAGATTCAAGTTCCAAAGTTCCATAGGTTCCAGGTTCGTAAGGAACTGGGACCGCTTAGGGCTCGGGAGGTGGCCACGAAGAGACTAAAAAGTCTCCCTTTTCTTCACCCAGTCTCAGTGGACACAACCGCCTGCAAATATCAGTTTCAATCGTCAAATCGACAAGAAGAGAGACAACATAACCCGTTACTAAGAGGCCCCACCGCAAAGCATCACCTCGATTTTCTGGGAGCTCGATTTTCGGGGAGTTCTTTCTGGGAGTTGGAGAACGCTGCAGCCATATCACAAATTAGTTAATAATTTTTAAGTTGACTTTGGAGTTGCAATCTTCTATCAATGAAATTCTTGATTAGTTTCCAATTAGTTTCCGAATTTTAATGAATATGGATAATATTTCTTTTGATATGATTTCTTTGCTTGATTTTGCTCAAAGAAAACCCATATATATTTGTTTGGGCTCTTGTATTCCATGTCAAATTACGTATTTTATTTATTCCGAATTAATAAAAAAAAATTGTTTTAGTATGAATTAGGTTGCATTTCTTAGAAAAGATTTGGGCAATTTTTATTTCGAATTTTATAAAAAGGAAAAAGTAAACATAAAAAATGTCTTGCCATCTAGGTCCTCCCACAGGTCCTCCCACGTCATTTAGTCATTTAGGATCTGATATGAGGATTTAGAAGTGGCACATTAGAATTTAGCACTTTCTCGTTAGTAGATTAGATTATATAATTAATTTGGTATGGCTATCTTATTAAATTCTCATAGTGCATGCAAATTAGCATCCAATAAGTGAAAATCCAACAAATGAAAGATTGTGAAATCATGTACACAATGATATTCTAGCTAAGTAGAGATTGATTGCTTTAGGATAAGTATTTGTTAACAATTTATTTAAAGTATAGGTAATGGTTGGCCACATGCATCAAAAAAATTATTTTAGATAAAAGAGAAAAGGTACCACATTTACCACGAGGAATGGTTTAAAATCATTCAAAATGAATGCAAGGTGGCTTTAAAACATTTTTTTTAGATAAAAAGAGACATAGCTAAATCCCAGTCTAATCATAAGTTTTTTTTTTTTTGAGATAAAAGAGAAAAACCTATTGAAAAAAGGGCTGGGGGAAAAATGTAGTGTATTCTCATGAATAATTCAAAATTAAAGTGCCAATTGGTAAATTGGTATGAATTGGGCAAAATTGAAGCTAAGTCTAGTTATTTGTGTAAGAGAGTGGGTGTTATTTCTATACCAAATTCTATACGAAATGAATTAAGATGCCTATTTTATTTTTTTATGGGCAATCCTAGGATACTTTTGAAGTGGTGATTTTATTATTTGCCAAAATATAAAGAAATAAAAATAAAACTAAATTGCTAACACTTAAGTCATAATGAAATTAGCTAGAAATTCTCGTCTCTCATCTATGGCCGGCCTAGAGAAGGGCGGAAGAAAGAGCAACCATCGGACGATTTGGTTGGAAATGAGCAAGCTGTCCTTGCCACTTGCCACTTGCCACAACGTGTGGAGAGAGAAAAGGAGATACGGAAGTACGGAAGTGGAAGGCGAGGATCCACGTGGCGGCACCCTGGACTCGCTGGCTGGCTCGGAGATCTTAAGAAGAAGCCATCCACGCGGCCACGCGTCAGCAACAGAGTTCCCTCCGTCGAGCTTGGTCTCCTCCCTTCTCTTGCCTCTCGGTCTCCTCTCTCCTTTTCAACTCGCACAAAGCGTCTCTGCCTCTCTCCCTCCTCCGACGCTCTCCCCTCTCTCTCTCTCTCTCTCTCTCTGCACTCTTCCCTCTCAGCAGAGTTCCCTTCCCTTCGACCATATCTCCTCTCGCCTCTCCGTCTCCTCCGTTTTCTCGCCCCTCGGTCTCCTCTCTCCTCTCAACTCGCCTCTCTCTCTCTCTCTCTCTCTCTCTCTCTCTCTCTCTCTGTGCACTCTTCCTGACAAGCTCATGCTTCCCAAATAGTGTTCCCTCCCTACTCTCCACTTGCCGGGGCTGTTCTTGTAGACTCGTCTTGGTCCGTATGTCTTGCAGCCCTGGCTACGGATTTATAATGTCCATGATGTGCATCTCCGATTTGATTGGTGTTGGACAACTCAGGTTCTTGTGGGTTTAGATTTAACTACTTGTACAATCGGCCTACATCCATAAGGTTGTTAAATGAATGAGCTCCCGAAGAAATTGCTTATTTATGTCACATTTTCATGAATTTATGAACTTATTACGACCTTAGATGAATTTTATTACCAGATTTAAAGTTTTAATTTATCATGTCAATATTGCATATTCATTTCTTGTCCTTTACCTATAATTAATTTGTTGAGAAAAGTAACCCATAACTCATAAGCTGAAAAAAAAAAAAAAAACAACATTACATCACCTCTTGTTTGCTCTTGATAGCAAGATCCACTCACTAAGAACTTAACATTAAGCTGTTAAGGGGAAGAAGTGTCAACCCTGAAGGGCTAGGATTATTCCGGTTAATTGTTTTTTACCCTTTAGCTAAGATTGAATGAATTCTCTAATACAAATTGACAAGAGATCTTGGAGCTTGTGATTTTCGAAGTTGCATGGTGGTCAAAAACTCTTTTGGGCTGCACTAAGACTGGACCACTGAGGAGTAAGCAATGATCTTCTTATATCCCTTACCTTACCTTTATTGCCCATCTCAGCGTCAGCTCAAAACATGTTCATCATGTGGCCAAGCGAAGAGCACTTGTGTGAAGCAGCCTAGCATCACTTTAGATATTTTTATTAGATTTTCTTTTTATTAATTATATTAAATATAATTAAAGGGGAACTACTAACTAGTTGCTCCAATGAAGGAACTTTCTTTTTTTCATTATGCACGTAGAGGGTTAATCTCTGTTTTTGCCGCTAGATCCCCCTTTGTAGAATAGAAGTTGAAAGTGTTCCTGGCCTTGACTTCTTTTCCTGGCCTCGACTTCTTTTAAGGATTCTAGTCCGATCCTTGTGTGAGCAGCGACTTCTTAAACATGACTAGTATGTCTAGATCTGGGAATTTGAAAATGATGAGAACAGTTCACTATTATGGTTCACTTTGAAAGAAACTAAATCTAGGCAGGAGGTGAACTCCTCCAGCCTAAGCTAGTTTTAGATCTTTAGATTTTGAGCTGAGCAATGTTTATTACATGAGTTCCCTTTTGCTTTTGCTTTCTCTATTAACACAGTATTAACACAGTTAGGCCTTGATTTTAACTTTATGATTTAATATTTCTATAAGATATGATATACGATATGGATATGAATATAGATAGTCAAAGGAATTATCATAAACACACTCGTTAAAGTCTTCCTCAAGGTCTTCCTCAGTCGCAATACCATCTCCCCCATCTCCCCCTCCCCATTGCCTTCCCTCCTCCAACTTTTGCTCAGCCGAACCTCTCACCACCACCACATTATATTCTACCTTTTCACCCTCCTCCTATTCTTTTAATAATTTATCACAACTCCCACGTACCTTTTGAGGCTCTGGGCCATGGAGGCCATAGAAACTAGTTACGGTCATAGCATAGGTCGAGGTTGAGTGATCTCAAGTTTCCAACTCACTCACTTTCCCTTATTGGTCTAGGTCCATCTAAGGGACAATTTTTTGAAGCTCACAGGGTTAATTCACACCCTAAGCAACAATCTAGTTCTTTTGTCCAATGTTCTCCACTTAGAAATGAGTGGAAAATGGAGACGAAAAGGAACAATAAGGAGACTAAATGGAACAGACGAGAGGCTAAAGCTGAGAAGAGATACTACCCACTCCAGCGCTAAAAGGAAAAGGCAAAAGAGAAGAGGAGACTGAGGAATAGGAAGAAAAGAGCGGCCTAAGCTCAAGCTCGAGGTAAGCATACTGACTCTAAGCATCATGACTCTGATAAGAATATTTGAATATGCAAATTAGGGACATATTGTCAAAGAGGAGTAGTATCAAATCTTTCCAAAATTTAGTGAGATTGCATCTTAGCTGTTCAATATGAAACTTATGCAAGGCATGTTATGTAGATGGGTTTGCCAATGCTGGAAACTGCGTATGTGACCTGAACTTGCTACCCTCCTCCTATGAAGATGCAACTGAAAATGCAACTGAAGATGCAAATGCGACGTCAATGTTGAAAGGTCTTCTTGATTTTGCCCCAATTACCCCAAAAAAGGTTCTCAGGGCAGAAAAGAAAGTTACTTCTCAAATGGGCAACACATGTGCTTATGAAAGGATTGAGCATTGACCTGACCGAGATAGACAGATATGCCACCGAGAGGCTTAGACCTGAGATGGATATACGATATGGATATGGATATGGATATGGATGGTCAAAGTAATTATCGTAAACACACCCGTCAAGGTCTTTCTCAGCCGCGATACCATCTTAACCATCTCCCCCTCTCAACTGCCTTCCTTCCTCCAATTTTTGCTTAGCCAAACCTCTCACCACCACCACCACCACCACCACCACCTTATATTCTACCACCTTATATTTCTGCATTTTCACCCTCCTTATATTCCTCTAATAATTTATCACAACTCCCATGTACCTTTTGAGGCTCTAGGCCATGGAGGCCATTGAAACTGGTTGTGGTCACAGCATAGGTTGAGGTCGAGTGGTCTCGAGTTTCCAACTCCCTTACTTCCCCTTATTGCTCCAGGTCCATCTAAGGGACAATTTTTTTCAAGCTCACAGGGTTAATTCACACCTGGGCAGTAGCCTAGTTCTTCTGTCCAATGTCCTCCATTTGCAATGAGAAAGGAGTGGAAAATGGAGATGAAAAGAAACGATAAGGAGACCAAAACGAATAGACAAGAGGCCAAAGCTGAGAAGAGATACTATTCCCTCGAGCGCCAAAAGAAAAAAGGTAAAAGAGAAGAGGAAGCTAAGGAATAGGAAGAAAAGAGCAGCCCAAGCTCAAGCCCGAGGTAAGCATCCTAACTCTAATAAGAATATTTGAATGTGCAAATTATGAACATATTGTCAAAGAGGAGCAGTGTCAAACCTTCCAAAAACATAGTGAAATTGCATCTTGGCTGCTCAATATGAAACTTATGCAAGGCATGTCATGCAGATGGGTTTGCCAATGTTGGAAACCGCGTATGTGACCTAAACTTGCTACCCTCCTCCCCTGAAGATGCAACTGAAAATACAACTGAAGATGCAGATGCAATGTCAATGTTGAAAGGTCCTCTTGATTTCGCCCCAATTACCCCAGCAAAGGTTCTCAGGGCAGAAAAAACAAAGTTACTTCTCAAATGGGCAACACATGTGCTTATGAAAGGATTGAGCATGACCTAGTCGAGGTGGATAGATATTTCACCGAGAAGCTTAGACCTGAGATGGATATACGATATGGATATGCATATGGATATGGATGGTCAAAGGAATTATCGTAAACACACCTGTCAAGGTCTTCCTCAATGTCTTCCTCAAGGTCTTCCTCAGCCGCAATACCATCTCAACCATCTCCCTCTCTCCACTGCCTTTCCGCCTCAAACTTTTGTTCAGCCAAACCTCTCACCACCACCACCATCTTATATTCTACCTTTTCACCCTCCTCCTATTCCTCTAATAATTTATCACAATTCCTATGTACCTTTTGAGGCTCTAGGCCATGGAGACCATGGAAACTAGTCGTGGTCATAGAACAAGTCGAGGTCGAGTGGTCTCGAGTTTCCAATTCCCTCACTTCCCCTTATTGGTCCTGGTCCATCTAAGGGACAATTTTTTCAAGCTTATAGGGTCAATTCACACCCTAGGCAACAACCTAGTTCTTCTGTCCAATGTCCTCCACTTGTAATGAAAAAGTAGTGGAAAATTGAGACGAAAAGGAACAATAAGGAAACCAAAAGGAATAGACGAGAGACCAAAGCTGAAAAGAGATACTACTCGTTCCAGCGCCAAAAGGAAAAGGCAAAAGAGAAGGGAGGCTAAGGAATATGAAGAAAAGAGTGGCTCAAGCTCATGCCTGAGGTAAGCATCCTAACTCTAAGCATCCTAACTCTGATAAGAATATTTGAATGTGCAAATTAAGGACATATTGTCAAAGGGGAGTAGTGTCAAACCTTCCCAAAACTTAGTAAGATTGCATCTTGGCTGCTTAATATGAAACTTATGCAAGACATGTCATGCAGATGGGTTTATCAATGTTGGAAGTCACGTATGTGACTTGAACTTACTACCCTCCTCCCTTGAAGATGCAACTGAAAATGCAATTGAAGATGCAGATATGACGTCAATGTTGAAAGGTCCTCTTGATTTCGCCTCGATTACCCTATAAAAGGTTCTTAGGGCAGAAAAGAAAGTTGCTTCTCAAATGGGCAACGAGTGCTTATGAAAAGGATTGAGCATGACCTGGCCGAGGTGGATAGATATGCCACCGAGAGGCTTAAACCTGAGATGGGTGCACAAGATTAAGAGCTCCAAGAGCCCGTGATAGGGTTGCCATCTTCAGTTGTTTCCACATTGATGGAGAATCATGACTCTTAGAATGGAGACATCCAAATCAGGAGCTTGATAGCTGAAGGTGGTGAAAGAGGGAAACTTGAAAATGACTTTAGGTCTACAACTTCAAAGCCTTCTAATGGAGGCCCCCAGTTAAGAGAAAATATGCGAGGAGAAAAGAGTTGAGATACCCCTAGCTTTATCCAGAGAAGGGGCTGAGGACTCCTCGATGGATTTAAAAGTTTACCGACTGCCCAAAAAGTCCTGCAGGAAGGGGCTTGAACTTGGACATCCAAGACATTGAAAAAAAACAGCCCGTACTCTCTCTTTCTCTCGTTACTTTGGCCAATGCATTGCAGTTGCTTAGACTACCTATTATGCACAATAACCAAAGTCCTTTTGACATATTGTCAAGTTCAGGTACCTAAGCGAAAAGTGATCAAGCCTTTCGGTTTTGCTGGTACAACCATGTTGAGAGACCCTTGTTGAGAGACCCTAATGTATAAATTAATCAAATTCTTCTTTTCTCACAGGGACTCAAATAAATTTATTGTGGAGATAGATGGCCTCTGTAGATGTGATCAAACAATGGGAGCACCTAGATATCAACGGAGAGACTGATGTAAGTCAAAATGCACACGATGCACTTGTTCTCTATACGAGGGATGGAAGCATTGTGCCTGTCAATAATTCATTTGGTCCAATGAAGAAACCGGTGCTTATCAACAATTCATTTGGTCCAATGAAGAAGCCAAGCCCACGGCCAAAAGTTGACTTTGATGAAGAAACCAGCTGAATGTGCCAGTTTCTTTCTAGTGAAGGTATTGATGGAACATATGAAGAAAATGCAAGATGTTGGGAGGAAGAAGGGAGAGTCTTCCAAGGGCGTGTAGACTTATTTGTTGCCGCTATGCATCTTGTACAAGGTATGTTATCCATATTCAAAGGCTCCGTGCCACTCCCAAAACCAAAACCAATCCACAAACCACTCCGGTCCACCTACTACCAAATTGAGAGAAGCTGATTAAGTTTTTCCTGATCACGGCCAACTAATCTATTTCCCCAACTGCCTCTTAAGAGAGAGATAGAGAGAACACTATATTATTCACGTTAGAGCAAGCTTGTAATCCCTGCTGGCTCCCCTCATTGCATGCTAATCTAGGTAATGCCATCAACATAGACAAGGACTATGACTTGCTAAACTGCAAAAGCGCCAAGAGATAGCTTTAATGACCTTTAACTGACGACAATACATTTCCCATCATTTGCTAAGTGACATTAAGTGGGAGAATTAAGAGGATATCAGGGAAATTGTAAAATTTTTTATAAAGCTGTTAAAGCAGGAGTGCTACTTGTAAAAATCATAGGTAGATATACAGACTGTATCTATGGTAAAAAGGTTCCTTAAAGGCAATTGTAAAAATTATTCATTAAATCCATACAAAATTCAAAGTGCCAATACTATAAAACATGCATTCAAGAACTTCACTGCACTTATGTGACAGGTCTTAGCATTACTTATTTACTTCACCAACTGCTTAAGAAGATAACCCCATGAATTTTTGCAAGTGACAAACACTTTTCCATGGAAATGATCAATGGTTGATTCAATTGTAGGAGTTTTTCTAACTCAAAATGTAGCAGACCATCAGTCTAGGTAAATTGGCATTTCTAATACAGTATTCTAGAGATCTTCCTATCTTTCACTGAAAAGGATCCTGTCTTTCCGTTTTCTTGTTTTTCCAGTTCGGCATTCATGTCACTGGCATCGCAATTTCCCCAAAATCTAATCCCTGAAATGTGCTCTGATGAAGGAACTGCAATAATTATCAATGAACCAAACACACACATCTTGGAGCTGGGGTACCCCCTGAGTAAAAACAATCCAAATGATACTGTGTGTGGATAGAGCTGGATCACCAACAATGAATATAAGAAGCATGAAACCAATGAGGTTGTCAACATCAATAATTCGGTGGGAAGTAAAGCTTATTGCATTATCAAAGATGAAGCAACAATAAGGATTTCTATAATAGACAGTAGGATGACAGAGATTTGTGAAGAACTGTGCGATCATTCAATCAAGAATAATCAACCATGCAACAGTTGTAGAGGAGGTGAAAACTCTGAAGACAAGCCTGGGGATGGTGAGATTATACCTCAAGCAGCGTGTCAAGGGGAAACCAGCAAAATACAGATATGTGTATACTTCTTAGAACTTTTAGGGGAAAAAGAAAGCACAGGCACAAGGGACATTTCAAAGGCCCTGATCAAGAATCCTCAGATACACACCCTACTAAGCATGGTCTTCCGCTGATTGATGACTCAAACAAGATGAATATAACAAATTCGAAAAGGAAGAGTAGAGGTGCTGGTAAGGAGAAAAAAGAAGATTTTGACTGGGATAGCTTAAGAAGACATGCAGAATCCAATGGACAAAAAAGAGTACGGACATCAAACACAATGGACTCTGCCGACTGGGAAGCTATCAGACATGCAGATGTCAAGGAGGAACGAGGAATGAATAAGGTACTTGCAGAAAGAATCAAGGTAATACACAACCCACCAGTGAAATTACCATTAGTTCCATGAAGATGCTTCATATAATATCACGAGCTGCAAGTGTGGGATTTCCTCAATCGGCTTGTGGGTGAACATGGAAGTGTTGATCTAGAATGGCTCAGGGATGTCCCGCCTGAAAAAGCAAAGTATGGTCTAAAACACTTGTGATTTCATTTGCAAGTTATGGCAGAATGCGTAATTTACAAGTGTGGTTCTATAGAAGTCAAATGCTTATATCTTCTTCTTTTTTCACTCAAAAGTAAGTTTCATGCGTTATGCCCAATAATTGCTATTATAGAGTATTTTGAGGTAAGTCAATGTGAGTTCGTCAGTTAATATATAGATGGTATATAGATGGAACTATCCTCGATTCTCAGGTTATCACGTTTGACTTGGGTTTTGTAGAGAATATCTGCTAAGCATTAGAGGCTTGGGGCAAAAGAGCGTGGAGTGCGTGCAGCTTTTGACACTCCACCACTGAGCTTTCCCTGTAAGTCGAACGCATAACCAGATACATCCCCATTATTTTGATAGATTTTGTCAGCTAGCTGCCATTGTGAACAAGTGGACACAAATGTCGCCAGGGTAGCTATGAGGCTTGGAAGGGTACCACTACTAGGGTTGAGCGCGGTTCCCGGGTTACTCGGGAATCGGAACCGAATCAGAGGAGGGTCCGGTTCGGTTCCCGGTTCCGGTTCCTTTTTTCTAGGAACCGGGAGTTCCGGTTCTGGAACCGGTCCCGGAACCAGAACCGGAACCGGTTTTGGAACCGGAACCTGTTTCGGAACCGAAACCGGTTACTTAGGGCAGAAAAAGCTCGACCTTGGATGTTCTAGTGACTTGTATGTGATGTTCTAGTTGAAGTTTGGCTTCGGCCTCTAAATGAAAGTTGTAAAGGACTTCTTGGAGTATAACATACTCAAATTTGGGACAAAACAAACAAGTATAAGTAGGTGAAATTGTTATTCTTTGGAAAGACTATATCTGGAGATTTTGGGACCGACCCTTGATGAATGCATGGACTGTAAGGCAACCTTTTTGTCGAAATTTCACTTCGGTTTCTTAACAAAAGTTGTAAAGGACATCCTGAGGTACAAAATATCAAAAATTTAGAGAAGAAAAACAAGAATAGGTAGGTGAAATTGTGGTCCTTTGGAGATGGTTAGATCTGGAATTACGGTACTACGAACAGGGATTTTAACCGTCCATATTTAATTATCTAGGACGAATTTGACTTCTATGTTTTCATGAAGTATATACCTTATGGTCTTGGCTATCACATAGTCAAATTTCATAATTTTTTAAGGTCATTGGGGTATTTAATCGGAAATATTTCTAAAACTGTGCAATTTGATGTGTTCGGATCTTGTAAGTTGCAATGCGTGGACTATATCATTTTGTATGAGGTTCTTTTGGAAATGTGTTCTGCATGAAATATCTCTCTTCATGTCTTCCCTACAACATATTTAAATTTCGTAATTTTTGTAGTTCATTTGCCTATTTAACAAAAAATGTTTCAAAAACTGTGCAAGTAGAGAATAGGAAAAGTAAATCGATTTTATTTTTTAATTCAGAACGAATTGGACTACGATTTCTTCATGAAACTTGTACCTCTAGGTCTTAAATACAACGTATCCAAATTTCAGAATTTTCTGAGTTCATTTAAGGGTTTAATCGAAATTGTTTTCAAAACTTGTACCTCTAGACATTCTTGTTCTAGTGGTGTTTTATTTCTACTTTCTAGTTTGCTATTTGTTTTGAAATTTCTAATTATATTTTATTATTGTTGTGCAGTGCGAAGTTAATGTATCAAGTTAACATGTCAATGGGAAATTACCGTGTAGTATATACGTACATTATAGTTTTTTTTGGTAACGTGCGCATACGTTATATTTTTTTTTAGTAACGTGCGTGCACGTTATAGTTTTTTTTTGTAACGTGCACATACGTTATATTTTTTTTTGGTAACGTGCGCATATGTTATAGTTTTTTTTTTTTTTGTAACGTGCGCGTACGTTATAGTTTTTTTGGGTAACGTGCGCATATGTTATATTTTTTTTTAGTAACGTGCGTGCACGTTATAGTTTTTTTTTTGTAACGTGCACATACGTTATATTTTTTTTTGGTAACGTGCGCGTACGTTATAGTTTTTTTGGGTAACGTGCGCATATGTTATAGTTCAAATCTGAAAAGAACAAAAAAAAAAAAAAAACCTGGAACCGACCTTGGAACCTGTGACAGGGTAGGTTCCAAGTTCTCGGTTCCCACGGGTAGGTTCCAGGTTCCTCATTTTGAGGAACCTGTATCCGAGGGTAGGTTCCAAATTCCAGACGGAACTGAACTGGAACCTGGAACCGCTCACCTCTAACCACTACAACCATTGCTGGAGTTACTTCAGTTTCATCTGTTATAACTGTAAGTATCATCGATGCACTTATTGACTGATTTAGCAAACTAATCTTTGGGTTTGTGCAGCTAGTCTGTCTTAGATCTTATTCAACAATATTTATGGCCATAATTGTGTAAGTTGGAACTTTGGAACTAGAAGTATTATCCATCCACTAATTCGTCAAACTAATCTTTAGGTTTGTACAGCTATCCTGACATAGATTCTATACAACAATATCTATGGCCAAGATTGTGCAAGCTCGATCAGAGAACATTGTAAGGATGCTATCCTCTAATTTGGTGCCGAGTACCTTTAGATTGAATTTATGACAATCAGTTAATTAACGAAATCTTTTCATGCAGATATGAGCTGCATTACTAGATGATAACATTTGGAAATGTGTGATATTATTCAGTTCCAGATGTTCTCCCCACTCCCCCCTTAGTACAGTACTCATGGCTGTTGAGAGTGATCAACATTGTGAGATTAATGCAGGTTTTATGTACGAAAAAGAGATTAAATTGCAATGCTTGTCCTATGAGAGGAGAATGCAAACACTTTGCAAGTGCTTGTGCAAGGTATCATGGTCTCCTACAATTTATGTTGGTGTACCGGGAACACAACCACATTGAAGTTCCACCCAAGCAGGACCACTACTTCCAAAACAAGAATTTTAGATGCATAACAATAAAAGTTGAAAACTATGGCCTAGGAAAACAATACCAATAATAGATGCACCTGCTTAGTTGGTCTGTAAGGAAGATAATAAATCTCGAAAATGCAACTTGGACATTCTACATCCAATTCTAATTAGTTGATGATCAATTATTGTTTTCTTTTTATTGTGATAGTGATACTTCAATAGTAATAGGTAGTGTGAATATCATTATTGCAATATCACTAGACAAGAACACGTTTTTTTTCATGAATTCATCACTCATATTTTGTGTAGTGTAAGGCTTGCCCTACCCAGGCCAGAGGAGAAGAGCAGAGCGAATGCAATGAGAAGAAATATAGTCAGCCAAAACATAGGCGAGACATGGCCTCTGTCTTTACCACTGTCTTTATCACTAGCAAAGCATAACTTAGAAGAACAGCAACAAGAAGTAAAACTAGGAGCAAATAACTGTCAACCTATTGTGGAGGAACTTGCGACCCCACAACCAAAACCAGACTATACTCTGATACCAGAAATTGACATGGAGGATATGTTTTCAGATGATTCCAATGAAATTCCTACAATCAAACTAAACATGAAAGAGTTCACTCAAGAGAAGCAAATGCAGCACAACATGGACCTTCAATAGCATGACATGTCAAAAGCTTTAGTTGTTTTAACCCCAGAAGCTGCCTCCATTCCTGTGCCTAAGCTTAAAACTGAGACGCGGCTACGGACGGAGCACCTAGCATAAGTCTAACCTTCTTGACCACTCGAGTTACTCACATATGATTGTTATTCTTTGGAATGTAATAATACTTTTACTGGTGGTAAGACATTTTAGTAAACATTGATTCTTGCATTTTCTATTTCTGCCCTATAATCATTCCAATTAATTGAACTTATTTCAAATAATTGTTGGAATTAATTAAGTTTAGGTTATTCATTTAGATGTTTACGTTTTCTTCTTTCTTCTCCCCTGCCGCTCCTCAACCAAATCGTTGCTCGGTCATTGTTGCAACTCGATTCTCATCGCTCCTCACTTTGCTTGACCAGCGGAGAATATGTGTCTCCGCAAACAAAGAAAGCAGCATCTGGTTTTCTTCTTGTTTTTGAATTCATGCCTCAACCGGCGGAGAATTTGGGTCTTCGACTTTGCGGAGGATGGGTACAAGGAATGGGGAGAAGTTTGGTCTTTTACTTTGCAGAGGATGGGTACAAGGAATAGGGAGACCGTAGAAAACCTAGGGTTTTTTATGTTTTAGGATTTGTTAATTTTCCCTATATTTTTTTTGACAAAATTGCCCAAACTCCGGTCGTCGGAAATGTCACATCATGGCTGACCAACAAGCTCAGGTTCTTCTTTGGAATTGATTCAACCACTTTGGGTCCTTATTTGAGACACTGGGTCCATTTTAGGTCTTTATTTGACACAAAATTCATTTCGGATGCTTATTTCAGAAAATTGGTCAACTTCGAGTCCTTATTTGAAATTTTCTCTAAAAGTGAGGTTGTTAGATAAAAGTGAGTAAGATTTCTAACATTCATGGCATATTTTTGGCTACCATGCGAGGATCATTGCCAGAACAGTAAACTGTCGTCGCCTCCACCACCTTCATTTGTCATTGCCACCAACTTATTGTCATTACTGGCCAATCAATTATGTTTCCCAACCGAAGCTTCTTGATTAACATCTCCACCTTCGCTCATATTTGGTGCGATGGTGAAGCTTCAATTCATCGCCTCTTCTCATTAGTAACTTGAGCATTCTCTCTATTACATATGCACTTCACTGGCAATGGAAAAATTCCACCTTTTTTGCTATCTCTCACTCACTTGCGAATTGTCCTCATAGAAATAGAAAAAAATAGCAACGGAAGGCATGGGGAGGCAATGGCATAGCAAGGTGAGGTAATGTCATTGGCAGCTTGCCAGTAGTGGCGGAAGGCAACGTGGGGTTGTCGACAATAGTAGAAAGGTGGAGGGTTGAGAGAGAAGAAATCCCATTGTATTCATGTTATATTCGGACATTTATTGTTAAATTGCTAAAAAGAGGAGAGATGAGGCTGAAACTTCATCTTACGTACAGAACAATCAAAGTCTTTTAGAAAAGACAAAATACATAACGTAAAACACACCATAACTACCAATGTTCTCCATAAAGCACTTGCCCCACTAACACCTAAAAACTAGGATAACCAACACACATGACTCCACTAACTCTAATAACTGAAAAACCAAATCAACAACGCGTGCAAAAGAAAATAACTATTATATTAACAATCTCTCCCTTAAACTGATGTTTGCTAACATTCAGTTTAAAGCTTTGACTTTTTTCACCGTGCAAACACCTAGTAACCTTTTGAGCTTCACAAATGACTCCATCTTGAGGGCATTGGTGAATATATCAGCAACTTGATCTTCACTCCTGTAGTAGATTAGATCAATTATTCCATCATTGCTAAGATCTCTCAAGAAATAAAACTTCACATTAATGTGCTTGCTTCTTCCATGTAACACCGGATTCTTGGAGAGTTTTATTGCTGAGTTATTGTTACAAAAAATTTTAGTAGGTTCCGGTTGCTTGAATTGTAGCTCCTTAAGAATTCTCCTTAGCCAAATAGCTTGACAAGCACTAGCTATTGCAGCAACAAATTTAGCTTATGTACTTGACAATGTGACAATTGGTTGCTTCTTGGATGACCACGAAATAGCACATGTTCCAAACATAAAAGCATAACCCGAAATGCTCCTCCTATCATCTTGATCTCCTGTATAGTCACTATCAGTAAATCCCAACAAATCTGACTTTTCACCCTTCTTGTAAAATAGCCCAAAGTCTCTAGTTCCTTGCAAGTAACGAAGGATTCTCTTGGCAGCTAACAAATGCATTTGTGTAAGATTCTCCATATATATATATATATATATATATATATATATATATATATTATTTTTATTTTTTCACAGAATACATTATGTCTGGTCTTGTTGCAGTTAAATACATCAAACTGCCCATAATTTGTTTATAAAGTGTGCTGTTAACCTTCCTCCCTTCATGATCTTTGTATAACTTTAAGCCAAACTCAACTAGAGTGTTTACAGGATTACAATCCTTCATCTGAAATTTGTCCAAAATTTCTCCCACATATTTTTTTTGAGAAATAAAAATCTCATCATCCAATTGTACCACTTCTATGCCAAGGAAGTAATGCATCATACCAAGATTAGACATTTCAAACTCATCTATCATAGATTTCTTGAATTTTTCAAACATGCCATCACAATTTCCAGTAAATATAAGATCGTCAACATATAAGTAGACAATAAGCATTTTCCATTTATCTTCAATCTTGACAAAAAAGCGTATGCTCATAAGGACATTTTGAAAAACTAACTTTAAGAAAATAAGTTTTAATATGACTATACCAAGCCCGAGGGGCTTGTTTTAGCCCATAAAGAGCTTTCTTCAATCTATAAACTTTATGCTCATTTCCAATCTTGACATAACCATGGGGTTGCTCGACAAATACCTGTTCCTCCAAGTACCCATGCAAGAATGCCGATTTGACATCTAGCTAGAAAATAGGCCAAGAATTCTGTGCCGCCAATGCAACCACCAATCTGATCGTGTCATGTCTCGCAACTGGAGAAAAAAACCTTTGTATAGTCGATCCCATATTGCTGCTTGTATCCCTTGGCTACCAAACATGCTTTATATTTGTCAACCTCACCATTTTCTTTCAGTTTTGTTTTAAAGACCCACTTTACACCAATGGTTTTTTGTCCATCCAAAAGATCGGATAGCTCCCAAGTATCATTTCTTTCGATGGCATTAATTTCATCATCCATCGTTTTTCGCCATTTTTCTTCTTTGATAGCACTCTCAAAAGTTGTAGGGTCATAGTCTGAAAATAAGGCAAAGTGTGTAATTGAATCTCCAATTCCAGTTACCTCATAATCTTCCATCCAAACAGGCTTTCTTCTAACGTGGCAAAGAGATTGGGCTTCTTCTTCATTGATTTCAGCACCTGTTGGTGAAATCCCAGTAGCTGTAGAAGTTGTATTTGATGAATTTTGGGGCATATAAGGTGCTGAAATTTGCTCATGTTCAGCATCATTGCCATAAAGAACTTGGGTAGGCTGCTGCCTATTCCAATCCCAAGTGTTCTCTTCATCGAAAACAACATCCCTGCTAATCACAATCTTTTTTGTTAATGGATTGAATAATTTATATGTTTTGGATGCTTCACTTACACCAAGAAAGACACATTTTTCAGCATTGTCATCAAGTTTCTTCCTTTTCACATCCGCGACATGGGCATATGTGATGCATCCAAAAATTCTGAAGTGATCTATAGTCGGTCTTCTCCCACTCCAAGTCTCTTCAAGTGTCATATTTTGAACAACAAAAGTTGGACTTATGTTCAAAACATGAATACTCCAATTTACTGCTTCTGGCCAGAAAGTCTTTGGAACTCTTCCTCCTGCCAATAAGCTTCTCACCATATTGAGAATGGTTCTATTTTTCCTCTTAGATACACCATTCTACTGTGGTGTATATACAGTAGTAAGCTCTCTTCGAATACCATGCTTTGCACAAAAAACTTCAAATTCTTTTGAGCCATGCTTGCTGGTGGCTCTTGAATTCCAAATTCGACAACCGATCAATACTCATTTGATTGTAAAAAAATTTCCATCAGCATACTCCAATGGTCATAGTGACCATCAAAACGTGGAATTGCTGGTTGAACAAAATTGTCGGTGACCATTAAAAATATTGCTGCTGCAATTTTCTCACGAAAGTTTTTTTTTTTTTTAAACTCTCTCACGTTTCTCTCAGGCTCTGATACCACTATTAAATTGCTAAAAGGAGGAGAGATGAGGCTGAAACTCCATCTTACGTACAGAACAACCAAGTCTTTTACAAAAGACAAAATACATAACGTAAAACACGTCATAACTACCCATGTTCTCCATAAAGCACTTGCCCCACTAACACCTAAAAACTAGGATAACCAACACACATGACTCCACTAACTCTAATAACCGAAAAATCAAATCAACAACACGTGCAAAAGAAAATAACTATTATATTGACATTTATAAAATCCTATGTAAGATTAGAAGTTCCATTATTAGCTTATCCAATCTTATTCTAACCAAAAAAAAATTCGGACGGCCAAATGCGGGAAATCCATCTTTCCGCGACGGAGGTGATATATGCTTGAAGATTGCTTTTGATCCGTGACTTGGCACTCTCCAAAAACAAACACTGGTCTCTTTCATATTCAAGAGGAAGTTTCGTTGCAAGCTCACAAAGAGAAACAGGATTCGTGAAACACGATTGGACACATCTGCCATGGGACTTCTCGTCAGCCTTCCACTCTCGAGAACAGGACCACAATGTCACAGAACTATCTATCGACACTTAAAATTTAGGTCCCTTTCATAAACCTCTATGATCATGAGTCCGCATTAACGATCTTCCTTTGTAATCCTCTCTTCTTTGTTTCCAGTTGAGCAAAAGTGATCGTTGCGAAGCCAATGATAACTGCATAATTGGCACGGCTCCAAAACAGAAAGGTGAAAAAAAAAAGAGTGAACACATCGAGATATATGGTAATGGCATGATGACTCGTTAATGGAATCGCGGGTGATGCAGAGCTTCTCATAAAAGTACAAAAACGTGCAACGATGATTACTAACTGAGGTTTGTGGAATGCATGTGTAAATATACATCTCTAATTTGAAAAGTAAGTTGCTTCTGGATTTTCAATTGGTGCATCAGATGACTTCACGATCTTAGTAAGACATCGGTTGAAAGAAACAACGAGGACCAAAGAAAGCCCAACAACAGAAGGTCAAGCATTGTACTTGTCTTTCAACCTGAGTGTCGGTGGAGACATCATGCGAAGCAAGACCTGACTAACTTAGAAATTGGAAGGATTTGGCACGACGCTAATCTAATCGACCCCGGTCCGAAACAACAACAGAGAACAAAACGGAAAGAGAGCTTGCGTATACCATGAATAGTAGGCCAAAACAGGCCCACATAATTCGAATCAACTTTGACCAAATAATAGATACAAACAATTTATTTTTTTTCGAATGTCTATGATTAAAGGAAAGTTTACAGCGTCAGGACTAAGGCTGTCTCTCTGTGCTGCTTCTGAGGCACATTAGTTTATGATGATCCTCATGATAAATTTTGATCAAATGCGTGAACGCCCGCCCAGCTGTTCTAATTGCCAACTTCCTAATGATTTCCCCAACTACAATCATGGCCATTTGCTGACCTACCAGCATTCTTCCAAAGCTGGAAAATTACTCCACCAGCGAAAACAACGTTGCAAGAAGATAATTCCGGTGAGAGGAGGGCCATTGGTGAACATGCCCGGGCTACGTGTTGTTTCAACGAACTAAAATAGCTCTCCCTTAAACAGGCTGCACCAATATGAGCGATGCTAGAAAGTGAGTGAAGCTCGTAGACGACGGACTTGAAGCTCATGGACGACTTAAACACTGTGGACGAGGAACCTAGGAAAGAAGAGCCAACGGTAAACGGCGAATGGCAGACTGTAGCTTGCGAGGAGCGGGCGGGATTAGGTGAGCGGCAAAGACTAAAGCGATGCAGCTGAGGATCAGGGGAGCGGCGAGGATTGGGAGTGGCCAGCTGAGGGTCAGCCAAGAGCATAGGGGAGAGGAAGGATGAAAATGTGAAAAATTGAAAATCATTTGGGATTTTCTTCAATCTTTTATCCAATTGCAAATTTTAACCAAATTACCCTGTTCAAGTCACTAGAAATGTTTACTGGTGAATATTTGGCCGTCCAGTGAGCTTAGATCTTTGAGACTCACTTAGCCACTTCGGGTCTTTCTTAGAAACAAAATCCACTCAAGCCTTCATTTGAGAAAATGGCCATACTTCATGCCCTCAATTGGAATTTTACCTAATTGAGCAATAAAAATTCCATGCAATTGGATAAAAAAATTGCAAATTTTAAATTACCCCTGGTCAAATCGCCGGCCATCCGTTTGGGATTTTCCCGTTCAAATTATCCCGGCTCATATTTTCGCTCTGTAAGAAAATAGGAGGGAAGATATGGTGCACTGTGCTTGTGTTTGGCGACGGGCAATAAGTAATGGCAGCCGGCCATGGGCCATTTTGGGCCTTCATTATTTCACTCATCTGTACATTTGTTGTTCATTAAGGAACGTAGAAGTGTAAATCGCTGTTTGGAAACACTCTAATGGGCCGAGACAAGCTTGTCATCATTTGGGTTTTGACACTTTCCGCGGTACGAGGATGCCAATTTTCTCGGGAACTCTTTCTTGGGTCTTCGAAATCCATACCACCTGCGTCCTAATTAATCAAATTTTAGATGGTTCTATAGCTCAGTCTAAGGTTGATCTCCGCCTACTTCCTTTACGGGAAAAAAATTACGGAAACAGTCTTTAATACTATATTTGATAGTTAGGATAAAATAAATTTTATTTTATTTGGTGTTTGGTTGCTGTTCAAAACAAGGTAAGGCTGGATAAATGAAAGATATATATCGGATTAAAGATATTCTATGTGTGGGATGAAAGTAAGATTTCTTATGTCCATGGTATATGTCTATCACCATGTGAGGACCATCACCACAGCAGTCAAATTGTCGTCGCCTCTGACCACAGCCGGTTGTTGTCACCGTCCAACTAATTTTCATTGTTTGCCAACTGATCATGTTCCTCGACTGGAGCTTCTTGATTAACATCTCCACCTTCGCCCATGTTTGGTGCAATGGTTAATTCATCATCCCTTCTCAACCATAACTTGAGTGTTCTCTGTGTTACCCACGCACTTCGCCTGCAATGAAAAATTTCCACCTTTTTCGCAATCTCTCGCTCACAAATTATCCTTAGGGAAATTGAAAAAATCGAGACACCCACTCCGTCTTCTACTTTGATTCATCAATGGAAATACGATATGTTCGTGAGCTTTAGAGGCGAGAAGATAGTGACGAAAGGCATGGTGGCACAATAAGGTGAGGATGTCATCAACGCCTTCACAGTGGTGGCGGAAGACAACAGCAACGGCAATGGCAATGTGGGGTTGATGACAGCAGCAGAAAGGTGGAGGGGGGAGAGGAGAATTACCTTTGTAGCCATGGTATATTTAGACATTTACCAAACAATACGTACGATTCCCATTATTATCTCATCCGACCTTATTTCATCTCAACAAAAAAGTTCGGATATGACCGAATGCAGCACGAGGGAATTCGGTCTTTTCTTGAAAGCCTTGTGGTGATGGGGGTGATGTATGCCAGAAGATTCCTTTTGGTACATGACTTGGCACTCTCCAAAAGAAACACAGGTCTCTTTCGTACTTAAGAGGAAGTTATTGTTGCAAACTCACAAAGAGAAACAGGATTCGTGAAATGCAATTGGACACATCGGCCATGGGACTTCTCCTCAGCCTTCAACTCTCGAGAACAGGACCACATCGGTGGACACTTAAATTTAGGTCCCTTTCATACACACCTCTAAGGTCATGAGTCCGCATCAACGATCTTCCCTTGTAATTCTCTCTTGTTTGTTTCCAGTTGAGTAAAAGTGACTGTTGCGAAGCCAATGATAACTGCATAATTGGCACGGCTCCAAAACAGTAAGGTGAAAAACAAGAGTGAACAGATGGAGATGTATAGTGTGGAATGATGACTCGCTAGTGGAATCGTGGGTGTCACAGAGCTTCTCGTGAAAGTGCAAAAACATATTGTCCACTTCCTATAATCTGGCCTGAACCTTGGAGTTGGCTCTATAGGATCGGCAACAGTAGCTGCACGGAGTATAGTAGAATTCCTCGGTACGGTCAATTGGCAAGTCTCGCCGAGGATGACTCCCAACGATGGGGAAGCGTGTAAAGAGTCGTATCTATATAATTGCCCCTAAGAAGGGCTATCCCGCAAAATAACCCAAGGAAAACGATAGGCGAAGGTCGGCGTTTTGCTTTGGCTTTGGGAGGTGTTCCCTTTCTAAATTATGAGTACTAGGGTAGGTTGCCACCTAGGTCTTGTCTCGATCGGGGTTGACATATTCATTCGAGATTATGATGCTCGCGAATAGATTTGATGCAAACGGGCAAAATTGATTACTAACAGAGGTTTGTAGAATGTTATATATATAAAATATGCATCTCTTTGAAAAGCGAGTTGCTCTTGGATTTTCAATTGGTGCATCAGATGACTTCACCAGCCCAATGAGACGTCCGTTGAGAGAAACAACGAGGACCCAAGAAAGGCCAGCAACAGAAGGTCAAGCATCATACTTGTCGTTCAACCGAGTGTTGGTGAGACATCATGTGAAGCAAGACCTACTAAGAAATTGGAAGGATTTAGCATGATGTTGAGAGCTGTTTGGCAACTTGTCAAACAGTGCTTGTTTCTATTCTTTTGTTATTGGGAGTAAATTTAGAATATAAATGCGTTTGGTAAAATTTTTGTTCCCGAAAACATATTTGGAATAGAATAAAAAAATAAATAAATAAGAGTTGATTTTTATTTCCGGAAACAATTCTAGAATCATACACATTTTCTCTTTTTCTTTTCTTTTTTCTTGTTATTCTTCCATCTTTTTTCTTCTTCATCTGCCACCGCCAACGCCACCGTCGTCTGCTGCCCACTGTTGTCAATCGCCGACAACCAATCCAGCAAGCTCACCGATGACTAGGTGAGCCTCACCTGGGCCTCTCCCGGCCACCGGCGAGGCTCAACCAAGCCATGGCAAGGCGAGGCAACTCGCCTAAGCATGGCTCGGCCGAGCCTCACCCAGTTGCCAACGAGGGCCAGCTACGCTTCGGTGAGGTTGCCAGTTCTTGTCTAGTTGATCATCAGTTATCCCAAGGCCGGCGACCAGCGACTTAAAGAAGAAGAAGAGGAGAAAGAAAGGTTAAAAAGAAAAGAAAAAAGTAATAAAATTATTTAAAAATTAGAAGAGAATAATTTGTAATAGAAATTTTGAACACAGTACCAAATGCATTCTTTTGCTTAGAAATTATTCCTCGGAATAAAATAAAAAAGAATTATTTCTGATTCAAAATTGTTTCCAAAACAAAAGTGTTACCAAACATGCCCTAAACTAATCGACCCGTTCCGAAACAAAAACCGAGATCAAATCGAATTTGCAAAGCAGAATGAGAGCTTGTGCATAGCGCGAATAGGCCAGAGCAGGCCCTCAAAATTTGAATCAACTTTGACCAGATAATAGATGCAATTATTTTTTCAAATGTCCATGATTAACGGGAAGTTTCTAGCATCAGGGCTAAAGCTGTCTCTCTGTGCTGCTTCTGAGGCACATTAAATTGGCCTTGTCTACTGCAGAGACGAGTCGTGTTAGAGTCCAGACATCTCAGAAGCCCCCATTTAATGCCTTTCTCTCTTCGTAGCGTCTTCTGCAGGAGGAAAGACGCAGCGACTGCATGCAACGGACAATGGGTAGTCTTCGTCCATCATTTAGGATTCATAATGGAATCCTAAGGTGGGTTCAGGCGCTAGATCTCTACGCTGAAAAGGTAAGCCATGATGGGAAAAGGGTTTCCGGCTCAACTCGTGCTGAGGCTCATTTTCGTTCCTAAGAGATTTCCCTCGACAAGTCCTGTCGGCAGTTGACGAGACCATAGCACCCCCCCTATAATCTCGTTCAATCTTAAGGAAGAAAGCAGGGGCCCCACCTGAGGAACGGAGGGTCTCCGTCGGTGAGGTTGACAAATCACATGCACCACCACCGTGCGGTGCAGTCGCAGCGTAGGGCCCCTTGTGGCATGATTGATGCAAGGACGACGACCATTTGATTTTCTCTTGCAAGTTCATTACAGATCGATGGGATTTTCATTACACGCCTCTTTTTTCTTAGCTTAGCTTCGTGGCCCTCTTCTCTTACGACTTTCTGTGCTTGATCTTTTCGTGGACAAACGCAGAATTGCGGGCCCCGAGATCTTACAGCGTGGGAAACCATGTTTTACTGAACAGAAATTGGATTTTAATCCGCATGGCAGCTTTCTCTGATTGACGTGAACGGGGCGAATATATGCTTATGCTTTTGCATCCACATGCTTAAAGATTGGAGTATGCAGATAACTTTTAGTCGGGCATCTAGACAACTTAGCCATTCTTAAAAATGTCTTCTTTCCATAGATCACCTAAATTACGGAGTTTTTTAAGACACCACCAACCTCTGGCCCGGTAGCTTCCTCGGTGCATGCATCAGATACCACACAGCGACACTCCAGAATTCATCGTCCTTGCTATAGATCTCAACGGGTCCTTAGAGTCTCTCTCAACCTCGCATTTGAATGTGGTCTCGATATGGTCCAGAAAGAAAATTCTGGCGGGGCTGCCAGCATTTAATAGAGCTAAATCTACCAACTCATAAGGACTGAAAGAGACGGGGGAGTATACCAGAATAACCTGAATAGGACCAGCAAATGCCATAAAGAAGAACCTACCAACTTTAAATATCAAAGAATGAGCGAGTTATCAACCAGCTCGCGTACGCGTCCTATTATGCTGGGCTCTATGTGAGAGTCCCGCGCCATGAATTGCAAAGCGCCGACGAACTCTTGTATCGGTCATAAATTTTTCCCATCATTTTCCCATCTCTACTCAATGCTATGATCTAGTTGTCGATTTCTTCGAAGTTAGTTGCTTGATTACACTGCCCCCGACATGGATGAGGGTTTTGAGCCAGCTTATGTATATATAAATGATAATGTTAGCTGGTGCGTGGAAGTGGAATTGTTGGTGAAGCCCTCAGGGGCATCTACTGGAGGAAACAAACAACACCACTAAAAGTTGCAGCAGCAGAACAAAATATATACAGAAAACTGAGATCACATCAAGTAATGATGCCGGTAACCCCTAAATTTAAAAAACAATAACACGATGATGGCTATGACCTAAAAACCATATATATATACCTTGAGGGTGTTATTTTAATATCAACAAGCTCTCAGATTCATCTCCTCCTCCAGCGACCGACGCGAGAATGGTGATTCATTTTCTACAGATCTGCAGCCCGTAAATAAAAAATTCATCAGAAGACAAGGTCAATCAATGCATTGGCTAGGCACAGGTCAGTTACTTAAAGAGCCGTGTTAAATTAATCAAGAAAAGAAGGCTAGGTTGGTCCACGACCCCTCAGATGACCACAAAAAGAAAATTAAAGTCCACCCTGTCAAGCGCTAATTAGATTCCATACGAAATCTTTTGCAGAGTTCAGACCCACATTTGAAAAAGCACCAACAAAGGAATAGATTCCCATGTAAGATTAAAGCAGTGAATAGTCTCCATTCCAGACAGAAAGAAATGACCGACACCCCTTCCAACACGAGTGAAGCCAATAAATATTATATAGAAACAGAGCCCCATGAGACTGTTGACAATGACCCCCCCCCCCCCCCCCCCCCTCGATTGTTGGATGTGGCGATCCTAATTCCTTATGGACAAAAAAGCACCACTGGACTTCCTATATTTACATTCATACCACTGACCAAGAACCAACCCTAGGAACAACAGATCTTTATCTAGCTGATGGCTGTATGAGCCAGATTTGCCCAAAAAAATTTCAACCCGGGTAGATCTGAAAGAAAAAGGTTGTAACTTTGGGCACTTCTTCCCTTCATTCAAAGTGAATCGATTCAGAAGAATACTGGACTAAAGTGAAAGTAGGCAAAGCAAAGACACGTTGTGAGCCCAGCTTTTTCGCATTATAGGAAATTTAGGCAGCGATAAAGACAAAAAGTAAATTGGACTAACTTCTAAATAACCTTGTGAGGCATCAGTTCTCAAAATGGCAAGCTCTTTGAAGTAGAGCTTGCAGTGAGGGTCTTGAGATGATCCGAAGGAACGAAATCTTGAGGCAAATTAGCTCTCTTAACGATCCTCCTCATGTTGCTCTGCAAACTCTGCTGGACCAATTGCTTCACCGCTTTCTTCTCCTCGCTCATCATGTCCTCGTCCTCCATAGACTCCTTCGTATCTCCATTAACACTCAGTGCAGTTGACGAAGCCCCGCATATAGGAGCAGATACTGCTGCACTCATGCTACTGCCGCCATAGCTCTCTGATATCTGCTTCCCTTTATCCACTCTCAAACACTCCAGTATCCTCGAAGCTCTCTTCTGCGCCAATGTACTGCCAAGAAGCGTCAATTCGAGCAATGCCGATACAATTCCAGCCTCGATCATTGCCTGCCTATCATTATAAGCTTTGTGAGCCATCACCATCAAAATGTACGACGATTTCTCTTGGCAATCCGGCGAGTCCGTCCAGTTTATAATGTCAACCAGTATAGGGAATGCATCTTTAACTCTGCCGATCGCCTTTCTGCCTTCTGGGGTAGATACGATGTTGCTGAGTATAGATAATATCCGTTCACTGATTTCCATGTCTCCCAAGGCATTCATAAGAAAAGGGACCAAATCAGTTTCGATTATTATGCAGACATTGGCGGGGAAGATGGAAAGGTTGTAGAGAGCTCTGAGAGCATCTTGCTTTGCTTGGGGGCTACTCTTGCGGTCAACATCTATAAGGGTATTCACCAAAAAGGGGATTGCACCTGACAATCCGATGATGGGCTTGTTCGAATCTAAAGCACTCAAGCCAAGGAAATTCGCTACTATAGCTTCTGAGATCGACGGGTCTATGGTCTCCTCAGGAGACTCAATAAGCTTCAGCATCTTATGAACAGCCCCTGCCTTGACAATGGCCGCCTTATTCCTACAAGTGAGTCCAAAAGACATGAGATAGGTGAGCTCACAGTCACAAACCAGTAGCTACTGGACAAATCCAAAATGCACTGAAAAACACACATAATTGCTCGAAAAGTGACAAAACTATAGCATGAGAGATAATTAAAAAAAGAAGAAGAAGAAGATAGCGCATTCTCTCAAATGCGGCATAATGAAACTACATGAAGATGACACATGAGAACAGGGAAAATGACTTGTCAAGACACCTTTTAAAACATGGCATATCAAAATCATTAAAAAAAAAAGCACATTTCGCAGATGAATAATTGATGACACCATAGAAGACAGAAACTAAACAGAGAGCCAGAACCTGCATGCGGAAATAGATCAAATTCAAAAGCACATGACAGACAACATCATGGGTAGTCGAGGTAAGAAGAAATATTCGATGGCAACGCTAGAAACAGAGCGCAAAGAAAGATCGAAATGTGAAACCAAAACACATCTAGATCTTCTAGGTGAGAACTTTGCCAAAAAGCAGAGGCTGAACTGGAAGCACGAAAAATGAAGAGAAATTTTTCAGAAGAAAGGAACAAGATGGACACAACAAGACACATGCAAGAAGCGAAAAAGACGACCTTTTTTTCCCCCTGTTAATGGCAGTACAACGTGCCGAAACCGATCAAATGCAGAAATCAGAGAAGAACGATCTAAACCCAGTCCGAAAACCCCGAGAACTCACATGTCATTGCCAATGCCGAGGTTGAGCAGAGCGTAGAGCGACGCAATCTGCGAATCGAGATCCGAAGAATCGAGCATTCCCACCAACGGCGGGATCGCCCCCAGCATCGCGAGCGTCGTCCTCGCCTCGGAGTCCTCCTTCGCGAGCAGCCTCACGTTGCGCGCGCCCTCCCTCCTCTTCTCCTCCCGGTCCGCCGCCTCCCCTGCCTCCCCTTCCTCCCCCTCCGCGTCCTGCAAATCCCTCACCACCCGCTTCAGCTTCTCCAGGGCCTCCACCTTCTTCCGCGTCTCCACGTGGGTCTCCTGCCGCTCGTGGATCTCCGCCAGCTGGAGCAGGTCGCTGAGCTTCTCCGACTTGGACACGAACGTCGCCAGCGTCTTGGGCCCCCGCGGCGGCGCCGGCGGCGGGGGCGGGGGCGGGGGACCGGGGTCGGGGTCCGGCCGCGGGGGGGCCTCGGGGGGCTTGCGGCGACGGCGGCGGGAGGAGGAGAAGGAGCCGCCGCCGCAGCGGAAGGCGTCGAGGATGCGGTGGCGGACGGCGGAGCCGGAGAACGAGGGCCAGAGGCGGCCGGCGGCGGCGGAGGAGCGGTTGAGGAGGAGGGAGCCGATGTCGTTGCCCTGGGGGCAGGCTGCGGCCATCTTGCTGCGGGGTGGCAGCGACCCAGATCAGCGGGGGAAGCTTACAGTTCACGGCGGCGGGGACGAATGCGCGGCGTGGTCGACATGTGGGGAGATGGGTTCGTCGTTTCTGTATCAAAGTTGGGAACTTTGGAGGGAGGAGAAGGGAAGGGGAAGGGGGAACGCCTCGCTCGCTGCGCTCTGCTCAGTGCTAGAGAAGAGAGAGAGAGAGGGAGGCTTTTCTGCTTCTTCTTCTCCTTCTTCTGCTGCTGCTCCGTCTTCGTTTTGTGCGTGGATTTTATACAGGTGTCAAAACGTGCAGAGAAAGTTGAGAGAGAGGCACTTGGGAGTGACTTTTTAGAGATTTGTACATTTTATCTGGGGAAAAATCATTATTGTTTTTCTAATGATAAAATCGATTTTGTTTTGGGTTTTTTTTTTGGTGGTGATTTTTTTTTTCTAATGATAAATTTGATTTTTTTTTAATTATTTGGAGTGTGGAATTTTTGGGGGTGATTTTTGGCATTTATCTCATTTTGAGAACGTTTCAAACGAGCCCTTCTCTCGCTTTCTCTTGTCTCGCGCAGAGGAGGAAAATTCTGATTCCGGTCCTCTTCTTTCCTCTTTGCTAGAAGATTTCTCATTTCATCTTGAATAAGGGCATATTCTATACGTGTATGTATATAATAGGCCGAAATTTTCATTTTTCCTTTTTTTTTTTTTCGTTTAACTTTTTCCATATCTTTAAGTTAGGGATAGTTATTTAGACGGAGAACATGTGTAAAAAGGTGTATAGAAGTCGACATGTTTATAACAAACTTTTAAACGGTCCTTTATTTTTATCATTCTTAATTGATTGAAATATAATCTCGGTATACATCTATACATTTGGGAAGAGTAGTGAACCGACCTTCCTTTTTTGCACAAATATGGAACTTTTTAATACACTTGGCATATGCATGCTTTCATAACCCATAATTTTTATATGAATAAATAGAGAGATTTGAGATCTATAGTCTCCTTATTAGTAATGTGGGATTCATGCAGTTATTTATGTATATCCATCAATCTTTTCATGCTATAAAAAGGATATTTGAGTGGAAATAGCTAAATTATTCTTCTAATGCATGCTATAAAAAAGGATATATATTCTTCTAACCCATGCTATAAAAAAGGATATATATCCATGAATTATTCTTCTAAATTATTCATGCTAATTTTGTTTTCGGTCAAGGGAGATGGCACACTAATAGTCTTCAATTTAAGTGAAATAACCTGCCATTATAAGGAAATTTTGTATCTTTCTTAGCGGACAAAACCAAGCAAGAAAGTTATTTGCCAAAATACATCTGATTTTTTTCTTTGGTTGGAAAACACATCCAATTTGACCTGACATGGAGTGCATCATTTGTTAGGGATAACGACACATGGCTCCTTCAAATTCAAAATATTTTAAATTAGTTAATACTTTTATTATTTGGTTATTATTGTAATAGACTAATTCAAAATATTTTAATTAATCCATTCTTATCTCATGTAATTGTTACCATAGTTATTACTATAACGGACTGATTCAAAATTCAAAATATTTTGAAATTCCATGTAATTATTGTAACAACTAGCAGATAAACTCTATAAATAGAACACTATCTTAGAGTTTATTTTTACATGTTATTAGAGCACCGGCAAATGCCATAGCATAAGGGGTATGGCTACAATCACTATTACAGGAATTGGACATTTCTCAATTAAAAACCCCCATCCATTGGTGCAGCAATTTAGGGATAAAAGTATCTTATGGTGAATCCATTTTTTCATGCCAGACCAAAGCATATTGATGTAAACTTTCATTTCGTCAGTCATTTAGTGTCACAATGCAAACTTGAGGTT
This sequence comes from Eucalyptus grandis x Eucalyptus urophylla, assembly GCA_028830015.1. NCBI lineage: Eukaryota > Viridiplantae > Streptophyta > Magnoliopsida > Myrtales > Myrtaceae > Eucalyptus > Eucalyptus grandis x Eucalyptus urophylla. The sequence continues at coordinate 40,273,048 of CM054189.1, forward strand.
TGCTTCATATTTACACGTGACCAAATTATAGATATCTTCACCAAGCTCTCTCAGACAATGTTGACATGATATGCTCAAATCCAAGTTGAAGATCATCCAGAAGACCACCTTCAACTTGTAGGAGCTTGTTAAGTATAGCAATGCATGACTCATTCGAATTCAAAATATTTTTGGATTAATTAATGCTTTAATCTTCTAGTTATTAATGTAGTTATTATTGTGATAGACTAATTCAAAATATTTGAATTAGTCTATTTTTATCTCATGTAATTATTACCGTAGTTATTATTGAAATAGAATAATTCAAAATTCAAAATATTTTGAATTTAGTCCATGTAATTATTGAAACAACTAGTAGATAAACTTTATAAATACAAGCACTATCATAGAATTAAAGGATAAGCGAAACTTATGCTCAAACTCAATGTCTATTTTTACACCATCTATCCTTCCACATTCATATTTTGGAAAAAAAATAAGTGGAGTCAACCCAAAAACACAAGACAAAGATAAATAATAAGAGCTCATTCAGAAAATTTCACAGCTTCTAGTACAACAACAATTATCAGCCATGAAAACTGATTGTTATTTTATTTGGCAAAAAATGAATGATTAGAAAATACTTTTTTATAAAAAAGAATGATTATTTACATACTTTGTAACGATGATTTAAATTTTTTTATTCATTATTGATAGTAAAACAATCCCATTTATCAACCCATTTATTATTCGTGAAACAATCCCACTTTAGATTAAATAAATTATTTATCAATATCTTTGTGGGCTTATCGGTATGGTTCATATAATAAGAAAGAACCAGAAGCCACATGCTTACGAAAAGAGCCTCAGCTTCTCCCGGCGGTGGCAGTGGAGTACTGCTGCATTACCCGTGCATGAAAATTCGTGCGGGAGCTATTTTCTGGTGCGGGGTACGGCGCACGACAAGGCGTGGGAACGCGTCACTTTCCTCCTTCCACCCTTCTTCTTTTTTAATCATCCGGTGAAGGCCAGCTGGAAGAGTTGCAAGATATATGCGGGGCCCGAGTAAGAAACTTCCCGGCGGGACCCGCGCGTGGGCCGGACGGCTGGCTCCCCCTGATTGGCCGGCGCACGTTAATTACGGTGCAGGAGGGAGCAGGGGAAGATGGGGCGCCGAGGGATGGAGTAAATGGAGGAGGGGGGGAGAGAAGGGAGGAGGAGGAGCAGCAGCAGTGACGGGCATGTGCGTACGGTGCAGGCGCAGGTGCATTTGCTGCTCTGGCTTGTTTACTGGTTTGGGCTTCGGTTCTTGGTGGAATCACGGTCGAGCCACTGGTGTCTGATCTGATCACTTGCTTCGATCCTGTCGTTTTGTCCATGCGTTCGTGGAGTGTCAGCAGCTGGTGCTTGGGATCTGCAGCTGAACTGAGGACACTCTCTCTTCCCGTCAGAAGGAAGGAAAGGATTTTGATTGTTTTGCTGTTTCTGTTTTGATCGGCTCCAATGGTTTGAGAAAGAAGTTATGATATGATTTGAGTCAATGTCGTTCACAGCCAAATGAAAAAAAGTGGCCCTTCTGGTGGGATCTGATATTAATCCCACCTTTTAGTTTGGTAGAAGAATGCCAAAAGAGAAAAAGAATAAAAATTCATAGGTTATTTATGTAATTGCGAATCTCAGTACCCTTTAATTCATATACCCAAAATCATTTTCATGTTATAGAAGATTCCAAATTAATGCTCATCCCAAAGTCAATTCTTATCTCGCAGAAAACCCGTAAATCAATATTGCCAACTTGAATTCACTCTTCGTTATAACGCACATGTATCGACACACATGGATTTTCTAGGTTGGATTTGTCTTGCAATCATCTTGACACATGCATTTAGATAGAATTTCAACAGAGGGGTAAATTCACTAGTATGAAATTTTCTTGTGAGATGAAAACTGGGTTGGGATAAATTTGTAAATGAATAACAACTCATTATGTAAGACACAAATTTGTTCAAAATGTGTCGTGAACTTATCGATTGACGTGAATCCGTATTCCTTCCCACATGCAATGCGTGAAAGGACGGGAGTTTTGGAGTGCCTCCAAATTCCGCTATGATCCATGGTATCGAAGCGAACAAAAAAGAAGCTAGACATACTCATTGTAATCAGCCAAAAGAGCCTTGGACCACCGATATGTGAAGGCACGTCCCAAGCAACATGGGGAAGTATTAGAGTACAACTGTACTAGGAGCACGGTAAACATTGATGTCGTTGGCTTGTTGGGACACCATCTTCACCAATAGAAACTGTGTTTAAATACACGGACAACGCTGACACGATCCACATGGGCTGATATTATAAGTAATAGTTTTTTTTTTGGTAAAGGATATTATAAGTAATAGTTAATACCATAAAAAACCAAAAATCGATATATCTATTTCAAATTTACTCAAATTAATTTTCATTAAATTTTACTGTCAAATTACTAAATTAAATATTACATGACAGTAAATGAATATGATAATTTATGATTCTATCATTCATTACAGATGTATCGTTTTATGATTTGTCATGATATTATTTAATTTAATGGAAACTCATGAAGAGAAAATTTATTATAAATGTATTGATTTGATATTTTTAGTGATAAAAAAATTAATTTGAAATAAATTTACCACATGTTTGCCACCTTGGAATTTTTGTTGGTTAGAAATTAATTTGTAATAAATTTGTTACAAGTATATCGGTTTGAAATTTTCACGATATTAACCCTACACAAAATGCCAATTCCTCAGTTGATGGTGTTCGGGTTCTAACGCTTATTCTAGCTTGAATTATCCCAAAAGCCAGTTATATGAGCAATTCATTCTCTATGTTTGAAATCATAGTCTTGGAGAGAATCCTCAGTCATTTTCTGAACCCGACAGTTCGACGGTTCCACTGGCATTGAGGGCGGATTCGTAAAACGACCCATGAGAGAGAGTTCCTCGCATCCGTTCGGCCAAGAGCGTGATGTATTGAAGCAGTTTCTGTTCCTGGATCGCGACAGGCTAACCGACGGCGAGATCGAATCCTTAAAAAGAAATGCAATGATTCTGGCGACGTCGCGTCACATGAAGTGCAGAGAATGAGAAGACTGGAATGGACCCCGGTCATCATAATGCAATTGCTCCCGCAAATATAGCAAAATTGCCAGCCCTTAGAAGAGTGACGGAGCTACCGTTCTGTGCAAATGATGGGTCTGGACATTTGACAGTAACCGATTTCCGGTTCGACGCGAATCCCGCTAAGTAACAGTCTCCCACGGTTGTTGGAAAAGCTTTTCTCAGATTCTCTAGCTAGTGTAGTAAAGCCGTGTGGGCAAGGAACAGCAATCATAAGAGTCACCCTCTAACCTTTTGCTCTGGAATCAGCAAAGCTCATGCCAGTTTAGCAAAAAAGTTCACTGAAAGTTCAAAGAAACATTTAACTTCGACATCGAAACCGGCTGATCAATAGGGTGGAACTCGTGCAGCATGGGACATTATGTACCGGTACCTTGTCTCCAGACAAACCGGCTCAAGGTCGGCGGTTGGTTGTAACTATCTCTGACTCGTTGTACACTCGAAGCTAACTTGAACACTTGACCATCAAGACCAAAAACTTATTACTCACCAGAACGACGCGGGGCAGCATATGTACAAGCAGCATGGGATGTGAGTTACTCAATGTTAATCATTGGCAACCATCGCATCCATTGGGCTGCTCTCCAATCTCTTGATGCACAACCTTTTCTGTGGGGGAAGGTCCTTGGCTGAAGGCGACGTAACAGCATCGACAATCACCGAGTCATCCTCCTTGAAATCTCCTCTCAGTATACCCATAGCGATTTCGTTCTCAACCAACTGTTGGATCACCCTCTTCACGGGCCTGGCGCCAAAATTTGGATCGAAGCCCAATGTCCCAAGAAGCTCAATGGCTTCCTCAGTGTAGTGAAGGTCAATTTTCCTCTGTTTTAGCCGTTCTTTCAACCGGTGCATCTGCATCAGGTGGAAATCGGACCATCGTTATGTTTGCTACAAAACTCATATGGATGTGCTAGGTGCGTTTTGACACAGAACATATGAATTGTGTCGGATGTGTTACTCAGAAAGGCGCATTCTTAGTAAACATACAGGAACTTAAAGGCTCTAGGCATCCCGACATGTAAACAATAACAATACGGCTTAACAAAATTGATCATTTAAAGATTTAAAAGCATTGCAATATAATTCCTTTTCCCACATACAAAACTTCCAAATCATAAAAGTAACCAGAAATAAAGATTCATCTTTTTTTGGACTTTTGCATCACAAAACAATGGTTATCAACGTTTTTCACCAAAAAAAAAAAAAAAAAATAGTTATCAACGTGTAAACCATGAGAAACCAAGTTACTTAAACTGCAGTAAGAGAATGCACAGAAGCTTTACGCGAGCGCATTGGTAACCTATGTGGTTGCACCATTGCTTCCCCTATTTCGGCATTTCATTCTCTATTTGGCCCTTTGTTAGCACCAGTCAAGGATAAAAGGTTATGATAAAAACTTTTATGCGATAAAGCATAATGTCATGATAAAAGGTTGAAAAACAAAAGCTAGTTCTGCCTTTTCAATTTACCCCACTGAGAAGATTTGACACAATATTGCAGCTTGCATATGCATCTATTGGTAGAGTCTTTTTTGTGATTAAGCTTACACAATGCAACACCTCCAAGGAGAAAATAACAGTGAGCTCAAGATTAGTTACCTGGAGCTTCACAATTTTGCCAATTTCCTTGGAGTCCAGTGGCTGGAATACAATGTACTCATCAATTCTATTCATAAACTCTGGGCGGAATGTTTGTCTGGCCAGCTCAACAACTTGTCTTTTCATAATGTCATAAATTACTTCCTTAGTGTCAGTTGTATTGCGGAGAGTTTCAAGTATAAAGTGAGAACCAATATTAGAAGTCATTATCACGACACAGTTTGTAAAACTGACGGTCCTTCCCTGGGAATCAGTTATTCTTCCATCATCCAACAGCTGCAACAAAATGTTGAACACGTCGTGATGTGCCTTCTCAATCTCATCAAAGAGCACAACTGAATAAGGTCTTCGGCGAACCACTTCAGTCAGCTGCCCACCTTCTTCATACCCCACATAACCGGGAGGCGCACCCACCAAACGTGAAACTGCATGTTTCTCCATATACTCGCTCATATCTATTCTAACAAGAGCATTTTCTGTGTTGAAGAGAAATCCAGCTAAAGCCTTAGCAAGCTCAGTTTTGCCAACACCAGTAGGGCCCATAAACATAAAACTTGCTATTGGTCGGTTTGGATCAGATAATCCAGCCCTCGAACGACGGATTGCATCAGCTACTGATTTGACTGCCATATCTTGGCCAACCACCCTCTTGTGGAGAACCTCCTCCAGCATTACTAGTTTTTCCTTCTCAGATTGTTGAAGGTTCGACAAGGGAATGCCAGTCCATTTGCTGACAATTTCAGCAATGTCAAGATCAGTGACCTCTTCTCGTAACAAAGATTTTCCTGATTTCCTGAATTCTGCAAGATTCTTTTCAGCCTCTTCTAACTGGCGCTGAAGGGAAATGAGTGTTCCATATTTGAGCTCAGCAGCACGGTTTAAGTTGTAGTCACGCTCAGCAGCTTCCATCTCCAGGTTAACTCTATCAATCTGTTAGATAACAGATGGAGAGAAAGTTCAAATCAAGGTAAAAATATGCAAAAGGAAGAATCATGAAAGAGAATTATATAGGGGTAGCAGAGTGACCTCCTCTTTAATTGATCGAATCCGAGTCATAAGAGCCTTTTCACTTTCCCACTGCTCCGTCAGTTCTTTTTGCTTCTGTTTAAGCGAATTTAAGTCATTTTCCAACTTATGCAACCTTTCTTTAGATGCTTTATCTGTGTCATTTTTCAGAGATAACTTCTCCATCTCTAACTTAAGCACAGCTCTGTCTATCTCATCCAATTCAGTAGGCTTAGATGTAATCTCCATTTTCAGCTTTGCCGCGGCTTCATCAACTAGATCAATGGCTGAAGAAGAAACAACATAACCATATACGATTAGACAACAGAAGGAGCAGGAAAGATGTGTGTCTATTGAGGTAAAGTAGAGGAGCATTCAAGACAAGACGTTGGAATAAATTACATCTTCTCTTTGTACACTTAAGATTGTTCTATCATGATGGTTGTATTTCTCAAAGTATGTGAGATGGAATTATCCAAAACAGTGGCGTAACAACATTGTACTCCTAAGAGAGTAAATAAATAATGAAGAAAATAATAGAGAAAAATTATTAAGCAAACGGAGGGGAAGAAGAAAATAGGAGATAAATCAAAGTAATAGCTGAGAGAAAATACTATACTGCTAGCAACTGTATATTTGAAATTGCAATGCAAAATTTTCTTTTATAGTTAGGTGCCCCAGCAAAAGAAAAAAGATACTGTGCAGTTAAGAGTCTTTGCGCATTATTGCTGGGATTTAATTCGTCATTCTCAACAACAGGAACATTAATTATCATTTGAAAAATTTTACAGGCATATGTCATTATCAATTGAGGGGAGTCAATTAGTTGCTCATGTGCATGGGAAATAGCAAGAGTCATAAGCACAGAAATACAATCCAACACTGATAAAATTCATAGATTACCTTTGTCAGGCAGAAAGCGTTCAGTAATATAACGATCTGAAAGGACAGCAGCTGAAACAAGGGCACTGTCTGATATTTTAACACCGTGGTGTAGTTCATACCGCTCACGCAATCCGCGAAGAATGGAAATTGTGTCCTCAACAGATGGCTGCCCACAAAACACTTGCTGAAACCTACGCTCCAGAGCAGCATCCTTCTCAAGGTACTTCCTGTACTCGTTCAGTGTTGTTGCACCTATGCAACGTAGCTCACCGCGACCTAACATTGGTTTCAACAAGTTCCCTGCATCCATTGCACCACTTGCCGCTCCTACATACAAAACACAAGCAGTAGTCTTCGATAAACAGCTTGCATTTGGAATGTGGGAATAAACAGAAAAAAGCAGCACATAGGAATCTGAATAAAACCATCACATGAAAAACAAAAGCAAAATGAAAACATGAAAAAAATTAGATTATACTAGAATTTGCATGATTACAAAGTCCAACAACATGACATAGAAATAAATGACTTTTCATGCATGTCGAAAAACTGTTTTACATAGTCCCCAATAACAATGATAGAGATAGAACCAGGAAAAAATAGCAAGAAGGATACACACCTGCACCTACAACAGTGTGGATCTCATCAATGAACAATATAATCTGCCCATTTGAGGCTGTAACTTCCTTCAAGACAGCTTTCAGTCGTTCCTCAAAATCTCCACGGAACTTAGCGCCTGCAACTAGTGCTCCCATATCCAAGGAAATCAACTGCATAGGTCGAGATCAAGCAGACATCCTTTTAGCAGAAAGCTCTCCGAAAAATCACATTATGATCTAACCAACTTATCTTGGTCAAACAGCCAAGAATTACAACCTTTCTGTTCAACAGTGGCTCCGGTACATCCCCACGGACTATACGTTGAGCCAACCTGTTAAGAGTGAGAAGTAGGCCAAAGAAATTACCATACAATCCATAAAGTTGCAACATTCACACTAGGAACCATGTCACTAGACATCCTCACTCCCAAAATGACGGTAATATGTACATAGTTTAAGAATGGCTCCTCTTAGAATACTCTCCACTACAAAGCAAAAGTTACTGATAGCTAAAAGGATGGAACCAGCACACTTAATGAGTGCCGCCAGCACTCTTTTTAACTAGTTTAGCTCTAGATTTAAATCTGTAAAAAAACCTATAGAGCCCAGCGCAGCACTACTGATTTGTTGAATCCAATAGAGTGTTTCCCTTCAGAATAACTGCAACACCACTGCACCTTATCAGGAAGGTCAATTATATCTTCACAAACAAAGTCTACTAAATTATGACATCATCATAAAAGAAAGGAAGCAAGTTTTTCGTCCATCAGAAAAATGATTTGCATGAGTAATTTGATCCTAATAACTAAGACAGAACTAAAAAAGGTTGAAAACATTGAACTATTCATATGACACTAAATAACAGCAATGTTACACTGGGAGCTCCATGAATGATTCTTCATGATGCATGCTGGCTGCACACACCAAAAATACAGGCAAAAGAGAAGAACAAGTCTAACAACACATCAGGGACTAATATACTAAGCTTAAGAAAATAAGACTGAACTGAGAAACCTACCCTTCAGCAATTGCGGTTTTACCCACACCTGGCTCACCAATAATTACTGGATTATTCTTGGTTCTCCTACATAATATTTGAATGCAACGCCGGATCTCATCGTCACGACCAATAACAGGATCAAGCTTGCCCCGCCGAGCCATTTCTGTCAAGTCATTGCCATATTTCTCAAGTGCTTGGTATTTTCCTTCCGGGTCTGTTTGTAGGAGACCAAAGTACTGTTATGACTGATGCAATAGTAGTCAAAGAAGCAAAGAAAATAGACCAGGAATCAACAATAGAAGGTCTTCATGCTTTGGGAGGACAATAACAGATTATGTGCTACGACATGCACATTAGAGGGAATACTTAGCGAGCTGAGAAACATTGTGAAAGGTTCGAGATAAAGCTGAGAAGTACAGTGCAACATTTGACATAAAGTTTTAGAAGCTTCAGTTAAGCATGAAAATATCTTCATCTTCCTTGAGAAAATATCCTGAACACTTGAGATTCTGAAAGCATATCTTTTTCTGATAGTTGAATATCATCAATAGTTTCAACACGATTATTCCCTCAAAACAGATGGTTCTTGGCAGGATGAAGAATTGTTCCATGGCAGTTCCAGCAGCACTGCTTCTCATCTCACAACTGACAAGCAAACTCTCACTGTCCCTATGGACTTCTAATAGACAGACTAACAAGCAAAGTCCATCAGGAAAGCAGAAGCCCATCCCAACAACAACCCGGATGTACTTAGTTCAACAGCAAGTGGAGGCTATGCAGAGTTCATTGATTAATGAAGTTTCATGAAGACAATGGCTAGCCTGTCTATGGGGAATCAATGTCACAAATATTGTTAGCCTGTTCAAATCCTAACAATTGCAGGAACCTCTGAGAAAACATGGGAAGCAATGTTTTATATGGACTGATGTCTTCCAAAAGTATCATGTGATTCACAAAAAAAATCGTTGAAGTTGTATAACAATAGGATTTACTTTGATCTGTTACTCTTTGATTTCCACGAACAGCTTGAATGGCCTCCCTCAAATCCTTCTCACTGACCTGGAGATTTCGAAATAATTGCTGCCCAAACCTCTTATCAGAATAAAAGGCCAGTAAAAGATGCTCCACAGAAACAAAATCATCTCCCATTTCTTTCTTGTACCTCCGAGCATTGTCCAAAAGGGAGGCAAGATGTGAGCCCATTATAGGGCCACTAGTATCACCCACAACCTGGTGCAAGATCACAGATTGTTACCAAACCCCAAATAACCTCTGGAGAAAGACAAAATTGAATTGAAAAACAAACATATAACTGAATACATGCCTTTGGTTGTTGGGATATGAAATCGTCCACAGCCTGCAAAACTGATGTGTTGTCAAGACCAGCTTTAGTGAGAATTCTCCTGCCTAAACCATCCTTTTGCTCCAAAAGAGCTTTCATTAGATGCTCAGTTTCCACCACTTGTTGTTTGCAAACTCTAGCTGCATCAACAGCGCCAACAATGCCCTCCCAGGCCATCTCAGTGAACTCTGATGGATTTGTCTGAGTCAAACAAAGTCAGACTTCAAGTACATCCATTAGAAAATACATAACAAATGAAACAGGCAGACATCTCTTCCAGAAATTCCGACTAAAGGATGATGAGGAAAAAATTGTCAGGTCAATCCTGCTATATTAAACACAAAGGTCCAGTAAATTCAACAGGATTAAGAGAGAATTCTTCAATATGAGATGCTTACTCGGTTCGTAAGTAATCTTCGAATGTTTATCACATTAAACTCCAGTCCAACATATCTTGAACTTTGAAGGAAATCAAAAGCAAAACATGCCAAGTACAGATTCATCACCAAAACACGAAAAAATAAAACAGCCAGCTTTATAATTTGTACGTTGATAATCAAACACTTAGTTTTAACTCAAGGAACTGTGTTAACTTGTAAAATCAAGGAACTGCCGCCTCCCCTGCTAAGAAAATGTAATAGCTACTCAAGGCGGACCTTCATAAGCAAAAGCTCACGAAGATGGGGAAGTTGAATGCAGAATTTTGGTAAATTTCCAGCTTATAATCCTCCAAATTATACCATAAAGAACCATCAAACGATATCTTTAATTTAACATTCATTGCGAATACAGCCAAAAGTAACGCACTTCAGTGATACCGGAGAAAAGTTTATTTCGTTAAGCTTATGATGTCCACATCGAACGCCCCATACATCTCTATTCTATACCTGCAGAACCTCGAAAGATCATTCCTAGAGGCGACAGTAGTCACAGCATAGCACAAAAAGCACCAAACTTAAGTCCCAAAAGCTTCAGCAACCCCAAAAGAAGACAACAGACAAATTGCTTTAAACTCAAATCTTCACAAACGAGCACTATTCCCAACTCCAACATAGAAACCTCAAATAAAAATGGAAATGTCATAGGCTCCTAGCCTCGAGCCGACACTGAGCAAACAAAAACACTTCAAGATCACACCTTTCGATGATATCACAAAATACCCGCATTCACATAATGAAATTCGATCGAATTCCAACCTGAGACGCGCTCGCGGCGGTCGAGTAAGCCCGAGAGGGAAGGCCAGAGCCCCGCGAACCGAAGCCGACGACGCCGCGGAGCTCGACGGCCCCGGCGGATACCGAGGGGGCGAGGACATTAGCCCCGCATAGCGGTGGGCAGGTCGGTGGGTGGACTGAGTTCCCGAAACCAGGAACGGAGCCGGAGAGCGAGCGAGAGCGGGAGAGGGCACGGGCGGCTCCGGCGGCGGCGGAGGAGCGTTTGGGAGGCGCCGAGGCCGCGTTTATGGCGGCGAAGGCGGTCTTGGTGAGCTTGGAGGTGGTTCTCCTCGTGGCCATGGAAGGAGCGCGGGAGGGTTCTGAACTGGGTAAGTGAAGATGAAGAAGATGAAATTCTGAAGGAGGAGAAGAAGGGAGGAAGAGGGGGGGTGGCGATTCGGTGATGCTTGGGGAGGGGGCAAGAGGAGGAAGGTTGTAGAAGGAAGTGGCAGCTTCTTCTGCTTCCGCCTTTTTTTTTTCCTTCCCTTAATTTTTCCGAACGCAGTTTCGGATTTTACGAATTTCCATGTCGGCATGCGCCGGGCCCACTGGTCTTGCCACGTCAGAGGCGTGATTGCTAGATTGGGCTCATGGGCTCCATAGGCACCGACCTGGGCACCACCTCTTAAAATCCTTTTGGAGTAGGGAACGGGGTAGTGAAGATGAAGAAGATGAAATTTTGAAGGAGGAGAAGAAGGGAGGAAGAGTGGGGTGGCAATTCGGTGATGCTTGGGGAGAAGTGGGCGGGGGGAGGAGGAACGTTGTCCGGAAGGATATGGAAGCTTTCCTATGCTTTTCCCTTCTATTTTTTGAACACTTCCCGTTCATTTCTCTGGACAGTGTTTCGCATTTCACGTGCATGTGGATGAGGAGCCCTATAAGAAAAACGAATATGGACCTTCCTTGCTTCATCTCCCCCAAGCTTCCTTCCTCCCCTCCCATAGCCACCACCACCACCACCCCGAGAGCAACTCCGCCCACCCCAAGCCCCCGCCCGTTGTTCCCCAATGTCCTCTTCCTCTGCAACCGCCCAATGCACCCTCCGCCCCCGCGCCAAGGTGGTCGTCATCATGGGCGCCACCGGGTGCGGCAAGTCCACCCTCTCCATGTACCTCGCCTCCCGCTTCCCTTGCGAGGTCATCAACACCGACAAAATGCAACTCTACCGGGGCCTCGACATCACCACCAACAAGATCCCCCTGGCCGAGCGCCACGGCGTCCCCCACCACCTCCTCAGCTCCTTCGACCCGAACGATGGCGAGATGACCCCGTCGCGGTTCCGCTCCATCGGCCATGCAGCCATCTCCGGCATCGCCTCCCGCGGGAAGCTCCCCCTCCTCGTCGGCGGTTCCAACTCCTTCATCTACGCTCTCCTGGTGGAGCGGTTCGACCCGGAGGCTGAGGTTTTCAGCGGGCTCGGCTCGGCGGCGAGCCCCGAGCTGAGGTACGACTGTTGCTTTCTGTGGGTCGACGTGTCGCCGCCCGTCCTGGAGGAGTACCAGTGGAAGCGCGTGGACGAAATGCTCGACATGGGCGCGTTCGATGAGCTCGCCGGACACTACGACCTGCGCCGGACCAACCCGGGGGGTTGGACCTGCCTGAGGAAGGCCATAGGCGTGCCCGAGTTCGACCGTTACTTTATGACCTACCCGCCGCCGTGGGGGGTTGGCCCGGCGGACGGGTGGCGGCGGGAGGATGCGGGGATGCGGGAAGACGATCCGGGGCGGGAGGGTGCATACAAGGAGGCGGTGCGAAAGATAAAGAAGAACGCGGTGGAGCTGGCGAAGTGGCAGATTATGAAGATCGAGCGGCTGAGAGGGTGCGGGTGGGAGCTGCATAAGCTGGACGCGACGGAGGCGGTCCGGCTGGCGATGGCGGCCAAGGAGGAGGGTGGCGGCCGGTCCCGGGACGTTTGGGAGAGTGAGGTCGTGGAGGCCAGCGTGAAATTTGTGGAGCGTTTCTTGTGGTAGAAGCAGGTGGCGTGCTATCGTTCTTGATTTTTTTCACTGCCCTATGTTACGTATTTCATTAATTATATTTAAGCATATATAGATGTACAGCCTTAAAATTAAATGATTCGTTCGATCGAGAGCGTTTTTAAGGAATCGGGGGGGGGGGGGGGGCGCTTTCGTTGACAAAATCCCCGTTGACTTCCGTCTCCATCCCAAGATTTGTCGGTAAATTGTTTTTGAGGTATTTGTCAAATAATCTAATAAAAAATACCTGTGATTTTCGATATGTCTCTCGTGATGTGCCCGATCAATATTTGGAGGACTGAATTATTCTTTTATCACGTTTGATATAAGCATTTCGAGGGCACCGTTTAATCGATGTTTCGTTGTTGATACCACAGGACTAGTGCAATTCCAACACTCATTACAAGTTAGGCCTCTTGGAGTTTCTGTCTAATTACTATTTAGGTTTTCGGACGTGGTGCGTGGTGTTAGATTTAGCGCGTTCCACGCTAAATGCACGGGAAAATGCACTGCCCCTATCTCTGAACTCAGTGCTTTATGGAGATCTTGCCGGCCTCGGAACGGACGTGTTTGCCCTCATCGATCCCAACTTTCAATTCAATGGGCTACGTGTGGTTATCAAATAAATTTCTATTTTCAAAATAAAAAATTTATATCATTATCAAATACGTATTTTTATTCAGAAACTCATCTAAGAATACAAATAAAATTTTCTATTTTTATTCCAAAAATTAATTTCTAGTAAGGATGATTATCATTCGTGTCCTATCAACTCGATGTTAACGGGAAACGTCCAATTTCCTCCTTTTAATTTTAAAACAATTCTCTTAATTAAGAAAAGTAAATGTTAAACCGCGAATATTAGTAAAATAATTCCCAAGATACGCCGGAAAAGAACATTTGAGATTGTCCGCGTGTTGGCACTGAGTTTTTTGTAATCTCGAAAGGCACAACTTTGATCTGGTCGTTAATCGAAAAATTAGTTGGCCGAGGATGCGTCCACTCCGCCGTCCTGCCTCTGTTTTGTATGCACCTTAATTTAAGTGATCAATAAGGTATTAACTATTAAAGAGAGTCGTCTTCTTCTTGTTGCCTTGTGGCTTTTCTTCGGCTCCCTTTCACTCTTTATGCTTGTAGCATTTAGAGTGTAAGTTTTGGTTCCGTTTTTGTACTATTGACCTCAGCTCTTTATATATTTTTACATTTACCAAAAAAAAAAAACTATTATAGAGAGTCACGATTGCGCTGCCTATCCGGAAAATATGCAAGTCGCCGTACTCATCCGCAGGCCATCCGCCATGGATTGCACATTTACAAGTAGTCACATCTAGCGACATGCATTCCATCTTAATGGGGGATGATCAAGCCTTTTTTATTAAGCCCTAATTATTAGGAGATCGAGCGCTCTTTTCTTCTTCTTTTATGGGAGGAAAAGACGAGTGGATGCAATGGTTGTTCCCCTGTCCTCTGACTGTTCCGTGCATTTAAGGCTCATAGGAATGGTGTTTATTCGGAAGAGACTTTGTCCTTTTTGCCTAAATTTGACAAGATTTTGTGTGGCTATTATACACGACCCACCTTCATCATTATTGATTAGGTGACTAAGGTTTGAAAAATCGACGAGTACATAAATTACTGGCGATAGATGGGACACCCAGTAACATGAATTGTATATGTAACTTGCTCTTGCAATGTGAAAGCTAACATAAGAATAATAAAGTGGGAGGGAAGCCCACCGCCAAGTTTATCTGCTTAAAGAGCATTGAAAATGTTGTTTTGGAGACGATAATGTTCTCGTCCGATCCCCACTTTCCATCATGCCGATTCCCTTGTCCTCTTTAAGAAAAAGGGCGGGGCGAGAAATCCACATTGATAATGTCAGTAAAAGAGCTTGAGACCGACTGTTGGAATACTCGATTTGTGCTACAGCTATCGTTTAGCTCTTGAAGCGAGCCTGTTGTCGCCTCGTTACCTAATGCGAGCAAGAGTAAATTCGGAGGTTTGATCAAGGGAGCTGCAAACGTAGCATGCAAGCAAGTCTCTTCGACCAATAGGAGCCATCAATTCACACGATGAATCTGGCTAAAAGGTCCATTAATTCGTGTTTGATCCTTTGCGTTTCCTCTTATCAAGAAAAACAGTAATCAGTGGCTACCGACTAAGCTACGTGGCCTAAATGGTGAACGATCGGAAGGAATGGAGATGGGACGGTGGGGGCGTTCATACTTCAAATTTGTAGGCCTACGAAACTCGGATGCTTTTTAATTAATCACCACTCGGTTTCGGTCTCCAGTGTCTAGAACCCAACGCATACATACCCAGTTTGTAAATGCCTATAGAGAAGAAAAAATAAAGAATCTGACTCCTTCAATTGGAAAATGAATCATTTAAAAATCATTTTTCGAAAGATTAATTGAAAGAAATGCCGGGCAAATAGTATTGTTTTTTGAAATTTGTCGACAAATTGATATAGTAACTGATAAATGGATGCTTGATGACGTCTCATTTGCCTACACATAGATTTGGTATTTATAATTCACTTTGCTCATCAAAAAATAGTTCCAATAAGTCAAAGCATTATTGAAGACTCATTGCTCAATTCAGCTAAAAAGCATACATACATACATGATGTAAATCATCCAAGTGTCTTTATCTCTGAAAAGACGTGGTTGGAATTAGATACCGCTTGATCCCTTAATTAAGAAAAGGGAGATTTTTAAGATGCAAAATTGGATATCTACAAAAGTACATTTTAATTATGGTTTTTTTAAATAATCTAAAGGCACGAGCCTGGAAACTTAGCTATTTAGAGATTCATTGAACATATAACAGGCTTTATAAATTGGTTAAATTTAAACTTTTAAGTTGTGCAGGTGACCTTTAACCAAAAGCAGTATGTATGGTTATTAAAGCTTTGATGAAGGGGCTTGTCAGATGGTCCAAAACTGATATTTTTTATTTTTTTTTGGCCCCCTTAAAGAGACGTGAAGGATTGTACCATCTCGTATGCACGCCCATTAATGAAAATGTTCTATCAAAGTTGACTGTGTCAAGTGTAAACGCGTTTGTTTCATGGATCACCATTCTCACCTCCTATCCCCTTATCTTATCCCCTCCACATTTTCGTTCCATGCATGTATCTCAATCGTAGAAAGAGGAGAGAAGAAAGGAGGGAGAGCGGGGATCGTGCCCTCGTGCCTTGACTATGCAAAATAATGGGCAGAAACTCTCGCGAAGGGAACTACCGTGGGGAGAAGAGGCTTCGTGAGCTTTGAGCGTATGAAGCAGGAAAATTTTCAATAATGGTGACAGCCACCAACCCCGCGAATTCGGAAGATACGCGACGGGGACTACGGCAATTTTGGCAACTTCAATGTTGAATCTTGCCAAATTATCGGACCTTTGACATGATTACCCCCCCGTAATATTCCGAATGCCCTTCTCACGAAAATCCTTGGGACAGCGGGGTCTCTAGATTTGATCGTGTGTGGGACTTAACCCTTACCAGTGCGTCAATTCAAGCACACCTTACCAGCAGTGGCATGCTTCTCAGGGCGAAAAGACACAGAAAAACAAGTGCACTTTTTTCTTATCTGCTCGGGGTAACCCTCGGGTTTGAGAGCAGTACATGTGGACCGGTGTCTATACAATCCTAGGTTCGTTGTTTTGAGGTTTTGGTTGTTCCTCACATTTTCCTACTACCTTTTGAGGTTTTGCTGAGGGTACTTTAGGTTATATGGGTCTTTCAATCTCGATTGAAAACTCAATTGATACAAGGTATTGAAAGAGAGATGATGTAGTTGATATACCATTCTCTTCCCCACCTTTTACGTAAAATAAAATAAAATAAATGAAGTATGATTTAGACTATCAATCAAAGAGATAGAAAAATGTTCTTTCTAAAAAAGAATTTTCCTTTTTATAAGTATGTTATATTAGCTTACCAAGAATGAATGGTACAGATTGAACAAATTTACTGATCGGGAAAAGCACCAATTTGGAATATTCACCCGATTTTTCACTGGGTATCTCGATTCACAAAATTAGGTTGATTCATGAAAATGGAAGTTCCGTGTCGTAGCAAAACAAAAACCCTAGGTCGATCGCTTCGCTTCCGTTTTTCCCTCATCACGGGTCAAAATTCTATCATTTGTGCGTCGGTTTTGCCTCCTTTCCTTCCTCCTTTCCTCCCTCCCTTCCTCCCTTCCTCCCTTCCTCCATTCATCTCATTTTCTCCGTCAAACCCACAATCCAGATTCTCCTCTATGCTTGCACGCGCCGCTCAGACAAAAAATCCCAAAAGCTTCGAAAGCTGCAAGTTGCTGACTTCTCTCTCGAATCTCCTTCTCCCACGATCTCAAGGAATGCGGCGACGCCATCCCCGTCGAAGAAGATGACCGGAGTCCAGGCGAGAGGCTCGACCAGTCGCTGATGGACTCCGACTCCGACTTCTGTGTCGGCCGGTCGACTTTCGTCCTCCAGCTCTCCTCAGCCGACGAGCTCTTCTCCGACGGCAAGATCCTCCCCGACGAGATCAGGAGGGACGGAGTGGTAACTGCCGACCACAGTTAGTGTCTGCCGAATACCTTGGTCTCATCCTCCTTCTCCATCTGGGACTCCGATTTCTAGTGCTGCGTTCACGGAGAAGAGGAGTCTGAAGGAGCTCCTCTCGGACAGCTTCGACGACGACGACGAAGGGGATGAGAAGCCGCTGCCCAAGCCACTCTGGCAGTTCAAGTGCACTAAATTGTGACGTCGCCAAGAGCAGAGGACTGATTCAGTCGCTGCAGTTCCTCTCGCGGAGCAACTCGACCGGTTCAGCTCCAAATCCAAAGGACAAATTCGCCTCCAAGGACAACCCGAGGCAGAATTTGCAGAAACAGCCCTCCATATCAAGTCAAAGATGGTCGTCGGAGTCATATCAATCCTCATTCGGTATGCCATCTTCGTACGGCCTGTCGCAATCGTACAAGCCCCCGACGACGAACAAACGATACAGACCCAGGGTGAGGGTCAATCCTGAATTGAATTTTCAGCCCCACATCAAACGATCAGGACGGTGAGCTTGTTCGGGCTCGTTTCGCTTTTCTGTAATGGCAAGGTCAGAAAGAAGAAGAAACGAGTCATCCTGATTAATCTGCTTTGTTAATTTGCGTTAGCACAGAGAGAAAAAAAGAGAGAAGAAATGAGCTTTTTGAATGCTTCTGGTTTTGGTGCACATGTCTAGATAGATTTTGTGGTGGTAGATGTGGGGGACCTGATGGAATTAGCATGGGATAAGGTTCTCGAAAAGAATTCCAGGAAAATATAATGTACGGAATGCATGTTTAAAGATCAGGTTTCGTTTTCTAATAGTGGGCCTATAAGCCTCTGACCAGCGTTGCATTAGCATCAGGTAAGATATAATCATGTTTTCTATCCAGCCGAAAGTCGTATGCTGTTGTCAGCATTCTAAATTCATCTTGTTTTGGGGACTTTTTATAATATCTCGGACTTCTAAGCGACGTGAAAAATGTATAGAATTTGCATAATAGTGACAAACAAATAATGAGGCAAAAGAATTTGCATAATTGCATCGTATTCTCTGTGAGTTTTTTTGTGTGAATTTTTTTTTTCTTTTAAAAGGTTCAGGGGATGCAAAGGTTCAGGGGATGCAGAGAAAGCAAAGGAGTACATAGCCAAAAGGAGAGATGAGCAAACAAATGGTGACGGTGTTTTTATCCCTCATGCTCAAAGCTATGTCCATCAGGCTGTTCAATATGCTCCTAATGACTGGTAATATGTTATGCCAAATCTGTATGTTCAAAGTTCATTTCAACAAATATTGCAATGATCCCAAGCATTGTTCTCAGAACATTCATGCTACGTTGTCTCGAATGCTATGGATGCGTCTTTCGGTTTTCCGACTGCAGTTATGTTCTTGCTTCATGTCCTCATGATCTCAATCACAATCACGAGGTAGAGGAAGAATAGGGTTTTAACACTAGTCAAACTTGTGTATCTATTATAACAGGGTTTGAACCCTAACGTTATTATTCGGATTGACGAATCCCTCATGTCAAACTCTAAACTCGTGGTTTCCTTTCCCGCACGACAAATGAGATTAGGAGGGCATCGTGATCGCACCACTCCGCTTACGATGTCATTTTATATATTTTCTATTATAAGAAGAGAAAAGAAGGGGAAAGGAACAAGAACAAAAATACATTAGAATGTCTCCTGTAGATTGCATAGTTAACATTCCATAACATATCATTTAAAATTCATAATATTTATTCATTCTGTCTACATATCTTCCAAAATAATAGTTTGAAGAAAACCCTATGGTGATTGATAGTGACATGCTTCGCTTTGACTTAGTGAATTTAGGTTCCTTAAATTTTCTACAATCTATTTACTACTTTGATTATTGGATGTTATTTTTTTGATTGTTGGCGTGTGCTCATCATCTATGTAGCACCGACATTTTTTGAAAGCCTTCGTGTCATGTCCGACACGTGCATGATACGTTCTGACACGCGGTTAACAAGTGTTGAAAAATCCGATACGTGGTCAATTCTCTTTGACACCTAAGTTTGGAAATCCAACATGTACGGGTTAATTTTAAAAATTTTCAATACTTGAGGGGTCAAAATGTAAATATACAAAAAAAGAAGAAAAAAGAAAAGAAGAGGTAGGACTGGTGGTTGGGCGTTGCTGCCACTGCCACCGTCAGAGGGGGCCGACAACCTCGCTGGCCATAGGCGGCAGAGGGGGGGGGGGGTGGGGCGGCGGTGGCCCTCACCGGCCTGGGCGAGGCCATGACTGGCTAGGCAAGGGTTGGTGAGGCTCGCCAAGATCTAAGCAACGCTGCGCCCTTGCTCGAGCCCAACAAGGGCCAACGAAGGTCAATGAGGCCTCGCCTGGGGCTGTGGAGGCTTGCTGGCCACAGGCGAGGGCCTACCTTGCCCAGATCGAGGTGAGCCTCGCTCGGGCCTCACTTGGGTTGGTGAGGGTCACCCTCCGTCTGCAACCTCGCCAGCCCCCTCTGATGATGGTTGGGCACGTCACTGAAGGGGGTAGCGGTAACGGCAACAGTGTGCCCAGCCACGATTGTGGCTCCTTTTTTTTTTTTATAGAATTATTTTAGCTTTTTTAAAAGTCTTTTACTACAAAAAATGCTTCATATGATAAATAAATAAATTTAAAAATACCATTTCAACATTTTTCTTTAAATTTTTCCCTCTAAGTTTTATGTATTATTGTAATGAAATGTAGTTGAATTTGTCAAATTGAAATAATAAATGATATTAACAAATGTTGAATTAATATTTAGTATATTAACTCTAGGCTCTTTTTATCATTATTTATTTATGTTTTATATATAACATGTTGGAACATGTCGGAATTCTCTATTTTTAAGAAATGATGTGTCGTCGTGTGGTGTCATGTCGTGTTGCGTGTCGCGTGTCCATGTCAGTGCTACATAACTCATCATTGACAAAAATGTGAAATCTACTAATCGGCCGCAAATTTTGTTTGACAAATCTGTTCATGTGAAACAAGTTTGTGCCGAACTTTGCAATTGCTCAATCAATCCTCCTTGTGTTCTGAATTTGGCGTTGTTTTTCAGTATTCATGCTCTGTTTTGATTTGCTTTGTCATGAAGATTATGTATTTCTGCTTCCTTTTGAATAATGAATACATTTTTTTTTTGACAAAAAAAAGAAGAAGAAGCATTATGATCCACGTTACATCTAATAGCTATGGAAGGAAATATTAATAAATATTATACTCTTTTGATAGAAGGTTACCTACTGTCTGCTGAAGATTACATCAAATTTGGGGTATTGGAAAACGAAAGAGAGAACTTGGGATTGGTGGGATTTTGCCCTTCGATAATTAGGCCGGTCAAATATCTATAATTTTGTAACAAGGATATATAGGGACTCACGCTTGAAGATTCCCGGTGGTGTGCTGCATGTAAGATTAACTTGGGATTGGTGGCACACATTCTCTCTCTCTCTCTCTCTCTCTCATGTTTTAGAGTTTTGGCTTTGACACCCCCTGGTGTAGGATCGCCTAAGCATGGTTGCTAATTCTTGCTCTACGTGTCGCGGTGCCGTCATCGCACTTTGGCCTTCGCGCCTAGGGTGCACTCGGGGATTCTCCTTCGAAGTTTCAAAGACGACCGTCGACTCCTTCCACAGCACCATGGCAAGTTCCCGTGCCCATCCTCTAGCCATGACGCCCACCAGTTCACTCGACGAAGCTTTGGCACCTCACTCCACGCGCCCAATAATTTTGCCGATCATTGCTGATCATTGCCGATCATCGCCCTCATCAGCACTAACCAATCGCCGGCCCTCTCTGTGTCACGCTAAACGGTGGCACTCGATAAGTCGAGGCAAGTGTAATCTTGTAGTTTAATTTTGACAATATTGTTTGTTTCGATGCATGTTATTTAATCAAAAGACTTAGGGTTTCATGATTTGATTATTTCCTTGCATTAACTAAGGCGTATTGGGCCTCCAAACCTTTAGACACTAAGGTTGGATCCCAATATCTTCTCACTTGACTTGTTAGGGTTGAGTACGTGATTAATTCATATGTTGTCATTGCACATTACCATTTCATGCATATTTAAAGTTTAGGAAATGTTCACATAATGTATGTCATTTAGAAAATTATATATTTTTAGGTTTTTTAATAATAATATCTTACAGAAAATATTAACTAATAATTGCATTACATGCATCATCCGCATTGCACATAGTTCAATATTAATACACAGTTCATAAGATCACATTATAGTCCTAGGATTTAATTTGCTGTTTTCATATAATAAAATAAAAATGAAAATAGCACTTCATATTGATTTGTCTCATAGGATTAGTTCATGATTTGTCCTAGAACAGAAAATGAGCGTACAATAGGAAATGCATGCACTACTAATAGACTCTAGGGGCATTTGTCTTTTTGTTAAGAAAAAGAACAAAAATACATTAAAAAGTCTCATGCAGATCGCATAGTTAACATACGATAACATATCATTTAAAATTAATCATGCATGATCATGCATAACATTCATTCACCTTGTCTGCATATCTTCCTAACTAATAGTTTAAAGAAGACCCAATGGTGATGGATAGTGACATGTTTTGCTTTGGCGTAGTGAATCTAGGTGCCTTAAATTTTCTGTAATCTATTTACTATTTTGATTATTGGGAGTTATTTTCTTGATTGTGCACTTGTATGATTACCACTCACATATTAGCGATATAGGATAAAGTGGAAAGACGGCCTTCAAAGCATTTTCGAAATAATTTTATGAAGGTGAAAGAGTCTTTGTAGTCTAAACAAGAGAGTTTGGAAGTTGGATTCTACTCAAACCAAGCATTATCGATAGAGAAAAAAAAAAAGGAAAGAAATAAATAGCCATTCAAAAAAATATCAATAATACATAATTTCTCAAATAAAAAAAAATAATACTCAACTTTCTTTTTATATGCTAGTTAACGTGTTTTCATCTTTATTCTTATTTGACGCCATCTACCTTTATAATAGATAACGATTCAAAATTTTCCTGTTGAAAATTATATAACATTTCGACGAGGTGATACTTATATTATGAAGTACGGAAATTCGTAGGGTATAACTCATAAGTATAAAATCTTATTTTAGTTTTGTTCTCTAGGTGGATTAGTTTTTAAAATTTGCATTAGATAACGCTTGTTTGCATAAATTAGTCGTTGTCGTAAGAAATAATTGACAATTTACGCAAGATAAGGTCTGAAATAAAATTAGAAGGTACGGAGCGCAAATCTTGGGAGTTATTTTACTGCTATTCACGGTTTAATATTTATTTTTCTTAATTAATATAATTTTTTAAAAATCAGAATGAAGAAGTTAGGCCTTTCCTGTCATATTCATCAGAAGCTCACTCGAGATCTCTCTGTCTGTTCGCCACCCGTGAGAAACTGGAAAAAGAGGGAGAGAGAAAGGACCTCGTCTTCTCCAATGTTAAAGCCCTAAACCCATCGCTGTCCCTCCCCCATAAGCTTCAATTCCCTTTCCTCCCTCTTTACAATTCCCCCAACCACCACCACCACCACCCCCAAGAGCTACGGCCCCCACAAGCCCACCCGCTGCTCCCCGATGGCCTCCTCCTCTGCAGCCGCCCACTGCCGCCCCAAGGTGGTCGTCATCATGGGCGCCACCGGGTGCGGGAAGTCCCGCCTCTCTATCGACCTCGCCTCCTACTTCCGTTCCGTCGAGGTCATCAACACCGACAAGATGCAAGTCTACCAGGGCCTCGACATCTCCACCAACAAGATCGCCCCGGCCGACCGCCGCGGCGTCCCCCACCACCTCCTCGGCTCCCTCGACCCGGACGACGGCGAGATGACCCCGTCGCAGTTCCGTTCCCTTGGCGACGCCGCCATTTCCGACATCACCTCCCGCGGGAGTCTCCCCCTCCTCGTCGGCGGTTCCACCTCCTCCATCCTCTCTCTCCTGGCGGAGCGGTTCGACCAGGAGGAAGACGTGCTCGGCAGGCCCGGCCCGCCGGCGAGACCCAAGCTGAGGTACAACTGTTGCTTTCTGTGGGTCGACGTGTCGCTGCCCGTCCTGGAGGAGCACCAGTCGAAGCGCGTGGACGAAATGCTCGACAAGGGCGCGTTTGATGAACTCGCCGGCTACTACGACCTGCGCCGGACTGATCCGGAGGGTTGGACCGGGCTGAGGAAGGCCATAGGCGTGCCCGAGTTCGACCGTTATTTCAAGAAGTACCCGCCGCCGGGGGGGGTGTGCCCGGCCAGCCCGTGGCGGTGGGAGGATGCGAGGAAGCGGGACGACGATCCGGTGCGGCGGGGTGCCTACAAGGAGGCGGTGTGGGAGATAAAGAAGAACGCGTGCCAGCTGGCGAAGCGGCAGATTGAGAAGATCCAGCGGCTGAGAGGGTGCGGGTGGGAGCTCCGTAAGCTGGACGCGACGGAGGTGGTCCGGCTGGCGATGGCGGCAGAGGAGGAGGGAGGCAGCGGCGTCAGGTGGCAGGGCGTTTGGAAGAGGCAGGTCGTTGAGCGGAGCGTGAACATTGTCAGGCGGTTCTTGCACGAGTAGGTGTCGTTTTCTCGTCTTTGATTGGGGATTTGGTTCTGTCAATAGTACTCGGGAAGTGCAGTTTGGACGTGGAGTCAGGCAGCGGGCTCTTCTTCTTCTTCTGCTTCTTCTTCAGGCGGTTCTTGCACAATTAGGTGTCGTCTTCTAGTCCTTGATTGGGGATTTGGTTCTGTCAATAGTACTCGGGAAGTGCAGTTTGGACGTGGAGTCAGGCAGCGGGCTCTTCTTCTTCTGCTTCTTCTTCAGGCGGTTCTTGCACAAGTAGGTGTCGTTTTCTCGTCTTTGATTGGGGATTTGGTTCTGTCAATAGTACTCGGGAAGTGCAGTTTGGACGTGGAGTCAGGCAGCGGGCTCTTCTTCTTCTTCTGCTTCTTCTTCAGGCGGTTCTTGCACAATTAGGTGTCGTCTTCTCGTCCTTGATTGGGGATTTGGTTCTGTCAATAGTACTCGGGAAGTGCAGTTTGGACGTGGAGTCAGGCAGCGGGCTCTTCTTCTTCTGCTTCTTCTTCAGGCGGTTCTTGCACAAGTAGGTGTCGTCTTCTCGTCCTTGAGTGGGGATTTGGTTCTGTCAATAGTACTCGGGAAGTGCAGTTTGGACGTGGAGTCAGGCAGCGGGCTATTCTTCTTCTTCTGCTTCTTCTTCAGGCGGTTCTTGCACAAGTAGGTGTCGTCTTCTCGTCCTTGATTGGGGATTTGGTTCTGTCAATAGTACTCGGGAAGTGCAGTTTGGACGTGGAGTCAGGCAGCGGGCTATTCTTCTTCTTATGCTTCTTCAGGCGATTCTTGCACAAGTAGGTGTCGTCTTCTCGTCCTTGACTGGGGATTTGGTTCTGTCAATAGTACTCGGGAAGTGCAGTTTGGACGTGGAGTCAGGTAGCGGGGCTATTCTTCTTCTTCTGCTTCTTCTTCAGGCGGTTCTTGCACAAGTGGGTGTCGTCTTCTCGTCCTTGATTGGGGATTTGGTTCTGTCAATAGTACTCGGGAAGTGCAATTTGGACGTGGAGTCAGGCAGCGGGCTCTTCTTCTTCTTCTTTTGGTTCTGTCAATAGTACTCGAGAAGTTCTTCTTCTTCCTTTGGTTCTGTCAATAGTACTTGGGAAGTGCGATTTGGACGTGGAGTTCTTCTTCTTCTTTTGGTTCTGTCAATAGTACTCGGGAAGTGCAATTTGGACGTGGAGTTCTTCTTCTTCTTCGTATAAAATTCAAGGAGAGTTATTTCGCCTTCTTGTCCTGGGACTTCAGATCGCATGTAATGAATTTGAAAATTTCCACGTATGAGACAGGACTCGTGGTTTCGGTTCGGACACTGGCCAGTGCCACTCGGTTGCTCAAAACCCATGTCGCTCACAAATCATGAACTAAAACCCTTATTAACGTCTTGATTAGGACGTGGGTCATGAATAGACCCTTATTAATAATGGAAGAAGCTCATTTCGGTAATATGTTTCTTCTAGCTCTTTTCGGTAAGGATGATGCTTCTTCTTATTACGTGCATCATAAATTGCAAGAAAATAGCAGAACTGAACCCTAGCTAGAGTTTTGATAACCTAGAGTCTATCATTTCCAGATGTGCTTTTGGACGCTATCTAGATGAAACACGACAGATTAGGCGATTTTTAGCGATGATATCGGTAGAAAAGTGTTTGTATGTCCATGCATTTGCTGATTATCCTATTTAATTGCTTAACAAGTGTTTCGGACCTTGATTGGCATGCTTCTTCCAAAGATGATGCTTGAAAAGTGATCAAGAAGATGATCAATGGTGGTAATCAGCATGGTCGGGTCGAGCCGTAATCATAAGAAGAAGACGTTGCAATCCTAGAGGTACCTTTTATCATCTAGGTTTACGACCCGAACCGACCAACCATCATTTTCGTAATGCTGATGCTTTGCCAAAATGACCTTCTTCCAAGGAAAAAAGCGAAGTTGGATTTTTGCTTTTGGGGTAGACTCGGAGGCATTATAACCAACGAAGTTGGACTTTAATAACGGACGTGGGTCATGAATAGACCTTTATTAAGAATGGAAGAAGCTCATTTCGGATTACCGTGTGGTGACCTTACCCTTGTGATGCACCACCTATGAATTCAACTAATAGATTATTAAGCCTAATCCTAACTCAGACTCTTCTAAATCCATATCAATTCGCAACTTAGGATTCATGTTCTTAAGGTGCATTTAGTTTAACTTTTCCAATAGACTTTTAGCCTCTAAAGTCTCTTGGAGAAATGCTAGGGTATTAAGGGCTTTCAGTCAAATATTGGCCTTGGAAAAGCTAAAAATCCAATACTAATGAGGATTAATTTTTGGCTTTCAGTATTTGACCAAATGCTAAAATTACTTCTTCTTCTTTTTTTTCAAAACTACTATCACAATTTTTTTTTTTTTAGTTTTTCTGTTTTACCTCTTATTGTTCTAAAACTACCCTTACCTTCACTAGAGTCAGAAAAGAGTTTAAGATTTTTTAATAAAAAAGAAAAGTGAAATCGAAAAGCCCTTTATAAAAAAAGACCTACCAAACACTCTTTATGCCAAAATAGCTTTGCAAATAATTTTTTACCAAACATAATTTGCATTTTCCCATGGTCCTTTAAGCCAAAGATATTTTCATTTCTCCAAGGGTCATTTCCAAAGTTGAACCAAACGCAACTTTAATAGGCAAATCACTTTTAATATGGAGTCGTCATCAATCAGTAATGGTAGGTTGTTAGTAAAATAATATGAAAATTATTTTATTTCTACGAACTAAAGATTTTAGGTACATGAATTTGATTATATACTAGATTTCTCTTATACCATTTTGATTCATTCTTTTTATGAAAAATATATTTGATGGGCAACTCAAATTCATTTTATTACTTTCTAACATGTGAGATAATCATATAGATGTGTAAATTACCAATTTAATACTAAATAAAGTAATAAATAAATTGCATGTCTTACCTCATAAATCATTGACGATTGCCTAAAGCTCGGGCCTTTTTTGACGGGTAAGGCGTCGCCGCATTCCTCGAGATCGTGGGAGAAGGAGATTCGAGGGCTGCGCAGACCAGAGCTGGATATCTCCGAGAGTCCGAGCAAACGTGGATCGCCATCACCGGACCACTATCCTGTGGCGCGGAGCAACGGATCGAAAATTTTCCTTTTCTCTACTACTTGCCCCAGATAAGTGTTGCCTAAAGTTTTGAGGTCGGTCAGCTGGGGCCCACGGTCTCTCTTTCCCAGATTTTCTTTTTTTCATCTCCTCTCGAGATAAAATGAAAACGCCTTTCGACGTGACGTTTTTCCCTTTTCCCCTTTTAATTTTTCCTCCTTTTTTGACCGTAATTAATTTATTCGTAATCAAACTCCCCCGCTTTTTTAAATATCCACTTTTAACTTGGATTACAATAATAACAATAATGAGAGCAAGTCCGTTGAGGCTTGAACAGTTTTTTAGTACAAAAGAAAAGAGAGAAGAAAAATCAATATATATGTATGTATGTATGTATGTATTATATATTAAAAGAAGAGTAATGCTAGGCTTTAGAGTTGATTTATAAAATAGATTTACCAAGTGATGTGTACAATACATTGTGTGTGTGTGTGATTTTTTTAACAAGCGGGTTCTAATCATGAATTAAGAACAGCTCGACGTATGGCAATTTTGTAAGCCAGGCAGATGAGTCAAGCGATTTTCATGTAAGAAGGATCTAACCACGACTCTTCTTGATTTTTTCATATAAGAACACCAGGGATTCATTCTCCACTTTTTAAGAGTTTGTTTGAACAAAGATGTGTCTCAAAATGTCAACTAACTGCTTTTATGGATAGGTGTCTTAATTTCAATACTATTTTTTGTCAAGAAAATATCCACCATTTTTCTTTTCGGACTTTTACAGATGGATTTTTTAAGTAATGTGCATCTATTGCAAAGGGAAAGAGGTAATTACACGAGTTCAAACTCAAACTTCAACTTGTTGTTCAATTAGAAATAACTTCACCATCAATTTATTTTTTTCTCATTTTTATTTTCAATGGAGTGGTCGAGAATGTAATAAAATTTGTGCTTTTTCCATATCCTTATTTAAATAGACAAACGGTTTCATGGGAAAGTTTATAGGAGTGGAATTGTCATTTTACTATGGATGTTATCACTTCCATTGGGGTCTATTTGCATCACATTTTTTTTTTGTACTTCAAATCTTCGTTCGCCACTTTCATTGATTTGGCCTCATTCATCCATGGTTATGTCCATGGTTATGTCTTTTGAATGCGCCACAAAACGCGAGGTGGAAAAGAGGTGGAGAAGTGATCGAAAAGGTATTAAAGAGAGAATCACGGTTGTGCCACCTTTTTGAAAAAATGCAAGTCGCCGTACTCTCCAGCAGGCCATCCTCCGCGGATTGGACACTTATAAGTTGTCACATCTAGTGACTGCGTTCCATCTTAATGGGGGATGATTAAGCCTTTTTGATTAAGCCCTAATTAATTAGGAGACCAAGCGCTCTTTTCTTTTTCCTTTATGGGAGGAAACGACATGAGTGGAAGCAATGGTTGTCCCCCCTGTCCTTTGTGCGTTCCGTGCATTAAAGGTTCACAGAGGTGGTCCTTATTTGGAAGAGACTTTATGCTTTTTGCTAAATTTGACAAAATTTTTCAAAGTTATCATACACGACCCAGCTATGTCAATAGAGATGAGGTGATTGAGGTTTGAAAAATCAACAAGTATTTAAATTACTGGCGAGAACATGCAATAATAGGAATAGTACATGTAAGTTGCTCTTGCTACTCTTGTCGCACTAGCGGGATGATGCTTCTACGGAGGTGGTGTAAGAAGAATGTCAAAGCTTCAAAAGTATTTACGGTCCTAGTCCGACGAAAGACGCAAAGACAAGTAACATGAGAATAATAAAGTGGGAGGACAGCCCGCCCAAGATTACCTGCTTGCAGAGCATTGAAAATGGTGACTTGGAGACGAGAACGTTCTCGTCCGATCCCACTTCCATCGTACCGATTAGGAAAAAGGGCTGGACCCACATCGACAATATCGGTAAAAGAGCTCGAGACCTACCACTGAGATACTCGATCTGTGCTACAGCTATTGTTTACTCTTGAAGTGAGTCAGTTTTGCCTCATTTCCTAATCCGAGCAAGAGTAAAATCGGTGGGGCGGGGGGATCCTTGTGCCCGCCATTCGAGTAGAATAACGCCGCCGGAGCTACGAACGTAGCATGCAAGCAAGTCTCTTTGACCATTAGTAGCCATGAATTCACACGGTAAATCTGGCTAAAAAGTCCATTACGTCCTCTTCCTAAATCAGCGTTCGAAAGATGGTGCCTCATCCTATGCGTTCCCAATTACCAAGAAAAACGATAATGAGTGGCTACCGACTAAGCTACGTGGCCTAAATGTTGAAGGCTCGGAAGGGATGGAGATGGGACGGTGGGGGCGTTCAAACTTGGGGACGCACGAATTTAGGATGCTATTTAATTAAACCTCACTCAGTTTCGGTCTCCGGTGTCTAGAACCCATCCCATTCATGCCCAGTTTGTAAATGCCTATAGAGAAGAAAAAAAAGAAAGAATCTGACTCCTTCAATTTGGAAAATGAATCATTTAAAGATCATTTTTCAAAAAATTAATTGAAAGAAATGCGGGGCAAATAAGGTTGTTTTTTGAAATTTGTTGACAAATTGATATTATAACTTATAAATGGATGCTTGATGATGTCTCATTTGCCTGCATGTAGATTTGGTATTTATAGTTCACTTTGCTCATCAAAAAATAGTTCCAACAAGTCAAAGCATTATTGAAGACTCATTGCTCAATTTAACTACAAAGCATGCATACATACATGAATGTAAATCATCCAAAAGTCTTTATCTCCGGAAAGACGTGATTGGAATTAGATACTGCTTGGTCCATTAATTAAGAAAAACGGAGATTTTTAAGATGCAAAATTGGATATCTACAAAAGTACATTTTAATTATAATTTTTTTTAAAAATAATTTAAAGGCATGAGCGTTGAAACTCAGCTATTTAAAGATTCATTGAACATACAACAAGCTTTATAAATTGGTTAAATTTAAACTTTTGAGTTGTACAAGCGACCCTCGACCAACTGTGTGTGGTTATTAAAGCTTTTTGACTAAAGGGGATTCTCAGATAGTCCAAAATTGATATTTTTTGCTTTTTTTTGGCTCCCTTGAAAGGATGTGAAGGATTGTACCGTCTCATCTGCACGCTAGTTTACGTAATTATTCTCTCAAAATTTACTGTGTCAAGCGTTAACGCGTTTGCTTTATGAATCACCATTCTCACCTCCTATCCCCTCATCTTATTCCGTTGACATTTTCGTTACACACGTATCTCAGGCACAGTGAACAGTAGAGAAGAAAGGAAGGCGAACGGGGATCGTGCCTTTGACCATGCGAAATAACGGGAAAAAACTCTCGCGTGGGGAACTACCGAGGAAGAAGAAGCCTCGTCAATTTGAGGATAATAAAGCAAGGGAACTTTCGATGAAGTTGACAATAACCATCCCCGCGAATAAATTTGTTTCAATAACGAAATATCTTTCATCGAGAATAATCCTTCAACTTTTATTTAGAAATAATAAAGGTTTTGTACTAATTCCGAATAGATGATATCAAATGTAATACAAGTGTCAAATTTCCAAATTCGAATAGAATTGTACAACTCTGACAATGAACTTGCTAACATTGAGAACAAGTTCAAGCTGTGCTAGAATCTAATCGATGACATAATTTGGGGATAAGTAGACACAATACCGGAATTTAATCGACGACAATGCATTGGGATATAGGACATAACATTGGAATCTAATTGACAGCGTTGGACTAGGATAGAGAATACAACGTCGATGATGCAACATCATGGTGGAGATACACACTAAAATCTAAACAACAACGAGGATCTAAGAGCTACAACTATGAAAACTAAAGTGTAGTACAAGAAATGTAAAGATAAAGGGATAACATGTTGATTGATTCTTTCATGGGGGAGGCTTCATGCAAGATGACTGATGGTATTTATAGAGAAGCTTGGTAATTGCTGAACAGTCATTCCTCTTCTAATAACCGCTTAAGCCTTATGCACATTGCCTTTTCCTCTGCAATGACCTTGCTTATTTGCTTTACAACTGTCTGGATTGTGTTTTGATTCTCTCTGATTTATCAACAATAATTTCTTGGCTAGGTCTTTGTATGTCAACTGCTCCTTAACCATGAATAACTTTGGCGCTTTCCTGAATATTTCAAATGTTTTCATCTAAAACTTACTATGGCATCACTTGAATAGTCATCAAATATCCGTCATCGTATTTCAATAATTAAACACGAGATGGCTTCTTGCCTCGCTGTCGATTATTGAGTCTTTGTCCTTCGAATTATTGATAATTGATCATATAATAATACTCTTATGATATTCATGTGATCTCGTCTGACTTTATTATACCTTCTGTTCTGGTGATCGATACGTGATAATACGGTTAACTTTGAGTGTCAACAAGATCGGAGAAGATCATGACTAAGGACTATGACAATTTAGGGAATTTTAACATTGAACCTCTTGCCGAATTCTTGGACCTTTCAAATGATTGTCCCCTGTAATGTTCCAAATGCCCTTTTGACGAAAATCCATGTGAGAGCGGGGTTAGTCTGAAAAACCCTTTATCAATGCGTCAATTCAAGCATGCCGTACCAGCAATACCATGCTTCGCAAGCCAAAAGAAAAAGAGAGAAACAAGTGCACTTTTTTTAACTGCCCAGGATAACCCTTGAGAGCGGTAAATATGAACCGATGTCTATACAATCCTATGTTCTCTGTTCCTCACTTTTTCCTCCTACATTTTGAGGTTTTGCTGCGGTGCCTTAGGTTATATGGTCTCTCATTCTCGATTGAAAACTTGGTTGATACAAGGTATTGAAAGAGAGACGATGTAGTTGATATACCATTCTCTTCCCGGCCTTCTACGTACCAAGAAAAGAGAATATAATTTAGTTTATCAATCTAAGAGATAGAAAGATGTTTTTTCGAATTTTTTCCTCTTTTTATAAGTACGTAATATTAGCTCATCAAGAATGAATGGTACAAATTGAACAAATTTACTGACAGGGGAAACTACCAATTTGGAATATTCACCTGATTTTTCTCCGGGCATCTCGATTCACAAAGTTAGATCGATTCATAAACATCGAAGTTCCATGTCGCAGCAAAACAAAAATCCTGGGTCGATCGCTTCCTTTCCCTTTTTCCCTCGTCACGGGCCAAAAATCGATCCTCCGTGCGTTGGTTTTGCCTCTCCCTTCATCGATTCATCTCATCTTCTCCATCAAACCCATAATCCAGATTCTCTGCTCTCTGCTTGCCCGCGCCGCTCAGACAAAATCCCAAAAGCTTCGAAAGCTGCAAGTTGCTGACTTCTCTCTCGAATCTCCTTCTCCCACGATCTCAAGGAATGCGGCGACGCCGTCCCCGTCGAAGAAGATGACCGCAGTCGAGGCGAGAGGCTCGACCGGTTGCTGATGGACTCCGACTCCGACTTCTGCGTCGGCGGGTCGAGTTTCGTCCTCCAGCTCTCCTCAGCCGGCGAGCTCTTCTCCGACGGCAAGATCCTTCCCGACGAGATCAGGAGGGACAGAGTGGCAACTGCCGACCACAGTAATTGTCTGCCGAATATCTTGGTCTCATCCTCCTCCTCCATCTGGGACTCCAATTTCTAGTGCTGCGTTCACGGAGAAGAGGAGTCTGAAGGAGCTCCTCTCGGACAGCTTCGACGACGACGACAAAGGGGATGAGAAGCCGCTGCCCAAGCCATTCTGGCAGTTCAAGTGCACTTAATTGTGACGTCGCCAAGAGCAGAGGACTGATTCGGTCGCTGCAGTTCCTCTCGCGGAGCAACTCGACCGGTTCAGTTCCAAATCCAAAGGACAAATTCGCCTCGAAGGACAACCCGAAGCAGAATTTGCAGAAACAGCCCTCTATATCAAGTCAAAGATGGTCGTCCGAGTCATATCAATCCTCATTCGGCATGCCATCAGAAGCCCCCGACGACGAACAAACGATACAGACCCAGCGTGAGGGTCAATCCTGAATTGAATTTTCAGCCCCACATCAAACGATCAGGAGGGTGAGCTTGTTCGGGCTCGTTTCGATTTTCTGTAATGGCAAGGTCAGAAAGCAGAAGAGACGAGTCATCCTGATTAATCTGCTTTGTTAATTTGCATTAGCACAGAGAGAAAAAAAGAGAGAAGAAATGAGCTTTTTGAATGCTTCTGGTTTTGGTGCACATGTCTAGATAGATTTTGTGGTGGTAGATATGGGGGACCTGATGGAATTAGCATGGGATAAGGTTCTCAGAAAGAATTCCAAGAAAATATAATGTACGGAATGCATGTTTACAGATCAGGTTTCGTTTTCTAATAGTGGGCCCTATAAGCCTTTGACTAGCGTTGCATTAGCATCAGCTAAGATATTGGTTGCGTTTGGAATTTTTTTTGAAAAAAACCTTTAACGAAATATAAAGACCTTTCATCTAAAGGATTTTGGTGAAATGCAAAAACTGTTTGGTAAACTATAATTTAAAAGTGCATTGAGAAGCAACTTTGGGGAAATGCTGTTTGGTAAACACATATTTGGAAGTCCTTTAGAGCGACCAATTTAAGTTTTTAATTTTTATTTTTTAAAAATTGAAAACAAAAATAATGATTTTTTTTTATATTTTTGCACCGAGATGTATATATAAAAGAGATATATTAACAAATTCAATGACTTTTTTTTATTATATTTTTGCACTGAGATGTACATATAAAAGAGATATATTAACAAATTCAATGACCTTTATATATATATATATATATATATATATATATATATATATATATATTTTTTTTTTTTGCACCGAGATGTATATATAAAAGAGACATATTAACTAATTCAACGACTTTTTTTATATTATATTTTGCACTGAGATGTATATATACAAGAAATATATTAACAAATTCAATGACTTTTTTTAATTATATTTTTGCACCGAGATATATAAAAGAGATATATTAACAAATTCAATGACCTTTTATATATATATTGCATTGAGATGTATATATAAAAGAGATATATTAACAAATTCATTGATTTTTTTTTTTTTGCACTGAGATGTATGTATAGAAGAGATATATTAACAAATTCAATGACTTATATATATATATTTGCACTGAGATGTACATATAAAAGAGATATATTAACAAAAAGAAAGAGTAATTTCATTATAATAAACATGATTACATATGCATCGAAAAAAGAAATATGCTTTCATTGAAAATTACAAACATCCTTAAGTATTTACTAAACTCATTGATATTTGATCACATAAACACGCAATGTCAGAAAATAAATTGTCATGTGAAGTACCGGCTCTCTCATTTGTATTATCAAGGTCAACTCCATTATTGGGATCCAAATATGCTCTTGCAAAATGTCTATCATTGGCGGCGTTTCGTCATATATAATTATGCAAAGTCATTGCTGTTATAACAATTTTTACTTGCTTTTCAAATGGAAAATTTGGCATATATTTTAGAATCTTTCACTTCTTCTTCAACACACCAAAAGCTCGCTCAATTTTCGATCGCAGCGAGAAATGAGCACGATTGAATACCTCTCGATAGCCTGTAGGAGTGGGACCTTGTTGAAATTTTAGCAAATGATATCTAATTTCTTTGTATAGTCCCAAATAACCCATTGGATTTGGATATCCAGCATCCACTAAATAATATTTACCTGCATAAACATAATATAAATTTGATCAACATATACCATATTTATACATATTAATGTACAAAAATCATTAATTAACAAACCTGGAGGAGAATGAGGAAATTGCACATCATGTCTCCCTAAAGCTTCATAGAAAATACGAGTATCATGTGCTTGTCCCTCTTAACCAGCCCAAACATAAATGAATTCCATGTTAAAATTACACACCGCTAAGACATTTTTAGTCGGTGTATCTTTTCGATCAATAAAACGAATCTGATCTTTTACATGTATCACTGCTGGGATATGAGTGCCATCAATAACTCCAATACAATCCTAAAACAAAAACACAAATATTATTATAATCAAAATTTGCATTTAGTTCTTTCTTTCTATTGAATAATCAAAATATACCTTAAAATATGAATAAAATCTT
Organism: Eucalyptus grandis x Eucalyptus urophylla; assembly: GCA_028830015.1. Classification (NCBI taxonomy): domain Eukaryota; kingdom Viridiplantae; phylum Streptophyta; class Magnoliopsida; order Myrtales; family Myrtaceae; genus Eucalyptus; species Eucalyptus grandis x Eucalyptus urophylla. The sequence goes on from CM054189.1 coordinate 40,308,100, forward strand.
CGATTATTTTTTATCTTCTCCGGAACATCCCTAAATTACCAATCAGCTGGTTGGATCAAATTTTTTCCCATTTCACATACTTTGTCTAATACTAAGATAAAGTACCTGCTTATAGTTTTCCCAGAGCATTGAAAGCGTTCTTGTATTAACCTGTTACCTATACCATGTCTTAAAATATGAAGAAAAATTCCAAGCGTTTCTTTAACATCAAAGCGTGTTACCAAATCATGCATTAAATTATTAAATACAATCTTATCAATTCTAAACATTTGATAACACCTTATCGGATTAGCATTTTCGCCCATCAACTCTTCTAACAATGCATATCCTGTATATGATGATGTCCTACAAGGTTTTTTGTGACTGTATATTGCTTGATAAGCGATTGTGGCTTGAGTAATTTCCACAAGTTGATTGAATTCCTCGTCCTCTTTTTCATCGATTTCTCTTTCAGGAGAATCGTTCATATCTGTTTAAAGTAACAAAACAGTAAGAAAAGTGATGAATAATCATCCATTAATGGAACAATCATCATCCATAATATATATGCAAATTCTACCAAATCAAAATAACACAAACTGAACACACGTTTCACATTAGAACATAATTAGAAGAAGAGTTCACAAGTAGTGCAAATTAATAACCGAAAATAAGTCTCACATTACAACATAAATTAATATGAAAGAGCTCAAATAAGTAACTAGCATCCTAATGGCGACTATTATGCTCTTTCAATTTATACTTCAGCCACTCAACTTTTTCTTCATCTTTATCCAAGTTCATAAAAATATGTCTGTTGTCTTTCTTCTTAGCAAAATGAGAAAGTGCAAAGAAGAACAACTTTTTGTCTTGCTTAATCTCAGGTATGGCTTTCAATGTTTGCACAATTTCTTTGTAAGGATCAAACTCTCTTGCAACCGATGTTGCATTGCTCCTACTTTCAACAGCTGAGCAAAGTTTGTCGATTTGTGATGCTAACTTATTAGGTCTGCTCAATTTTGTTCCTTTCTTTCCTCGAGCTTGCTTTGTTGAACTTTCTACCGTTCTTTTATGGCTCTTACTTTGACTTGGTTGGGCATTTGTTTCACCTACATCATGCTCTAAAGTATCATCAGTAGATCCTGCATAATCATTAATATCAACTTGTGTGGTCTCAACATTCTCATTATTATATAAGCCTTGTACATGATTCCAGGTAACACTTCCAGTAGCAAATGTACCCCGGAACATTTGATCCAACAAAAGTTTTAGATCCGGATGTATGCCTTTCATTCGAAAGACTCTAAGTTTAGGATTTGTTTGTTATAATAAAATATTTTAGGAGTTATATTATAAAAGATGAACTTACAAATAAATAAATAAAAGTAACAAAAGATTAGATAAACACCTGAATTTTTCTTTCCCACCATTCGTCACTCGCGCCAATGGTTTTCTTCCTTGGATCTCATCCTAGTCCTGTTTCCTTTTGAATCAATTGCTTCCATTTTTTCCATTCTTCCTTTAAATTATCCCACTTACTCTTTATTTGATTTTTATCATACTTTTTCCCCTTAACTCCTCAAACTTGTTAATTATATCTGTCCATCCATCCCTTTTGTTGTTCAATTTGTTCAATGCATAATTGACAAAAGTTTTTACATCTTCAGAACTCCAATATGCCTTTTCCTTTAATGAACTTGCCATCTTTCAATAAAATGAATACAAACATATTTGAAAAATGAAAATAGATAATGTTAACTATGAACACAAAGTAAGGGACACTGTAAATAAATTAAAATGCAATTCATATGAACCCATGAAAGAGCACACTAAGTTGGATATGTAAGTGGGGAAAAAGAACATAAACATAAAAAATAGAAGTGAAAGAACCTGAGTTTAAGGTGGGACAATCGACACCTTTTGAGCGAAGAGAGAGGCGAGTACTTCAGTTGTGAGTGAAGAGAGAGGTGAGCACTTTGGTTGTGAGTGAAGAGAGAGTTGAGCACCTGATTCTGAGCCAAAGAGAAGTGAACAAGTTACAAGAGTCAACATACTAACCTGACTTTTAAAAAGCTGAAATAGGTACTAGACCTAAAAAGAAAAAAAGGTTAGAAACATTGTCATTTTAACGTTAACTTGAACTTTGTGACTCAACTCGAAACAAGGCAATAATCCATTGCTGACTTTTCCAAATCTTAGCTTCACAGCATTGTTAATCAATGACCAGGTCAAAAAGCCAAATAGAGCCCTCAAGTTTATTTGCTATGTTTGGCATCTGGGGGAACAAATACACATCTGACACTTCTTAACTTACCAAAGACCAACCTAGCACATTGGACAAGTGTGACATCCCAAATTTCACCGACCTTCATTAGTGTAATTAGATAATTAGGAACTTAGATTAATTAGATTGGGCCAAAAAGTGAACCCGGTGGATTGTAAGAAATGTGTGGGCTTGAGAAATGAGTGGGGCACACGAATTGTACTTGAGAAATCTAATGAGTGATTATGGGCTTGGACTTAGCTTGAAGCGAGCCAAGGTTCGGAATTATTAGATTTGTAGATTTAGTTTAGTGGGCCAGGATTGTTATGGATTAAGCCTATTGGGCCGGAAATGAATATTTAGGCCCGAATGATTTTATTTTATAGATTATAGTTATGATCTATGATACACGGACACGTCCCACATGCCTCCGTGTCGTGTCCGACACGTGTCGGACACGTCGACACGTGTCGGACACGTCGACACGTGTCGGACACGTCGACACGCTCGGACACGCGGTCAACGCGTGTCGGATTTGTCGACACGTGGTAAACTTTTGTCGACACGCTTCGACGCGCGTGTCCGATAGAGAATGGAGGGCGGATGAGAGGGAAGTAGAGATGAGGCCGCGAGCGAAGGCGAGCCCGTGACGGCGAGAGACGGCCAGAGAAAGAGGGCGAGGGCCGTGAGAAGAAACTTTAGGAGGGAGGCGCTTGTGGGGGAGGGCGGTGTCATCGAGTGGGGCGGCGGCGGCAGTGGCAAGGGGGAGGAGAGGAGGAGGAGGAGTTCGCGGCGGTGTGCAGCCTCTCGGCGCACAGGGACCCTGCGTTCCGCCTTCTTTTCCGATTCCTTTTCACTGAAACGTTACTCCCTTTTCCGCTCCTTCGGCGAATGCTGGTGCTTTTCTTGATCGAGTCTTCGATGCTTTCGGAGATAGGCGTCGTGCGGCGAGGAGGAGGAGAAGAAGGGGCCGCGCTGCTAGGGTTTTGAACTTTTGAGAAGGAAAATAATAAAAAAGGATGCGAGGAGGAGGAGAAGAAGGCGCCGTTCCGCGCTGGTAGGGTGTTGAAAAGAATAAAAAAAGACTTGGCGTGTTGGAGGGAGGGGAAAGTGACAGGAGGGAGGGGGAAGTGATGGGCTGTCAGGTGGTGGGGAGGGAAAAAAAAGGTGAAAAAAATTTGGGGGAAAAGAGACGAGGGAAGTTTGGGCTCAGGGGGTGGTTTCGAAAAATAAAAGTAAATTTGGGGGAGGGGGGAATTTCGAAAAATAAATGTAAATTTGAGATAATGAAATTAAAAAAAAAGTGTTAGATTTATTAATATTATTGGTATAAATTCATTGTAAATTTTTTATTTATTTATTTGTAAATTTGAATCAAATTAATTAAAATTTAAAATATTTATTTAATATTTAACGTGTCGGAACGTGTCGGAATTCTCTATTTTTTGAAAAATGACGTGTCACGTGTCGTGTCACGTGTCGTGTCGCCGTGTCTGTGCTACATAGGTTATGATAACTTGATTAATGTTTATAATGCTAATATCAATCGCTAACTTTAGCATTTTTGTGATGAATTCTTTATAGACCAACATTGACTAGTCGATATGTTATGTCACGACTTTGTATAATCATAAAAGGATTAAAATCAAGTAGAAACAAAAGGGAATTAATTGAAAAACATTAGAAATTAATGAACCGACTAATGACTCGGATTAAAGACTAATTGATTTTGAGTGACAAATTAAACTTGAGAGAACAAACTTGAAGGCCACATCACTCTCTCTCTCTCTCTCTCTCGTTTCTTCTTGCATGCGATACCCATGGATTTCTTTCCTCTAGAAACCGAAACCATCAACTCAAGGAAAACAATCATTAGCAAATTTCATCATTAGTCTAGCCTAGGCATTAGCTTTGTAGACCTATTTCCCTCTTAAGTTTCGTAACCCTCTCTCTCTCTCCATATAAAACCGAGCAACCCATCTTCATCTTCTTCTTTCTTTCTCTCTCGGTCGAGTGGTGAAACTAGAAGCAAACCAGTGATTTCTTCTTCTTGCATGTGAGATTTTGGTGTTGATCTTGAAGTATCCTTGTGTTGTCTAATAGCTGAACAAGGTAATGAAAGATATAACTCTAAATTAAAAGTTATCCATTGTTCTATCAAGAAAGCTTGCGGGTCAATCCAAACAGTGAATGATTTAGTTTGTAGATGCTGTTTTGTGGTTAATCTAAGCTGAGTAAGTGTTAGATTAAAGGTAGAAGCCATTGCATGTTGTTTTTGAGCCTTGCATGTTTCGAAATCCAAGCGTGAGTATGCTGTTTTGTTGAGTGAAGTGATGAAATGGATGCTGAGTGGATGGATGTGGTGTATACTGTGATGAGTGAACTCACGGATGCGTTTATACTTCCAGCCGAGTTGTGGATTGATTATTTATTAGAGAAAGACATGCCGAAGGTGCCTTAAGTTGCTGTGATTAGGCATTGAAGTATTGTAGAAGAAACTTGTGAAAAGATAAGTGGTTTACCTGGGTTAGAAGTAAAGGGAATCGTGTATACCTATTCTGTTTTAGGTGAAAACGGTTATAGAGTCTTCTGTTCTGTGTTATTTTCTTTATGTAAGTTAATGGAAATAAGAAAAAAACCACTCTACATGATAGAACGTCTATAAGATCAAGTTATACACATAGCTATAACCATATGAATATATAAAACGTAGAGATAAAAGTGAACTTAGTAAAACCAGTAAACTGTTCTTGTGAGAAACGGTTTGACCTTTATTGATTATACGAATTTTCTGTATTTACCTAGTTAGGTTTAGACTTCGAATTCTTAATGAAAATTATAGAACACATCTTAAGGAATGATGTGTCAAAATTTGAGATTAAATGGATAAGATTTGGCTAGTGATTTTTTTTTTTCTTTTTAGATATAAAATCTAGACGTTAGTACAGGGTACTAGTAAAGATTATGGCAATTGTTACTCTTAATACAGTGAGAATTAGACTTAAGTTATTTCACGGGAATTGTTAGTCTATGTCTTAAATATAACATACTAAAATTTGGTAATATTTCGGCCAGAGTTGGTATACCTTCTGTGTCCGAAACCGAAACTGTACATTTAGCTAGTAAACTGTCTGGACCCGAGAACATATAATAGATGTTATGTCTTTTATATTAGGCTTTTGTGATGCATGTAGAGTCTAATAACCCTCTAATAGATGTTAACTGTGTAAGAGTAAGTCTCATATATCATTTGAGGTGTAGATACATATAATATCATGTGTGTGCAATAAGTGTGGTGCACAGTGCTTCATTATGGGATAAATATCTGTTCGCCATGTAATGGGACAATGACGTAATGGGTTTTATCTTTTAATTTGGACACGCACGTGTGCTAGGTTCATGAGAGTAAAATAAATAGTTAGATACTTTAGAGTCTTTTCTTTTGCATACGATAAATGCATTAAATCAAAGGTGTGGTGGTGTGAAACGTGTGCATAAGTTAGTGAATGAACCCATCGGTACCGAAATACCGGTGATGCCCCTCGGAAGTTGAGATGCCCTTGCTGAGTGGTCTTGGATGCCTCGGAGTGAGATTCCCTTGTGTGTGATCAAGGATGCCTTGGTTGTGTGATACTGAGATGCCTCGGAGTGAGATGCCCCTTGCTGAGTGGTCTTGGGAGGACCTTGGTTGAGTGATGCTGGGATGCCTCGGAGTGAGATGCCCATGGTAGAAATATTGTGGAAGTTCGGATGAGGTAACTTCCAGAAGTGACTCGATCGGGCCGATCGAATTCCGGTTAGTGATTGATCGAGGGTGGATGATATGTTCACTAAATATAATTCTATTTGGCGAGTGAGTCCATTTATTATTGTTGCATTACATCTTGATATGAGATTGAGCTTGACAAAGGTAAGCATAGAAATGGATGCTCATAAGGTGATTATATACATAATGTGTTAATAGCCAATTATTTATGCTTGTGATATACCTCCTTTAGCATCCTAAATTGTTTGATGATTCTCTTGTAATATTGATGACTGTGGATTGTTTAAGTTAGAGTTTTATCATTCTTTACTGGGCAAGGTTGTTTGCTCATACCTTACATTTTCAAATTAATAGCATGGATGTACCGCCAGTAGCTCGATACGGGGCGGTAGTGCATCTTGATGTTTCTCTTCATGACGTGTATGATCCCGATATTGACATAATTTTCTCCAAATATGAGGCGACTTTATGATTGGATGACGGTAGAGCCGACTTGACATCGATGACGTTCGTTGCATGGTTTATCAACCATGAAGGAGAGATATTTGGCCCTTTACCCCTTGGAGCAGGAGGACCTAGAGCGGGTTTGGACGGTGCCTAGACGCCTTCGATCTTGTAGAAGTTGACTGATTTTTGTTTTTTGTTGGATGTGGGCTTGTGTGGGAACTCGTAGAGTAGATACCCTCACCTTTATCCCTGACTTTTGTTACGCCTTACTTTTGTTATGTACATGTTGTATATATAGGCGATGAACATGGAAATAGTCCAGGTTGATAAATTTTGTAAGCCCTTATGATGATAAGAAGTAATGAAGTTTCTCATGTTCTTGTTTATGTGCATGAATGATTTGGCCAATACAGGAATTGAAGGTAAAGTGATTGTAGGATAACCTCATAACATAAACTTGAGATTTTAAATAATCCATGTTATACATGTTAACCTTCAATGGTAAACACTATAGACTATCTAAAGGAGATTACAAGTCAGGCAAGAAGATAATAATAATTATAATTCCGTTTGCGCTTAGTACGTGACGCCCTAGGACGTCACAGCTCGTTACAACAAGAACTTATCATTTCCTGCTCATCACCCTAACGGAAAGTCCAATCAGTCTATTATTTGCAAGTTGCACGACAGACCAACCCACAACTAATGATTACCTAGTGTCATACCAACTACTATGTTCATTGGCATCAAGACCAGAATCACAAATTCGTATGTATGCATTATAATGTAAAGGAGGAGAGAGGGAGGAAGAGGTGCACTAGTCCTCAACCTTGCCATATTAACACCAGACTTAGCTCATTTTACTTGGAAAACACTTTCCTCTTTTCTAGTAGGGAGCTTCATTTTCTGTTTTTCATGCTGTTGAGGTTTCATTGACACCAAAAATCAATGAAAACAGTGTATATATATAAAATACTTTCAATGCAACAAACACACCCCAAATCAAATCATATCTTCTCTAAAAAAATATATCTGATGGTTGCATACATAAGTCTAGCACAACATATTTTCCTTGTGGAAAAATAAAAATTTGTTTTTGAAATATAGCCATCTCCTTCATGCTTGATCTCATACATGACAATGGTCACCCCATTTCCCCAAATAAAAGGTGGTTTAGTTAAGCACTCAAATCAGGTCCAATTTTGCTCAATCTGCATCTAAATCGTCAAAATAAAAATTAACAATAACTCTTTGCAATTAGAGCTACTTGATTCTAATCCACCAAAAACCAAGGCTGCTTAAATTGTAGTCATCCCATTCGTATGTCTCAATTCGCTTCCAAAGAATCCCTGGAACAGAGGAAGCAGATAGCAATTGTGTGGCGGAACTCGCCACCACCCATCATAACGTAGGCCTCAATGCACTGACGTCCTTCAAGCTTGTTTGTCGTTTGTCATGATGCTAAAAAGTTCAGGTAATTTGCAGAAATTCGTGTAATGTCGATGTCACAGTGATCGAATCGCGCTTCTATTGAGTTCAAAATCTCTCGATTCTAGCACCCACATTCTAAATTTGCCCATTTGCTAGCAGATAAGCCATTTACAGTGAAAACCAAATGCAAGAGACACAAAGAGAGAGAGAGAGAGGAGGGGGCGCTCACCGTCGCTAGTAGGTGCGGGAGTCGAGCCATGGGACTAGGCCTGGGCGATGGCAAGCAACGCAATGGCGATGAACAAGGGCCTGGGCAGATGGTATCCACTGAAGCTTTGGCGACATAACAGGTGAGCTTCGGTGACTGATCGGAGAGGTGAGCTTCGACAAATGATTGGAGATGCGAGCTTTGACGACCGAAGGGGTAAGCTTTGCAGTGGCAATAGCGATATTTGAAGAATCGAGAAGAGCAAAGCAAAAGGGAATGGAAGCGACCTATCTGAAGAGTCAAGAAGAGCAACGTAGAAGGGAAATGAAGTGGCGTATTTGAAGAGTCGAGAATTGCTTCGAAAAGAAGAGTTAGGGTTTTTTTTTTAAAAGGGTCACACTTGGAATTTTAGTAAAATTTTAAGGGTTAAAAAGGAATAACAATTATTTTTTTTTTAAAGATTCATTGTTGCTTACCAAGAATGCTAGAAAGCCAAGGCAACCATGGCTGCCTTGGGCTTTTAGCCTTCAAAAGGCTGGCATGTGCAATGGACATTCAAAGTTTTTTGCCAAACATCCTCTATTTGGCCCAAAGGCCTTTAGACTCCTAAAGATCCTTGGCAAAGTAGTTGCCAAACGCAGCCATAATCATCTTGTTTTCTATCCAATCGAAAGTCGTATGTTGTTGTTAGCATTCTAAATTCATCTTGTTTTGGGGACTTTTTATAATATCTCGGACTCCTAAGCGACGTGAAAAATATATAGAATTTGCATAATTGCATCGTATTCTTTGTGAGTTTTTTTGTGTGAATTTTTTTTTCTTTTAAAGGTTCAGGGGGTGCATAGAAAGCAAAGGAGTACATAGCCAAAAGAAGTGATGAGCAAACAGATGGTGATGGTGTGGTTTTATCCCTTGTGCTCAAAGCTATGTCCATCAGGCTGTTCAATATGCTCCTAATGGCTGGTAATATGTAATGCCAAATCTGTATATTCGAAGTTCATTTCAACAAATATTGCAATGATCCCAAGCATTATTCTCAGAACATTCGCTACGTTGTCTCGAATGCTATGGATGTGTCTTTTGGTTTCCGACTGCAGTTATGTTCCTGCTTCATGTCCTCTCGATCTCAATCACGATCACGAGGCAAAGGAAGAACAGGGTTTTAACACTAGTCAAACTTGTGTATCTAATTGCTCAACTGACCACCCTTGTACTGATTGTAATCTTATAGCCGCTTAAAGTGCCACTTTTAACTCTTGTAATTAGTTTCAAAACCCCCGTCAAATTTTATGACAGAAGATTTAAACACAATAGTGATGGCCACTCTCCTATCGCAGAACTCCATCTTTGGCAATGGCTTTTTATGGCCATCCTGGAAATCCCTAACATGCCTAACACTTTTTGTTTAAACATTGCACTGATGGAGATAATTTTGAAAAGTATAATATTTTCTAAGCATATGTAACCATTGGTCTTTCCCATTACAACTTTATTACTTTTGTGCTCCACTCAGAATTGTTTAGTAACAATTTGTTCATGAGGCTTTATACGTATATACAAATTGACAAGCATTAAGACTAAAAAGTATATATATATATATTTTAAGTACTGTAGAAAAGTTTAGCGGCGAATATGAAAATCATGTACATAAATGGATTAATAGGATGAATTTTCAAAAGCTAAATGAGTATTGATAGCTTATATGTTGTCTCAATATATTGTTTTGTCTACATTTCTTCATTTGCCAGATATCATGGTGTAGACAAAGTACTCTATCAAATCTCGTATATCATTTCTATCGATCACAATTAGAGACTTAACAAGTGAGCTCATTGAACATTAAGTACACAATATGTTTATGTTATCTAATTTTCATATTGATATTCATTTTAATATACAATCATAAGATTGAATGCGATTAATTTAAATTTAGTTGAGGTCTTAAAGCTTTAGGATAATTAGAATGCAACTAACTATAATTGAATTAGGTTTTGCGGCTAATTTAATAAATCTTATTCCAAGTTTTGATTGAATTTCTTATCTTAGTCAGCTAAAGTTGGGTCTTTATTAGATTTGGTCAGCTCAACTATATATTCAATAAGACTTGGCCGACCTAATCTCAGGAATGAGTAACAAAGTCTATGTCAACATGACCACCTGATACATCTGGTAGCCATTCCGTTGGTGAAAAGCATAAGCATCATTATACATTAAGCTTTTCCACAGAATTGGCAAGGTAGATTCATGGAGGCTACAATTTATCTGAGAACAAGCATGTATTTTGATAAATTAAAGTGTTGGGAATTAGGATGGATATGAATAGCGACCAAATTTGCTGGGTTTCATTTTGAACTTACAATTAATTGATAGGAAACAACTTGCATTGACCTAGTGGTACTATATTGCTTTTTAATAACTTCTCTAGGTTTGGTGGGTATTTCATAATGCACTATTGGAAAATAGGCTTAATATTATTTGAAATGTGAATACCAGAAAATGGTGCCCAGTACTGAAAATTACCTGATGGTTGTGGCTTCGGGCAAATCCGAGAACCTCTTCCAGAGTATGTTACCTCAAGGATGTTATTGATATACTTTCCAGAAAGGTATCCACTTAACAGTCTATGGCATGTGTGCACATATACCCTTATCCATGAAATATACTCATCTTGTTTTTGTTGATACCAAAATTTTAGCTATCTATTTAAGGTTTAATTATATAGAAAATTGGGAATTAATTTTTAACTCCTAAAAAATAATTTAAATTGCATAGCATATAAGCTTTAGGAGTATCTGCATTGAGCAGTGATAGAATTCATTAAAATTAAAATTATTTTATTTTTCAGAAGAAAAGAGGAGAAGGAGCCAGACTGGGTCGGGTCAACCCAAACCCCTATCTCTTCTCCGGCTGGGTCTGGCCCAACTCTTTTCTCTCTTTTCTTTTCCTCCGCGCAGGCCGGCCAATCATCCTTTTTCCCAAGGCCCGGCCCACGTGTTGGTGTGCTTCTCCTTCACGCCGTTCGCGCCTTCTGCAAAAGGAACAGCGACAGGAGCAGAGCAGGAGGAAAGCAGGTGGCGGCGTGATCCTCGGGGGTCAGGCCGACCTGTAACCTGGCAATGGCAGACGCCATGCGCGCTTGCCGGTTTCCCTTAAAAGCGAGAGAGGGAGCGCGAGTGAAAGAGGAGGCTCACTCACTGGAGACAGAGAGAGAGCGGAGAGAGACCGAGAGTAAGACATTTTTTGTCCGCTCGCTTGAACCACCCTCGACCTTCGTGGGAAGCCAACTAGCCCGTCGCCGTTCGTCACTGCAAACTCCCGAACCAGGTAACCCCGGAAAGGTCCTGCCTCTTCCTTGCTTACTGAGTTTGAGAACGTCAAACCGAACCGACGAGATTTTGGGCGAACCGTACAAAACCCAAATTGATTTGTGCCACTAATGTTGATTTAGAGCTCAATGTACTGGGTTTAAGACACGAACGACGTTAAATCTGAATCTGAAAGTGGTATGTCGAATTGCACATCAACTTTTGACAAAATGCTCGAATGAAGCCTCGAATTGGAGTTCATAAAATCGATACTTAAAATCTTTGTGTTGCGCTCGGTTTGTTCTAATATTATTGCATTATTACTGAATTGGGTTTCTCTTTAATCTTGTGACATATCATTTGATGCATGAGTCGGTCGTGAATAACGTCTTCATGCCGGAAAATCCACAGCCCTTGCTGGAGAAGTCCGCCGTTAGAGGCCACCATAGTCGGTCTTACTTTTGTCTCGATGTGCATATACATGTTTGGTTTGTTGGAAGGGCTTTTGTTTTGCAATCGGCAACGTTAGGTGTTAACATCGAGTCGATTAAAGTTCTGGCGTAAGTTACTTCAATGAAGTTTCAGTATTGAATTCGATGGAGAAAAAAGCATTGGTGAAGAAGATCTCGTCGTGGGAGACCGTCCAAAGAAGAAGACGACGTAGGAGCAAAAGAAGGGCAAAAATAATATAAAAAAAAAAAAAAATTGAGATTAAAAAAATCAGAAGAGAACCAAAAATTCGGATCAAGTAGCCACGTCAGGGAGTTGTGGGTAAAGAATAGAATGTGCCTTTTTTGAGTGCATGGGCTAGATGATTTTTTTTTATAGAAGATGGGCTTGAGATAGTTTTTCTTGTGAGGGATATGGGCTTGTTGGACAGTTCTAGTCGAGCTGGGCTTTATTTAGTTTGAATACACTGGGGCTTGAATTGTTGTAGAGGCTAACCCATCAAATTCAGGTCGGGCCATACTAGGACTGGGACCTAGGGCCGGTCCGATTTCGGACCCAAACCTGGACCGGTAAGGTCCGAGTCAGACAACAATCAGACCGGTATCTCTGACCCGAGCCGAGTCACATATTCCAGAATTAAAAATTCAAAAATTAATAAAAAAATATATAAATCATTAAAATAATTAAAAAATCGAAAATGTAGAAAAAGTAAATATAAAAAATCAGAAAATGCTTAAAATAGGTATTCATGAAATTTTTAAGTTTTAGCATTAGATTTAGTTTAGTTTCATTTAATTAATATACATGTAACATAGTCCTAGTGGAGAATCATTTTGAAAGAAATTAGACTTGATTTGAATATAGCTCATGGGGATTATGTCCTAGGGCTTATAATGTGGCCATGTATATTCTTTGCTTGGCTTGTATTAGGTTTTCTTTTTGTCATTTGCTTTAAAAGTCATTTCAATACTCAAGTGCTTGTTTAACGTACTGTTTATCAATAAATTGGTTGTTTATCGCTTTCTTAGAATAGGTTAGGATTAATTTAGACTTTGAGGAAGATGAACCCTACAAAAACATTTGCATGATCATTTAGCAACTTTGATGCATTTAGGACTATAATTGGCAATTAAGACTGTGTGACCACTTAAGTAATGACCTTCTAAGTTAGAGGTATCAAAAGGGTGCTAATAGACATTGGCGTAATCAATTTCCTAACTCTAAAATTTTTGGTTACGTAGGAATTGAGCTCCAGTGTTTCGATTGATTTCTAATCGACCTCAATAGGCTAATGACAACTTTTAGAAATATTTAGGTTGTTAAGAATTAAAAAAGAAAAAGAAAAAGAAATGAAATCCAACATCGTGCGAAGTATGAGCTTGAGAGGGCTTGCCCTTAATCAAGGGCTGTTGGCTTGAATTGGACAATACCCTTAATCTATTTCTTTTCCCTTTCGAACATAAATGGTAGGTCACGATAGTCTTTTTTTTTTTGGCCAAGAAGAATCCAACTCTTCTTTTTGTATATCATGCCCTTATCAGATACTTCACAAGTAATTGAACAATTCTCTTTTAATACTACTACGTAAGCTATTCACCACACGATAATAATATCGACCGCAACTTGGTCATGTATAGGTCTAGATGATCACCAGAATCTTTCTACCGTAGCTGAAACAGCTTTTTACATCTTGTTAGCAAGTTTTCTAACAATATTGCCCTCAAAATTTTGATTGAAGGTTTTAGAGATTAATGATCCTAAAGCCTAGACTTTTGTTACACTCTAAAGGTCCCAGGCCTCGCCTCGATGGATGAGGGACCTAGGCCCTAGCGCCGGGTATCTAGGCACAAGTACCGAGGTCCTGTGCTCGGCCTCGATGGACAAGGCTCCTCTCTAATTCTGTCCGCCTCCTTGTCTTCACCTTGAGAAGTTATAGTCGATCTTCCTTCGCTGAACCCTCCCACTTACCTCTCTTTACATAACGCTTCTCTTCTCTGGGTGAATACAGCTGAGAGGATCGGCCCTCAGATGGGATCCGATGGAGGTCCAGCTCTAATAACCATCCTCGCTTTTGCTGTAGCGAGAGTGTAAGTGCTCTAACAACAACAACCCAGATGGACTCAGTTCAACAGCAAGTGGAGGCTATGTGGAGTTCATTGATTAATGAAGTTTTGTGAAGACAATGGCTAGCCTGTCTATGGGCAATCAATGTCACAAATATTGTTAGCTTGTTCAAGTCCTAACAATTGCAGGAACCTTTAAGAAAACATGGGAACCGGTGTTTATAAGGACTGATGTCTTCCAAAAGTATCATATGAATCACAAAAAAAATCATCGCAGAAGTTGAATAACAATAGGACGTACTTACCCACTGGTGGGCAGTTGCGTTGGTTCGGCTTTGGACACTTAACCGCAGAGGTCTTAGGGTCGAAACTCCGTAGTTGCTAACACGTCTTAAGTGATGGGCTATGGTAGTCTAGCTTCCCCTCAAGTATTGACACTTGGTCCGAGGTGCACCGCACATTGTACGAGCCATGAGTTGACAATTAGCGTAAGCGAAAGTAGGGACCGGCGGATCCTAGGTCACCAAAAAAAAAAAAAAAAAACAATAAGACATACTTTGACCTGTTACTCTTTGATTTCCACGGACAGCTTGAATGGCCTCCCTCAAATCCTTCTCACTGAGTTGAAGATTTCAAACTAATTGCTGCCCAATATCTTCACAGAAACAAAATCATCTCCTATTTTTTTCTTGCACTTCCGAGCATTGTCCAAAAGGGAGGCGAGATGTGTGCCCATTATAGGGCCACTAGTATCGCACACAACCTGGTGCAAGATCACAGATTGTTCCCAAACCCCAAATATCCTCTGGAGAAAGACAAAATTGAACTGAAAAACAAACTTATAACTGAATACATGCCTTTGGTTGTTGGGATATGAAATTGTCCACAGCCTGCAGAACTGATGTGTTGTGAAGACCAGCTTTAGTGAGAATTCTCCTGGCTAAACCATCCTTTTGCTCCAAAAGAGCTTTCATTAGATGCTCAGTTTCCACCACTTGTTGTTTGCAAACTCGAGCTGCATCAACAGCACCAGTAATGCTCTCCCAGGCCATCTCAGTGAACCCTGATGGATTTGTCCGAGTCAAACAAAGCCGGACTTCAAGTACATTTATTAGAAAAAACATAACAAATGAAACAGGCAGACTTCTCTTCCAGAAACTCCAACTAAAGGATAACAAGGAAAAAATTGCCAGGTCAATCCTGCTAAATTAAACACAAAGGTCCAGTAAATTCAACAGGATTAAGACAGAATTCTTCAATATGAGATGCTTACTCAGTTGGTAAGTAACCTTCGAATGTTTATTGCATTAAACTCCAGTCCACCATATCTTGAACTTTGAAGGAAATCGAAAGCAAAACATGCCAAGTACAGATTCATCACCAAAACACGAAAAAATTAAACGGCCAACTTTATACTTTGTATGTTGAAAATCAAACACTTAGTTTTAACTCAAGGAACTGTGTTAACTTGTAAAATCAAGGAACCGTTGCCTCCCCTGCTAAGAAAATGTAATAGCTACTCAAGTGTTAGGCGGACCTTCATAAGCAAAAGCTCACGGAAGATGGGGAAGTTGAATGCAGAATTTTGGTAAATTTGCAGCTTATAGTTCTCCAAATTATACCATAAAGAACCATCAAACGATATTTAAATTTAACATTCATTGCTAATACAGCCAAAAGTAACGCACTTTAGTGATACCGGAGAAAAGTTTATTTCGTTAAGCTTATGATGTCTACATCGAACGCCCCATACATCTCTATTCTATAACTACAGAACCTCGAAAGATCATTCCCAGAGGCGACAGTAGTCACAACATAGCACGGAAAGCACCAAACTTAAGTCCCAAAAGCTTCAGCAACACCAAAAGAAGACAACGGACAAATTGCATTAAACTCTAACAGCAAAACTTCAAATAAAATGGAAATGTCATAGGCTCCTAGCATCAAGCCGACACTGAGCGACAAAAACACTTCAAGATCACACCTTTCAACTATATCACAAAATATCCGCATTCAAATAATGAAATTCGATCGATTTCCAACCTGAGACGCGCTCGCGGTGGTCGAGTAAGCCCGAGAGGGAAGGCCAGAGCACCGCGAACCGAAGCCGACGACGCCGTGGAGCTCCACGGCCCCGGCGGATACCGAGGAAGCGAGGACATTAGCCCCGCGAAGCGGTAGGCCGGTCGGTGGGTGAACGGAGTTCCCGAAACAGGGAGCGGAGCCGGAGAGCGAGCGAGAGCGGGAGAGGGCACGGGCGGCTCCGGCGGCGGCGGAGGAGGAGCGTTTGGGAGGGGCCGAGGCCGTGTTTATGGCGGCGAAGGCGGTCTTGGTGAGCTTGGAGGCGGTTCTCCTCGTGGCCATGGAAGAAGCGCGGGAAGGGTTCTGAACTGGGTAATGAAGAAGGAGAGATTTTGAAGGAGAAGAAGCGAGGAAGAGTGGGGTGGCGATTCGGTGACGCTTGGGGAAAAGGGGGCGGGGGAGGAGGAAGGTTATCTGGAAGGATATGGAACCTTTCCTATGCTTTTTCCCTTCTTTTTTTTTTAACACTTCCCGTTCATTTCTCTGGACAGTGTTTCGCATTTCACGTGCATGAGGATGAGGAGCCCTATGTTTTTTTCCTTCTTTTCTTTAAACACTTCCCGTTCATTTCTCTGGACTCTCTTTCGCATTTCACGTGCATGAGGATGAGGAGCCTATTATAAAAACCGAATATCGACCTTCCTTGCTTCACCTCCCCCAAGCTTCCCTGGTTCACCTTCCTTCCTCCCCGCCCCATAGCCACCACCACCACCACCACCCCGAGAGCAACTCCGCCCGTTGTTCCCCAATGTCCTCCTCCTCTGCAACCGCCCACCGCACCCTCCGCCCCCGCGCCAAGGTGGTCGTCATCATGGGTGCCACCGGGTGCGGCAAGTCCAGCCTCTCCATGTACCTCGCCTCCCGCTTCCCTTGCGAGGTCATCAACGCCGACAAAATGCAACTCTACCGGGGCCTCGACATCACCACCAACAAGATCCCCCCAGCCGAGCGCCACGGCGTCCCCCACCACCTCCTCAGCTCCTTCGACCCGAACGATGGCGAGATGACCCCGTCGCAGTTCCGCTCCATCGGCCACGCAGCCATCTCCGGCATCGCCTCCCGCGGGAAGCTCCCCCTCCTCGTCGGCGGTTCCAACTCCTTCATCCACGCTCTCCTGGTGGAGCGGTTCGACCCGGAGGCTGAGGTTTTCAGCGGGCTCGGCTCGGCGGCGAGCCCCGAGCTGAGGTACGACTGTTGCTTTCTGTGGGTCGACGTGTCGCCGCCCGTGCTGGAGGAGTACCAGTCGAAGCGCGTGGACGAAATGCTCGACATGGGCGCGTTCGATGAGCTCGCCGGATACTACGACCTGCGCCGCCGGACTAACCCGGGGGGTTGGACCTGCCTGAGGAAGGCCATAGGCGTGCCCGAGTTCGACCGTTATTTTATGACCTATCCGCCGCCGTGGGGGGTTGGCCCGGGGGACGGGTGGCGGCGGGACGATGCGGGGATGCGGGAAGACGATCCGGGGCGGGAGGGTGCGTACAAGGAGGCGGTGCGAAAGATAAAGAAGAACGCGGTGGAGCTGGCGAAGTGGCAGATTATGAAGATCGAGCGGCTGAGAGGGTGCGGGTGGGCGCTGCAGAGGCTGGACGCGACGGAGGCGGTCCGGCTGGCAATGGCGGCCAAGGAGGAGGGTGGCGGCCGGTCCCGGGACGTTTGGGAGAGTGAGGTCGTGGAGGCCAGCGTGAAATTTGTGGAGCGTTTCTTGTGGTAGAAGCAGGTGGCGTGCTATCGTTCTTGATTTTTTTCACTGCCCTATGTTACGTATTTCATTAATTATATTTAAGCATATATAGATGTACAGCCTTAAAATTAAATGATTCGTTCGATGGAGAGCGTTTTTAAGGAATCGGGGAGGAGGGGGGGGGGGGGGGGGGGGGCGCTTTCGTTGACAAAATCCCCGTTGACTTCCGTCTCCATCCCAAGATTTGTCGGTAAATTGTTTCTGAGGTATTTGTCGAATAATCTAATAAAAAATACCTGTGATGTTCGATACTTCTCTCGTGGTGTGCCCGATCAATATTTGGAGGACTGAATTATTCTTTTATCACGTTTGATGTAAGCATTTCGAATGGTTAACCGATGTTTCGTTGTTTTTTTTTTGGTAAAGGAAATTATACCGATGTTTCGTTGTTGATACCACAAGACTAGTGCAATTCCAACACTCATTACAAGTTAGGCCTCTTGGAGTTTCTGTCTAATTACTATTTAGGTTTTCGGATGTGGTGCGTGGTGTTAGATTTAGCGCGTTACGCGGTAAATGCACGTGAAAATGCACTGCCCCTATCTCTGAACTCAGTGCTTTATGGAGATCTTGCCAGCCTCGGAACGGACGTGTTTGCCCTCATCGATCCCAACTTTCAATTCAATGGGCTACGTGTGGTTATCAAATAAATTTCTATTTTTAAAATAAAAATTTTATATCATTATCAAATACGTATTTTTATTCAGAAACTCATCTAAGAATACAAATAATTTTTTCTATTTTTATTCCAAAAATTAATTTCTAGTAAGGATGATTATCATTCGTGTCTTATCAACTCGATGTTAATGCCAAACATTAGAGATTTCGAGTAAGCTTTTGAGGGATATAACGGAAACGTCCAATTTCCTCCTTCTAATTTTAAAACAATTGTCTTAATTAATAAAAGTAAATGTTAAACCGTGAATATTAGTAAAATAATTCCCAAGATACGCCGGAAAAGAACATTTGAGATTGTCCGTGTGTTGGCACCGAGTTTTTTGTAATCTCGGAAGGCGCAACTTTAATCTGGTCGTTAATCGAAAAATTAGTTGGCCAAGGATGGGTCAACTCCGCCGTCCTGCCTCTATGTTGTATACACCTTAATTTAAGTGATCAATAAGGTATTAACTATTAAAGAGAGTCATGTGCTATTTAATTTGGAAGAAAAGAAATAGCATCATTTTCCGGAGTGAAATGCTTGAGGTTTCGGCTTTGAAGAATCAACTTGTCAAAGTTGTTAAAGATAAAGTGTTGACCTTTAGCAACGTGTCGGACAACTTTCGTAACAAGTGTCTTCAACGAGGGTGGAGCTTTGACTCTTCTGTTTTTGTTGGTGGGCCTGCCCATTCTCCTTAGTGGTGCTTCTTCTGCTAGGGTTTGTCAATTGGTGCTGTTTCTTCTAGGTTTGCGGCCCCGTGCTACCTTGCTGACAGTTGTGTTTTTTTTTTTTGTTTTGCTTGGTGGCGATTTTTATTTGTTTGCCGGTCTGTTTCGGTTTCCTTGTTTTCCGTTGTTTTTGTTTTCTTTTACATCAGCTCCCTTTCACTCTCTTTGCTCATGCATCATGAGTGAAAGTTTTTGGCGCCGGTTTTTGTATAATTGGCTTTTGCTCTATATATTCTTACCTTACCAAAAAATAAAATAAAATAATATATATATATATATATATATATATATATATATATATATTAAAGAGAGTCACGGTTGCGCCGCCTATCTGGAATCTTAATGGGGGATGATCAAGCAAGCCTTTTTGATTAAGCCCTAATTATTAGAAGATCAAGCGCTCTTTTCTTCTTCTTCTTTTATGGGAGGAAAAGACGAGTGGATGCAATGGTTGTTCCCCTGTCCTTTGGCTGTTCCGTGCATTTAAGGCTCATAGGAATGGTGTTTATTCGGAAGAGACTTTGTCCTTTTTCCCTAAATTTGACAAAGATTTTGTGTGGCTATTATACACAACCCACCTTCATCGTTATTGATTAGGTGACTAAGGTTTGAAAAATCGACGAGTACTTAAATTACTGGCGATAGATGGGACACCCAGTAACATGAATTGTATATGTAACTTGCTCTTGCAATGTCAAAGCTAACATAAGAATAATAAAGTGGGAGGGGAGCCCACCGCCAAGTTTATCTGCTTAAAGAGCATTGAAAATGTTGTTTTGGAGACGATAACGTTCTCGTCCGATCCCCACTTTCCATCATGCCGATTCCCTCGTCCTCTTTAGGAAAAAGGGCGGGGCTAGAAATCCACATCGATAATGTCAGTAAAAGAGCTTGAGACCGACTGTTGGAATACTCGATTTCAGCTAAAAAGCATACATACATACATGATGTAAATCATCCAAGTGTCTTTATCTCCGAAAAGATGTGGTTGGAATTAGATACCGCTTGATCCCTTAATTAAAAAAAAAAAAGGGAGATTTTTAAGATGCAGAATTGGATATCTACAAAACTACATTTTAATTATAGTTTTTTAAAATAATCTAAAGGCACGAGCGTGGAAACTTAGCTATTTAGAGATTCATTGAACATACAAGAGGCTTTATAAATTGGTTAAATTTAAACTTTTGAGTTGTACAGGCGACCCTCAACCAAAAGCACTACGTGTGGTTATTAAAGCTTTTTGAAAAAAAAGGGATTCTCAGATAGTCCAAAATTGATATTTTTTGCTTTTTGTTGGCCCCCTTAAAGGGACGTGAAGGATTGTACCGTCTCATCTGCACGCTCGTTTACGCAAATATTCTCTCAAAATTTACCGTGTCAAGCGTTAACGCGCTTGCTTTATGAGTCACCATTCTCATCTCCTATCCCCTCATCTTATTCCGTTGACATTTTCGTTACACACGTATCTCAGGCACAGTGAACAGCAGAGAAGAAAGGAAGGCGAACGGGGATCGTGCCTTTGACTATGCAAAATAACGGGGAAAAACTCTCGCGTGGGGAACTACCGAGGAAGAAGAAGCCTCGTCAATTTGAGGATAATAAAGCAAGGGAATTTTCGATGAAGTTGACAATAACCATCCCCTCAAATAGATTTGTTTCCCTAACGAAATATCTTTCATCAAGAATAATCATTCAATTTTTATTTAGAAATAATGAAGGTTATGTACTAATTCCGAATATAAGATATCAAATGCAATATAAATGTCAAATTTCCAATTTTGAATAGAATTGTACAACCCTAACAGCGAACTTGCTAACATTGAGAACAAGTTCAAACTGTGCTAGAATCTAATCGACGACATAATTTGGGGATAACTAGACACAATGTTGGAATTTAATCGACAACAATGCATCAGGATATAGGACATACCACCTGAATTTAATCGACAACATTAGATTACGATAGAGAATACAATGTTGAAATTTAATCGATGATCCAACATCATGGTGTAGATACACGCTAAAATCTAAACAATGATGAGGACCTAAGAGCTACAGCTATGAAAACTAAAGTGTAGTACAAGAAACGTAAAGATAAAGGGAAAATATGTTGATTGATTCTTTCGCGGGGGGAGGCTTCATGCTAGATGACTGATGGTATTTACAGAGAAGCTTGTAATTGTTGAACAGTCATTCCTTTTCTAATAACTGCTTCAAGCCTTATGCACATTGTCTTTTCCTCTGCAATGACCTTGCCTATTTGCTTTACAACTGTCTGGATTGTGTTTCGATGCTCTCTATTTATCAACAATGATTTCATGGCTGGGTCTTTGTTTGTAACCTGCTCCTTAACCACGAATACCTTTGGCGCTTTCCTGAATATTTCTAATGTTTTTGTCTAAAACTTATTGCGGCATCACTTGAATAGTCATCAAATATCTATCATCGTATTTCAATAGCTAAACACGGGATGGCTTATTGTCTCGCTGTCAATTATTGAGTCTATTGTCCTTCGAATTATCGATAATTGATCATATATAATAATACTCTTATGATATTCATGTGATCTTGCTTGGCTTTATTATACCTTCCATTCTGATGATCAATACGTAATAATATGGTTAACTTTGAGTGTCAACAAGATCAGAGAAGATCATGACCGAGGACTATGACAATTTAGGTAATTTTAACATTGAACCTCTTGCCGAATTCTCGGACCTTTCAAACGACTGCCCCCTGTAATATTCCGAATGCCCTTTTGATGAAAATCCATGTGAGAGCGGGGTCAATCTGAAAAACCCTTTATCGATGCGTCAATTCAAGCACACCATACCAGCAATAGCATGCTTCTCGGGCCAAAAGACAGAGAAAAACAAGTGCACTTTTTTTTATCTGCCCAGGATAACCTCCAGAGCAGTAAATATGAACCGATGTCTATACAATCCTATGTTCTTTGTTCCTCACTTTTTCCTCCTACATTTTGAGGTTTTGTTGCGGTACTTTAGGTTATATAGGTCTCTCATTCTCGATTGAAAACCTGGTTGATACAAGGTATTGAAAGAGAGACGATGTAGTTGATATACCATTCTCTTCCCCACCTTCTACATACCAAAAAAAGAGTATAATTTAGTTTATCAATCTAAGAGATAGGAAGATGTTTTTTCTAATTTTTTCCTCTTTTTATAAGTACGTTATATTAGCTCATCAAGAATGAATGGTACAAATTGAACAAATTTACTGACAGGGGAAACTAACAATTTGGAATATTCACCTGATTTTTCTCTTGGCATCTCGATTCACAAAATTAGATGGATTCATAAAGATCGAAGTTCCATGTCGTAGCAAAACAAAAATCCTAGGTCGATCGCTTCCTTTCCTTTTTTCCCTCATCACGGGCCAAAAATCGATCATCCGTGCGTTGGTTTTGCCTCCCCTCATCGATTCATCTCATCTTCTCCATCAAACCCACAATCCAGATTCTCTGCTCTCTGCTTGCCCGCTCCGCTCAGACAAAATCCCAAAAGCTTCGAAAGCTGCAAGTTGCTGACTTCTCTCTCGAATCTCCTTCTCCCACAATCTCAAGGAATGCGGCGACGCCGTCCCCGTCGAAGAAGATGACCGCAGTCGACGCGAGAGGCTCGACCGGTTGCTGATGGACTCTGACTCCGACTTCTGCGTCGGCGGGTCGAGTTTCGTCCTCCAGCTCTCCTCAGCCGACGAGCTCCTCTCCGACGGCAAGATCCTTCCCGACGAGATCAGGAGGGCCAGAGTGGTGACTGCCGACCACAGTAATTGTCTGCCGAATACCTTGGTCTCATCCTCCTCCTCCATCTGGGACTCCGATTTCTAGTGCTGCGTTCACGGAGAAGAGGAGTCTGAAGGAGCTCCTCTCGGACAGCTTCGACGACGACGACGAAGGGGATGAGAAGCCGCTGCCCAAGCCATCCTGGCAGTTCAAGTGCACTTAATTGTGACGTCGCCAAGAGCGGAGTACTGATTCGGTCGCTGCAGTTCCTCTCGCGGAGCAACTCGACCGGTTCAGCTCCAAATCCAAAGGACAAATTCGCCTCCAAGGACAACCCGGGGCAGAATTTGCAGAAACAGCCCTCCATATCAAGTCAAAAATGGTCGTCGGAGTCATATCAATCCTCCTTCGGCATGCCGTCTTCGTACGGCCTGTCGCAATCGCAGAAGCCCCCGACGAACAGACGATACAGACCCAGCGTGAGGGTCAATCCTGAATTGAATTTTCAGCCTCACATCAAACGATCAGGGCGGTGAGCTTGCTCGGGCTCGTTTCGCTTTTCTGTAATGGCAAGGTCAGAAAGAAAAAGAAACGAGACATCCTGACTAATCTGCTTTGTTAATTTGCATTAGCACAGACAGAAAAAAAAAAAAGAGAAAAAAAAGAGAAGAAATGAGCTTTTTGAATGCTTCTGGTTTTGGTGCACATGTCTTTATAGATTTTGTGGTGCTAGATATGGGGGACCTGATGGAATTAGCATGGAATAAGGTTCTCGAAAAGAATTCCAGGAAAATATAATGTACAGAAGGCATGTTTAAAGATAAGGTTTCGTTTTCTAATGGTGGGCCCTATAAGCCTCTGACCAGCGTTGCATTAGCATCAGGTAAGATATAATCATCTTGTTTTCTATCCAGCCGAAAGTCGTATGCTGTTGTCAGCATTCTAATTTCATCTTGTTTTGGGGACTTTTTTATAATATCTCGGACTTCTAAGCGACGTGAAAAATATATAGAATTTGCATAATAGTGGCAAACATATGATGAGGCAAAAGAATTCGCATAATTGCATCGTATTCTTTGTGAGTTTTTTTGTGTGATTTTTTTTTTCTTTTAAAGGTTCAGGGATGCAGAGAAAGCAAAGGAGTACATAGCCAAAAGGAGTGATGAGCAAACAGATGGTGACGGTGCGGTTTTATCCCTCGTGCTCAAAGCTATGTCCATCAGTCTGTTCAATATGCTCCTAATGACTGGTAATATGTAATGCCAAATCTGTATGGTCGAAGTTCATTTCAACAAATATTGCAATGATCCCAAGCATTGTTCTCAGAACATTCACGCTACGTTGTCTCGAATGCTATGGATGTGTCTTTTGGTTTTTCGACTGCAGTTATGTTCTTGCTTCATGTCCTCACAATCTCAATCACGATCACAAGGTAGAGGAAGAACAGGGTTTTAAAACTAGTCAAACTTGTGTATCTAATTGCTCAACTGACCACCCTCGTACTAATTGTAATCTTACAGCTGCTTAAAGCGCCACTTTTAACTCTTGTAATTAGTTTCAAACCCCCGTCGAATTTTATGACGGAAGATTTAAATACAGTAGTGATGGCCACTCTCCTATCGCAAAACTCCATCTTTGGCAATGGCTTTTTATGGCCATCCTGGAAATCCCTAACATGCCTAACACTTTTTGTTTAAACATTGCACTGATGAAGATAATTTTGAAAAGTATGATATTTTCTAAGCATATGTAACCATTGGTCTTTCCCATTACAACTTTATTACTTTTGTGCTCCACTCAGAATTGTTTAGTAACAATTTGTTGATGAGGCTTTATACGTATATACAAATTGACAAGCATTAAGACTAAAAAGTAAATATATATTTTTTAAGTACGGTAGAAAAGTTTAGCGGCAAATATGAAAATCATGTACATAAATGGATTAAATAGGATGAATTTTCAAAAGCTAAATGAGTATTGATAGCTTATACGTTGTCTCAATATATTGTTTTGTCTACATTTCTTCATTTGCCAGATATCATGGTGTAGACAAAGTACTCTATCAAATCTCGTATATCATCTCTATTGATCACAATTAGAGACTTAACAAGTGAGCTCATCGAACATTAAGTACGCAATATGTTTATGTTTTCTAATTTTCATATTGATATTCATTTTAATATACAATCATAAGATTGAATGTGATTAATTTAAATTTAGTTGAGGTCTAAAGCTTTAGGATGATTAGAATGCAACTAACTATAACTGAATTAGGTTTTGCGGCTAATTTAATAAATCTTATTCCAAGTTTTGATTGAATTTCTTATCTTAGTCAGCTAAAGTTGGATCTTTATTACATTTGGTCAGCTCAATTATATATTAAATAAGACTTGGCCGACCTAATCTCAGGAATGAGTAACAAAGTCTATGTCAACATGACCACCTCATACATCCGGTAGCCATTCCGTTGGTGAAAAGCATAAGCATCATTATACATTAAGCTTTTCCACAGAATTGGCAAGGCAGATTCATGGAGGCTACGATTTATCTAAGAACAAGCATGTATTTTGATAAATTGAAGTGTTGGGAATTAGGATGGATATGAACAGCGACCGAATTTGCTGGGTTTCATTTTGAACTTACAATTAATTGATAGGAAACAACTTGCATTGACCAAGTGGTACTATATTGCTTTTTAATAATTTCTCTAGGTTTGGTGGGTATTTCATAATGCACTATTGGAAAACGGGCTTAATATTATTTGAAATGTAAATACCAGAAAATGGTGCCGAGTACTGAAAATTACCTGATGGTTGTGGCTTTGGGCAAATCTGAGAACCTCTTCCAGAGTATGTTACCTCAAGGATGTTATTGATTTACTTCCCAGAAAGGTATCCACTTAACAGTCTGTGGCATGTGCGCACATATACTCTTATCCATGAAATATGCTCATCTTGTTTTTGTTGATACCAAACTTTTGGCTATCTATTTAGGGTTTAATTATATAGAAAATTGGGAATTAATCATTTAAATCGCATAGCATATAAGCTTTAGGAGTATCTGCATTGAGTAGTGATAGAATTCATTAAAATTATTATTATTTTATTTTTCAGAAGGAAAGAGGAGAAGGAGCCAGACTGGGTCGGGTCAACCCAGAACCCCATCTCTTTTCCGGCTGGACCTGGCCCAACTCTTTTCTCTCTTTTCTTTTCCTCCGCACAGGCCGGCCCATCATACTTTTTCCCAGGCGCGGCCCACGTGTTGGTGGTGCTTCTCCTTCACGCCGCTCACGCCTTCTGCAAAAGGAACAGCGACGGGAACAGAGCAGGAGGAAAGCAGGTGGCGGCGTGATCCGCGGGGGTCAGGCCGACCTGTAACCTGGCAATGGCAGACGCCATGCGTCCTTGCCAGTTTCCCTTAAAAGTAAAAGAGGAGGCTCACTCACTGGAGACAGAGAGAGAGAGCGGAGAAGAGACCGAGAGTAAGAAATTTTTTGTCCGCTCGCTTGAAGCACCCTCGACCTTCGTGGGAAGCGAACTGGCGCGTCGCCGTTCGTCACTGCAAACTCCCGAACCAGGTAACCCCGGAAAGGTCCTGCCTCTTTCTTGCTTATTGAATTTGAGATGGTCAAACCGAACCGACGAGATTTTGGGCAAACCGTACAAAACCCAAACTGATTTGTTGCCACTAATGTCGATTTAGAGCTCAATATACTGGGTTTAAGCCACGAACGACGTTAAATCTGAATCTGAAAATGGTATGTCGAATTGCACATCAACTTTTTGACAAAATGCTTGAATGAAGCCCCGAATTGGAGTTCATAAAATTGATGCTTAAAATCTTTGTGTTGTGCTTGGTTTGTTCTAATATTATTGCATTATAATTACCTCATGGGGAGTTAGCCGCACCCACGAATGATATAAATACTACCGTTATTACTGAATCTGGGTTTCTCTTTGATTTTGTGACATATCATTTGATGCATGAGTCGGTCGTGAATAACGTCTTCACGCCAGAAAATCCACAGCCCTCATCGGAGAAGTCCGCGGTTAGAGGCCGCCATATACATGTTTGGTTTGTTGGGAGGGCTTTTGTTTTGCAATCGGCAACGTTAGGTGTTAACATCGAGTCGATTAGAGCTCTGACGTGAGTTACTTCAATGAAGTTTCAGTATTGAATTCGATGGAGAAAAAGCATTGGTGAAGAAGATCTCGTCGTGGGAGAGCTCTCAAAGAAGAAGACGACGCAGAGCAAAAGAAAAGGGCAAAAATAATATAAAAAAATTAAAAAATTAAAAAATTGAGATTAAAAAAATCAGAAGAGAACCAAAAGTTCGGATCAAGTAGCCACGTCAGCGAGTTGTGGGTAAAGAATAGAATGTGCCTTTTTTGAGTGCGTGGGCTAGATGATATTTTTATAGAAGATGGACTTGAGATAGTTTTTCTTGTGAGGGATATGGGCTTGTTACAGTTCTAGTCGAGCTGGGCTTTATTTAGTTTGAATACACTCGGGCTTGAATTGTTGTAGAGGCTAACCCATCAAATTCAAGTCGGGCCATACTAGGACTGGGCCCTAGGGCCAGTCCGATTTCGGACCCAACCTGGACCGGTAAGGTCCGAGTCAGACAACAATCGGACCGGTTTCTATGACCCGAGCCGAGTCACATATTCCAGAATTAAAAATTCAAAAATTAATAAAAAAATATATAAATCATTAAAATCATTAAAATAATTAAAAATTCGAAAATGTAAAAGAAGTAAATATAAAAAAAATATAAAATGCTTAAAATAGGTATTCATGAAATTTTATGTTTTAGCATTAGATTTAGTTTAGTTTCATTTAATTAGTATACGTGTAGCATAGTCCTAGTGGAGTATCATTTTGAAAGAAATTAAACTTGATTTGAATATAGCTCATGGGGATTATGTCGTAGGGCTTATAATGTGGCCATGTATATTCTTTGCTTGGCTTGTATTAGGTTTTCTTTTTGGTATTTACTTTAAAAGTCGTTTCAATACTTGAGTGCTTGTTTAACGTAATGTTTTTCAATAAATTGGTTGTTTATCGCTTTCTCAGAATAGGTTAGGATTTATTTAGACTTTGAGGAAAATGAACCCTACAAAAACATTTGCATGATCATTTAGCAACTTTGATGCCTTTAGGACTATCATTGGCAATTAAGACCGTATGACCACTTAAGTAATGACCTTCTAAGTTAGAGGTACCAAAATGATGCTAATAGAAATTGGCATAATCAAGTTCCTGACTCTAAAATTTTTGGTTGCGTAGAAATCGAGACAATACTCTAGTGTTTCGATTGGTTTCTAGTCGACCTCAATAGACTAATAGCGACTCTTAGAAATATTTAGGTTGCTAAGAATTAAAAAAAGAAAAAGAAAATGGAATCCAACATTGCACGAGGTATGAGCCTGAGAGAGCCCACCCTTAATTAAGGACCGTTAGCTTGAATTAGACAATACCCTAAATCTATTTCCTTTCCCTTCTGAATAGAAAGTGTAGGTCGTTATAGTCTTTTTTTTGGCCAAGAAGAATCTAACTCTTCTTTTTGTATATTATGCTCCTATCAGATACTTCACAGTAATTGAACGATTCTCTTTTAATACTACTACATAAGCTATTCACCGCACGATAATAATATCAGCTGCAATTTGGTCATGTATAGGTCTAGATGATCATCAGAATCTTTCTACCGTAGCTAAAATAGCTTTTTACACCTTGTTAGCAAGTATTCTAACAATGTTGCCCTCAAAATTTTGATTGAAGGTTTTAGAGATTAATGATCTCAAACCTAGACTTTTGTTACACTCTAGGGGTCTCAGGCCTCGCCTCGATGGACGAGGGAACTAGGCCCTAGCATCGGGTATTCAGGCACGGGTACAGCGGCAGCGAGGGAGGAGCAGCAGCTCGGCGTTCGGGGCTTCTGGGGCTGCAGATCGGCGACGGCAGAGGCGGAGCAGAGACGTCAGCGTCAGGAACAGGCGGAGAGGAGCGTCGTCAGGTGCTGGCTCTAGCAGAGGCGGTGGGCGACGGCGGCAGGGGCGTCGGGGGTGACCAGCATCGGGCAGCAGGGGTCGGATGGCTGCACGACTAAGCAGACACAGGGAGCAGACCCACAGAGGGCGACGGGGCTGGGCTGCAGGTCACGGTAGGCTTCGCAGCAGCGGTGGTGGCGAGCTGCTGGTGCTCGCGGCTGAGGAGGTGCTGCTTGCAGAAGCAGCGGTGGCGGGCGGAGACGGTGGCGCGCTCGGAGACGACGAACGGGGGCTCAACTGCTGCAGGTTACGGGCAGAGCAGAAGCAGTGGTAGAGTCGCTCGGGCGTGCGGTGGCTCGGCCTTCGGTCCTGGCGTTGTGAGTCGGCA
The DNA here is from genome assembly GCA_028830015.1 of Eucalyptus grandis x Eucalyptus urophylla. Classification (NCBI taxonomy): domain Eukaryota; kingdom Viridiplantae; phylum Streptophyta; class Magnoliopsida; order Myrtales; family Myrtaceae; genus Eucalyptus; species Eucalyptus grandis x Eucalyptus urophylla. The sequence goes on from CM054189.1 coordinate 40,337,350, forward strand.
GCAGTGACGGCGGAGGAGCGGTGGAGCGGCGAGGCAACAGCAACGGGCGGAAAAGGAGCAGCGTCGGGTCGTCGTGGGTTGGTGCGCACAGCAGGCGGAGCGGCGCGCGGCGGAGGTGGAGGCGCGGCGGTGCGAGCGCGGGCAGCGGGGGTCGACGGCAGAAGCCTCGCAAAGAAGAAGAACAGTATCTGTTCTTTCTTCTCTTTTTTCTTTTCTCTCGCCTCTCACGTCCCCTCTTCTTTTCAGTGTACTTTTTCTGTTTCTGTTCAGCTCTTGTACCTGATTTCTTTCTTTTTTTTTTCTTTTTCTGACAGGCTCTCCATCTTTTAATCTCCTCCTCTCTGTTTTCACTTCCCCCCTGACTTCATTTTTTCTTGGTTCTCTTGACTTGACGAGCATCTCTTCCTTTCTCTCCACTCGTGTGTCTCTCTACGGGCTCTCTCTTTTTTAATAGCTCTCACAAAACCTCTTCAGTGAATTTTTCGTTCTCCTCCCCCTGACTTCACCCTCTTGCTTTTCTCTAACGAGACTCTATCTCTCTTAATCTCTTCTTTTCCCAATTCCTCTAGCTTCCTTGCGGGCCTTTTTCATAGATTTTTTCTTTTAACTCCTCTGGCCTCTCCCCTTTCGTTTGCACTCTCAAGCCTTATTTATAGGCTCAGACTTTACCGTGAACAGGTGAACAGGAGGCAGCCGCAACTTTTCCTTGCTTGTTCAAGTTTGGTTCTTTTTTTTTTCAAATATGGTGGCCACCGATCTGCTCTCTAGGAAGGAAAGTATTATAAAATGTCAACCCATCCTTTTGCATGCGTATGTAGAATTTTCACGTCCCCTACTCAAGCGTGCATGTGCATGCATTAATGAGGGGAAGAAAATGCAGGTTTCTTTCTTCTGCATGCTTGGGGTTTCTTATACGGCTACTTGTCCCTCCCTTCTATAGGATAGCCACAACTTTTGACTTTTCTTTGCTTGTTACTTGCTTCTTTCTTGAGCACACTTCTCTTCGCTTCACCAAAATTCACGACCCCCACTTGAGAAAGTATATTATAATATATCATGGGCTTCCCTTTTGCTTCTTCGAGGCTCCTCACGTTCGCCGAATTCTTGCGCATGCATGTGCATGCATTAATGAGCGAGAGACAATGGACGTGCAGGAACTTCTTTCTTCTCCAGCCGATTTGCTCTCCAGGAAGGAGAGAATATTATAAAATTGTGAGCCCATCTTCTTGCAGACTTTCTCCGGAATTCTCGCGTGTGCAGTGGAGAATTTTTTCTTTGCTTTCTTCACGCTTGCGGCTTCTCTAGAATTTTCACGTCGTCCCTATTTTATCCATGCATGTGCATGCATTAATGAGGAAGAAACAATGGACGTGAAGAACTCTTCTTTCTTTTTCTTTGACTTTCATTGTGTTTTCAGATTAGCAAGAGAGAGACCACCTTTTGTGCATGTAATCGACTGAGAGCCGCTGCGTCTTGTCGCGCTTTTAGTACCGATGCAAATACAACTACATGAAATGCAATTTTACTATTTTTTTCTTAGGGGTTAAAGATTAATCCATAAATTTTTATGCAATTAATTACTAAATGATTAGGCAAAAATTTAGGTGTCAACATGACAAAATTTAGATAAATTAATGTTGTTCGCTAGTATAGCATTTATATACCTCGTGTCCGGTGATGTCATCCATGAGTTGATCGACTACTTTCACAGCCTTCACCATCTTGGGGTTGCTGTATAAAAACTAGTCAAAAGCATCTTTTATTGTAACATCTCCCATTCTTAGCAACAACGTCACCAATAGCAATTCAATAATAGAGGTTGCTAATGCAATGGGTATGTACTCCTCCATAGTCGGTACTAGGTTTTGGTGGAACCATTTGGCTTGGTGAAGTACACTCTCACTTGATTTTTCATCTAAGGATTCATTCTCAAACACAAAACCATGTCAATATTCAAACTTTAATGTGTTCAGTGGACTTAAATATATGACAGTCTCTCATCCCTATCCAAAACTCGATATTTTGTTGCTAGTGGATGGAATAAAATTGCATTTGATTGATATAACCTCAAATGGCTTACTGCTTCTTTTGCATAGGAGAGCTAGTATGATTATTCTATTATGATCACCTCATAGACAATTTTATCATATAAATCAAGAAATGTCTTATAACACACTTGCATGTACTCAGGTAATCCATCTTTGGCATCAACGTCTCACTTGAGTTCAAGTTCAGAAATATCACACCTAACCCTAATTAACAGTTGATCAAATTAGAATAAGTATAGAATTGGCAAACTGAGAAAAGCATCTGAGTGTGAACTGTACCTTTCAATTGTTTCCATGGAGAGTTCTAGTTCTTTCAATATGCCATAGACATCATAGATGTAATCGATAATGGAAACCATGCTGGCCATCTTGGTTAGTACTTCCGTAGCAGTTTTTATACTCCGATTTGAAATAAACTCCCGACATCCAAAGATATTCTCCACAACTTTCTACATCTAAATCCTTCCACCACCTATAGGATATCAATAAATTCTACTTAATGCAAATGCATCATCGATAGAATTATAGAAAGTGTTCAGATCGATGAACCAAAGAGATTAACACTCCTTGTCATTTATACAAATGATTTTAAGTTCAAGTAAACTGAAATTGCACAAGTCAATCTATTATAATTTGGTGCTCGTTGAACATCTAGATACTTTAGACATGCTATCATGAAGTTAACCTTATAAGGTTGATAAGTTCCTTCTGGTTTTGCTTTTGCAATAAGTTAAAATCGAGTTTAGATAGGGATATAAGGACTTCATTATGCAAAGGCACCTCTTGGTAGAGTAGAATGAAACGCCTTGCCTCTAGCCAGAGGAATTGTCTACAAGACAATCAAAGTCAATCATCACCACTTTCATGAAGAAAGAACAATAAAACAAACAATGACATGCATGATATGTTCTTCATAACTTTTTATCCCACGAATCCCGGCACATCTTATGACTTCCGGTAATAACTCTTGCTATGATACCAAAAGTTACTGTCACGACCCCAACCCCATCTCTTGGGTCGCGAGCGACAAAGGGTTATTTTTGCGACATTCTAGGCTCGTTGCTGTCCTGTTTTTTTTTTTTTTTTTTTATCTTGTTATCATGCACATGTGGAAACGTGAACAATTAACTCCCCAGACAAACAACAGTTGGAAGACTAGGATATACATAACGCAGAACACACTGATTTATATTATAATAAGACTTTTACAAGCCTTTCTCTACGGGCCCACTTTTTTCTTTTGATATCACAGTACAAGTTTTCCACATCCGCTAAGGGAAATCCTATCTTCTCTAGTGTGACCACAGCTCTTAAAACTGACGTGAGACTTTCATGCCTACAAGACTAAAAAATAAGGGGTGAGTTTTGGGGAAACTTAGTAAGTAAAATTCCTAGTTCTCTACGAGAAAAGCATCTTATTGTTAAAGCCTAGCAAGTACAATACTCGCAAACAATGTCGATGGCAAATCAATCGCAAGTCCATTACCACCTCTCAACTATTTGTATGTGATCCACTTTCAACTCATCCAAACAAGCTTATCAACATCACATAGTAACATGTTCAATAATTTCATTAATTGTATAAATGGTTCTTCCTATATTTTCAAGGGCTTCTGGCCTCAGGCTAGGCATTCCATACTCTTAGAGGCTTTCCATACTTTCAGGGACTTCTTGCCTCAACTAAGACATCTGACCATCAAGCCAGGCATCTCATACTTTTAAGAACTTCCTGGCTCAACTAGGGCATCTCGTTCAATGAATGAAGCATCGCCACCAATGCTATGTGACGACATACGTTTTTTTCTCTTTAAGTGCACATGCACAAGTGCATCACACAAGTCGATTATTATCTTCTCTCCTAGCCAATACATGCATGGTTTGAAGGCGTGCTCATTCAATTGTGTGTGTAATGAGATCTTGCATGGCTATAATAAACATGCCGGAAACGATTGTTGGTCCATAACTTGAACCGATTGCTTTCCGTCAATCCCCGCACCGGACAAGGCTTGGAAACAGCACGCCTTAATGTCGATCTGTGACCTTGAGGCTTGGGTACACCTTGCTTAGGTGAAGATCCTAAGCTTGAGGGATCTTGGTTCAACTTGATGTGAACACACCATGTGCCGTAAATGATCCTCGACTCTTGGTTTGATTCAACATCAAGCGCAAGGTCTTCGCACCAAACCGAACCTTAGAATCGTTACCCTTTTGTGCCTTACCAAGATCTCATGGGTTTGGGTAATTCCTATACCGATCAAGGTTTAGAATCGACACGTCTCAATGTCGATCTAGGACTTTGCAGCCTTGAACGATCCCTGCACCAAGCGAGATTCGAAACCGGTACACTATTTATGTTGATTTAAGGCCTTATGGTTTCGACGGCCTTGCCTTGCGATGAACTCAATTTGAGCGAACCTTGGCTTCATTTCCGGACATACATGACACAAGCACACGGCCAAATATAATTGCAAGTAAAACCAAACAAAAGACATCACACACCATCCGTGGCTTGACGGGTGAGCACTTAACTAGTTTCAACAACGAAATCTACATTCCATGAGGAAAAAGAGGAACCTTATTTACCTCGACAAACTTGAGAACCAACCTAGATAGTTTGGCGGGTTGAGGATGCGAAGCCAAGAGAAAGGAGAAGGGGAGGAGGAAATGGATGGCAAGGTGAGGAAATGAAGAAGGCTCCTTCTATTTATAGGCACCAACTCATCATTACTATTCAAATAACCTAAATAATATTATTTGGAGTGGCACGGCTATGACATTGAGGTGGCAAGACTAAGTTGCAGGTATCATGCCTATTTTAAAAGGTCGCATACCTAATGGCCCAATGTAATGATTGGAGGCGTACTTGTTTCATTCCTATTGAACCATTTATACAATGCTATCATGACTTGGCCTACTTGTTCTCTAAGGAAAATTTTATGGTAATGATAATCAGATCTTTCATGGACACCCAAGATAATGACTCACCATTCTCATTGAATGCTTAGATTTAGTTAATCATAGGGTTTGGATATTTAGCACATGCCTAAATTCAAGAACTTGCTTTCTAAGTTTTGGCATTCTAGAATATTCCATCAAGTTCTATTTTTATTGGTCCACCTACACCCCCACATTTAATGAGCATTTAATGAAGTTTAATGATGATGGCATCTAGGTTGCCAACTTGGCATCTAGATTCGTAGGGCATTGATTGAGAGGTTCGTGTATCGCCTTCCAATTGGCCCATGTGTGTGCCGTCTTTTCTAGAATTTAAAAGTTATTTTTGACCTTCATCATGACCCTTGAAAATTCAAAGGACACCTCATCTTTCTCATTAAATGAGGGTGTTCTAGAATTTTCTTTATTTTATCTTTTTCTTCCTTAAGAAGGTGGTTCGGGGTCCGGAAAAGGGATCATTAGATACACCTCAAAAAACCAAATCACGTACACCTGAGGTTCGGCCATCACATCCCATGCTTGCCCAAATCGTTCATTTGGACGGTCGGTAGACCTAAATGGTTGATTGTCCTTGGATCAATTTAAAGCCAATCCTAAGGCTACCCATGGCCTAATACTAAGTTAAGACACTCATGAACCTTAGAATTTATGACGGAATAGCCGGGTCTATCCTGAGGCTTATTTTGATCGGTACTCGATCCATTTGTATGGTTTGTGGCCGATGCATTACTGATCCATGATCGGAAATCAGCAATTCAAGAATCATTTCCAATCACTACGAATTAAATAAGGAATGATACATTTTTGGTAGGAAGACGATCGCATTTGATTGAGTCAGATCATTCATGTATCGGTGCATAGCCGAGCAGAATCACCTGTGGCCGGGCGCTATGACCGATCATGACCATCCATGGATCTTAAATCATCCCATGACCAATTCTCATGATCCAAAAGTTATCTTATAAGCTGGTGATCCAATCCCACCGGTATGGTCAGTAGGTCATTCACGGTCGACACCTAGGCCAGTTCATGGTCGGTCTGTCACGCCCCAATTCTCGAGCACGCACACATCCTTCTACTTGGTCGATTTTATAATGCGATATCTCAAGACTACGTATTGCCGACCCTTTCATTCTTAATAGCACATGCAGAAGCGGTTATAAATCCCCAAAAAATAACACAATGGGATAGAAAAGCAAGACCATATATTTCATATTGAAATCCACAACCAAACCTTTATATATGGCATAACTCAGTCTATTCACAAGACTATTCATAACATTCTAGACACACTATTCACATTTAGACATGATTCACAAAAGAGGATGGGATCCCAGTCCTCATCTGGGTCGTACTCAAGATCATCCTGATCCTCTTCTGACTCTTCTTCACTAAACTCACATCCTTCAAGCTCGATCTTTTACCGGCTCATCGTCCTCTTTTGGTTCCTTCTTCACAGGCTCATCTACAGGTCTGAAATGTTGTACCACAACCAGGATGAGACTACGTCTCAGCAAGTTCTACTCTACTAAGATTCAATTAGGAAACCAATACGCTAACTAGGCTGCCTATACACGCACGGGTCAGAGGACTTACCTTGGCCTCAAATTCCACCTACATATTAGCATAATTCAATAGGCACCCAAGCAATCTCAACAGATCGAAGCATCGATCAATCGGCCTAGTCGATTTCATGTTAATCGGACCATTCATCGGTCGTTCAATTCAATCAATCAATTCACGACAAATGGACTAAATCTTATCAGTGATCCCATCTATATTCGATAATTATTCTCAATGTTCCAATTCAACATTACCACTCAAAAGTAGGCTCAAGGCTCTAGAGGTGACCCAACACGAAGTCTTGTCATCGTGTGGTACTTAATCCTTGACCACAAATAACAATAGTATAAGGCGCTAGAGGTAACTCACACGAAATATCGCTATCATGCAGTACTTAGTCCTTCACTACAAAAAAAAATAGTATAAGGCGCTAGAGGTAATTCTCATGCGACTCAGGTTGCCATGTAACACTTAGTCCTTGACTACAATAAGCAATGTTATAAGGCGCTAGATGTGACTCACATGAAGTCTCACTCTCGTGTAGTACTTAGTTCTTTACTTGCTCATGACCCATTGGCTTCCCTTAACACAATACACATCACATCCACTTCCAATAATCATCTTGCTTCAACTATAAACCAACACACGATTAATCCCTCACGGCCCAATACCAATGTGCCTTGCACTTAAATTCCTCAATTAAAATAATGTCTTTGCCCAATTTCTTCGTATTAAAATACCCGATAAAATATCGTGCGTGAGCACACGACTGGCCTTAGCCAAGATATAATATTTTCATTTCCATAACTCCCACATTTTCTGTAGTCCATTCGCATATTTTTGGCATTATCAACCGATGTCCGGTTATTTTTCAATTAATAACCAAAGATTATTTAGTTAAAGAATAATTCCCAATTTCACAAATAATTCAATTCAACACAAAATAAAACTCAATTAAATAAACAGACTGAGCCACGACAATTAATATAAAATTCCGGTCGTCGACTTTCCCAGCCTAATTTTCGAAAAATAAATAAATAAATAAATAATTTTGAAAATTAATAAATAAATACAAAAAATCCAATTTAGGCCTGTAATGCCTAATTGAAGCCTGATAAGAGTCGGGAAAAATCCCGAGATGCATTCAATAAATAGTATAGGCAGTTCTCTAGCTAAGTACACTAACCACTTAACTAATATGCAATGCAATTAACTAATAATCATTAATCCATTCTAATTTAACCACCTAATTGCACTTAATTAAATCTAATCAACCTTTAAGCATCATTAGTTTACTAAGCAAGGATTAATGAGATTACTCACTTGGCAAAGCGAAAGCCGGAACACCGCGATGGCGGCCGAAATCTGAATTTTCGGCGACGTCGACGATCACTTAGGTCAGGCCCAAAGGCCTTGCAGGCCCACAAAAAAAGATGGGCTTGGGCCGACTTGCTTCGCGGGCTTGGGCCTACTTCGCGGGCCCAAGATGGGCTGAACTACTGAATTTACTAGGCTTTAAGTGGCACGGGCTGCTGGGCTTCGCTGGAGTTGCTTGGCCAAATAGTTGCAGCCTTTCACAGGCCGAACAAGAGAAGCAAGTGGGCTGGCTTCTTGCTAGCTGGGCCACGAACAAGGGAATTGACGCTGGACTTATGGACTGAGCCGTAAAGACACGCGGAGAAACGCTTCGCTGGGGGAGATGGGCTTCAACGTGGCAGCTGGCGATGAAGAACCGTGGAGAGCTCCTTCGTTCGGTGGCTTCGTGGGTTGTTGAAGTTGACTGAACAAGGAAGTAGTAAGGAGCTGCTGGCAAGACACGGACGAAGCTGCTGCACGAGTGGCAGCTTGGTGGAATTCTCGGGCTTCTTCAGTCAACAAAACTGGAAGTCTACAAAGGAAATGAAAGCAGGCTGATTCGGCGGGCTTGCTTCCCGATGGGTTATGTCGGAAGCTAGGGCTGTCTTGGTGGAGATGAAGAGACGAGGCAATGTTGGTTTCAATTAAAAGAAAATAAGCAAGGGCGGTCAACAAATGAAACTTTGGTGAGATGAGTGTTGACTAAAGAAGACAAGATTTAGTGGAGATGGCAGAAGGAATTTCGGCAAATGAAAGAAAGGTGAAAGAGAACAACCCATAAGCAGAGAGAGAGATTCGATTGAGGGGGGGGGGGGCTTTGACAGATGAAAAAAATGAAAAGAATAGAAGCAGAGGAGAGGGAGAATTGAAGATGGCAACGCTTGAAGGGAGGGGCGGTGGTTAAGACGTGTGACGAAAGCTTGAAGCCAAAAGCCAAAATAAATATCTCATCTCATCATTAATTTGGTCCCTACAAGCCCCCAAGATTATCTTCATGTCCCTTACTACTTTCTCAACATTTAATCCCACCAATAATCCAAATTGAAGCAAAAAATGCAGCTCTCTTCCATTGCTCCAAATTTAACCAAAATGAACTTCAATTTCCTCACTCAATTCCCCAAATCGGTGTCCAAATATTCCAAGGAAAAAGCCCATCAATTTTCTGTAAGTCCCCAACACCATATAGCTCGGCTTGGAAGTCTAAATTTTCTTCAATTGAGCCCATCCGAATTTCTGCTATTTTTCATCAACGTCCGAATCGGTTTTCCGTAAAATCTCGAACTCAACGAAATTACTCCAAAAGACAAGACAACATCCTATAAATGAATTATGATATGCTCGAACATCCGATTTTTGAAACTGAATTCAATTTCGTGGTTAAAATTGATCGAACGCGATTTTAGTCTGATCCGACCTATCGGGTAGCTTTTAGGGATTTTACCGCGGTTATATCCCTTAACGGCTTCACCCAATAGATTGGTTAACTCGTGAGTGATCAGCTCAAAGAAAAATGACTATAGGCGCGCCGGCGAAATGCCCATTTCATATATTCGAGACGGGGTCGCAATTCGGGATGTCACACGGTCGGTTAGTCAAACCATGACCGATCATTGATTCCTTACCGATCGAATTGATCAATTCCATAGTCAATGACTCATGGTCGATCCATTTAGGACTTTATGGCCGATCCTCAAGGGGTCAAAATCGAGGGTGTTACAAGACATTTGCCACAATAATAAAGAGATAGGGGGATAATGGATCCACTCGCTTGATTCCCCTTGAAGATTTGAAATAATGTAGAGGTTCTCTATTACATTTAACGTCGAATGATACTGTAGTAACACATTGCATAATCCATCTCACCCTTTTATCATCAAAACCATCCTTAAGTAGGCATGCCTCCAAGAAATCCCATTCCACTCGATAATAGGCTTTCTTCATGTCTTCACTTTAGAACAGCTTGGATTTCTTTCTTCTTTTTCTAATTCTAATTTGATACAACACTTCTTGGACAATGAAGATGTTATCTTGAATTTGCCTCCTGTTGACAAATGCACTTTGTTCTGCTGCAATAAGTTATGGTAAAAGTGGTTTAAGTCTCTTAGTTAGCACTTTTGAGATGATCTTGTAGCCGAAATTACATAAACTTATTGGACGATATTGATCAAATCTATTTGGGTTTAGAGTTTTTGGGATGAGGGAGATATGTGTTTTGTTCAAATATGGTAAAAGAGATCCAATGTTTCGGAAGTTCTTCACCTTCTTGAAAATGTCCCATTTAATATCTTCCTAATGCGTATGATAGAATAAACCATTAAGACCATCTAGCCCCGCAGTTTGTCGTGCCAAGTTGAAAAGCTGCTTTTGTTACTTCTTTTAAAGTTACTTTAGCCAATTGTTTATTGTTCATTTATTTTGTTACTACTTTAGGCAGTTGATCCAGGACTAGTGAGAAGTTTCGAGGGCCATAGGACTGGTATAATTCTTTGAAAAAAAACATGTTATGTTCTTTCAATTGATCCAACCCAAATAGCCATGTATTTTTTGAATTTTGTAGCATAGAGATCTTGTCCCTTTGTCTTCTTTGAATGGTTGTTGCATGAAAGTATTTTGTATTTTTATCTCCCCATTTTAACCAATTAATTATTAAATGTAACCCCGGGTACATTTCTTCTTGCCTCCATAGCTCATATATGTCAACTTGCAATTTTTTGAGTCTTGCTTTGTCAAAAAGTCTCGTAACATTATTTATAAGCCACTCCATTCTTTGTTTTAGCAAGTTAATTCTCTTTTGTCCATTCGCAAATTTCTTCTTACTCCATTTGGATAGTGCATTTTGGACGTGTTGTAACTTTCCAACTAAATCCTTCTGAGGCTAAGTTGATCCCCAAGTTTTTTGCGCCACCTCCCTACTTCATCGCTCTCAAGCCAGAAAGCTTCAAATCCGAATTCTCTTTTACATTTTGCTGGATTTGGCTAAAGAGATAGAATGATGGGACTATGATATGATCTTATTGTATGAAGAGGATATGCTTCAGCTTTAGGGTACATCAACCTCCATTCTATCATGCATACTACTCGGTCAATTTTTTTTTTTACATTTTAATCCCCTTTTCTATTGTTGGCCGAAGTGAATGCTCATCCCTTGCTATCTATCTATCTTTATTAATGAGCATGCATCCAAACATTCATGAAAAACATTCATTCTGAAGTTTTCAGCTAAGGACTTACCCACTGTATCCTAATAAAACTGCACCTCATTGAAATCTCTCAAGCATACCCAAGGCAAAATATTCGTAAAGCTTATCTTTCGCAATTCCTCCCAAAGCCGTAGCTTCTTTTGATATGTATAGGGAGCATGAACAAAGGCAATTCTCATTTTCTTACCCTTTATCCCCTCTTCACATCTCAAGTTCACAAAGTCCTCTGTCATTGAGTCTATATTCAGTGAAATTCTATCATCTCACATAATAGCCAAGCCCCCCGTTGTTAAACTCTAAAATTGAAGTATTCTCTTTATTTTCTTAACATACTCAGCTTGATTTTTTCTCCATGAGAAATACCAAGTGAGCCTAATATGAGTCATTAAAGCTCTTAATTCTCGGACTGTCAAGCGTGTGCCCAACCCTTGATAGTTCCAACATAAGGTATTCATGATTTATTTGGTGACTTATTAGGGCTAACTACCAAAACCCATATAGCGACTTCTTTAGTCATATGAACAGGTGTCCAAAAGTTGAGTTTCGTCTAACTAAACCTTGAATTGGAGTTTGTGGATCATGATTGCTGGCCCTTCTCTATTTTTTGGTAGAGGGGGTTTTTGATTCTTTGCATGTTTTCTTTCTGTTACTTTCTAAACAAGTTGCTGGCTAAATATTTAAAATGTTTGTATGTTTCGAGACTATGAGTAGAAGTGCCATTATCCTTTAGTTATACATGTCGCGACTCGATCTCACCGCCCTCGATCCCTCATCATTATTACGAGGAGAGAAAAGAGGAAAAGGTCAGGTTGAGGGGTATTTGATCACGAGGGTTCCCTCATGGCTTGCGTTTCGAAAGACGTCATCACCTCGCCTTTCGGATCAAGCCTCTCGTAAGTTCCCTCCATAAGATCGCAAGCTCTCTCAAGCTCGTACCCCGTGCAACAGCAGAGTGTGTTGCTCTATACCCACACAAACGACACACCTTAGAAGAAGGGGTCGGGTGTGGATATTGGATTTAAGAGAACCTTTACCATGGTAGCCCTCTCGACAGTACACTTCACCCACAAGGATTGCATCATTTTATCCTTTGGGGTACTCCCATATCAAGTATGCTAAATCAGGGTGAGTTTTATCGAAACTCGTACCTCGGATGACAACTTTATTTATACGGTCTAGTTGTTTGTGACAACCTAAAAATAAAATGGGAGTTGCCACAAACCTCATTTTGGGGGTCGGCTAGAAAACCCAATTGAGAATCAGGAGTGTTCTCTCAATTCTTATGCAACCAAATATCTAGATTCGGAGACTTGGGTTACGCTACTTTTTCTATTAGCGCATTTTCGGTACCTAAATAGTATGTTGTGTTTTCCTAACATGTCCATGCATTTCTTTTTACATTTTCGGGATCATTAGTCCTAAATTAAATGATCATGCGTGGTTAGTCATTTTCATTCTATTCTATTTATAAAAAAAACAAGAAAAGAAAGCAATCAATGGAATTAAAATTACGAGACAATAAGTAAATAATCAAGGAAAACAGTAAATCTATCATGTAATCCTAATAAATATAAAAGAGAAACATAATTGAAAAAGATGAGAAAACCCGCAACTCGTCAGGCTTTATACAACAAATGGAACCTGAGACGTATGTCAGAGGAAATGAATAGTACATGATAATGGTTGAAATGGACATCGACTTCCACCGTCTTCGCGCTTTCTCCATCTTCGAGGTCCTAATCTAAAACTAATTTAAGAAACTTATAACTAAGTGCATACAATGGAAAGAAACAAGTATACACATCCAAACAATAAAAAACAAGATGTCATGTCGAGATTAATCATTTAAAAAAAAGTGCAATACGAAGGTCAAATTTTGGGGCCTCAAGATCGGCTTTTGTCTTTCATGTGAGGGTTCCACTAAGACACCTACCCAATCCATTTTTTGTGAATAATAATAATTGTTGATCAATTGTATTCTCACATGGCCAATAATGCTTATAAGTCTCATAATCAAGCGATCTATGTGATCTTAAGGTTTTCCCTCGATATCATGCATCCACATTTTCATTCATCTAAAAGTCATTGCAAAAATTTAAATATGCATGCAAGTCTTTTTAATCTTATTTCTCAACTAATCAAAGCAAAAAAGTGAATCGTTGGCGGGTCATTTATTACCAAGGGCATGCGCCAATCACAAACACATACAATTTCTAGTGCATGATGGGATTATATATATAAGAGATACATGTGATATTTCAATAACATATATCGAAATTATTCATGAAAAGTTTGAGACAAAGTAACGTCTTAGCTATAAAAGGCATTCAATTGCCAAGGCTAGCTTAGGACTCGCATAAATGCACTTACAAGCATCGCAGGTATTTTGAATACAATTCAAATCGTGACTTTCATGATGTCAAACTAGGATTTTAAAAAGGTTTGAAAATATTTAGGATTAAGAAATATCTAAGCTATGGAATACATTCAATTGCCAAAGTTAACTAGGGACTCGCAAAAATGCACTCACAAGCATCACATGCATTTTGAATATGCTCCAAACCATGACTTTTCCTTAAGCCAAATCGAGCTTTGAAAAAGAATTTTTTAGAAATTGTTATTTTTGGGAAACATCACATGTACCAAAGCACTTTTTTGAAAGATGCAATTTGAAAATGCCGATTGTTTAACAACAAAGATCAAACCATTTAATTTTTTTTTCATGAAGATGGCATAGCCTAATTTCATGCACAAACTAACCTAAAAGGTATAACCAAACAATCACAATTATGTTTATATCAGGAAATTTCATAAAAGCGTGTGAGGATAGCAAAATTAGGCAATACCTAATGACAATTTGGCAACGATAAACTTCCCTAGCATGCATGACATGATGATGAACAACTTTTGTGGAGAAAGTTTTTTAAAACAATCTACGCATGATTTTACAAAAATCAAACAAGCAACAACCCATTAGAAATTTGTCAAAACAACAGGACATTCAGTTAATATCGTGAGGATTTGTCCTATCAAAACATGTCTAAAAATCATCAAATTTACACACGACATAGACAACATGATGACAATCAAGTTTTATTAAGAGGCCAAGTTTAGATTCTAAATAGAAGAAATGAAACAAGAATATCAAAAGTCTATCCAAACAGGGGTTAGAACAGAGGGTCCGAATTTGATCCATTGTCCATATTGTGATCTAGCTTTGAAAAAATGGAAAATAATCCAAACAATGAGCGATTAGCATGAAATTAGTGGCATTAAAAACTTGTAAGTGCGCCTTATGTCTTCCTAGAAGAGCTCGAGTCCAAACTAAGTCAATTTGGTATCCTAAGATCGAGATCTCTAAAAGTGTGCGCATTAATAACTAAGAAAACAGAACATAGACATTCATTATAAAACCTTAAAATCATTTAAAGAATGCACAAACGGCATGAAGAAATCACATGGGACTTAGAATTGGATGTGACGGAAAGTTTGGATAGTCATCTAATTTTAAGTCGGCATGCAAAATGTCATACAATTTAAATAACATTATGAGATGATTCATGATTCCTAATGGTATGCTTGGGAATCCTAAGTGTCATGAACACTTTTTGTGAGACAAATTTAATGTGTAAGATGATACTCAAAGAACATGACCTAAACATGTATGCAAATCTGGCAACATGCAGTTTAATTATCAAGAAGGTATGATCGTAAGATTTGATCCCTAGATGACTCAAATAAGCATGGAAATGTGCACTTATGACAATGTTTCATTTCGGCATTAAGTTTATAGAACAAGCATGATTTCAGCCATCCTCAAGACATGCATAAATCCTATCAAAAATTTCACATACAAAGCATGCGATGATGAAGATTTATCGTTAAGAGTTCGAAACTCAGTTAAGATCATATGAGTTGTGGTAAAAATGGCAAAACTGACAAACTATATGTCTAGCACATGTTGCTGCGGTACCTTTTATTCTAATGCATGCAATTGACTCACTTTGCCAATGTAAAAACCTTGCAAATCATGCATCAATTGAACATATATATATATATATATATATATATATATATATTCAACTCTCATGAAAGATTTGAGACAAAATAGGTGCATTTATGGACTTAATTTCATCAAAACAAATTTCGGATCAATGCTGGACAAATTGACCTTTATTCAGATCTAATCGATTTTGACTTAGCTAAACATGTCTAAAAATTTTGAAAAAAAATATAGGACATGAACACCACTTATACGAGTTGAGAAACTTTCATAGAGGAAAGTTGTTCTAGAACTCTACAAAAAATCAATACAAAAATAGAAAAATCAGATATCAATACGGAATAAATTGACCTAGGCTTAGATCTGAGTAGATCTGACCTAGTTGACCACATCCAAAAATCATGAAAAAATTAAAGAAGATGCAGGAGACAATTTGGAACAAAACTTATGAAGACAATTTTGTCAAAAAATGATCACAAAAGTCGGCACAAAAATAACAAAGCCAGAAGGCGAGACAGAATCAGAATCGAAAAAGACCTAAACTACTACAGAATCGTTAATCTTCGGAGGTATTTTTCGAGAGTCAAACAATGCTCGATTGGGGAGTGCAACCTATCATTTCAAAGCTTGGGACGTCTATTAGCTAATCCTAAGAGGACTCGAGTTGAAACAAGATCGTTTCAGATCTCATTTTGGTCAAAACAGTGACTTAGGTATAGACCTACGAAAATCACAAATTAGGCTCCAGAACACAATTATCCACAAATCATTGCAGCATTCATAATCATTGATCTTAAGCATATAAAGACTCATAAGCTTGAATGCTAGCCTCGATCGACTAACTCAATCTCGTTTTAGCGGATTCGAGTTTCGAATAGTTACATTCGTCGCGATTTTCGTCGAATTCTATCTTGATCAATCGGATCAAGCCACTAGATCACGATCAGGACTTTAAGAATGTAGATCAAACCACTACGGATCGGATCGAGATCAATGAAACCAACGGCTCAAGGAAAAAAGGAAGAACTGGTCCAAACTGGACTGGCCTTGACTAGCCGGCAAAGATTGGGCCATCAGTGAAGATTTGGCAATCGATCTGGTCTCCTCTGTCCATAGCAATGTCAAAGACCTTGGGTACTACAGATCATCAGCAACTTGGATGCTTGGGGGCTTCGACGACCACCGGTTCAAGCTTAGAACGAAACCGGTCTAAGAGATGAACTGAAACTTAGAGAGAGAGAGAGTGATATGTTTGGGCGGGAGTTTAGAGGGAGAGAGAGAGAGAGAGAGAGAGAGAGAGAGAGGGACTAAGGAGAGAGAGAATTTTCGTGCAAAATAAAGTTCTCAGCTGAAAATGAAAGACATTTCATTTATATACTTCTCACATTAAGCGATTTCGGCAGTCGATTCGACCTGACGGTCGAAATTTCGATCCAATGGTCAAAAATCCATTTCGAAGGCTCCATCATGATGTTGAGGTGTCGGGTAATTGATCTAGTGGGTTTGATTTGCAAAAGACCAAGCCAAAATCAAGAATTGCGTCAAAATGTCTAATTAAGGGTTAATTTGCAATTTGACGAAATTCAAGAACCAATTTGTAAAATTTTGGAAAATTGAAGGTGTAGAAATGAAATTGGCATTGAGAGGGTTCTAGAACCGGTGGCCAGAGGCCCAGAACCGGCTGGCAAGGGCCTGAATCGGCCAGTTTTTCCGGTAGCTGGTTAGACTAGTCAGACCGGTCCAGTTTGGTTCGGCCGAATTTTGATCGGTTCTTGACCGGTTTGGTCCAGTTTATGCTATTTTGTCCACTTGGGACTTCTGTGGATAAAAGATTTATGCAATTTGGCCCCTAAATGATCGAATTGAAAATGAATTTTGTCATTTTTAAGAAGAAATTGGCCAATTAAAATACAATTAAACTAATCAAATCTTATGAACATGATCTAGGGGTCTTTTATTGACATAATTGAATGATTATCGTGAATAACAATGAGTCGAAACCATGGGTGCTTTGAATTGTGCCTAAAGTGCTAAAGTGGTAAAATTTGCAATTCAACGAGCAAAATTGCAAATTAACTAAAATTTAACTCAATTAGTCACAATTGCCCTATTGAATGAGCTACCCATATGTAAGATCACTTATCATATTCAAATTAACCTTGAATTGAAGCGCTCAAGCTTAGGTAAAAAATAGATCTAAGCCTAATATTAAAATTGAACCTAAATTCATGAAATTAAACCATAGCCATGAATAAGTCAATTCGAATTTTGTCGATTGAAGCTTAATTACTTGATTTTCTAATGCTTGGGATGATAAAATTATTCAAATTGATGAGTTCTTGTGTGAATTTCCCAAAATTGATTTTAGGTTTGGATTTATCTTAAGAAAATAAGTGAGAAACAATCATTCATTCACAAGTTATGAATAATCGATTTTGATCCCATAATTAGGGCTCAAAACAGCAATTCGTATTTTGACTCCATAAATCACGAAATTGAATGTTCAAGCATATTTCAGATAACCCCTAAACCAAATGTCAAAAAATGAACTACACCTAATTATAATTAGAATAAAGTAATTTTATTTTTGGTCGATTTGAAACCTAAAACTGAAAATTCAGATTTCAAGGTTCTTAATTAAATTTGGTGAAATCTTTGACACAAAAGTCAAATTGGCATTAAAGAAATACATTTGTGCATTGTTGATTTTTTATTATTATATTTTTTGGGTCAAAGGTTTGACTAAAAGTCAATCATTTAGTTGACTTTTTTAAAAATGTTAATTTTTTGGTCAAATCTTTGAATTTTCAAGAAATTGACTTGAAAAAAGTGAAATTAAAACTAAATGAAATTTTTATGGGTAAAAAGTCAATTTTTTGACCCGCAGTTGACTTTTTGGTCAACTTGAAATTGACTTTTGGTTAAAGGGTTGACCAAAAAGTTAACTGAAAGTCAATCGTTTGACTTTTTTTGTTTTTCTTGAAAATGAGCTAGAAATTGCTTAAAAACAACATGCAAAAGTAAGAAATGAAAAATGACACTTTTTGATTGAGACATGGGGTTTCGTCGTGATTGGAAACCTAAATCTTGATTTTTTACATTTTAATGATGTGTCGACTAAAAATCAGGTGTCAATAGTATATGATTATCTCTTTTGTGTTGTTGTAGTAGGAATTTGTTGTCATCTATTTTGGATCCCCTTGCTGAATGTTATAGTTAATCTGAGAGGGATGGGCTGAACTAGGGGTGAGCAACGGTCTAGGGTCGACCCTGGACCGACCTTGGACCGGCCCAACCCCACCAGTCCTAGTCCGGTTCCTAAGAGGACTGGGTCGGTCATTGGTCCTGAAATTTCAGGATCAACACTGTGCGGGTTGGTCCTCGGTCCTAAGAGTTTGGATCGGTCCAACCCTGGACTAACCATATATATTATATTATATTATATTATATTATATTATCTTATTTATAATTCTTTTATATATTCAAACCTAAGTAAAATGTATGTTATATTATATTATATTGAGATGTTCTATCAATAGTACTAATAGTAATTTCAATTTAAAACTTTTGTTGAGTATTAATTATGTGTCGTTTGTTTTGTTTTCAAGTGTTTAGAAATTCAAGTGAATTAACAAGATGTGAAGTTATATATTCATGGTTTATATTAAGTATTTTGAACTTTTTATGGTTTAATTGTATTTTACTAATGAATTTCAGCTGCACTTTGCTTTTCAATTTGTGTTAAATGGTAGAAGTTTTTGAAGAGTAGAGTAGTACTACAGTTGCTATGGTGATTTGCTAGTCAAGTGGTGTGAAGCTCATTTTTTGGTTAAGTGGACTCTACATGATCAAATACAGGAAAACGCTTTTACATATGGTGTTATGAATATTAAAGATAGATGATTACAAGAACTTTCCATCTTGTTCCATATCTTGATGAATGGTTGGCAGGTACGAAATTTCTATTATTGTGTCATCTTAAATTTGCTAAATATGTATTGGTATTTATAGTTTAGTTGCACAATGCCGATTATCGATGAATGTGTAATTTGAATTTGTAGATTTGTTTTTTTAGGGAGTATAAAAAATAAGACGAAAAAATTATCGATCGGTCCCGGGTTGACCCTGGAATCGGACCGAACCATTGGGTCGGTCCGGTCCTTGGTCCTAGGCTCAATAGGATCAGTCATCGGTCCTAAAAATTCATGACCGACACTGTACGGATTGGTCCTAGGGTTAGGGGGTGGCCTGGACCAACCCGGACCATGCTCACCCCTAGGCTGAACATCCTCCATAACATTAGTTTGCCTTGGTAGCTCGGGGGTTTCAGGGATAGCCTCTTTTGTATCTTTTGCGATTGAGACTTTTTGATAGAACACTTTCCAAAAAGGGCTATGTTTTGAGGTCTCATCTTCCAGCCAACTTCCAAAGCATCCTCCCAACTTTGTTGTGAATTTTTCTTCATCATAAGGCATATCTTTACAATAGTTAGCATAATTTCCAATTTTACCACATGAGTAACAAAAGAAAGGCATCCTTTCATATTTCAAATCAAGCCATACTCTCTTGTTTCCACATCACATCAATTTTCCAACCCTCAATTCAGCCTCCATATCTAACTCCACTCTTGCTTTCTCAATTTTTTGGAATGTGGGACCTCGTGCATTTGTTTTCACATTCAAAACCTTTCCCATCGAGCTGCCAATTTTCTTGATCACCCCCTCAGAGTTCCATTCCAATGGAAGCCCAAATATTTCGACCCAAAAGGCACATTTCTTGAAGTCATGAGAGTGGGGAGGAGTATTCGGCTCCCATGATTTTAATAGCAGTAAATGATTAGAAAAAGACCAAGGACCTCCTTTTATCGCACTGTTCTAATCCCCTTTGTTCCGAAATACAATGCTGATTTTTCCATTTTTAAGGGGCTTTATTTCCACATTCTATTTTCTCCATGCCTTTTTCATAGCTATTAAAAGGGCTTCGAAATTAAGGCTATGGTTCTTATAGAGTTGCCCGACAAGGGAGAAATGACATTCCAGAATTTTCTTGTCCAAAGGTTTCTCATCTAGAATATGCATATCATTCTCATACATTAACTTACCCAATTTGTTGTAGAGATGAGCCAGGCATCCCACAGCACCTTTCTCTCTAGCCATTTCACATGAATTCCATTGCTAGGACTCTCGCATTGAAGGGCCTGCGAGCTTTACCCCATTCTTTAGAGATGGAGGACAAAACGGCTATAGATCGAACCCGCCATGTAGATCGACATCAGATGGCGAGAGTGGCAATGAAACAGTTTCAATGAAACAGTAAAGAAACTGTTGAGGATTCCAACAAGAGTCAAAAGAAGAATAAATACTGAAGTTGCGATTACAATGGAATATGGGAGGAACAGCAAAAATTTAGGGCAAAGTTATGGTGGACTCGATTTACACAGCAGGCACAGGTAATACTTTTTCTCCTGTAGAGGTTTTCTGTTGTGGGTGATGGCATCATGACATAGGTTCCATAAGAAAAATTCTAGTTTGGCTGGGGGTACCCTCTAACCCCTTTTTTTTTTCTTTGCTACCCTCTAACCCCGTTAAAACGTGCAATAATTTTGTTAAATATCTTTCGAAATTTCAATTTTCCCCCTTCTCGTTTTCTTGTTTTATTTGTTTGCGGGAATTTTCCCTTTTTCAATCTTCAACTATCTGTTGTTTACTTCTTTACCAAAAAAACTATCTGTTGTTTACTTCTACGAGTGTTGGACCACGTGCGTCGCACATGACCTGGTGATGTTGGGCTATAATTTATCATGCCCCAGGACTCTGCTCTTGCTCTCTTTTTGTTGACTCCTCTGTGTTTCTGTCCGCCTCCTTGTCTTCACCTTGAGAAGTGATAGTCGATCTTCCTTCGCTGAACCCTCCCACTTCGCTCTCTTTACAGAACGCTTCTCTTCTTTGGGTGAATACAGCTGATAGGATCGGCCCTCAGATGGGATTCGATGGAGGTCCAGCTCTAATCACCATCCTCGCTTTGGCTGTAGCGAGAATATAAGTGCTCTAACAACAACAACCCAGATGGACTCAGTTCAACAGCAAGTGGAGGCTATGTGGAGTTCATTGATTAATGAAGTTTCGTGAAGACAATGGCTAGCCTATCTATGGGCAATCAATGTCACAAATAATGTTAGCCTGTTCAAGTCCTAACAATTGCAAGACGCTCTAAGAAAACATGGGAAGCAATGTTTTGTAAGGACCGATGTCTTCCAAAAGTATCATGTGAATCACAAAAAAAATTGTTGCAGCAGTTGAATAACAATAGGACGTACTTTGATCTGTTGCTCTTTGATTTCCACGAACAGCTTGAATAGCCTCCCTCAAATCCTTCTCACTGAGCTGAAGATTTCAAACTAATTGCTGCCCAATATCTTCACAGAAACAAAATCATCTCCCATTTTTTTCTTGCACTTCCGAGCATTGTCCAAAAGGGATGCAAGATGTGTGCCCATTATAGGGCCACTAGTATGGCACACAAACTGGTGCGAGATCACAGATTGTTACCAAACCCCAAATATCCTCTGGAGAAAGACAAAATTGAATTGAAAAACAAACATATAACTGAATACATGCCTTTGATTGTTGGGATATGAAATTGTCCACAGCCTGCAAAAACTGATGTGTTGTCAAGACCAGCTTTAGTGAGAATTCTCCTGCCTAAACCATCTTTTTGCTCCAAAAGAGCTTTCATTATATGCTCAGTTTCCACCACTTGTTGTTTGCAAACTCTAGCTGCATCAACAGCGCCAACAATGCCCTCCCAGGCCATCTCAGTGAACTCTGATGGATTTGTCTGAGTCAAATGAAACAGGCAGACTTCTCTTCCAGAAATTCTGACTAAAGGATGACGAGGAAAAAATTGCCAGGTCAATCCTGCTATATTAAACACAAAGGTCCAGCAAATTCAACGGGATTAAGAAAGAATTCTTCAATATGAGATGCTTACTCAGTTGGTAAGTAAGCTTAGAATGTTATCGCATTAAACTCCAGTCCACCATATGTTGAACTTTGAAGGAAATCAAAAGCAAAACATGCCAAGTACAGATTCATCACCAAAACACGAAAAAGTTAAACAGACAGCTTTATACTTTGTATGTTGAAAATCAGACACTTAGTTTTAACTCAAGGAACTGTGTTAACTTGTAAAATCGAGGAACCGTTGCCTCCCCTGCTAAGAAAATGTAATAGCTACTCAAGTGTTAGGCAGACCTTCATAAGCAAAAGCTCACAGAAGATGGGGAAGTTGAAAGCAGAATTTTGTTAAATTTGCAGCTCATAGTTCTCCAAATTATACCATAAAGAACCACCGAACGATATTTTTAATTTAACATTCATTGCGAATACAGCTAAAAGTATGCACTTTGGTGATACAGGAGAAAGATTATTTCTTTAAGCTTATGATGTTTACATTGAACGCCCCGTAATCTATTCTGTAGCTGCAGCATCTCGGGAGATCGTTCCGAAAGGCCACAGATGTCAACAACATAACACAAAAAAGAACAAAACTCAAGTCCCATAAGCTTCAGCAACACCAGAAGAAGACTCCAGACAAATTGCTCTAAACTAAATTTTCACAAACGAGCACCATTCCCAACTCTAACAGCAAAACCTCAAATAAATTGGGATATCCAAGGCTCCTAGCATCAAGCCGACACTGAGTGACAAAAACACTTCAAGATCACACCTTTCAATTATATCACAAAATACCCGGATTCACATAATAAAATTCGATCGAATTCCAACCTGAGACGCGCTCGCGGTGGTCGAGTAAGCCCGAGGGAAGGCCAGAGCCCCGCGAACCGAAGCCGACGACGCCGCGGAGCTCGACGGCCCCGGCGGATACCGAGGAGGCGAGGACATTAGCCTCGCGAAGCGGTGGGCCGGTCAGCGGGTGAACGGAGTTCCCGAAACCGGGAGCGGAGCCGGAGAGCGAGCGAGCGAGAGCGGGAGAGGGCACGGGCGGCTCCGGCGGCGGCGGAGGAGGAGCGTTTGGGAGGCGCCGAGGCGGCGTTTATGGCGGCGAAGGCGGTCTTGGTGAGCTTGGAGGTGGTTCTCCTCGTGGCCATGGAAGGAGCGCGAGAGGTTTCTGAACTGGGTAGTGAAGAAGGAGAGATTTTGAGGGAGGAAGAGAAGGAAGGAGGGGGGTGGTGGTGACTCGGTGACGCTTGGGGAGAAGGGGGCGGGGGAGGAAGGTTGTGAAAGGAAATGGAAGCTTCCGCCTATGCTTTTTCCTTCTTTTTTTAATCCCTCCCGTTAATTTCTCCGAACAGTGTTTCGGATTTAGACGCATTTCCATTTCCACGTGCATGAGCTTGCGTCATCTCGCCGTACCAGCTTTTTAGAAATGTGAAGATCGACCGTCCCTCCCCCAACCCCAAGCTTAAATTCCCGGTTCACCTCCCTTCCTCTTTTCACTCCCCACTATAGCCACCACCACCACCACCCCGAAAGCAACTCCGCCCACCCCAAGCCCCCGCCCGGTGTTCCCCAATGGCCTCTTCCTGTGCAGCCGCCCACCGCCGCCTCCGCCCCCTCGTCAAGGTGTTCGCTATCGTGGGTGCCACCGGGTGCGGCAAGTCCCGCCTCTCCATGGACCTCGCCTCCCGCTTCCCTTGCGAGGTCATCAACTCTGACAAGATGCAACTCTACCGGGGCCTCGACATCACCACCAACAAGATCCCCCTGGCCGAGCGCCACGGCGTCCCCCACCACCTCCTCAGCTCCTTCGACCCGAACGATGGCGAGATGACCCCGTTGCGGTTCCGCTCCATCGGCCATGCAGCCATCTCCGGCATCGCCTCCCGCGGGAAGCTCCCCCTCCTCGTCGGCGGTTCCAACTCCTTCATCCACGCTCTCCTGGTGGAGCGGTTCGACCCGGAGGCTGAGGTTTTCAGCGGGCTCGGCTCGGCGGCGAGCCCCGAGCTGAGGTACGACTGTTGCTTTCTGTGGGTCGACGTGTCGCCGCCCGTCCTGGAGGAGTACCAGTCGAAGCGAGTGGACAAAAAGCTCGACATGGGCGCGTTCGATGAGCTCGCCGGATACCACGACCTGCGCCGGACCAACACGGGGGGTTGGACCTGCCTGAGGAAGGCCATAGGCGTGCCCGAGTTCGACCGTTATTTTATGACCTACCCGCCGCCGAGGGGGGTTGGCCTGGGGGACGGGTGGCGGCGGGAGGATGCGAGGATGCGGGAAGACGATCCGGGGCGGGATGGTGCATACAAGGAGGCGGTGCGAAAGATAAAGAAGAACGCGGTGGAGCTGGCGAAGTGGCAGATTATGAAGATCGAGCGGCTGAGAGGGTCCGGGTGGGAGATGCATAGGCTGGACGCGACGGAGGCGGTCCGGCTGAAGATGGCGGCCAAGGAGGAGGGTGGCGGCCGGTCCCGGGAAGTTTGGGAGAGAGAGGTCGTGGAGCCCAGCGTGAAATTTGTGGAGCGTTTCTTGTTGAAGAAGCAGGTGGCGTGCTATCTTTCTTGATTTTTTTCACTGCCCTATGTTAACGCCAATACGTATTTTTATTCAAAAACTCTTCTAAGAATATCAA
The DNA here is from genome assembly GCA_028830015.1 of Eucalyptus grandis x Eucalyptus urophylla. Taxonomy (NCBI): domain Eukaryota; kingdom Viridiplantae; phylum Streptophyta; class Magnoliopsida; order Myrtales; family Myrtaceae; genus Eucalyptus; species Eucalyptus grandis x Eucalyptus urophylla. Next base: position 40,362,066 of record CM054189.1, read on the forward strand.
TAAAATTTTCTATTTTTATTTCAGAAATTAATTTCTAATAAGGATGATTATCATTCATGTTCTATCAACTCGATCTTAACGCCAAACATTAGAGATTTCAAGCAAGCTTTTGAGGGATATAACGGAAAGGTCCAATTTCCTCCTTCTAATTTTAAAACAATCGTCTTAATTAAGAAAAGTAAATGTTAAACCGCGGATATTAGTAAAATAATTTCCAAGATACGCCGGAAAAGAAGATTTGAGATTGTCCGCGTGTTGGCACTGAGTTTTTTGTACTCTTGAAAGGCGCAACTTTAATCTGATCGTTAATCGAAAAATTAGTTGGCCGAGGATGCGTCCACTCCGCCGTCCTGCCTCTATTTTGTATGCACCTTAATTTAAGTGATCAATAAGGTATTAACTATTAAAGAGAGTCAAGGTTGCGCCGTCTATCTGGAAAATATGCAAGTAGCCGTACTCTTCCGCAGGCCATCCGCCGTGGATTGGACATTCATAAGTAGTCACATCTAGCGACATGCATTCCATCTTAATGGGGGATGATCAAGCCTTTTTGACTAAGCCCTAATTATTAGGAGATCGAGCGCTCTTTTCTTCTTCTTTTATGGGAGGAAAAGACGAGTGGATGCAATGGTTGTTCCCCTGTCCTTTGGCTGTTCCGTGCATTTAAGGCTCATAGGAATGGTGTTTATTCGGAAGAGACTTTATCCTTTTTGCCTAAATTTGACAAGATTTTGTGTGGCTATTATACACGACCCACCTTCATCGTTATCGATTAGGTGACTAAGGTTTGAAAAATCGACGAGTACTTAAATTACTGGCGATAAATGGGACACCCAGTAACATGAATTGTATATGTAACTTCCTCTTGCAATGTCAAAGCTAACTTAAGAATAATAAAGTGGGAGGGGAGCCCGCCGCCAAGTTTATCAGATTAAAGAGAATTGAAAATGGTGTTTTGGAGACGATAAGGTTCTCGTCCGATCCCCACTTTCCATCATGCCGATTCCCTTGTCCTCTTTAGGAAAAAGGGCGGGGCGAGAAATCCACATTGATAATGTCAGTAAAAGAGCTTGAGACCGACTGTTGGAATTACTCCATTTGTGGTACAGCTAGCGTTTACTCTTGAAGCGAGCCTGTTGTCGCCTCGTTACCTAATGCGAGCAAGAGTAAATTCGGAGGTTTGATCAAGGGAGCTGCAAAAGTAGCATGCAAGCAAGTCTCTTCGACCATTAGGAGCTATCAATTCACACGATGAATCTGGCCAAAAGGTCCATTAATTCGTGTTTGATCCTATGCGTTTCCTCTTATCAAGAAAAAACAATAATACGTGGCCTAAATGGTGAAGGATCGGAAGGAATGGAGATGGGACGGTGGGGGCGTTCAAACTTCAAATTTGTAGGCCTATGAAACTAGGATGCTTTTTAATTAATCACCGCTCGGTTTCGGTCTCCAGTGTCTAGAACCCAACCCATAGATACCCAGTTTGTAAATGCCTATAGAGAAGAAAAAAGAAAGAATCTGACTCCTTCAAGTGGAAAATGAATCATTTAAAAATCATTTTTCGAAAAATTAATTGAAAGAAATGCTGGGCAAATAGTATTGTTTTTTGAAATTTGTTGACAAATTGATATAGTAACTGATAAATGGATGCTTGATGACGTCTCATTTGCCTGCACATAGATTTGGTATTTATAATTCACTTTGCTCATCAAAAAATAGTTCCAATAAGTCAAAGCATTATTAAAGACTCATTGCTCAATTCAGCTGAAAAGCATACATATATACATGAATGTAAATCATCCAAGTGTCTTTATCTCCGAAAAGACATGGTTGGAATTAGATACCGCTTGATCCCTTAATTAAGAAAATTGGAGATTTTTAAGATGCAAAATGGGATATCTACAAAAGTACATTTTAATTATAGTTTTTTAAAAATAATCTAAAGGCACGACCGTGGAAACTTAGCTATTTAGAGATTCATTGAACGTACGACAGACTTTATAAATTGGTTAAATATAAACTTTTGAGTCGTACAGGCGACCCTCGACCAAAAACACTGTATGTGGTTATTAAAGCTTTTTGAAAAAAAGGGGATTCTCAGATAGTCCAAAACTGATATTTTTTTTGCTTTTTGTTGGCTTCCTTAAAGGGACGTGAAGGATTGTACTGTCTCATCTGCACGCTCGTTTATGCATATGTTCTCTCAAAATTGACTCTGTTAAGCGTTAACGCGTTTGCTTTATGAATCACCATTCTCACCCCCTATCCCCTCATCTTATTCCGTGGACATTTTCGTTACACACATGTATCTCAGCCATAGAAAACAGCAGAGAAGAAAGGAAGGCGAACGGGGATCGTGCCTTTGACTATGCAAAATAATGGGGAGAAACTCTCGCGTAGGGAACTACCGAGGAAGGAGAAGCCTCGTCAATTTGAGGATAATGAAGCAAAGGAATTTTCAATGAAGTTGACAATAACCATCCCGGTGAATAGATTTGTTTCCGTAACGAAATATCTTTCATCAAGAATAATCATTCAATTTTTATTTAGAAATAATAAAGGTTATGTACTAATTCCGAATATAAGATATCAAATGCAATATAAATGTTGAATTTCCAACTTCGAATAGAATTGTACAACCTTGACAACAAACTTGCTAATATTGAGAACAAGTTCAAACTGCGCTAGAATCTAATTGACAACATAATTTGGGGATAACTAGACACAATGCCGGAATTTAATCGACAACAATGCATTGGGATATATGACATAACACTGGAATCTAATCGATAACGTTGGACTAGGATAGAGAATACAACGTTGAAATTTAATCGACGACGCAACATCATGGTGTAGATACACGCTAGAATCTAAACAACAACGAGGATCTAAGAGCTATAGCTATGAAAACTAAAGTGTAGTACAAGAAATGTAAAGATAAATCGATAACATGTTGATTGATTCTTTCGCGGGGGAAGGCTTCATGTTAGATGACTGATGGTATTTATAGAGAAGCTGGTAACTGCTGAACAGTCATTCCTCTTCTAATAATTGCTTCAAGCCTTATGCACATTGCCTTTTCCTCTGTAATGACCTTGCCTATTTGCTTTACAACTGTCTGGATTGTGTTTCGATGCTCTCTTATTTATCAACAATGATTTCATGGCTGGGTCTTTGTCAACTGCTCCTTAACCACGAATACCGTTGGCGCTTTCCTAAATATTTCTAATGTTTTCGTCTAAAACTTATTGCGGCATCACTTGAATAGTCATCAAATACCCGTCATCGTATTTCAATAGCTAAACACGGGATGGCTTCTTGCCTCGCTGTCGATTATTGCGTCTTTGTCCTTCGAATTATCGATAATTGATCTTAATATAATACTCTTATCATATTTACGTGATCTTGCTTCACTTTATTATACCTTCCATCTTGGTGATTGGTACGTGATAATACAGTTAATTTTGACTGTCAACAAGATCAAAGAAGATCACGACTGAGGACTATGACAAATTAGGTAGTTTTAACATTGAACCTCTTGCCGAATTCTCGGACCTTTCAAACGATTGCCCCCTGTAATATTCCGCATGCCCTTTTGACGACAATCCATGTGAGAGTGGGGTCCATCTGAAAAAACCCTTTATTGATGCGTCAATTCAAGCACGCCATACTAGCAATAGCATGCTTCTCGTGCCAAAAGAAAAAGAGAAAAACAAGTGTACTTTTTGTTATCTGCCCGGGATAACCCTCGAGAGCAGTAAATATGAACCGATGTCTTTACAATCCTATGTTCTTTGTTTTTCACTTTTTCCTCTTACATTTTGAGGTTTTGCTGCAGTACTTTAGGTTATATAGGTCCCTCATTCTCGATTGAAAACTTGGTTGATACAAGGTATTGAAAGAGAGACGGTGTAGTTGATATACCATTCTCTTCCCCGCTTTCTACATACAAAAAAAAAATAAAGTATAATTTAGTTTATTTATCTAAGAGATAGAAACATGCTTTTTTGAAAATTTTCCTCTTTTTATAAGTACGTTATATTAGCTCATCAAGAATGAATGATACAAATTGAACAAATTTACTGACAGGGGAAACTACCAATTTGGAATATTCACCTGATTTTTCTGCGGGCATCTCGATTCACAAAATTAGATGGATTCATGAACATCGAAGTTCCATGTCGTAGCAAAACAAAAATCCTAGGTCGATCGCTTCCTTTCCTTTTTTCCCTCATCACGGGCCAAAAATCGATCATCCGTGCGTTGGTTTTGCCTCCCTTCATCGATTCATCTCATCTTCTCCGTCAAACCCACAATCCAGATTCTCTGCTCTCTGCTTGCCCGCGCCGCTCAGACCAAAAATCCCAAAAGCTTCGAAAGCTGCAAGTTGCTGACTTCTCTCTCCCACGATCTCAAGGAATGCGGCGACGCCGTCCCCGTCGAAGAAGATGACCGCAGTCGACGCGAGAGGCTCGACCGGTCGCTGATGGACTCCGACTCCGACTTCTGCGTCGGCGGGTCGAGTTTCGTCCTCCAGCTCTCCTCAGCCGACGAGCTCTTCTCCGACGGCAAGATCCTTCCCGACGAGATCAGGAGGGACGGAGTGGTAACTGCCGACCACAGTAATTGTCTGCCGAATACCTTGGTCTCATCCTCCTCCTCCATCTGGGACTCCGATTTCTAGTGCTGCGTTCACGGAGAAGAGGAGTCTGAAGGAGCTCCTCTTCGGACAGCTTCGACGACGACGACGAAGGGGATGAGAAGCCGCTGCCCAAGCCATCCTGGCGGTTCAAGTGCACTTAATTGTGACGTTGCCAAGAGCAGAGGACCGATTCGGTCGCTGCAGTTCCTCTCGCGGAGCAACTCGACCGGTTCAGCTCCAAATCCAAAGGACAAATTCGCCTCCAAGGACAACCCGAGGCAGAATTTGCAGAAACAGCCCTCTACATCAAGTCAAAGATGGTCGTCGGAGTCATATCAATCCTCATTCGGCATGCCATCTTCGTACGGCCTGTCGCAATCGTAGAAGCCCCCGACAACGACGAACAAACGATACAGACCCAGCGTGTGGGTCAATCCTGAATTGAATTTTCAGCCCCACATCAAACGATAAGGACGGTGACCTTGTTCGGGCTCGTTTCGCTTTTCTGTAATGGCAAGGTCAGAAAGAAGAAGAAACGAGTCATCCTGATTAATCTGCTTTGTTAATTTGCATTAGCACAGAGAGAAAAAGAAGAGAGAAGAAATAAGCTTTTTGAATGCTTCTGGTTTTGGTGCACATGTCTTTATAGATTTTGTGGTGGTAGATATGGGGGACCTGATGGAATTAGCATGGAATAAGGTTCTCGAAAAGAATTCCAGGAAAATATAATGTACGAAATGCACGTTTAAAGATCAGGTTTCGTTTTCTAATAGTGGGCCCTATAAGCCTCTGACCAGCGTTGCATTAGCATCAGGTAAGATATAATCATCTTGTTTTCTATCCAGCCGAAAGTCGTATGCTGTTGTCAGCATTCTAAATTCATCTTGTTTTGGGGACTTTTTATAATATCTCGGACTTCTAAGCGACGTGAAAAATATATATAATTTGCATAATAGTGGCAAACATATAATGAGGCAAAAGAATTTGCATTATTGCATCGTATTCTCTGTGAATTTTTTTGTGATTTTTTTTTTTAAAGGTTCAGGGGATGCAGAGAAAGCAAAGGAGTACATAGCCAAAAGGAGTGATGAGCAAACAGATGGTGACGGTGTGGTTTTATCCCTCATGCTCAAAGCTATGTCCATCAGGCTATTCAATATGCTCCTAATGACAGGTAATATGTGATGTCAAATCTGTATGTTCGAAGTTCATTTCAACAAATATTGCAATGATCCCAAGCATTGTTCTCAGAACATTCACATTGTCTCGAATGCTATGGATGCGTCTTTTGGTTTTCCGATTGCAGTTATGTTCTTGCTTCATGTCCTCACGATCTCAATCACAATCACGAGGTAGAGGAAGAACAGGGTTTTAACACTAGTCAAACTTGTGTATCTATTATAATAGGGTTTGAACCCTAACGTTATTATTTGGATTGACGAATCCCCCTCATGTCAAACCCTAAACTCGTGGTTTCCTTTCCCGCACGACAAATGAGACTGGGAGGGCATCGCGATCGCACCACTCCACTTATGATGTCCTTTTATATATTTTCTATTATAAGAAAAGAAGAGAAGGGGAAAGGAACAAGAACAAAAATACATTAGAATGTCTCCTGTAGATTGCATAGTAAACATTCCATAACATATCATTTAAAATTCATAATATTTATTCATTCTATCTACATATCTTCCAAAATAATAGTTTGAAGAAAACGCAATGGTGATTGATAGTGACATGCTTCGCTTTGACTTAGTGAATTTAGGTTCCTTAAATTTTCTACAATCTATTTACTACTCAGATTATTGGATGTTATTTTTCTGATTGTGCACTTGTATGATCACCACTCATTTGTAAGTGGTATGGGATAAAATGGATAAATACTGCATGCAAAGCATTTTCAAAATAATTTTAAAGGTGAAAGAGTCTCCATAGTCCAAACAAGATAGGCACGCAACGCCAATTGGCAAAGGCTTAATTATTGAATAAGGAATTTTTTGCGTGTGCTCATCATCTATGTAGCACTGATACTTTTTGAAAGCCTCTGTGTCATGTCTGACACTCCGACACGTCTCTGATATGTTCTGACATGCGGTTAACAAGTGTTGAAAAATCCGACACGTGGTCAATTCTCTTTGACACCCAAGTTTGGAATTCCAACATGTATGGTCAATTTTAAAAAATTTCAATACTTGAGGGGTTAAAATGTAAATATACAAAAAAAAAAGTAAAAAAAAGAAGAAGAAGAGGTAGGACTGGTGGTTGGGCGTTGTTGCTGCCGCTGCCACCGTCAGAGGGGGCCAACGACCTTGCTGGCCATAGGTGGCAGGGGGGTGGCCCTCACCGGCCCGGGCGAGGCCATGACTGGCTAGGCAAGGGTTGGCAAGGCTCGGGGGACGCTCGCCAAGATCTAGGCAACGCTGTGCCCTTGCTTGAGACCAACGAGGGCCAACGAAGGCTGGTGAGGCCTCTCCTGGGGTTGCAGTGGCTCGCTGGCCACAGTCGAGAGCTTGCCTTGCCTAAATTGAGGTGAGCCTTGCTCAGGCCTCACTTGGGCCGGTGAGGGTCACCCTCCCTCCGCAGCCTCGCCAACCCCCTCTGACGATGGTTGGGCACAGTGTAAAGGGGGATAGCGGCAACGGTAGTGGTGTGCCCAACCACGATTGTGGCTCCTTTTTTATTTTAGAATTATTTTAGCTTTTTTAAAAGTCTTTTACTACAAAAAATGCTACATATGATAAATAAATAAATTGAAAAATACCATTTTAGCATTTTTCTTTAAACAATATTTTTTCCCTCTAAGTTTTATGTATTATTGTAATGAAATGTAGTTAAATTTGTCAAATTGAAATAATTAATGGTATTAAGAAATGTTGAATTAATATTTAGTATAAATTAACTCTAGGCTCTTTTTATTATTATTTATTTATTTATTTATATATAAGGTGTTGGAACGTGTCGGAATTCTCTATTTTTAAGAAATGACGTGTCGTCGTGTGGTGTCATGTCGTGTTGCATGTCACGTGTCCGTGTCAGTGCTACATAGCTCATCATTGACAAAAATGTGAAATCTACTAATCGGCCGCAAATTTTGTTTGACAAATCTATTCATGTGAAACAAGTTTGTGCCGAACTTTGCAATTGCTCAATCAATCCTCCTTGTGTTCTGGATTTGGCGTTGTTTTTCAGTATTCATGCTTTGTTTTGATTTGCTTTGTCATGAAAATTATGTATTTCTGCATCCTTTTGAATAATGAATACATTTTTTTTTTTGACAAAATAAAAAAAGAGTAAGCATTATGATCCACGTTACATCTAATAGCTATGGAAGGAAAGATTAATAAATATTATACTCTTTTGATAGAAGGTTACCTACTGTCTGCTGAAGATTACATCAAATTTGGGGTATTGGAAAACGAAAGAGAGAACTTGGGATTGGTGGGATTTTGCCTTTCGATAATTAGGCCGGTCAAATATTTTGTAACAAGGATATATAGGGACTCACGCTTGAAGATTCCCGGTGGTGTGCTGCATGTAAGATTAACTTGGGATTGGTGGCACACATTCTCTCTCTCTCTCTCTCTCTCTCTCTCTCTCTCTCTCTCTCTCTCTCATGTTTTAGAGTTTTGGCTTTGACATCCCCTGGTGTAGGATCGCCTAAGCATGGTTGCTAATTCTTGCTCTACGTGTCGCGGTGCTGTCATCGCACTTTGGCCTTCGCGCCTAGGGTGCACTCGGGGATTCTCCTTCGAAGTTTGAAAGACGACCGTCGACTCCTTCCACAGCACCATGGCAAGTTCCCGTGCCCATCATCTAGCCGTGACGCCCACCAGTTCTCTGGACGAAGCTTTGGCACCTCACTCCGCGCGCCCAATAATTTTGCCGATCATTGCCGATCATCGCCCTCATCAGCACTAACCAATCGCCGGCCCTCTCTGTGTCACGCTAAACGGTGGCACTCGATAAGTCGAGGCAAGTGTAATCTTGTAGTTTAATTTTGACAATATTGTTTGTTTTGATGCATGTTATTTAGTCAAAAGACTTAGGGTTTCATGATTTGATTATTTCCTTGCATTAACTAAGGCGTATTGGGCCTCCGAACCTTTAGACACTAAGGTTGGATCCCAATATCGTCTCACTTGACTTGTTAGGGTTGAGTACGTGATTAATTCATATGTTGTCATTGCACATTACCATTTCATGCATATTTAGAGTTTAGGAAATGTTCGCATAATGTATGTCATTTAGAAAATGACATATTCTTAGGTTTTTTAATAATGATATCTTATAGAAAATATTAACTATTAATTGCATTACATGCATCATCCGCGTTGCACTTAGTTAAATATTGATACATAATTCATAAGATCACATTATAGTCCCAGGATTTAAATTTGCTGTTTTCATAAAATAAAATAAAAATGAAAATAGCACTTCATATTGATTTGTCTCATAGGATTAGTTCATGATTTGTCCTAGAACAGAAAATGAGCGTAAAATAGGAAATGCATGCACTACTAATAGACTCCTAGGGGCATTTGTCTTTTTGTTAAGAAAAAGAAAAAAAAATACATTTAAAAGTCTCATGTAGATCGCATAGTTAACATACAATAATATATCATTTAAAATTCATCATGCACGATCATTTTGTCTGCATATCTTCCTAACTAATAGTTTGAAGAAGACCCAATGGTGATGGATAGTGACATGTTTTGCTTTGGCGTAGTGGATCTAGGTGCCTTAAATTTCTGTAATCTATTTACCATTTTGATTATTGGGAGTTATTTTCTTGATTACCACTCATATGTTAGCGATATAGGATAAAATGGAAAGATGGCCTTCAAAGCATTTTCGAAATAATTTTATGAAGGTGAAAGAGTCTTTGTAGTCTAAACAAGATAGTTTGGAAGTTGGATTCTACTCAAACGAAGCATTATCAATAGAGGGAAAAAAAAGGAAAGAAATAAATAGCCATTCAAAACAATATCAATAATACATAATTTCTCGAATAAAAAAATTAATACTCAACTTTTTTTTTATATGCTAGTTAACATGCTTTCATCTTTATTCTTATTTGACGCCATCTATCTTTATAATAGATAGTATTTCAAAATTTTCCTGTTGAAAACTATGTAACATTTCGACAAGGTGATACTTATATTATGAAGTACGGAAATTCATAGGGTATAACTCATAAGTATAAAATCTTATTTTAGTTTTGTTCTCTAGGCGGATTAGTTTTTAAAATTTGCATTAGATAACCCTTGTTTGCATAAATTATTTGTTGTCGTAAGAAATAATTGACAATTTACGCAAGATAAGGTCTGCAATAAAATTAGAAGGTACGGAGCGCAAATCTTGGGAGTTATTTTACTGATATTCACGGTTTAATATTTTATTTTTCTTAATTAAAAAAAAAAAAAAAATATATATATATATATATATATATATATATATATATTAAATGATATTTTTGTTCCAGTTTTTGCCTCTTCTTCTCCCTCTGAATCAAACTTATCAGTTTGATAATGATCGAGTGACATTGCTTCTTCGGCCCAAACCAAGGAATCCCTTAGATATGATGCAAAATGGATCTTGTTCTAATGTTGATCAGAGATTTCTCTATGAAAAATACGAATCGGAGTTTGAAGAAGGGGAAGGAGATCGCACGGCTCCTAAGTGATAAAAGAAAGAAGAACTCATCTTCTTTCTTTCCTGTCATATTCATCAGAAGCTCACTCGAGATCTCTCTCTCTCTCTCTCCTCGCCACCCGTGAGAAACTGGAAAAAGAGGGAGAGAGAAAGGACATCGTCTTCTCCAATGTTAAACCCTAAACCCATCGCTGTCCCTCCACCATAAGCTTCAATTCCCTTTCCTCCCTCTTTTCAATTCCCCCAACCACCACCACCACCATCCCCAAGAGCTCCGCCCACCACAAGCCCACCCGTTGTTCCCCAATGGCCTTCTTCTTCTCCGCAGCCGTCCACTGCCGCCCCAAGGTGGTCGCCGTCATCGGCGCCACCGGGTGCGGCAAGTCCCTTCTCTCCATCGACCTCGCGTCCTTCTTCCGTTCCGCCGAGGTCATCAACTCCGATAAGATGCAGGTCTACCGGGGCCTCGACATCACCACCAACAAGATCCCCCCAGACGAGCGCCGCGGCGTCCCCCACCACCTCCTTGGCTCCCTCGATCCAGATGACGGCGAGATGACCCCATCGCAGTTCCGCTCACTCGGCGACGCCGCCATTTCCGACGTCGCCTCCCGCGGCAGTCTCCCCCTCCTCGTCGGCGGTTCCACCTCCTCCATCCTCGCTCTCCTGGCGGAGCGGTTCGACCAGGAGGAAGACGTGCTCGGCAGGTTCGACCCGCCGGCGAGACCCAAGCTGAGGTACGACTGTTGCTTTCTGTGGGTCGACGTGTCGCTGCCCGTCCTGGAGGAGCACCAGTCGAAGCGCGTGGACGAAATGCTCGACAAGGGCGCGTTTGATGAACTCGCCGGATACTACGATCTGCGCCGGACTGATCCGGAGGGTTGGACCGGGCTGAGGAAGGCCATAGGCGTGCCCGAGTTCGACCGTTATTTCAAGAAGTACCCGCCGCCGGGGGGGGGGGGGGGGTCTGCCCGGACAGACCGTGGCGGTGGGAGGATGCGAGGAAGCGGGACGACGATCCGGTGCGGCAGGGTGCGTACAAGGAGGCGGTGTGGGAAATAAAGAAGAATGCGTGCCAGCTGGCGAAGCGGCAGATTGAGAAGATCCAGCGGCTGAGAGGGTGCGGGTGGGAGCTCCGTAAGCTGGACGCGACGGAGGTGGTCCAGCTGGCGATGGCGGCCGAGGAGGAGGGAGGCAGCGGCGTCAGGTGGCAGGGCGTTTGGAAGAGGCAGGTCGTTGGGCGGAGCGTGAACATTGTCAGGCGGTTCTTGCACAAGTAGGTGTCGTTTTCTCGTCCTTGATTGGGGATTTGGTTCTGTCAATAGTACTTGGAAAGTGGAGTCAGGCAGCGGGCTCTTCTTCTTCTTCTTCTTTTTTGCCTTTTTCTTTTTGGGGCATTGTCGAAAAGGTCGAAAATGGTATAAAATTCAAGGAGAGTTATTTCGCCTTCTTGTCCTGGGACCCCGGATCGAATGGAATGAGTCTGAAAATTTCCACGTACGAGACAGGACTCGTGGTTTCGTTTCGGACACTGGCCACTCGGTTGCTCAAAACCCATGTCGCTCACAAATCACTAAACTAAGACCCTTATTAACGTCTTGATTAGGACGTGGGTCATGAATAGACCCTTATTAATAATGGAAGAAGCTCATTTCGATAATATGCTTTTTCTTATTACGTGCATCATAAATTGCAAGAAAATTGCAGAACTGAACACTAGCTAGAGTTTTGATAACCTAGAGTCTATCATTTCCAGATGTGCTTTTGGACGCTATCTAGATGAAAAACGCAAGATTATGCGATTTTTAGCGATGATATCGCTAGAAAGGTGTTTGTATGTCCATGCAACTGCTGATTATCCTATTTAAACGCTTAACAAGTGTTTCGGACCTTGATTGGCATGCTTCTTCCAAAGATGATGCTTGAAAAGTGATCAAGAAGATGATCAAAGGTGGTAATCAGCATGGTCGGGTCGAGCAGTAATCATAAGAAGAAGATGTTGCAATCCTAGAGGTACCTTTTATCATCTAGGTTTACGACTCGACCCAACCATGGTGATTACCACCTTTTGCCATCTTCTGCCAAAAGAAATCAAGCATCGTGGCTACGACCCGAATCGACCAATCACCATCTTTTATCACCTTCTTCCAAAAGAAATCAAGCATCATGATTACCTTTCATCATTTTCGTAATGATGATGCTTTACCAAAATTACCTTCTTCCAAAGAAAAAAGCGAAGTTGGATGGGGTAGATTCGCAGGCATTATAACCAACGAAGTTGGACGTTAATAACGGACGTGGGTCATGAATACACCTTTATTAATAATGGAAGAAGCTCATTTCGGATTACCGTGTCGTGACCTTACCCTTGTGGTGCACCACCTAGGAATTCAACTAATAGATTATTAAGCTTAAAACTCAGGCTATTCTAAATCCATATTAATTCACAATTTAGGATTCATGTTCTTAATAGGCAAATCATTTTTAATATGGAGTCGTCATCAATCAGTTATAGTAGGTCGATAGTAAAATAACAGGAAAATTATTTTACTTCTACGAACTAAAGATTTTAGGTACATGAATTTGATCATACTAGATTTTTCTAATAATATTTCGATTCATTCTTTTTATGAAGAATATATTTGACAGGCAGCTTAAATTCATTTGATTACTTTCTAACATGTGAGATGATCTTATAGATGTGTAAATCACCAATTTTTTTTGCCAGATTTTCTTTTTTTCATCTCTTCTCGAGATAAAATGTAAACGCCTTTTGACGTGACGTTTTTCCCTTTTCCAATTTTAATTTTTCCTCCTTTTTTGACCGTAATTAATTTATTCTTAATCAAACTCCCCACTTTTAAAAATATCCACTTTTAACTTGAATTACAATAATAACAATAATGAGATATATATGTATGTATGTATGTATGTATGTATGTATTAAAAGAAGAGTAATGCTAGGCTTTAGAGTTGATTTATAAAATAGATTTACTAATTGATGTGTACAATACATTATGTGTGTGTGTGGTTTTTTTTAACAAGCGGGTTCTAATCATGAATTAAGAACAGCCCGACGTATGGCAATTTTGTAAGCCAGACGGATGAGTCAAGCGATTTTCATGTAAGAAGGATCTAATGAAGGATCTAACCACGACTCTTCTTGATTTTTTTCATATAAGAACACCAGGGATTCCTTCTCCACTTTTTAAGAGTTTGTTTGAATTAAGATGTGTCTCATTATGTCAACTAATTGCTTTTATGGATATGTGTCTTAATTTCGATACTATTTCTATCAAGAAAATATCTTCCGTTTTTCTTTTCGGGCTTTTACAGATGGATTTTTCAAAGGAAAAGAGGTAATTACACGAGTTCAAACTCAAGCTTCAACTTTTTGCTCAATTAGAAATGACTTCAACATCAATTAATTTTTTTCTAATGTTTATTTTCAATGGAGCGGTTGAGAATGTAATAAAATTTGTACTTATTCCATATCCTTATTTAAATAGACAAATGGCTTCATGGGAAAGTTTATAGGAGTGGAATCGTCATTATACTATCGATGTTATCACTTCCATTGGGGTCTATTTGCATCACATATTTTTTTTTGTACTTCATATCTTCGTTCGCCACTTTCATTGATTTGGCCTCATTCATCCATGGTTTTGTCTTTTGAATGCGCCACTAAACGCAAGGTGGAAAAAGAGGGGGAGAAGTGATCGAAAAGGTATTAAAGATAGAATCACGGTTGTGCCGCCTTTTTGAAAAATGCAAGTTGCCGTACTCTCCAGCAGGCCATCCTCCGCGGATTGGACACTTATAAGTTGTCACATCTAGTGACTGCGTTCCATCTTAATGGGGGATGATTAAGCCTTTTTGATTAAGCCCTAATTAATTAGGAGACCAAGCGCTCTTTTCTTCTTCCTTTATGGGAGGAAACGACATGAATGGATGCGATGGTTGTCCCCCCTGTCCTTTGTGCGTTCCGCGCATTTAAGGCTCACAGAGGTGGTCTTTATTTGGAAGAGATTTTATGCTTTTTGCCAAAATTTGACAAAATTTTACATGGTTATCATACACGACCCAGCTACGTCGTTATCGATGAGGTGATTGAGGTTTGAAAAATCAACAAGTATTTAAATTACTGGCGATAGATGGAACATGCAGTAATAGGAATAGTACTTGTAACTTTCTCTTGCTACTTCTCTTGTCGCACTAGCGGGATGATGCTTCTACGGAGGTGGTGTAAAAAGAATGTCAAAGCTTCAAAAGTATTCACGGTCCTAGTCCGACGAAAGACGCAAAGACAAGTAACATGAGAATAATAATGTGGGAGGAGAGCCCACCCCCAAGTTTACCTGCTTGTAGAGCATTGAAAATGGTGCTTTGGAGACGAGAACGTTCTCGTCCGATCCCACTTTCCATCGTACCGATTAGGAAAAAGGGCTGGACCCACATCGACAATATCAGTAAAAGAGCTCGAGACCTACCACTGAGATACTCGCTTTGTGCTACAGCTATCGATTACTCTTGAAGTGACTCAGTTGTTGCCTCATTTCCTAATCCGAGTAAGAGTAAAGTCGGTTGGGCGGGGGGGATCCTTGTGCCCGCCATTCGAGTCGAATAACGCCGCCGGAGCTACAAACGTAGCATGCAAGCAAGTCTCTTTGACCATTAGTAGCCATGAATTCACACGGTAAATCTGGCTAAAAAGTCCATTACGTCCTCTTCCTAAATCAGCGTTCGAAAGATGGTGCCTGATCCTATGCGTTCCCAATTACCAAGAAAAACGATAATAGTGGCTACCGACTAAGCTACGTGGCCTAAATGTTGAAGGCTCGGAAGGGATGGAGATGGGACAGTGGGGGTGTTCAAACTTGGGGACCCACGAAACTAGGATGCTTTTTAATTAAACATCACTCAGTTTCGGTCTCCGGTGTCTAGAACCCTACCCATTCATACCCAGTTTGGAAATGCCTACAGAAAAGAAAAAAAGAAGAAGAAAGAATCTGACGCCTTCAATTTGGAAAATGAATCATTTAAAGATCATTTTTTGAAAAATTAATTGAAAGAAATGCGGGGCAAATAAGATTGTTTTTTGAAATTTGTTGACAAATTGATATTATAACTTATAAATGGATGCTTGATGATGTCTCATTTGCCTGCATATAGATTTGGTATTTATAATTCACTTTGCTCATCAAAAAATAGTTCCAACAAGTCAAAGCATTATTGAAGACTCATTGCTTAATTCAATTGAAAAGCATGCCTAAATACATGAATGTCAATCATCCAAAAGTCTTTATCTAAAAACACGAGTGTGGAAACTCTGCTATTTAGAGATTCATTGAACACACAACAAGTTTTATAAATTGGTTAAATTCAAACTTTTGAGTTGTATAGGCAACCCTCGACCAAAAGCACTGTGTGTGGTTATTAAAGCTTTTTGAATAAAGGGGCTTCTCAAATAGTCCAAAACTGATATTTTTTGTTTTTTTCTGGCCCCCTTAAAGGGACGTGAAGGATTGTACTGTCTCATTTGCACGCTTGTTTACGCAAATATTCTCTTAAAATATACTGTGTCAAGCGTTAACGCGTTTGTTTTATGAATCACCATTCTCACCTCCTATCCCCTCATCTTATTCCGTCGACATTTTCGTTACACACATGTATCTCAGCCATAGTAAACAGCAAAGAAGAAAGGAAGGAGAACCGGGATCGTGCCTTTGACTATGCAAAATAATGGGGAGAAACTCTCGCGTTGGGAACTACCGAGGAAGAAGAAGCCTCGTCAATTTGAGGATAATAAAGCAAGGGAATTTTCAATGAAGTTGACAATAACCATCCCTGCGAATAGATTTATCTCAGTAACGAAATATCTTTCATCGAAAAAAATCCTTCAATTTTTATTTAGAAATAATAAAAGTTTTGTACTAATTCTGAACAAAGGATATCAAATGCAATATAAGTGTCAAATTCCTAATTTCAAATAGGATTGTAAAACTCTGACAACGAACTTGTTAACATTGAGAACAAGTTCAAATTGTGCTAGAATCTAATCGACGACATAATTTGGGGATAAGTAGACACAATGCCGGAATTTAATCGATGACAATGTATCGGGATACAGAACATAACACCGGAATCTAATCAACAGCATTGGACTAGGATAAAGAATACAACATTGAAATTTAATTGACAACACAACATCATGGTATAGATATACGCTAAAATCTAAACAACGACGATGATCTAAGAGCTACAGCTATGAAAACTAAAGTGTAGTTCAAGAAACTAAAGATAAAGGGATAACATGTTGATTGATTCTTTCGCGGGGGAGGCTTCATGCTAGAAGACTGATGGTATTTATAGAGAAGCTTGGTAATTGCTGAACAGTCATTCCTCTTCTAATAACCACTTCAAACCTTATGCACATTGGCTTTTCCTCTGCAATGACCTTGCCTATTTGCTTTACAACTATCTGGATTGTGTTTCGATGCTCTCTGATTTATCAAAAATGATTTCATGGCTGGGTCTTTGTATGTCAACTGCTCCTTAACCATGAATATCTTTGGTGCTTTCCTGAATATTTCAAATGTTTTCGTCTAAAACTTACTGTGGCATCACTTGAATAGTCATCAAACATTTGTCATCGTATTTCAATAGCTAAACACGGGATGGCTTCTTGCCTCTGTCGATTATTGAGTCTTTGTCCTTCGAATTATCGATAATTGATCACATAATAATACTCTTATGATATTCATGTGATCTTGCTTGACTTTATTATACCTTCCATTCTGGTGATCTGATACGTAATAAAATTGTTAACTTTGAGTGTCAACAAGATCAGAGAAGATCACGACCAAGGACTATGACAATTTAGGCAATTTTAACATTGAACCTCTTGCCGATTTCTCGGACCTTTCAAACGATTGCCCCCTATAATATTCCGAATGCCCTTTTGAGAAAAATCCATGTGAGAGTGGGGTCAATCTGTAAAACCCTTTATTGATGCGTCAATTCAAGCACGCCATACCAGCAATAGCATGCTTATCGGGCCAAAAGACAAAGAGAAAAACAAGTGTACTTTCTTTTATCTGCTCGGGATAACCCTCGAGAGCAGTAAATATGAACCGATGCCTATACAATCCTATGTTCTTCGTTTTTCACTTTTTCCTCCTACAATTTGAGGTTTTGCTGCAGTACTTTAGGTTATATAGGTCTCTCATTCTCGGTTGAAAACTTGGTTGTTACAAGGTATTGAAAGAGAGACGATGTAGTTGATATACCATTCTCTTCCCCGCCTTCTGCATACAAAAAAAGAAGTACAATTTAGTTTATCAATCTAAGAGATAGAAACATGTTTTTTGAATTTTTTTCCTCTTTTTATAAGTACGTAATATTAGCTCATCAAGAATGAATGGTACAAATTGAACAAATTTACTGACAGGGGAAACTACCAATTTGGAATATTCACCTGATTTTTCTCCGGGCATCTCGATTCACAAAATTAGATGGATTCATAAAGATCGAAGTTCCATGTCGTAGCAAAACAAAAATCCTAGGTCGATCGCTTCCTTTCCCTTTTTCCCTCATCACGGGCCAAAAATCGATCATCCGTGCGTTGGTTTTGCCTCCCTTCATCGATTCATCTCATCTTCTCCATCAAACCCACAATCCAGATTCTCTGCTCTGCTCTCTGCTTGCCCGCGCCGCTCAGACAAAATCCCAAAAGCTTCGAAACCTGCAAGTTGCTGACTTCTCTCTCGAATCTCCTTCTCCGACGATCTCAAGGAATGCGGCGATGCCGTCCCCGTCGAAGAAGATGACCGCAGTCGAGGCGATAGGCGAGAGGCTCGACCGGTTGCTGATGGACTCCGACTCCGACTTCTGCGTCGGCGGGTCGAGTTTCGTCCTCCAGCTCTCCTCAGCCGACGAGCTCTTCTCCGACGGCAAGATCCTTCCCGACGAGATCAGGAGGGACAGAGTGGTAACTGCCGACCACAGTTAGTGTCTGCCGAATACCTTGGTCTCATCCTCTTCCTCCATCCGGGACTCCGATTTCTAGTGCTGCGTTCACGGAGAAGAGGAGTCTGAAGGAGCTCCTCTTCGGACAGCTTCGACGACGACGATGAAGGGGATGAGAAGCCGCTGCCCAAGCCATTCTGGCAGTTCAAGTGCACTTAATTGTGACGTTGCCAAGAGCAGAGGACCGATTCAGTCGCTGCAGTTCCTCTCGCGGAGCAACTCGACCGGTTCAGTTCCAAATCTAAAGGACAAATTCGCCTCCAAGGACAACCCGAGGCAGAATTTGCAGAAACAGCCCTCCATATCAAGTCAAAGATGGTCGTCGGAGTCATATCCATCCTCATTCGGCATGCCATCTTCGTACGGCCTGTCGCAATCGTAGAAGCCCCCGACGACGAGCAAACAATATAGACCCAGCGTGAGGGTCAATCCTGAATTGAATTTTCAGCCTCACATCAAACGATCAGGATGGTGAGCTTGTTCGGGCTCGTTTCGCTTTTCTGTAATGGCAAGGTCAGAAAGAAGAAGAAACGAGTCATCCTGATTAATCTGCTTTGTTAATTTGCATTAGCACAGAGAGAGAAAAAAAAGAAGAAGAAATGAGCTTTTTGAATGCTTCTGGTTTTGGTGCACATGTCTAGATAGATTTTGTGGTGGTAGACATGGGGGACCTGATGGAATTAGCATGGGATGAGGTTCTCGAAAAGAATTCCTGGAAAATATAATGTACGGAATGCATGTTTAAAGATCAGGTTTCTTTTTCTAATAGTGGGCCCTATAAGCCTCTAACCAGCGTTGCATTAGCATCAGGTAAGATAATCATCTTGTTGTCTATCCAGCCGAAAGTCGTATGCTGTTGTTAGTATTCTAAATTCATCTTGTTTTGGGCACTTTCTATAATATCTCGGACTTCTAAGCGATGTGAAAAATAGATAGAATTTGCATAATAGTGGCAAAAATATAATGAGCCAAAGGAATTTGCATATTTGCATCGTACTCTTTGTGAGTTTTTTTGTGCGAAATGTTTTTTTTTTAAAGGTTCAGGGGATGCAGAGAAAGCAAATGAGTACTTAGCCAAAAGGATTGATGAGCAAACAGATGGTGACGGTGTGGTTTTATCCCTCGTGCTCAAAGCTACATCCATCAGGCTGTTCAATATGCTCCTAATGACTGGTAATACGTAATGCCAAATTTGTATGTTCGAAGTTCATATCAACAAATATTGCAATGATCCCGAGCATTGTTCTCAGAACATTCGCGCTATGTCGTCTCAAATGCTATGGATGCATCTTTTGGTTTTTCGACTGCAGTTATGTTCTTGCTTCATGTCCTCACGATCACGATCACGTTCATGAGGCAGAGTAAGAACTGGGGTTTAACACTAGTCAAACTTGTGTATCTACTAACTGTAATCTTATAGCTGCTTAGGGCCTGCATGGTAACGTTTCTGTTTCTCTCAATTTATGTTATTTTATTCCATGGAACCAAAAAAAAAAAAAATCCGGTTGGTAAAACTTTTGTTTTTGGGAACAAAAAAATAGATTTTTTGTTTCCGGGAACAGATTTGGAATAGAAACAAGAAAAAAAATAGCTTCTTGTTCTCGAAAACAATTTCTAGAAATAAGCCAATTTTTTCTTTTCTTTTTTTTTTCTTTTGTTTTTCTTGCTTGTTGCGGCCTTGGGTGGCCGCTTGCCAACCGCCGGCCACCGTCGATCAACTGCCGGCCGTCGCCGCCGTCGTTTGATCGTCATCACTGCCGCCCACAGCCTATAGCCCACTAGCCACCCCTGATCTTTGATGATCGCCACCAACCGTCGTTGCCGCCGTCGATTGCCGGCCGCCACAGTAGGACCGTCGGCCACCCGTTGTCGCCGGTCCCTGACTGCTGTCTCGGTCGATGGTCTGTGAGCAAGAATAAAAAACAAATAAGTACAAAAAATAAAAAATCGTACGAAACGCATTTATATTCTTTTTCTATTTCAATAATAGAATTTTTGTGTATTTACCAATAGAATTTTTGTGTAGTTACCAAACACATTATTTTACTCAGAAATTGTTCCCCGTAGTAGAAATAGAAAATAATTATTTTTGAAAAGAAACTGTTCCCCGACCAAGAAGCATTACCATACTCATCCTTAAAGCGCCATTTTAACTCTTCTGATTAGTTTCAAACCATCTGTCGAATTTTATGACGGAGGATTTAAGCACAGTAGTAATGATGGCCACTCTCTTGTCGCTAGACGCCATCTTTGGCAATGGCTTTTTATGGCCATCCTAGAAATCCCTAACATGCCTGACACTTTTCGTTTAAACGTTACACTGATGATGAAGATAATTTTGAAAAGTATAATCTTTTCTAAGCATATGTAACCATTGATCTTTCCCATTACAACTTTATTACTTTCGTGCTCCACTCAGAATTGTTTAGTAACAATTTGTTGACGAGGCTTTATATTTATATTCAAATTGACAAGCATTAAGGCCAAAAAGTATATAGATTTTTTAAGTACGGTATAAAAGTTTAGCAGCGAATATGAAAATCATGTACATAAATGGATTAATACGACGGACTTTCAAAAGCTAAATGAATATCGATAGTTTATATGTTGTCTCAGTATGTTGTTTTGTCCTTATTTCTTCATTTGCCAAATATCATAGTGTAGACAAAGTACTCTATTAGATCTCGTATATCATTTCTATCGATCACAATTAGAGACTTAACAAATGAGCTTATCGAACATTAAGTACGCATTATGTTTATGTTTTCTAATTTTCATAGTGATATTTATTTTAATATACGATCATAAGATTGAATGTGATTAATTTAAATTTAGTTGCGGTCTTAAAGCTTTAGGATGATTATAATGCAACTAACTATAATTGAATTAGGTTTTGTGGCTGATTTAATATCTTATTACAAGTACATTTTGTCCCCAACACTATCAGTCAGCTAAAATTGGATCTTAATTAGAATTGGTCAGCTCAACTATATATTAAATAAGACCCAGCCGGCCTAATCTCAGGAATGAGTAACAAAGTCTATGTCAACATGACCAGCTCATACATCTGGTAGCCATTCAGTTGGTAAAAAGCATAGGCAGATTTATGGAGGCTACAATCTATCTGAGAACAAGCATGCATTTTGATAAATTGAAGTGTTGGGAATTGGGATGGATATGAACAACGACCAAATTTGCTAGGTTTCATTTTGAACTTACAATTAAATTGATAGGAAACAACTTGCATTGGCCAAGTGGTAATATATTGCTTTTTAATAATTTCTCTGGGTTTGGTGGGTATTTCATAATATACTGATGGAAGACGGGCTTAATATTATCTGAAATGTGAATACTAGAAAATGGAGCCAAGTATCGAAAATTAGCTGATGGTTGTGGCTTTAGGCAAATCAGAGAACCTTTTCCAGAGTACGTTACCTCAAGGATGTTATTGATTCACTTCCCAGAAAGGTATCCACTTAACAGGCTACGGCATGTGGGCACATGTACTCTTTTCCATGAAATATGCTCATCTTTTCTTTGTTGCTATCTAAATTTTGGCTATCTATTTAGGGTTTAATTGTATAGAAAATTGGGGATTAATTTTTAACTCCCAAAAAATCCTATGAACTGCATAGCATATATAAGCTTTAGGAGTATGTGCATTGAGTAGTGATAGAATTCATTAAAATTATTATTATTTTATTTATTAGAAGAAAAGAGGAGACAGAGTCGGAGTCGGACCGGGCCAGGTCAACCCGGACCCTTATCTCTTTTCCGGCTGGGCCTGGCCAAACTCTTTTCTCTCTTTTCTTTTCCTCCTCGCAGGCCGGCCCATCATCCTTTTTCCCAGGCCCGGCCCACGTGTTGGTGTGCTTCTCCTTCACGCCGCTCGCGCCTTCTGCAAAAGGAAGAGCGACGGAGGCAGAGCAGGAGGAAAGCAGGTGGCGGCGTGATCCGCGGGGGTCAGGCCGACCTGTAACCTGGCAATGGCGGATGCCATGCGCGCTTGCCGGTTTCCCTTAAAAGCGAGAGAGGGAGCACGAGTAAAAGAGGAGGCTCACTCACTGGAGATAGAGAGAGAGTGGAGAGAGAAACAGAGAGTAAGAAATTTTTTGTCCGCTCGCTTGAACCACCCTCGACCTTCGTAGGAAGCCAACTAGCCCGTCACCGTTCGTCACTGCAAACTCCCGAACCAGGTAACCCCGGAAAGGTCCTGCCTCTTACTTGCTTATTGAGTTTGAGAACGTCAAACCGAACTGACAAGATTTTGGGCAAACCATACAAAACCCAAACTGATTTGTTGCCACTAATGTCGATTTAGAGCTCAATATACTGGGTTTAAGCCGCGAACGACGTTAAATCTGAATCTGAAAGTGGTATGTCGAATTGCACATCAACTTTTTGACAAAGGGTGCGTTTGGAAACTGCTTTGGAAGGGGCTTTGGGGGCTAAAGGTCATTGGGTCAAAATAGAGGTGTTTGGGAACATTTTGCAAGGCGCATTGGGGAGATGCTGGCATTTACAAGGATGAAAGCCCAAGGCAGGTCCTAGGCTGCCTTGGGCTTTCAGCATTCTCGGAATGCCTCATTACTGTTCACCTGAGTACTGTTCATCTTCTTCTTCGGCGAGGACGAGCTCGAGAGGCCGGCGATGGACTCGGCTGAGGTCGGTGAGGTCACCGGTCAGTCGCGCGAGTACGACGAGGTCGTGACGACTGCTCGTGAGTCCCGTTGACTGCCCGTGAGTTGCGTCACCGCGATCTCAGGCGCGACGCAGAGGTCGCGCGACCTCCGGCGACTAGATCTGGTCTCGGCGAGGTCGATCTGGTCGCCGGAGGTCACGCAACCTCGCCGCGACCAGATCTGGGTCATGCTGATCGGTCGTGCGACCTCTGGCGAGTCGTGGCGAGGTCGCGCAACCTCCGACGATCAGATCTGGTCGCGGCGAGGTCGATTTGGTCGTCGGAGGTCACACGACCGATCGGCGCGACCCAGATCTAGTCATGGCGAGGTCGCGCGACCTCCGGCAACTAGATCTGGTCGCGACGAGGTCGCACAACCGATCGGCGTGACCCAGATTTGGTCACTGTGAGGTCGCGCGACCTCCGGCGACCAGATCTGGGTCGGGTCGAACGTCGCGAGGTCGCGCAACCTCCGGCGAAGGGCCGCCGAGGTCATCCGACCCTAGGAGACCCTCGCCGGAGGTCGCCCGACCCTAGGCGGCCCTCGCCGGTCGTTTTCGGGTCTCGTCGACGGCTGCCTACCTCTCACCAGTGGCCTCCTGCCCCTCGCCGACGAACTCTTTTATTTTTTTGATAGTTTTTTTTTTTTTTTTATTAATCATCAAGTCCTTTGTAAATGTAGTCTTTCCAAACACTATTTTTTCCAAAGCTACTTCAAAATTGACTTTTAAAATACAATTTACCAAACACCATTTACATTTTGGAAAACTCCTTTAACTCAAAGGTGTTTGCATTTCCTCAAATGCTTTTTCCAAAGGCCTTCTCAAACGCACCCAAAATGCTTGAATGAAGCCCCGAATTGAAGTTCATAAAATCGATGCTTAAAATCTTTGTGTTGCGCTCGGTTTGTTCTAATATTATTGCATTATTACTGAATCTGGGTTTCTCTTTGATTTTGTGACATATCATTTGATGCACGAGTCGGTCGTGAATAACGTCTTCACGCCGGAAAATCCACAGCCCTCGTCGGAGAAGTCCGCGGTTAGAAAGCCGCCATAGTCGGTCTTACTTTTGTCTCGGTGTGCATATACATGTTTGGTTTGTTGGGAGGGCTTTCGTTTTGCAATTGGCAACGTTAGAGTTCTCGCGTGAGTTAGTTCAATGAAGTTTCGGTATTTGAGCTAGTCGAAGAAAAAGCCTTGGCGAAGAAGATCTCGTTGTGCGAGACCGCCATAGAAGAAGACGACGCAGAGCAAAAGAAAAGGGCAAAAAGAATATAAAAAGAAAAAAAGAAAAAAAAGAGGTTAAAAAAAATCAGAAGATAACGAAAAATTCGGATCAAGTGGCCATGTCAGGGAGTTGTGGGTAAAGAATAGAATGGGCCTTTTTTGAGTGCATGGGCTAGATGATTCTTTTATAGAAGATGGGCTTGAGGTCGTTTTTCTTGTGAGGGATATGGGCTTGTTACAGTTCTAGTCGAGCTGGGCTTTATTTAGTTTGAATACACTGGGGCTTGAATTGTTGTAGAGGCTAACCCATCAAATTCAGGTCGGGCCATACTCGGACTGGGCCCTAGGGCCGGTCCGATTTCCGACCCAACCTGGACCGGTAAGGTCCAAGTCAGACAACAATCGGACCGGTTTCTCTGACCCGAGCCGAGTCCCATATTCCAGAATTAAAAATTCAAAAATTAATAAAAAATATAAAAATCATTAAAATAATTAAAAATTCGAAAATGTAAAAAAAGTAAATATAAAAAAATTAGAAAATGCTTAAAATAGGTATTCATGAAATTTTTAAGTTTTAGCATTAGATTTAGTTTAGTTTCATTTAATTAATATACGTGTAGCATAGTCCTAGTGGAGTATCATTTTGAAAGAAATTAAACTTGATTTGAATATAGCTCATGGGGATTATGTCCTAGGGCTTATAACGTGGCCATGTATATTCTTTGCTTAGCTTGTATTAGGTTTTCTTTTTGTCATTTACTTTAAAAGTCATTTCAATACTTGAGTGCTTGTTTAACGTATTGTTTTTCAATAAATTGGTTGTTTATCGCTTTCTTAGAATAGGTTAGGATTAATTTAGACTTTGAGGAAAATAAACCCTACAAAAACATTTGCATGATCATTTAGCAACTTTGATGCCTTTAGGACTATAATTGGCAATTAAGACCGTGTAACCACTTAAGTAATGACCTTCTAAGTTAGAGGCATCAAAAGGGTGCTAATAGACGTTGCATAGGAATTGAGATGATACTCCAGTGTTTCGATTGATTTCTAATCGACTTCAATAGGCTAATGACGACCCTTAGAAATATTTAGGTTGTTAAGAATTAAAAAAAAAATGAAAAAAAATGAAAATGAAAATGAAAATGAAATCTAATATCATGTGAGGTATGAGCTTGAGAGGGCCCGCCCTTAATCAAGGGCCGTTGGCTTGAATTAGGCAATACCCTGAATCTATTTCTTTTCCCTTCCGACATAAAGGGTAGGTCACGATAGTCTTTTTTATGGCCAAGAAGAATCCAACTCTTCTTTTTGTATATTATGCCTTATCAGATACTTCGCAAGTAATTGAACGGTTCTCTTTTAATACTACTACATAAGCTATTCACCACACGATAATAATATCGGCTGCAACTTGGTCATGTATAGGTCTAGATGATCACCAGAATCTTTCTACCGTAGCTGAAACAGCTTTTTACATCTTGTTAGCAAGTTTTCTAACAATATTGCCCTCAAAATTTTGATTGAAGGTTTTAGAGATTAATGATCCCAAACCTAGACTTTTGTTACACTCTAAGGGTCCCAGGCCTCGCCTCGATGGACGAGGGACCTAGGCCCTAGCGCCGGGTATCCAGGCACAAGTACCGTGGTCCTATGCCCGGCCTCGATGGACAAGGCTCCTCTCTGTTTCTGTCCGCCTCCTTGTCTTCACCTTGAGAAGTTATAGTCGATCTTCCTTCGCTGAACCCTCCCACTTCGCTCTCTTTACAGAACGCTTCTCTTCTTTGGGTGAATACAGCTGATAGGATCGGCCCTCAGATGGGATTCGATGGAGGTCCAGCTCTAATCACCATCCTCGCTTTGGCTGTAGCGAGAATGTAAGTGCTCTAACAACAACAACCCAGATGGACTCAGTTCAACAGCAAGTGGAGGCTATGTGGAGTTCATTGATTAATGAAGTTTCGTGAAGACAATGGGCTAGCCTGTCTATGGGCAATCAATGTCACAAATATTGTTAGCCTGTTCAAGTCCTAACAATTGCAG
Source organism: Eucalyptus grandis x Eucalyptus urophylla (assembly GCA_028830015.1). Taxonomy (NCBI): domain Eukaryota; kingdom Viridiplantae; phylum Streptophyta; class Magnoliopsida; order Myrtales; family Myrtaceae; genus Eucalyptus; species Eucalyptus grandis x Eucalyptus urophylla. Next base: position 40,388,341 of record CM054189.1, read on the forward strand.
GAACCTCAAAGAAAACATGGGAAGCAATGTTTTATAAGGACCGATGTTTTCCAAAAGTATCATGTGAACCACAAAAAAAAAATCGTTGCAGAAGTTGAATATTGTTGAATAACAATAGGACGTACTTACCCACCGATGGACAATTGAGTTGGTTCGGCTTTGGGCACTTCACCGCAAAAGTCCCAAGGTCGAAACTTCGTAGCTGCTAACACGTCTTAAGTGAGGGGTCATGGTGGTGGGGTCCTGTGCTAGCTTTCCTCCAAGTATTGACGCTTGGTTGGAGGTGCACCGCACACCGTGCATTGTACGGGTCATGGGTTAGCAATTACCGTAAGCGAAAGTAGGGCTCGGCGGATCCTGAGTCACCAAAAAAAAAAAAAAAAAACAATAGGACATACTTTGATCTGTTACTCTTTGATTTCCACGAACAGCTTGAATGGCCTCCCTCAAATCCTTCTCACTGAGCTGAAGATTTCGAACTAATTGCTGCCCAATATCTTCACAGAAACAAAATCATCTCCCATTTTTTTCTTGCACTACCGAGCATTGTCCAAAAGGGAGGCGAGATATGTGCCCATTATAGGGCCACTGGTATCGCACACAACCTGGTGCAAGATCACAGATTGTTCCCAAACCCCAAATATCCTCTGGAGAAAGACAAAATTGAACTGAAAAACAAACTTATAACTGAATACATGCCTTTGGTTGTTGGGATATGAAATTGTCCACAGCCTGCAGAACTGATGTGTTGTGAAGACCAGCTTTAGTGAGAATTCTCCTGGCTAAACCATCCTTTTGCTCCAAAAGAGCTCTCATTAGATGCTCAGTTTCCACAACTTGTTGTTTGCAAACTTGAGCTGCATCAACAGCACCAATAATGCTCTCCCAGGCCATCTCAGTGAACTCTGATGGATTCGTCTGAGTCAAACAAAGTCAGACTTCAAGTACATCCATTAGAAAAAACATAACAAATGAAACAGGCAGACTTCTCTTCCAGAAACTCCAACTAAAGGATGACGAGGAAAAAATTGCCAGGTCAATCCTGCTATATTAAACACAAAGGTCCAGTAAATTCAACAGGATTAAGACAGAATTCTTCAATATGAGATGCTTACTCAGTTGGTAAGTAACCTTCGAATGTTTATTGCATTAAACTCCAGTCCACCATATCTTGAACTTTGAAGGAAAAGCACGAACCTTCGAATGTTTATTGCTTACTCAGTTGGCATTAAACATGCCAAGTACAGATTCATCACCAAAACACGAAAAAGTTAAACGGCCAACTTTATACTTTGTATGTTGAAAATCAAACACTTAGTTTTAACTCAAGGAACTGTGTTAACTTGTAAAATCAAGGAACCGTTGCCTCCCCTGCTAAGAAAATGTAATAGCTACTCAAGTGTTAGGCGGACCTTCATAAGCAAAAGCTCACGGAAGATGGGGAAGTTGAATGCAGAATTTTGGTAAATTTGCAGCTTATAGTTCTCCAAATTATACCATAAAGAACCATCAAACGATATTTAAATTTAACATTCATTGCTAATACAGCCAAAAGTAACGCACTTTAGTGATACCGGAGAAAAGTTTATTTCGTTAAGCTTATGATGTCTACATCGAACGCCCCATACATCTCTATTCTATAACTACAGAACCTCGAAAGATCATTCCCAGAGGCGACAGTAGTCACAACATAGCACGGAAAGCACCAAACTTAAGTCCCAAAAGCTTCAGCAACACCAAAAGAAGACAACGGACAAATTGCATTAAACTCTAACAGCAAAACTTCAAATAAAATGGAAATGTCATAGGCTCCTAGCATCAAGCCGACACTGAGCGACAAAAACACTTCAAGATCACACCTTTCAACTATATCACAAAATATCCGCATTCAAATAATGAAATTCGATCAATTTCCAACCTGAGACGCGCTCGCGGTGGTCGAGTAAGCCCGAGAGGGAAGGCCAGAGCACCGCGAACCGAAGCCGACGACGCCGTGGAGCTCCACGGCCCCGGCGGATACCGAGGAAGCGAGGACATTAGCCCCGCGAAGCGGTAGGCCGGTCGGTGGGTGAACGGAGTTCCCGAAACAGGGAGCTGGAGAGCGAGCGAGAGCGGGAGAGGGCACGGGCGGCTCCGGCGGCGGCGGAGGAGGAGCGTTTGGGAGGGGCCGAGGCCGTGTTTATGGCGGCGAAGGCGGTCTTGGTGAGCTTGGAGGTGGTTCTCCTCGTGGCCATGGAAGAAGCGCGGGAAGGGTTCTGAACTGGGTAATGAAGAAGGAGAGATTTTGAAGGAGAAGAAGCGAGGAAGAGTGGGGTGGCGATTCGGTGACGCTTGGGGAAAAGGGGGCGGGGGAGGAGGAAGGTTATCTGGAAGGATATGGAACCTTTCCTATGCTTTTTCCCTTCTTTTTTTTTAACACTTCCCGTTCATTTCTCTGGACAGTGTTTCGCATTTCACGTGCATGAGGATGAGGAGCCCTATGTTTTTTTCCTTCTTTTCTTTAAACACTTCCCGTTCATTTCTCTGGACTCTCTTTCGCATTTCACGTGCATGAGGATGAGGAGCCTATTATAAAAACCGAATATCGACCTTCCTTGCTTCACCTCCCCCAAGCTTCCCTGGTTCACCTTCCTTCCTCCCCGCCCCATAGCCACCACCACCACCACCACCCCGAGAGCAACTCCGCCCGTTGTTCCCCAATGTCCTCCTCCTCTGCAACCGCCCACCGCACCCTCCGCCCCCGCGCCAAGGTGGTCGTCATCATGGGTGCCACCGGGTGCGGCAAGTCCAGCCTCTCCATGTACCTCGCCTCCCGCTTCCCTTGCGAGGTCATCAACGCCGACAAAATGCAACTCTACCGGGGCCTCGACATCACCACCAACAAGATCCCCCCAGCCGAGCGCCACGGCGTCCCCCACCACCTCCTCAGCTCCTTCGACCCGAACGATGGCGAGATGACCCCGTCGCAGTTCCGCTCCATCGGCCACGCAGCCATCTCCGGCATCGCCTCCCGCGGGAAGCTCCCCCTCCTCGTCGGCGGTTCCAACTCCTTCATCCACGCTCTCCTGGTGGAGCGGTTCGACCCGGAGGCTGAGGTTTTCAGCGGGCTCGGCTCGGCGGCGAGCCCCGAGCTGAGGTACGACTGTTGCTTTCTGTGGGTCGACGTGTCGCCGCCCGTGCTGGAGGAGTACCAGTCGAAGCGCGTGGACGAAATGCTCGACATGGGCGCGTTCGATGAGCTCGCCGGATACTACGACCTGCGCCGCCGGACCAACCCGGGGGGTTGGACCTGCCTGAGGAAGGCCATAGGCGTGCCCGAGTTCGACCGTTATTTTATGACCTATCCGCCGCCGTGGGGGGTTGGCCCGGGGGACGGGTGGCGGCGGGACGATGCGGGGATGCGGAAAGACGATCCGGGGCGGGAGGGTGCGTACAAGGAGGCGGTGCGAAAGATAAAGAAGAACGCGGTGGAGCTGGCGAAGTGGCAGATTATGAAGATCGAGCGGCTGAGAGGGTGCGGGTGGGCGCTGCAGAGGCTGGACGCGACGGAGGCGGTCCGGCTGGCAATGGCGGCCAAGGAGGAGGGTGGCGGCCGGTCCCGGGACGTTTGGGAGAGTGAGGTCGTGGTGCCCAGCGTGAAATTTGTGGAGCGTTTCTTGTGGTAGAAGCAGGTGGCGTGCTATCGTTCTTGATTTTTTTCACTGCCCTATGTTACGTATTTCATTAATTATATTTAAGCATATATAGATGTACATCCTTAAAATTAAATGATTCGTTCGATGGAGAGCGTTTTTAAGGAATCGGGGAGGGGGGGGGGGGGGGGGGCGCTTTCGTTGACAAAATCCCCGTTGACTTGCGTCTCCATCCCAAGATTTGTCGGTAAATTGTTTTTGAGGTATTTGTCAAATAATCTAATAAAAAATACCTGTGATGTTCGATACTTCTCTCGTGGTGTGCCCGATCAATATTTGGAGGACTGAATTATTCTTTTATCATGTTTGATGTAAGCATTTCGAGGGCACTGGTTAACCGATGTTTCGTTGTTTTTTTTTTTTTTGGGTAAAGGAAATTATACCGATGTTTCGTTGTTGATACCACGAGACTAGTGCAATTCCAACACTCATTACAAGTTAGGCCTCTTGGAGTTCGTGTCTAATTACTATTTAGGTTTTCGGACGTGGTGCGTGGTGTTAGATTTAGCGCGTTTCGCGGTAAATGCACTGCCCCTATCTCTGAACTCAGTGCTTTATGGAGATCTTGCCGGCCTCGGAACGGACGTGTTTGCCCTCATCGATCCCAACTTTCAATTCAATGGACTACGTGTCGTTATCAAATAAATTTTTATTTTTAAAATAAAATTTTTATATCAATATCGAATAGGTATTTTTATTCAGAAACTCATATAAAAATATAAATAATTTTTTCTATTTTTATTCCATAAATTAATTTCTAGTGAGAATGATTATCATCCGTGTCCTATCAACTTGATGTTAACGCCAAACATTAGAGATTTCGAGCAAGCTTTTGAGGGAGATAACGGAAAAGTCCAATTTCCTCCTCCTAATTTTAAAACAGTTGTCTTAATTAAGAAAAGTAAATGTTAAACCGCGAATATTAGTAAAATAATTTCCAAGATACGCCGGAAAAGAACATTTGAGATTGTCCGTGTGTTGGCACTGAGTTTTTTGTAATCTCGAAAGGCGTAACTTTAATCTGGTCGTTAATCGAAAAATTAGTTGGCCGAAGATGCGTCACCGTTGCGCTGCCTATCTGGAAAATATGCAAGTCGCCGTACTCTTCCGCAGGCCATCCGCCGTGGATTGCACATTTACAAGTAGTCACATCTAGCGACATGCATTCCATCTTAATGGGGGATGATAAAGCCTTTTTGACTAAGCACTAATTATTAGGAGATCAAGCGCTCTTTTCTTCTTCTTTTATGGGAGGAAAAGACGAGTGGATGCAATGGTTTTTTCCCTATCCTTTTTGCCTAAATTTGACAAGATTTCGTGTGGCTATTATACACGACCCACCTTCATCATTGTTGATTAGGCGACTAAGGTTTGAAAAATCGACGAGTACTTAAATTACTGGCGATAGATGGAACACCCAGTAACATGAATTGTATCTGTAACTTGCTCTTGCAATATCAAAGCTAACGTAAGAATAATAAAGTGGGAGGGGAGCCCACCGCCAAGTTTATCTGCTTAAAGAGCATTGAAAATGTTGTTTTGGAGACGATAACGTTCTCGTCCGATCCCCACTTTCCATCGTGCCGATTCCCTTGTCCTCTTTAGGAAAAAGGACGGGGCGAGGGATCCACATTGTGCTACAGCTATCGTTTACTATTGAAGCGAGACTGTTGTCGCCTCGTTGCCTAATGCGAGCAAGAGTAAAATCGGAGGAGCGATCCTTGTGCCCAGCATTTGAGTAGAATAACGCCGCCGGTCGGGGAAAGCGATCAGAGGATTCGGAGTTCCGAACGTAGCATGCAAGCAAGTCTCTTCGATCATTAGGAGCCATCAATTCACACGATGAATCTGGCTAAAAGGTCCATTAATTCGCGTTTGATCCTTTGCGTTTCCCCTTATCAAAAAAAACAATAATCAGTGGGTACCGACTAAGTTACGTGGCCTAAATGGTGAAGGATCGGAAGGAATGGAGATGGGACGGTGGGGGCGTTTCAAACTTCAAATTTGTAGGCCTATGAAACTAGGATGCTTTTTAATTAATCGCCACTCGGTTTCGGTCTCCAGTGTCTAGAACCCAACCCATACATACCCAGTTTGTAAATGCCTATAGAGAAGAAAAAAGAAAGAATCTGACTCTTTCAATTGCAAAATGAATCATTTAAAAATCAGTTTTCGAAAAATTAATTGAAAGAAATGCTGGGCAAATAGTATTGTTTTTTTGAAATTTGTTGACAAATTGATATAGTAACTGATAAATGGACGCTTGATGACGTCTCATTTGCCTGCACATAGATTTGGTATTTATAATTCACTTTGCTCATCAAAAAATAGTTCCAATAAGTCAAAGCATCATTGAAGACTCATTGCTCAATTCAGCTAAAAAGCATACATACATACATGATGTAAATCATCCCAGTGTCTTTATCTCCGAAAAGACGTGGTTGGAATTAGATACCGCTTGATCCCTTAATTAAGAAAAATGGAGATTTTTAAGATGCAAAATGGGATATTTACAAAAGTACATTTTAATTATAGTTTTTTTAAATAATCTAAAGGCACGAGCGTGGAAACTTAGCTATTTAGAGATTCATTCAACATACAACCAGCTTTATAAATTGGTTAAATTTAAACTTTTGAGTTGTACAGGGGACCGTCAACCAAAAGCATTGTGTGTGGTTATTAAACCTTTTTGAAAAAAGGGACATATCAGATAGTCCAAAACTGATATTTTTTGCTTTTTTTTGGCCCCCTTGAAAGGACGTGAAGGACTGTACCGTCTCATCTGCACGCTCGTTTACGCAAATATTCTCTCAAAATTTACTGTGTCAAGCATTAACGCGTTTGCTTTTATGAATCGCCATTCACACCTCCTATCCCCTCATCTTATTCCGTCGACATTTTCGTTACGCACATGTATCTCAGCCATAGTAAACAGCAGAGAAGAAAGGAAGGAGAACCGGGATCGTGCCCTTGACTACGCAAAATAATGGGGAGAAACTCTCGCGTAAGGAACTACCGAGGAAGGAGAAGCCTCGTCAATTTGAGGATAATAAAGCAAGGGAATTTTCGATGAAGTTGACAATAACCATCCCGGTGAATAGATTTGTTTCAATAACGAAATATCTTTCATCGAGAATAATCCTTCAATTTTTATTTAGAAATAATCAAGATTTTGTACTAATTCTAAATAGAGGATATCAAATGCAATATAAGGGTGTGCATGGAAACGCTCCAAAGAAGTGTTTCCGGAACATTTCTGTACGGATTTTGTTCCCAGGAACAAAAAAAGAACAGAAACGCGTTTGGTTGCGTTTATGTTCTTTTTTTGTTTTTTTGTTTCTGGAACGAAATAAAAACAAAAAAAAAAAAACAACAATTTGTTGTTTCTTGCTCCAGAAACAAAAACGAAGGAAACGTTTCTTCTCTCTCTTCTTCTTCTTTTCTTCTTCTTTTTTTTCTTCTTTTTTCTTTCGCCGGTCGCCGGCCTCGGCCATGGCCGGCGACCGGCCGTCGAAGCTCGGCCTCGCCGGATCTGGGCGAGGCCGAGCTCGCCCAGCCAAGACGAGGCTTGGCGTCACCGACGCGGGCGAGGCCGAGCCTCGCCTTGGCTGGGCGAGCTCGGCCTCACCCAGATCCGGCGAGGCCGAGCTCGCCCAGCCATGGCGAGGCTCGGCGTCGCCCGCACCGGCGACGCCAAGCCTCGCCGGATCTGGGCGAGGCCGAGCTCGCCCAGCCAAGGCGAGGCCGAGCCTCGCCCAACCACGGCGAGGCTCGGCCTCGCCGAGGGCCGGCAAGCCTCACCATGGCTGGGCGAGGCTGCCGGCCGAAAAAAGAAAAAAGAAAAAATAAAGGAAAAAATGAAAAATAAAATAAAAATGTTTAAAAAATTAAAAGAAACAAAAAAAGAATAAAATTTACCAAACGTGTTTCTGTTCATTTTTTATTCCCGGACCAAACGTTACCAAACGCGTTTTTTTGTTAAAAAATTGTTCCCTGGAACAGAAACACATTTTTTTGTTTTTGTTCCCTGGAACAAAAAAAGAACAGAAACGTTTCCATTCGCACCCTAAGTGTCAGATTTCCAATTTCGAATAGAATTGTACAACTCTGACAATGAACTTGCTAACATTGAGAACAAGTTCAAACTATGCTAGAATCTAATCGATGACATAATTTGGGAATAAGTAGACACAATACCGGAATTTAATTGACGACAATGCATTGGGATATAGGACATAACACTAGAATTTAATTGACAGCGTTGGACTAGGATAGAGAATACAATGTCGAAATTTAATCTATGACGCAACATCATGGTGGAGATACACGCTAGAATCTAAACTGTGAAAACTAAATTGTAGTACAAGAAACGTAAAGATAAAGGGATAACATGTTGATTGATTCTTTCGCGGGGGAGACTTCATGCTAGATGACTGATGGTATTTATGGAGAAGCTTGGTAATTGCTGAATAGTCATTCCTCTTCTAATAACCGCTTCAAGCCTTATGCACATTGCCTTTTCCTCTGCAATGACCTTGTCTTTTCCTCTGCAATGACCTTGCCTATTTGCTTTACAACTGTCTGGATTGTGTCTCGATGCTCTCTATTTATCAACAATGATTTCATGGCTGGATCTTTGTTTGTCAACTGCTCCTTAACCACGAATACCTTTGGCGCTTTCCTGAATATTTCTAATGTTTTCGTCTAAAACTTATTGCGGCATCACTTGAATAGTCATCAAATACCCGTCATCGTATTTCAATAGCTAAACACGGGATGGCTTCTTGCCTCGCTGTCGATTATTGAGTCTTTGTCCTTCGAATTATCGATAATTGATCTTAATATAATACTCTTATCATATTTACGTGATCTTGCTTCACTTTATTATACCTTCCGTCTTGGTGATTGGTACGTGATAATACGGTTAATTTTGACTGTCAACAAGATCAAAGAAGATCACGACTGAGGACTATGACAAATTAGGCAGTTTTAACGTTGAACCTCTTGCCGAATTCTCGGACCTTTCAAAAGATTGCCCCCTGTAATATTCCGAATGCCCTTTTGACGAAAATCTATGTGAGAGTGGGGTCCATCTGAAAAAACCCTTTATTGATGCGTCAATTCAAGCACGCCATACTAGCAATAGCATGCTTCTCAGGCCAAAAGAAAAAGAGAAAAACAAGTGTACTTTTTGTTATCTGCCCGGGATAACCCTCGAGAGCAGTAAATATGAACCGATGTCTTTACAATCCTATGTTCTTTGTTTTTCACTTTTTCCTCTTACATTTTGAGGTTTTGCTGCAGTACTTTAGGTTATATAGGTCCCTCATTCTCGATTGAAAACTTGGTTGATACAAGGTATTGAAAGAGAGACGGTGTAGTTGATATACCATTCTCTTCCCCGCCTTCTACATACAAAAAAAAAATAAAGTATAATTTAGTTTATTTATCTAAGAGATAGAAACATGCTTTTTTGAAAATTTTCCTCTTTTTATAAGTACGTTATATTAGCTCATCAAGAATGAATGGTACAAATTGAACAAATTTACTGACAGGGGAAACTACCAATTTGGAATATTCACCTGATTTTTCTCCGGGCATCTCGATTCACAAAATTAGATGGATTCATGAACATCGAAGTTCCATGTCGTAGCAAAACAAAAATCCTAGGTCGATCGCTTCCTTTCCTTTTTTCCCTCATCACGGGCCAAAAATCGATCATCCGTGCGTTGGTTTTGCCTCCCTTCATCGATTCATCTCATCTTCTCCACCAAACCCATAATCCAGATTCTCTGCTCTCTGCTTGCCCGCGCCGCTCAGACAAAAATCCCAAAAGCTTCGAAAGCTGCAAGTTGCTGACTTCTCTCTCGAATCTCCTTCTCCCACGATCTCAAGGAATGCGGCGACGCCGTCCCCGTCGAAGAAGATGACCGCAGTCAAGGCGAGAGGCTCGACCGGTTGCTGACGGACTCCGACTCCGACGTCGGCGGGTCGAGTTTCGTCCTCCAGCTCTCCTCAGACGAGCTCTTCTCCGACGGCAAGATCCTCCCTGACGAGATCAGGAGGGACAGGGTGGTAACTGCCGACCACAGTAATGGTCTGCCGAATACATTGGTTTCATCCTCCTCCTCCTCCATCTGGGACTCCGATTTCTAGTGCCGCGTTCACGGAGAAGAGGAGTCTGAAGGAGCTCCTCTTCGGACAGCTTTGACGACGACGACGACGAAGGGGATGAGAAGCCGCTGCCCAAGCTATCCTGGCAGTTCAAGTGCACTTAATTGTGACGTCGCCAAGAGCAGAGGACCGATTCGGTCGCTGCAGTTCCTCTCGCGGAGCAACTCGACCGGTTCAGCTCCAAATCCAAAGGACAAATTCGCCTCCAAGGACAACCCGAGGCAGAATTTGCAGAAACAGCCCTCCATATCAAGTCAAAGATGGTCGTCGGAGCCATATCCATCCTCATTCGGCATGCCATCTTCGTACGGCCTGTCGCAATCGTAGAAGCCCCCCGACAACGACGAACAAACGATACAGACCCAGCGTGTGGGTCAATCCTGAATTGAATTTTCAGCCCCACATCAAACGATAAGGACGGTGACCTTGTTCGGGCTCGTTTCGCTTTTCTGTAATGGCAAGGTCAGAAAGAAGAAGAAACGAGTCATCCTGATTAATCTGTTTTGTTAATTTGCATTAGCACAGAGAGGGAAAAAAAGAAGAAATGAGCTTTTTGAATGCTTCTGGTTTCTGGTTTTGGTGCACATGTCTAGATAGATTATGTGGTGGTAGATCTGGGGGGGCCTGATGGAAATGCGTGGGATAAGGTTCTCGAAAAGAATTCCAGGAAAATATGATGTACGGAATGCATGTTTAAAGATCACGTTTCGTTTTCTAATAGTGGGCCCTATAAGCCTCTTACCAGCGTTGCATTAGCATCAGGTAAGATATAATCATCTTGTTGTCGATCCAGCCGAAAGTCGTATGCTGTTGTCAGTATTCTAAATTAATCTTGTTTTGGGGACTTTTTATAATATCTCGAACTTTTAAGCGACGTGAAAAATAGATAGAATTTGCATAATAGTGGCAAAAATATAATTGGCTCATTGTTAAAATAAAAAAGAAAAGAAAAAGGAATTTGCATATTTGCATCGTACTCTTTGTGAGTTTTTTTGTGCGAAATGTTTTTTTTTTTTTAAAGGTTCAGGGGATGCAGAGAAAGCAAAGGAGTACTTAGCCAAAAGGAGTGATGAACAAACAGATGGTGACGGTGTGGTTTTATCCCTCGTGCTCAAAGCTACATCCATCAGGCTGTTCAATATGCTCCTAATGACTGGTAATATGTAATGCCAAATCTGTTTGTTCAAAGTTCATATCGACAATATTTGTAATGATCCCGAGCATTGTTCTTAGAACATTCGCACTATGTCATCTCAAATGCTATGGATGCGTCTTTTGGTTTTTCGATTGCAGTTATGTTCTTGCTTCATGTCCTCACGATCACGATCACGTTCATGAGGTAGAGGAAGAATTGGGGTTTAACATTAATCAAACTTTAACAAGTATCTAATTGCTCAACTGACCACCCTTGAACTAACTGTAATCTTACAGCTGCTTAAAGCGCCACTTTAACTCTTCTAATTAGTTTCAAATCATTTGTCGAATTTTATGACGGAAGATTTAAGCATATTAGCAGTGATGGCCACTCTCGTCACTAGACGCCATCTTTGGCAATGACTTTTTATGGCCATCCTGGAAATCCCTAACATGCCTGACACTTTTCGTTTAAATATTAGATGAAGATAATTTTGAAAAGTATAATCTTTTCTAAGCATATGTAACCATTGATCTTTCCCATTACAACTTTATTACTTTCGTGCTCCACTCAGAATTGTTTAGTAACAATTTGTTGATGAGGCTTTGTACTTATATACAATTGACAAGCATTAAGGCTAATATATATATATATATATATATATATATATATATATATATTTAAGTACGGTATAAAAGTTTAGCGATGAATATGAAAATCATGTACATAAATGGACTAATACGACGAACTTTCAAAAGCTAAATGAGTATTGATAGTTTATATGTTGTCTCGATATATTGTTTTGTCCTTATTTCTTCATTTGCCAAATATTGTAGACAAAGTACTCTATCAAATCTTGTATATCATCTCTATCGATCACAATTAGAGACTTAACAAGTGAGCTTATCGAACATTAAGTACGCATTATGTTTACGTTTTCTAATTTTCATAGTGATATTTATTTTAATATATGATCATAAGATTGATATTTATTCTAATGTTTTCTAATTTTCATTAGCTGATGATTGTGGCTTCAGGCAAATCAGAGAACCTTTTCTAGAGTACGTTACCTCAAGGATGTTATTGATTCACTTCCCAGAAAGGTATCCACTTAATAGCCTACGGCATGTGGGCACATATATTCTTTTCCATGAAATATGCTCATCTTGTCTTTGTTACTATCTAAATGTTGGCTATCTATATTTAGGGTTTAGTTGTATAGAAAATTGGGGATTAATTTTTAACTCTCAAAAAATCCTTTGAATTGCATAGCATATAAGCTTTAGGAGTGTCTGAATTGAGTAGTGTTAGAATTCATTAAAATTATTATTATTTTATTTATTAGAAGAAAAGAGGAGACGGAGCCAGACCGGCGGGGTCAACTCGGACCTCTATCTCTTTTTCGGCTGGGTCTGGCCCAACTCTTTTCTCTCTTTTCTTTTCCTCCGTGCAGGCCGGCCCATCATCCTTTTTCCCAAGGCCCGGCCCACGTGTTGGTGTGCTTCTCCTTCACGCCGCTCACGCCTTCTGCAAAAGGAACAGCGACAGGAACAGAGCAGGAGGAAAGCAGGTGGCGGCGTGATCCGCGGGGGTCAGGCCGACCTGTAGCCTGGCAATGGCAGATTTTTTGCGCACTTGCCGGTTTCCCTTAAAAGCGAGAGAGGGAGCGCGAGTAAAAGAGGAGGCTCAGTCACTGGAGACAGAGAGAGAGCGGAGAGAGACCGAGAGTAAGAATTTTTTTGTCCGCTCGCTTGAACCACCCTCGACCTTCGTGGGAAGCCAACTAGCCCGTCTCCGTTCGTCACTGCAAACTCCTGAACCAGGTAACCCCGGAAAGGTGCTGCCTCTTACTTGCTTATTGAGTTTGAGAACGTCAAACCGAACTGACAAGATTTTGGGCAAACCATACAAAACCCAAACTGATTTATTGCCACTAATGTTGATTTAGAGCTCAATATACTGGGTTTAAGACACGAACGACGTTAAATCTGAATCTGAAAGTGGTATGTCGAATTGCACATCAACTTTTTGACAAAATGCTTGAATGACGCCCCGAATTGGAGTTCATAAAATTGATGCTTAAAATCTTTGTGTTGCGCTCGGTTTGTTCTAATATTATTGCATTATTACTGAATCCGGGTTTCTCTTTGATTTTGTGACATATCATTTGATGCACGAGTCGGCCGTGGATAACGTCTTCACGCCGAAAAATCCACAACCCTCGCCGGAGAAGTCCGCGGTTAGAGGCCGCCATAGTTGGTCTTACTTTTGTCTCGGTGTGCATATACACGTTTGGTTGTTGGAAGGGCTTTCGTTTTGCGATCGGCAACGTTAGGTGTTAACATCGAGTCGATTAGAGTTCTGGCGTGAGTTAGTTCAATGAAGTTTCAGTATTGAGTTCGTCGAAGAAAAAGCCTTGGCGAAGAAGATCTCGTCGTGCCAGACCGCCTAAAGAAGAGACGACGCAGAGCAAAAGAAAAGGGCAAAAAGAAAATAAAAAGAATAAAAAAAGAGATTAAAAAAATCAGAAGAGAACCAAGAATTCGGATCAAGTGGCCACGTCAGGGAGTTGTGGGTAAAGAATAGAATGGGCCTTTTGGGAGTGCAAGGGCTAGATGATTTTTTTTTAATAGAAGATGGGCTTGAGATAGTTTTTCTTGTGAGGGATTGGGCTTCTTACAGCTCTAGTCGAGCTGGGCTTTATTTAGTTTGAATACACTGGGGCTTGAATTGTTGTAGAGGCTAACCCATCAAATTCAGGTCGGGCCATACTCGGACTGGGCCCTAGGGCCGGTCCGATTTCGGACCCAAACCTGGACCGGTAAGGTCCGAGTCAGACAACAATCGGACCGGTTTCTCTGACCCGAGCCATATCCCATATTCCAGAATTAAAAATTCAAAAATTAATAAAAAATATATAAATCATTATTAAAAATTCGAAAATGTAAAAAAAGTAAATAAAAAAATTAGAAGATGCTTAAAATAGGTATTCATGAAATTTTTAAGTTTTAGCATTAGATTTAGTTTAGTTTCATTTAATTAATATACATGCAGCATAGTCCTAGTGGAGTATCATTTTGAAAGAAATTAAACTTGATTTGAATATAGCTCATTGGGATTATGTCATAGGGCTTATAACGTGGCCATGTATATTCTTTGTTTGGCTTGTATTAGGTTTTCTTTTTGGCATTTACTTTAAAAGTCATTTCAATACTTGAGTGCTTGTTTAACGTACTGTTTTTCAATAAATTGGTTGCTTATCGCTTTCTTAGACTAAGTTAGGATTAATTTAGACTTTGAGGAAAATGAACCCTACAAAAACATTTGCATGATCATTTAGCAACTTTGATGCCTTTAGGACTATAATTGGCAATTAAGACCGTCTAACCACTTAAGTAATGACCTTCTAAGTTAGAGGTATCAAAAGAGTGCTAATAGACATTGGCGTAATCAATTTCCTGACTCTAAAATTTTTGGTTGCGTAGGAATTGAGACGATACTCCAGTGTTTCGATTGATTTCTAATCAACCTCAATAAGCTAACGACGACTCTTAGAAATATTTAGCTTGTTAAGAATAAAAAAAAAATGAAAATGAAAATGAAATCCAACATCGTGCGAGGTACGAGCTTGAGAGGGCCTGCCCTTAATCAAGGGATGTTGGCTTGAATTAGGCAATACCCTTAATCTATTTAGGGCGCGTTTGGTAACGATTCTGTTCCCGGGAACTGATTCTGACAAGAAATGATTATTTTTGATTCTGTTCCCGGGAACTGATTCTGAGTAAAAACACGTGTTTGGTAACTGTCTAAAATTTCTGATTCTGGAATAAAATTGCGTTTGATAACGTGTTTATTGATTCTGTTCCAAATTATTTTTTTTAATTTTTAAATAATTTTTTCTACTTTTTCATTTTTTTCTTTTCTTTTTTTCCTTTTTTCCTTTACTTTTTTCCTTTACTTTTTTCATTTTTTTCCTTTTCTTTTTTTCCTTTTTCTCCTATTTTTCTTCTTCTTATGGCTGGTCGCCGGATTGGCGACCGGCCAGACGAGGGCCGGCGACCTCACCAGAGCGTCGCCGGCCCTCCGCGAGGCTGGCCCTCGTCAGCCAAGCCTCGCCGACAGCTGGGCGAGGCTCGCCCAGCCTTGCCGGTGGACGAGTGGGCCTCGCCCAGCCCCAGCGAGGCTCGACCTCGCTAGATCTGGCGAGGCCGAGCCTCACCGGTGGACAGGCGGGCCTCGCCGAGGTTGGGCGAGCCTCCGGCGAGGCTCGCCGGTGGCTAGGCGACCCTCCAGCGAGCTTGCCGGACCTCGCCTTGGCCAGGCGAGCTCGCCGGACCGGCGGCCGGCGGCGGACGGCAGCGGGCGACGGTCGTGGGATGGCCGAAGGAAAGAAAAAGGGTTTTATTGTGTTGATTCTTTTTCTGATTCTCGGACGCAGAATCAAATTTTTTTTTTATTCTCAAATCTTCTCTAAAACTAATTCTGGGAACAAAAAATCAGAATTAGTCACTATTTGACATGTTGTCAAACAGGGCCTTATTTTCCCTTCCGAACATAAAGGGTAGGTCACGATAGTCCTTTTTTTGGCCAAGAAGAATCCAACTCTTCTTTTTGTATATTATGCCCTTATCAGATATTTCGCAAGTAATTGAACGATTCTCTTTTAATACTACTACATAAGCTATTCACCACACAATAATAATATTGGCTGCAACTTGGTCATGTATAGGTCTAGATGATCACCAAAATCTTTCTACCATAGCTGAAACAGCTTTTTACATCTTGTTAGCAAGTTTTCTAACAATATTGCCCTCAAAATTTTGATTGAAGGTTTTAAAGATTAATGATCCCAAACCTAGACTTTTGTTACACTCTAAGGGTCCCAGGCCTCGCCTCGATGTACGAGGGACCTAGGCCCTAGCGCCGGGTATCCAGGCACAAGTAACGAGGTCCGGTGCCCAGCCTCGATGGACAAGGCTCCTCTCTGTTTCTGTCCGCCTCCTTGTCTTCACCTTGAGAAGTTATAGTCGATCTTCCTTCGCTGAACCCTCCCACTTACCTCTCTTTACATAACGCTTCTCTTCTTTGGGTGAATACAGCTGAGAGGATCGGCCCACAGATGGGATCCGATGGAGGTCCAGCTCCAATAACCATTCATGCTTTTGCTGTAGCGAGAGTGTAAGTGCTCTAACAACAACAACCCAAATGGACTCAGTTCAACGGCAAGTGGAGGCTATGTGGAGTTCATTGATTAATGAAGTTTCGTGAAGACAATGGCTAGCCTGTCTATGGGCAATCAATGTCACATATAGTGTTAGCCTGTTCAAGTCCTAACAATTGCAGGAACCTCTAAGAAAACATGGGAAGTGATGTTTTATAAGGACCGATGTCTTCCAAAAGTATCATGTGAATCACGAAAATAATTGTCGCAGAAGTTGAATAACAATTGGACGTACTTTGATCTGTTACTCTTTGATTTCCACAAACAGCTTGAATGGCCTCCCGCAAATCCTTCTCACTGAGCTGGAGATTTCGAACTAATTGCTGCCCAATATCTTCACAGAAACAAAATCATTTTTTTTTTGCACTTCCGAGCATTGTCCAAAAGGGAGGCAAGATGTGTGCCCATTATAGGGCCACTAGCGTCGCACAAAACCTGGTGCAAGATCACAGATTGTTACCAAACCCCAAATATCCTCTGGAGAAAGACAAAATTGAATTGAAAAACAAACTTATAACTGAATACATGCCTTTGGTTGTTGGGATATGAAATTGTCCACAGCCTGCAGAACTGATGTATTGTCAAGACCAGCTTTAGTGAGAATTCTCCTGGCTAAACCATCCTTTTGCTCCAAAAGAGCTTTCATTAGATGCTCAGTTTCCATCACTTGTTTGCAAACTCGAGCTGCATCAACAGCACCAATAATGCTCTCCCAGGCCATCTCAGTGAACTCTGATGGATTTGTCCGAGTCAAACAAAGACGGACTTCAAGGAACTGTGTTAACTTGTAAAATCAAGCACAGATTCATCATAAAACACGAAAAAATTAAACGGCCAGCTTTATGCTTTGTATGTTGAAAATCGAACACTTAGTTTAAACTCAAGGAACTGTGTTAACTTGTAAAATCAAGGAACCGTTGCCTCCCCCGGTAAGAAAATGTAATACCTACTCAAGTGTTAGGCGGACCTTCATAAGCAAAAGCTCACGGAAGATGGGGAAGTTAAATGCAGAATTTTGGTAAATTTGCAGCTCATAATTCTCCAAATTATACATAAAAAACCGTCAAACGATATTTTTAATTTAACATTCATTGCAAATACAGCCAAAATTAACGCGCTTTAGTGATACCGGAGAGAAGTTTATTTCGTTAAGCTTATGATGTCTACATCGAACGCCCGATACATCTCTATTCTATAACTGCAGAACCTCGAAAGATCATTCCTAGAGGCGACAGTAGTCATAGCATAGCACAAAAAGCACCAAACTTAAGTCCCAAAAGCTTCAGCAACCCCAAAAGAAGACAACGGACAAATTGCTTTAAACTCAAATCTTCACAAACGAGCACTATTCCCAACTCTTACATAGAAACCTCAAATAAAAATGGAAATGTCATAGGCTCCTAGCATCAGGCCGACACCGAGCGACCAAGACACTTCAAAATCACGCCTTTTCCGTAATATCACAAAAATACCTGCATTCACATAATGAATATCGATCGAATTCCAACTTGAGACGCGCTCACGGCAGTTGAGTAAGCCCGAGAGGGAAGGCCAAAGTCCCGCGAACCGAAGTCGACGATGCCGCGGAGCTTGATGGCCGTAGCAGATACCGAGGCAAGAACAATAGCCTCGCGAAGCGTGGGCCGGTCAACGGGTGAACGGAGTCCCCGAAACTGGGAGCGGAGCCGGAGAGCGAGCGAGAGCAGGAGAGGCTATAGGCAACTCCGGAGGCGGAGGAGGAGCGTTTGGGAGGCGCTGAGGCCGCGTTTATGGCGGCGAAGGTGGTCTTGGTGAGCTTGGAGGTGGTTCTCCTCGTGGCCATGGAAGGAGCGCGGGAAGGGTTCTGAACTGGGTAGTGAAGAAGATGAAATTTTGAAGGTGGAGAAGAAGGGAGGAAGAGGGGGGGTGGCAATTCGGTGATGCTTGGGGAGGGGGCCAGAGGAGGAAGGTTGTGGAAGGAGGTGGCAGCTTTTACTGCTTCTTCCCTTTTTTTTTTTTTTGTTCGGAAAATTCCAAATAAATATCCGAAATTGACTAATTTTCTTAAATAAGGATCTAAAATTAACTTTGTATCAAATTAAAATTTAAAATGGACCTATTATCTCAAATAAGGATCTGCAGTAATTGAATCAATTCCAAATAAAAATCTGAGCTTGCTGGTTAGCCAAATATTCACTGGTTATCATGCATGTGATATTTCCGATCAATTTTGTCAAAAAAAGATATAGGGAAAATCAACAAATCCTAAAATAGAAAAAAAAAAAAAACCATAGGTTTTCTATGGTCTCCCCGTTCCTTGTACCCATCCTTTACAAAGTCAAAGATTGAAGTTCTCCCTATTTCTTGTATCCATCATCCGCAAACTCAAAGACCCAAATTCTCCGCTAGTTGAGATATGAATTCAAAAACAAGAAGAAAACCATATGCTTCTTTCTTGTTTGCGGAGACCCAAATTCTCCGCTGATTGAGCAAGGCGAGGAGTGACGAGAATTGAGTCGTGACAA
Source organism: Eucalyptus grandis x Eucalyptus urophylla (assembly GCA_028830015.1). Classification (NCBI taxonomy): domain Eukaryota; kingdom Viridiplantae; phylum Streptophyta; class Magnoliopsida; order Myrtales; family Myrtaceae; genus Eucalyptus; species Eucalyptus grandis x Eucalyptus urophylla. The sequence continues at coordinate 40,407,067 of CM054189.1, forward strand.
TCATTGGGCAGTGATTTGGTTGAGGAGCAGCGAGGGAGAAGAAAAAAGAAAACGTAAACATCTAAATTAATAACCTAAAGTTAATTAATTTTGAATTTTCCCTTTTTTTCCAATCACAAATTTCTGACAAAATTGCCCCTATTTTAATCGTCAGAAAATGTTTGTTGGTGAACTAAGGTCATAGAGATTAACTTGATCACTCCGGATTATTATTTGACACAAAATTCACTTTGGATTCTTATTTGAAACAATGGGTCCACTTCGGGTCCTTATATGATACAAAGTTCACTTTTGGTCCTTATTTGAGAAAATAGATTCATTTCGGGTCCTCATTGGAAAATTTCCCCTTTTTTTCCTTCTTTTTTTTTCCTTCCCTTAATTTCTTCGAATGTAGTTTCGGATTTTACGAATTTCCACGTCGGCATGCATCGGGCCCACTGGTCTTGCCACATTGAGGTGTGATTTGCTGCATTGGGCTTATCGAACGAGAAAATATTAGCTAAACTCTTATTCCACTATGTCATCACACTAGTCTACTTATCAGGCAACACATGTCGCCTGGGCCCCACCGTGCAGAGCCCTCTAATACACCCTCTCTCCTCTCATCTCTCTTCCCTCTATTCTTCTTTCCCTTATTTCTTCTTCTTCTTCTTCCCGATGTTCGCAATTTCCTCATTTTTTCTCTCTCCTCCACCTTCCTCATGTTCCTTCTCCAACCTTTGCCGTCGTCTTCGCATGTCACCTCGTCTATGGCTCCACTTGCCCCATGTTCCTTCTTCTTCTTCCCTTTGTCCAATCTCTCTCCTTGGTCTGAATTTGAATTTTGCATGCCAATTCTCTGTCTCCCTCCCACTTTCGAACAAAGGGGAGGAGAGAAAAGCACACCCCAGAAGAGTAAAATCAATTAAGAAACAATCTTTGAAGGAGAGAGAGGGAGGGAGATGGGAGTCGGGGTTGGTGAGGAAGATGGGGGTCTCAATTTGGAGGAGAAGAGAAACGTGTATGAGAGAATGGACTCCGATTTCGTGGAGGAGGAAGATGACAATGGTGCCGACATCGGGTCTCGTCATCAACGAGAAATCAAGAGTTCCGATACTCAGATGTAGTGGTGGACGAACTTTGTTGTTGTCCCGTGAGGTGGCCGGAAGAGAGAGAGAATGAGGAAACGACGAACAAAGGGAAGAAGAAGAAGAAATGAAGGAAAGAAGAACAGAGGAAAGAGAGAGACGAGAGGAGAGAGGGTGTGTCAGAGGGCTTTGCACGGTGGGGCCTAGGCGACACGTGGCGCCCGATGAGTAGACTAGTGTGATGACACGGTAGAATAAGAGCTGCAGCTAAGGGCGTATCTGGTAACGCTTTTATTCCAGAAAATAATTTCTTATTAGAAATGATTCTTTTTTATTCTGTTGCTAGAAATAATTTCTTAGTATTTTAAGCCGTTTGATACCTGTCTAAAATTTCAATTCCGAAATAGAATTGCGTTTGGTATCATACTCAAAATTTTTACTCCAAATCATTCTCTTTTAATTTTTAAAGAATTTTATTACTTTTTTTCCTTTTCTTCTTCTTCTTCTTTTCCTTTCTTTCTCCTATTCTTCTTCTTCAAGTAGTTGGTTGTTGGCCTTGGGATGATTGGCCACTAGCTAGACAAGGGCTGACGATCTCACCGGAGCGTTGCCGGTCATTGGCGAGGCTTGCTCTCATCGGCCAAGCCTCGCTGGCAACTGGGTGAGGCTCGGTCAAGCCATGGCCGAGCAGGCCTCGCTGGTGGCCAAGCGGGCCTCGCCGAGGCTGGGCGAGGCTCGCCTAGCCACCAGTGAGGCTAAGCGAGCCTCGTCGGGGTTGGGCGAGACCCGCCTTGCTGATGACTGGACTTGCCTCTGGCATACAATATTGATTCTATTTTAAATCTACTTCTGGAAAAAAAAAAAAATTTATTCCCAAGAACAAAATTTTTATCAAACATAATTTTGTTCAAAAACTACTACTAGGAAGAAAAGAATACATATTTTTACTATTTGACCGATTTAAAACATGGCCTAATATTTTCTCAATGGGCACCACCTTTTAAAATCCTTTTGGTAGTATATAGCTTCTCGTAAGCATATAATATTTTTCGAGTTTTGTCCTCTAGGTGGGTTAGGTTTTAAAATTCATGTTAGATAATTATTTGTTACACAAGCTATACATTATCGGAAGAAATAATTCACAATTTACGCACCGTGAGGTCCGAAATAAAATTAGAAGGTGTGAAGTGCAAATCTTGGGAATTGTTTCACTAATCTTCGCAGTTTAGTATTTATTTTTCTTAAATAAGACAAATGTTTTTAAAATTAGAAGGAAGAAATTACACGTTTTTTGTTATATCCCCTCCAAAGCCCGCTCAAGATATCTCTTAATCTCTCTCTCTTCGCCGTCTGTCAACCAAAGGAAAGAAAGATAAAATAAAATAAAAGGGAAAAAAGGAAGAAAACTTGAAGAAGAAGAAGAAGAGAAACGGGGCGAGAGAATAGAGACAAGGGCAGAAACAGAGAGAATGGCGGTAGAGAGAGAGAGAGAGAGCAGAGGCAGAGGTGGGGCCCACGAGGCGACGGAAGAAGGCTTCTGATGACGAGCGGTGGGACCGGGGAGAGGTTTCGACACGCTGGGATCTCGCTCCTCAACCAATAGAATTCTCTCATTCGGCCACCGTGGCTGCCGGATGTGCTGTGGAAAAAAGTGTATAGGCGTACAGCTATATGAGAATCGCCACGTTCTCTCGATGCTATATGAGGAAAGCTGCATTTGGGGGAGACGATTCCGCTTCGGACGAAAACACCACCGGCGGTTTTCGCTTTCCCCGAGGTTTCGGGGACCGATCGCAGCCCCGCCTGGGGAGTTTCAGTGATGGGTTCCGGCGTATAGATCGCCGACGCGTGGCATACGGATCCTTATAGGCAATTTTGGGTGGGGGAGTCGGGCAGCGGGTCACTTCTTCTTTTTTAACTTTTGCCGACCTGCGCAAAAACGTTGAAGACAATGAGTGCGTTTGATTTAGTATTTTAAAAATTCATTAAAAAAATATAAAAGTAATTTGATCTAAATAATTTTAGGTAAATACAAAATTCGTTTGGTAAATTATGTTTTAAGAAACAATCTTAAAAGAAATAACATTTGGTAGAAAATATATTTAAAAAACTCTTTGGATGATTAATATTAATTTTTTTTATTTTATTTGTTTAAAATTAAAAAAATAATATATGCAACTTTCTAAATACAAATTTTGACAATAATACTAAAAAAATGAATACATATATAATTTTATTTTAAAAATAGACCAAACCCTTCATCGGAACTTTTTAATTTTTATTTGCTTAAAAGTGAAAAAATTGATATATTCAACTTTTTAAATGCAAATTTTCACAATAATGCTAAAAAATCACACACACACACACACACACACACACACACACACACACACACACACATATATATATATATATATATATATATTAAAAAAGACCAAATCCTTCATTGAAATTTTTTAATTTTTATTTGTTTAAAATTAAAAAAAAATAATGTATGCAAATTTTTAAATATAAATTTGAAAATGATGCTAAAAAATCAAATACACACACACACACACACATTAAAAAAAAAGACCAATCTCTTCATCAGAATTTTTAGATTTTTAATTGTTTAAAATTGAAAAAAAAATTAATGTATGAGACTTTTCAAATATAAATTTTGACAATAATACTAAAAAAATCAAATACACATATATTTGAAAAAAAAAAACAAATCCTTTGGAATTTTTTAATATTTATTCTTTTAAATTTGAAAAAAAATAATGTATGCGGCTTTTTAAATATTAATTTGAAAATAATGGTAAGAAATCAAATACATATATATATATAATTTTTTTTTAAAAATACCAAACCCTTTGTCAGAATTTTTTAATATTGTTTGTTTAAAATTGAAAAAAAATAATGTATGCAACTTTTTTAAATATAAATTTTGACAACAATGCTAAAAAAATCATATATATATATATAATTTTTTTTAAAAGACTAAAATATATTAATTTTTTTTTAGCATTTATATATTTATTTTTTTAGCATTATTTTGGCATTTAAAAAAATAATAACGAGGGCAAAATCAGAAATTTGAAGAATGGGTTAGGATAGTTTTGAAAGAATAAATTAGTTTCGGCATTTGGTTAAATGCTGAAAGCTCAAAGCTAGCTCCTACCAGCATTGGGCTTTCAATCTTCCCAATATTGGCTTTGACTTGAAAGCTACTTCAAAATGGTTGCCAAATAGTTCAGCGTTTCCCCAAGGGGCTTTGGAGACTAAAAGCTCCTTGAAAATGTTTAACCAAACACACCCGATATAACATATGAAAGAGAGAACTTGAAAATAGCCACTTTCTTTTTGTTCCTTATCTAATCTTTTGTGATTTGCACATTGTTCCCTTCTTCCTAGGTGCATTATTCTTGACAACATACGTGGCCTATAAGGATATTATGTAAAGTTTTAGGGCATGTAGCAGTAATGGAAAGAGAGAAAAAGATTGAAAGGAGTGGAAAAATGTGAAGAAAAGTGAAAGCGACAAAGATAACAAAATAGAAGAATATATATATATATATAGAGTGAAGAAATGTTGAACCATAGCGCTATCATCTAGATTGATGAATCCCCGATGTAAAACCCTAAACTTGCGGTTTCCTTTCATGCACAACGAATGAGATTGGGAGGGCATCGTGATCACACTACTTTGCTTACAATGTCATTTTATATATTTCCCATCATAAGAAAAGAAAAGAAGGGGAAAGGAACAAGAACAAAAGTATATTAGAAAGTCTCATGTAGATTGCATAGTTAACATTCCATAACATATCATTTAAAATTCATAATATCCATTAATTTTGTTTGCATATCTTCCTAAATAATAGTTTGAAGAAAACCCAGTGGTGATGGATAGTGACATGCTTCACTTTGGCTTAGTGAATCCATGTTCCTTAAATTTTCTATAATCCATTTACTACTTTGATTATTGGGTATTATTTTTCTGATTGTGCACTCGTATAATCACTACTCATATGTAAGTGGTAAAGGATAAAACGGATAAAGACTACTTGCAAAACATTTTCTGTTGAAAGATATGCGGCTTTGACAGAGGATGGATTGAGATCCGATTACGATTTGTACAAATCAATTTAAGATTAGATCTAGATTAGATTGATTGATTTAGATTGATTCATAGGATCATTAATTTCCTTTCAGTCTTACATCTTGTATTATATCTACTAAGGTTGTACATCAGATTCATTATTGAAGACAATACAATACACAAAATCTCTCTCTACGTCTTCGATCGTTTCCCTTTCATCTGTTCTTCAATTCCTTTCATGGTATCAGAGCAGTAAAAGTTCTCTAATTTGCTTCCGCTCCTTTTTTCTTCCCATCGAAATCTTCGAGTCCTTATTCACCTTGTTTTTCTGTCTAAATCTTTAATCTTGCAAAAATTCAACATCTCAGTATACTTTTACCATGCCAAACCACTTACCTTCAGCCTCTGATGCGCATTCGCAAGATGAGAATTCCGTGCCACCTGCAGAAAATCGGGATACCATTGACGTCGCCAGATCCCAAGAACAACCTACTCAGGCCCAAGACGATGGAATTTCTCTGGCTCAGACAAATCTGGGGCAACCCTTCACCGTATAGCCCATTCCGGGCCAACCAATGATGGGCCATCCTTACCAGTGGCCATTTTTTCAGATTCAGCCCAATCCGTGGCTGTTCGGCCCTAGCCAAAATGCATCATCGCCAGGAATTCAAGGGACATGGGCATCTACTCAACCCGACGGCAGCGCACCAGCCATAAGCGGGGCAAGCATATCCGCCGGGTCGGTTGGAGCGAATACGGGGCAAGGAGATCGATCCGACGGTTCGGGTAATGGAACAAATCCATACCCGACCAATTTCAATGCGAGCTATGGAACCGGGTCAACTAATCTGAGTACGGGAACAAATCCCTACCCGAGTTTTGCGCCCGGATTTTTACCGTATCCAGGGTCAATTTTTACCGAACGGCCAGAATTCGGCGACCCCATGTTTGTTTCTGCCGCCGACGGACCGGAACTGAAGCTAATCAGCTAGCAGCTCACCGGGCACAAAAATTACTCCAGGTGGTCGCGGGAATTCCGACGCGCGCTGGTAACGAAGGACAAAGATGAGTTCCTGGATGGAACCATCGTCGTTCCCTCGGATGAGCGTCTAGCCTGACACTGGAGGAAATGCAACCAACTCATCCGAACCTGGATCGGAAATTGCATTTCTCCAGAAGTCGCGGTTGGGCTCCCATCCACAGAAGACACTCAAAAGATGTGGGAAAATATTCGAGAAATGTACGGTAAACTCGACCGTGCAAGAATTTTTTCGCTTATGCAGGAATTAAGCAATCTCAAACAAGGGAATATGACGATCACGGCTTGCTTCAACAAGCTATCGTCTTTATGGAACGAGCTCGAAGCAGTCGAAGAAAAACTCGAGGGACCAGATTCAACACTCCAACAGTATCGATCTATCAAAGAAAGGGAGAAGGCTACACGTTTTTTGCTGATTTTGAACGAAACTTACATTACCTTTTGTTCACAGATTCTAGCCATGGATCCAGTTCCCCCGATCGGACGAATTTACCAATTGGCTGTGCAGGAGGAGAGCCAGCGACTTGCGTTGCTGGAACACGTGAGGAACAGCGACAGCATCGCACTCGCGGCTCGCGGTGAACGGCGAGATGGTTCTGTGAAAACCCTAAATCGAGAGAAGGAGAGAAGAGGCGCCGTAGGGTTTGGGGGAGACACTCGCCCCTTTAAAAGGGATGGAATTAATGGCCAAGATCTAATGCGATGATCTGACGGTCCAGATCGCGGGCATGGATCAGACGGATCAGATCGGTGGCGTGGATTGGACGGTCTTCATGGATCCGAAAGCGCGGATGGATCGGACGGTGGATATGATTCCGCGAGTAAAGGGATGGAGGGCCAGATCTATGCCACGTCAGCAAAAAAATTTCAGGCCCAATTTTAAAGGAAAAGGTAAAATGTTTTGTGATTACTGCAAACGTTCTAACCACATGATTGACAACTGTTGGAAGTTACATGGAAAGCCCGGGGAAAAGGAGAAAAAAATAGCAGCTGCCTATCAAATGACTAGACCTACATGCCAAAATGCTGACCAACCTATCTCTTATGGCCAATATCAACAGCTGTTGCAGGCTATGCAAAAATTGGACACCTCCAATAAAGGGGGCAGTTTCTTAGGTATTACACATTGCCTAATTAATTCCATTTCAAGGAAGGCATGGATTATTGATTCAGGGGCAAGCGATCAAATTGTTTGTGATAAAGGATTTTTTACAAGTATAAATGAAGGATCAAATTTTCCTGTTTCCGTACAATTACCCAATGGGAATATCACACATGTGAATGTGACAGGAACTGTGAACCTTAGTCCTCAAATTATCCTTGAAAATGTCCTTTATGTCCCAGAATTCCAGTTTAATCTTATTTCAGTATCGAGAGTATGCAAGGAAAACTCATGCCGGGTATTCTTCGATGCTGACACATGCTTCTTTCAGGCCCTTTCGACTGGCAGACTGATGGGCTTGGGTAATCTTTCTGAAGGCCTTTTTTTTTGGACAAGCTTTCCAAGTAATTTTGATTTTTCTAGCACTCATTTCAATAAACTTTCATTGTGTAATTTGACTACCAATGAAGAGAATTTCATTATGCACTTAAGAATGGGTCATAGTGCTTCTTTTCCTTATTCTCAATGCTCCATATGCCCTCTCGCAAAGCAGTCACGTACACCATTTCCATCTGGAAGCACTCGTGCTAGTGAAATTTTCTCATTGATTCATGTGGATGTTTGGGGGCCTTATCATGCAGCCAATCATGATGGGTCTCGTTATTTTCTCACCATAGTAGATGATTATTCCCGTGCAACATGGATTTTCTTAATGCAATCTAAAAGTCAAGCTTATTCTCATTTAAGGACATTCATTGTTCTTTCGAAAAATCAATTCGGAAAGTCAATTAAAAAGATCCGTACTGATAACGGAAGGGAATTCTTCAACCATGATTGCACTTCATTATTCTCATCTCATGGAATTCAACATGAAAGCTCTTGTGTATACACACCACAACAGAATGGGGTGGTTGAGCACAAACATTGACATCTTCTGGAAGTTGCTCGAGCCCTGAAATTTCAAGCAGCAATTCCAGATGAATATTGGGGAAATTGCGTTATTACAGCTACATATCTTATCAACCGAATGCCTACTCGAGTCCTCAATGGACAAACGCCTTTTGAGCTGTTATTTGGGAAATTACCAGAACGGACACATCTCAAAGTCTTTGGATGCTTATGTTATGCAGCTGTAATGGGCCCTCGAAACAAGATGGATCCTCGTGCTCGACGTTGCGTATTCATGGGATACCCTAATCTGTAGAAGGGATATCGGGTTCTTGATCTGTCTACAAATGAATTCTTTGTCAGTAGAGATGTTATCTTTCATGAAAATGTCTTTCCATTTAATGACAAAGTATCCTCACATGGAGAATCAGGTACAATCCATACTTCACGTCCTCATTTACTTGATGAGACAAGATTTTCTGATCCTGATTACATACCATTAGCAATATCAGCTAATGAACCCTCTGTGACAATGAATACTCCGGTAGCAGCACCTACTTCTGATGAAAATCAGGTTCCAGAGAATGTTTCAGGAAATTCAATGGAAGATTTCTCTACTGATGAAGAATTTCGAGATACTATGCCTACTCTTCCAGAGAAACAACCTCTTCACCCTCAAGGGTGGATCCTCCAAGACGTTCTGGTCGAGCTGTGCGACCTCCTACCTGGACAAAGGATTATGTCTGCGCCTCTCTCAACAAACCAGGTATCAAATATCCCACTTCATCCTATGTTTCCTTTCATAATTTATCATCGGAACATAGATGTTGTGTTAGTCAATTATCAGAGGATAGGGAGCCTACTAGTTATAATGAGGCATCTGCTGATCCACAATGGCAGAAAGCCATGGAAGCAGAATTACAGGCTTTAATTGATAACAAGACATGGGATCTCGTCTCATTACCATCAAATCGTAAATCCATTGGCTGCAAATGGGTATACAAGATTAAATATCGAGCTGATGGCTCCATTGAAAGATTCAAGGCACGTTTGGTTGCCAAAGGATTCACTCAGCGAGAAGGATTCGATTATCATGAGACATTCTCACCTGTAGCTAAAGATGTTACAGTGCGTTCATTCTTGTCAGTTGCTGCTATTCATGACTGGTCTCTACACCAAATGGACATCCATAACGCCTTCCTTCACGGTGATTTAGATTAGGAGATATATATGGACGTTCCTCAAGGCTTACGGAGACAGGGGGAGAATACAGTGTGTCGTCTCCGTAAATCCCTTTATGGATTGAAGCAAGCTTCCAGACAGTGGTACTCTAAATTTGCAGGCGCCCTTACAACAGTAGGTTTCAAACAGTCCAAACATGATTATGCCTTATTCTCCCGGACTAAAGGTATGTCATCTATTTATTTGATGATATTCTCATTATGGGAAATGATAAAATTGCCATAGAAGATTTTAAGAATTTTCTGCATGCAACCTTTCACATAAAAGACTTAGGAGCACCTAAGTATTTCCTTGGTATCGAAATTGCCCGATCTGTACAAGGCATTTCCCTCAGTCAGCGGAAATTCATAATGGAGATTATTTCAGAAGCAGGTATTTCAGGGTGCAAGCCAGCAGTTATTCCCATTGAGCAGAATACTAAGTTGACTACTGCAGAATATGACAAAGGCATTTCTCAGGATGATGATCTCACATTGGAAGATCCTTCAATCTATCAAAGGCTTGTCGGAAAACTCATATATCTGACAATGACCAGGCCTGATATCTCTTATGCAGTGCAGACACTTAGCCAGTTCATGCACAGTCCGAAACAGTCACATATGAACGCAGCCCTTAAAGTTGTCAAGTACCTAAAGAAGTGTCCGGGACTTGGAATTCTCTTATCCAGAAGATGCAACATGGAAATGACAGCATATTGTGATGCAGACTATGCGACTTGTCCCATGAGTCGAATATCTATCTCTGGATATTGCATTAAATTGGGTGATTCCTTACTCTCCTGGAAGACTAAGAAGCAAGCCACTGTATCTCTGTCTTCAGCTGAAGCAGAATATCGTGCTATGGCTAAAACTACCTATCAGATAGTGTGGCTACGAGGTCTTCTTAAGGACCTTGGAATACAGGCACAAGGGGCAACAAAGCTATTCTGTGACAATGATGCAGCTCTAAAACTAGCAGCAAATCCTATAGTGCACGAGAGAACCAAGCATATAGAGGTGGATTGTCACTTTACACGAGACAAAATTTCAGAAGGAGTCATCAAAACAAGAGGGATTGGGACAACAGAACAACCTGCAGACATCTTCACCAAACCTCTGTGTCAAAGACAGCACACATATCTTTTGAACAAGCTAGGTGTCTTAGACATATACAAGCCACCAGCTTGAGGGGGAGTGTTGAAAGATATGCGGCTTTGACAGAGGATGGATTGAGATCCGATTACGATCCGATTACGATTTGTACAAATCAATTTAAGATTAGATCTAGATTAGATTGATTGATTTAGATTGATTCATAGGATCATTAATTTCCTTTCAGTCTTACATCTTGTATTATATCTACTAAGGCTGTACATCAGATTCATTATTGAAGACAATACAATACACAAAATCTCTCTCTACGTCTTCGATCATTTCCCTTTCATCTGTTCTTCAATTCCTTTCATTTTCGAAATAATTTTTTGTGAAGGCGAAAGAGTCTCTGATGCCAATTAGCATGCTTCCATCTTAATCTCCAGTGGCCACCTTTCCAATATGGAAGGGATAGGTGGGGGTTCGAATCCCCACATTCTCAAGAAGAGTTGGGGTAGGGACGATTTAGTTTCAAAAGTGGGTTTTGACTTCCACGCCCTGCAAAAAGGTAAGACAAAAGTCTGAGAGTGAAAGTTAAAATAGGAGTAAAGTAGGACCGACAAAAAAGAGAGAAGAATAAGCATTATCCATGTTACATCTAATTAGCTATGGAAGGAAAGATTAATAAATATTATACTCTTATGATAGAAAGTTACCTGCTGTCTGCTGAAGATTGCAATTTTGAGTGCCAACTTGGTCCTCTTTGCCTTCTCTCGGTGCCCGTCATCCCTAGGCTTAATCGACGGGACGACATCCTTGCCTTTCCCTCCTTGCCGGAGTTGCAGCAGCGACATCCCCTGGTGTAGGATCGCCAAAGCATCATTGCTAATTCTTGCTCTACGCGTCGCGGTGCCGTCATCACACTTGGCCTTCGCACCTAGGCTGCAATCGGGGATTCTCCTTTGAAGTTTGAAAGACACCTGTCGACTCCTTCCGTAGCACCACGGCAAGTTCCCGTGCCCGTCATCTAGCCGTGACGCCCACTAGTTCTCTCGATGAAGCTTTGGTACCTCACCCTACGCACCCAATAGTGTCGTTGATCATTGTTGATCATTGCCGATCATCACCCTCGTCGGCACTAACCAATCGCTGGCCCTCTCTGTATCACACTAAACGCCAGCACTCGGTAAGTCGAGATAAGTGTAATCTTGTAGTTTAGTTTTGACAATATAGTTTGTTTCGATGCATGTTATTTAGTCAAAAGACTCAGGTTTTCATGATCCGATTATTTTCCTGCATTAACTGAGGCATATTGGGCCTCTGAACCTTTAGACACTAAGGTCGGATCCTAATATCATCTTGCTTGACTTGTTATGATTGAGTATGTAATTAATTCGTACGTCATCATTGCATGTTACCGTCTCATGCATTTTTAGAGTTTAGGGAATATTCAAGCAATGCATGTCATCTTGAAATTTATATATTCTTAGGTTTTTAATAATCATATCATATAAAAAAATTAACTATTAATGGCATTACATGCATCTCGGCATTGTACATAGTTCAATATCAATAAATAGTTCATAAGATCACATTATAATCCTAGGATTTAAATTTGCTGTTTTCATAAAATAAAATAAAAAATAGCACTTCATATTGATTTGTCTCACAGGATTAGTTCATGGTTAGTCCCAGAATAGAAAATGCTCGTAAAATAGGAAACACATGCACATTTAATAGACTTTAGGGCATTTGTCTTTTTGTCAAGGGAAAGAACAAAAATACATTTGAAAGTCTCGTGTAGATTGCATAGTCAACATTCCATAACATGTCATTTAAAATTCATCATGCATAACATTCATTCATTTTGTCTGTCTATCTTCCTAACTAATACTTTGAAGAAAATGTAGTGATGATGGATAGTAATATGCTTCGCTTTGCCTTAGTGAATCCAGGTTCCTTAAATTTTATGCAATCTATTTACTACTTAGATTTTTATGAAGGTGAAAAGAGTCTCCATAGTCCAAACAAGACAGGTTGGAATTTGGATTCTACTCAAATGAAGTATTATCAATAGAGAAAAAAAGGGAAAGAAGTAAAATAGCCATTCAAAACAATATCAATAATACATAATTTCTTGAAAAAAAAAATTAATGTACAACTTTTTTTTCATACGCCAGCTAGCATGCTTCCATCATTGTTTTAATCCGATGTCAATTAACTTCATAACAAAATAATGATTCAAAATTTTCATGTTGGAAACTATAAAAAATGTCGAAGAGGTGATATTTATATTATGAAGTATGAAAATTCATTTAATATAACTCGTAAGCATACAATCTTTCTTGAGTTTTGTTCTCTAGATGGATTAGTTTTTAAAATTCACATTAGTTAATCCTTTTTTAAACATTTATTAATTATCGTAAGAAATAATCGACAATTTAAGCAACATAAGGTCTGAAATAAAATTAGAAGGTGCGAAGCGCAAATCTTGGGAATTGTTATTTTACTGATATCCGCAGTTTAATATTCATTTTGCCCTTAGTTAAGAGAATTGTTTTTTAAAATCAGAAGGAAGAAATTAGACGTTGCGTGATACAATCCCCTTGAAAGCCAGCTTCAAATCTCTCTCTCTCTCTCTGCTGTCTGTCCACCCAGAGAGAGAGAGAGGAGAGAGAATCACCTCTCTTCTGGAAACACTTGTAGAAGAAGGGACCAACTCAGTTTTTTTTTTTTTTTTTAAACCTTACTACCGAAGGGAAGATCGGCCCCGTTTTCTTCATGAAACGCCTTATTATTCCGAAAACCCACCACCCTCTCCCTTCGCCGAAGAGCTTCAAAACCCTCTCCTCCTTCCCTTTCCATCGTCTCTTCACTCCCCACCAACAACCACCACCACGGGCCAGCCCGTCGTTCCCCGATGGCCTCCTCCTCCTCCTCCGCAGCCGCCCACCGCCGCTCCAAGGTGGTCGTCATCATAGGCGCCACCGGGGGCGGCAAGTCCCGCCTCTCCATCGACCTCGCCTCCCACTTCCCTTCCGAGATCATCAACTCTGACAAGATGCAAGTCTACCGGGGCCTAGACATCACCACCAACAAGATCCCCCTGGCCGACCGCCGCGGCGTCCCCCACCGCCTCCTCGGCTCCCTCGACCCGGACCACGGCGAGATGACCCCGTCGCAGTTCCGCTCCTTCGGCGACGACGCCATTTCCGACGTCGCCTCCAGCGGGAATCTCCCCATCCTCGCCGGCGGTTCCACCTCCTCCATCCTCGCTCTCCTGGCGGAGCGGTTTGACCCGCAGGCGAGACCCGACTTGAGGTACGACTGTTGCTTTCTGTGCGTCGACGTGCTGCTGCCCGTGCTGAAGAAGGACCTGCCGAAGCGCGTGGACAGAATGCTCCGCATGGGCGCGTTCGATGAGCTCGCCGGATACTACGACCTGCGACGGACCGACCCGGGGGCTTGGGCCGTGCTGAGGAAGGCCATAGGTGTGCTCGAGTTCGATCGATATTTCGAGAAGTACCCGCCGCCGAGGGGGGTCCGCCCGGGGGACGCGTGGGGGCAGGAGGATGCGAGGGAGCGGCAGAACGATCCGGTGCGGGAGGCTGCATACCAGGAGGCGCTAAGGGAGATAAAGAAGAACGCGGGCCAGCTGATGATACGGCAGGTTAAGAAGATCCGGCAGCTGAGCGAAAGCGGGTGGGAGCTGCATAGGCTGGACGCGACGGAGGCGGTCCGGCTGGCGACGGCTCCCGAGGAGGAGGACGTTTGGAAGAGTCAGGTGTTGGAGCCGAGCGTGGAGATTGTGAAGCAGTTCTTGCAAGAGAAGTAAGTGGCGTGTTCTCGTTCTTGATTTTTCTCTCTATCGTATGTTTACGTGTTTTGGGTCTGGAGGAGGGGGAGGGAGGTCAAAAACACTGAATGACTGTCAGTATCACTCGGGTGTGACGTGGAGCCCTTTTTGGGGGCATTGTACTTAAATAATGCTAGATATCCCTCGACCTGCTGCTTTTTTTCTTTTTTTTCTTTTCGTATATTTCGGCTGGCAAAGGGAAGGAAATTTTAAAGCCGAGCGGGGGCTGGGGGGCCACCACCGTCACCTGTTACCGTCTTGCCTATGGACCCTTCGATGGGACTTGGTGTAAGCTGTAGCTATTGCCCCTCACCTCAACCCCCTCTTCAAGTTTCGGGCGCTCATGCATGCGAAGAAGAAGAGGAAAGATGACGATGATGAGGAATAAAGAAACATGATTCGTTTTTAAAAAAGAAATTTTGGTTCGGAGGAGGAAGGGTGGGTTTTGCTTTTGTTAATATTATTTGGACATGACAGTGCCGACACCTGCTCGCCGCCGCCTCTTGTTCATGACCCACCTCCTAATCAAGACTTTATTGTGAGCCACATGGGGTTCGAGCAACCGAGAGGCGAGTGTCCGAAACGAACCCACGAATCTTGTCTCGTACGTGGAAATTTTCAAAATTCATTACATGCGATCCGAAGTCCCGTGACAAGAAGAAGGCGAAATAACTCTCCTCGAATTTTATACCATTTCCGGACTTTTCGGCAATGCCCCGAATAGGAGAAAAAAAGGAGGAGAAGAAGAGACCCGCTGCCCGACTCCACATGCCAGAAACCACACCCAAAATTGGCCGACGCGACCCGTGTCGAACCCAAATCGATCGAGCCAGCCCCCTCCGGACAGAGAGAGAGAAACCGGTGTTTTTGACCGCTTTAGAAATACGCAACAAACAGGAGAGAGAAAAATCAAGAACTAAGTGAAAGCAAACTTTCGAAGTCAAACCTACTAATCTTGGTGTTCGACTATCCTCTTTAGTATTTTTATTAGTGGAAGAACGGAAAAAGGCCAAAAACAAAAAAACAAAAAAAAGAAGAGAGAGAGAGAGAGAGAGAGAGATAGACGTGGGTGTGAAGAGAGGGATTAGCCCTTATTTTACAGTATGGAAATAGAGGGGCGGCGGGGCAGAGGGGAGGGATTAGTGATAAGATTCACGGTTGGGTTTTTGACATTTTCCGTTTTGTTCCCCCACTTGGTTCGTCTAGTTACATGGGAGGATAACATCGAAAGTTGGTTTCCGCCTATGTTTGACAAGTTCTTGCGGGGCGTGGTGGGGTTCGACAGATGGATTTTTTTAATTATACACATCTTTCGCCAAGGGAAAGGGATAATTACACGAGTTCAAACTCAAGTTCGACTTGTTGCTTATTTAGAAATAACTTCAACATCAGTTGATTTTTTTTTTCATTTTTATTTTCAATGGAATAAATGAGAATGCAATTAAATTTGTGCTTATTCCAAATCCTCATTTAAATAGACTAATAAGGGTTTCATGTGAAAGTTTATAGGAGTGGAATCGTCCATTTTACCATCAATGTTATCACTTTTCCATTGGGTCTATTTGCATCACATATTTTTTTTGCCGTACCTCATATTTTTGTTTGCCCCTCTCATTGATTTGGTACTCATTCGTCCATGGTTATGTCTTTTGAATGTGCCACTAACGCGAGGTGGAAAGGAGATGGCAAACATAATAAATTACTTTTGGGAATGAGCCAATCCGGATTCATTTAGCATATTGGCTCATGCATAAAATCGAGAATCACCACAAATTTATCTCCGATTTTCAACACGGGATATTTCACCTTCCAACATGATACTCAATTGAATATCTTGTCAAACGCTACCGAAACTAGAGCTCATATGCAGCACATTTGCCTTTGTTTTGGAAATAGAAACGAAAAAAATTAGCTTTATGTATAGTCTATCGCTAAAATACTCGTTAGTCAAATGCCGAGCGAGATACAAGATATAAGATTCTATTATAGCTCCAATGTCCCCTCTCTTAATCAATTCCTAATTATATTGCGTATGTCTCCGAACACAATTCAAGCACAGAATTAGTGGCCACTCGACGTGGCTTTATCACATGATTAGACATCTTAATCATACGCCAGAAGAGAACATTTGAGATTGTCTGCATGTTAACACTGAGTTTTATGGGGAAGAGTTTTGTGTAATCTCGAAAGACGCAATTTTAATCTGGTCATTAATCCAAAAATTAGTTGGCCGAGGATGCGTCAACCCTGCCATTCCTGCCTTTGTTTTATACGCACCTTAATTTAAGTGATCGAGGAGGTGTTAAAGAGAGAATCACGGTTGCGCCACCTTTCCGAAAATGTGCAAGTTGCCGTACTCTCCCGCGGGCCATCCTCCACGGATTGGACATTTGTAAGTAGTCACGCTAGCGACCGCGTTCTATGTTTATGGGGATGATTAAGCCTTTTTGATTAATAAGCGCTCTTTTCTTCTTCACTTATGGGGGAACAAGACACGAGTGGATGCGATGCTTGTCCTTTTGTACTCTGTGTTGGTAGTTTATTCGTAAAACAAATTAAGAGATGGATTATCCCACATTGAAAAGATATGAGTTTGTACATGGACGGGATTTACACTAATCAATGTTTATTATTTTTTATTTATTAAAATTTGGATTTATTATTTTATAAAAATTAACTATAACGTTTCGTTGAAACAGTGTGACTACTAACAAAAAAGTTACAATTATTTTTATTTATTAATTATTTTATTAGAAAATTTTCCTATATTTTCAACGTAACTTTGAAGACGTCATTTTGCAATATTTTTAAAAAGATTACATTTGTTCATTAAGATTGAGATAAGTACGTTAGTTTTGGAATAAATGTAAATCAAGTCTTTTTGAATTTTCTTTTCTATTCCAATTGTTTCCCCTAAGAGACTTCGTAGAAATACTATAATTGTTATCTAGTATTTTCAATTGAGACTTTGTTGTGTTCTAGAGCAAATTTGCTGTTGACAATTAGTAACGTTGTAAGGCAAATAATTTTTTAAAAAAAGTGATATCACACCTCAAATTTTATTTCATTGTTCAACCTTATTCGTTTGTCATATTTACCAAGCACCTTGTGTGTTCAGTGCATTTGTGCCTCATGGGGGTGGTTTTTATTTGGAAGAGACTTTAAGCTTTTTCCCTATATTTGACAAGATTTTGCGCGGTTATTATACATGACCCACCTCCGCCGTTATCGATTAGGTGATTAAGCTTTGAAAAATCACTGAGTATTTAAATTGGTGGCGATAGATGGAAAACTATGAATAGTGTATGTAACTTGCTCGTTCCTTCTCTTGTTGCACGAGCGGGTAGATGCTTTTATGGAGGTGGTGCAAAAAGAACGTCAAACCTTCAAGAGTATTCAGAGTCCTTGTCCGACGAAGGACGCGAAGACAAGTAACATAAGAATATTAAAATGGGGGAGAGCCCACCTACCAAGTTTACCTTCTTTTAGAGCAATGAAAATGGTGTTATGGAGATGAGAATGTTCTCGTCCGATCCCCACTGTCCATCATATCGATTCCCCTTTTCTCTTTAGGAGAAGGGCGGGACGATTTAGAGTTTTGATCGAGGGAGCTCCAAACGTAGCATGCAAGCAAGTGACTTTGACCATTAGGAGCCATCAATTCACGCGATAAATCTGGCCAAAAAGTCTACTTACTCCTCTACCGATCTCAGCTTTCGAAGGATAGGGTTTGATCCTATAAGTTCCCAATTATCAAGAAAAATGATTATCGGTGGCTACCGACTAAGC
Organism: Eucalyptus grandis x Eucalyptus urophylla; assembly: GCA_028830015.1. Classification (NCBI taxonomy): domain Eukaryota; kingdom Viridiplantae; phylum Streptophyta; class Magnoliopsida; order Myrtales; family Myrtaceae; genus Eucalyptus; species Eucalyptus grandis x Eucalyptus urophylla. The sequence continues at coordinate 40,425,204 of CM054189.1, forward strand.
CATGTGGCGTAAAAGGTGAGGCTCGGAAGGGATGGAGATGGGGACAGTGGGGGTGTTCAAACTTGTTGACCTAAGAAAGTAGGATGCCTTTTTACTAATCATCACTTAGTTTCGGTCGCCAGTTTCTAGAACCAACCCATACCCAGTTTGTGGGGGCGTACGTAATAAATTTTTTAGAAGGGAAATCAATTTATAGTCTTAAATGAGTTTTTAAGAAAAGAAACAGATTTGATAACGGTTTAAAATTTTTATTTTTAAAATAGAGTTCATTTAATAATAAAATAAAATTTCTTTTTTTAGGGATGACAATAACCGGTGTCCAGCGGCTGACGACCGGCGACGGGCGAGTCCAATGGCTCAGTGTTTGATGGCAAGCAATTGACGACTAGCGACGGGTGGCTGTAGTTTGACGTTTGATGGCTGGTGGCCTGAGTCCGGCGTTTGGCGTCCATCGGCAAGTGGGCGGCCGGCATTTGATGTCCAATGAGTGGCAGCGGGTGGTCAACGATGGGTGTTCAGCATCTCATGGGCCATGAGTGGGCAACAGGCGATGGTGAGAGTAGATGATAAGAAGAGTTCAAATTTTTTACTTTTATTCTAGAAATAGAAAAATTAAAAATTTTAGTTTCTAATTTCAGCTCCAGATTTATTTCTGAAATAGAAAAAAAATAGAAAAATGAAATTGTATTACCAAATGGATTTCCATTCCAAATCAGTTTCAGGGAATAGAAAAACAGAAAAAATAGGGAAACATAAATTTTGTCATGCGTGCCCTAAATGCCTATAGAAAAGAAAAAGAAAGAATCTCACTTCTTCAATTGGAAATTAAATAATTTGAAAATCATTTTTGAAAAATTAATTGCTTATATCATTTATAAAAATAGATGAACGATAAAAAGATTCATTGTACATGAAAATATTTAAGATAATGAATTTTTGTTATTGATTAATTATTTTAGATAGTATAAATGATCATTTTTAGGAAAATATTTTTCTCATCGTCCATTTCTAGCGAAACAAACGGAGCCTAAAATTTATGATGATATACAATTTTGTCCAATATCAAGACTCAAAATGTGATTATCAATCAATTGACTTAATAATTTCTAATACTCTACCAAGTTCATTCAAAGAAATTAATGTCGAGCACCTTGATTTCAACGCGTTATGACTTTTGATTTGGGAAGAGTTAGGGAGCTCGTACGCATACTTTAATATGTTCATTCACAGCTCAATACTATGGTTCCGTCTTGAAGACGCAGAAAGCCACGTTTTTGTTTTTTAGTCGGAAGAGGCCGATAGCCAGTTTAAATTCTAAAAAAAAATTCTCACTTTCTTTGGTTTTTGGAATTCGACTGCCCAGCCACACGTCCGTAGCCCATTTTCATGTTAAGTTACTAATTTACGGCTTCATTATATTTACGATATAAATAAATTATATTTCTAATTTAGTTTTTTTTTTAATATTTCAACTTTTGTATATATTTTTAGGCAAGTCCGAGCCTTTTGAACTCCTCAATCCCGAGCCTAGGAACTGATCAAGCCCAAACCTAACGGTCAGACAAGCTCGAAAGTTCAAATCTAGTGTAAAAAATCCGACTGGATTCATTTGGACTCATTAGGATCCTAGGTCTTTCTACGTACTCCTAATTAAAAGTAAAAGTTAGAACTAGCAAGGATTATTGCACATGGGTGACGGTCCTGGCATGTATGGATGTACTTTTGATGTCTTGACAAATCTTAATGGCTGATAAAAACTGCACTAAAAAAATGAACGGGTGAGATTTATTGAGGCACCAAGAAGATCCACGTCCCTTGCCTGTATAGCCGACCTGACCGAGAAAGCTCGAAATCTAGATCTCCGGAAGAAAAATGAAGAATTGGTTGAAAAGGGTAGAACCAAAGAACCATCCAATGATGCATGTGGGAATGAGAACAACTAAAAAATAGGGCTTCACATTTATAAAAGCTACAAATCGGGGAATGGATGTTTTATTACATAACAAAATTCTCTTCTTTTTTTTTTCCCCAAAGATCATATTCCGTTTCTTTTATGAGCCAAACTTTGACCGAACATAAGTTTTCTGTCCCATATATGATTGATTGATTTTTATGTCCATAAAAATATTAAAATATTCCCAAGATCTTTCCAAAAATGCAGTATGATCTTTGCAAGAAAATGTTAGGATCATGGATTTTTTTAAACGAGCCTGTCTGCCCTGGCTGTGAAAGACTTGTTTACCTACTTATTACAGAACGATTTTTTCTTTTCTTTTTTGGCCCCTTAAAGAGACGTGAAGGATTGTACTACTCATTTACGCAAATGTTCTCTCAAAATTTACTGTGTCAAGCGTTAAGGCCTTTGCTTGATCAAACGCCATTCTCACCTCCTATCCCCTTATCGTATCCTGTCGACTTTTTGTTTCCATACATGTATCTCGATCGTAGAAAGAGGAGAGAAGAAAGGAAGGAGAAAGGAGGAAGAAAAAGGCTTGTCAGCGTGAGGGTAATAAAGCAGGAAAATTTTCAATGATGTTGATGGTCACCATCCCCACGGATAGAGCTGAAAAGATCGCGACAGGGACCACGACAAATTTGGACTTTAACGTTGAATTTCTTGCCGTGTTCTCGAACCTTCCAAATGATAGTCCCTTTAATATTCCGAATGCCCGTTTGACGAAAATCCATGTGACGGCGGGATCTCTAGATTTGATCGTGTGTGGGGCTTCCAGTCTAATTTCTTTTTTTTGGTAAAAAAAAGCCCTTATTAATACGTCAATTCAACCATCGGAGTTTATCTCAATAGCGATTTGAAGAGAGATGTGAGGAGTTTGAATCCCTACTTTTTCAGAAATTGGAATAGGGATAATTTATATTTACGTGTGAGTTTCAATTTCAACGTTTTGTAAGGTGGCCAGGCAAAAGTCAGAGTCACCTAGAATAGGAATATATTAAGACCGCCAAAAAAAAGTGTCAATTCAAGCACGCCGTACCAACAATAGCATGTTTCTCCAGTGAAAAGAAGTTGCCCTTTTTCCTATCTACTTGGGATGACGTCAGGGTTTTTTTTTTTTTTTTTTGTTAATATCATCAAAAACCCTAAATTGATATATTTGTAATAAATTTATCTCAAATTATTTTTTTATCACAAAAAATCCCCAAACTGATACATTTTTAACAAATATACCATAAACTGGTACACTTGTGACAAATTTACCCGCTATTAGTTTTTATTAAATTTTAACGTCAAATTACTAAGTTGAATGACACGTGACAATTGACTCGAATACCGGTTTGGGAATTTACTTTTTGTTTGTTACAGTTGTACTGGTTTTGTGATTTTACGTAGTATTAATCAAATTTAATGAAGTATATTTTTATTACAAATGTATAAATTTGGAGTTTTTGATAACCAAAAAATTAATTTGGGGATAAATTTGTCACAAATGTACTAGTTTGGGGTTTTTTATTTGTTCTAAATTTGTTATAAGTTTACCAGTTTGAGACTTTTCATAATAAAAAAATTAGTTTAAGATAAATTTGTCATAAGTATACTAGTTTGGAGTTTTTCGTGGTCAAAAAATTAGTTTTGAGTAAATTTTTCACAAGTATGCTAATTTGAAGTTTTTCGTGGTATAAACCCTTTTTTTTTGGGTCTAGAAATACAAAGTTTTATATCTTTGAACTCAAGAAACAAAGCCCGAGCAGTAAATATGGACCAATGTCTATACTATCCTATGTTCTTTGTTCCTCACTTTTTCCTACTACATTTTGAGGTTTTGCTGAGGTAATTTAGGTTATATAGGTCTCTCAAATCTCGATTGAAAACTAGTGGATACAAGTTATTGGCTAAATCCAAAGCTAAGCCCAGTCCATCTTCATTTTCTTTCTCTATATGACTCACGCTTGCAATAGGAGGGGAAGACAGAACAAAGACAAAAGGAGAGAGAGGAAAGCTCATGGAAGAGAAAGGAAAAAAGGGGAATATTTAGGCATGCTCATGATCCGGACGACTCATCAAGCCGAATCAACACCGTTTTGCAACGTTGGTAAGTGAATGAAGCCTCCAAACGTTTGTTCAAAGGAATTGTTAAAATTAGGGCTTGAAATTCGAGTTTAGGTAAATTCTAACTTGCTACGTTTGATTGGGCAGTTTTCAGGCGGTATATGTGTAAAAATGATAGTTTAGGATGTTGTGAAGTTATAACATTTTGCGGATATGAATTTGAACTTAGAGTTTGCCTAGAATGAAATTTTCAAGTCGTCACGCATGCTGATCAAGTTCCGAACAATAACATTTGAGCTGAATTTTTACTGTTTTTGATGAGATTTTGGGATGACTAAGTTGGGGTTCTTGTAATATATAAAAGAGGCTTTCTTTGTTTTGTCCACCCCTCCTGCTGCAACGTGAGTCATATAGAGAAAGAAAATGAAGATGGGCTCGGTTGGCCTTGGGTTTAACCAATAATATATTGGGTTGGATTTATGGCCCATATATTACATTTGCAGAAGCCCCCAACAACGACCAAGAAAAGATATGGGTCTAGCGTGAGGGTGTCAACCCCGTATTAAATTTTCACCCCCAAATGAAGATGGGCTCGGTTGGCCTTGGGTTTAACCAATAATATATTGGGTTGGATTTATGGCCCATATATTACATTCGCAGAAGCCCCCAACAACGACCAAGAAAAGATATGGGCCTGGCGTGAGGGTGTCAACCCCGTATTAAATTTTCACCCCCACATCACGATCAAGACGGCGTGAGGGTGTCAACCCCGTATTAAATTTTCACCCCCAAATGAAGATCGGCTTGGTTGGCCTTGGGTTTAACCAATAATATATTGGGTTGGATTTATGGCCCATATATTACATCCGCAGAAGCCCCCAACAACGACCAAGAAAAGATATCGGCCTAGCATGAGGGTGTCAACCCTGTATTAAATTTTCACCCCCACATCACGATCAAGACGGCGTGAGGGTGTCAACCCCGTATTAAATTTTCACCCCCAAATGAAGATCGGCTCGGTTGACCTTGGGTTTAACCAATAATATATTGGGTTGGATTTATGGCCCATATATTACATTCACAGAAGTCCCCAACAACGACCAAGAAAAGATATCGGCCTAGCGTGAGGGTGTCAACCCCGTATTAAATTTTCACCCTCACATCACGATCAAGACGGCGGACTTGCTCAAGCTCGGCTCGCTGTTCTGTAATGGCAAAGGTTGGAAAGAAGAAGAAATGAGCTTTTTAATGGCTTCTGGTTTGGTGCACATGTTTAGATGAGATCTCGTGGTGGTCGATGTGGGGGGCTTGATGGAATTAGCATGTGATAAGGTTCTCGAAAAGAATTCCGGGAAAATATAATTTACGCGTCTCTACTACGGACGCATGTTTAAATATCAGGTTTTATTTTCTAACAGCAGGCCCTTAAGCCTTTACCCAGCATTGCATTAGCATAAGGTAAGATGATCATCTTGTCGTCCATCCAGCCGAAAATCGTATGCTGTTGTCAGCATAACTTCTGAATTCATCTTGTTTTGGCACTTTCTAAACTATCTCGGACTTCTAAGCGGCATGTGAAAAATAGGTAGAATTTGCATAGTAGCAAAAATATAATGAGCCAAAAGAATTTGCATAATTGCATCGTATTCTTTGCAACCATATGGTGATGGTGTGGTTTTATCCATGGGGCTCAAAGCTGCATCCATCTGGTTGTTCAATCTGCTCTTCAATATATGAGGAAAGCCACAGGAGAATCGCCACCTTCTCCTGATGCTATATGAGGAAAGCCACATCTGGGGGAGATGTTTCCGGCTCGGACAATACCGCCACCAGCGGTTTTCGCTTTCCCCCATGTTACGTAAACCAAGCCTATAGATCGCCGACGCGTGGCATACGAATCTGTATGGGCAATTTTGGGTGGGAGAGTCGGGCAGCGGGTCTCTTCTTCTTTTTTTGTTTTTTTATTTTGACAACATGCATAGGACGTTAAAGACAATATAAGATATGAAGGAAAGAACTGGAAAATAGCCATTTTCTTTCTTTTTGTTCCTTGTCTAATTTTTGTGATTTGCACATTGTTCCCTTCTTCCTAGGTGCATTGTTCTTTGACAATTTACGTTGCATATATGGATGTTATGTAAAGTTTTAGGGCATGCAACAGTAATGAAAAGAGAGAAAAAGATTGAAAGGAGTGGAAAAAATGCGAAGAAAAGTGAAAGTGACAAAGATGACAAAATAGAAGGTTAATATAGATTTTATATATATAGTGAAAAAATGTTGAACCCTGACACCATTATTTGGATTGATAAATCCCTAATTTGAAACCCTAAACTTGTGGTTTCCTTTCTTGCACGACAAATGAGATTGGGAGGGCATCGCACACCACTCAGCTTATGAATGTCATTTTATATATCTCCTATTATAAGAAAAGAAAAGAAGGGGAAAGAACAAGAACAAAAATACATTAGAAAGTCTCATGTAGATTGCATAGTTAACATTCCATAACATATCATTTAAGATTCATAATATTCATTCATTTTGTTTGCATATCTTCCTAAATAATAGTTTGAAGAAAACCTAGTGGTGATGGATAGTGACATGCTTCGCTTTGGCTTAGCGAATCCAAATTCCTTAAATTTTCTGCAATCTATTTACTACTTTGATTATTGGGCGTTATTTTTCTAATTGTACACTCACATGATCACTGCTCATATGTAAGTGGTATAGGATAAAATGGATAAAGACTACATGCAAAGCATTTTCGAAATAATTTTATGAAGGTGAAAGAGTCTCCTTAGTCTAAACAAGACAGGTTGGAAGTTGGATTCTACTTGAATGAAGCATTATCAATAAAGGCAAAAAAGGGAAAGAAATAAAATAGCCAATCAAATCAATATCAATAATACATAATTTCTCGAAAAAAAAATTAATACACGACTTTCTTTTTGTATGCTGGTTAGCATGCTTCCATCTTTATCGTCATCTACCTACATAACAAATAATGATTCAAAATTTTCCTATTGAAAATAAAAGATTTCGAAGAGGTGATATTTATATTATGAAGTACGGAAATTCATAGAGTATAACTCGTAAACATAAAATCTTTTTTGAGTTTTGTTCAACAGGTGGATTAGTTTTTAAAATTCATGTTAGATAATTCTGTTTTACACAAGTTATTCATTATCATAAAAAAAATGATTCACAATTTACGCAACATAAGGTTTGAAATAAAATAAAATTGTGCAGAAGCGCAAATAATGGGAATAATTTTACTGATATTCGCAGTTCAATATTTACTCTTCTTAATTAAGACAATCGTTTTTTAAATTAGAAGGAAGAAATTACACGTTTCCTGTTATAATCCCTCAAAAGCTCGCTCAAAATCTCTCTCTCGCTCTCTTCGCTGTCTGTCCACCCAGAGAGAAAGAGAGTGGAGAGAGATTGAACTCTCCTAATAATTTCTACCTTCGTGGCTTCCGGATGTGCTGTACAGAAGAAGTGTACAGCTCACGCTTTTTTTTTTTTTTTTTTTGCCTTTTTTTTACTACCAAAGAAGAGAATCCCGTTCTCTCACGCGAAGCGTCTAGCAAGTTGTTCGTTCTCCACAGGTCTTGCTAGCATAAAATCTTTTCTGAGTTTTGTTCGGTTAGTTTTTAAAATTCATGTTAGATAATTCTTTTGTACACAAGTTATTCATTATCGTGAGAAATAATCGACAATTTACGCAACTTTGCCTGAAATAAAATTAGAAGGTGCGAAGCTCAAATCTTGGGGATTATTTTACTGATATCCACAGTTTAATATTTTTTTTCTTAATTAAGACAATTTGTTCTTGAACTAGAAGGAAGAAATTAGACGTTTTTTGTTATATCCACTCAAAAGCCCACTCACGATATCTCACTCTCTCTCTCTCTTTGCTGTCTATCAATCACAGGTATCAAAATGGGTCTTAAATCCATATACAACCCATTTATGGGGTACTTATATCTTGAAGATATCAATTAAATGGGTTTAAAAATTGAAAACTTAAGATAAATGGGTCTTAAATGGGTTGGGCTTAAAACACATTTCCAACCCAAGCCTCACACTCTCTCTTTCCCTCTTTAACTTCATAATTTTTTTTTATAATAAAAATCAAAATTATAATTATTTTTTATTTCTTTTTTTCTTCCTCCTTCCTTAACTGGTGCTCAGCACAAAGACGGCCGGCGACTTTCCAAGTGAAGCTCGAGCTTACCGACCTAAGGTGAGCTAGAGGTCGGTGACGATTGGCGAGGCTAGAGCTCACCAAATCTGGTGAGACTCGAGCTCGCTGCTTTGGCGAAGTGAAGGCCTCATCAACGTCTGGTAAGACTCGAGTTCGCTGATATTGTCTTCCTGACATTCCATGAGCTTGATCTCGCCAATCTAGTGAGCCTCAAGCTCGTCGACATCAAGTGAGCTCGAACTCACCTATGGCCAATCGTTGGCTATCATCGTGGTCAACAGTCGAGTGAAGAAGAAGAAAAAGAAAAAAGGAAAAATAATTAAAAATTATATTTTTAAAAATACAATTAATTACAAATTATATTTAAAAAAACTAAATTTTAGATTTTAAAAAAAATTAAAAAATTATTCATTAAATTTGTATTGCATGAAAGTGTTTTAGTAATACCATTTGTTTTGTATTTGCATCATGCAATACAAAAAAATGATTTTCCACATATAAACAAATATTGTTTTAATGTTACTTATTAACTTGTCAAAGTTTTTCTTATCAATAATTCTTCAAAAGTATTCGAATTTAAAGGTTTCTCACATTATTTATTTTATTTTATTTACTAATTGGTTGACAATGTCATTATGTCAACCAAAGGAAAGAAAGATAAAATAAAATAAAATAAAAAAGGAAAAAGGGGAGAAAACTTGCAGAACAAGGGAAACGGTGCGAGAGGATAGAGAGGAAGGGAGAAAGCATGATTGCGGGAGAGAGAGCGGAGGGAGAGGTGGGGCCCAGGAGGCGACGGAAGGCTTCCGACGCGCGGTGGGACCTGGGCGACACGTGTCCCCGCTGAATAGGATGAGATTTGGACACGCTGGCCTCTCTCTCCTGTCCAGTAGTATTTCCTCCTTCGGCCTTCGGGGCTTGCCGGGGATGTGCTGTCGAAGGTAAGTATACAGCTGTAGGAAAATCGCCACCTTCTCCTGATGCTATATGAGGAAAGCCACATCTGGGGGCGATGTTTCCGGCTCGGACAATGCCACCACCAGCGGTTTTTACTTTCCCATATTACGTAAACCAAACCTATAGATCGCCGACGCGTGGCATACGAATCCGTATAGGCAATTTTGGGTGGGGGAGTCGGGCAGCGAGTCTCTTCTTCTTTTTCTGTTTTATTTATTTATTATTTTTTTTTACAACATGCATAGGACGTTAAAGACAATATAAGATATGAAAGAGAGAACTTGAAAATAGCCATTTTCTTTCTTTTTGTTCCTTGTCTAATCTTTTGTGATTTGCACATTGTTCCCTTCTTCCTAGGTGCATTATTCTTTGACAATTCAACGTGCCATATATGGATATTATGTAAAGTTTTAGGGCATATAGCAGTAATGAAAAGAGAGAAAAAGATTGAAAGGAGTGAAAAAAAATGCGAAGAAAAGTGAAAAAGACAAAGATGACAAAATAGAAGGTTAATATAGATAATATATATAAATGTTGAACCTTAACGCTATTATTCGGATTAATAAATCCCTGATGTGAAACCTAAACTTGTAGTTTCCTTTCTTGCACGACAAATGAGATTGGGAGGACATCGTGATAGCACCACTCCGCTTATGAACGTTGTCTGCATAGTTAATATTCCCTACCATATCATTTAAAATTCATAATATTCATTCATTTTGTCTACATATCTTCCTAAATAATAGTTTGAAGAAAACCCACTGGTGATGGATGTTGGCATGCTTCGCTTTGGCTTAGTGAACTATGTTCCTTAAATTTTTTGTAATTTATTTATTATTTTGATTATTGGTTGTGCACTTGTATGATCACCACTCGTATGTAAGCAGTACAAGATAAAAGGGATAAATATTGCGTGTAAAGCATTTTCGAAATAATTTTATGAAGGTGAAAGAGTCTCCGTGGTCTAAACAAGGCAATTGGAAGTTGGATTCTAATTGAATGAAGTATTACCAATAAAGGAATAAGGGAAAGAAATAAAATAGCCATTCAAATAAATATCAATGATACATAATTTCTCGAAAAAAATTAATACACAACTTTCTTTTTATACACCAGTTAGCATGCTTCCATCTTTACCTTACCCGGCGTTATCTACCTTCATAATGAATAATGATTCGAAATTTTCCAATTGAAAACAAAAGATTTTGAAGAGGTGATATTTATATTGTGAAGGAAGGAGGAAGAGCCGTGGTACATTTCAGCAACCACCTGTTCCATCTCCAGTACCTCGGGAGTTAACCCAGTGAGTAACTAGTTTCCTGGCTCCTTTGCAGGAGCGTGGTGTAACTCCACCACTGAACAGCCCACTAATTTGATGCCCTAGTTAGAATCCAGGGACCGAGAGACCCGTAGCACTTGGGGATTCCCACCCCTACCAGGTTCTCCCTGGAGTGCTACTTAGCCTTTTTAAGGACTTGCTCAGGTCCATTGTGATATTTATATTATGAAGAATGGAAATTCATAGCGTATAACTCATAAGCATAAAATCTTTTTTATGCTTTGTTCAACAGGTGGATTAGTTTTTTAAATTCACGTTAGATAATTCTTTTTTACACGAGTTATTCATTATCGTAAGAAGTAATTCACAATTTACACAACATAAGGTCCGAAATAAATACAAGGTGCGAAGCGCAATTCTTGGGAATTATTTTACTGATATTCGCAGTTCAATATTTATTTTTCTTAATCAAGACAATTATTTTTAAGATTAGAAGGAAGAAATTACACGTTTCCTGTTATAATCCCTCAAAAGCTCGCTTAAAATCTCTCTCCCTCTCTTCGCTGTCTGTCCACCTAGAGAGAAAAAGAGAGGAGAGAGATTGAACTCTCCTAATAATATCTACATTCTCCTTCTACCTTCGAAGTGTACAGCTCAGGCTTTCTTTTTCTTTTTTCCTTTTCTTTTTCCCTTTTTTTTATTACCAAAGAAGAGAATCCCGTTCTCTCACACGAAACGTCCAGCCAGTTGTTCGTTCTCTGCAGGGCTTGCCAGGATCAAGCGGATTCATGCAAAAAGGCCGTCTCACGTCCGTGGGACCTCCCAGCATCTATCCAATCATCATCATCACATCATTCCACCAATCACCTCCTCCAATTCAAATTGCCTCCATTAACGTAGACGAAAGGACAGATCTTTGGTCAAACGAAGAAAGTGCAGGTGGTGGGTGGCTGAAGATTCGAGAAATTGGAAATTGGTGATATTCATTATGTAGTGGAAGGAACAGTATCTAAAAATAGATATGAGCAAGTCCTTAAAAGGTTTAATAAGAAAAAATAAGTGGGAAATCTACCTTGAAGTGAAAGACCTGCCTACGGCACATCTCTATAATTAGACTCACCTTGGAAGAAAAATCTGGGTTAGAATTAGCTGTCTTATGAGGGAAAAGTGAAACCCTTGGGGGCTTAATGAGAGACTGCTAAGTCAACTGGCTCGGTGAGGCTGTCTAAATAAGTCTACTTATCATCCATCCATCAAGGCTGGTGCTGCAAAGCACCTATTGTCTTGCCTGCCTTACCCCTGGTTATAAGGATTGCCTTCGAAAGGAAATGATTGTGGGATATTGATTTCTTGATCGGAATAGAAAGTCGAGAGCTCCACCGGTGGTCTGGCTTCCTTTAACCGTAATATTACAATTCTTCTGTATTTGTTTTAGTCAAATGATCCTTCGGCCTCTGCATGCGTTAAATAAATTACAATGTTCCAAAATATATACAAAAAAAAAAAAAATGAGAGATGCCGCAATAATGAACAATCTGTGACGCCCAAAAATTTCATTAGTAGATTAAGCGTATTAAAGACTTTATATATATATATGTATATGTATATATGTGCATATATATATATATGTATATGTATATATGTAAATAATAAAATAAAATAGTAATAACCTAGAAAAATAAATCAAAACTCAAGAAGGAATATTTTGTCAAAAGACTTTTCTCCGTAAAGCAAGAGTATACGAAACCCCACCACTTCTCCCCCACGTGTTAGTTAAAAAAAAAAGTTAAAAAAAAATAAAATTGAAACGTTTGTTTTGCTCTACCCACGTCGCGTACAGATGTTGTCGAAGAGAGGGGGGGGGGGGATTACACGCATCCTCTCTCTCTCTCTCTCTCAAACGAACCCACCCCATCCGTGTTTTCTCTACCGAGACACATCGCTTTCTTTTCCTCTCGCCTCTATTCGTCTCCACCAAGCTCAACCCATCTCAGCCCCTCACGACCGGCGCCATCATCAAGTAGCAGATCGTTGCTGCTCAGTTTTGATTAAAGCTTCGACGCCGGCTGTGAAGCTTAGCCGCCCGACGCCTCCTTTCCCTTCCATTGACAAAGGATCCAGGCAAGTGGGCTGTTCTTGTAGTCTCGTGTCCCTGATTTGGCTCGCTTTGTGTTGTATGTGGGTTTAGGGTTTGGGTAGATGTGATTGGGGGTGCAGGGGATGGCTAGTATAGTGCTGTTCTTTATTCTTGGTTTGTTACACGATTTCTTCAATTCCTCTTTCTGGGTTCAACCTTCCTCGAGCAGCGGGTCGCTATACCCAGAGAGTTGTGATGTTTCTGGAGCTGTTAATTCGTTAGCGTTGAGGAGTTTTGTGTAGTGTTGTTGCTGTCTTAGAAAGTGCATTGATAGGCTGGATTGTTGGATTTTGATGCTGAATGATGATTTATTGAGTGATTGAGACTGTTTTGAGGCTAAAGGGGTTGAGGAAATGTTAGGATTTTTCATATCTGGTTTTGATTTCTTTGGACTTCATCCAAAACAGATTTTATGATTATGAAATCTTGAAGAATTCGGCCATTGATTCGATTTGAGAAAGAAAAATCTCAATCCGTATTTGAAGTTTTACTTACTAAGGCACCGGCCTCATTTGTTTTAAGAAAATGTACGGTGCTTTCATATTTGAAATTCTGTATCAATTATTTTAAAACCATTAGAGATCGGGTTGACATTTCGGACTTGATCTACAAGCTTTAAACTCATTTATTTTCTTTGGACAAAAATAAAATAAAATTGGCCGTAGTCCAATTTGGAAAACCTCCCGACCCTTGCTGAAATTTTACTTACCGAGGCACCCTTAACAATGATTCAAAAAGGAAAAGAAAATAGTTTTGGTACCTTCAAAATTACAAATCCTTGTACAAACCAATCTTTGAAAATCTTGAAGTCGGAAGTGTAGCTTCAAATTACCAATGCGCTGAATTCAATTTAATTAATATATAGGAGGAGTTTTGTGAACTAGTGAACTGTTTTTGTGAAAATCAGTGTGACCTCAGGCGACATTTCAAATTCTCTGTAATTATCTGATTACAATTTGATTTCGAACCCTTGATGAAAGTTTTAGATAACATCTTTATGAATAACATATCCAAAATTTAGAGAGAACGAACAAAGTATGACCCTCGAAATAATTTTCCTACAAAAATATGAAATCTGGAATTTTACAGAATGTTGGGTAGGAAGAAAATCGAAGTTTTACCCTCGGTGCCTATGGAATATGACTTAGTGTTCTTCTTGAGATTTGTCCCTCTAGGTTTTATAAATAACGTGTCAAAATTTCGTAATATTCTGATAAGGATTGATGTACTTTTTATGTCTGCGAACAAAACTGCTCCTTTTTGTTCATAAATTGCTTGATCCGAGTATATGTGTTAGTTGTTGTCTTTTGTATTGGATTCTTAATTGGCTGAGATTGTTGGTGTTGCAATAAGGTGGAACTATGAAAGTATGATTGGCTAATGAGCCAATGTGAGACCCCGGGTGTCGGGATGCCTGGAGAGGGATGAAAAAGAGTAGTGGTATTCTCTCCAGAGGTCTGAGAAGGGTTGAACAGCTTCTCAAGGGACCTCGTGATGCCAGGTTGGGTGCGAGGGGGTTCAGGGTGGAGTGTCGTCTCCCCCTGGGTGATTGTTGCAGCTAGGTTTCTGTGGATTCAATAACTTGATGATTTTGTTTACTTATTTGCACTGTTTTTGGCCAATTCAAGTTAGGACTAACCGCCCACTTGCTAAGTTTTTGTTTTAAAAACTCACACTTGTTATTATGTTGTTTCTTCAAAGTAGAAGATGTCTACTGCGCCACCTACCCCGCCTGTTGCCACGACGACCATCCTTTATGGCTCCCCCACCGACTTTGTTTGGCGGCAAGAGGACTTCTAGGACCGCCATTTCCCGAGAGTCGTATTTGTCAAATGCACCTCTTGTTTGACAATAGATACAGGGGCGCCTACGGGACCGGCTTATATGGTTTTCGTCGCCCTTTACGCTCGGGTGGATGGACGGCTGGTGGGACCCTTGATGCTATATGATGATGGCCCGGGGTAGGGTGGTAGTCCTGTGGAGTAGGAGGTGCAGAGAGGTGCTGGACGTGTGGGAGGATTTTTGGTTTTGGTTGTTTAACAACATGTATATAACAAATGAGAGGCGGAATAGTTAGTGTTCGTGGTATATAGTGTTTTTTTTTATAGAAATTCCCCTCTCAATCTCATCTTCCCCACGTGTAAATAAAGAAACCAAGTTTATAACAAATAGAGCCGAGTAGCTCAGTTTCTTATGTCCTTGCTTGATTGGAATCTATTTGTTGGAAATATATCTTGAAGATTTCGATTCCGTGGATTAGTTTTGGTAAATAGGAAAATAGGAAAATAGAGATTCATTTATTATTTTTTCCTGTTTTATTCTTTTGTCTCTTACATAATAAATTCAGCAGTGTAATGTAAATATACACAATGAATATACAGAGAAAAAGCTTTTCTCAAATCTCCATTACACATTCTGTCACTATTTATTTATTTTTATATAATTCTTGAAGTACAAACAAGTTGAGTGAAATCAAGGTATATGAGATCCAGGATTGTCACACAATCATTAGCGGCAAAAGAGTAATTCGGAAATATAGAGAAGAACTACAATATTACCATTGACAAAATCATGTGCTTCGCACTCGCATATAGAAAAAAAGGACGAAGGGTTAACGACTTAGGGAGTTTTGCATAAAGGGTGAAATTTTGGGAGTACATGTGTACCGGTCTAAATTTTCATGGGAAATAATGTAATTTTTTTCCTCAAAACCGCTCCCAAATTCCTACAACCACGAGATATTAAACATATGTCGTAGATTTTATGTACTTTCATAGTTAAAGTCCTATTCAACGACTAAGTGCAAATCTAAAAACATCATACACGGAAGGCGTGCATCAATTAGACTAGTATAGTTGCTTTTATTTAAAAACCCCATCCTCTATCCTCTTCTTCGTATTATATTGTTTATAGATAATAACAAACTTAGATAAGAAAATTCACTGAAATAATTTCACGGGATTATAAAATTACTTTACTATGGAATTATTTTATTGCCAAAATTCACTTTGATCTTGCTTTATGAAACCTATTCATATAGTTACACCCACAGCAAGTTGAGAACAACTTACAACCTATCACAAACTAAATTTTGCATGGACTTCATGCAATTAATTGGTGTTCCACACAATGAAGAGAAACATAAGATTGCTTTATCTAATTACAGAGAAGGCATGAATGGATAGGGTAATTAGGAAAAAAAATGTACAGAAAAATAACAAAAAGAATAAGCATTATAATCCATTTTACATCCAATCAGCTGTGGAAGGAAAGATTAATAAACATTATACTCTTATGATGGAAAGTTACCTGCTTTCTGCTGCTGATTGCAACTTTGAGTGCCAACTTGGTCCTCTTTGCCTTCTCTCGGCGCTCGTCATCCCTAGGCTTAATCGACGGGACGACATCCTTGCCTTTCTCTCCTTGCCGGCGTTGCAGCAGCCACTTCCCTTGGTGTAGGATCGCCAAAGCATCGTTGCTAATTCTTGCTCTACGCGTCGCGGTGCCGTCATCACACTTTAACCTTCGTGCCTAGGCTGCACTCGGGGATTCTCCGTCGAAGATTGAAAGACGCCTGCCGACTCCTTCCGTAGCACCACGGCAAGTTCTTGTGCCCATAATCTAGTCGTGATGCCCACCAATTCTCTCGACGAAGCTTTGGCACCTCACCTTGTGTGCCCAATAGTTTCGTTGATCATTGCCGATCATCACCCTCGTCGCACTGACCAATCACCAGCCCTCTCTACTTCACGCTAAACAACGGCACTCGGTAAGTCGAGGTAAGTGTAATCTTGTTTAGTTTTGACAATATAGTTTGTTTTGATGCATGTTATTTAGTCGAATGACTTAGGTTTTCATGATTCGATTATTTCCCTGCATTAACTGAGGCCTATTGGGCCTCTGAACCTTAGACACTAAGGTCGGATCCTAATACACATAGTTCAAAATTAATACATAGTTCATAAGATCACATTATAGTCCTAGGATTTAATTTGCTATTTTCATAGAATGAAAATAAAAATAAAATAGCACTTCATATTGATCAGTCTCATAGGATTAGTTCATAATAGTCTTAGAATAGAAAATGCATGCACAGTTAATAGGCTATAGAGGGCATTTGTCTTTCTGTTAAGGAAAAGAACAAAAATACATTAGAAAGTCTCGTGTAGATTGCATAGTTAACATTCCATATCATATCAAATAAAATTCATCATGCACAACATTCATTCATTTTGTCTGCATATCTTCCTGACTAATAGTTTGAAGAAAATCTAGTGGTGATGGATAGTGACATGCTTTTTTTTTTTTTGGCTTAGTGAATCCAAGTTCCTTAAATTTTTTGTAGTCTATTTACTACTTTGATTATTGGATGTTATTTTTCTGATTATGCACTACCACTTATAAGTTAGTGGTATTGGATAAAATGGATAAAGACCGGCTGCAAAGAATTTTAAAAATAATTTATGAAGGTGAAAGAGTCTTTGTAGTCAAAACAAGACAATTTGGAAGTTGGATTCTACTTGAACAAAGTTTTATCGATAGAGAAAAAAAAAAGGGGAAAGAAATAAAATAGCAATTAAAAAAATCAATAATACATAATTTCTTAAAAAAAAAATAACTTTGTTTTTCCATTATTATTCTTATCTAACATCATCTACCTTCATAACATATAATGATTCAAAATTTTCCCATTGAAAATTATAGAAGATTTCGAAGAGAAGATATTTATATTAGGAAGTACGGAAATTTGGAGGATGTAACTTGCAAGCATAAAATCTTTTATTCTCTAGGTGGGTTAGTTTTTAAACTTCACATTTGATAATACTTTTTTACATGAGTTATTTATTATTGTAAGAAATAATCGACAATTTAAGCAACATAAGGTCCAAAATAAAGTTACAAGGTGCGAAGCGCAAATTTGGGAATTATTGTTTTACTGAAATTCGCAGTTTAATATTTATTTTTCCCTTAGTTAAGGCAATTATTTTTTTAAAATCAGAAGGAAGAAATTAGACGTTGCGTGATACAATACTCGAAAGCCCGCTTGAAGTCCTCTCTCTGTATCTCTTCCCTTGTAGGAGAAGGAAACAGCTCAGCATTTTTTTTTTCCTTTTTTCTTTTACTACAAAAGAAGAAGAGGATCGCCCTCCGTTCTTCTACTTGCGAAACGCCTTAGCCCTAAAACCCACCACCCTCCCTTCGCTCAAAAGCTTCAAAACCCTCACCTCCTTCCTTTTCCATCCTCTCTTCACTTCCCACCAACTACCACTACCACGACCCCGCCCGTCGTTCCCCGATGGTCTCCTCCTCCTCCTTAGCCGGCCACGGCTGCCCCAAGGTGGTCGTCATCATGGGCGCCACCGGGTGCGGCAAGTCCCGCCTCTCCATCGACCTCGCCTCCCACTTCCGTTCCGCCGAGGTCATCAACTCTGATAAGATGCAAGTCTACCGGGGCCTCGACATCACCACCAACAAGATCCCCTGGGCCGACCGCCGTGGCGTCCGCCATCACCTCCTCGGCTCCCTCGACCCGGACGACGGCGAGATAACCCCGTTGCAGTTCCGCTCCCTTGGTGAAGACGCCATCTCCGACATCGCCTCCCGCGGGAATCTTATCATCCTCGTCGGCGGTTCCAACTCCTTCATCCACGCTCTCCTGGCGGATCGGTTCGACCCGGAGGCAGAAGCGAGTCCCGAGCTGAGGTATGACTGTTGCGTTCTGTGGGTCCACGTGTCGCCGACCATCCTGAAGAAGGGCGTGCCGGAGCGCGTGGACGGAATGCTCCGCATGGGCGCTTTCGATGAGCTCGCCGAATACTACCACCTGCGCCGGACCGACCCGGGGGCTCGGGTCGGGCTGAGGAAGGCCATAGGCGTGCTCGAGTTCGACCGATATTTCGAGAAGTACCCGCCGACGAGGGTGGTCGGCCCGGGGGAGGCGTGGGGGCGGG
Source organism: Eucalyptus grandis x Eucalyptus urophylla (assembly GCA_028830015.1). Lineage (NCBI taxonomy): Eukaryota > Viridiplantae > Streptophyta > Magnoliopsida > Myrtales > Myrtaceae > Eucalyptus > Eucalyptus grandis x Eucalyptus urophylla. Next base: position 40,443,741 of record CM054189.1, read on the forward strand.
AGGATGCGAGGGAGCGGCAGAGCGATCCGGTGCGGGAGCGTGCATACCAGGAGGCGCTACTCGAGATAATGAAGAACGCGGACCATCTGATAAAAGGGCAGGTTGAGAAGATCCGGGAGCTGCGCAAAAGCGGGTGGGTGCTGCATAGTCTGGACGCGACGCAGGCGGTCCGGCTGGCGATGGCGCCCGAGGAGGAGGGCGGCGGGGGGGGCAGGTCGCGGGAGGTTTGGGAGAAGGACGTCGTGGGGCGGAGCGTGGGCTTTGTGAATCAGTTCTTGCGAGAGCATTAGGTGGTGGGGCCGAGGGTGGACCGGCTCGATCGATTTGGGTTCGTGTCGCTCGATGACACGTGTCTCGTCGGCGAATTTTGGGTGAGGGATTTGGCTTGTCCGTAGCACCGTAGTGCCCGGTTGCGGCCTACTCTTATCCTTTTATTTTTTTTTCCCTTTTCCTTTTTAAGGCATCGTACTTAAATAATGCTCTGATATCCCTGGACTGCAAACGGAGAATGTAAATTTTTCTTTTTTTCTTTTATTGTATATCTCGGCTGGCAAAGGGAAGGAAATTTAAAAACCGAGCAGGGGGGTGGGCGTGGGCGTCACCTGTTACCGTCGTGCCTATGGACCCTTTGATGGGACTTGGTGCTAGCCGTAGCTTTTGCCCCTCACCTCAACCCCCTCTTCAGGTTCGAGCGCCCTTGCATGCGCTCATGCTTCGCTCATGCATGCGAAGAAGAAGAGGAAGACGACGACAACGAAGAATAAAGAAACATGAATCGTTTTTAAAAAGAAGTTTTTTTTAATATTATTAGGACATGACAGTGCCGACACCCAAAAGTAGAAAGAAGAAGAAGAAGAAGAAGAGGCCGCTGCCCGACTTCACATCCAAGTTGCAGACCCCGAGTGCTACTGCCAGAAACCAAATCGCCCACCCGAAATTCGCCGACGCAACCGGTGTCGAACCCAAATCGATCGAGCCAGTCTCCTCTGGGGAGAGAGAGAGAGAGAGAGACCAGTGTTTTTGACCGCTTCAGAAATTCGTAACAAACAGGAGAGAGCAAAATCAAGAACGAATTGAAATCAAACGGTCAAACCTACTAAACCTCTTTATTATTTTTATTAATGGAAAGAAGGGAAAAAGGGGAGAGAGACCCCCGGGGTGGGGGGAAGCTAAGTTTTAATCACCATCCATCTGTATGGATGAGTCAGATGACTTACCTGGTCCAAAGGGGAGGCGCTGAAACTCGAGAGAAAGAGAGAGAGAGAGAGAGAGAGAGAGAGAGAGACGTGGGTGTGAAGAGAGGGACTTGCCCAAATCCCGATGCTCCCATGGAATTTCTGGCTTCCTTTTCATTTTCCTTCCATGTATGCCAGTATATGTTTAAAGTAATATTCATGCTGGGTTTTTGACTTTTTCCTTAATCCCTCCCCCCTCCAAAAAAAAAAAAAAAAATGGGGGTTCGTTTCGTTACTTGGGAGGATAACTACCAAAGTTTTTTATTTTTTTTTCTTTTTTTGGTGATAAACAGCGAAAGTTGTTTCGCCTAGGTTTTGGGGGGCATGGTGGGGTTATATTAAAAAAGAAGAATACATTTTCGCCTCCTTGTATGCGCCCTCCTCCCCACACCCGGTGGCGGCCCATGATGATGACCACCTTGCCACGGCGGTGGGCGGCTGCGGACGAGGAGCCCATTGGGTAACACCGGGTTGTGATGGGTTTAGGGAGAGTGTACGAGCGAGGCGTGCATACGCATGTCCTCAGGCATTTCCTCCTTGATGTTCCACCCTGCCCTCGATTATTATTAATTTATTCTTAATCAACCTCCCCCATCCCCCCCCCCCCCCCAAAAAAAATCCTCCTTTGTTAAAATTCCCTTTTTAACTTTTGAATTATAATAATAACAATAAGGAGAGCAAGTCCCTCGAGGCTTGAACGGTTTTTAGGGACAAAAGAAAAGAGAGAGGAAAAGCAAAAAAACTATATATATAGACACACACATATATACATATATTAAAAGAAGAGTAATGCTAGGCTTTAGAGCCGGGTTACCCAATGGGGATATTATCCCATACTACTCACTCCTCACTTGCCTTTAAATGACTTGTGAGGCGGAGTCCTCCCGAGATATCCAATTCAGGAGGGAACCTTTTAAGGACATGTTCAGGTCCAGCGCAGAAAGATGTCAGAGCTTCAAAAGTTTTAGCAGTTCTAGGCCAATGAAGGATGCGAAGACAAGTAACATAAGAATATTAAAGTGGGAGAGAGCCCACCTACAAAGTTTACCTGCTTTTTGTTGTTTTTTGGTCGGAAAAGTTTACCTGCTTTTAGAGCATTGAAAATGGCGTCGGAGATGAGAATGTTCTCGTCCGATCCCCACTTTCTATCATATCGATTCCCTTCGTCTCTTTAGGAGAAGGGCGGGAGGATTCAGGGTTTGGATCAAGGAAGCCCCAAACTTAGCATGCAAGCAAGTCACTTTGACCATGAGGAGCGATCAATTCGCACGATAATCTGGCCAGAAAGTCCATTAACTCCTCTTCCTAAATCACCTTTCGAAGGATTGTGTTTGATCCTGTATGTTCCCAATTATCAAGAAAAACGATTATCAGTTATCAGTGGTCACCGACGAAGCCATGTGGCCTAATGGTTAAGGCTCGGAAGGGATGGGGATGGGACAGTGGTGGTGTTCAAACTTGTTGACCTAAGAAACTTGGATGCTTTTGAACTGATCATCACTTATTTTCTATCCCCAGTTTTCTAGAAGCCGACCCATACCCAGTTTGGAAATGTCTAATTCCTTCAATTGGAAGATAAATCATTTGAAAATTATTTTTCGAAAAATTAATCGCTTGTATCATTTGCATAAATAGATAAAGGAAATTTTTTTTTTCATCATACACAAAAATATTTAGAGATATGTCATCATTGATAATGAAAATATTTTTTATTGGCCAATCATTTCAAGCGATACAAATGATTATTTTTAAGAAAATATTTTCTAAATCGTTTATTTTTTGCAAAACAAATAGAGCATAAGATTTACGATGATATATCATTCTGTCCAATATCAAGACTTAAAATGTGATTATCAATCAATTGATGTAATAATTTCTAATACCCTACCAATTCCATTCAAAGAAATCAAGGTCGAGCACCTTGATTTCAACGGGTTGTAACTTTTGATTTGGGAAGAGTTATGGAGCTTGTAAGCATGCTTGAAATGTTCATTCACAACTCAACACGGCGGTTCCATCTTTAAGAGGTAGAAAGCCACATTTTTTTTTAGCCGGAAGAGGCCGATAGGCAGTTTAAATTCTAAAAAAATTCTTGCTTTTTTTTGTTTTTCAAATTCGACTCCCCAGCCACACATGTCCATAGCCCATTTTCATGTTAAGTTACAAATTTACTGCTTCATTATATTTAAGATATAAATTACTTATAATTCTAATTCTTAGGGTTTTTTTATTTAATATTTCAACTTTTGGATATATTTTTAGGTGAGTTCGAGCTTTTGAACTCCTCAATCCCACGCTTGGGAACCGATCAAGCCCAAACCTAATGGTGAGACCGGCTTGAAAATTCAGATTTGGAGTGAAAAATCCATTTGGATTCATCTGGGCGATTTAAGATATTAGGTCTTTCTGAATACCCTTAATTAAAAGTAAAAGTTATAACTAGCGGGGATGTTATGATGAACCTGCACATGGGTAAAGGTCCCCAGCATGTATGGATGTCTTTCTGATGTCTCAATAAATCTCAACGGTTGATAAAAACTGCACTAAAAAAATACATGAGCGAGATTTATTGAGGCCCCAAGAAGATCCATGTCCTTTGCATGTGTAGCCAACCAGACAGAGAGCGCTTGAAATCTAGATCTCCGGAAGAAAAACGTAGAATTGTTGGAAAAGGGTAGAACCGAAGGACCATCCAAAGATGCATGTGGGAATCAGAACAACTAGAGACCAAGAGGGCTTTACAACTGCAAAAGTTACAAATCGGGGAATGGATGTCTTATTGACAAACGATATTCTTCTTTTGTTTTTTTCCAAAGATCATATTGCATTTCTTTTATGGACCAAACTTTGACCGAACGTAAATTTTCTGTCCCATATATGATTGATTTGATTTTTGGGTCCATAGAAATCTCCCCAAGAACTTCCGAAAAATGCAATATGATCTTTGGAAAAAAGCGTTAGGATCATGGATTTTTTACTACGAGCCTGTCTGCCCTGGCTGTGAAGGACTTTTTTTTTTTTTAATCTAATTATTACCTAACAAAATTCTTTTTTTTTTTTAATTTTTTTGGCCCCTTAAAGAGACGTGATGGATTGTACTATTTCATTTGCTCACCCATTTACGCAAATGTTCTCTCAAAATTTACCGTGTCAAGCGTTAAGGCGTTTGCTTTATGCTCCTTTACACTTATCTGATCCCGTCGACATTTTCGTTCCATACATGTATCCCAATCGTAGAAAGAGGAGAGAAGAAAGAAAGGAGAACAGGGATCGTGCCTCGACTATGGAAAATAATGGAGAGAAACTCTGGCCGAACTACCGAGGAAGAAGAAGCCTCGTCAGCTTCAGAGTAATAAAGTTGGAACTGGAAAATTTTCAATGACGTTGGCAGTCACCATCCCCGCGAATAGATCCGAAAAGATCGCCACTGGGACTATGATAATTTTGGCAACTATAAAGTTGAATCTCTTGCGGAATTCTCGAACCTTCCAAAGGATTGTGCCCCTTTAATATTCCGATTGCCTTTTTGACGAAAATCCATATGAGGGCGGGGTCTCTAGATTTGATCGCGTGTGGGGCTTATGGTCCGAAAAAGCCCTTATCAGTGCGTCAATTCAAGCACATCGTACCAGCAGTAGCATGCTTTCGAGCGAAAAGAAATAGAGAAAAACACTTGCACTTTTTCTTATCTACTCGGGAAAATCCTTGAGGTTTTTTTTTTTTTTTGGGTCTAGAAATGTAACGTTTTATTTCTCCGAACTCCAGAAACAAAGCCCTTGGCAGTAAATGTGGACCGATGTCTATACAATCCCGTGTTCTTTGTTCCTCGCTTTTTCCTACTACATTTTGAGGTTTCGCTGAGGTACTTTAGATTATATAGGTCTCCCAAATCTGAATTGAAAACTCAGTTGATACAAAGTATTGAAAGAGAGATGATGTAGTTGATATACCATTCTCTTCCCTGCCTTCTACATACATAAATAAATAAATTATAAGTTAATCTATCAATCTAAGAGATAGGTAGATGTTTTTTTAGTTTTTTTTAGTATGTTATATTAGCTCACCAAGAATGAATGGTACAAATTGAACGAATTTACTGATCAGGAAAAGTACTCGTAAAATATGAGATTTTTTAAAAGTCAAACGTTAAAGGTTGACCCAAGAAAAGAAAAAAGAAAAACAAAAGAAAGGTTGACAAGTCAACACATGGGGAGAAGGGGGACGGCCGGCGTCCTCTCTGATTGAGAGCTTGAGCAGAAAGATAAAGAAGACGACGAAAAGGAAAGAGGGCTTTGCGTGTTTGCGTCACATGGACAGCCAATTTGACTTCATATTGCAACGCCACCAACGACTCGTGCCTCTCATTCGTCCAATCGGGATAGTTTTTGGGTTTAGACCTCAAATTCAAAGTTCAATGAAAATCGAGCTGCGAAGTCCACTTCTTGAGTTGTGGAGCTCTAGCATTTCTTGGAAAATAGTGGTTTATGGCATAGCCAAAGGGTTTGTCAAGAGTCGTTTTTGAGCAGTGATTTGATCGAAGCAAAATTTTAGAAAATTCGCATTCAAATTCCACATTGCATTTTAGATTTGATAATCGCTTTGGGTGTGCGATTTGTTGGTGCGTAATAATTGTTTTGCTAACGTTTAAGTTTAGTTTAGTTGAGTTGATTGGTTATTGAGGTAGTGTTTTACTCAATTTTGACATTATTTCTTGCTTATTTGATAGAATTGCGAGTTCAACAATTCAAGTAACTTTTGTTATTTGATCATGGGTGTTCCCAAGTGAGTAGTACATTCTCTTTTATGAATTTGTAAACTTATATTTGGAAAATGAAAACTATGAGGAATATTATATGCACATTGTGAATTGGCTAAAAGGCAAAAGTAATGTTCATAGCATATTTGATGCATTACTTGGGATCGGGCATTTATTAATATTTCTTCATTTGAGAATGGTTTGAGAAATGTTTTACAGAAAGTGTTGTGAAAGTGCAAATGTGTATATTACGCCAAGAACTGATTTTTGAAATGGATTCTTTGATGATTTGGGAAACGTTTAATGAAAGATGTTTCAAAATTTTACTAGTCTATGAAATGAATTCCAAAAATGTGAGAGAAATGTATTGTGACATATACATATGTATGTATGTATGTATGTATGTATGTATGTATATGTATATGTGTATACACACACACACACACACACACACACACACACATATATATATATATATATGTATATTCTATCTAATGATCGTAGTCGGGAAAGATAGCATATTTTGGATTTGCGAAACCTTTTTGTGAAAGTTATGTTGACTTTGAGTATGGTTTATAAAATGTGATTTGATTCGATATGTGAAACATATTTATGAGGGATTTTGGATTAGTTTTGTGGAAAAAATTGATTTTTGAAACCAATTGTGATATATACATTAGTCAAATAGTAAGTGCTACAAGATAACAATAGGGGTGTGCAACGGAAACCGCCCGAACCGGGAACCGGCCGGACCGGACCGGACCGGTCGGTTTCGGGCGGTTCTAGAGGGTCTCGGTTCGGTCTTAGGTTCCTATTTTTGGAACCGGTGACCGGTTGGTCCGGTTCCCGGTTTCGGGGTCGGAACCGGACCGACCGGACCGGACCGACCATTTATATATATTTATTTATTTTTAGTTTATAAACTAATCTGCAGTACCCATCACCATATTCATTTTTCCTCTTATAACTCTTAAGCTAATCCCTCCCCCTTTTTTTAGTTTCTGAACCTATCTACAACAGTAACCATCACATCATATTTCCTTTTCCAAATTTTGTAACTCTCGCTTTCCCTTTCCCTCTCTCGTAAGCCTAACCGCTCCTTCTTTTATTTAGTTTCTACTCTAATCTACAGTAGCCATCACATCAACTTCCATTTTCCCAAATTTTACAATACAATTTGGCGGCAATTCTCACTTTGCCTTTCCCTCTCAAAACCGTAACCCCTCCCCTCTTGCTCGCTGGACGCCTCGTCCCCAACGCCTCACCTCACGTCTCACTCGTGCTGATGCTCGGCTCTCTTCCTCCGAGTGCCTCATCGCAACGTCTCGCCTCACACCTTGCTCCCTCGGACGCTTAGCTCTCTTCCTCCTCCAAGAGCCTCGCCGCAACGTCTCGCCTCACACCTCGCTCCCTCGGATGCTCAGCTCTCTCCCTCCTTCGAGCGCCTTGCCCCGATGCCTCGCTTCACTCCTCGCTCACTCTGACGCTCGGCTCTCTTCCTCCTCCGAGCGCCTATCCGTGAGGTCTCGCCTCATACCGCGCTTGCTCGGACACTCGACTCTCTTCCTTCTTCGAGCTCCTCGCCCCGACGCCTCGCTCGCTCTAATGCTCGGCCAGTGCCTCACCTTGACGCCTCGCTCGCTCTGACGCTTGGCTCTCTTCCTCCTTTGCTTCGCATGAGGTCTGCACATTTACGCTTGGCTCTCTTCCTCTTATGCTTTGCCCGAGATCTGTGCATTCCTGCTCTTTGGAGTGACGTTTGCCTCCTGATTGACATAGGTGCGTTTCTTGGCTTCACTTTCGCCGGTTGTAGATCGCTGTCTTTTTGTAGCGTTTGTTTCAGTATGATCTCACTTGATATAGGTGTGGCGGTCTCATTGGAGTTTGCTTGGTTGTTTAGTCTCTAAATGGGTCTGCTGATAGGTCATGCGAAGCATGTAGCAATAAGTCGCAGTCTCCCGTAGTCGCAACCACGCCTCATGCCTAGCTTCGATCAAGTTGCTTAAGCCTTGACGTCAACACCTTCCCCTCTCACAACCTTGCCTTGGGCCTTGCTCAACACTCAAATGCCTTTCCATCGTCAAAATTGGTACATTTTCTCTTTCTCCACAAGTTGTGAAAATTTTAATTGTCAATTGATTCATTGATTCGGGGACAATCCTCTGAGGTTTATGAAATGAAACAAGTGATGGTTCATTGGAACCGGACCGGACCGGACCGGACCGGTTGGTCGGTCCGGTTCTCGGTTCCAAGACCAGCCGGTCCGGTCCACGGTCCAGAAAAGTGGGAACCGGTCCTCTCGGTCCGGTTCCCGGTTCTTGGGTGGAACCGGACCGAACCGGGAACCGATCACCCCTAGATAACAAAACTGTGTAAGAACCACCTCTGGGTCTTACAGTCGAGGACTAAATGCTACACGATAACGTAATTTTTTGAAGATCACCTCTAGAGCCTTGTACTATTGATATGTGCCGGACTAAGTGCTACATGATGATGCCATGTCGTGAGAACCACCTCAAGGGTCTTAAGATGTGATGTGGTACGAGTTTAGACAATAGAATAGATCATTGACATGGTTTTTGATAGAAATTAACTAATGGACTTGACTATTGATATTTGAATTGTATAAGACTTATTAAAATGAAACAACTCATATATGATTTTATATGCATTACTCACTAAGTTGTGGTTGCTCATCTCTTTTTTTTTTTTTTTCAATCTTTTTAGGTCATTCAACAATTGACTAATAAAGTGATAGCAATATTGGTGAGGACTTTTGGAAGTTGGATTCTAGTGGTTAAAGGTTGCGTCCTTTGATTGGAAGGATAAGTATGTCATCCTCCTTTTCTGCAAGATTTGTGATGTGACATCTTTTAATATCAAAGTGGGACCTCCTCTAGTATGTGTATGATTTGGGGACAAACTGTGCGGAAGTTGGTGGGCCTATAATGACCCGATTCAATGAGAGCGAGGAGTGGTCGTCGGGGTCAAAGAGGGTCTAGACAATGAGTGGCTCCTAACAAGCTTCTAGAATGATGAATGGAGTAGGAATGAATCGATTGTGATCGAACATGGGGAGAGCAATTCTGGAATATTTATGTGAAAATGAGAATTAACTCATGGAGGTGCTTTATAACGTAACGGCTGTTGACACTCGAATTTTTGTTGACCATTTAGGCCTTTGTCCATTTTGCAAAAAAAGAAAAAAAAGAAAAAAGAAGAAGAAGGTAAAAGCAGAAAAAAAAGGAAATAGGCATAAAAGATAATAAATAACTAAACAAATAAAATACGTAGGGTGGGCCCATGTCACATAGCCCACGTTTCCTTTAACACAATCTTCGACCTATCAAGAAGCCCACTAGGCTCACCTTCACTTCCTTCTTAAGCCCAAAAAGAAAAGAGAAAGAAAGGGGCCTAGCCCAGCTATTTTTTCCTCCTTCGCACAAGCTCCTCGCTTTCCATCCACGTTTGCGACCGCGATGCAGCAAAGGTAATCGAAAAATAGCAAAGCAGCATCTGTGAGGCAAGGAAAGCACGGTTGAGTGAGGAGCAAATACAGGGCTTTTGGAAGGATCGTGAGCTGGCCCTTTGAAGTGAGGGGAGGAACGGAAAAAAAAAAAAAAAAACTTCTCCAAAAAAAATCGGTCGAGATCTCAGTGGAAAAGAGAGAAAATGGAGAGATATACTTCGCCGGAGAAAGAGGGGCCGAGGGTTATATCTTGCTTTTAGGGTGAGGATCGATCGTGTCATGAGGAAGATAAGGCCAGGGTGGGAACACATCACCATCCATTGTAGTTTTTGTCCTCTCCATCAACGTTGACGTCCGGCAGTGTATAAGTCTCATCCATGGCACTTTATTTTCCCCTGTTTTTTGGAAGTTAAGTGTGCATTGTTTAAATGAGGAGATCGTAGTCTTTCTGTTACAAAAGGAAGCTGATTTTTTATGGATGTTACTCATCGAGAGTCGTGTGCACCGTGTCCAGATCAAGCATTGCGTTAAAGTCAACATTAGAACATGTTTTCTATATTGCACGCGAACTGTTTGATAGAGTGCCTGAATGAAAAATTGATTCGAACTTTGTAAATTTAGTCTTCGAAACGTCTCATCATTAATTTATGCCGATATAGTTGAATCACGACTGAATCAATGTCTTTCTCGTATTTTTATGGCATTTGCATTCCGTGTTGGCAGTAGACAACACCTAACGTGACACATCATTTCTCAAAAAACTGATAATTTCAACACATTGAAACACATTATATATTAAATGCATATTTTTATATATACATAATAAATTATCATTTTATGATTATTTCAATCAAATTAATTTGATTCAAATTCATAAATAAATAAATAATAAAAAGTCCAAAATGAATTTACACTAAAGATATTAATCTACTGTTTATTAATATAAATTTTTATTTTAATTTAACAAGTTCAACTCCATTCCAATAATCCATAAAATGTGGAGAAGGAAAATGAGCAATTCATATTCTGAATTCATGTGTCATACGTGTCGGAAAAAAAGAGAAAAAAACTTGGGGTATGAATTTTGTATCATGGGAGTGAGAGTCAAAAGAGAATAGAAGATTAAGTTTTTCTCCTTTTTCTATTTATTATTTTTATTATTTTTTCATATATATGCATTTTTACTCATTTATTGAAAATTCTTAAAGTTGACCTCGCGCATCAGAATCGGAAACTTGTATATTAGAAGTTCGACTTGAGTGTTGGAGAGTATGAAAAAAGTTGACAATGTGTCAGATTTTTTAACACGCGTTGATCGAGTGTCAAAGAATGTCTGAGAGTATCGGAGAGTGTTGAATACTTGTCGAAGTGTCCGACACAACACAAAGATTTTCAAAGAATGTTGGTGCTTCTTAGGATAACAACTACGATTCCACGGTGAAAGGCCGTCACCGTTAGCTCTCTATGTCCTTTTCTCCATTTTGTGTGTGTATTCATCTCATCACTTGAGAGACTTAATTGTTAATGATGTTTTGGCTAGAAAAAGGTGGTCGCTCTAGAATGAGTTTGTCTCGTTTGTCACTAATAATAAATTAGCGGTGGCTAATATGGTGGTCTAGTGTCAGTCGGAGTAGATGGCCAAATGATAGTGGTGGCTAGACCTGTTAAACGGGTGGGTTGGGTCGTGTCATAAATGATCCGACCAAAATCGACTTATTTAACTTGTTTATAATATATTTATTGCAATGCAAAATTTTGACCCATATCTGACTTGACTTATACTTGATCCATACTCGACCAATTTAACTAAACTTAAAAAGGCTTATTATATATATAACATTATTTTTTAAAAATGGTATTACTAAAATAATTTTATAAAACAAAAATTTAATAGACAATTTTATAATTTTTAAAATTATTTTAAAAAATTGAATTTTAATTATTTTTTAAATATATTTTTTAATTTTCTTTTTTCTTTTTTGTTGTTCTTCTTCTTTGGCCGCGCGGCCGGCCATAGGTGAGCCTTGAGCTCGCTCGGATCGCCGACGATTTGGCGAGCTCGAGCTCACCCCTCGCCGGATTTGGCGAGGCTCGAGCCTCGGTGGACATCAGCGAGGCCTCCGCCTCGCTAGATTCAGCGAGCTCGAGGCTCGCCGGCGTCGGGGGAGGCTCGAGCCTTGCCTAATGCCGACAAGGGGCGAGCTCGAGCTCGCCCGATGCCGGCCATCGCCGTGCCGGCCACCGGAGGAAGAAGAAAGGAAAAAGAAAAAGAAAAAGAAATAAAAGGAAAGAAAAAAGAAAAGAAAATTAAAATAAAAAATAATTATAATTTTGATTTTTATAAAAAATATTTTTGTAAAGTTAAAGAGGGAAGAGAGAAACTGTGAGGTTTTGATTGAAAATGGGTTCTAAATCTAACCCATTTAAGACCCATCTATCAAAGTCTTTAATTGTTAAATCCATTTAACTATTTTTTGTAAAAAAAAAAAGAGTGACCCATATATGACTTCTTTATAATTTAAATGGGTCATATATGGGTCTAAGACTCATTTTGCCACCTCTACTGGTGGCTCGTCATGGCTTGAGCATCCGCGATGACTCATTGGAGAATGGTGTTGGTTCGGTGAAGGGCATTACCGGGAGGAAGAAGAAAGTGGTGTAGGGAAAAGAATTAAAAAGAAATAACAAAGAGAAAATAAATTAGAAAATAGAAAATGAAAAGAGAAATGAAAAGGTGGTCAGCTATACTCTTGACTGGGTCAAATTTGGGCAATCAAGCTAGGTTGCGTCAGATTATGAGATGGGCTGGAGGCTGGGCCATGGGTTGGGCTGAGAATATGAATAGAAATGGTTGCGAGCGAGCTAAAATTTCGTGGATTGATTTGGTTAATTCGGAATGGGCTTTAGGGTTAGTTCGAATTTAAACCCAACTTGGACTGATAGGGTTTGGTCAGTGAGTTGGAGTGGCCAAAGGACAACATTTAAAAATCATTAAAAATTCAGAAAATTCCAAAAATTAATAAAATTTTGAAAAATTCATAAAATACATAAAAATTTTAAAAATAAAAAAATTAAAGATAATAAAATAATACAAATTTAGAAAATTTCAAAAATTCTTAGAAAAATCTGAAAATACATGAAAATCCAGAAAATTAGAAATCTTTGTAATTTTTTTTAAAAAAAAATAACAACTTCGAATTATTTTTTTCCTAAAAAGTGGAAAATCCTTAAAAAATTGAAACCCAAAATTAAATAAGCCTTTAGGGCTTTACAATAGAGATTTTTGGATGACATTTTCTTTTAAAGACAATATTACGTTGCTTGTGTTTTTTAACTTTGATTATACTTGGTTGCGCACATTAACATCTTGAGTGTTATTTCATTTTTTTAATGGTCAGGATGAACCCTAAAAGTTTTCAATAGGTTGTCCTAACGTTTTACTTATTATTAATCAAGTTTAGGTACTAAAAGGACAATTAGTTCTAGCACTAATGTAATCAAGTCCCCATTCTCAAGATCTTTGGTTGCACGAAAAGATGAGATATTCTTCTATATTTCAATTGGTTTCTAGTTACCTAAATAGGCTAGTGACGACTTTTCATGTATAAATTCACATATGATTAATTGAATAAAAATAAAATATTCAATGTCATGTGAGAAATGGAGCCGGGAAAGCTCACGTTTGTGATCGATGAGTCATTTGAGGTGTTAGCAAATGATGTTTCATTCGAGATCATCATTTGTATGAACCATTTGACCCATCTCATAACCAAGTACCTTTAAACCCTAGGTTGATTTATGAACATCGAAGTTTCATGTTGTAGAAAAACAAAAACCCTAGTTCGGTTGCTTCCTTTCCCTTTGTCCTTCATCACGGGCCAAAAATCTATCATTTGCATTGGTTTTGCCTCCTTTCCTACCTCCCTTCCTTCCCCCCTTCATCCATTCATCGATTCATCGATTCATCTCATCTACTCCATCACATCCATAATCCAGATTATCATCTCTACTTGCACGCGCCGCTCAGTCAAAATCCCAAAAGCTTCGAAAGCTGCAAGTTGCTGACTTCGCTCTCACCGTTCCTTTTGACTCCTCGAATCCCACATCCTCTTTCAAACCCTCTTCGCGCTTCTCCATGCACCTACCGAGAAGATGCGACAGGCTTCGTTCGCCTTTTAAGAGGAAAGAGCTTGCAATGCTCTCTTGACTTTGCTTTTCCTCTGTTACTCCAAACCGCGCGATACCTTGGTCCGACAGTGGCCATCGATGTTTGGTCGGAGATATCCAGCCCTAGTTTGCTTAGCCCTCAAATCTCCTTCTCCCATGATCTCAAGGAATACAGTGACGTTGTGCCCATCGAAGAAGATGACTGCGGTCGAGGTGAGACACTCGATTGATTACTGCTGGACTCTAATTTTGACATCTGTGTCGGCGCATCGAGTTTTGTCCTCAAGCTCTCCTCAGTTGATGAACTCCTCCGATGGCAAAATCCTCCTCACTGAGATCAAGAGGGTGTTAGCTAGAATTAGTCGTCGTGTTTTTTAGTTTGAATTAGTCAAAGTTGTTTAGTTTGTTAGGATTTTGTTGGGCAGAAGAACAGTCCAAGTGGCAAAACTTGGTACGGAGGGACACTTAAAGTGCCAAAACTTTGGAAATGTACACTTTAAGTGCTAGTTCGGATTAAAGTGGAACACTTAAGTGCTACTTCAGCAAAAATTAGGCTAAATTGCTGACGTGACAATTTTCCGGCGAGTTGGGTGCAAAATGGTGTCGTTTTGCTTGCTGACGTGGTGAGAAAATACACAAATGATGTCATTTTGTGTATGATATGTAAATAATTAATATAAAAATTAATTAAATTAAATTTAAACTTAATTTTATTTAAAATATTCTAAAAAATAAAAAACTTAAAATTGAAAAACCTAAAAAATAAAAAAAATAAAATTGAAAAACCTAAAAAATAAAAAATAATAATTAAAAAGCCTAAAAAATAAAAAATTATAATTAAAAAACCTAAAAAATAAAAACTCAAAATTAAAAAACCTAAAAAATAAAAAAAGACTTAAAATTGAAAAACCTAAAAAATAAAAAACTTAAAATTGAAAAACCTAAAAAATAAAAAAATTATTAAAAACCTAAAAAATAAAAAAAAACTTAAAATAAAAAAACCTAAAAAATAAAAAAAAATTATTAAAAACCTAAAAAATTAATTTTTTTAAAACCTAAAAAATAAAAAACTTAAAATAAAAAAACCTAAAAAATTAAAAAATTAAAATAAAAAAACCTAAAAAATTTAAAAAACTTAAAATAAAAAAACCTAAAAAATAAAAAAAACTTAAATTAAAAAACCTAAAAAAATAAAAAAACTTAAAATTAAAAAACCTAAAAAAATAAAAAAACTTAAACTTAAAAAACCTAAAAAATAAAAAAAACTTAAAATAAAAAACCTAAAAAATAAAAAAACTTAAAATTAAAAACCTAAAAAATAAAAAAACTTAAAATTAAAAAACCTAACAAATAAAAAAATTATAATTAAAAAACCTAACAAATAAAAAAAATTATAATTAAAAAACCTAAAATTAAAAACCCTAAAATTAAAAAAAAAACTTATAATTAAAAAACCTAAAAATTAAATAATTTTTTTAGAATATTATAAATAAAATTAAGTTTAAATTTAATTTAATTAATTTGTATATTAATTATTTACACATTAAACACAAAACAACGTCGTTTTTGCATTTTCTCATCACATCAGCAAGCAAAACTACGCTGTTTTGCACCCAACTCACTTGAAAATTGTCACGTTAGCAATTTGGTTGGATTTTGGCTGGAGTGACACTTAAGTGTTCCACTTTACTCCGAAACTAGCATTTAAGTGTACCTTTCCGAATTTTTGCCACTTAAGTATTCGTGCCAAGTTTTGGCACTAGGTGTCCCAAACTTAAGGAATACAGTGACATTGTGCCCGTCGAAGAAGATGATTGCGGTCAAGGTGAGACACTCGATCGATTACTGCTGGACTCTGATTTTGACATCTGTGTTGGCGCATCGAGTTTTGTCCTCAAGCTCTCCTCAGTTGATGAACTCCTCCGATGGCAAAATCCTCCTCACCAAGATCAAGAGGATGTTGGCTAGAATTAGTCGTTGTGCTTTTTAGTTTGAATTAGTCAAAGTTGTTTAGTTTGTTAGGATTTTGTTGTTATGGTCCTAGATTTTAGGGGTTGGCTTTTAATTGTTGCTATTTTACAATTATTTGTTGATATCGGTGGCCTTTTTAACGGGTCTTGTGCATAATGGATGAAGTAGTTTAGTATCTTCCTCTGAACGTCTCTTTCTTTTCAACGCTTGAGAGCCATTTTTGTATCAGCGGTATTAGAGCCGGCTTATGGAGAGTGTTGAGATTCCAAACACAAAGGAAAAGTGAGCCATGAAAGATTGAGAACAAAAAAGAAAGAGAGTCCATGAGAATATAACAGTAGCTCTATTCCATTTTACTCTTGTAGTGGTAGTTGAAGTCAATGGCCTTTGTGCAACCGACTATCCCGCATTTTGATTGTCACTCTGATCATTGGAGCATGTTGATGGAGAATTTCCTCAAGTCCAAAGAGTATTGGCAAGTAGTTACTTCTGGAGTTGTAGAAGTAGAGGAGGGAGTTATGTTGTTGGCAACGCAAAAAAGCAAGTTGAAAGATCCCGAGGCTAAAAGTTATTTGTTCCAAGCTATTGATAGATCGATCTTGGAAACAATTCTTTGCAAGGATACCTCCAAGCAAATTTGGGACTCCATGAAGAAAAAATATTAAGGATCAATGAGAGCAAAGAGGCAATAGCTTGAAGCACTTCATTCATTGTTCGAAATGCTATGGATGAAATTGGGAGAGTCGGTCATAAATTATTTTTCCTAGACTATGGTAATTGTCAATAAGATGCGGATCCATGGCAATAAGACAATGGATATTACTATAATTGAGAAAATTCTTCGATCTTTGACATTAAAATTTAGTTTTGTTGTCTATTCCATAGAGGAAGCCAAAGATATTGAAAAACTTTCAATTGATGAATTGCAGGGTTCTTTATTGGTCCATGAAAAAAAATTCCAACAACAAGAGATGGAGGAGCAAGCATTGAAGGCTTCAACTAAAAACCACTTTCCATTGTCATCTAAAGCAAATAAAAAAAGATGGTGTAGTGAGCGTGGAAGAGGCAAAGGCAGAGGAAACAATGATCACAGTAGCTCAAATAAAAAATCTGATAATAATTAATATGATGATTCTCAATGCAAAGGAAGAGGCCGTGGAGGTCGGCATTTAATTGATTATATAAATCAAAGTCAGTAGACAAATCCAATGTAGAGCGTTTCAGATGTCAAAGGAGTGTCAAAACTTGGCACGGAGGGACATTTAGGGCGCGTTTGGTAACGTTTCTGTTTAAAAATTGTTCCAGGGAACAGAAATAAAAAAAAAGTGTTTCTGTTCCGGGGAACAATTTTTGACCAGAAACACGCGTTTGGTAAACTTGTTCCGGGAACAATTCTTTTTTTGTTTCTTTTAATTTTTTAATATTTTTATTTTATTTTTCTTTTTTACTTCTTTTGGCCGGTCGCCGGCCTCTGGCGACCAGCCGACGGGGGCCGACAGCCTCGCCTAGCCACGGCGAGGCTCGGCCTCGCCTTGGCTGGGTGAGCTTAGGCTCGCCCAGCCCGGTGCGAGGCCGAGCTCGCTCAGAGGCCGGTGAGGCTCGGCGTCGCCGGGCCACTGCCAGGTCGGCGTCGCCTGGTGGTGGCCCGGCGACGCTGAGCCTCGCCGGCCGCTGGGCGAGCTTGGCCTCGCCGGGGGCCAGCAAGCCTCGCCGTGGCTGAGCGAGGCCGCCGGCGGTCGCCGGCCATGGCCAAGGCCGGCGACCAGCCAAAGAAAAAAGAAAGAAAAAAGAAGAAGTAAAAGAGAAGAAAAAAGAAAAGTGTTTCTAGATTTTGTTTCAGAAACAAGAAACAACTTTTTTTTGTTTCTTGTTTCTGTTCCAAATGTGTTTCTAAGAACAAAAAAATAGTTTTGGAACAAAAACGCACACAAACGCGTTTCTGTTCCTTTTTTGTTCCCAGGAACAAAAAACAGAAATTTTTGTTTCTGGGAACAGAAATAAGTGGCAGCCAAACGCGCCCTTAAATGCCAAAAGTTAGGAAAGTGACATTTAAGTACCAAAATCGGAGCAAAATAGATTACTTAAGTGCTAATTCGGCCAAAATGTTGACATGACGATTTTCCAGCGAGTTAAGTGCAAAATGATGTCGTTTTGCACGCTGACGTGACAAGAAAATGCAAAAACGACATCGTATTGTTTTTGACGTGGTAAATAATTAATATAAAAATAATTAAATTTAATTTAAAACTAAATTTATTTAAAAAATTTATAAAAAAATAAAAATAACTTTTTTATAAAAAAAACAAGGAGAGAGAGGAGTCACATGGCTGAGGGTTGACCTTTGCCACCGCCACCTCCCTACCGTTGCCTGGAAGGGCCGGTGACGATGGGGGCAACGTCGGCCAGGGTCGCCAGGCCCTAGTGAGGGGCCGGCGACTCCGACCGACCGCCGGCGAGGGCCTGCGAGCCCTCGCCGGATATGGGGGAGGGTCGCGACCCTCACCACCTCCCCGCCATTGCCGGGAAGGGCCGATCAGTATCGAGGGCCTGCAAGCCCTCGCCTAGATTTGGGGTGAGGGTCGGTGACTGGATTGGCGGCCCTCACCTGGTTCGGCTAAGGGTTGCTGATCCCTGAGGCGATTCCCTGGTGGGTGGTGGCCCTTGGCTCAGCCGAGCGACAGCTGCTAACCCTCGCTCAGATCCGACGAGGGCTCACGGGCCAGTTGGCTAGGGGTTGGCGACCTTGGCTGACCCTCCCCCCTTCGTCGTGGGCCTTGGTGGCGGTGGCGGTGGCGAGGGCTCAACCCTCAATGGCCTCCCTCCACCCCCCTTTTCCGATTTTTTTTTTAAATATTTGTAATTGTATTTTTAAGTGTTTTAAATAAATTTAGTTTTAAATTTAATTTTATTAATTTTTTACCACGTTAGCACCAAAACGAAGTTGTTTTTGCATTGTCTAGCCATGTCAGTGTGTAGAACGACGCCATTTTGCACTTATTTCACCAGAAAATCGCCACGTCAGCATTTTGGTCGGATTGGCACTGAAGTGATCCATTTTGGCACTTAAGTGTCACTTTCTTAACTTCCAACACTTAAGTGTCCCTCCATGGCAAATTTCGGCACTTGGGGCGTACTTCTTCCAAACTACTGGTGTCAAATGAGTGTAAAAGACAAAGTTGAAAGCAAATGGCGAAGTTGACAAGTACAAGGCACGCTTAGAAGCTAAAGGTTATACGCAAGAGTTTGGTGTAGATCCTAAAGAAGTTTTTACACTTGTTGCACGGCATGATGCAATCAGATTGGTGATTATATTAATAAATCAAAATTCATGGCCTATCTTCCAATTAAATGTGAAATTAACATTTGTGCATGGTGACCTCCAAAAACATGTATTTGTTGATCAACCTATTGGATATGTGAAGCCTAGTGGTGAACATAAAGTCTATAAACTAAAAAAGGCTTAACAAGCTCCACAGGCTTGGTATAGTCTCATTGATGCTTATTTTTTGAAGGAAGGTTTTAAAAAATGTCCATATGAGCATCCACTTTTTAATAAAATAGGTGACGGAGGAAAGTTGTTTATTGTGTGCTTATATGTGGATGATGTTATTTTTAATGGAAATGATCATGCCATGTTTGACAAGTTTAAGAATTCTATGATGGTTGAATTTAAGATGACTGATTTTGGGATGATGCATTACTTTTTAGGTATTGAAGTGACTCAATCAGCAGCAGGGATTTTTAATTCTAAAAAAAAAATATGTTCAAGAGATTTTAGACAGATTTATGATGAAGAATTGCAATTTTGTGAGTACACCAACTAAATTTGGTTTGAAGCTTTTGAAAGATCCTGAAGGAAGAAAGTTGGACAACACTCTCTACAAGCAAATTGTGGATAGCTTGATGTACTTCACCACAACACGGCCTAGTACAATGTATAATGTGAGTCTCATTAGTAGGTATATCGAATGCACAAGAGAGATGCATCTTAATGCAGCAAAAAGAATTGTTTGTTACTTGCAAGGTACTGCTACTTATGGAGTGCTTTATAAGTAGGAATAAAAGTTGGATCTATTTGGCTTTACAAATAGTGATTATAATGGAGATCTAAATGATAGAAGAAGCACTTCAAGATATGTTTTTATGCTAGGTTCAGAAGCTGTTTCATGATCCTCAAAGAAACAACCAATCGTTACTTTATCGACAACTGAGGTTGAGTTTGTAGCTACAACTTCATGTGCTTGTCAAGCTATTTGGTTAAGAAAAATTCTTGGAAAACTTCAGTTTAAGCAATAAGGAGCAACTTCAATTTATTGTGATAACATTTTAGCCATTAAACTCTCCAAAAAACCTGTCATACATGGTAGAAGCAAATACATAGATGTGAAGTATCACTTCTTGAGATCTTACGATGGACGAAGCAATCGATCTTATTTTCAGCGGAAGTGAAGACCAAGTTACAGACATACTAAATCCCTCAAGTTGCCTATGTTTATGAAGCTAAGAATATTGCTTGGTGTTTGCTCAATGGATAATCCAACTTAAGGGAAGGTATCTATCATTTTTTAAACTGATTGTCTATAACATCATTTAAGGGAGGGAATGTTGGCTAGAATTAGTCACTGTATTTTTTAGTTTGACCGAGCCAAAATTGTTTAGTTTGTTAGGATTCTGTCGTTATAATCCTAGATTTTAGGGATTGGTTTTCTTTGTTGCTATTTTATAGTTACTTGTTGATATCGGTGGCCTTTTGCGTAGTAACTTGACTGGTTTGATTCTAATACCAAAGGACAAATTCGCCTCCCAGGACAACACGAGGCATAATTTGCAGAAACAACCTTCTATATCAAGTCAAAGATTGTTGTCGTAGTCATATCAATCCTCCTTCCGTATGCCATATTTGTACGACCTCGTCGCAATTGTAGAAGCCCCCAACGATGAAGAAACAATATGGCCCGACGTGAGGGTTAATCTCATATTGAATTTTTAGCAACACATCAAACGGTTAGGACGGAGAGCTTGTTCGGGTTTGGCTTGTTGTTCTGTAATGGCAAGGTAAGGAACAAGAAGAAATAAGTCATCCTGATTAATCTTTTTTGTTAATTTACATCAACACGGAGAGAAAAAGAAGAAATATAGCAATGATCCCTGAGCATTCTTCTCAAAACATCCGCACTCTGTCGTCTTGAATACTATGGATGAATCTTTTGGTTTTCCAACTGCAGTTACGTTTTTGCTTCATGTCCTCATGATAACGATCTTGAGGCAAAGGAAGAATAGGGGTTTAACACTAGTCAAACTTGTGTATCTAATTGCTCAATGCATTAACCCTAAATCCTACAACTGGTAAAGAGTCACTACTCTTCTAATTAGTTTCAAACCTCAGTCAAATTTTACAACGGAAGCCTCAAGCACAGTAGCGACAACCAGTCTCCTGTCACTAGACGCCATCTTTAGTAGGAAATCACTGACACTTTTCGTTTAGACGTTACAGTGAAGAAGATAAGTTTGAAAAGTATAAACTTTCCTAAGCATATATGACCATTGATCTTTTCCATTACTATTTTATAATTTTTGCGCTTTTCTCAGAATTATTTACTTAAAATTTGTTGATGAGGCTTAATACATATATACAAATTGACAAGCGATAAGACTAAAAAGAATATATTTTTCAAGTATGGTAGAAAATTTTAGAGGTGAATAAGAAATCATGTACACAAGTGGACTAATACGATGAATTTTCTAAAGCTAAATGAGTACTGATAATTTATATGTTGTCTCAACATATTGTTTTGTCCTTATTTCTTCATTTATCAAATATCATAGTGCAAACAAAGTACTCTATTAGATCTTGTATATCATTGCTATCGATCACAATTATAGAGTTTTTTTTTTTTTTTGGTCAGTACAATTATAGAGTTAACTAGTGAGCTCATCGAACATTAAGTACACAATATGTCTATGTTTTCCAGTTTTCTTATTGATATTTATTTTAATATACAATCATAAGTTTGAATGTGATTAATTTAAATTAGGTGAGGTCTTAAAGCTTTAGGATGATCAAAATGCAACTAACTATAACTGAATTAGGTTTTGTGGCTAATTCAAAAAGTTTATTCCAAGTACGTTTTGTCCCCAACACTACTAGTTGACTGAACTTCTTATTTCAGCTAGCTAAAATTGGATCTTAATTAGATTTGGTCAGCTCGGCTATCTATTGAATAAGACCCAGCCGACCTAATCTCAAGAATGAGTAACAAAGTCTATGTCAGTATGACCAGCTCATACATTAGGTAGCCATTCAGTTGGTGAAAAGCAAAGGCATCTACAAGCTTTTCCACTAAAATGGTGGGGCAGGTTCATGGAGGCTAGAATCTAATTGAGAACAAGCATCATTTTAATAAATTGAAGTGTTGGGAATTGGGATGGATATGAACAACGACCAAATTTGCCGGGTTTCATTTTGAACTTACGCTTAAATTGATAGGAAACAACTTGTATTGGCCAAGAGTACTATATGGCCTTTTAATAATTTCTCTGGTTTTGGTGGGTATGCCATAATGCTCCGTTGGAAGGCGGGCTTAATATTATCTGAAATGTGAATACCAGAAAACAACACCGAGTATGGAAAATTAGCCAATAGTTATGGCTTCATGCAAATCCAAGAATCTCTTCCAGAATATGTTACCAATGTTATTGATTCACTTCCTAGAAAGGAATCCACTTAATGGCCTATGGCATGTGCGCACATGTACTCTTATCCATGAGCCTTGTTTGGTTCAGCATTTTAAATGGGCTTTGGGATTTCAAAGTTCCTTGGCCAAATGTAAATAACGTTTGATTCATTTGGGTTGCTTGACCCTGGCGACTGCCGCTCGAGCATCACAATCACCTGGTGACTATCGCGTAGGGTCACGTAACCTAGGCAACGCCTAAGGTCGTGTGACTTTAGGTGTCGATTGTCACTTGGGTCTCGCAACCTCGAGCGACACTTAGGTTGGTGTGACCCAGGCGACCCATCATCCTATTTCCTAGACATGGCCCGCGTGTTGGTTTGTTTTCCCTTGACACCGCTCACGCTTTCTGCAAAAAGAAGAGCGACAGAGGCAGAGCAGGAGGGGAGCAAGTGGCGGTGTGAGCCGCGAGGGTAAGAAAATTTCTGTTCGCTTGCTTGAATCACCCTCGACCTTTGTCGGAAGCGAACTTGCTCGTCGTTATCGTTCATCGCTGAAAACTCTGAAATCAGGTAACCTCATAAAGGTCCCGCCTCTTCCTTGCTTATTGAGTTTGAGAACGTCAAACCGAACCGATGAGATTTTGGGCAAACCGTACAAAACCCAAACAGATTTGTTGCAAGAATGTCGATATAGAGCTTAATATGCTGGGTTTAAGACGTGAACTACGTTAAATCTGAATTTGGAGGTGGTATTCTGAATTGCACATCAATTGTTTGACAAAAAGCTTAATGAAGAACTGAATTCGACTGCATAAAATTGATGCTTAAAATCTTTGTTTTGCACTCAGTTTATTCTAATATTGTTGCATTATCACTGAATCTGGGTTTCCCTGTGATTTTGTGACATATTGTTTGATGCACAAGTTGGCCGTGGATGAACGTTTTCTCGCCGGAAAATTATAGTGTTGAGTGAAAAGGCCTTGGTGAAGATCTCGTTGGGGGAGACCGCCCAAAGAAGAAGACAACGTAGAGGAAAAGAAAAGAGAGAATAATATAAAATTTTTAAAAAATCAGAAGGGAAACAAAATTTCGGATCAAGTGGCCAGGTCAGGGTGTTGTGGGTAAAGAATAGAATGGGTCTTTTTTGAGCGTGTGGGCTCCAGGGAGTATTCCACCTTAGCCTTTATCAAAGTCAACCATAGTTGAAACACACTGATGCTATCATCAATCTTTTGAAGAAAGAAAAGGGGACGAACATTGTTAATCCTAAGGACTACCGTTAGAGCAGTTTCGATGTTCTTAATAAGCACATTTGGGATTTTTATTTCAAGTAAGGTGAGAAGAAATGATGTCGAGGATGATGATTCGGACTTACCAAGGCTTCAGATAACTAGATTCCCTTATGAGGACTTGAAGGTCATGACAGGAGATTTCAATGTCAAGCTTGGGGAAGGAGAATTTGGCTCGGTGTTTCTAGGAACTTTACCCAGCAGCATAAGGATTACAGTCAAGTGCCTTGATGGTTTTGGTCAAATAAGGGTGTGCATGGCAACGTTTCTATTCCGGGGAGCTATTTTTAAGTAAAATAAGGTATTTGGTAATTATACAAAATTTATATTTTTGGAATAGAAAAAGAATAGAATGTGTTTGTAAGAATTTATAAATTTTTGTATTTATTTGTTTTTTTAATTACTCATGGACCACCGATTGCCGCCAGCCGCACGATTGCCGCACAACTATCGCACAATTGTTGCATGATCGCCGCATGACTGTCGCATGACGGCCGCACAATTGCTGCACAACCATTGATTGTCGCTGCCAATCGCCGTCGTAGGATTGCCGCCTACAGCCCACTCGCCGCCGGAGGGGGCGGTGGCCGGTGAGCTGTGGGCGTTGGTCTTGCGGTTGTGGTCAGTAGTGACGGTTGGCGGTTATACAACGGCAGGCGGCAATCGTGCGGCGGTTGGCGACGGCAGGCTACGGGCGAATGGTGGCAGCCGTTCGCCGATGGGCTGTGGGCAGCAGTCGGTGGGCTATAAGTAGCGGCAACCGTCGCTAGCGATCAGCTGCCGACGGTGGCCATGGGCGGCAAGAGGTGGTCGATGGTTGGTAGGCAGCCATCGGTGGCTGCAACAAGGAAGAAAACAAAAGAAAATTTAAAAAAAAAACTTATTTCTAGAAATCTACTTTTTTTTTTTGTTTCTTGTTTCCGTTCGAAATTTATTCCTCAGCTACTTTTCTATTCAGAGGAATAGAAAAATAAGTTGGCGTTACCAAACAGATTTATGTTCTTTTTTTGTTCTGGAGAACAAAAGAACAAAAATCGCAAAAAATAAAAACGTTACTGTGCAGGCCCTAAATAAGTCTTTCTTTGTCAAGGCCAGAACCATTGGCACTATCCATCATGTCAATCTAGTGAGACTACTTGGATTTTGTGCTAAAAAATCACATAGGCTTTTAGTTTATGAGTACATGTGCAATGGTTCTCTTGATAAGTGGATCTTTCATAATGATCAAGAGTTTGACCTCTATTGGCAAGTGAGGAGAAAGATTATCGTCGACATTGCCAAAGGACTAGCCCAACTCCATGAGGAATGCCTTAAAAAAATAATTCACTTGGACATCAAACCCCAACATATACTTGTGGATGAACATTTCAATGCAAAGCTTGTTGATTTTGGGTTGTCGAAGGTAATTGATAAGGACCAAAGCCATGTTATGACGACCATGCAAGGAACACCTGGTTACCTTGCTCTAGAATGGCTGAGTTTTGTTATCAAGGAAAAGGTAGATGTGTACAGTTTTGGCATTGTGATGTTAGAAATCCTATGTGGGAGGAAAAATGTGGACCACTCTTTGCCGAGTGATGAAGTGCATATGCTGACCCTTTTCAAGTGCAAAGCAGAACAAGAATAACTATTGGACATGGTTGATAAGTCCACTGGTGACAAGAAGTTGTCAAGATGATGAAAATCGCAGCACGGTGTTTTCAAGATGATAGTAGCAAGATGGCACTATTTCGTAATCAAACCAATTTCTCTGGTGGAGACTGTTATTTATTATCATATTCATTTTCCCTTGTAGACGAGCAGTCTAGGGAGTATTCCACCTTAGCCTTTATCAAAGTCAACCATAGTTGAAACACACTAATGCCATCGTTAATCTTTTGAAGAAAGCAAAAGGGGACGGACATTGTTAATCCTAGGGACTACCGTTGGAGCAGTTTCAATGTGCTTAATAAGCACATTTGGGATTTTTATTTCAAGTAAGGTGAGAAGAAATGATGTCGAGGATGATGATCCGGACTTACCAGGGCTTCATATAACTAGATTCCCTTATGAGGACTTGAAGGCCATGACAGGAGATTTCAACATCAAGCTTGGGGAAGGAGGATTTGGCTCGGTGTTTCTAGGAACTTTACCCAGCGGCATAAGGATTGCAGTGAAGTGCCTTGATGGTTTTGGTCAAATAAAGGTATGCATGGCAACGTTTCTATTCCGATGAACTATTTCTACTCCGAGAACAATTTCTAAGTAAAATAAGATATTTGGTAATTATACAAAATTTATATTCTTGGAATAAAAAAAGAATAGAATGCATTTGGAAAAATTTATAAACTTTTGTATTTATTTATTTTTTCTAGTTACTCACGGACCACCGACTGCCGCCCGCCGGGCGATCGCCGCATGACCGTTGTATGATCGTTGCACGATCGCCGCACGACTGTCGCACAACCGTCGCACGATTGTCGCACGACCACCGATCGTCGCCGCCAATCACCATTGTAGGATTGTCGCCCACGGCCCACTCGCCGTTGGAGGGGGCAGTGGGCGGTGAGCTGTGGGCGGCAGTTTTACAGTGGTGGTCGGCGGCGACGGTCGGCAATCGTGCAACGGCAGGCGGCAATCGTGCGGCGGTCAGCGATAGCAGGCTGCAGGTGGATGGTGGCAGTCGTCGATTGATGGGCTGTGGGCGACAGCCGGTGGGCTATAGCTAGCGGCAACCGTCGCCAGCCGTTGGCTGCCGACGGTGGTCATGGGCAGTAGGAGGTGGCCGATGGTTGGCAGGCGGTCGGTGGTGGCTGCAACAAGGAAGAAGAACAAAAGAAAAATAGAAAAAAAAGGACTTATTTCTAGGAATCTATTTTTTTTTCTTGTTTCTATTCTAAATTTATTCATCAACCACTTTTCTATTCCGAGGAATAGAAAAATAAGTTGGTATTACCAAACAGATTTATGTTCTTTTTTTGTTCCGGAGAACAAAAGAACAGGAATCGCGAGAAATAAAAACGTTACCGTGCAGGCCCTATAGAAGTCTTTCTTGGTCAAGGCCGGAACCATTGTCACTATCCATCATGTCAATCTAGTGGGACTACTTGGATTTTGTGCTGAAAAATCACATAGGCTTTTAGTTTATGAGTACATGTGCAATGGTTCTCTTGATAAGTGGATCCTCCATAATGATCAAGAGTTTGACCTCTGTTGGCAAGTGAGGAGAAAGATTATCGTCGACATTGTCAAAGGACTAGCCTAACTCCATGAGGAATGCCATCAAAAAATAATTCGCTTGGACATCAAACCCCAACATATACTTGTGGATAAACATTTCGATGCAAAGCTTGCTGATTTTGGGTTGCCGAAGGTAATTGATAAGGACCAAAGCCATGTCGTGACAACCATGCAAGGAAAACCTGGTTACCTTGCTCCAGAGTGGCTGAGTTTTGTTATCAAGGAAAAGGTAGATGTGTATAGTTTTGGCATTGTGATGTTAGAAATCCTATGTGGGAGGAAAAATGTGGACCACTCTTTGCCGAGTGATGAAGTGCATATGCTGACCCTTTTCAAGTGCAAAGCAGAACAAGAACAACTAGTGGACATGATTGATAAGTCCACTGGTGACAAGAAGTTGTCAAGATGATGAAAATCGTAGCACGGTGTTTTCAAGATGATAGTAGCAAGATGGCACTATTTCGTAATCAAACCAATTTCTCTGGTGGAGACTGCTATTTATTATTAGATTCATTTTCCCTTGTAGATGAGCAGTCCAGGGAGTATTCCACCTTAGCCTTTATCAAAGTCAACCATAGTTGAAACACACTGATGCCATCATCAATCTTTTGAAGAAAGTAAAAGGGGACGAATAGTGTTAATCCTAGGGACTACGGTTGGAGCGGTTTCGATGTTCTTAAGAAGCACATTTGGGATTTTTATTTCAAGTAAGGAAAGAAGTAATGATGTCGAGGATGATGATATGGACTTACCAAGGCTTCAGATAACTAGATTCCCTTATGATGACTTGAAGGCCATGACAGGAGATTTCAACATCAAGCTTGAGGAAGGAGGATTTGGCTCGGTGTTTCTAGGAACTTTACCCAGCGGCATAAGGATTGCAGTCAAGTGCCTTCATGGTTTTGGTCAAATAAGGGTGTGCATAGCAACATTTCTATTACAGGGAACTATTTCTACTCCGGGAACAATTTCTAAGTAAAATAAGGTATTTGGTAATTATACAAAATTTATATTCTTGGAATAGAAAAATAATATAATGCGTTTGGTAAAAATTTATAAATTTTTGTATTTATTTGTTTTTTCTAATTACTCACGGACCACCGACTGCTGCTCGTTCGCACGATCGCTGCACGACTATCGCACGACCGTTGCACGATCGCCGCACGACCACCTATCATTGTCGCCAATTGCCGTTGCAGGATTGTTGCTCACAGCCCACTCACTGCCGGAGGGGGCGGTGGTGGCCAGTGAGTTGTGGGCGGCGGTCTTACGGTGGTCGTCGGTAGCAACGGTTAGCGGTTGTGCGACAGCAGGCGGCAATCGTGCGGTGTTTGGCAACATCAGGCTGCGGGTGGATAGTGGCAGTTGCCAGTCGATGGGTTGTGGACGGCGGCTAGTGGGCTATAGGCGGCGGCAACTGTCACTAGCGGTTGGCTACCGACGGTGGCCGTGGGCGGTAGGAGGTGTCGGCCGTGGGCGGTAGGAGGTGGCTGATGGTTGGTAGGCGGCTGACGGTGGCCACAACAAAGAAGGAGAACAAAAGAAAAATTGAAAAAAAAAACTTATTTCTAGAAATCTACTTTTTTTTTTGTTTCTTGTTTATGTTCCAAATTTATTCCTTAGCCACATTTCTATTCCGGGGAATAGAAAAATAAGTTGGCGTTAGTAAACAGATTTATCTTTTTTTTATCTTTTTTTTTCTGGAGAACAAAAGAACAGAAACCGCAAAAAATAAAAACGTTACCATGTAGGCCCTAAAGAAGTCTTTCTTCGTCAAGGCCGGAACCATTGGCACTATCCATCATGTCAATCTAGTGGGACTACTTGGATTTTGTGCTAAAAAATCACATAGGCTTTTAGTTTATGAGTACATGTGCAATGGTTCTCTTGATAAGTGGATCTTCCAGAATGATCAAGAGTTTGACCACTGTTGGCAAGTGAGGAGAAAGATTATCGTCGACATTGCCAAAGGACTAGCTTAACTCCATGAGGAATGCCATAAAAAAATAATTCACTTGGACATCAAACCCCAACATATACTTGTGGATGAACATTTCGATGCAAAGCTTGTTGATTTTGGGTTGTCGAAGGTAATTGATAAGGACCAAAGCCATGTTATGACGACCATGCGAGGAACACCTGGTTACCTTGCTCTAGAATGGCTGAGTTTTGTTATCAAGGAAAAGGTAGATGTGTACAGTTTTGGCATTGTGATGTTAGAAATCCTATGTGGGAGGAAAAATGTGGACCACTCTTTGCCGAGTGATGAAGTGCATATGCTGACCCTTTTCAAGTGCAAAGCAGAATAAGAATAACTATTTGACATGGTTGATAAGTCCACTGGTGACAAGAAGTTGTCAAGCTGATGAAAATCGCAGCACTGTGTTTTCAAGATGATAGTAGCAAGATGACACTATTTCGTAATCAAACCAATTTCTCTGGTGGAGACTACTATTTATTATCAGATTCGTTTTCCTTTGTAGACTAGTAGTCCAAGGAGTATTTGACCTTAGCCTTTATCAAAGTCAACCATAGTTGAAACACATTGATGCCATCATCAATCTTTTGAAGAAAGCAAAAGGGGACGAACAGTGTTAATCCTAGGGACTACCGTTGGAGCAGTTTCGATGTTCTTAATAAGCACATTTGGGATTTTTAGTTCAAGTAAGGTGAGAAGAAATGATGTCGAGGATGATGATCTGGACTTACCAAGGCTTCAGATAACTAGATTCCCTTATGAGGACTTGAAGGTCATGATAGGAGATTTCAACATCAAGCTTGGGGAAGGAGGATTTGGCTCGGTGTTTCTAGGAACTTTACCCAGCAACATAAGGATTGTAGTCAAGTGCCTTGATGGTTTTGGTCAAATAAGGGAGTGCATGGCAACGTTTCTATTCCGAGGAACTATTTTTACTCCGGGAACAAATTCTAAGTAAAATAAGGTATTTGGTAATTATATAAAATTGATATTCTTGGAATAGAAAAAGAATAAAATGCGTTTGGTAAAAATTTATAAATTTTTGTACTTATTTGTTTTTTCTAAATACTCACGGACCGCCAACTGCCGCCCGCCGCACGATCGCCGCACGACTGTCGCACGACTGTTGCACGATCGTTGCATGACCACCGATCATCGCCACCAATTGCCGCTGCAGGATTGTCGCCCACCGCCCACTCGCCTCCGGAGGGGGCAGTGGCCAGTGAGCTGTGGGCAGCGGTCTTGCGGTGGTGGTTGGCAATGACGGTCGGCGGTTGTGCAAGGGCAGGCGGGAATCGTACGGCTGTTGGCGACGGCAGGTTGCGGGCGGACGATGGCAGTCGTCGGCCAATGGGCTGTGGGTGGCAGTCGGTGGGCTATGGGCAGTGGCAACCGTCGCCAACGGTTGGCTGCCGACGATGGCCGTGGGCGGCAGGAGGTGGCGGATGGTTGGCAGGTGGTCAGTGGTGGCCGCAATAAGAAAGAAGAACAAAAGAAAATTTGAAAAACAAAAGCTTATTTCTAGAAATCTACTCTTTTTTTTCTTGTTTCTGTTCCAAATTTATTCTGCAGCCACTTTTTTATTCCAGGAAATAGAAAAATAAGTTGGCGTTACCAAATAGATATATGTTCTTTTTTGTTCCGGAGAACAAAAGAACTGAAATTGCGAGAAATAAAAACGTTACCATGCAGGCCCTAAAGAAGTCTTTCTTGGTCAAGGCCGGAACCATTGGCACTATCCATCATGTCAATCTAGTGAGACTACTTGGATTTTGTGCTGAAAAATCACATGGGCTTTTAGTTTATGAGTACATGTGCAATGGTTCTCTTGATAAGTGGATCCTCCATAATGATCAAGAGTTTGACCTCTGTTGGCAAGTGAGGAGAAAGATTATCATTGACATTGCCAAAGGATTAGCCTAACTCCATGAGGAATGCCATCAAAAAATAATTCACTTGGACATCGAACCCCAACATATACTTGTGGATGAACATTTCGATGCAAAGCTTGTTAATTTTGGGTTGTTGAAGCTAATTGATAAGGACCAAAGCCATGTCATGACAACCATGTGAGGAACACCTGGTTACCTTGCTCCAGAATGGCTGAGTTCTGTTTTCACGGAAAAGGTAGGTGTGTACAGTTTTGACATTGTGATGTTAGAAATCCTATGTGGTAAGAAAAATGTGGACCACTCTTTGCCGAGTGATGAAGTGCATATGCTTACCCTTTTCAAGTGCAAAGCAGAACAAGAACAACTATTGGACATGGTTGATAAGTCCACTGGTGATAAGAAGTTGTCAAGATGATGAAAATCGCAGCACGGTGTTTTCAAGATGATAGTAGCAAGATGGCACTATTTCGTAATCAAACCAATTTCTCTGGTGGAGACTGCTATTTATTATCATATTCATTTTCCCTTGTAGACGAGCAGTCCAGGGAGTATTCCACCTTAGCCTTTATCAAAGTCAACCATAGTTGAAACACATTGATGCCATCATCAATCTTTTTTTTTAGCATTAGATTTAGTTTAGTTTCATTTAATTAGTATACAAGTGGATTAGCCCTAGTGGAGTATCATTTTAAAAGAAATTAAACTTGATTTGAACCTAGCTCATGGGAATCATGTATTGGGCCTTATAATGTGACCATGTATGTTCTTTGCTTGATTTGTATAGAGTTTTCTTTTTCGCATTTACTTTAAAAGTCATTTCAATATTTGGATGTTTATTTACCGTATTGTCTTTCCATAAATTGATTGTTTATTGGTTTCTTAAAATAGGTTAGGACTAGTTTAGACTTTGATGAAAATGAACCTTACAAAAACATTTGTATGATCATGGAGCAAAATTGATGCCTTTACGACTATAATTGGCAATCAAGACCATGTGACCACTTACGTAAAGACATTCCAAATTAGAGATACTAAAAGGGCACTAATAGACATTAACGTAACTGAGTGCCTGACTCTAGAATATTTAGTTGTGTAGGAATCGAGACGACACTCTCGTATCTCGATTGGTTTCTAGTCGATTCAAATAAGCTTGTGGCGACTCTTATACATATTTAGGTTGTTAAGAACTAAAAAAAGAATCCAATGTCACGTGAGGCATGGGTTTGGGAGAACCCGTGCCTAATCAAGGGCTATTTGTCCAAATTAGGCAATACCCCTAAACCTTTTTTTTTCCCCTCCAAACGAAAAGGGTAGGTCTCGACAGTCTTTTTTTTTACCAAGAAGAATCCAACTGTTATTTTGTATATTATGCTCCTATTGGATACTTCTCAAATAATTGAACGATTCTCTTTTAATACTACTAGATAAGCTATTCACCACACGATAATAATATCAGCTGCAACTTGGTCATGTATAGCTCTAGATGATTACCAGAATCTTTCTACAGTAGCTGAAACAGCTTTTGACACCTTGTTAGCAAGTTTTCTAACAATATTGCCCTCAAAATTTTGATCAAAGGTTTTTGATATTGATATATGAAAGCCTAGACTTTTGTACCAAAATATTCAACTAATGTTGTCTTCCATGTAATTTAAGTAATATTCTGTAGGAATGGAAAATTTTACCTAAACAACATAGATTGCCATGCGACGCATATGAATGATGTCAATGGGAAAGCACATTCTCTTACTAAAAAAATAATACAGAGAAATAAAGAATACTAAAAATTTATTGCTAAAAATAAGCCAAGATATAAAATAACATAACACTAAGCGAATTCTCTACTAAGACATAACAAACCCAATAATTCCATTGTCCGATTTGCATCTTTTAGATACAATAAATGTTGTTTTAAACAGTTTTTGAACTTCTAGATCGATTCTTTATGGGTTTGATATAGAAAAAAATAGTTCTTGTTAGAGAAAAAAGTACACCTCAAGGGTAAAACTTGACACGGATGGACATATAAGTGTCGAATTTCCAAAAGGTACAGTTAGCTATAACTTTTTTTGAAAATTGGACATTTAAATATCAATTTTGGCAAGACTTACTGGAAATCTGATGTAGCGTTATTTATTTAATAAAATTGGCCTATGTGGCTTGTTGGAATGTCCACTCAGTGTCTTTGTTCTGAAATGACGTTATTTTGCCCTAAATTTTATTTTAAATATAAATATTAATTAAATTAAATTTTAAAAACTAAATAAAAAAGTGGAAATCAGATCTGGGGTCGTGGAGGCCCTCACCACCACCGCCCCATCGTCATTGGCTCCAATTCCCACTTTTTTGAAAAAAAAATAGTTTTTAAAATTTAATTTAATTAATATTTATATTAAAAATAAAATTTGGACCAAAATAACGTTGTTTTTGGTTTATCTAACCATGTTAGTGCCACATGGATTTTTTTTTTTCTAAAATAATTGCCATGTCAGTGAAAATACTTGCTGGAAAATATGATGTTAGGAGTTCGGCTGGAAATTTTCGTCGTTGGCATTTAAGTGTTTATTCTTTTCTTTGATTTTGGCATTTAAGTGTGCTTTTTAAAAGTTTTGGTACTTATGTGTTTAGCTATGCCAGATTTTGGTACCTGGGGTTTTCGACACTCATTTGAGCTTTTTCCTATTTTAGTCTATTTCACATGTAGAAAATAGAGGACACGGTATATGTGGGCAATAAAAAAGAATTAACAAATCCTGTGCACACATTTGAAGGAAGATAAAAGGTTTTGAATTTTACAATTTACAGATGAGGAAGCATCTTTTATAAAGTTTAAGATTTCATTCTTATCATGGCAAATTACATCTTTGACCATCGAATACCAGATAACATTGCAATTTATATTAAGTAAATTGACATGGAATTTGATTGATTTTGTTTTTTTTTGGAGTTAGAGCTTGAAACTATACATGAATTAAAAATATATCTCTATTTGTAAACGATTTTTTCCCTATAGATCTGCAAGGTATATGTACAAATTCTTTGGGTGGGGGGCGATCACTCCGGCTTGACTCTCCTCCTTCGTGGCTGGTTTGTGTTTAATTTACAATATTCTTGGACTTGGTATGTTTGTATTCCATCTTTAATCTTTCTGACTCGACATTTTGTATCAAATATGATAGCCAAGGTGAAATCATTAGATCAATCATCGATGATGTTTTGATCTAGCTAAATGAAAGAGACATACATCTACCTGATCATTTAGTAGGAATTTGGCATGATTTTGAAGAAGTCATGCGCCTATTAGATGAAGGTTCCCTTGATGTACGTTATCTAATAATCCACGGTATGAGAGATATCGGGAAAACAACTCTCGCAATGGTTGTATTTAATCAAATTGTTAGTCAGTTTCATGGGTGTAGTTTCCTTTCTGACATTTGAGAAGCTTCACGGGGTGGAAGTCGTTCGATTGGAAAAATGATTATTGTCAGAAATTCTCAACATTAAATGAGTGGAGATTTCTGATTGCATGCAGGGATTAATCAAATTTGAAGGAGATTCCATAACAAGAAAGTCCTCATCTTGATGACCTAGATAAGCGGGAGCAAATCATGAAATTGTAGATTGAG
Organism: Eucalyptus grandis x Eucalyptus urophylla; assembly: GCA_028830015.1. Lineage (NCBI taxonomy): Eukaryota > Viridiplantae > Streptophyta > Magnoliopsida > Myrtales > Myrtaceae > Eucalyptus > Eucalyptus grandis x Eucalyptus urophylla. Next base: position 40,478,019 of record CM054189.1, read on the forward strand.
AGTCGTGGACTTGATTACACTAATTATCTTACTAATGCCATTTCACTAATTATCAACAAAGTGACCAATGCAGTCTTCCACTTACATACATGGGTACACAATCAGAAAATTAAACAACCACAATCAATACGATAAGGGTAAAGTGCAAGAAAATAAACACGAAAAATTCAATATTGAACAAAAAATGTACTTGGCCTTGTTATTGAGCCTCAAGATAGCAATCCCTAGGAGCCATATAATCCAAATTCTAGTTTGCTACCGAAGAAGAGACGCTTATTAGAAAATTCTCTAGTGATATTAAAGGCTCAAAAAAATTCTTCTTAAAGGTAAACCTAATATAAACTCTACAGTTTTTAGATCTTTTTTTTTTTTATACGATTTTTTAATATTTTTAATACTTTTTTTCTAAGGAGAAATAAAAATCAAGAAAAAGGCAACATACTAAACTACATGAATATTTTGACAAAAAAAAAAAAGACTATTTGAATATGATCTAAATGAAACTCAACCAATGATAATCCTAAATCCTAACTATCTAATTGAGACCTCTATTTTCTAATCCTTATTATTTTCTTTTTCTTTTTCAATTTATTTAATTATTACTAGTATTATTTTATTTCTCTCCAGCGCCCAAACACATGATGCACAATCAGATTTTCATCTTGGCTTTATGTATATCTTTTCTTTTGTTCTTCGGTCCATTGTCACCAGAACAAGTATTCCCGCAGATTTCTCTTTCTTTTACGCGCTCAATCGTGCTTCCTTCTCTCTTTTATATTGAACACCTCCAGGGAGAGAAACTTATGACATTCATTTCCAGAAAACAAACTCTTGCTTAATCTCAACTCTCTATCCCCATTCGTTCATTCATTCCTAGTAGAAAAGAACCCTCAATTCCATTAACATGTTTCAATGGTTCACTCAGTTATACAACGCCAACTCATAGCAGATTTACTTGCCATATATATTGATCCGTATAGAGAAAATAACAAAGTGAACCAGAGTTGAACACAAGATGCATAGATGAAATGAGACTAAAACAAAGCAAGCTTGATCTAGGGAAATCTCATGGTTGAATGAGAAATAATCCAAACTAGAAGAAAGCAGTGATACCGCATGGATTACGAATACATATCAATGATTAACAACAACCAAGCATACATGCTAAGAACAAACAATCAATAGCCAAGCAAGCTACTGACTTAGGAATGTCGCCAAACATTATAGTCGCTGAACTCTTTCTCTTGACCAATCACACGCAAGTTTTGCAGATTCATCGGAGAGGCTTTTTGGACAAAAATCACGAATCTCACAACCAATGCAAGCGATTCTGAAATACTGATAATTCGATTTCAATTTGTTCTCAATAACGTGACGATTCCAGGTTTTATTTCATGTCAGTAAACTGTAACAATTCAATGAGCGTCGATGAGCCAGAATCTGATGAACAGAGAGGATGAAGGAGGCTACAATGAAAATGAACTTGATCCAAAAAAGAGCGGGACGCGAAGGAGGTTAATTGGTGTATGGGTGCGTCCAGAGAGCGAAAGGAGCGAAGTCTAATCGGCCTGATCTGCTGGGCTCGATTGAATTAAACCGGATTGCGAGCAGCAAGGACTTCGGTGATGGGCCCAACTAGTCCAAATCGGGACTCTATTTTTATTTATTTATTTATGTACTTGTCTATTTCTTTATTTATTGTATCATACATTTCCTTTGGTCTTCTTACTATTATTTTGTTTTTATTTTCTTACTGTTTCCAACTTCTGGGCTTCACTTTTATGGGCTGCATGAAAGAGTGAAGTCTGATGGGCCTGATATGCTGGGCTCAATTGAATTAAACCGGATTGCAAGGGCCAGGAATTAAGTGATGGGCCTGAGATGCTGCGCTAAAAAGATATACATGTTAAGAACCCAGTTGCACAAAAAACAAAATTAAGGGATCTGAACGTTTTGCAATAATTTAGGGACTCGACTCCCTTTTGTCCCAAGAAGACAAAAGAAAAGAGTTTTGATTGGCCATTATGGTCATCCGAGGAGTCCTTCCACAACTTGTTAAAAAGTCTTGGCACCTTTAACAGTGTCCACTTGTGAATGCAGAACATTAGGTGGGAAATAGACAGTTATGTTTGATTTTAATGTGAGCCCGTCAAATTCTAACAACTGATTGCGTAGTTGATCATTCAGATCTTTCAATTCATAGACGTGAATCTCGGACCTATGAATGAGGGTTTGATCATGTACCAAGGGAATTTTCCCGCTATCTTGAAAAGTAAATTTACCAAGAAAAAGGGGTTGAGTTTGTGACTTTGTGTGTTAGAATCTAAGAAGGTGGGACCTCGTTTCATTTCCCTGAAATTCAACCCCCAACGTTTGAGGTTGCGCATATCTTATCAAGCCAAAAAGAAAAAAAAAGAATTGGACGTGTCAAATGGGACAGTGATTATGGTAAGATTCGCAGCCATCGTAGCTTTTGCGGAAGAAGAAGACGAATTGGGAATAAAATATGTGCGATTCACGCATAAGGGCGGGCTAAAAAGTTGCCAATTGCCCATTTAAAGTGAATAATTGTCAAGTCCATCATCAACATAAAACATATTCTTTTCATTTGCATATTTGAATAGGTAGTAGATGAATGAATTCGGTAACGCAACTAAATCTAAATAGATATGTCACATATTCAATGATGAATGTATAAAAAATTCATTACATGGACATTGAAGATAAAAACAGAAAGTACCACCGAAAATCTTAACTATACTCACCATGGTAATATATTCTTATTTTCTTATGTCACAAAAATCCCAAACATTTGCCATTTTCTCAAAAAAAATATACCCTCTACCATAGTTTCGTCCAAGATGGCCGTTAAAAAACATGTGGTGGCTTACATGGATAATGATAGGCAAATGGCATTGATGTGGATTCAACGTGGCTTTAGAAAAAACCAAAATGATGTGATTTCAAATTTTTTTTTTTTTTGCCTTCTTACCATTATATTACTTTTTATTTTTCTTACTATTTTACAAAAATGAACGTTTGATTTGCAGGCACTTGCCATTTTCCCAACGTTCATCTTTATTCAATTTCATTTTTAATCTAATTTAAATAGTTTTTATATTAAAAAATTACATTTAGATTAAAATGATATTTTTTTAGCGTTATTTTCCATGTTTTAGTCACGTCAATGACATGTATGAGAGATAAAGTAATAAAAAAAGACATGTTAATATTTTCTATTAGCTAAGTTGAACGGAGTTAATAAAAGAATTTGATTGCACAAATTTGATAAGTTTTAATACTCAATTGCATTTTTTGTATGTTTTAATACTCAATTGCACTTTTACGACAATTTTAAAGACTTTTAATGTATATATCCCATTTTTTTCTTCTTACTAATATATAAAAAAGTCATTGAATTTGTTAATATATCTCTTTTATATATACATCTCAGTGCAAAAATATAATAAAAAATAGTCATTGAATTTGTTAATATATCTCTTTTATATATACATCTCAATGCAAAAATATAATAAAAAATAGTCATTGAATTTATTAATATATATCTTACATATATATATATATATATATATAAATATATATATCTCTCTCTTAGTGCAAAAATATATATAAAAAAAAGTCATTGAATTTGTTAATATATCTCTTTTATATATACATCTTAGTACAAAAATATAAATAAAAAAATCATTATTTTTGTTGTTCAATTTTAAAAAATAAAATATAAAAACTTAAATTGGTCACGCTAAAGGACTTCCCCAAATATGTGTTTACCAAACAGCATTTTCCCAAAGTTGCTTCTCAAGGCACTTTTCAACTATAGTTTACCAAACAGTTTTTGCATTTCACAAAAACCCTTTAGACCAAAGGTCTTTGCATTTCCTTAAAGGCTTTTCCCAAAAGCTTTCCCAAACGCATCATTTGTTGGCTAACATTTTGGTGTCAACAATGTATTTTGAGAGGCCCAAATTTAGATTTCTTAAGTATGAAATGAATTAAGCTCAAACTTGGTAATACTTGAGTTGGGAGGCTCCTCTAAATTTTATTAAAATTTTTTAGGCCGCGGTTGTTAGGACATCACAAGTTAGAATTGATGATGCAAGACATGTAATCTAGCAAGTGCATTTAATCCTCTCACACGTTTGTTAGGGATTCAAAACAGATTTTTTTTTCTCTATAAATAATGTTGTAGCTCGATTACATGTACGATTGGCAATTTATTAAGGCCTGCTTAGCTCTTGGGGAATTCTCAAATAAACCGTCCGAAAACGGTTTATTTTTAATTGATCATGACCCTTCGCTTTCCTGGAAAATAAAACTTAATTTCCAATTAAAAAAGAAGAAGAGAAAAAGACAACATGGGTAGAGGAATTTGCTTCGTGTTTTCGACCTCGACTCAGCAAAGTCCCACGCGCGCACTTCACCGACCGAGGACCTTGAAAAAGCCAAGTCAACTTTTGATTAAGTCAAGCCGAGGAAAGGAGATTCATGCGTTAATACTTGTCCATAAACATTGGTTTTTGGTCGTCTCTCGGCCAAGCTTTCGCTTCCGGTGAAATTGCTACGACAATGACATGCTAACAACAACTTGGCGACGTCTAATCACTGACGGTTTCATACATAAGACAAGCGTGGACTGCGAATCTTATTTTTGTTGATAAAATTAAGAATTTATATACCAAAGAAAATTATAGGTGGACCAAGCCGTAAGCACCACGAAACATATCATGTCTCAACCAACAATACTAATGTGTAGTATTTTAATATCTACACATAACAATTTGAATCTGACATTTCTTATAATTGACTAAAAAATGTTATTTACAGTAAGTAATTTTGATAGAGTATCAAGATTTCTTATTCCTAGATATCCTAACATGATACGACTAAGTATTAATTTCAAGTCAGCTAAAAAAAAGGAAGAAGAAGAGGATATTAACTCCATTTTCGAGCAATGAATTTGTCCATTGGACTTCCTTCGAAAAGCTGAAACTGAAAAAAAAAAGTAGTCCCTAGATTTTTTAACAGCATGACAAAGTACACAGATATTCAACATTCGATCCTTGGCGGAAAACATCTTACGAATTATCACTCAAAACAGTAAACTATGCTAGCGAATATTTGGACAAAAACCAATTAATCTCGCGCAGTGGGAAAAAGTCATAAAGCAGGTGAAAATCAAACTCAATTTCCTTATTATTTCAGCAGTAATTATTTTCAGAATACTATAATTAATTTGACAGCAAGCTCGTTAAGATAATCAAGGGTGACAATCTATCTGTCAAGATCGAAAGGCAATGAGGTGTATGAATGATTTTTAATTTTGATGGCCACAATACATCGTAGAATTGACCAAACAATCATATGCAAAAGATTAAGTTAAGGGAAATCGCTATTTGTCATCTATGATGTTAATTTGAAGAAAGATCCTTTCATCCATTGTCAAAAACGAAGATATCATCAAATTAATATACTATTGACGGAATGGGCCCTGAGAGAATATTATCTCCTCGTGTTATAGGCAGGATGAGCAGCGCATAAATGTTTCCGCTAAAAGCTTGGAACATTTCCGAACAAACACACTGGTAATTCATATTAAGTTATTAACCAAACCTAATTTTGATTTTTTCTGTTATTTTGGAGAATCGAGATTCTCTCTCTTTTTGCAATCCAACTTGACTTGAACCCACTGATGTTTACATTTTCTGGTCGACAATATATATTTTTATTTGCTAGGCGTTCATCAAGCCACTGATGTTTATATTTGAGCTGATAATCGATCGAAAAACCAATGAGTATTTTCCACGGTAAGGAAGTATTTCTCATGGTCTTTGGATGATCTTCTGTCTACTTGTTCCTCCAATTTTAGATTGAGTTTTTCATTAGAGGCCGTGCAATGTGCACTGATGATGAGAGTTCATTTGTATAATTTGAAAATTGAAACAGAAAAAGGAAAAATGGTGGTCGCAAATAAGTTATGCGGTGAAATATCTCATGCCTCGACCATCTATCTAATATATAGTATTTTCGAAAGTTAAAAAAACCAATTTTTTATTTTATTTTAAATATCTGCCCATGATAATCTGAATGTGACATCCTTTATGATTATCTCTCAAGACAATATACTATCCTAGCAAATGGTTGGATAAAACCTAATCTTGTGCCGCGTGAGCAAGTCATAAAGCTTCCATATGCAAAAGTGAAAATCAATGTCAATTCCCTTGGTAAATTAAGCCGTAATACTTTATGGAACACTGTAGCAATCATAATTTGTTCGACAACAACTCGTTAAGATAATAAAGGCTGAAAACCTATTACTGAGATCGTAGGTGACAAAGTCTACATCGTACATTTTTACCAAAAAAAAAAAAAGAGTCTACATCGTACATGATGATGTCAATTTTAAGAGAAAATATCTCGTTCTTTTTCAAAGGTGAAGTTATCATGAAATTAATATATTAAAAGAATGTTATTGCCTGACAACATCCATAAGCGGTGGTCCCCGCTCAAAGCTGAAAGCATGGAAATTTCCAAACAAACACACTAGATAATTCATAGTAATTACCAAACCCACTTTTGTTTTTTTCCTCTTATTTTACTCGAACGGTCAATGTTTCTATCTGTGCTTGTTCGCCTTCTAGATCTGATTTAGGGAAGTTCAGAATCTTTTTTTTTCCTGCACTCCAACTTGACTCGGACCTGCTCATGCTTACATTTCCTGGTCAATGATCGCACGACTGATTAATCATATATATATATATATATTCGTTCAACAAGCTCCTGATGTTCATATATTGAGCTAATAATCAATAGAAAAAACCAATGAGTATTTTCCTTTGTAAGGAAATTTTTCTCATCGTCTTTGGCTGATCTCTTGCAAGCTTTGTTTCTGTCGTAGTTGTTCCTCCAATTTTAGATTGAGTTTTTCATTAGAAAGCAGACTACGTGCACGGACGACGAACGTAAGTTCGAACAGCTTGAAAGTTGAAAAATATAAAAGGGTTAATACATTGAAAAATCATAAACTGGTACATCTGTAATAAATTTACCCCAAACTATTTTTTTGACTACCAAAAATCCAAAATTGGTATACCTTTGACAAATTTACCATAAACTGGTACACTTGTGACAAATTTACCCTCTATTAGTTTTAGTTAAATTTTCTTGTTAAATTATAAAGTTAAATAACACGTGACAATTGACCGGTATATCAATTTAGGATTTTACACTCTGCTTGTCATAATTTATAATTTTTGTGATTTTTTTTTGTGGTATTGATCTAATTTTTCGAAGAGTATATTAGTCACAAATTTACCAATTTAGGGTTTTTTGTGGTTGAATAAATTAGTTTTGGGTAAATTTATCATAAAATTACCAGTTTAAGGTTTTTTTATAGTTAGTTGGGGTAAATTTGTCACAGGTGTACCAGTTTGGGATTTTTTATGGTAAAAAAAATAGTTTTTGGTAAATTTGTCATAAGTGTACAAGTTTAAGGTTTTTTTAAGGTATTAACCCAAGATAAAATAAAAAAATGGCGGCCAACATATGATATAATCGGTAACGTATATGGCAAAGAATTATCCACGAAGCATAGATAAATAAATATAGTAACGCATGCGATGATGCACACGCTCATAAACATGTTCACAGTTGAGTTGATCATGTGTCATCCAAAATGTTTACATCACTGAATTACGAGTTACAACTCTGTATATACTGACTTCAGTATCTTTCGCTTGGCCCTTTTTCCCTTGTATGCACTAGGCCTATTTCAGTAAACAAAACAATCGTTCCCTGAGATTTCCTAAATGGATATTGAATGTGGTAGGTAGTTTTATATGCACATCTAAATATGGGGACAGTCTCAATCATCTGATTCTGGTGCCACTTATTGAATTGGAAAAGCTCTGATACTACTTGTTTTTTTTGTTGGATCTGATACTACTTGTTGAGTGGAGCATTTATCAGCACAAAAGCGAAGAAGTTTAATAAAACAAGGTATTCACACACCAACTCTCTTATTTCTCACCCATCAAACTCACGATGCGCACACATCTAATTCACTAATTTTCTTACAAACTTAGCATGCTCACAAGAGCTTTTCTCTCGCTCACTCAGGTCACATCAACACAAGCACCATACGCACTCTCTCCTTTTGCAAGTTCAAGATAACTCACTTCTTCGAGCTTCGTCGAAATCTAATAGATACACACTCCATCTTTACTAGTTTGGGGCCACATATAACTTCACATCAAGGTAACTTGCCAAGGGGGTTCAAGAGCAACTTCTTATGGGCAGAGTTAGTTCTAAAATATTCATTCAGCTTCTTTGAGAGTTAGAGACTGTTGGGGAGCATCAAAGTGAAAAATTCACTAAGAACTAAACTTAATCCAGAATCAATATCTTCCCAAGACTAAACTGATCAAAATCAACTTAATACCAGTAATAATCAACAATATATAATGCTGAAATGACAAGGAGATAAAGCCAATAACAATATAGGGATTTAATGTGGAAACCCAATGAGGAAAAAATCATGGACCATGCCAAAACTTCTAATAATTACGAAGAATAATAGGATATACAAAGTGTTTTTCTCTAGTCACACACTAAAGGTTCAACACCAACGATACAATCGTATTTCCTCACAATAAAGGTGGAGAATTAATATAAATGGAACAAGAAAACTCTTGGAGAATTTAGACTAGGTTCTTAATGAACAAAATGATTAATTCGTAGCCTTTGGTCTCATGAACAACATAATTTGAGCTAATTCCATTAACGTTTGGCCTTTGACTCATGACAACAAAATAGCAGCCCTCTTTTTCTCCTTCTACATGCACACTCTCGGATAACTCTGTCTCACTCCGTTTCTCTCTTTTCTTGCTTTTGGGCACCCCACACAAAGCCTTCCTTTCTTTCTTTTGGACTTTTTTTTTTTTGTCTTTTCTTTTATTTTTTGTTTTAACTATGTGTGAGTTGGGCACCACATAGGTACACAGCCAACAAATTTCCCTCTTTGCCTCATTTGGAAAGTTCCATCATGCTTGGTTTGTTTCTATAAGAGTTAAGTTTCACCATGAGCAACGCTTTGTTCATCATAAAAAAGCAAAAATTAAGTTTTTACTTTTTTGCCAAAAACTGACATGTTTCTTTAGATATTAAAAAATAGTGAAAATTATATTTAGATATACTTGTCAATATTGGACTAATGTAAAAGTTTGAGGTCCTAAGATTAAAAATATAAAGTGTGCATTAGAAAATTTAAAAAATAAATAAAAAATCAATCTCTAATTAGTTGACTGAAAAAATAGTATTCAATATCCAATCACATTACTTAATGTTAGTCTTTTGCCGTAAAGAAAAACCAATCCTTTCTTTGTCTTCTAGTTCTTGTACTTTTTTTTTTGGCTAAGTCACAATTAGATATGTCAAAACGAGTCATAAAATCCATTTGTTAACCTATATGATGGGTCGTGTTGTTTTATGGGTCAATTATGAGTAAAAGAGTTATAAATGGATTTATACATAATATAAGTGTTTTTTGAACGCCGGGCACAATATAAGTGCTAAGTGGGTCATAAATGAGTTTATGATTAATTCAGAGCAAGCTCACTTTTTTCACTTTCACTCGATCTCATGCTTACTTATTCTATGTTCTTACTTCGATTTGGTATGAGTTTTCCTACATTAAGTTAAATACGAATATATTTTAGCAACATGGGTTGGGTCGGATATGGGTTAACTTGCACTGCAAATAAATGAGTCATAAACGAATTAATGTGTCAATTTAGATTAAACCATTTATGACCTTATCCATCCATTTAATAGGTTTAGTCACAACGAAAAGCATGAACGGGTCGTGTGCGGGCTGCCTTGTTCGGTGGATCCACCTTGGTGTTTTGCTGTCTTGCTGTTTTTTGTTTCTCCCTTGTTTCTCTGTCTCCTGTGCGGGCTGCCTTGTTTGGCCCTTCTCTCCTCTGCTGTGGCTGTTGTCTTAGCCTTTTTCTTTGCTACGGTTCTTTCTTTCCCTATTCTGCAGCTTTACCCCTGGTACCCTTATACTCTTTTGACAACCTTGTCTTCTGAGCGTAAGCTTTTTGGTTCAGAGGTCCTTAGCTGTATTGTTGTATAGTATCTTGGTTCAAAAGTCAATATATTTCTTACCTTTTACCAAAAAAAAAAAAAAAAAAGCATGAACGGGTCTGAAGGGAAAGAAAACCAAACCATTTACCATTTACTTAATCAAGCCAACGTCCTTCTAATACCGTTAAAACTTGGAAAAATCTGTAGACATTTCAATTTTGTCCCTTTCCCTTTATTTTATTTTATTTTATTGTTTTGTGAGTCCTCTTCAACTACCTGCTGTTTAATTACACCAAGTGTTGGATCACAAGCGTCCCACGTGACTTGGTGATACTGGGCTTCACAAATTTTCCACCAGGAGGACTTTGCCCTTGGCCTGTACTGTTGACACCTCTCCGCTCTGCGTCTCCAAGGTGGCAACTTCGTTTCCGAGAAACTCACCTTCAACGTCCCTGCATTTACTTTGCCCTTCTTCTCTGCACCTGGAGAAGTTATAGTCGATCTTCCTCCACTAAACCCTCCCAATCTAGCTCTTTTTGCAGAAGCATGGTGGTTCTCTTCTTTGAGGGAATACGGCTGAGAGGATTGACCCACAGATGGAATACGGAGCTCTTGATCTATTCGTCATCCTCGTTTCGGCTGTACTACTACTGTAAGTGCTCTTACTCGACCCTGTTCGAGCTCTTGTTGACAATGCACAAAAAAAGGGAACTTCGCTCCCTTTTTTAGGCATTTGTCGATTGATAGAATATTTGTGACATAATTACAAGTAGGACCTCTTTTCCGACCAAAAAAAGTAGGACCTCTTTAATTTATTATACTATAGGTCAAGTTACCGATTTTATCCTGACATTTCCAAGATTCTGATTGTCCTTCTCACAATTCTGAGTTGATTAAAGAGGAAGCGGAGTGGCTATTATGTTTTCTTTTTCAATCTCCGTGGCTGCAAAGTCAGACTCAACTCAGACCCTTTATTTAGGCATAAAAAAACAAAAATTAAGTTTTTACTTTTTCGCCAAAAACTGAAATGTTTCCTTAGATATTAAAAAATACTGAAAATTATATTTAGATATACTTGTCGATATTGGACTATTGTTAAAGTTTGAAGTCCTAAGATTGAAAATATAGAGTGTGCATTAGAAAATTAGAAAAAGAAATAAAAAATCAATCTCCAATTAGTTAACTGAAAAAATAGTAATCAATATCCAATCACATTACTTAATGTTAGTCTTTTGCTGTAAAGAAACACCTATCCTATGTCTTCTAGTTCTTGTACTTTTTTTTGGCTAAGTCACAACTAGATATGTCAAAATCAGTCATAAATCCATTTATTAACCTATATGATGGGTCGTGTTTTTTTATGGATCAATTATGAGTAATGAGTTATAATTGGGGTTTATACATAATATAAGTTTTCTTTGAACGCCAAGCATAATATAAGTGCTAAGTGAGTCATAAATGAGTTTATGACTCATTTAGACCAAACTCACTTTTTTCACTTTTACTCGATCTCGAGCTCACTTATTTTGTGTTCTTACATCGGTTTGGTATGAGTTTTCCTACATTAAGTTAAATATGAAAATATTTTAGCAACATGGGTTGGGTCGGGTATGAGTTAGCTTGCATTGCAAATAAATGAGTCATAAATGAATTAATGTGTTAACTTGGGTTGAACTGTTTATGACCCAACCCATCCATTTAATAGGTTTAGTCACAATGAAAAGTATGAACGGGGTTGAAGGGGAAAGAAAAACCAAACCATTTATCGTTACTTAATCAAGCCAATGTCCTTCTAATACGGTTAAAACTTGGAAAAAGTCTGTTGAAATTTCAATTTGGTCCCTTTCCATTTTTTGTTTTGTTTTGTTTTGTTTTGTGAGTCCTTCTTACGTCTTCAACTACCTGTTGTTTAATTACACCAAGTGTTGGACCACAAGCGTCCCACGTGAATTGGAGGACTTTGCCCTTGGCCTGTACTGTTGACTCCTCTCCGCTATGCGTCTCCAAGGTGGCAACTTCGTTTCCGAGAAACTCACCTGCAACGTCCCTGCGTTTACTTTGCCCTTCTTCTCTGCACCTGGAGAAGTTATAGTCGATCTTCCTCCACTAAACCCTCCCAATCTAGCTCTTTTCCCAGAAGTGTGGTGGTTCTCTTCTTTGAGGGAATACGGCTGAGAGGATTGACCCACAGATGGAATACGGAGCTCTTGATCTATTCGTCATCCTCGTTTCGGTTGTATTACTACTGTAAGTGCTCTGACTCGACTCTGTTCGAGCTCTTGTTGACAAACAATGCACAAAAAAAAGTGAACTTCGCTCCTGTACATGTTAGATGTAATTCAGCCTGCTCGTTTGATTTACTTTCCTATTTTTTAAGTTTCCATCGGGTTAAAAGTTTGTAAATTTTGACAGGGCCCTCAGACAACTCCCGAAATCAGAGAGAAGGAGGGCCTCGGAATTAACCTCGATAAACGACCATCCGAGAACCTCGAGAACTGAGGATACTTCTGAAGAAGAGATAAAGGCGTTAAGGTGGGACTCGGCGTCAACCTCGAAGACGGACGATGAGTCCGGAGAAGAGAACGAGGCGTTAAGGCGGGACGCAGGGTCAACCTCTAGAAGGGACCATCTGACAACTTCGAAAACGGACAATGCGCTTGGAGTAGAGAACGAGGCGTTGAGGAGGGACTCGGAGTCAACCTTAAGAATGGACAATGTGTCTGGAGAGGAGAACGAGGCATTTAGGAGAGACTTGGAGGCAACCTCAAGAAGGGACGATGTGTCTGGAGAAGGGAACGAGGCGTTCAACGCATCAGGAATAGAGTATGACGTGTTCTTGAGTTTCCGGGGACGAGACACACGTGACAACTTCACCGATTGCCTTTATCATAGATTGAGACTCATTGGACTCCATGTCTTCCTAGACAACGAAGAACTCCGAGTTGGTACAGAGATCGATGGAGAGCTTTCGAAAGCCCTTGACAAATCTCGAATCTACATACCCATCTTCTCTCAAAACTATGCTACCAGTTCGTGGTGTCTTCGTGAGGTTGCGCACATGGAAAAATGCACCTCAAAATCAAATCGGAAGAAAGAGATACTTCCCATCTTCTACGATGTGGACCCTGATGACGTTAAGCTCAACACTGAATTGTACAAAAATGCCATGCCCAAGCACGAGGAGAAATTTGGCGTCGATGAATTGAAGCGGTGGGAGGCTTCTCTTCGAAAGGTTGCACGCTTGAAGGGATGGGATCTGAAACGGAAAAGGTAATTTTCCTCAATTTTTTTTTTTTTGTTATCGTTTATAAATCCAATAGTTACACTTCTCATTTGAAAAAACTGTCCCTCAAATTTTTAGGAATCAAAGCAATGTGGCATCTTTTTCATTCTAGGAGAAGAAAAGAATAGGGGCAAAAAGGGTCCACTTTGATCCAATTTATGAATGAATTCAGATGACCCTTACTTGAATGAATTGTTCTCGAATTTGGTTCGATAGGTCTAGTGAGAGCAGGGAAAAGTACCAAAAAAAATCACAAACCCATGTTACTAGTACTAATTCAATTCTAAACCTTTCAATTGGATTAGTTTAATTCTAAGACTGACTGTCATTTTATTCGTCAGCATATCCATAGTGGTACTATCAATCTTCTTTCCATCTCCTCTGCGGATCAACTAGCTGATATTTTCACTCTGGTGAATAACCAAATTCCAATTGAAATGAAATCTTTAGGAGAAATCAATCTTACTTCCCAAACAAATTCCCCTAAATCTATATATTCTGACAAAACCAAAACAAACACGTCAATGCTATAATTTTCATCATTATTTTGTTTTGGATCCTATCTTGATTACGTCCGATTGCCTTTTTTTGTTCGACAAAAGTTTCATTTATATACAATAATCGCATTGTAGTGGGTATAGTTTAGTGGTAAAAGTGTGATTCGTTTTATTAATCCCTTTTATAGTTAAGGGATCCCTCGGTTTGATTTGATTCATATTCCGAAGAAAAAATTTATTTCTTAAAAGGATTTAATCCTTTACCTCTCAATGAAGGATTCGAGGAAAAATATACATTCTCGTGATTTGTATCCAAGGGTTCAAATTGAATGAATTCAAAACGATGTTACTGCATGAATCGGGATTCAAAATTCTCCCATTTTCATCCATTGGGCCTATTTACAACTAGCCAATTAAGAATTCTCAGATGTACTAGTACTAGCAAGTGCGTCAAAGATGCAGTTATCGATTCTCATATTGATACCAAATCGATTCACCTGGCCAAATTTAGTCCACTAGCATTGACATGGTTATTGGCCGGCCGACGAATGCTAATGTGGTAATTTTTGATAATTTTTTAAATAATTTTTTCTCCTTTTCTTTTCTTTTTCCTCTTCCATTTTTTATCTTCTTCCTCCTTGGATTCTTTATAGTGGTGAGGCTCGTTGGCCACTGGGTGAGAGCTGACAAGTTCTCGACAACCGCTGTTGAGTGTCGTGGCCCTCACTTAGTGGTTGGCAAGTTGCTAGAAGCTTGCCAGCCATTAACGGAGAAGAAGGCCAAGAGGAAGAAGAAGAAAAGGAAAATGAAAAGGGAAAAAAAAAAAGGAAAAAATTCAAAAAAATACAAAATAAGTAAAAGTTGCCATGTCAGCAGTCAGCCGATTAGCATCGATGTCAGCATTAGCTTGCCAAATTTGGCCAGATGAACTAAATTGGTACCAATGTGAAATTGGTCTAATTGAAAGGTTTAAAATTGAATTTTTATCAATGCCATAGGTTTAGGACTTTTCTGGTACTTTTTCTAGTGAGAACTTATCAAATAAAATATGTTCCCTTTTTGCAAAAAATAAAACTTGTTTCTTAGATAACAAGAGAACAATTTTACCTATTAAGAATATTTAGACCATATTTGTTAATTGGCTAAATAGTGATTATTTCTATTATTTTATTTCCCAGAACAAAAAAAGAACATAAATGTGTTTGGTAATGTTTTTGTTCTCAGGAATAGATTTGAAATATAATCAATAAGCAACAAAAAGTTGCTTCTTTGTTCGCGGGAACGACTTAAGAATAAAGCCCAAGCCATTTTCTTTTTTTATTCCTTCTTTTTCTCTTCCTCTTCTTCTTTAACCGGTTACTGGCCACTGTGATGGCTGGATGAGGCTCGACCTTGCAAGGGGTCAGTGAGGCTCCTTCGAGGCCGGTGAGGCTGTCGACCATTGCCGTGGCCGGCGACTGGCTATAGGAAGAAGAAGAAGAAGAAGAAGAAGAAGAGAAGGACACATAATTTTTTTTTTCATAAAATTATTAGAAAATTAATAGAAATGCTACGGCTTAAAGTAATTTGAGGGTTGTACCAAACATATTTATGTTTTTTTTTTCTAGAAATAGAAATTTTGTATAGTTACCAAACCCATTGAACACTAAAAAACTCATATAGGGAAAAGAATCACAAAAAAAAAATATTTTTGAGCATAAACTATTCTCGGAAGAGAATGGTTGCCAATAGCGTGAATGATAACTATCTTGTTTCAAAAATAGAATTTTTTATTTCTATTTTTGGGACGAGTTTCTAAGCAAAAATGCGCATTTGATAATGACACAAAATTTCTCCCTTTTGGGTGATAGTAAAGGACGGCAGTTGGTGACTGGCAACGTTGGCAGGTGGGTAGCTGACTAGTAGTGAGAGCAAGTGATAAGAAGAATTTTTATTTCTCATTTTTATTCTAGAATTAGAGAAGTAGAATTTTTTTAGTTATCATTTCTATTTGAAACCTATTTTTGGACTTAAAAATTGGTTCTAGAAATAGAAAAATGAAATTGTGTTACCAAATAAATTTCTATTCCAAACCTATTAATGGGAACGGAAAAATAGTTCTGGCAAAAAATAAAATGGTTATTATGCACTCCCCAAATGCACCATTATTGTGCTTCTTTGGATTTTGCTTGAGTCCGCGAACTTTCTTTGTTAATCTCAGGATTTAATTCTTACATCAGCAAAATCTTATAAGTATAGCTCAACAATACAAGTACTTTGGATTATATGTCACTGCATGTTAGTTTGTCGATCGAAGCATTATGAAAAAAATATTACCTTATCAAGTTTTGCAAATCTTACTCTGTCCATTCCATCAAGATTATCTCCTTCCCATCTATCAGCCCATGCATTATCTAAAGCATCTCTCATACATAAATAGGCCAAAAGGCATAAAAAAAATACTAAGTTATGCTCAATATGACACATTTACTTTAAACTTGTTTCTATGACACCAAAAATCTCAAACTTAAATCTATGTGACTCACTTACTCTCTGTCGAAATTATGTCCATGAAAGTTGTTAAAAATATGTCTACATAGATGCCAAAAAGCAACTAGTGTTGACATAGTGTCGACATGATAACAACGTTGTTTTGGCTGAAAAATTATCGAATAGAAAATTGACGGAGGATAGGTGTTTCACATATGTACAAATTTATGATTTTTAGGTCACAAAAAAAAGTTTAGAATAGATGTGCCACATGCATAATTTGAGATTTTTGATGTCACCAAAAAAAAAAAAAAATTTATGGCATATGTCATGATAGGTATAAATTAAGGCTTTTTTGTGACTTTTTCCTTACGTCAAATTGACTGATATTCCATAAAATTCCAACATGTGTATTAACTGATTTTGCTGCTTAATTTCCATCCATAGTACGTGAAACGGATGACTTATTTAACCATACAGTCCCTAGATAAACAGGGATCGTCATATCCGCAGGGATTTTATACCCTTTTCTTTCATGTCATTGACTAAAACAAAATTTTTATTATTTTGCTGCAGCCAAGGAGAACTAATTGACTCGGTTGTTGAAGAGGTATTGTGGAAACTTAATTCTAGAAATGTGGATGTGCCTAAATATTTGATTGAAGATCATCCTCAGATAAAAGCCATAACAGAAAAGTTGGAAATTGATTCTAATGGTGTACGTTTCCTTGGTATTCATGGAGGAGGTGGCATTGGTAAAACAGTACTTGCGAGGGTTGTGTTCAATAGATTATCTCATCATTTTGATGGGGTTAGTTTCCTTAAAGAGGTTCGAGAATCATCGAAGCACGGTCTTATAGACTTGCAAAAAAAGTTATTATCAAGTTTTGTTGGCTTTGAGACTGCTAACAAAATTGAAGACATTGAAGATGGGGTGCGTTGGATCAAGAAAGTATGTAATACTAAAAAGGTCCTCATTGTTCTTGATGATCTAGACAAGAAAGAGCAACTCGAAAAGTTAGCCGGAGAATCTGATTGGTTTGGTTCTGGTAGCAGGATCATTATCACTACTAGGGACAAAAGTATCTTGATGACTCAAGTGGAATCATCTAGTGAAGAGGGTCAAAATCAAACGAAAGGAATTTTGGCTTATGAAGTTCATGAGATGGAATATGGTAGAGCACTTCAGTTGTTTTGTAAGCATGCATTCCGAAGAGACTCTCCTGTAAAAGGATATGATCATCTCGCGGAGAAAATAGTTTGTAGAGTGGGTATGCTTCCTTTGGCTATCGAGGTGATAGGTTCATCTCTTTACAGCGAGGGCTTGGTTCTGGAGCAACATCTTGATAAAATAGAGCTATGGGAAGACACGTTGAAGCAATTAGATGAAGGTCCTTACAAGGATGTCCGAGATGCATTAATAATAAGTTATGAACAATTGGAGCCTAAGCACAAAGAAGTATTTCTGGATATTGCTTGCTTTTTCACCAATGCAGACCTAACATATCCAATTATCATGTGGCGTGATTGTAATTACTATCCTCCCCGTGCAATTAGTGCCCTCCTCCTACGGTCCTTGATGAAAATTAGAGATGATAAAACGTTTTGGATGCATGACCAAGTTCGAGATCTAGGAAGGTACATCGTTCTTCAAGAATATCCTTGCAAAGAAAATCCTCACAAATTTAGTAGGGTATGGAATCACGAGGATGCCATAAAACTACTAGAGATGAAAGAGGTAAAATGGACATGTACGTCACATAATTTTTATTTGAAAGAAAAACTTATTGAATTTTTTATTTTACTTTATATGTAGCTTTGTTTAACTTCCCATTTGTGTTGTGATTGAGATAGCTCTCTCTCCAACATTTGGGTCAAAAAGGTCTGCCAAATTGGTGGAGAGATTTACCAGATAGTTTGCCTATTAAGTTAGCTTTGTTTTCTAGATCAATAGAAAATAGTTTTTTGGAAATTCCGAAGCAACAAAGCGTGAGGTTTCGCATGTTATCTGAGAAAAGTCAAAAGAAAACTAGTTGTTTGAAAATTCTCTTTTGAATTATTTTCATGCACAATTGCAGAGAAAACAAAAATATCATGGACATCGGAATTGATATGCTAATTATAATTCTTGAAAAGTAGAAAATGGAAAATGGGGAAATGATTTATATTTTCAAATGGAAGCTGAAAATGTCGTTAATGGTGTGAATTTGTTTACGGGCGTTCATATTCTTCCTTTCTTAGCTCTGTGAGCGTTTAAAGTTATATGCACTCAATAATCTTGAATCTCTGTTGGCAGACAAATCGAGATGTACAAGCACTAAGCCTCACTTCCGATGGCTGCAGCCACAACTTTGCAGCTGAAGAGTTAGCTGCTCTACCAAAGTTAAGGTTTCTTCGAGTGAAAGAGTCCAACTTTTTTGGCAACTTCCAAAATGTTCTTCCAGAACTAAGATGGCTTTCTTGGCAAACATGGAAAATAACTTTCCGTGCGAAAAACTTTCACTTTAGTAATTTGGTCGTGCTCGACCTTTCAAATAGCTTTATAAGAGATGACTGGGGTGGATGGAGCCAAATGAAGGTACGACATGCCTAACTCCATATACTTCTATTTGTCATTACCTCATTCATGATAATTAAGTAAAATATTTATTTTACTCTTTTTATTGTCACCACATACCGCTGACATGACATGATGGTCCAACGCACTCCTTATCTCCTCTGACTGTATAATATATTTTGCATGGACGACCATCAATATTTTTTCGTATATCAAAGTAAACAACAATCATGTCCCATTAAAAGTAAGTGCGATTTTCCTTTAACATGCATTTGGTATTATCTGAATGACGTAAAATTTGAGTTAAGTTTAGTAATCCAATAGTTGATTGGAATCAAGTTTGGGATTGGAATAGCCAAGTTGATTATTAATGATAGTGAGCTTGACCTTCAGAGTACTTGATTCAAGCGGCTCCGTAGGCTAGTTAAATATTTAAGTATTTTTTTTGTTATGTTTATAATTGGATTAACGAACTGAAAAGTAAATAAAAATGAAATTACTGTTACTCTTTTATTTTACTTGAGTTAATGAGCGAAGGCTCAAGCTTTACATCGAGTCTAGTTTTTAACAACCGTGTCAGATCAAATCTCACGTAAATCTATAGTTCAGTACAAGGTAGACAACAAATCTTGTGGGGCCACAATTATTGAGTTTATTTTATTTTTTTATCAAAGAAAAATCTCATTCATTGGTCATAATTAAACATGGCAACAACATAGAAAACTGCTAAGTTAAGCAAATCCCAAAAAGGCTGCAAAATAAAACAAAACCCCAAAAACAAGAGTATGGATTGTGGCTCTAAATAGATTCTCATTTCAAATGACTAGATCTGTTTGAGCATAAAAAAAAATAAAATTGGCCGCCAATCACCAAAACTGTTAGTGATGGGCACATATCGAGATCTTTCTCTCTAGAAATTATGACATACAATGTGCATTTAGGTTCGATGTCCTCAATACCATCATCAACAATCATAATATGTTAAACCACCACAAATCGAGCAACTCTAAGAACTTCCAGATTTAGATTTAAATCAATAGAGAAAATCACTCAAATTTAGATCTATAGCTAAATCAACAGAGAGCTTCCGCCAACTTTTGTATAAATCATATAACAATGGGGAGAATTACCAAAAAAGTCATAAACCTGTTGTAATTATGCCAATTCAGTTCTAAACTTTTTTTTTTTTGCCAATTTAGTCCTAAACTTTTTACAATTGTGCCAATTCAATTCATCTGGCCAAAATTGGCCGGTCGGTGATGAGGTGGACGCCAGTCGGGGACAGCTGGCCGACGAACGCTGATGTGGCATATTTTAATATTTATTTTTATTTTTAAAATATTTTTTTGAATTTTTGAATTTTTTTCCCATCTTATCCTTCCTCTGGCTTCTTGTGCTGGCTAGAGGTAAGGGCTAGCCGATGTCGGTCAGAGGCGAGGCCGATGAGGCTGCCGTCGCCAGATCTGATGAGGCTCAGCCTTGCCCAACCATGGCGAGGTCGAGCCTCGCCGGCCACCAGTGAGGTGGTGAAGGCTTAGCCTCACCCAACGACGGCGAGGCCATCGTTGCCAGATCTGGCGAGGCTCAGCCTCGCCCAGCCATGGTGAGGTCGAGCCTTGCCGTCCCTAGGCGAGGTTGAGCCTCGCTGGTCCCCAATGAGGCTGGCGGGGGCGAACCTTGCTAGTGGCCAGCGAGGCTTCCGTGGTGAGGTTGAGGCTTGCCTTCGCCAATGGTCGGCAAGGCTGACCTCACTGGTCGGCCAGAGGAAGGAGAAGATGGGAAAAAAAAAAGAAGAAAAAAATTCAAAAATTAAAAAAAAATTAAGAAAAATTCAATTTTTTTTAAAAAAATGCCACATCAGCGTTTGCCGGCCAACTGTCCCCGGTCGGCGTCCACATCTGCGTCGATCGGCCAATTTTGGCCGGATGGACTAAATTGGCACAATTGTAAAAGGTTTAGGAATTAATTAGCCAAAAAAAAAATTAGGATTGAATTGGCATAATTGCAATAGGTTTATGACTTTTTTGGTAATTCTCCCTATAACAATGTCACAAGCATCTTGCTGACTAGATTGATGACAACGTTCTTACAAAATTTGTAGTTATAAGCATATTCATTCACTACGACAAATGAAGAAAAATAACAATATATAGTAAAAGACGACGCCAAACGAGACAGAGAAAAAAGGGAAATCAATGCCTAGAAAAGAAAATCGGAGCAAAGTAGGCTTTTAGCTTCATAAATTGAAGTTGAGAAGCTGAGAGCATGCATGAGAAGTTTCTTTCGAAAGGGTTTTCTTAAGAGAGGAAGGGCTTTTTTTTTTTTTTTTTGGAGATGAAGGGCTTACTGAGAGTATTTTTCACCGATGTTCAATTTAGTTTATTAACTTAGCTCTATGTGACATTTGAATCCTCTGCGCTTTTGTTCCATGTCACAGGATCTCTACTTGGACCTCCTATTCCTCGAACAAAATCGAAGGCTCTCTCTCACTCTCTCTCTCATAAGAAATAAAACGACGGGAGAGTAAAAACGCTTTCATTGATAATAACAAAAATCACCAATTTCCTCTTATTCCTTGTCGATTAACTTTTGTTGATGGTGTAGAATACAAAAATATCATTCTCATCTTTTATATCGATTTCACTTCGCATCATTTATTTTTTAAATCACCACTTTATGTTGTGAATATTATTAGGCTTTACATTACATTTGACATCGAGAGTGAGAGAGAGTTGAGTTGAAGACACAGAGGGATGTTGACAGTTGTAGCTTCTGCGTGATTTGGGAATTAGAGTTTTTCGGGTTTCTATAGCAAGGATACTTTGGTCTTTCGGTCATGAAGTTTTGTTCTCAGACGGAAGCTGCGGGTATTCATGTGACTGCTAACAGGGGCCTAACTCCATAACTCTAATTAGGGATTATTTAAAAAAAAATATAAAGTATGAGGGATTGCCCTAGATTATCTAATATTTATGACTTATGGATAATTAGGTTATCACTAACACTACCCTATATACTGATGTTTATGACTTATTTTGTTCCTACTTTCTTTCTGCAGATGAATAAATTGAAGGTTCTAGATTTGACAGGATGCTTATTGTTAAAAAGGACACCTGACTTCTCTAACTTTGCGTCTTTGGAGATGCTGATTCTTGCTCGGTGTGTGAGATTAACCACAATTCACAGCTCCATTAGTAAGCTAAAACTCCTAAAAATTTTGAATATCGAAGGATGCAAGTTGCTTCGGGAGTTGCCTGCACAAGTAGGTTCTCTACAATCTTTGACTGAGATTATCATGCCCCAAAATTTTGAACCTTTCAAGCTCCCAGAGACATTTGGCAATCTGGAATCTTTGTCAAGTTTTATATTAGACGGGCACCTTGGAATCAATCAACTTCCAAGCTATATTGGAGGGTTAGTGAAAGTTACACGTTTATCTTTACGTTGGTGTGTGGGGATAAAGAAGCTTCCATGCTCCCTTGGAAAAATGAAAATGCTGGATGAGTTGGATTTATCAATGTCAGGAATAGCTGAATTACCTGACTCCATTGAATATCTAAAGAAACTAAAAGTGATTAGAGTAAGCTGTACGGAGATAAAAAAGTTTCCTCATACAATTGGACAGGTGGAGATGCTTGAAGAGTTACATGCCAAGAAATGTTGGGATCTGACAAATGAAAACTTGGAGGAACTTGGCAAGCTATCCAATTTGAGGATATTGGACTTATCATATACTGGTGTATCTAGACTCCCTAAGGTGCTATGTTATCTCTCTTATCTCCAAACACTTGAAATGAGTTCCACTCACCTTCAAGAAGTACCAAATCTTCCCTCAAGTTTGACACACCTTCACTTGCAAGCACGTCACTTCCCATCTATCACTGGCCCAATGGAGGAACCTAACCTGCCTTGGACGAACTATTTGCCAGAAAAACAATTGATCAATCCACTTCCATCTGGTTTGTCAACCTTGAAATTAAGGGGCATCAAGCTATTGCCACCTCTTTCCAACTTAAGAAATTTGTCAATTCTGTGTGTCATTGAATATCCTATGCCACACTTCTCTATCTCTCAAGAGCTAATCAATTTGACGGAATTGAAACTAAGTAAATGCGAATTCCTAGCGAAAATACGCGGTTTGTCATTTTTGAAGAATCTGGAGCGCTTGGATTTGAACAGATTAGAAAGTCTAGTTGAGATTCATGGTTTGTCAGAATTGGAGTCCTTGCTGCACTTTCGTATTTCCCACTGTAGGATAAAAAACTTGCCCAACTTATCAAAGTTAGATAAGTTAGAGCACATTGAGGTAGAAGCCTGTCCAAATATAAGAGTTATCGAGGGTGTCAAGGGCTTAGAAAGCTTAGAGTTGGATAATAATTGTTGCACTGTCCTAGAAAGATTGCTGGATGTCTCAAGATCGACATGGCTTTCCCATAGAGTACCTAAGTGCCAGGTGTTCCTGAGTTTTAGTGGACTGCAAACTCCTTATAGCATTGTGGATTTCCTTTACAAGGACCTTGTTCATAACCAAATTTCGGTTTTCAGGGACTATGAACTAAGCTTTAATGATGGAATTGGTGGGGAGCTTCCGCTGGCACTCAATGATTCTGACATCTACATACCCATCTTATCAAAGAACTATGCTTCTAATGGGTGGTGTCTACGTGAACTAACCCACATGGTAGAACGTGCATCAAAGTCGTATGGAAAAAAGAGAATCCTGCCCATTTTCTATGATGTGGGGTTTGATGATGTTATGCTTTATAGTAATTTGTACAAAAGTGTCCTCGATAAGCACAGGAGGAAATTTGGCAATGAAGTGGAGGAATGGGAAAGGGCTCTAAGAGAAGTTGCAGATATGACGGGGTTCCACCTAAAAAGTAACAGGTGATGCTACTGTTTTGATTATTTGCATTTTACCTTCTAAATTATAAGATAATAAGTCGTTCTATTAAACTTTACCACCATAGAATTTTAAAATCACTTAAATGCAGACTTTTGTGCAAAAATTCTCAAGATACTCAAGTAGATTCTCACGCTATGTTTAAAAGAGCTCTTGAGGTGGGTGATGAAATCCGAGGTGAAGAAAAGCGATCCATTGCGTTGGTTAGGAGTTGTGGAAAACAGAGGTCAATGTAGAGATTTGAAAAATGAAAAGGGAAAATTTGAAACTTGGCATTTCTATATTGTAACGATAATTGTTTTTCATTGGTTAATTGCTATATTATCATTCACAATTTTGTCATTTTCTATTACTTTTGAGCGTATACTTGGAAGAACGAGAAAGTTTGACTCTCCTCGGTTTCTTTCACACCTAAGCAAGGAACAAATCAGTGGGCCCAGCAGTATCCTTTTCACTTCTAAGTCACTGTCTTCATTTTCTCTACCAATTCCAAACGATGGTGTTGCTTTCACCACCCCATCATTTCTCCACCTTAATTCTCTCGACTCTGAATCTTTCTTTTCAAACAAAGCGTTATTTTTTGGGATACTACTAAAGAATAGAAAAAGATGGCCCGCAAAAAGAACGAAGAACATTTCGGGGGGAGAAAAAGTGTGAGTGAAATTATTCTAGGAAATTTATTTTTTAAATTTGTTTCAAGATTGGTAAAAATTCATCCAAGTTTACGACCCATATGAGATTAATGAGGTAGTGTTTTACCTCTTTTGGCCATTTTAATTTTCTATTTTATGTTACATAGCTTTCGTGAAATTTTTTAATAATGTTTGAAATTCAAAACCGATTTTGAATTCATTCTCTAATATAGAGCCATAATAGAAGGAGCTGAAAAATTCCTGCTTCAACTGTCTCCACAACATGTGCTAAAAGATGCTGCAAAAATGTTAGTCCAGAATAACAACGGCATTTTCTCTTGTTATAACTCATGGAAATTGGAGCTGAAATGAAATTGTCGACACATAAATCTATATTATATTTAGATGGAGTGACTAAGAACTATGTAATTTTAAGTATATATACATTATGAAAAATTACATAACACTGTCCAAGAGTCTGCCATTGAATGATAAATGAAAAATAGGGAAGTTTTCATTTTACTCATTGAACTTGGAGATGATGCATATTGGACTATTATCTTATAATTCGTTTGTTTTGTGGAGAATAAAAAATCTAAAAGAAATTTTCCTAAAAATAATTGATTATATTGCTTGGAGTAATTAGATAATAACACATATATTCATTTCCAACAACAATTTATGCTTAAAAGTTATCATGGACGACGAATACATTTACCATTCGTACATTTTTATAAAAGACACAAACGATTATTCTTAGAAAGATATTTTTCAAAATGTGAATATTTCACTTAAGAGATGGACCCATAGAAATTTATATTTTATCCCTCACTTTCCCTTTTGGGTTTTTCCCCCGGGGGATGATTGTGGTTATTTTTTATTTTTTTTGGTTGATCGGAGGGGTGTGGTTAGTTTAAAGTGCAGTTTTTTTTTTTTATTATTATTGAATTTTGCATCAAATGCCCCTTGTTTCCTCAGTTCAAATGAAAATTAAAAGTGATACACTCCAAGAAAAATTTCCACCACTAAACTCTGGATTTGTCTAATTTTATCAAGATAAAATATTATATATTTAAAAAGTTTAATAGGAAAAAAATGATAAAGTGGTCTGAATATTGAGGAAAAATTGTCTAATCTAGTTATTACTTATTACAAAGTAAATCTCAACCTTCTTAACAGTCTTCAATTTGGTTCTAACCATTTAAATCCATCAGAAAAATAGTCAACCTTTCGAAATTCTTTCAAACCTATCCTAGGTCCTTCATCACCAATTATGAGAAGGAATATTTCCATTCGATTCTTTCCTGAATTCAAATTAAATCAATGCATAATTCAGGGGAGAGTACTTATGCGCCTTGATATCCGCTATTTTTTTTTAGAAGTATTTTTACATTTTAGGTATGAAGCAAAAAAGAAAAATCAGGTTCTCCTATAAAATGTTCCGATAAGTCCAATGAGAACTTACTAGACAAAACCTGTTCACTTCTTTTCGCCAAAAATGAAACTTGTTCCCGTAGAAAACAACAAAACAATTTTACCTATCAATAATACTCCCAATTTATCTTTGTTTTATCTCAGGATTAAACTCCTATTTGGACACAATCCTATAAATTTAGCTCAATAGTACACGCACTTTGGATTTAATGTGCTGCATGTTTGTTAGTCCATCCAAACATTATGAAAAAAAAATTACCTCATCAAGTTTTCTTAATCATACTCTGTCCAGTCCATCAAGAATGTCTCCTTCACATCGATTGGCTCATGCATTATCAAAAGCATCTCTAATACATCAAATTGAGCGACATTTCCTTTAAGGCCAATGTACGTAACAACAGATTATAACGCTTATTTTCCATCCATAGTAATTGAAATGGTTGACTATTTATTTAATCATATGTCTCCAGAAACCCAGCGATCATCATATCCAGAACTTTATATCCTTTTCTTTCATGTCATTGACATAAACAAAATTTCCTGCTTTCCTGCAGCCATGGAGGACTAATTGAATTGGTTGTTGAAGAGGTTTTGCGTGAGCTTAGAGGCAAACATGTGGATGTCCGTAAACCTTTGGTTGAAAATCATCCTCAGATAAAAAACATAATAGAATTGTTGGATGTTGACTCCGGTGGTGTACGTTTCCTTGGTATTCATGGGGTGGGTGGTAGCGGTAAAACAATACTTGCGAAGGTTGTGTTCGACAATTTATCTTCTCATTTTGATGGCTTTAGTTTCCTCAAGGACATTGAAGCATCATCAAAATCTCATGATGGTCTTTTGAACTTGCAGAAAAAGCTCTTATCAAGTTTTGTCAGTTCTGGGATTACTGGCTCTATTAAGGATGTTGATATGGGGATTAAGATGATCAAAAGAGTATTTAGTGGTAAAAAAGTACTTATTGTTCTTGATAATCTAGACAAAAGAGAGCAACTCGAAAAGCTAGCCGGAAGATCTAATTGGTTCGGTTCAGGTAGTAGGATTCTTATCACAACTAGGGACAAAGCAATCCTGATGACATCAATGTCATCAAGTAAAGAGGTCCTAAATCATCCTGAAGGAATTTTGGCTTATGAAGCTCATGAAATAGAATTTGCTCGAGCACTTCATTTGTTTTATGAGCATACTTTTAGAAGTGACTCTCCATCAGAAGTTTATGTTACTCTTTCGAAAGATATTGTTCATAAAGGTGCTAATTGTCTTTTGGCTGTTGAGATGATAGGTCCATATCTTTTTCACTATGGAATTGCCTTGCAGCACCCCTTTGATGAAAGAAAGCTATGGGAAAAGACATTGAGGCAGTTAGATGATGCTCCTTTTAAGGATGTCCAAGATGCATTAATGATAAGTTATGATGGATTGAAGAAAAAGGAAAAAGAAGTATTTCTGGACATTGCTTGCTTTTTCGCCGGCAAGGACAACACATATCCAATTATTATGTGGGATGACTGTAATTACTGTCCTCACAATGCAATTGTTGTCCTCCGCCTACGGTCCTTGATAAAAATTGGTGATGATAATAAGTTTTGGATGCATGACCAAGTTCGAGATCTGGGAAGGCACATCGTCCTTGAAGAGTATCCTCACAAATTGAGTAGGGTCTGGATTTATGAGGATGCTATAGAGCTATTGGATAAAAAAGAGGTAAATGGAAGAATCCGTCACGTAGCTTTTATTTGGAAGGAGAAACACGTTAATTTTTTGCTTTTATTATACAGTTATCTTTGTTTAAATTTTTTGTCTTGTGAGTGAGGTAGCTCTCTCTTAAACATTTTGGTCAAAAGGTCCTGTAAATTGGTGGAGAGAGACAAGACAGATTGCCCTATATTTTGCTTTGTTTCAAGATTCTGTAGGGTAGAAGATAGCTCTCTGGAAATTCTGAAGCAACAAAGAGCCATTTCACGTGCCAACCAAGCAAAGTCAGAAGAAAACTATATGTATGAAGGATTTCTAAATTACTTTCAAACACAACTGCAAAGAAAAAGAAAAAACTATTAAGATTGGAATTGGTAAGCTAATTATTTTTCTTGAAAAGCAGAAAATGGGAAATGGAGAAATGATTCACAAGCTATTTGCGAATGGAAGCTGAAAATTTTCGTTCATGGTGTGTTGAGTGTTCTTATGCTTCCTTCTATATATAGCTATGTAAGAGTGTTAAGTGTCATGCACTCAACTAATCTTGAGTCTCTATTTGTAGAGAAATGAAGATGTAAAAGCACTAAGTCTGACATCCGATGGCTACAGCTGCAACTTTGGACCCGAAGAATTAGCTATCCTACCAAATCTAAGGTTTCTTCAAGTGAAAGGCATTGATTTTTCAGGCAACTTTGAGAATCTTCTTTCGAAACTAAGATGGCTTTCTTGGCAAACAAGGCAAGCAACTTTCCTTGCAAATAACTTTCATTTTAAACATTTGGTTGTGCTCGACCTTTCGGATAGCAATATTGAAGATGGCTGGGGTGGATGGAGCCAAATGAAGGTATGATATGCCTTACTCTGTACGCTTCTTTCTGTCCTTACCTCATTCATGACGAATGAGGCAATGATAGAATCAATATATACTTTACTTCCTTCTATCATTACCTTATACAATTGACATAACGGTTGCATGCATTCCCCATCTCATCAAGTGTACAATATATTTTGCATGAGGAACATTCAATATCTTTTTATCTATCAAAGTAAAACAACATTATGTACCACATAAAAAAAAAAATGCTTCATGTGGTTTATAACCTTCGTTTTGCAATTCTGATAGTTGCTTAGAATTTGGAAATGGTGTAAATCCAATAGAAGCAAGTGATATTTTGCTTCAATATATGTCATATATGATTTGAATAATGTAAAATTTGACTCGAAGTTTAGTAATACAAAAGTACTTGGGATCAAGCTTGAGATTGGTAACACACAGCTTGAATGGCGTAAATGCTTAAAAGTTTATTTGGAATAGGTAAGTTGAATACTGGAATGAAGGTGAGCTTGACTTCATAATACCTGATTCAAGCGAATCACTAGCCTAGTTTGATAGTTAAGCATTTGTTTCTATTATGGTGGTAATTGCATTAACGAACTGTGTAATAATTCAAAACGACTCTACTTTTACTTTCCTGTTTTACTTTAGTTGATGAGCGAAGGGTTGAGCTTTGCATTGCATCTAGTTTGTAACCACGGTGTCAAATCAAATCCTGACTATTACTTTACATTTACACTTGGCATAGAGAGAGTAAGAGAGAATTGAATGCGATAATGTTGAAGATTGGGGTCGGAGGTGGTGTGCTGGTGGCCAAATCTAGTTTGGGGCTTGTGGGTGATTTGTGAATTATAGTCTTTTGTGTCTTCGTAGCAAGGATACTTAGTCTTTTGGTTATGGACTGTTGTCCTAAGACGCAAACTGCGGGTTTTGGAAATAAAGGATGTGAAGTGAAGTAAAAAAAAATGGTTAGGAATAATTTTAAAAGAACTTAAAGTATGATGGTTATTTCATACATCCCAAAAAGACTTGGGAAATTCAAATTACGCTAGATTATAATGAGGATATTACTAGTATTCCCATTTGTTGTGATGTTTCTCAACTAATTTTTTATCTGCAACTTTTTTAACCTTTTTTTTTTTTTTTTCATGCAGATGAATAGATTGAAGGTTCTTGATTTGACGAGCTGTCGAGAGTTAAAAAGGACACCTGACTTCTCTAACTTGTTGACTTTGGAGAAGTTAATTCTTGCTTGTTGTGTCAATTTAACCACAATTGACAGCTCCATCGGTAAGCTAACACGCCTAGAAACATTGAATATGGAGGGGTGTAGTTCTCTTGGGGAGTTGCCTGTAGAAATTGGTTCTCTACGATCTTTGAAGAAGATAGTCATGCCGCAAAATTCTCAACCCTTGAAGCTTCCGGAGACATTTGGCAATTTGAAATTTTTGAGGAGTTTAATATTAGATGAGCACCCCAGAATAAGCCAACTTCCAAAGTCTTTTGGAGGATTGGTGAAACTTGCATGCTTATCTTTACGTGGTTGCGTGGGAATAAAGGAGCTTCCATGCTCCATTGGGGAGTTACAGATGTTGGTGGAGTTGAATTTATCGAAGTCGGGAATAGTCATACTACCCGATTCAATTGGAAAGCTAAAGGAACTAAGGGTGATGAGAATAGATTCTACAGCGATAACAAAGCTTCCTCATACCATCGGAGGAGTGAAGATGCTTGAAGAGCTACATGCCAAGGAATGCTGGCATTTGACAGATGAAAACCTGGATGAAATTGGGAAGCTATCCCATTTGAGGATATTGGACTTATCATGCACTTATGTTTGTAGATTGCCTGAGGCAATAGGCCCTCTCCCTCATCTCCAAAAACTTCAATTGGGTTCGATTGAGCTGCTACAAGTGACAGATCTTCCATAAAGTTTGGCATACCTTGAAGTTCACGTAAGTAATCTACTCCTATTTTATCCCTGACTTCTCAAGCCTCGTCAATTTAGATTATCTGGTATTAAATAGATTAAGTGCTTTGAAAGTGGAGCCTTACTTTACTTGGAGGAATGATCCGCCAAAAATGAAGTTTGGGTGAAAGTGCAACCGATCCATCTACTTCCAAGTCATTTGTCAGCCTTGGAAGTAAAGGGCATTAGTTCACTGCCAATTTTTTCCAACTTAGAAAGTCTGTCAGTTCTACGTCACTAAAATTCCAGTGTCGTGCGTGTCTATCTCTCAAGGCCTAAACTGGAAATAAGTAGACGTGAAGTCCTGGAAGAAACATGTAATCTGTCACTCTTGAAGAGGCTACAACGCTTGGGTCTGAACAGCTTGAACAGGCTAGCTGAGATATCAGTTTGGTCGAACTGGAATCTTTGCAGTACCTCTGTCTTTCCAGAGTCATTTAATAGGAGGATTACCCAACTCATTAAGTTGGATAAGCCACAACATCTTGAGCTACAAGTTTCTCCTAATTTAGGAGCAATTGAGGGAATCGAAGGCACGGAAAGCTGGAAGTTGGATCATGGTCACACTGTCCTCGAAAAATCGTTGGATGCCTCAAGAATGACCTGGCTTTGCCACAGATTACCTTTCATGTTGTGTTCCAAAGTTCTAGGGACCAGACATGTCTTAGCATTCCGGATTTCCTTTACGATAGGCCGGTTCATAATGGACTTTCTGATCATAGAGACGAAGATGAATTGAGGTCCGGTGGTGAACCTGTTCAGCGAGCAATCCATGCCTCTGCCACATACACACCCATCTTCAATAAGAACTACGCTTCCAATAACCGGTTTCTCCAGGGACTTGCTCACATGGCATGACATGGCATGATGCATGTCAAAGTCTCGCCCGGCGCCCCGCGGGGGAGGGAGATGTTAATCTGGAAAGCAATTCGTACAATTCGTACACAACTGGCGTAGATGAGAACAGAAAGAATTTTCTTCGTACGGAGTGATGGCATGGGAAGAGGCCCTAAAAAAGATCGCACGTATCAAGGGATTTGACCTGAACACTGACAGGTAATTGCTTAAATGTCGATTAATTATGACAGTATATTCATTCAATTGACTTAAACATCACATAGAATTTCGAAGTCAGGACTCAGGACAGTGCAGCCTTTGGCTCCCAAATAGCTTTACCCTTAAGATTCTTACTTTTTAGGATATTTTAACCCTCAAGATTCTTACTTTTTAGGATATTTTAACGTAATTTTCTGAAATATAAATTGATTTATGATCATAAATCGATTTCTCAATTTTTGTTGAAAAGTTAAAAATTTTAACTTTTGATTTATTTTTCAAATTTATTTCTGAAATAAAAATCTGTTATAGAAATAGAAAAATCAAATTACGTTATCAAACGGATTTTTATTCCATACCCGTTTCGAGAAACAAAGAAGCAGAGAAATAGATAAGTAGAAATTTTATTACGCGCGCCCTTAATGATGTTTAAGTTAAAACAAGTTGCTTTTTAAAAAAATTAGCCCTAGTGTTCCACTAGTTTGAAGGTCAAATTCCACAAAAAGGCATGAAGTTATACCTACGACACAAATATAACCCCACTTTCCAAATGACGCCAAAAAAAAAAAAGAAGAAGAAGGGATTTTCACTCGAGGGATGAAATAAGCGCTATAAAGTTTTCCTTTGATAAATTCACGCCAAATAGTCGATTTGGTACACTAATTTTAAGTTTGGAACAAAATGAACTCAATTTGAGAACCCTAACCATTTCAATTTGGAGTTGCTTTTTTTTTTCTCTCTCTTTTCTTGTTATAATAAAGGAGTCGTCGATTAAGAAATCTATAAACGAAGATGTTATTAATTAGCAAGACCATGTTGTTCCTCGCTCAAGTTTGCCTTGCTAACATGTCAATTGTACACATCCACACTATTAACTACATAAAATGCCTAATTAGCGTGCAAAGACAATTTTTTTTTTTAAGGTGGACATATATGTCTATTAAGTAATAGTTCCTGCACATTTTGGGTCACTTGAAAGTGGAGATAGTTAGAAAGAAACAAAAAAAGAAAAGAAAAGTGGAGATATTTTATCCTGAATGCAAGTTCGTGTGTTCATTTACATGTAAATTGTGTGTTTGTTTCATGAAAAATTCATGATTTGAAAATAAATTTCCAAAAAATGAATAGCTTAAAGAAATGAACGATCAAAAAATATTTTAATCAACCATGAAACTATTTAAGTATAAATTGTTGTCAATAGTAAAAACATTTTTCATTAACTAAATTTTATAAGAGATATAATCAATCATTTATTGATTTTTTTTTCAAACCATTCATTTTTTGTGGAGTAAATGCATTAAAGAATGAAGGAAATGCTGAAAAAAATGAGGAGTACCTCTGTTCATCATATGTTCTTTTTAATACAATCAATTGATTTCTTTCCAATAAAATTGCCTGTTAGAATATGCCTGGTTTCTCAAGATTTTGCTTGAAACCCGCATCTAGTACTACCAATTATTTTCCATAGCGATGGACATGTCATTCAAATTAATCCAAGATTTTAAATGTTGTAAACGGTAAATTATCTCCTTAAGTTTTGTTAGGTGCATCCAATTTCATCCATTCCATCAATAATAACGGCTTCGAATGGTTCCTGAATTCTTGAGCATCTTAATTTCTTAAGACGAGCAATATCCAATGAGAATTGGTTGTAGCTGCAGATTAGTTGGTGCTAATACTTAACTGTTGGAGCCGTAAGTTTATCAGGGTCTGATTTACATGTTATGTTCAAAGAAGTAGATCCCTATGGTTTATTATATCCGGAGAAACTCCGTGGTAGAACATAATTGCATTGCAGTACGGCCGGAAATCTTTAGCGCCTACTTTTTCTTTCTTTTTTTGAGTTAAAGATCTTCAGGTTATAGTTGTTTGGGACATTAAAAAAAAAAATTAGATCACCATTTTGATAACCTTTTATTTCTTGCCTGTCGGACCAAAATGAACTATCCTTCGTCTGTCCATTGTTGCAGGTACGGAAAACTAATTAAATACGTCACTGAAGAGGTTTAAAGAGCAAGTCAATTGTAAGACGTCGCTTCGTCAAAGCCTTCTTTTGGTTCGTTGTCAAGGACGAGAAACAGGGATTTGTTTCCTAGGTAATAAAATTTTGTACAACTCCATTTTGTTTCCGATTGTTTCGACGACCTAGAAATTTCATTTTGCAAGGAAATTGGTTTCCGATTCTAATGCGTTTGGTGCAATATTTACAAGGTCAACATATCTGACCGGGGGTATCGGTGGATACAAAAATGCTCTGCAACAAAAGAAACAAGCTTCCACTCCAAGTAATAAGTTTTCTATAGGACCACGTTGTTTATGATTGTGCTACTCTCACTCTATCTCTCTCTTTCTCTCTCTCTATCGTTTAATCTTTTTGAAAGTTGAGCATGAAGTGCAAAACCACTTGAGTGAATATGGCCTTGAATTGTTGCCAGCTTTCTAGTGCTTTTGGAGGTTTAGAACTTTTGCAATTATATGCTATTTGAGTCCAACAATAACCAAATCTCAGAACAAGACGAAAACAAGTATCCAGGCCAACCATATCAAGCTACACTGAGCAATGACAAGGACTGTGGTTTATCCCACATTTTGATGTGCTCCAGAAGTTCCGGATAATTAAGCTTCGAGTCCTGACATGTAAACAATAACAATACTGCTTAACACAATTGATCATTTGGAGATTTAAATAAGCATTGCAATATAGTTCCTTTTCCCAAAAACAAAAACCACTCAATCATAAAACTTACCACAAATAATGATTCATCTTTTGCAACATACTGCACTTTTGCATCACAGAACAATAGTTATCAACGTGTGACCCATAAAAATTCATATTACTTAGACTACCGTAAGAGAATGTCAAATTACTTAAACTACAGTAATAGAGTGCACAGAAGCTTTACGAGGGCAAGCGGTGGTTACCTATGCAATTGCACCACTGTTTGTAAGCACCTCTTCCAAGTAGTATTGATAAAAAGTTAGGCAGGATACAAAAGTTAGTTCTGCCTTTACAAATTACCCCCACTGAGAAAAGGACATTAACACTAGAGTCGTTTTCCCGATTGAAATTTCTTACACAGCACAACACTTACGAGAAGAAAATAAATTGAGCTCAAGATTAGTTACCTGGAGCTTGACAATTTTGCCAATTTCCTTGGAGTCCAGATACTGGAATACTTCATATTCATCAATTCGATTCATAAACTCTGGGCAGAATGTTTGTTTGGCCAACTCAACAACTTATCTTTTCATAATGTCATAAATTACTTCCTTGCTCTCTGTCGTAATACAAAGAGTTTTGAGTATAAAGTGAGAACCAGTATTAGAAGTCATTATCACGACACAGCTTGTAAAAATGACAGTCCTTCCCCAGAAATTGGTTATCCTTCCATCATCCAACAGTTGTAACAATGTTGGACACGTTGTGATGTGCCTTCTCAATCTCATCAAAGAGCACAACAGAATAGGGTCTTTGGCAAAACACTTCCGTCAGCTGCCCACCTTCTTCATATCCCACATAACCAGGAGTTGCACCAACCAAACGTGAAACTGCATGTTTCTCCATGTACTCTCACTCATATCTATTCTAATGAGAGCGTTTTCTGTGTTGAAGAGAAATTCAGCTAAAGCCTTAGCAAGCTCAGTTTTGCCAACACAGTAGGGCCCATAAACATAAAACTTGCCATTGGTTGGTTCGGATCAGATAATCCAGCCCTCGAACAACAGATTGCATCAGCTACTGATTTAACTGCTATATCTTGACCAACCAACCACCCTCTTGTGAAGGACCTCCTCCAGCATTACTAGCTTTTCCTTCTCTGGTCATTGAAGGTTCGACAAGGGAATGCCAGTCCATTTGCTGACAATTTCAGCAATGTCAAGATCAGTGACCTCTTCTCATAGCAAAGATTTTCCTGATTTCCTGAATTCGGCAAGATTCTTTTCATCCTCTTCTAACTGGCGCTGAAGGGACATAAGCATTCCATATTTGAGTTCACCAGCACAGTTTAAGTTGTGTTCATGCTTGGCAGCTTCCATCTCCAGGTTAACTCTATCAATCTGTTAGACGGAGAGAAAGGTCAAATCGAGGTAAAATATGCAAAAGGAAGAATCACGAAAGAGATTATATAGAGGTAGAAGAGTTACCTCCTCTTCAATTGATCGAATCCGAGTCATAAGAGTTTTTTCGCTTTCCCACTCCTCTGTCAGTTCTTTTTGCTTCTGTTTAGACAAATTTAAGTCATTTTTCAACTAATGCAACCTTTCTTTAGATGTGTTACCCGTGTCATTTTTCAGAGATAATTTCTCCATCTCCAACTTTAGCATGGCTCTGTCTATCTCATCCAATTCAGTAGGCCTGGATGTCATCTCCATTTTCAGCTTTCCTTCGGCTTCATCAGCTAGATCAATGGCTGAAGGAAAAACGACATAACAATGTACAATTAGACAACAGAAGGAGCAGGAAAGATGTGTGTTTATTGAGGCAAAGTAGAGAAGCATTCCAGACAATAAGTTAGAAATCATAACATCCTCTCTTAATGCATTTGGATTGTTCTATCATGATGGTCATACTTCTCAAAGTATATCAGACAAAATTATCCAAAACAGTGGCATAACAACATTGTACTCCTAATAGAGTATCTAGATAATGAAAAAAAAAATAATGGAGAAAAAATATTAAGCAAAAGAAGAAGAAAATAGGAAATAATATAATAATAGCCAACAGAAAATACCATACTGCTAGCAACTTTATATTTGAAAGTGCAATGCAATTTTGTTTTTCTAGTTAGGTGCCCCAGCAAAAGAAAAAAAGAGATTGTGCAGTTGCATGGTCTTTGCGCATTATCGTTGGGATTTAATGCATCATTCTCAAGACAGGAACATTGATTATCATTTGAAAATTTTTACAGGAATATGTCATTATCAATTGAGGGGAGTCAATTAGTTGATCTTACGATGGAAAATAGCAAGAGTTGGCACAGAAATACAATCCAACACTGATAGAATTCATAGATTACCTTTGTCAGGCAGAAGCTTCAGTAATGTAACAATCTGAAAGGACAGCAGCTGGAACAAGGGCACTGTCTGATATTTTAACGCCATGATGTAGTTCATACCACTGACGCAATCTGCAAAGAATGGAAATTGTGTCCTCAACAGATGGCTGACCACAAAACACTTGTTGAAACCTATGCTCTAGTGCAGCATCCTTCTCAATGTACTTCCTATACTGTTCAGTGTTGTTGCACCTATGCAACGTAGCTCACCATGACCTAACATTGGTTTCAGCAAGTTCCCTGCATCCATTGCACCACTAGTCACTCCTACATGCACAGCACAAGCAGTACTTTTCAATACACAATTTGCATTTGGCATGTTGGAGTAAAGAGAAGAAAAGTAGCACTTAGGAATCTGAATAAAACCATCACATGGAACACAAAAGCAAAATGAAAACATGAAAGATATAGATTATACTATAATTTGCATGATTACAAAGTTCAATAACATGATAAATGACTTTTTCATGCATGTTGAATTTTTTTTTTTACATAGTCCCTGATGATAGAGATGGAACCAGGAAAAAAAAAGCAAGAATGATACACACCTGCACCTAATACAGTGCGGATCTCATCAATGACCAATATTATCTGCCCATTTGAAGCCGTTACTTCCTTCAGGACAGCTTTCAGTTGTTCCTCAAAATCTATATGGAACTTAGCACCTGCAACTAGTGCTCCCATATCCAAGGAAATCAACTGCATAGGTCGAGATCAAGCAGACATCCTCTTAGCAGAAAGCTTTCTGAAAGATCACATTATGATCTAACCAAGTTATCTTGATCATACAGCCAACAATTACAACCTTTCTGTTCAACAGTGGCTCCGGTACTTCCCCACGGACTATATGTTGAGCCAACCTGTTAAGAGTGAGAATTACGCCAAAGAAATTACCATACAATCCATGAAGTTGCAACATTCACACTAGGAACCATGTCACTAGACATGCTCACTCCCAAAATGACAGTAACATGCACGTAGTTTAACAATGGCTACTCTCGGAATACTCTCTACTGCAAAGCAAAAGTTACATGATAGCTAAAAAAATGGAACCAGCACACCGACTGAGTACCACCAGCACTCTTCTGAACTAGTTTAGGTCTAGATTTAAATCTGTAGAAGAACCTATAGAGCCCAACTCATCACCACTGATTTACATAATCCAATAGAGTGTTTCACTTGAGAATAACTGTAACACCACTGCACCTTATCAGCTTGAAGGTCAATCACATCTTCGTGAACAAAGTTTCCTACATTATGACATCATCATAAAATAAAGGAAGCCAGCTTTTGGTCCATCAGAAAAATGATTTGCATGAGTAATTTGATCCTAATAACTATACCTCAGACAGAACTAAAGTTGAGAAAAGGTTAAAAACATTGAACTATTCATATAACACTAAACAACAGCAATGTTACACTGGGAGCTCCATGAATGATCATTCATCATACATGCTGGCAGCACACACAAACAACAGAAGTAAAAGAGAAGAACAAGTCTTACAACACATCAGGGACTAATATCCTAAGCTTAAGAAAATAAGATTGAACTGAGAAACCTACCCTTAGCAATTGCAGTTTTCCCCACACCAGGCTCACCAATAATTACTAGATTATTCTTAGTTCTCCTACATAATATTCAAATGCAACACAGGATCTCATCGTCGTGACTGATAACAGGATCAAGCTTGCCCCGCCGAGCCATTTCCGTCAAGTCATTGCCATATTTCCTTCAGGGTCTGTTTGTAGGAGACCAAAGAAAATGTTATGACTAATGCATTAGTAGTTAAAGAAGCAAAGGAAATAGACCAGGAATCAACAAAAGAAGGTCTTCATCCTTTGGCAGGACAATAACAAATCATGTGCTACAACATGCATATTAGAAGGAATACTTAGCCAGCTGAGAAACATCGTGAAAGGTCTGAGATAAAGCAGATAAATGCAGTGAAATATTTGAGATAAAGTTTTAGAAGCTTCAGTTAAGTATGTCAATATCCCTGAGAAGATATCCTGACCACTTTGAGATTCTGAAAACATATCTTTTTCTAATAGTTGAATATTATCAAAAGTTTCAATATGATTATTCCCTCAAATCAGATGGTTCTTTGCAGGATGCAGAATTGTTCCATAGAAGCTGCCAGCGGCACTGCTCTCTTATCTTATAACCGACAAGCAAACTCTCACTGTCCTTATGGACTTCTAATGACAGAGTAAACAAGCGAAGTCCATCAGGAAAGCAGAAATCCATCCAGATGTACTTAGTTCAACAGCAAGTGGTCGCTATGTAGAATTAGTTGATTAATGAAGCTTTATGAAAACAATGGCTAGCCCTTGTCATCAATAATATAGTTAGCCTGTTCAAGTCCTAACATACAGGAACCTCTGAGAAAAATGTTTTATAAGGACTGGTGCCTTCCATAGTATCATGTAATTCAGAATTAAAAAGGTTGCAGCAGTTGAATAACAATAGGATGTACTTTGATCTGTTACTCTTTGATTTCCACGAACAGCTCGAATGGCCTCCCTCAAATCCTTCTCACTAAGCTGAAGATATCGAAATACTTGCTGCCCAAACCTCTTATCAGAACGCAATGCTAGTAAAAGATGCTCCACAGAAACAAAATCATCCCCCATTTCTTTATTGTACTTTTGAGCATTTTCCAAAAGGGAGGCAAGATGTGAGCCCATTATAGGGCCATTGGTATCACCCACAACCTGGCACAAAATCACAGATCGTTAGTAAACCCCAAATAACCTTTGGAGAAGGACAAAATTAAATTGAAAAACAAACATATAACTGAATACATGCCTTTGGTTGTTGGGAAATGAAATTGTCCACAGCCTGCAGACTCATGTATTGTCAAGAACAGGTTTGGTGAGAATTCTCCCGGCTAAACCATCCCTTTGCTCCACAAGAGCTTTCATAGATGCTCAGTTTCCACCGCTTGTTGTTTGCAAACTCGAGCTGCATCAACAGCGCCAACAGTGCCCTCCCAGGCCATCTCAGTGAACTCTGACGGATTTGTCTGAGTCAAACAAAGCCAGGCTTCAAGTACTTTTATTAGAAAAAACATAATAAATGAAACAGGTCAACTTCTCTTCCATAAATTCTGACTAAAGGATGACGAGGGAAAATTTGCCAGGTCAATTCAGCTATATTAAACACGAAGATCCAGTAAATTTAACAGGATTAGGACATAATTCTTCAATAGGAGATGCTTACTCGGTTGGTAAGTAACCTTCTAATGTTTATCACGCTAACTCCTGTCCACCATATCTTGGGACTTTGAAGGAAATCAAAAGAAAACATGCCGAGTACAGATTCATCACCAAAACACAAAAAAGTTAAACAACCAGCTTTAGACTTTGGATGTTGAAAATCAAACACTTAGTTTTAACTCAAGGAACTGTGTTAACTTGTAAAATCAAGGAACCATCGCCTCCACTGCTAAGAAAATGTAATAGCTACTCAAGTGTTAGGCAGACCTTCATAAGCGAATGGTCACGGGAGATGGGAAAGTTGCAGCTTAAATTCTCCAAAGTATACCTCAAAGCACCATCAAACGATATTTTGAATATAACATTCATTGAGAATACAGCTAAAAGCAATGCACTTTAGTGATACAGGAGAAAAGTCTATTTCGTTATTTCGTTAAGCTTATATTGTTTACATCGAACGCCCCTTATATCTCTATTCTGTAGCTGCAGCACACCGAGAGATCGTTCCTAGAGGAAAAAGATTTTCACAAACTTAACGCAAGAAGCACTAAACTTAAGTCCCAGAAGCTTCAGCAACACCAGAAGAAGACTACAGACAAATTGCTCTGAACTCAATCTTCACAAACAAGCACTATTCCCAACTCTAACATAAAAAGCCCAAATAAAAATGGAAGTGTCCTAGGCTCCTAGCATCAGGCCGACACCGAGCGACCAAAACACTTCAAAATCACACCTTTTTCCGTAATATCACAAAAATACCCGCATTCACATAATGAATATGATCGAATTCCAACCTGAGACGCGCTCGCGGCGGTTGAGTAAGCCCGAGAGGGAAGGCCAAAGTCCCGCGAACCGAAGCCGACGACGCCGCGGAGCTTGACGGCCCCGGCGGATACCGAGGCGAGAACATTAGCCTTGCGAAGCGGTGGCCGGCCAACGGGTGAACGGAGTTCCCGAAACCGGAAGCGGAGCCGAAGAGCGAGCGAGTGCGGGAGAGGCTACAGGCACTCCGGAGGCGGCGGAGGACCGTTTGGGAGGCGCCGAGGCCGCGTGTATGGCTGCCAAGGCGGTCTTGGTGAGGTTGGAGGTGTATGGTTCTCCTCGTGGCCATGGAAGGAGCGCGGGAGGTTCTGAACTGGCTAGTGAAGAAGAAGAAATTTTGAAGGTGGAGAAGGGAGGAAGAGCGGGGTGGCGATTCGGTGATGCTTGGGGAGGGGGGGCCAAGACGAAGAAGGTCGTGGAAGGAAAGTGGCAGCTTCTTCTGCTTCCTGTTTCCTTTCCTCCCCCTTAATTTCTCCGAACGCAGTTTCGGATGTTACGAATTTCCACGTCGGGCATGCGCCGGCCACCGGTCTTGCCACGTCAGAGGCGTGAATGCTAAATTGGGCTCTCACGCACGGCACCCGAAGCATCATGCATCATGCATCATGCGGTAGTTCTTCTTCCGCCGGGGGGATCTCCCCCCTGCTTTCCATCTTCGTCAACATCTCTCTCTCTCTCTCTCTCTCTCTGTGGTGGCACCTTCAAGGTCTGATTTTTAGCACCTGCAAGTGCCCCGATTCGACTTCCGTTGGGGGTCTTGTTACAGATAACGCGCAAGCGAAGAAACTCCTTCTCCCGGACATGTATGATGCAATTCCAGCCTGCTCTCGTTAGATTTCCATTCCTGTTTTTTAAGTCTCGCTCTGGTTGAAACTCTGTAAATTTTGGCAGGGCTCTGAGACAACTCGCGAAATCGAAGAGGAGGAGGGACTGGGAGCCGACCTCGGGATCGGACGATGCGTCCGGAGGAGAGAACGAGGCGTTAAGTAGGGACTCGGATTCATACCGGAGAACCGACCATCCTGATCCCGCGACAGAGTACGAGGTGTTCTTGAGTTTCAGGGGACCAGACACGCGCAACGGCTTCACTGATTGCCTTTACCGTCGGCTGCGGCTCGCTGGAGTCCACGTCTTTCTAGACAATGAAGAACTCCGAGTCGGCAAGGAAATCGGTGGAGAGCTTTTGAAAGCGCTCAACAAGACCCGAATCTACATACCCATCTTCTCCAAGAATTTTGCTACCAGTTCGTGGTGTCTCCGTGAGATTGCACACATGGTAGAAGACACCTCAAAATCACATGGAAAGAAAGAGATACTCCCCATCTTCTTTGAGGTGGACCCAGATGACGTTAAGCTCAAAACGAATTTGTACCAACACGCCATACACAAGCACAAGAAGAAGTTCGGCTATGATGAATTGAAGCGGTGGGAGGCTGCTCTTGTAAAGGCCGCACATCTAAAGGGATGGGATCTTGAAGGGAAACGGTAATTTTCCTCGAACCTTTTGGTTATACTTAGTAAACGCACCACTTACGCTTCTCATTTGAAGAAACTTTGCCTCTCCATCGTTTTAAGAATTAAAGCAATGCGAAATTTTCTCACTTGAAATTTGCATTAGAAGTCAATGACAGCCAGACCTGACAGAAATTATATCAGATCTGAGAAACCACCAAAGAAATATAATAACGAGTGAAGATATGTATACTCAGCAGTGGGGATTCATTCGAGGAAGAGAAAAGAATAGGGCAAAAAGGGTGCTTTGATCCAATTCATGAGGGAATTCAGACGACTCTTGTTTGAACGAACCTGAATCCAGTCCGATTACCCGTCCGATAGGTCTAGTGAGAACTCGACAAATAAAATCTCTTCACCATTGTTTTTGCCAAAAGTAAAAAGTTGTTTACTTGGAAATTAACTTAACTGTTTCTCATTTACCCTTTACCAAAAAAAACTTAACAGTTTCACCTATCAAGAATGTCTGTTGTGCTTCTTTCGGTTTTGCTCGAGACCATGAATTGATCTTGGTTTTATCTCTGGATTCAACTCTATGTCAGCACAATCCTATAAATTTAGCTCAATGATACATGCATCTTGGATTTTATGCGTCTGGATGTTAGTTAGCAGATGCAAGCATTATGAAAAAATATTACCTTCTCAAGTTTTTTGAATCTCGTCCATTCCATTCTGAATATCTGCTTCACATAGATCGGCTCGTGCATTATCTAAAACATCTCCAATATATCAATTGATTGACATTCCACGAAATTTCAATGTATGTAATCAACTGATTATAACGCCTAATTTCCATAATTAGTAACTCAAATGGTTTACTTATATATCCTCATGGTCCTTAGAGACTCAGAACGTCATATCCAGAAGAAATTTATAGCCTTAACTAAAATTCTGCTTTGCTGCAGTCATGGGGAATTAATTGATTTGGTTGTTGAAGAGGTATTGCGTAAGCTTAATACCAAAAACGTGGATGTGCCTGAGCATTTGGTTGAAGATCACCATCAGATAAAAGCCATAATAGAGAAGTTGGATGTTGACTCTGATGGTGTACGTTTCCTTGGTATTCATGGAGTGGGCGGCATTGGTAAAACAATACTTGCAAAGATTGTGTTCAACAAATTGTCTTCTCACTTTGACGGTGTTAGTTTCCTTAATGACGTTCGAGCATCATCACAACATGGTCTTATAAACTTGCAGAAAAAGTTAATCTCAAGTTTTGTTGGTTCTATGGTTGCTAACCAAATTAAAGAGATTGGAGATGGGATGAATTGGATCAAGAGAGTATGTAATACTAAGAAAGTCCTCATTGTTCTTGATGATCTAGACAAGACAACGCAACTCGAGAAACTAGCTGGAAAATGTGATTGGTTTGGTTCAGGCAGTAGGATCATCTTCACCACTAGAAATATAGATATCTTGATGACTCGAGTGGAATCTTTAGGCAGTGAGGTCTTAAATCAACCCCAAGGAATTTTTGCTTATGAAGTTCATGAAATGGAAATTGGTCGAGCAATTAAGTTGTTTTGTAAGCATGCATTCAGAAGAGACACTCCTATGGAAGGATATGATCATCTTGCAGAGAAAATTGTCCGTAAAGTGGGTATGCTTCCTTTGGCTATCGAGGTGATAGGTTCATCTCTTTATTGCCAAAGCATTGCCTTGGGGCAACTTGTTGACAAAAGAAACCTATGGGAAGACACGTCAAAGCAATTAGATAAAGGTCCTTTCAAAGATGTCCGAGATGCACTAATGATTAGTTATGAGGGATTGGAGAATAATCAAAAAGAAATATTTCTCGATATTGCTTGCTTTTTCACCAGTGAGGACCAAACATATCCAGTTATCATGTGGCATGACTGCGATTACCTTCCTCACAGTGCAATTGGTGTCCTCCTCCTACGGTCCTTGATAAAAATTAGAGATGATAACAAGTTTTGGATGCATGACCAAGTTCGAGATCTAGGGAGGCACATTGTCCAGGAAGAATATGCTTACAAATTTAGTAGGGTGTGGATTCATGAGGACGTTGTTAAACTACTAAAGAGAAAAGAGGTAACATGGAAGAGTATGTCACATGATTTTCATTTTGGAAGGAGAAACCTCATGAATCTTTCATTTTATTTTACGGTCAGCGTTGTTTAACCTCCCATTTGTGTTGTGAGTGTGATAGCTCTCTCTCAATCATTTGGTCAAAAGGTCTTGTAAACTGGTGGAGAGAGACTAATATGTAACCTGATAATTAGCTTCGTTTTCTAGATTCTATAAAATAGAAAGTAATTTTCTGCAAATTTTGGAAAAACAAAGCGCCGAGCACAGTTAGAAGAAAACTAGCCGTATGAAGAACTTTTA
Organism: Eucalyptus grandis x Eucalyptus urophylla; assembly: GCA_028830015.1. Lineage (NCBI taxonomy): Eukaryota > Viridiplantae > Streptophyta > Magnoliopsida > Myrtales > Myrtaceae > Eucalyptus > Eucalyptus grandis x Eucalyptus urophylla. The sequence continues at coordinate 40,522,412 of CM054189.1, forward strand.
AATTTCTTTCAGACGCCATTAGGGAGAAAATTGGAAATAGAGAAATGTTTCATGATATATCTTTAAATGGAAGCTGAAATTTTCCGTTAATGATGTGAATGAAAACATGTAAGTCTACTTGCCAGGAAAGGCGGGTGCCATGGTAGTTTCCCCATTGGAGAAATTGTTTACCAGTGTTCATATGCATCCTTTCTTTGAAGCTCTGTTAAAGCGCAAAGTGTTGTGCAATCAATTAATCTCGAGTCTCCATTGGCAGAGAAACCACGATGTGGAAGCTCTAAGCTTGACTTTCAATGGCTGCAACCACAACCTTGCACCCGAAGAATTAGCTGCTCTACCAAATCTAAGGTTTCTGAGAGTGAAAGGCTTGGAATTTTCCGGCGACTTTCAGAATCTTCTTTCAAATTTAAGGTGGCTTTCTTGGGAAATATTGCATAAGGAATTGTATGTGGAGAACTTTCACTTTGTTAGTTTGGTCGTGCTAGACCTTTCATGGAGCAGTATTGAAAATGATTGGCCTGGGTGGAGCCAAATCAAGGTATGAGATGCCTTGTTCTATTTACCTATTGATTGAGATTTACTAAGGCACTAAGAGAAGCGTTAGATGGGTAAAGAATTCGTTTTGCCTTCTTTCTAACTTCATCAATCATTCATGCATTGCATATATTGATTTTATGCTCTCCTATCATTCATGCATTGCATATGTTGATTTTATGCTCTCCTTATCTCACGTGAGTCTTGGAACAGAAATAAATTTACATGAGGAACATTGAGCATTGACAACAACCGGCTAATTACATTTAAAAAAGGAGGGGAGCTATAGAATCACATCGTTTTTAACTTTATGTCTCATCCTACGACTTCCAAGTCATCTAAACTGAACAAACTCATTTGTTGATAAAAAGGGAAAAACCATTTGTTGATAAAATTTCTTCTTCAATCATCTCATTATGAACTCCCGTCTCTTCATCTTTCTCGTCTTCAACAAACTTATCAGCAATCTTTTATCATTTTCTTCTTCATCAAGTTGTGCTATTTGCAAATACTGTCAGATTTAATTGAATTATAAAAATGAGGATAATTAGGTTAACTTTCCCTCCAGATATACGTCCTAGGATGATTGGTGTGTTTCATTCTTTCTAATTCAAATTCTTTTCCTGCAGATGACAAAAAAACTGAAAGTACTAGATTTAACAGGCTGCACAAAATTGACGAGGACACCTAACTTCTCTAACTTCATGTCTTTAGAGATGTTAATACTTTCTTGGTGTTCTGAGTTGTTCACAATTGACTGCTCCATTGGTAAGCTTGAACTCCTCAGAACTTTGAATATCAAGGGGTGTCGTTCTCTCAGGGAATTGCCGGAAGAACTTGGTTCTCTACATTCTTTGACACAGATTCTCATGCCCCAAAATGATAAACTTTTGAAGCTTCCAGAGAGATTTGGAGATCTCATATCTTTGTCAAGTTTTATATTAGACGAACACCCTAGAATCATCCAACTTCCAACTTCTATTGGAGGGTTGGTGAAACTTAAACACTTATCTTTACGTGGGTGTGTGAGAATAAAGGAGCTTCCATGCTCCGTTGGGGAGTTACAAATGTTGGTTGAGTTGGATGTATCAAGGTCAGGAATATGTGCACTACCCAATTCTATTGGAAAGTTAAAGAAATTGAGGGTGATGAGGATAGATTATACGGATATAACAATGTTTCCTCATACTATCGGAGATGCTTGAAGAACTACATGCCAAGAAATGCTGGTCCATGACAGAAGAAAACCTGGAGGAAATTGGGAAGCTATCCCATTTGAGGATATTAGACTTATCGTATACCAAAGTTGTTAGATTGCCTGAGGCGATAGGTCGTCTCTCTCATCTTGAAAAACTTCTATTGGGTTCGATTAAGCTTCGACAAGTGACAGGTCTTCCATCAAATTTGACATGCCTTAAAGTTCGAATCAGTAGCTTCTCTTTGATAGACCTCTCAAACCTCATCAATTTACGTTATCTCAAGTTATATAGATCAACTTTGCCCTACTCAACTGGGAGCTATGATCTGCAAAAACTGGAAGCAGATTGGATAAGAGAGCAACCGACCAATCTGCTTCCATCTCATTTGTCAGCCTTGAAACTCACGGGCATTGATCCACTGCCACATATTTCAAACTTAGAAAATTTGTCTCTTCTGCATGTCGCTCTGTCTCGAATATCACACCTACCCGTCTCTCAAAGCCTAGTACATTTGATGGAACTGAAGATAAGTAGATGTGAATTCCTTGAGGAAATACCTGGTCTGTCACTCTTGAAGAGGCTCCGGCGGTTGGTTTTGAACAGGTTGGATAGGCTAGTTCAGATTCAAGGTTTGTCAGAAATGGAATCTTTGCAGTACCTCCATCTTTCCAGTTGTGGTTTAATTACAGGATTACCCAACTTATCAAAGTTAAATGAGCTACAACATGTTGAGCTAGAAGGTTGTCCAAATTTAAGAGCAATCGAGGGAGTCGAGGGCTTAGAAAGCTGGAGGTCGGATCATGGTCACGTTGTCCTGGAAAGATTGTTGGATGTCTCAAGAATGACCTGGCTTTGCCACAAAATACCTTCGTACGATGTGTTCCTAAGTTTTTTGAAACGAGACACTGCTCATGACTTTGCAGATGCCCTTTACAGTGGGCTGGTTGATTGTGGATTTTCTGTTTGTAGAGACAATAATGAAAAGAGCTTCGATGATGAAATTGATGAACAGATTAAGCGAGCAATTGACGCCTCTCCCATCTACATACCTATCTTCAGCCCGAACTATGCTTCCAATCAGTGGCGTCTCCGTGCACTCACCCACATGGTAAGATGCATGTCAAAGTCAAAGGGCCAAAAAAGAATGCTTCCCATTTTCTGTGACGTTGAGATTCATGATGTTAAGCTTGAAAGCATTTTATACCAAAAAGCCCTAGACAAGCACTGGAAGAATTTCGAGAACGACGATGTGAAGGCATGAGAAGAGGCTCTTAAAGAGACTGCGCGCATCGGGGGATTCCAAGTGAAGAAAGATGAAGGGTAACTTCTTTCCGTTTCCATTAATTATGACAATATATGTCTTCAATTGACTTGAACACCATATAGAATTCAAATTACTACAATACTGCCTTTTGCATCCAAATAGCCGTACACTCAATCAGATTCTTAGTCATTAGAAGTAATCTCGTGATCTTTAAGTTAAAAAAGAAAATTATAAAAATTTTAGCACAACTGTTCCAGTAGTGCGAAAGCCAAATCCCAAAAACATGCACGAATCTGACCATGAGACAAAAATTTCCCCACTTTCCAAACGACCCAAAAAAGTAAGATTTTCTACTTGAAGGAGGAAAATCCACTGTTGAGTCTTTGGTCCATTCAAGTTGATGAATTCACCTGAAATAGTCGATTTGGAACACTTATTTTCTATTTGGGGCAAAAAGAACCTGATTCGAGAATCTTAACTCTTTCAATTTAGGGCTGCTCATTTTTCCTTATTCTTCCTCGTTGAAATAGATGAGTCATTGATATAGAAGTCTAAGAAACAAGTCGTCATTGATTACGATGTTGTTTTGCCTTGGTGATTTGGCTGTTGTACATGTCCACGCCATTAGCCACGGCAAATGCGATAATCTACGTCAAATGCGATAATCTTGTATGGACGCAAAACTTGATGGTGGACAAATTCGTCTACTAAGTAATAATTCCTGCACTTTTTCGGTCATTTGAAAAGTGGAGATTTTTTTGTGTCCCGTGGATGGAGGGCTTTTTTAAAAAAAAAAAAAAAAATCTATAATTTGTCCCTAGTTTAAATGTAAAGATGAAGAAAATGCTCAAAGAAAGAGGAGCATCTCTTTTCATCATCTGTTAATATAATACTACCAATCATTTTCTTTGGAATATCTAAAATAGCTTCCGAGAATATGCCCTGGTTTCTCAATATTTTGCTTGAAGCCCATATTTAATTTGCTTATCTCAGAGTTCAAGGTTTGTTGCCATTGACATGTCATTTCAGACTGGTCCCTGGTTATAAATGTGGTTAACAATAAATTATCTCCTCAATGGTAGGTGATCCAATTTCATCCTTTACCATCTAGAACAGCTATTTCACATTACTTCCTGAATTGTTAGGGCATCTTAATTTCTTCAGACGAGCAATGCCCGATGAAGATATGGCGTAGCTATAGATAAATGGGTGCTAACTTAACCGCTGGAGTCATTAAAATTAGAAAAATTTCATTTACATATTATATTAAGAGAAGTAGATCCCTATAGTTTATCATGTCCGGAGGAACTTTGTGGTCGAACAGAATCGCGTAGCAGTGCAGCCGCACGTCTTTATCATCTATTTTTGGATTTTGTGTTTTCTTTTGCGTAGTGAGTTAACGTTACAATTGTTTGAGATATCAAAGCAACAGTGCAGCCGCGCTTCATTTTGATATCTTTTTACTTTCAGTCTATCCAACTAGAATGAACTGCCCTTCACCTGTGCATTACTGCAGGCCCGAAGTAGTTCAGAAGGCTATTGTGGAGGTTTTGAGGGCAAAGAATTTGCTAGGCATCCACTCGTGAAGCCTTCGTTTGGTTCATTGTCAAAGACAGAAAGTATGGATTTGCTTTCTATGTAATACAATTTTGCACAACTGCATTCTTTTTTTTTTTTTTTTTTGGAGGATCTAAATCTTTCATTTTGTAACAAAATTGGTTGACGATTCTAGTGCTTTGGTGCATTATTAACAAGGTTAGCATATCTGTATAAGCGAGCATATGGGTGAACTCCCATGCTTTCTTGGAGGGTTAGGGAAGCTTTCAGATTTGTATTTGCAGCGGTGATGGGAGATAGGGGAGAAATAAAAAACTCTGCTGGAGAGTTGGTTGTGTTGGAATTTTTTTATAATACGGGCTTACATTAATTAATTGATTTTTTATTTTAAATAATCAGATTAATGAATATTCTTTTATTTGTTAAATCATTGAGTGATCTTATTAAATTGGATTTTGGCATTTATTAATAATGAGCGGGAGAATTATCAAAAAAGTCCTAAACCTATTACAATTATATCAATTCTGTCTTTAAACTTTTTTTTTTAGCCAATTTAGTCCTAAATCTTTTATAATTTGCATGATTACAAAGTTTAATAATATGATAAATGACCTTTCCATGCATGTTGAAAAATTGTTTTACATAGTCCCTGATAACAACGATAGAGACGGAACCAGGAAAAAAAAGCAACAAGGATACACACCTGCACCTACTACAGTGTGGATCTCATCAATGAACAATATAATCTGCCCATTTGAAGCCGTTACTTCCTTCAAGACAGCTTTCAGTCGTTCATCAAAATCTCCATGGAACTTCGCACCCGCAACTAGTGCTCCCATATCCAAGGAAATCAACTGCCTAGGTCGAGATCAAGCAGACATCCTGTTAGCAGAAAGCTCTCTGAAAGATCACATTATGAGTGGCTCCAGTAATTACAACCTTTCCGTTCAACAGTGGCTCCAGTACATCCCCACAGACTATACGTTGAGCCAACCTGTTAAGAGTGAGAATTACGCCAAAGAAATTACCATACAATCCATAAAGTTGCAACATTCACACTAGAAACCATGTCACTAGACACGCTCACTCCCAAAAATGACAGTAACGTGGACATAATTTAACAATGGCTACTCTCGGAATACTCTCTACTGCAAAGCAGAAGTTACATGATAGCTAAGAAAATGGAACCAGCATACTGACTGAGTACCACCAGCACTCTTTTGAACTAGTTTAGCTCTAGATTTAGATCTGTAGAAGAACCTATAGAGCCCAGCTTAGCGCTACTGATTTGCAGAATCCAAGAGCCCAGCTTAGCGCTACTGATTTGCAGAATCCAATGGAGTCTTTCACTTGAGAATAACACCACTGCACCTTATCAGCTTGAAGGTCAATTAAATCTTCATGAACAAAGTTTCCTACATTATGACATCGTCATAGAAGAAAGGAAGCCAGTTTTTGGTCCATCAGAAAAATGATTTGCACGAGTAATTTGATCCTAATAACTATACCTCAGACAGTACTAAAGTTGAAGAAAGGTTAAAAACATTGAACTACTTATATGACACTAAATAACAGCAATGTTACACTGAGAGCTCCATGAACGATCCTTCTTTACACATGCTGGCAGCACACACAAACAACAAAAGCAAAAGAGAAGAACAAGTCTAACAAAACATCAGGGACTAATATACTAAGCTTAAGAAAATAAGATTGAACTGAGAAACCTACCCTTCAGCCATTGCAGTTTTCCTCACACCAGGCTCACCAATAATTACTGGATTATTCTTAGTTCTCCTACACAATATTCAAATGCGATGCCAGATCTCATTGTCATGACTGATAACAGGATCAAGCTTGCCCCGCCGAGCCATTTCCATCAAGTCATTGCCATATTTCTCAAGAGTTTCATATTTTCCTTCCAGGTCTGTTTATAGGAGACCAAAGAAAATGTTATGACTCATGCATTAGTAGTCAAAGAAGCAAAGGAATTAGACCAGGAATCAACAAAAGAAGGTCTTCACGCTTTGGCAGGACAATAACAAATCACATGCTACAACATGCATATTAGAAAAAATACTCAGCCAGCTGAGAAACATCGTGAAAGGTCCGAGATAAAGCTGATAAAAACAGTGAAATATTTGAGATAAAGTTTTGGAAGCTTCAGTTAAGTATGGCAATATCCCTGAGAAGATATCCTGACCATTTTGAGATTCTGAAAACATATCTTTTTCTAATAGTTGAATATTATCAAAAGTTTCAATATGATTATTCCCTCAAATCAGATGGTTCTTTGCAGGATGCAGAATTGTTCCATAGAAGCTGCCAGTGGCACTGCTCTCTCATCTTACAACCGACAAACAAACTCTCACTGTCCCTATGGACTTCTAATCGACAGAGTAAACAAGCAAAGTCCATCAGGAAAGCAGAAATCCATCCAAACAAAAACCCCCATGTACTTAGTTCAACAGCAAGTGGTGGCTATGGAGAATTCATTGATTAATGAAGTTTTATGAAAACAACCGCTAGCCTGTGTCATGGATAGAGTTAGACTGTTCAAGTCCTAACATACAGGAACCTCTGAGAAAACATGTGAAGCAATGTTATATAAGGACTGGTGCCTTCCATAGAGTCATGTGATTCAGAAATAAGGTTGTTGCGGCAGTTGAATAAAAATAGGACGTACATTGATCTGTTACTCTTTGATTTCCATGAACAGCTCAAATGGCCTCCCTCAAATCCTTCTCACTAAGCTAGAGATATCGAAATACTTGCTGCCCAAACCTCTTATCAGAATGCAATGCTAGTAAACGATGCTCCACAGAAACAAAATCATCCCCCATTTCTTGCTTGTACTTCTGAGCATTTTCCAAAAGGGAGGCAAGACGTGAGCCCATTATAGGGCTGCTGGTATCACCCACAACCTGGTGCAAAGTCACAGATGGTTATTAAACCCCAAATAACCTTTGGAGAAGGATAAAATTGAATTGAAAAACTAACATATAACTGAATACGTGCCTTTAATTGTTGGGATATGAAGTTGTCCACAGTCTGCAGAATTATACGTTGTCAAGACCTACTTTGGTGAGAATTCTCCTGGCTAAACCATCCTTTAGCTCCAAAAGGGCTTTCATGAGATGCTCAATTTCCACCACTTGTTTGCAAACTCGAGCTGCATCAACAGTGCCAACAATGCCCTCCCAAGCCAGACTTCAAGTACTTCTATTAGAAAAAACATAAAAAAAAATGAAACAGGTCGACTTCTCTTCCAGAAATTCCAATAAAAGGATGATAAGGCGAAACTTGCCAGGTCAATCCTGCTATATTAAGCACAAAGATAAAGTAAATTTAACGGGATTGGGACAGAATTCTTCAATATGAGATGCTCACTTGGCTGGTAAGCGTTTATCACACTAAACTCCAGTCCACCATATCTTGAACTTTGAAGGAAATCAAAAGCAAAATATGCCAAGTACAGATTCATCACCAATACACGAAAAAGTTAAACAACCAGCTTTAGACTTTGGATGTTGAAAATCAAACGCTTAGTTTTAACTCAAGGAACTGTGTTAACTCGTAACAAACTTAACGCAAGAAGCACCAAACTTAAGTCCCAAAAGCTTCAGCAACACCAGAAGAAGACTGCAGACAAATTGCTCTAAATTCAATTTTCACAAACGAGCACTATTCCCAACTCTAACATAGAAACCTCAAATAAACTGGAAATGACATAAGCCCCTAGCATCAGGCCGACATCGACCGACCAAAACACTTCAAAATCACACCTTTCCGTAATATCACAAGATACCCGCATTCACATAATGAATATCGATCGAATTCCAACCTGATAAGCCGGAGGGGATGGGCCAAAGCCCCGCGAACCGAAGCCGACGAAGCCGCGGATACCGAAGCGAGAAAATTAGCTTCGCGAAGCGGTGGACCGGTCAACAGGTCAACGGAGTTCCCGAAACCGGAAGCGGAGCCGAAGAGCGAGCGAGTGCGGGAGAGGCTACAGGCACTCCGGTGGCGGCGGAGGAGCGTTTGGGAGGCGCCGAGGCCGCGTTTATGGCGGCGAAGGCGGTCTTGGTGAGCTTGGAGGTGGTTCTCCTCGTGGCCATGGAAGGAGCGCGGGAAGGGTTCTGAACTGGCTAGTGAAGAAGAAGATGAAATTTTTGAAGGAGGAGAAGAAGGGAGGAAGAGGGGGTGGCGATTCGGTGATGCTTGGGGAGGGGGCCAGAAGAGGAAGGTCGTGGAAGGAAGTGGCAGCTTCTTCTGCTTCCGCGCTTTTTCTTTTTTTTTTCCTTCCCTTAATTTCTCCGAACGCAGTTTCGGATTTTACGAATTTCCACGTCGACATGCGCCGGGACACCCCTCTTGCCACGTCAGAGGCGTGATTGCTAACGCACGGCACCCGAAGCTTCATGCGGTAGTTCTCCTTTCGCGGGGGGATCTTCCCCCTGCTTTTCCATCTTCGTCAACTCGTCAACTCCTCTCTGTCTCTGTCTCTGTGGTGGCACCTTCAAGGTCTGATTTTTAGCACCTGCAAGTGCCCCGATTCGACTTCCGTTGGGGGTCTTGTTACAGATAACGCGCAAGCGAAGAAACTCCTTCTCCCGGACATGTATGATGCAATTCCAGCCTGCTCTCGTTCGATTTCCATTCCTGTTTTTTAAGTCTCGCTCTGGTTGAAACTCTGTAAATTTTGTCAAGGGACTGGGAGCCGACCTCGGGAGCGGACGATGCGTCTGGAAGAGAGAACGAGGAGTTAAGGAGGGACTCGGACTCGGATTCATACTGGAGAACCGACCATCCTGGTTCCGCAACAGAGTACGAGGTGTTCTTGAGTTTCAGGGGACCAGACACGCGCAACAGCTTCACCGATTGCCTTTACCGTGGGCTGCGGCTCGCTGGAGTCCACGTCTTTCTAGACAACGAAGAACTCCGAGTCGGCAAGGAAATTGGTGGAGAGCTTTCGAAAGCGCTCGACAGGTCCCGACGTACTCATCTTCTCCCGAAACTTCGCTACGAGTTCATGGTGTCTCCGTGAGGTCGCACACATGGTAGAGGGCACCTCAAAATCAGACGGGAAGAAGGAGATACTCCCCATCTTCTATGATGTGGACCCCGCTGACGTCAAGCTCAGTACCAATTTGTACAAAAACGCCATACCCAAGCACAATGAGAAGTTCGGCTCTGATGAATTGAAGCGGTGGGAGGCTGCTCTTGTCAACGTTGCACGTCTAAAGGGATGGGATCTCAAAGGGAAAGGGTAATTTGCCTCAACCTTTTGGTTATCGTTAATAAAACGCTATAGATGCACTTCTCATTTGAACAAACTCTTGTCTCCTGATTTTAAGAATCAAAGCATTGCGATGTGTTTTCATTTGAAATTACATTTTAAGTTCATGATAGCAATTCCTGACAGAGCAGGGCAAAAGGGTCCACTTTGATCTAATTTATGAGCGTATTCAGATGACTCTTACTTTGAGTGGACTGTACCTGAATCCGGTCCGATTACCTGTCCGATAGGTCTAGGAAGAACTTAGCAAATATAATCTGTTCACCATTTACTTAGAAAATAAACTAAACAGTATAAAATACCAGAATATCAGTTATGCTGCTTTCGATTTTGCTCGAGACCCCAATTTTATTTTTATTTTTATCTCTCGATTCAAACTCTATGTCAACACAATCCTATAAAATTTAGGTCAATAATACATGCGTTTTGGATTTTATCTCACTGCATGTTGGTTAGCACTAGCTGATCCAAGCATTATGAAATAAATATTACCTTCTCTAGTTTTGTGAATCTACTCCGTCCATTCCATTGAGAATATCCCCTTCATATAGATCGGCTCATGCATTATCTAAAGCATCTCCAATACACCAAATTAAGGGTCATTTCTCGAATTTCCAACCGACGTGATCAACTGATTATAACACCTAATTTCCATCCATAGCAACTAAATGGTCAACTTATTTAACTATACGGTCCCTAGGGACCCAAAGATCATCATATCCGGAAGAAATTTATACCCTTACCAAAAATTCCTGTTTTGCTGCAGTTATGGAGAACTAATTGATTTGGTTGTTGAAGAGGTATTGTGTAAGCTTAATGCCAAAAAGGTGGATGTGCCTGAATATTTGGTCGAAGATCATCGTCAAATAAAAGCCATAATAGAGAAGTTGGATGTTGATTCTGATGACGTACGTTTCCTTGGTATTCATGGAGTGGGTGGCATTGGTAAAACAATACTTGCAAAGGTTGTATTCAACAAATTATCTCCCCACTTTGACGGCATTAGTTTCCTCAACAACATTCGAGAATCATCACAACATGGTCTTGTAAACTTGCAAAAAAAGTTAATTTCAAGTTTTGTTGGTTCTATGGTTGCTGACCAAATTAAAGACATTGGAAATGGGATGAATTGGATCAAGAGAGTATGTAATACTAAGAAAGTCCTCATTGTTCTTGATGATCTAGACAAGAAAAAATAACTTGAGAAGCTAGCTGGAAAATCTGATTGGTTTGGTTCAGGCAGTAGGATCATCTTCACCACTAGAAACATAGATATCTTGATGACTCGAGTGGAATCATCTTGTAAAGAGGTCCTAAATCAACCTAGAGGAATTTTGGCTTATGAAGTTCATGAAATGGAATTTGGTCGAGCACTTCAATTGTTTTGTAAGCATGCATTCAGAAGAGACTCTCCTGTAGAGGATATGATCATCTTGCAAAGACAATCGTCCGTAGAGTGGGTATGCTTCCTTTGGCTGTTGAGGTGATAGGTTCATCTCTTTATTGCCAGAGCATTGCCTTGGGGCAACTTTTTGATAATAGAAAGTTATGGGAAGACACGTTGAAGCAGTTGGATGAGGGTCCTTTTAAAGATGTTCGAGATCCACTAATGATTAGTTATGAGGGATTAAATAATAAGCAAAAAGAAGTATTTCTGGATATTGCTTGTTTTTTCACCAACAAGGACCAAACATATCCAGTAATCATGTGGCATGACTATGATTACCTTCCTCATAGTGCAATTAGTGTCCTCCTCCTACGGTCCTTGATAAAAATAAAAGATGATAATAAGTTTTGGATGCATGATCAAGTTCGAGATCTGGGAAGGCACATCGTCCATGAAGAATATGCTCACAAATTTAGTAGGGTGTGGATTCATGAGGATGCTGTAGGACTACTAGAGAAAAAAGAGGTAAAATGAAAGAGTATGTCACATGATTTTTATTTGGAAGGAGAAACTTCATGAATCTTTTATTTATTTATTTTTATGGTTAGCATTGTTTAATATCCCAATTGTGTTGTCAGTGTCATGGCTCTCCCTCAATCATTTGGTCAAAACGTCTTGTAAATTGGTGGAGAGAGACTTATATAACCTAACACTTAGCTTCATTTTCTAGATTCTATAAAATAGAAAGTCGTTTTCTAGAAATTTTGAGACGACAAAGCCCCGATCACAGTCAGACGAAACTTAGCTGTATGAAGAACTTTTAAATATCTTTCAAATGCCATTAGAGAGAAGAAAATGGGAAATGGAGAATGTTTTATAATATATCTTCGAATGGAAGCTGAAAATTTTCGTTAATAAAGTGAATGAAAACATGTAAGTCTGCATGCTGGGGAAAGGTTTGTGCCAGGTAAGTTTCCTTGTTAGAGACATTGTTTTCTAGTGTTCATATGCTTCCTTTCTTTGTAGCTTTGTCAGAGTGCAAAGTGTTGTGCACTCAATTAATCTCGAGTCTCCATTGACAGAGAAATCAAGATGTAGAAGCACTAAGCCTAACTTCCGATGGCTGTAGCCACAGCTTTGCACCTGAAGAATTAACTGCTCTACCAAATCTAAGGTTCCTTAGATTGAAAGGCTCGGATTTTTTTGGCAACTTCCAGAATCTTCTTTTGAAGCTAAGGTGGCTTTCTTGGGAAAAGTTGCATGAGGGATGTTACGTGGAGAATTTTCACTTTGCTAGTTTGGTTGTGCTAGACCTTTCATGGAGTGGTATCGAAAATGACTAGGGTGGGTGGAGCCAAATCAAGGTACGAGATGCCTTACTCTATTTATCTTATGATTGGGATTTACTGAGGCACTACGAGGAGCATGGGAAAGAACTTGTTTCCCCTTCTTTCTATCTTCATCAATCATTCATGCATTACATATGTTGATTTTATGCTCTCCTAATCTCACCTGAGTCTAGAAAACAGAAATTAATCTGCATGAGGAACATTTAAATTGACAATAACTGGCTAAATACATTTAGAAAAGGAGGGGGAGCTATAGAATCACATCATTTTTATTTAACTTCATGTCTTATCATGACTTCCAAGTCATCTAGACTGAGTAAACCCGTTTGTTGATAAATTTCTTCTTAAATCATCTCTTTACGAACTCCTGTTTCTTCATCTTTCTTTGTCTTCAACAAACTTGTCAGCAATTTCACTAATGATCTAATTCAATCATTTACCATTTTCTTCATAATCAAGTTGTGGTATTGGCAATTACCGTCAGATTTAATTGAATTATAAAAATGAGGATAATCAGGCTAACTTTTCCTCTAGATATATATCCTAGGAAGAGTGGTGCGTTTCATTCTTCCTTATTCAAATTCCTTTCCAGCAGATGACAAAAAAACTGAAAGTCCTGGATTTAACGGGTTGCGCAAAGTTGACGAGGACACCCGACTTCTCTAACTTCATGTCTTTAGAGATGTTAATACTTGCTTGGTGTTCCGAGTTAATCACAATTGACCGCTCCATTGGTAAGCTTGATCTTCTCAAAACTTTGAATATCAAGGGATGTAGTTCTCTCGGGGAGTTGCCGGGAGAAGTTGGTTCTCTACATTCTTTGACACAGATTGTCATGCCCCAAAATTCTAAACTTTGGAAGCTTCCGGAGAGATTTGGGGATCTGAAATCTTTGTCGAGTTTTATATTAGACGAGCATCCTAAAATCAGCCAACTTCCACAGTCTATTGGAGGGTTGGTGAAACTCACACACTTATCTTTCCGTGGATGTGTGGGAATAGAGGAGTTTCCATGCTCCATTGGGGAGTTACAAATGTTGGTTGAGTTAGATGTATCGAAGTCAGGAATGAAAATACTACCCAAGTCTATTGGAAAGCTAAAGAAACTAAGGGTAATCAGGATAGATTATACGGAGATAGATATGTTTCCTGATACTATCGGAGGAGTGGAGATGCTTGAAGAGATCCATGCCAAGGGATGCTGGAATCTGACAGATGCTAATTTGGAGGAAATTGGGCAGCTATCCCATTTGAGGATATTGGATTTATCGGATACTGGTGTTCGTGCATTGCCTCAGGTTATAAGTCGTCTCTCTCATCTCCAGAAACTTCAATTGGGTGGTTCGACTAAGCTTCAACTAGTGACAACTCTTCCATCAAGTTTGACATGGCTTGAAGTTCAAACAAGTAACTTATCTTTTTTCCATGACCTCTCAAACCTCGTCAATTTAGATTATCTCAAATTATACAGATTGACCACCGCTTTGCCTCACTCAGGAAGGAGCTACGATCTGCAAAAATTAGAAGCAGATTGGATGAAAGAGCAATTGATCCTTCGGCTTCCATCTCGTTTGTCAGCCTTGAAACTCAAAGGCATTAGTTCATTGCCACATTTGTCCAACTTAGAAAGTTTGTCAGTTCTGCATGTCGTTGCATGTAAAATCTTATGCTTACCTGTCTCTCAAGGCCTAATACATTTGACGGAACTGAAAATAAGTAGATGTGAATTCCTCATGGAAATACCTGGCCTATCACTCTTAAAGAGGCTACAGCGCTTGGTTTTGAACAGTTCGTCTAGGCTAGTTGGGATTCAAGGTTTGTCGGAACTGGAATCTTTGCAGTACCTCCATCTTTCCTGTTGTGGTTCTGTAAGAGGATTGCCCAACTTATCAAAGTTAAATGAGCTACAACATGTTGAGCTAGAAGGTTGTCATAATTTAGGAGCAATTAAGGGAGTCGAGGGCTTAGAAAGCTGGAAGTTGGATCATGGTCATGTCGTCCTGGAAAGATTGTCGGATGTTTCAAGAACGACTTGGATATGCCACAGATTACCTTCATATGATGTGTTCCTAAGCTTTTGGGGACGGGACACTGGGCATGGCTTTACCCATGCCCTTTACAATGGACTGGTTGCCTGTGGTAATTCTGTTTGTAGGGACGATCATGAATTGAGCTTTGATAATGGAATTGGTGAACAGATGGAGCGAGCAATTGAGGCCTCTCCCATCTGCATACCTATCTTCAGTTCGAACTACGCTTCCAGTCAGGGGCGTCTCCGTGCACTCACCCACATGGTAAAATGCATGTCAAAGTCAAAGGGCCAAAAAAGAATCCTCCCCATTTTCTATGACATCGAGATTTATGATGTTAAGCTCGAAAGCATTGTGTACCAGAAAGTCCTAGACAGGCACCGGAAGAATTTCCGCCACGACGAAGTGAAGGCATGGGAAGAGGCTCTGAAAAAGACTGCACTCATCAGGGGATTCCAAGTGAAGAAAGATGAAGGGTAACTGTTTCCATTTCCATTAATTATGACGATATAAGTCTTTAATTGACTTAAACACCATATAGAATTCAAATTACTACAATACTGCCTTTTGCATCCTAATAGCCGTACACCCAATCAGATTCTTATTCAGTAGAAGTACTCTTATGATCTTTAAGTTAAAAAGGGAGATTATAAATTTTTTAGCACGGGTGTTCTAGTAGTTCGAAGGCCAAATCCCAAAAAGAATGCGTGAATTTATGTCCACGAGACAAAAATATCCCCACTTTCCAAATGACCCAAAAGAATATGATTTTCTACTTGAGGGAGGAAAAACCTTTTTTTAAGTCTTTTGTCCATTCAAGTTGATGAATTCACTTGAACTAGTCGATTTGGAACACTAATTTTCTTTTGGGGCAAAAAAAAAAACCTGATTCGAGAACCTTAAGTCTTTCAATTTAGGGCTGCTCATTTTTTCTTTCTCTTTCCTTATTGATTTGCAAGAAACGACATAGTTTCGCCTTGCTGACTTGGCTGTTGTACATGTCCACGCCATTAGCCACGTCAAAGGCCATAATCTTGTAGGGACGAAAAACTTGATGGGCTAATTATTCGTCTACTAAGTAATAATTCCTGCACTTTTTGGCTCATTTGAAAAGTGGAGATGTTTTTGTCCCGTGGATGGAGTGTCACTTATTTTTAATAAAATTTGTCCCTAGTTTAAATGTAAAGATGAAGAAAATGCTCAAAGAAAGAGGAGCACCTTTTTTCATCATCTGTTAATATAATACTACCAATTATTTCCTTTAGAATTCTGAGAATATGCACTGGTTTCTCAATATTTTGCCTGAAACCCATACTTAATTTGCTTATCTCAGAGTTCAAGGTTTGTCGCCATTGACATGTCATTCCAGAGTGGTCCCTGGATATAAATGTGGTTAACAATAAATTATCTACTCAAGTTTGGTAGGTGACCCAATTTCATCCATTACCATCTAGAACAGCTATTTCACAATGGTTCCTGAATTGTTAGGGCATCTTAATTCCTTCAAACGAGCAACACCCAATGAAATGGTGTAGCTGTATATTAATGGGTGCTAACTTAACTGATGGAGTCATTAAGATTACTAAGTTTTCATTTACATACTATATTCACAGAAGTAGATCCCCATAGTTCATCATGTCCAGAGGAACTTCGTGGTCAAACAGAATCGCATAGCAGTGCAGCCGCAAATCTTTGTCATCTATTTTTGGATTTTTGTGTTTTAATTTTGGGTATTGAGTTAAAAATCTTCAGGTTACAGTTGTTTGAGATATCAAATCAACAATTAGATTGTCATTTAGATATCTGTTTCCTTTCAGTCTGTCCGACTAAAATGAACTGTCATTCACCTGTGCATTGCTGCAGCCTCAAAGTAGTTCAGAAGGTTATTGCGGAGGTTTTGGGAGCAAAGGAATTGTTAGACATCGACTCCTGAAGCCCTCGTTTGGCTCCTTGTCAAAGTAAGAAAGAATGGATTTGCTTTCTACGTAATAAAATTTTGTACAACTGCATTCTGTTTGTATTGTCTGGAGGATCTAAATCTTTCATTTTGTAACAAAATTGGTTGACGATTCTAATGCTTTGGTGCATCATTTACAAGGTTAGCATAGCTGTACGAGCGAGTATATGGGTGAACTCCCACGCTTTCTTGGAGGGTTTGGGAAGCTTTCAGATTTGTATTTGCAGCGGTGCTGGGAGATAGGGGAGCTTTCAAACTCTACTGGAGAGTTAGTTAAGCTCAAACATCAGTGCTTACATAGGTGCTCTGTAACATGTCATTTCAGATACATCCACGGATTTCAAATGTTGTTCCATCAACAAAGTAACATAATGATGCTCTATTCGAGTTTGGTAGTTGGATCCAATTTCACCCATTCCTTGAAGAACAGCAATTTCACATTGGTTCATGTATTGTTAGAGCATCTAAAATTTCTTTAAATTGAGCAATGTCCAACCAAATTTTTGTATATATGCAGACCAAATAGGTTGTCATTTGGATGTCATTTTATTGAGGGCATCAAGGGATTAGAAAGATGGGTGGTGGATAGGCGTACTATCCTGGAAAGATTGTTGGATGTCTCAAGATCGACTTGGCTTTCCTGTAGTTTACCTATGTATGATGTGTTCCTGAGTTTTGAGGGACCAGATAATCATTATACAATTGCCAATTTTCTGCACCATTGGATGTCATGTGATCGAATTTCTGTTTATTATGATGATGACGACTTGAGGTCCAATTAAGGGATGGGGGGAGAGATTTGACAAGCACTTGCTAACTCCATTATCTACATGCCTATCTTCTCTAGAGACTTTGCTTCAAGTCATTGGTGTCTCCGCAAACTTGTTCACATGGTAAATTAGGGCCTGCATGGTTGGCACTTATTTCTGTTCCCAGGAACAGAAATTTCTGTTCTTTTGTTCCTGGGAACAAAAAAGGAACAGAAACGCGTTTGTGTGCGTTTCTGTTCCTTTTTTGTTCTTTTGTTCCCAGGAACACAAAAGAAACAGAAACAAGAAACAAAAAAAACTTGTTTCTTGTTTCTGGAACACAAATCAGAAACACTTTTTTTTCTTTTTCTTTTTTCTCTTATTTTTTGTTCTTCTTTCTTTTGGCCGGTCGCCGGCCTCGGCCATGGCCGGCGACCGGCCGACGAGGGCCGGCGGCCTCGCCCAGCCACGGCGAGGCTCGCCGGCCCCCGGCGAGGCCGACGACGGCGAGGCCGACGCTCGCCGTCCCCCGGCGAGGCCGACGACGGCGAGGCCGACGCTCGCCGTCCCCCGGCGAGGCCGAGGGTCGGCCTCGCCATGGCTGGGCGAGCTCGAGCTCGCCCAGATCCGGCGAGGCCGACCTCGCCCAGCGGCCGGCGAGCCTCGGCCTCGCCGAGCCACCGCCAGGCGACGCCGACCTGGCGGTGGCTCGGCGAGGCCGAGGCTCGCCGGCCGCTGGGCGAGGTCGGCCTCGCCGGATCTGGGCGAGCTCGAGCTCGCCCAGCCATGGCGAGGCCGACCTCGCGCCGGCCTGGGCGAGCTCGATCTCGCCCAGATCCGGCGAGGCCGAGCTCGCCCAGCGGCCGGCGAGCCTCGGCCTCGCCTGGCGGTGGCCCGGCGAGGCCGCGCCTCGCCCGCCGCTGGGCGAGCTCGGCCTCGCCGGATCAAGGCGAGGCCGACCTCGCGCCGGCCTGGGCGAGCTCGATCTCGCCCAGATCCGGCCTCGAGCTCGCCCAGGCCGGCGAGGCCGAGCTCGCCCAGCGGCCGGCGAGCCTCGGCCTCGCCTGGCGGTGGCCCGGCGAGGCCGTGCCTCGCCCGCCGCTGGGCGAGCTCGGCCCTCGCCGGCCGGTCGCCGGCCAAGGCCTTGGCCGGCGACCGGCCAAAAGAAGAAAAAAAAATGAAAAAGAAAAAAGAAAAAAAGGAAAAATAAGAAAAAAATAGAAAAAATAAAAGAAATAAAAAAATTATCCAAATTTACCAAACATGTTTCTGTTTATTTTTTATTCCCGGAACAAGTTTACCAAACGCGTATTTTTGTTCAAAAATTGTTCCCCGGAACAGAAATACTTTTTTCTATTTCTGTTCCCAGAAACAATTTTTAAACAGAAACGTTACCAAACGCGCCCTTACACATCAGAATCAAAGGGGAAAAGGAGAATCCTCCCCATTTTCTACAACATGGAGTTTGATAATATTAAGCTTAAAACTAATTTATACAAAAGCGACATAGAAAAGCACCAGGCGAACTTCGACCAAAACGAAGTGAAGGCATGGAAAGACACCCTAATTAGGTCGCAGCAATGAGGGGTTTCGTCTTGAAAAATAACAGGTAACTCTGCTATTTCGCCACTAAATTATGATGTAGATAAATCATTCAATTCGACTTTCCCAACACACAGTTTCAAAGTCACTGCAATGCAACCCTTTTGCATACAAATAGTTGTACACTCAAGCAAATTCAAACCTATAGAATAAGAACTAGATCCTTCAAGTTTGTAATATCCGGTGGAACTCTGTGGTCGAACATAACAGAGTTGAATACTGGTACAACCGTGTTGGAAGATACGCAAGATTCCTCCAGATCTTATTGAACATTTCTCAGATCAATCAAGATCAATTAATATCGGATCTAATTTGTAAATTATTTAGTTGCCTTTTCTTTGTACATGTTTTGTAATATAACATTGATCTTGTACATAGAATAGAAGATAGACAATACAGAAAAACATTTCCACATTCTCTCTTTCGTCTTCCTTTGCTTCATTTTCTTTCATGGTATCAGAGCAGGTCGTACGCCTAGTTCATTCCTTCTGTTTTTTCCTGATCTCCCCGGTTCGTTTCTTCCTGTTCATGCACCTAGTTCTCTGGTCGTGGACCTGGTTTGCTCTTCTGTTCTCTTTTTTATTTTCTCTAGTTTGCTGATTGCCTAGCGGAAGAAACAGTCTAACCTACAAAAAGCGTTAGCACTCCGGTGTAGGAATCAGTACCTTGAAGAATATTTTGCAACAGACGAAGGAAGGAAAAGGGATCTTACTACCATAGCCGATGATCAACTTCTTGTGGATACACCTACCTCAGGAGCACAAGACTCCATACGGAAACTCAATCGCTCGAGTAGATCAGCCCACAATAGGGCAATTTCTTCCATGGCAACCCAATCTGGGGCAGCCCAGTATGGGGCCTCCTTACCAGTGGGTGCCCATGTACTATGGGCCAAGCCTAAACTTTTCTTTTTCAGGAATCCAGGCTCAAAGGGACGAAGTTCAAGCCCACAACGGCCCAACAGCCATAAGCGGAACGGGCCATTCAAAGAACGTCGGATTATCAAATGCGGGTGAAAACCCTAACGAGTCAGGCAAAGGCGGGTACAATCCGAGTCAAACAGCGAATCCCTACTTGGGATTTCCACCCGGGTTTCTGCCGTATCCCATCGCAGCCGCCATGGGTCATCCAGAACTCGGTGACATGCTGTACGTTTCCACCGCCGATGGACCGAAGTTGCGACTCATTAGCCACCCTCTCACAGGATCCGAGAACTACTCAAGTTGGGCGCAGGAGTTCCGGCGAGCCCTCGTCACAAAGGACAAAGAAGGGTTTATCGACAGGGCTGTTCCGATTCCAACAAATGAAAAATTAGGGCGACAATGGAAAAAATGTAACCGTCTGGTTAGGACATGGATAGGAAACTGTATTAGCCCAGAAATAGCCACCGGTTTACCTCCCACAGAAGACTCAAAAATAATTTGGGACAACATAAGAGAGATGTATGGGAAATTAGATCGGGCAAGAATTTTCTCGTTGCATCAAGCCCTTACCGAAGGAAACATGTCCGTAATGGCATGCTTCAACAAGCTTTCAACTCTCTAGAACGAGTTGGAAGCCACTGAAGAAAAACTTGATGGACCCGAAGCAACCCTCCAACAATACAAGGGGATGAAGGACATAGAGAAGGCCACAAGATTTTTACTAATCTTCAATGACTCTTACCTGACTTTCAGGTCGCAAATTCTTGCCATGGAGCCCACGCCTTCGATTGGCCGGATCTTCCAGCTCGCGATGCAGGAGGAGAGCCAAAGACTCACCTCGATGAGAAGCAAGGCGACTGAAGGTTTGGCTCTGGCGGCAAGAAGCGAAAGGGTGCAGAAAACCCTAGAGAAGAGGCGGGATCCGTTGCTAGGGTTCGCTTATCAGCAACCCTTTAAAGGACCTGTGATCGACGGCCAGGATCGCGCGCAACGATTTGACGACTCTAAGGGGGCGTGCTACACGGGTGATCTTGATGGAGGAGATGGCTTCAAATCAAAAGGATCCAACAGTTCTCAATTTTTGAAGAATTATGGGCCGAATTATGGGCCGAATTTGAAGACTAAAGGAAAGTTATTTTGTGATTATTGCAAACAGCCCCACCACACAATTGAAAATTGTTGTAAATTGCATGGCCGACCTGGAGAAAAAAAAGGGGAAGGAAATATTAGCAGCAGCCTATCAACTTATAGGATCAACTGATCAATCTATCACGCATGTTAAATATCAGAAATTGATGCAAGCACTGCAAAAATTAGTTATTCCAAAAAGGGGGAGCAGCTTTATAGGTATTTCTCATTGTCTAATAAATATTATATCAATAAATACTTGGATTATTGATTATGGAGTCAGTGACCATATTGCATGTGACAAGGAATTATTTACCATTGTTAATGAAGAACCGGATAGTCCTATTATTGTGTAATTACCAAATGGAAATATTGCTTGTGTCACTACAACAAGGACAGTTAATCTTAGCTCTCAGATCATTCTCACAAATGTCCTTTATATTCCATAATTTCAATTTAATCTTATTTCTATGTCTAGAGCCTGTAAGGAAAATTCATGTCGAGTTTCCTTCAATGCTGATAGCTATCTCTTTCAAGCCCTTTCGACTGGGAAACCGATGGGCTAGGGTAATCTATCTAAAGGACTATTTTTATGGAGAAGTTCATCAAAAAATCTTGATCGATTTCCTTATAATAAACAATCATTGTGTAATTTGACTATCAATGATAAAAAAAAATTCTTTTTGCATTCCAAAATGGGTCATAGTTCCTCATTTCCTTATCTTCAATGTCATATTTGTCCACTTGCAAAACAATCATGTACCTCTTTTCCATTGAGCAAAAATCGTGCAGATGATTCATTTTCTTTACTTCATATTGATGTCTGGGGACCATATCATACACCGAACTATGATGGGTCTCGGTTATTTCTCACCATTGTGGATGATCATTCAAGGGCCACATGGATTTTT
Organism: Eucalyptus grandis x Eucalyptus urophylla; assembly: GCA_028830015.1. Classification (NCBI taxonomy): domain Eukaryota; kingdom Viridiplantae; phylum Streptophyta; class Magnoliopsida; order Myrtales; family Myrtaceae; genus Eucalyptus; species Eucalyptus grandis x Eucalyptus urophylla. The sequence continues at coordinate 40,544,297 of CM054189.1, forward strand.
CTCATGCAGTCTAAGGGTCAAGTCATGTCCCATTTAAGGACTTTCCTTTCTCTATCAAAAACCCAATTTGGGAAAACTGTCCAAAGAATATGGACTAACAAATGGGAAAGAATTTTTTAACCATGAATGTACTAGTTTACTCTCATCTCGAGGGATATTACATGAGAGTTCATGCACATATACTCCACAACAAAATGGAGTAGTGGAACGGAAACATCGTCATCTATTGGAGGTTGCTCATGCCTTGAAATTTCAAGCTTCCATCCCCAACAATTTTGGGGTGTTGACACCTAAATTTTGACGACCTAATCATGGATTTTTTGCATAAAAAGGGGTTAATTTTAACCCCTAAAAAAAAGAGAAGGAATCAGAACAAATAAAATGAATAAAAAGAAAATGAGGGGAGGATCAATCTGATTTGGTTATGAATGGAATGTGGAAATTCTGATTAGTCATCTTTGCTTCGGCGAATATTCAAATCATAGTAAATGTGCAAGCAAATTCTCGATCAAATAAATTTGGTGAATAAAAAAAGCAATGAGTTTGATAAAAGGAAAGGAATTGAAACATCCAAGGAAAAATCAAGCCGATTGCAAGATTTTGCTCCAATTTGCAGACCATAAATTGAGGCAACGAAAAAAGAAAGCTCAAAAATTGCCACGGAAGATGGTGCTCGGAACCACTATAAAAGGGACCAAATTTTGTGAAAAAGAAGGGCACCACATAATTGAGAATACACGGCCACAATTCAAAAAAAAAAAAAAAGGAGAGTGCTGCCGCAGCTCTTACGGGGAGAGAGAGCAATAGAGAGAAGAGAACTCCGGAGCCCTTCTCGACGCCAATTCCGCAGATCGAGCGAAGAAGCCCGCAAGCTCCTCAGCAAAAACCACGTAGCAAATCGCATTGAAGTCAACAACTAGAGACGTCCAGCTCGTCCACCAATCGCCTCACCCGCGTTACGAGTCCTCCTTGGCCGTGAGCAGCCAACGCCGGTTTTGTATTCTTGGTTGAATTTTCGCAGGTTTCGCCGAGGTCCAACAAGGCTACCATCTCCCGTTCAGCATGAATACCACGTCATGTTTTTGTGGCCATCATTTGCAAGCATGAAGTCCACCAACGAAGAGAAAGTGGGGGGCACATAAAGAGCAAATACAAAATAAAAGGATCACTTTCTTTTTCTCTGCAGACCATTCGCGTTGACCAGTGAAGTCCAAGCAGACCATTCGTATCTTGTAGTCGGCGACACCCCAGCTAATATCCAGAACTGTTCCTCAGTCGAAGCAATCACCGTTCGCATGCCATCCATCGACAAATTCGGATTTGGAAGTATATTCGGCAATTAGGTAAAAAAATCTCATCTTAATCTGATTTAAACATCATATTGCCTAGATTGATGAGATTGATATCTAATTTAAACCTTTTGAGTAAGAGGTATAATATTCATTAGGATATATTTCCTAATTCGCAACCGCACACCGATTTTTTATTCCATCTATAAGACTTTAAATGGAATAATTAATCACGCGGGAATAAAATTAATATCTTGATCTTTAAGGCTTAAGATCAATTTATCGATTTTATTAGCGAAATAATCAAGCTGATTTGGATATTGTTCCCTGATTCGAACGATGTATGATATCTTTGATGATTTTGAATGATTTGGTGTCTATCTTTTAATTGCTTTATTTATCCCAAAAATACAAAAAAGATTGCATTTGCATGTCATGTAGAATTAGATTTATGAAATGCATGTCATTTAGTGATTGTTGCTAGGTCCATTTAATTAGAAATTGCCTATCATTAGAATTAGGTCATTTAGTTATATTACATTGCATAGAGCATGATTCTCATTAATTAAATAAAAACAAAAAGAAAATTGCGTGTTAGTTAGAGACCATATCTAGGGTTGTTGATGTGGATTTTAATTTAACATTGCAGATGCTTTCGTTGCTTTGAGGTGAGTTTTTGCAATTTATTTATTGTTTATCTGGATGTTAAATTGGTGGATTGCGCATCCGTACGATCATTTCACATATTAGGGAATTATATTTAAAATCAATTTAAGCTGCTTGCAAAAATATTTTTGAAAATTAAAAAAGAAGTGGTACCAAAAGGGCATTAGAGAAATCTAGTGTAACCAAGTCCCTGTACCCTTAGACTCTGGTTCGTAGGAGTAAAGTGAAACTCCCGTTACTTTACTTGGGTTTCTAATCGACCCACCAAAAAATAGATTAGTGGCGACTCCTGATAAAAAAAAACAATTGCATGTTAAGAACTTGAACTTAAGTCGCAAATTGGTATGGGCTTGAGAGAGCCCGAGTTAAGTCTAGGCTTAATAATCCATTAGCCAAATTTTAGGTGGTTCACACCCCGAAAAAAAATTGATCGCGACATTGGGGAGATTGTGTATTGATTGCAGCTTATTTAATCAATCGAATGCCGACTAAGATTCTTGACGGACGAAGTCCTTTTGAATTGCTTTTTGGAAAGAAGCCACATCTAGGTCATATGAAGGTCTTTGGGTGTCTGTGCTATCCCACTATAGTAGGACCTAGGGATAATATGGGTCCCCGTGCTCGCCGTTGCATATTTATGGGATATCCCAACTTACAAAAGGGATACCGGATATTTGATTCATCTACAGGAGAATTTTTCGTTAGTAGAGATGTTTTGTTCCAGGAAGATATTTTTCCTTTTGCTGCCTAGGAATCAAGCACAGATAGCAAAGGACATTATCATTCGTCTCATGTCGAGGAAACCACCAATGATCCGGGATATATTTTACTTCCTTCTTCAGAAGATACAAGGAACACTCCTGCATCAACTATGGAACTGACGCCTCTGATGGAAGTCACGGACCAAAACTTGGATGATGAAGTTACGCTCGAATCAGCTCCAATCGATACTGGAACAAACAATTTATCCCCCAAGAATAACCCACCAAGAAATTAATCTACATGAGGAACATTTAAATTGACAATAACCGGCTAAATACATTTAAAAAAGGAGGGGGAGCTATAGAATCACATCATTTTTATTTAACTTTATGTCTTATCATATGACTTCCAAGTCATCTAGACTGAGTAAACCCGTTTGTTGATAAAAAAATTTCTTAAATCATCTCATTACGAACTCGTGTTTCTTCATCTTTCTTGTCTTCGCATTCTTTTATTCAAAAATTATTCCCGGGAACAGAAATAGATATTTCTCTTCCCAAGAATAATTTTTGAACAAAAACATTACCAAACACACCATAATTTGTTGAATGCATCGAGATCTCATCCGATGCATACACATTAATATAGCTTTTATGCGGTCGGCTTCAGCTTAGGAAATTTGAACAACGAGACCAATCCACGAGTGTACAATCTGGTCGATCCGCCTAAAGTCAGTACATTTGGAGTTCCTAAAAGAGGTTGGCTTGCAATTAGATTCAGGGCAAGTAATCCAAGTATATCTCATGCTCTTTTCCTTCTTTTTTTTTTTTTTAACGTAATTTTAACGTCTAACTCTCGATCATCAGTTTAACAAGAAACATTAAGACATTGCTTGCTTGAGATCAAATGTTAATAGATTTGTCTATCTGTTGGGGGCAAAAAAAAAAAAAATACACAAAAAACACATAATATACATAAAAAGACTTGGGAAAATAGCAACAAAAAAAAAAATCCCTCTACGACTAACATTTTAACTTGGTATGTGGCAGGTGCATCGTATTGTCATTTTGATAGACATATGACTTGGGAATGAGTACCGCTTTTACAGTGAATAATGGAGACATCGAAGAGACGAGTATGAGGCCACCTCCTTCATATATGCCTCCTTGCATTGTCTCGAAGCACAAGTTCTTAGGTGAAATTGATCAGAATTTTAAAAGTGACATAATTGCTAAGATCAGCTAAAATTCACTTGGCCATTGGAAGTCATTAGGCACCGGGCAACAAGTCGATGTTGACGTGAATTTTCTCGCTTTCATAAGCGCCATGGAGTTGCGTTTATTTATCTCCCTTAGAACAATTGAAGTGAATAAATTATCACGCTATGCATGTGGATCTTCCATGTACTTAACTAGTTCGAATTGAATATTGTTAAAAAAATTCCTCGATTGATTTAGGCTTCGGTTCTTTTTTTGAAAAATATATGATTTGAAAAATAATTTCATGAAAATGATTTGTATCACTTACGAAAATGAATGAACAAAAATTATTTTCATTTTCTACAAAAATGTTTAGATATAAATTGTTCTTGATTATGAAAATGTTTTTCATTGATTAATTATTTCAAGCGACAAAAACGATCGTTTTTAGAAAAATATTTTCGAAATCATTCGTTGTGTGCTTAACAAAACGCACCCTTAGATGATTGTAATTAGCCAAGTGTGTTTAATCAATATACTCAATTGAAATCCATAATAAGAAGCAAATGTGAAGGAGAAATAAAGATGGAAAACCTAATGAAGCAAGCCTTTAGAGTATATATAAGAAAAGGTGTGCTTACTTGACCGGCTCTTTTGCCCTCTCCACTGAGAGGCCTTGTTTCCTCCGTTCAGAACCAACAATTGTGCGCAAAACAGAAAAAGAAATCTGATGTTTTTAGTGGCAAGTTGAAAAGAAAAAGAAATTAAAAGGAACCGAAATCAATTCCAAAATTAATTGGAGACGAAGCGACCAGGCAGGTTTGCCTCTTAGTCGATGGATTTCGTCATCGCCGGAGAGTCATGGAGCAGGGTATATATGGCGGCAGAGCTGAAGATGTGGCGGAAGATTGCAGATAAAGCCACCGAAGTCATCGTTACCCCCACTGGAATCGCAATCAAAGGAATGAATTGAGTCGCGGTCTATTAAGAAAAGCCGAAATGACAATGATCAAGGTGTTACGACAGTAACCATTGGGGTTCGCCCCAGTGGCCACCCTTCCAACTTGGAAGGGGGAGGTTGGGGATTCAAATTCCCACATTTTCAGAGGGGGATTGGGATGGGAATGATTTTATTTCAGGAGTGAGTTTCGACTCCCACGCCCTGCAATGAGGCATGACAAAAGTCTGAGAGTGAGTGTTAGAGTAGAATTAGCGTAGGATTAGCGTAGGATCGACAAAAAAAATAAAGTGTTACGTTAGTGGAACCGCGGAGCCAACGTCAAACCGCCAGAGAAACTAGCGCTGCTCCATGATGATGATGTTGCAGCGTCCCAGGATCCAGAGAACTTCTTTCTTTTTTCCTTTTTTTTTAAAGATATCTCGTAATGGCCACGAGAAACCGCTCACGAATGGGCGATACTGGTCCTTCACTATTCCTCCTTCAATTCCAGCAGCAGTAACAGTGGCATGGAAAAATGTTAGATAACATGATACTAATAATAATTGTTGGAAATATATTGAAAAAAATTAGAAAATAAAATTAATTGTCTGAGGTATGCAAATACTGTTTTGAAAGATAATTTCACTTTCTGAAGTATGAAACTCGATGCGCAAAGCTCTAGTGACTATCCTCTCAAGATATAACAAATCTTCTTCTATACTCCGCACTAAATATTAGAATGACAATGTTATACATATAACCCGACAAAAAGAAAAGACAATATATGAGAATTCAATGTATCTTCATTAGATTTTTGGTTTGAAATTTAATTTATATTCAAACAAGAGAAAAAGAGAGCGGTTAAGAAACCATTATAAATCTGTCATAAAATAATAAGGTGTTTAGGAAGAAATAAAGCAAAAGGTACAAAACCATTATAAAAGTCATTACATGATTATTTTATAACCGTTATAAAACGTTACAAAACCGTTTTATATATCCAACAAAATTTTGCTAGCGCTATCTCGAATTTGACAATACCAAGCCAATTATCAATCATATCTACTCCATTCCCACACAATCTCAATTATCCAATCCCATTCATTTGATCATTCCCAGAAAGCGAGAGCCTCAAGTCCATTGACGGGATCCAATGGTTCACTTGGCCATACAATGCATCTCATGGCAGATTTACTTGCATCATATATTGATCCATGTACAGCAGGAAGACACAACGCGTAGATGGAATGAGACTAAAACAAAGCAAGCTTGATCCATGGAAATCCCATGGCTAAATAGGAAACAATCCAAAGCAGTGATACCATGTGAATTATGAACACATATCAATCCTTAACAACAAGTAAGCACACATGCTATGAGCAAAATCAATAGCCAAGCACGCTGTTGACTTAAGAATTTATTTGATAAACTTAATTGAACAAAAATCACGAATCTTACGACTAATGTAAGCGATTATGAAATATCGATAGTTCGATTTTAATTTGTTCTCAATAACAGGGCGATTGCAGGTTTTATATATTAGAAAACTGTAACAATTCATGTTTGAACAATCTCATGCGCTTGGCCCAAACTACAAACATGCACATCATTAACAAATGGAAGAGAAACAACATGAAGCGTGCTCATGGAGTCACTACGCAACGAAGAAAGAAACCGAATACAAACTCAAACTCAACGTCAATACACCTGAATCATTACAGACCATATTTGTATGACACAAAATGCTATCTGATCTATTGAATCATAGATTGAAGTTGTGAGCTCGCGATGCATGTGAGAGCAACGCAAACTTCGAGTTTTTAATTGAGTTAAACCGTGTGGGAAAAAAAAAAAAAAAAAACAGGATGTGTGAAGAAGTCTGATGCGCCTGAGCTGCTGGACTCAATTAAATTAAACCGGATTGCAAGGGCAAGGACTTAGGTGATGGGCCGAACTAGTCCAAATCGGGGCTCTCTTTTATTTATTTTTTATGTACTTGTCTATTTCATTATCTATTGTACCATATATTTTTTTAGTCTTCTTTACAATTGTTTTATCTTTGTTTTTCGTACTGTTTTACAAAAATGGAAATTCGATTTGTTGGCAAAAAATTAAATGTCAACACATGCGATTTTTTTTTTTTTGATCAACACACATGCGCTTTGAGAGGCTCAAGTTTAGGCCACTAAAGTATAAAATGGACTAAACTCGAACTTGGTAAATGCTTGATTTGATAGGCTTCTCTAAACTTTATTAATCTTTTTTATGTCCCGGTTGTCAGGACATTGCATATTACACTTGATAATGTGAAATGTGTAGCCCAACCCATCCGCTAATCCCCTCCCACATCAAATAAAACCTGCAAACGGTTTATTAAGGCCTGCTTTGCTCACTAATCACTCTATTACACGCACGATTAGTGATTTATTAAGGGCTGCTTTGCTCTCGGAGATCTCAATTAAACCTGAAAACGGTTTATTTTAATTGACCAAACCCTTTGCTTTCCTGGAAAATGAAACTTATTTCTTATAAAATAAAAAGGAAACATGGGTTGAACTAAATTAGTAGAGCCCAAGAATGGTCGAATGAGGAAAAAGAAGAAGGGGAACTTGCTTCGTGACTTCGACCTTGACTCAGTAAAGAGCCGTGAACTCACTTTCCCGACCATAGTGCGTTGGTGACTGATAACGAAGGACCGTGAAAAAGCCAAATCAAGTCAACTTTTGATTAAGACAAGCTGAGGAAGGAAATTCATGTGTTCATACGGCTGGGCGATGGACATTGGTTTGTGGTCTCGTCTCTCGGACAAAACTTCGGTTCTAATAAAAATATCTAGGATAATGACATACTAACAACGTCTTGGTGATATCCAATCACCGATGAGTTTCATGCACAAGAAATAGCGTGGACTGCGAAGTCTTTTTATCTGATTATAAAAGTAAGAATTTATATACTTAAAAAATATTATGGCTGGACCAAGTCATTAAGCACCATGAAACATAAAATGCCTCAACCATCCCTCTAATAATATAGTATTCTCAACAGTTCAAGAACTAATTTCTTTGTACAATCTACACGTAATAATCGGAATCTAACGTCTCTTATCAATAATCCCACAATAAACTATGCTAGCTAATACTTGGACTATACCAAATAATCTTGTGCCTTGCAAACAAGTTCTAAAGCTTCAATATGCAAAGGTGAAAATCAAAGTCAATTGCCTTAATTAAATAAGCCATAATACTTAAAAACTGCAGTAACTATGATTCATTTGCCAACAACTCGTTAGGATAATCAAGGGTGAAAATCGAGAGAACTTCAAACAAGGGCCTGAAATGCTCTTATTTTTTCAAATAAGACATGAAGTGGACATTGCCTCAAACAAGAGCTTGAAATAGTTATGACTATTTCAAATAAGGGCTTAGCCTTGCTGGCTGGCAAAATATTCTAGCTGATCAGAGATATTTTTATTCAAATTCAGGTTAAATTAAAATTAAATTAGATAAAAAAATAAAAAAATGGAAAACACTAGCTATCGCCTCATTGCTAGTGGCCTTCGCACAGGCCCGACAACCCTTGTCCAATGCCTCTAGACCTCGGCCCACGTATAGGGGTGCTAGGTGAGGGTGAGTGACCCTTGCCACCCTCTCTAGCTTTTGGTGAGGGCTTGTTGGCCCTCGTCTCTAGTCGACAAGGGTCACCAGCCCTCACCTAGGTGTCGGTGTCAACAACCTCGTCAGCCTATGTCGTTGCCCTACCAATGATGGGGCAGTGGCTACTCCCTCCCCCTCATGTTTTCCTTCTTCTTTTTTTAAAGTATTTTTATGAAAAGAAAAAACAAAAAAAAGGAAAAAAGGAAAAAAAATTAAATTTTTTAAAAGACAAAATTGCCCTTCATAGCTAGTGAGTTCATGATCTTCTTTGGGACTAATATGGATATTTCAGGCCCTTATTTGAAACAACATATACTTCAGGCTCTTATTTGAAAAAATAAGGGCACTCTAGGTCTTTATTTGAAACAATGTCTAGTTCAAGCTCTTATTTAAGAAAGTGGAGGGCATTTTAGGCCTTTATTTGGAATTTTCCCGGTGAAAATCTATTATTGAGATCAAAAGGTGATGAGGTCTACATCGTACGATTGACCAAGCAATTGTATGCAAAATAGTATATGTCCGGGGCAATTTCTATTTCGTCGTTCATGATGTCTTTTCAAGAGAGAATATCTCATTCATTTTCAAAGACGAAATTATCACAAAATTAATATACCATGATTGCAAATGGGGCCCTAAGTGGACATTATTGCCCAATAAACATTGATAGTCATGACCATTCGTGCTTGGCTGTTATCAACTAAATGCACAGAAAGATTCCCAAACAAACACGCTAAATAATTCATAGTATTTTCCAAACCCACTTTTGTTTTTTCCTCTTTTTGGTCCACCATCTAGATCTGATTTTGAGGAGTCCAGATTCTTTTTTTCGATTTGGACCTGTTGATGTGTTTACATTTTCCGGTCAACAATCGCAGTTCTAATTATATTATCTACTTTTACGCGCTCGACAAGCCCCTGATGTTCATGTTTTAAGTTAATAATCAATCGAAAAACCCATGAGTATTTTCCTCCGTAATAAAGTATTTCTCATAGTCTTTGGCTGATCTCCTGCAAGCTTTCTTTCCTCCTGTCGTAGTTGTGCTCCAATTTTAGATCGAATCTTTCATCGGACTATGCTACGTGCACGAATCATAAAAGTTCATTTGTATAGCTTGAAAGTTGAAGAAGTAAAATGAAAAATGGCGGTCGCGATAACATATATGGCAAAATATTCCAAAAAGCATAGACAAATAAGTAATGGTGATCCATGCATTGACAAAAAGTTCCTAAACTTGTTCACTGTCGAGTTGATCTCGCCTTTCCAAAATGGTCGCACTAATGAATTGTTATCATATTGTGTAGCATGACTTACAAGTTATGATTTACTGGTCATTGAGAATATACTAATTTCGGTATCATTCTCTTCGCTTGTTTTTCCCTGTATGCACTATGCTTACTTCATTTGACAAAATAATTGTTCCTGTAGATTTCCTAAATTGATATTGAATGTTGTAGGTAGATTTATATGCACGTCTAACAATATGGAGAGAGTTTCAAATGTCTAATTTTGATATTACTAGTTGAGTTGTACAAGTTCTGATGATACTTGTTGAGTGTAGCATTGACGGGCACAAAAACGAGAAAGTTTGACTGTGTTTCTCAAGAAAACAAAGTACTCACAGACTAGCTCTCTTATTCCTCGCACTTCAAACTCGCGCCGTGCACACATCTAATTCACTCATTCTATTATAGACACGGCACACTCATAAGAGCTCCTCCTGCTCACTCAGGTCACATCAACACAAGTACCACACTCTCTTGTTTTTGCAAGTCTAAGGTAACTTGCATCTTTGTGCTTCGTTGAAATCTGATAGAAACAGATTGTATCTATACTAGTTTGGGGCCATATAACTTCATGTAGAGGTAACTTTGTTGGGGAGGTTCAAGAGCACTTCTTGTGGAGTTTGAAACAAGTGTAGATGTAGTTGTAAACTATTCACTTAACTTCTTTGAGAGGTTAGAGACCAACTTCTTGGAGAAGTCAAAAATTGACTTCACCAGGACGCTATATAGAGCAGAGAGAGATGAGTGACAATGCAGCTACAGATTGCAATGTAAGATTTTGAATTGGTCATTTAATAATAATTATTTTTTCCCTAAAACATTTTCAATTGGTTATTTCATATATATTCTATCAACGATTACCTACATTACTAATTTTATATTATGATTCACGTACTTCAAGTTAAAATTTAAAATCTTCCCTAACTTACACTTATTTCCAAAGGGTGGGAATTAACTTGTCTAATCTGATCCCCGATTTCAAGGTAGGAACCGATTCCCCATAACATGATGCGGTCATAGTCGGCTTTGATTGCGAATCAAGAAAGTACTATTCTTAATAGACAACTTTTACGAATAAGGAAGAAATGCATTTATATTAGAAAGTTTTTGTACAAAGTAGCAATAAGAAAGTTGCCTTGGCGTAAATGACCAGAAATATATGTTGGCATAAACAAAGAAGCAATAACCTTGCTAAAAACCTATATATCTTGTCCTTAATGTAAGAATTAGGCTATATTAATTTTGATTGCATATATCTTGCGGATATTAGTAAATCTGTTTATTGCAAGGGCCTAAACTTACCAAGAAATACACGCTAGACTAATAAACAACAAAAGCAAAATGGAAAAATTGTCAAAAAAAATCATAATCTATTGTATGGATGTCAATTCAATCTTAAACCTTTAAGTTTAGCCAATTTAATTATAAACCCTGTGACAATTTGTTAATTATTTACCCGAAATTGCTGATATGGATGCCGACCATATTACGTGGAATAACTGGTGCTGACATGGACAATTTTTGCAATGATTAAAGATAGGGGACCTACCTAATTTGATTGGAAATTTAGAGAAGTCGAAAGGAAACTAGGATGGACTCCTCATCAGCGATGAGAAAGTTAGGTGATGCTTTTGGACACCTGAAGATGCTTTGAGGAGGAACATGCAGCGCATATGGCCCTGACTAGGAGCCCTTCTTTAAATACTAATCATTGCTAATTGCATCATGTAATAAAAAAATATGACGGTTCAGCATCCAAACTTGAGTGTCTTCCACGCCGAACCTCGCACCTCCCCCGGGTGATCACTAGCTTGGAAAGAGAGCTTTGTCTAGCCTGCTTTGGTTTCATTACCATTTGTTTTTATGTTTCTGTCTGTCCTCCTTCCAGAGCTAAAAGTTGAGCTAACATGGATCCAACGGTTGATAACAAACTGTCTAGAGATGCCAACGGTTCCTGTATAGATCAATTTGCAAGTTCTTTTAGACTTGAATGCTCTGACCACCAGCTGGCCGGTCGCCAGAGCTTCGACTTTAGTGATTTGCATATTTTACTACCGAATCTACTCTTGAGATTTGTTTCACTGTCTTATCTATTTTAGGTAAGGGAAAATGTGATAGTGGTCAGGCGGCGCCTCTTTGATTCATTAATAATATAAATGCAATTATCTAGTTCATTCCGACATTTTTAATAATTTCATGATGAGGAATGTTTTATTCACAATTTTGAGTTGATAAAAAGGGAAAAGGGTGTGACCTCTCTCTCTCTCGCTGAAAAGCGAATCTCGCTCGAACGTGTTTATGGTGGCCTAGAAAAGCAAAATTCAACCTCTTCACTTTCTTGCCAAAAACTGAAGTATCTTTGTAAATCTTGAAATGTGATGAAAGATTATATTAAAATCTAATAAGGAAAATCATTTTGCTAGTAGCAAGGAAAAAAGACACTTTTGATATAGTATAAAACTAAAAAAAAATCTCTTTTTCATCATTGATCTTATGACAATTTATCTATTTTTTGTCTCTCTTAATTCAAAAGCTCACTTTTCCAGTGAACTTTATATTAATTTCATTAGTCAATCTTATACATTAAGTCCCTTTATATGCTATATTAAAGAATTTATCTTTTTTCCTTATTATATTGTTGAGGTACTTTTATATATAGCACGTGACACTAAAAACATTATGTATAATGAGGTGTCTTGATTTTTTTTTTTTTGGTAAGCAATTCAAAGATTATATTAATTTTTGTCAATCCAAAATAACAATATTTTATTGGCATTTCCAAAAAAAAATGATTTAATTAAATTTCATCCACTTAATGATTTATCCATGAATATGACCAACAACATAGAAAGAACTAGATTTTTGGAAATTTCTCTTTTTGACAAAGCGAAATTCTATGGGAGTAATTCTAACAATGAAAAAAAAAACTTGGCGCCTTTAACAAACATGCAAAATCTACAATAAACAAGAACTAGGCGTATGAAATTCTTAATTATGGTAAGTAGATCTTACAAAGATATAGAAAAACTAAGAAAAAAGGAAAGTAAATAAATTTGAGATCACAAATCTAAATTGCAATTGAATGATAGGGGCAATTTTGTCCTTTTGATGAAGATTAGGTGGATTTAGTGAAATATGAAATGGAAATAGCGCTACCAAAAAACAAAAGTCAATCTGGAGGTACCAACTGGTTGACTGAAAAAGCATCGTTTAGGCCCTGTTTAACAACATGCCAAACAGTGACTGATTCTGATTTTTTGTTCCCAGAATCAGTTTGGGACGAGAATCGCGTTTGGTAAAAATTTTGTTCTTGGGAACAAATTTGTTCCCAGAATCAGTTTTGGAGTAGATTTGAGAATAAAAAAAAGTTGATTCTGCGTCCGAGAATCAAAAAAAGAATAAACACAATAAAACTCTTCTTCTTTCCTTCCGCCATCCCGCGACCGTCGTCCACCGCCACCCGCCGCCCACCACCGCCCGCCGCCGGCCGCCGGTCCGGCGAGCTCGCTGGGGCTGGGCGAGGCCCGCCTGGCCATCGGCCGGGCTCGCCTAGCCTGACCGGTGGCCAGGCGGGCCTCGCCTAGCCCCGGCGAGGCTCGCCTGTCCACCGGCGAGGCGAGGCCCGCCTAGTCACCGGCCGGGCTCGCCTAGCCTGACCGGTGGCCAGGCGGGCCTCGCCCAACCCCGGCGAGCCTCACCCAGCCCTGGCGAGGCCCGCCTGTTCACCGGCGACACTCTGGTGAGGTCACCAGCCCTCGTCCGGCCGGTCGCCGGTCCGGCGACCGGCCACAAGAAGAAGAAGAAAAATAGGAGAAAAAGGAAAAAAAGAAAAGAAAAAATGAAAAAAGAAAAGGAAAAAAGGTAAAAAAAAAAAAAAAAAGAAGAAAAAAAGTAGAAAAAATTATTTAAAAATAAAAAAAATAATTTGGAACATAATCAATGAACACGTTATCAAACACAATTCTATTCCAGAATCAGAAATTTTAGACAGTTACCAAACACGTTCTTTTACTTATAATCAGTTTCCGCGAATAAAATAAAAAATAATAATTTCTTGTCAGAATCAGTTCCCGGGAACAGAATCGTTGCCAAACGCGCTCTTATTGTCCAACCACATTACCTACGCTGATTCTTTCGTTGCAATGGACGGCCTACCATTTCACCATCTTCAAGCTCTTGTAATTCTCTTTGGCCAAGTCTCGGTGGAAAGCCTTACCATGTCGGGAGAAGAAAAAGCTGTACCATTTACTTTCTAGTTATAGGTAGAAAAGAAGACATGTACTTATAAATTCGAGAAAAACTGGCGAATGTCCTCTAACTACTTTTTTTTTTTTGGGGGGGGGGGGGGGGGGGGTGGGTGGTAAAAAATCATTTCATTTTAAAAAGGACATGTCGTTAGAGATATATATGTGCTTCAGAACATGACAAGTCCGGAGCGGGTGAAATGGGGCCCAATTTAAAGGAAGAGTGTTGTGGAGCTTAGCTTTTACGGTCCAATCAGCAACATTAAGGTTGGGCAAAAAAGTCAATAAACTGCTGCATTCTTCGAGCAGTAGTCTCGTTGTCTTCCCTCCCACATGGGCCGCTCGACACCAAGTACTTGCTGAGCTAAGGACAAGTTGTCAGATTCAACGACCCACTTTTGATCAGGTTGCGACGAAGCATACCGAAGACCTTGCAGCAAGCCTGGGTCTTCAGCTTGAAAGGCTGACCGAGTCTTCAACTCCCGTGCAAAAGCCCCGATCAGCTTACCTGTTGAGTCCCCGCAAAGACCATCAACGGCGCCGGAGTTTGATTCTCAGAGGAAGGAGCCGCCGACGTTGAGTTTCAGAGACCCGCACGGCAGGCGGTACCCAATTCGGAGGTAAATTTGCTCCGATTTGTTGGGGCTTTCTTGGTCTTTGTATTCCATCTCTCACAAAATGCATCAGGCTAGGGCCGCTGTTACTACTTGCGGATCCGGTTTTGGATGAAATTCAAGAGCCACTGATCTGTGCTCGAGAGGCCGTGACTTGAAATCGGGATCTGAAATGTGGAGTTCGCCCAAATTTCATTTCGTCCAGGGGCACAAGAGGAACATGCGTTCTGCTGGACTTGACTTACACAGCGGGCATAGGTAATACTCTTCTCCTGCAGAGGTTTTCTGTTGTGGGTAATGCATCATGGCATAGGTTCCATGGGAAAAAATCTAGTTTGGGTGGGGAACCCTCTAACCCCCTTTTTTTGGCTACCCTCTAACCACGTTAAAACGTGCAATAATTCTTGTTTTATTTGTTTGCGGGAATTTTCCTTTTTAAATCTTCAACTATCTGCTGTTTACTTCTACTAGTGTTGGACCATGTGCGTCGCACATGACCTGGTGATGTTGGGCTGTAATTTATCATCCCCCAGGAGGACTGCCCTTGTCCTCTTTTTGTTGACTCCTCTCTGTTTCTGTTCGCCTCCTTGTCTTCACCTTGAGAAGTTATAGACGATCTTCCTTCGCTGAACCATCCCACTTAGCTCTCTTTACAGAACGCTTCTCTTCTTTGGGTGAATACAGCTGAGAGGATCGGCCTTCAGATGGGATCGGACGGAGGTCCGGCTCTAATCACCATCCTCGCTTTGGCTGTAGCGAGAGTGTATGTGCTCTAACTTCACTTCTTTTCGATCTCCTGTTGGCAGATAATGCACAATAAGATAAGACTTTGCTCCCTTACATCTTCAATTCACGTTCCTTATATTATGTCTTGATCAGATTGCAAGTCTGTAATTTTTGTCCCGCGAACTCAAGGAGAAGTGGGGACTCAAAGTCGAGAACAGATGATGGGTCTGGAGAAGAGGAGGAGGCGTTAAGGAGGGGCTCGGAGTCAACCTCGAGAACCGACGATGCTTCTTGTGAAGAGTACGACGTGTTCCTGAGTTTTCGTGGACCGGATACTCGTAATGGATTCACCAATTGCCTCTACAATGGCTTGAGAGATGCTGGAATTCGCGTTTTCTTGGACGACGAAGAACTCCAAGTTGGTAAAGTAATTGCTGGAGAGCTTTCGAAAGCACAAGACAATTCTCGAATCTACATACCTGTCTTGTCTAAGGGTTACGCTAAAAGTTCGTGGTGTCTCCGTGAGGTTGCGCACATGGTAGAATGTACCTCAAAATCAGATGGGAAGAAAGAGATACTTCCCATCTTCTACAACTTGGATCCTGACGATGTCAAGCTCAAAACCAAGTTATACAGAGAAGCCATGACCAACCACAAGAAGAAGTTTAGCTCGGATGAATTGAAGCGGTGGGAAAATGCCCTTGTTGAGGTTGCACGTATAAAGGGGTGGGTTCTTAAAGGCAAAGGGTAAATTTCCTCGACCTTTTATGGTTACGCACATTATTTACATTTAATTGAATGAAAGTTTGTCCCTCGAAATTCCCAAACATAAAGCATTTGGACATTTTTATTTGAGATTTGCATTAGAAGTAATTGAAACTAGACCTAAACAACGGAGAACCCACAATGGAAAATAGCAAATGGCTAATTTTTTTTTTTTTAAAAGCACAAGAAGTCGGGTCAAACCCAACTTAAACAAGGCATTTTTCTAATTCATGTTGGGTTAAGCCAATATCACCAGATAAGTAAGACCAACATTTTACTTAATTAGATTTTTCACTTAATCGACTATTTTACTTAACCATATTACCACAATAAGTATAGTAGAAATCATGCGATTTTCTGTATTTTTCACCTCCGGTGGTAATGAAAAATTCTGTACAATAATAAACTCCTGTGAGATTGTTAAATTAATTGGAGTATTGCAATTTGAAAATTATACCAATAGATGATTGGAATTTTTTTCTAAAAAGAGTGAATAATTAACAGTAAAAAAGTGCACATGCGATACATCTATGCAAAAAAGGGGGACATTTAAGAGATCTTACGAAATTTCCCTATTATGAAATATTAGAATGAATAACTTGATGAAAATAAATTATTGGCATAGTATGAAGAAATTCAACACATATACGGGAAAAGTGAAATGTATTTACAAGATTTATACGGAAGGGGTAATGTTAACTTAAAACCAATGTCTACGGACAAGCCTCTGCATGCACAAGAAGAAGCTCGGCCCTGATGGATTGAAGCGGTGGAAGAACGCTCTTGCAGAGGGGAATTTTCCTGCACTTTTTCTTTGGAAGAAACTTTGCGTGTCCAAATTTTCGAACTTATATCAAAGGGGCATTACGCTAGAAGTTAATGGAATGGAATCCTGACTAAGATCGTGCTCGAGAACCTACAAAAGGTAAAAAGGTGTGCGTGAAAGGCTTTTCTCGAACCCGCAGAAAACTGTCAAACCCAACCCGCATTCGAAAATTTCCAGTTCCACTGATTATAATTCTTGATTTTCGTTTGTTTGAGTAGATGAAATAGCTGAGTTATGTATCTACATGTTCCCTAGAGTCCTGTAGTCTATCATGTCTTCGATTGGAACCAAATTTTCATCCTTTGTTGCAGCCAACGAGAACAAATTGAATTGATTGTTGAAGAGGTTTCCCGTAAGCTAAATACAAGACACCGGATTGTGACTGAACATTTGGTTGAAGATACTGCTCAGTTGGAAGCCATAATGAAATTGTTGGATGTTGGCTCTAGTGGTGTACGTTTTGTCGGTATCCATGGCATGGGTGGTGTTGGAAAAACAACTCTTGCCAAAGTCATGTTCAACAAACTTTCTATTCACTTCGAACGCAGTGGTTTCCTTGAAGACGTTCGAGCATCATCACAACCTCATGGTGGTCTTTTAGAATTGCAGAAAAAGCTTTTATCGGATTTGGCCGGTGTTGGGGTTGCTAACCAAATTAAAGATGTTGATGGTGGGATCAGGATGATTAAAAAAACATTAAGTAATAAGAGAGTACTCATTGTTCTTGATGATCTAGACAAGAAAGAGCAACTCGAAAAACTAGCTGCAAAATCTGACTGGTTATGTTCTGGTAGCAGAATCATTATCACAACTAGGGACGAAAGCATCCTAATGACTCAAGTGGGCTCATCTAGTAAAAAGGTCCTCAACCAACCCAAAGAAATTTTGCGTTATGAAGTTCATGAGATGAGATTTGACTTAGCACTTCATTTGTTTTATAAGCATGCATTCAAAAGTGACTCTGTTGTAGAAGAATATAATGCTCTTTCAAGAGAAATTGTTTGTACCGTGGGCATGCTTCCGTTGGCCGTTGTGGTGATAGGATCAAATCTTTTTGACTGGGGCAAAGATTTGGGGCATTTGGATAAAAGAGAAGTATGGGATGAGACGCTGAAGAAGTTAAAGGAAGGTCCTTTTAAGGATGTCCGAGATACATTAATGATTAGTTATGAACGATTAGAGGATAAGCATCAAGAAGTATTTCTTGATATAGCATGCTTTTTCATCAATGCTGACAGAACATATCCGATTATCATGTGGAAGGATTTGGGATACTTTCCTAGCATTGCAATGAGGGTTCTCTCTCAAAGATCCTTGATCAAAATTAGAGATGATAATAGGTTTTGGATGCATGATCAAGTTCGAGACTTTGGAAGGTACATCGTTCTTCGAGTATATCCTCGAAAGTTTTGTAGGGTGTGGATTCGTGAGGATGCCTTGAAACTACTAGAGGGGAAAAAGGTAAATGGAAACTGCATATGTTTGAAAATATTTGGTGCAAGAAATTCTTTGAATTTTTATTTCTCAATTAAAGCAGCATTTTAGTTGGAGTATGCATCCGATAGATAGCGTTGTTTAACATCGCTTTTGTCTTGCGTGGGTTACATCTCTCTATCAATCCTTCAGGTCGAAGGTCTCAAAATTTGTAGAGAGAGCCAAAAGAGATAGCCTGATAGTTGGGTTTACTTTTTAGGTTCCAGGAAAGCAGTTCTTTTAAAGTGTTGTGAAATACAAAGAACAGTTTCATTGTTATCCAGGTAAAGAGAAAACTTGCTTTATCAAGAACTTCAGACTCGAAAAGAAGTTCATGTAGAAGAGGAGGAAACAACTCCTTGTTAGGAAAAGACTGTACAATAGTTCTGAAAAGCGTATCTAGCGAGCTCAACTATTATAGAAATTGTTTGGCAGCGCTTCTACGTCCCCTCCGTTGTAGCTCTGTGAACTGTATGTTGCATGCTCAATTAAGTCTTTGATATGCAGAGAAGTGAAGATGTTGAAGCGCTAAGTCTAACTTCCGATGGCTGCTGCCGTGACATTGCATCCAAAGAACTAGCTGCTCTACCAAATTTGAGATTCCTTCGAGTGAAAGACATTGATTTTTTTGGCAATTTCAAAAATCTTCTTTCGGAGATAAGATGGTTTTCTTGGGAAATTACGCATAAGGAATTTTACGCGGAGAGTTTTCATTTTGCTAGTTTGATTGTGCTAGACCTTTCAAGGAGCAATATCGAAGATGACTGGGGTGGGTGGAGCCAAATTCAGGTATGAAATGCTCTTTTCACCTTCCATCTTTACGAATCATTCGATGCACAGTACACATAGATGGCGTCCTCCCCTTATCCAAATTATTTTGTGCTAGCCTAACGTCTACAATCCACTGCAACCAACTAAACTCATCTGTAAAAGACGGAGAGGAAGAGATAGAAACACACGGCATCAATATATCATCTAAGTAAATGATATTAGGAGCGGAATATAACTGTTGTTTTATATTTCATCCATTCACTTCAGACTGCTTTCATAATCGAGCCACGGATAAATACGATTTGCGTGAAATCCGTACTAGCAAGAATCATTAGTTGTGCTTCCCAGTCCATATTATTATGGGTAAATGACATCAATAGTCTCCGAATTTTTGGCTCAATGTGTGATATGGTCTATGAACTTTTTATTTATTCAATGTGGTTCAGGAACTTTAGCCAAATTTGCAATGTGGTCCTTGAACTTTAATTTGCTCATTATAGTCCATAAACTTTTGATACATATTCAATTTAGTCCTTAAATTTTATGAAAATATTCAATGTTGTCCCTAATTTTTAATTAATTGAAGGACTATATTGAACATTTTCATACAGTTCAAGGATTAGATTAAACATGAATCAAAGTCCAGGGACCATAGTGCACATTAGTCTAGAGTTCTTGGACCATTTGTGTCATTATCTCTAGTATTATCCAAGCATCCATCATGGCCTTGGTTTGAGAATTTAAGATTTACCTACTTTGGAGTTTGGACTTTAGATGCCTTATGGCTTGCTGTAGCATTTCTAATAACTAAATATTAAAATATTGTCCAACATTACTTGACAACGGGTCTTTTATTGTTTTTATATTTATGCAGTCTCTCTCCATCCATAAATTCAAATTTTTGGATTGAACTTTCTAATATGATATTAGATCCACCACTGTCCCTTTTGCGTATGCACCTCCAACCCCACATGCTATGGTCAAATTCCATGGGTCTCTCCCAGAACTTTTTAACCAAGGAGCAAACTTTGGTGTTCCTGTGGTGCAACCTTGTACTGTACATCTCTTTTACTACAACATTTTTAAAATGTGATCACGACAAAATATCGTAACAACGTAACTTTCTTTCATGATGCTTTATGATAGACTCAAAATATAGTTCTATGTGTAACATTTTTAAACCATGGGAAGATTTAAACTTAAAGCACTATTTGCAAGCATATTTCTAGGAATTGATTACCGAAACAGAAACTTATACATACATTATAAATTTGAATGGTAAATGGTAAATTTGAAATACCATTAATAAAAAAGAACTGATTGGCAACTTTTGTTTGATAAATAATCAACAAGCTAACAATGTTACCATCATCAAACCTCATAGTAGATTAACAGTTGTTGTTGAATATTACAAGTGGTCACCTTCATTGGTTAGTAGATTATGATTTGCATAGATACTTTGTAAGTTGCATAAATAGCAACTCAAGATTTGCAAAGCTAGAAAGCTAGAATACAATAACAGAGGTAAGTGGATTTGTACACATGATTTAGAATTCATCGCTCTTGATGCAGGATAGTTACAATCTAAAGCTCAAGTGCTTTTTTTTTTTTTTTTTGTCCTCTGTATATCATTAGCTTAATGAGATTGCTTCTCACATGTTATGTTTTGTAGCAACTTCTTTTATGAGGTTATTTGTGCATCGGAGTTAGAGGAGAGTTAGATGATAGACATGAGCACTATCTATCGAGTTTTTAGCCACAAGCCCTCTTATCACATGCCTGATTTTACTTGGCCTACACAAGCTACCCTTATATTAGACTAATTAAGAATATTTATATATTATTTTATTAGACCAAGCTTATAAAACTAAATTACAATCTCAATTAATATAGAACTTTTACATTATCCAACTTGGGTTATATTAATTGAAATTGTACAGTATGTGCGCACCTTTGTATTGATCTAGAGGTTATTCTTAATAGTCAATCCGATCTCATAAAGTTTCAAAAATCAAATTATGGCGGTAATTGCATAAATACACATAAAGTCTTTCATAGTTATGAATACTTTTAACTTTATTAATATAGATTCAATATGGTCATGTAGTAAATAGATAATACCTCATATAAAGTGATACATTATGTGTCATCCTTTTTACAGTCTATATTCTCTCCTTAAGTGTTACAAAAATTGATGTGCCACCGAAGAATATCCTTATAGTTCCAATAAAACCTGCATATATCTTATCCTTATAGTTAACTTTACTTTATATATAACAAGATATATCATCAAGGCTAATAAATGAATGCCCCTAACCTTTATTGAAGGTTTACAAAATATCTTGAGATTTTCATTACATATATGTATTCAACATGATAATCATACATTCATAAACACTTTATTGAATGCAAAAAAATTGATACATATTAAAATGTTACTAAATGTAGCAAACACATATTAAACTTTACTTGAGCAAAAATAAAACATCTCTCACAAAATAGCATAATCTTATGATGTTCCTAGGCTCATGTTAATAACATGTTCAAACATATAGAGGCGAAGACCTTTAGTTAGTGAATCTACATTTATATCATATGTGGAAATATGCTCTACTGCTATCTTACCATTTTGAACTATTTCTTTTATGGTTAAAAACTCGACTACCATATGCTTAGACCTTTTGAGACCTCATAATTATTGTCGATAAATAACAGTGCATAATTATTGTCAAAATATAACTGTATAGGGCTATTCACAAAGTCAAATACGGTCAACTCTTCAATGAAGTTCTAGAGCAAAATAGCCTGAATAGTGGCCAAAAAATACATTATAAACTTTACTTGCATGGTAGATGATGACATAGATTTTTGTTTTTCATTCTTCCATGATCTTACACCTCATGCTAGCATAAAAATATATCATATTGTCAACTCCAGCTTATCCTAACAACCATCAAAGTTTGCATCCAAATACATCCATTTTAGTCTTGTACATTCATTTGTAGCTGATGGGCTTGTAACCTTAAAATAATTTAACAAGTTCTCAAACGACATTATGACGACATTATGTTTTATGGACTGCATCTCGTCTTTCGTTGCATCAAATCACAAACCTAACTAAGGACAAAAAACAACATATGCATAAGTCATCGAATCAACTACATAGATATGATAGTCATGCTCTTCTAGATAGATTGTATAGTCTAGTGATATAGCTGATCATCTCTACCTAGTAGATCTCTTGAGTGGAGTTACTGCGACCTTATTTTGCCTCAAGAGGCTTGAGGAACTTCTTTAGGAGCTGCTTCAATAATAGGATCCTGGACCTTAACTTGTTTAGTATGTAGTGTGGGAGGCTCTATAATCATCTATATAAGTTAGATAAAAAGACAAAGTGGTCCTCACCATATTGTTATCCTCAATAGTCTATGAGTAGCTACCTTCTTAAGCCACATTAAAGAAACTTTGTTATCTATGATTCCACAATTCTCGTGCCTTTGTTAGGATTATATAACCAATATTCCTTAGGATAATCTAGGTAAGATATGCAGTAACACCAAGTCTTTTGGAGTCCAACTTATTTAATGTTGAATTATATAACCTCATTTTTATGGGATAATGGTCAAGTTAGGTTTACATTCAATCCATTACTCTAAAGGAGTCAATGTAATAGCTTTGGTAAAAACATAATTTAGAATGTAAAGGGTTGTTTTGAAAGCATCGCCCCATAGAAAACCTGATAAATTGGTTTTACTAATCATACGCCTAATCATATCCATAAGAATGTGATTACACTTCTTAGCCTCACCATTTTGATCAGGACTCCTTAGCATAGTAAATTGTGCTACTATCCAGAATCCTCTATGTATTCAGCAAGTGGCCCTTTAAGCTGTCCATTATTACCATACTTACTAAAATACTCACTACCTTGGTTAAATCTGATAATATTTATGACTTTTCACAACTATCTCTTGACTTCAGTTTGAAAAATCTTGAACTTTTCAAGAGATTTAGATTTTTCCTTAATCAAGTACAAATAACCATATTGGTAATAGTTATCAATAAATGTGAAGAAATAAAAATTTCTGCACAAAGTTGCCGTATATTGTCCACGAATATCCGTATGAATGACTTCCAACATGTCATAATAATAGATTGCATTTTTCTTTTTTTTCTTTTTTTTTTTTTAGTCATCTTATCCTTAAGACAGTCTATGTAAGTCTCTAGGTCATTTTAAAGAGTAGGCAGGATGTTGGCCTTTATCAACTTTCTACTCTTTCCCTAGAGACATGACTACGCTATTTATGTCACAACACATAAGATTATTCTTTAGGTAGAGTTCTTTTGGAAACAACCTTTTTCAATTATATAAGAGACATCATTGGGAGTTAAAGACAATCAATATAATCCATTGGACATATTGCAGTACTCAACTTTATTTGAATTAAAAAAATATAGAAATAATATTGTTTCTTATTTCAAAAGAGTAGTCACACATGTCCAAATATGATACTGAAACTAAGTTTCATCTAAAGTGAGGTACATCAAATGTGCTTTTTTACATCAAATTAAAATTAGAATCTAGAATTAAAATGACATTTTCCACAAACTCAATGTCGACTTTATTGTTGTTTTCTATGATGAGCTTTGATTCGTCTTGATTTGGCTTTCTCTGGTTTATGAATCCTTGTACGGTGAAGGCAACATGATCGGTTGCATCGCTATCTAGCTACCATGAATTGGATGGGGGCTTTTGATAGTTTGAATTCACAAACAAATGCCAAAGAATCATTACATGTAGGCTTATGCTTGGACAACGAAGTTTTACATTTATTATAGTCTTTCTTTATGTGACCTTTCTTCTTACAAAAGAAGCAATAGTCAGCATCCTTCTTGAAGGAATTTTTCTTATGACCCAAACTATCATAATGACTGGTGATTTCATGAGCATCTTTATGAGTACGATTTTGGACCTTCTTACTCTTCTTGTTGCTATAGGATAAGATGCCC
This sequence comes from Eucalyptus grandis x Eucalyptus urophylla, assembly GCA_028830015.1. Lineage (NCBI taxonomy): Eukaryota > Viridiplantae > Streptophyta > Magnoliopsida > Myrtales > Myrtaceae > Eucalyptus > Eucalyptus grandis x Eucalyptus urophylla. The sequence continues at coordinate 40,568,459 of CM054189.1, forward strand.
TTTTTTTCTTGAATTTCTCTTCCTTAGCTACCACCCTAGCTATCAAGTCATTAATTGACCATGCCTCATCTTGAGAGTTGTAAGTGGTCTTGATAATCCAAAATCGGGTGGAATGGTATTTAAGTCTGGATGCACAATGCAAACAACATGAATACTAACTTGAAGAACCTGAAGTTTTGTCTATAGGCTTACCATTTTTAGAACGTAATCTCTAACCTCACCAGAACCATCATACCTCATATTTAAGAGTTTTTGTAGAAGTGTCCCAATCTTGTCATTAGACGAGATGTAGTTCTTAGCCTCCAAGTTGCCTTTATCTCTCTAGTAGTGTAGTCAACTGACAAACTACTCTTTAAGTGTTCCTGAATGGATCGTTTTATAGACAACAAGCAAATCCAATTACTCTTTTCCCAAGTAGTAAAGTGTGCTTTTAATTCTTGTGCATTGGTGTTATTAAGACTTGCTGGCTTATCTATAGTAAAAGCAATATGAACATTCACCAGCTCAATCCCAAACAAAAAATTCTCTCCCATTTCTTAAAATTTCAACTAGTAAAAACCTCAATTGTAATGCAATTATCATTTATAAAGAATGTGGCTGAAATATAAGTAATGTATACTATTAGTATTATGTGAGTACACATTTTGAGAGTTACATATATCATCATATTAATCACCTTGGATGCAATATATGATATATGATTGTATACTGTCCATTTACGGCAAAAGGATATCCCAAGTGTCAAAACTTGGCACAAAATGATACTTAAGTGCCACTTTTATGAAAAATTGGACACTTGGGTGCCACATCCGGTACACATTTTTTATTAATTTTCTCGCTTATGTGGCTCGCCGAAAGGCTGACTCAGCAAAACACACAAAAAGAAAACGTCATTTTGGTATAATTCGTATTTTAATATAAAAAGTTAATTAAATTAAATTTAAAACAAATTAATTATTAAAAAAAAAAAAAAAAAAAGCAGGAGGGAGGTGGTGGTGGTGAAGGCTCAACCCTCGCTGCCACCGCCACCCCTTCGTTGCCGGAAAGGTTGGGGAGGGTTGGTCGGAACTGCCGAGCCCTAACCGAGGGCCGGCAACCCCAGCCAATCGGCGGTGAGAGCCTGCGTGCCCTCGCCTCAGATCTGGGCAAGGGCATGCAGGCCCTCGCCCAGCTGATTGGGAGGGTTGTGAGCCTCGCCCCAAATCTGGGCGAGAGCATGCAAGCCTTTGCTGCCGATCGGCTGGGGTCGTTGGCCCCTAGCCAAGGCTCGGCAGCCTTGACCGACCCTCCCCAACCTTTCCAGCAACAAAGGGGAGGCGGCGGTGGCGAGAGTTGAGCCATCAGTTGCCGGCTGCCTCCCTCCCTTCTCCTCCCCCTCTTTTAAAAACTAATTAATTAATTAATTTGTTTTAAATTTAATTTAATTAATTATTATATTAATCATTTACCACGTCAGTACCAAAACAACATTGTTTTGGCACTATTTAGCCACATCATCATGCAAAACGACGCCGTTTTGCACTAAGCTTGCCATAAAATTACCACGTTAGCGTTTTGGTCAGATTTTCTTACTATTGGCACTTAACTAATCAATTTTACTCTAATTTTGGCACTTAAGTGTTATTTTTATAAGTTTTGACACTTAAGTGTCCATTTATGCCAAGTTTTAGCACTCCTAGTATCTTAGTGTCGTCCATATTACCATGGCAATGAGAATATTTTTCAACCATCGTGAATTCACTATCTTTGGATGTATGAATCTCTAGATCAGTCATTCATCACCTATATATTGTACATGCCTCATGAACCAATACACAATTACCTTATTTTAGAGTATAACTATGCATTAGAATGGGAGATATCCTACCGCCGATATTTCTTAAATTCAATCAAGTGTGCCCAATTAAATTCTTGGAACTCTCTTACACCATGGATATAAACTTTATATCTCACATTTACTATATGCATGTAATTTTAGACTTGAAGACATGAGTAATTTGTCACTAAAATCATATGCCCTGCCAATTATATTACTCCATTCATCAATACATGTTAAACCTTTTACATGCCATAAATGAATCACATTCTACACATTGTGTATGTGATCATATGCATGTGAGCTAGCATCTATATTTCCAATACCATAGCCTACACAAGCCAGCCACATATTAGACTAAGAAATAATTTTATATTTTATCTTATTAGACAAAGCCCATAAAACGGTAAATTACAATTGCGATTAATGTAGCTCACATTAGAAAAACTCTTACGTACTTTGCTAATAGTTTTGTTTAACTGTTGTAACTTACAAACAAAATACTATTGACCATGGTAATTGGCTAGCAGATTATGGCCAACAATTCAATTTTACCGAGTTTTATTTTCTACTAGCATACAACCGTAATAATTGAGTTATCATGCTGAAATACCCTTGTAGACTACAGACTGTCGTTTGCTTTCACAAGGGAGCGCGTTTTTCAGCTGGTAGACTACGAATTGCTGACGTACTTTACTAGTAGTGTTGGTTAACGATTGCAAACAATAAACGAAAAAACTGTCCTTTTACTATAATAACGTAGTAGATTATTAGATTTATTTTGATTTTATAAGTACAAACGCTTATGAGTCATTAAATAATAGATTTACTGGGCTTTCCCTAATAGATTATGAACAGCCTTTCGTATTTTTACAAATGAGTAGGTTTTTCCATTTGTAGAGTATGAATTAATTACTTATATTCTTCACCAAAAAAAAAAAATTAATTACTTATATACTTCATTAGTTGTATCGGTTACAAGTGATATTTTACAAACAACCAAACTGTTTAACCACTCTAAATCTCTTGTAGCTTATGAATTTCACTACTAACTTACTATTTCACCTCTAAGATCTAGTTATAAACAGTAATTATATATATAGAAAAAGGACTTAGTAGTTTCCAATTACATTGACAATACGTGTTTACCATTTATGGAAGATTATTCCGTTTTCCCCGAAGGAAGTGTTAGAAGCCACCTAGTTGCGCCATTGCAAGTAAATGAGGGAGTATATTGAATTATCAAATGAGAATAATTACTTCCATAAAAAACCTAGGATGATTGGTGTGTTTTATTTTTTATTTTTTATTTTTAATTCGACATTTTCTGTTTCTGCAGATGACAAAAAAATTGAAAGTTCTAGATTTAACAGATTGCATAAAGTTGAGGAGGACACCCGACTTCACTAATTTCACGTCCTTGGAGACATTAATACTTGCTCGGTGTTCCAACTTAATCACAATTGACCCCTCCATTTCTAAGCTCCAACTCCTAGAGACTTTGAATATCAAAGGGTGTAGTTCTCTTGGGGAGTTGCCTGAAGAAGTCTGTTCTCTACAATCTTTGAAGCAAATCGTCATGCCCCAAAATTTTCAACCCTTGAAGCTTCCGGAGAGATTTGGCAATTTGAAATCTTTGTCAAGTTTTAGATTAAACAAGAACCCTAAAATCTGCCAACTCCCAGACTCAATTGGAAGGGCGGCGAATCTTACACACTTAACTTTACGTGGATGCGTGGGGATAAAGGAACTTCCAAGCTCAATTGGGGAGTTAAAAATGTTGGTAGAGTTGGATGTCTCAACGTCGGGCATAGTTGCACTGCCCAATTCTATTGGAAATTTAAAGAAACTAAGGGTGTTGAGTTTATGTAGAACGAAGATAAAGGAGATTCCTCGTACTATTGGAGGACTGGAGATGCTTGAAGGTTTATATGCCCACAAATCCTGGGATTTGACAGATAAAAACTTGGAGGAAATTGGGAAGCTATTCCATTTGAAGTCATTAAACTTAGCATTTACCAGTGTTTCCAGATTGCCTCCAGAGATAAGTTGTCTCCATCTCGAAAATCTTAAAGTGGGTTCGATTGAGCTTCAACAAGTGTCGGCTCTTCCATCAGGTTTGAAAGTCCTTGCGGTTCAAGCTATGGACTTTTCTCTTGTCCCCCACCCCTCAAGCATCACCGATTTGGAACATCTGGAATTACATAGATTCAGCAATTTGAGAAGTAGATATCACTCGACTAGGCAGGACTATGACTCAAAACTTAAAGCAGCTTTGATGAGGGAGCAACCGTTCTATCAGCTTCCATCTCAACTGTTGACCCTGAAACTCAAAAGTATTAGTCCACTGCCACATTTGTCCAACTTATTAAATTTGACAGTTCTGCATGTAATTGAATGTCCAATATCACACCTACCTGTTGCTCCAGGTCTAACACATTTGAGGGAACTGAACATAACAAGATGTGAATCCCTTGAGGAAATACTTGGTCTGTCACTCTTGAGGAGTCTGGAGCGCTTGGAACTGAAGGGCTTGAATAGACTAGTTGAGATTCAAGGTTTGTCGGAACTGGAATCTTTGCAGTACCTCCTTCTTTCCAGTTGTGATTTAATAGGACAGTTGCCCAATTTATCTAAGTTGGGCAAACTACAACATCTAGAGCTAGAAGCTTGTCCAAATTTAAGACCCATTGAGGGCATTGAGGGCTTAGAAAGCTGGGTGCTGGATAGTCGTGGCCACACTATCCTGGAACGATTGTTGAATATCTCGAGATCGACTTGGCTTTCCCACAGATTACCCATATTTGATGTGTTCCTGAATTATAAGGGGCCAGAAACTCATCATAGCATTGTTGATTATCTTCATGAACGGATGTGGCAAGATCGAATTCCTGTTTATAGTGACAATGATGACTTCAGGTCCAATGAAGGGATTGGGGAAGAGATTCTACAAGCACTCGCTAACTCCAATATCTACATACCTGTCTTCTCTAGAAACTACGCTTCTAGTCAATGGTGTCTCCGCACACTTGGCCACATGGTAAAACGCACGTCCGAATCAAAGGGGAAAAGAAGAATCCTCCCCATTTTCTACGACGTGGAGATTGATGATGTTAAACTCGAAACTGATTTATACAAAGGCGACCTAGACGGGCACTGGACAAACTTTGACCACAACGAAGTGAAGTCATGGAAAGAGGCTCTAATTGAGGTCGCAGCAATGAGCGGTTTCGTCTTGAAAAATAACAGGTAATTCTGCTATTTCGCCACTAAATCATGAGGTAGATAAGTCATTCCATTGAACTTTCCCAACACAGAGTTTCAAAGTTACTGCAATGCAACCCTTTCGCATACAAATGGTTGTCCACTCAAGCAAACTCAATCCTATAGAATAAGAAGCGGATCCTTCTTGTTTGGAATCTTTGTAGAACTTTGTGGTCGAACAGAACAAAATTGCATACTGGTAAAGCCGCACATATATATTTTTTCTTTTGTTTTGTTGTCTAAGTTAAAGATCTTCAGGTTATAGTAGTTTGAGAAATCAAATCAACAGTTAGATTATAATTTTGAGGGAAAATGATACCACAAAAGTGTCATAACTTTTGTACAGCGCTCGCTTGAGTGTCATAATTTATCTACAATGCTTACTTGAGTACCATAATTTTTTTTTTTCAATTACTTGAATCCCATATAATTTTTCAAGCGATTACTTGAGTATGATAACTTTCTAAAAATGTTTATCACAAGTGTGATGCCACGTTGGATTCTTGGAACTTGAGTGAACATTTTAAAAAAATTTGCACTTAAATGATTGATTGAAAATTATGAGTATCAAGTGAATATTTATTAGAAGTTATGATACTTAAGTGGTTAAAAAAAAAGTTATGACAATTAAGTGAGCTCTGTACAAAAATTACGATAGTTGTAGTATCCTTGATATCCTTTGAATTTTTATCTTTCCAATTTAAAATGATTTGTCGTTCAATTGTGCATTGCTGCAGCTACGAAGAAGTTCTTCAATCGGTTATTGAAGAGGTTTATAGAGCAAGGAAATTGTTAGACGTCGACTCCTGAAGCCTTCTTTTGGTCAGTTAAAGAATGAAGCCCCTAATTAGTATCATGAAACTTCTTTTTTAGTCCGTAATGTATTTCTTCTTTGAACTTTTATTTCTATTGTGTTTGACTCGCATTGTTGCACGATCTCCAAAATTCCAACCAAATCAATTCATAATAATTTTAATGTATATGCTTTGTAAATTAAATACCTCTCTCAATCATTTCTAATTTTTTTTTCTTTTTGCGTTCAAAAAGCCATGTGTGCATGTTGTGTCGAAAATTGTCACTCGCGAGTAATTAAATTCGACCTTATGATTTGATTGTCTTGTTTTTGGGGGTAAAAATTGACTTCTATCCGGACATAATCTGAATCAACTCTGGAAAAGAAAAAGTGTGAAGTGCGAGGCTTTTTTAATTGTTTATAAGTAAAGAATTCACATACCAAGAGTTTGTAGGTGGACTAGGTCATTAAGTGCCACGAAACACATCGTGACTCAGCCATCCATCAAATGTTCATTATTTTCAAAAAATCCATAACCAATTCTTCGTAATAATATCTATACATAATAATCTGAATCCAACATATCTTATAATGTTACTAAAAACTACCATTAAAAGTACGTAACTATAATAGACAGTTTCAGTACTCGAAACGGGAGTATTTATCCTCCTTTCTTTTGAAACTTGCTTGGAATTGATGGTTAGTTGTATCATGTTTGGAAAGATAGGAATAAGAAATTATGACAACTCTATTACAATGTGAATGGTCTTTTTTAGTTCATTAGAAGAGGTATTGATCTTTTCTTTTTATCGATAAGAGGTATCGATCTCGCATTGTCCAAAATGTTAGCGACAATGAATTTTTATCGTCTTAGACTCGCTCTTATATTTAAAACGCCTTATAGATCTATTTCTCAAACTCTCTACGTATTTTCTTGATTAGTCTTAAGATGTATGTAGCACGCCTTGCAAGTCACAACTCACAGCACATATGCTGAGTTCACTATCTTTCACTTGCCTCTTTTTTTCCCCATATGCACTATGCCTATTTCAAATATATATATCTTTAGATTTCCTAAACGGATATTCATTTATTATTTTTAAATTTTTAAATTTTTTAAATTTTTAAATTTTTAAATTTTTAAATTTTTATTTCTCTCCTGTGCCCAAACACATGACGCACACGCACAATCAGATTTTCATTTCCCCTTTCTTTGTCTTTTCTTTTCTTCTTTGGTCCACCGTTTCAGGAGCAAGTATCCCTGCAGATTTCTCTTTCTTTCGCTTTCCTTTCTTTTACTCTTTTTCTTTTTATGTTCAAACAAAGAAAGCCCCTAAATCCAGAACACTAATTCCCCTCTAACTCTAAGCTTTCGTTTGCTCTTTCATTTCCGGAACATGAATACGTATTATGTGAACAAACCTCCATCAAACCACACTCAAGTCCAAGCTTTCACAAACTTCTATTGTTCCTTCTCTCTTTCACAGGGAGAATTACCAAAAAAGTCCTAATTTTTTTTTTTTTGCCAATTTAGTCATAAACTTTTTACAAATGTGTCAATTCAATCCATTCGGCTAAAATTGGCCGGTCGGTGGTAATGTGGATGCTAGCTGGGGACAGCTGGCCGGTGAACGCTAATGTGGCAATTTTTTATTTTTTATTTTGAATTTTTTTGAATTTTTTTTGAATTTTTGAATTTTTTTTCCTATCGTCTCCTTCCTCTGGCGGGCGCCGGCCAACCAGAGGCGAGGGCCGCGCGAGGTCAGCCTTGCCGGCCACTGGTGAACCTCGATCCCACCGGCCACTAGCAATGGCGGCCTCGCCGGCCACCAACCACAGCCACTCTCACACAGCCGCCATCCTAGGCTTTTCCTCCTTCGCTTCATCTCGTTCCCATGGCGACTCACTTCCACTCTCCTGCTTTGACCCCTTCCTCCGCCGGCCTTGCCACTTCCTCCCCCACCCACGCTGCCTCAACCTCAGCCTCAGCCTCCCTCTGCCGTCGCTTGGCGGGAGTGCGATGGCCTAGCGCGCCATCGCCACAGGCGAGGCCACGAAGTCCTTGATGGGAGAACAGTAATAATTCGAACAATATCGAATCAACGCAGTGGAATAAAATAATCTTCCCTCTTGTGTAAACCTAATAGGAATCGATATAGTAGAGTAAAATAAATACCAAGCACACGAACACAAGACGATTTTTTACATGGAAAACCTCCTCGATGTGAGGAGATAAAAAACCACAGGACCGGAGTCCACCTAAAAATCTTCACTATCAATAAAATTGTTCTTCTCTAGCAAATACTAGAGGTACATAGCAGCAAACACCTCAAGAACATAATTCTTGGCAATACACATGAACTTCACAAGAGATCAAGGATAAATCTGACCAAAAACGTAGGTTTTGATCAATCTACGAAAAACCTAATGTATAGAGCTTCAAACGAAAATCAAACCGTTCAGATTCGATTAAATTGCGCCATGAACATGCTGACAAAATTTCAGCTCAATCGGACCACGAATCGACCTCCAACGCCAACTTGATGTAAATAAGATATTGCCAAAAACCCCAGATTTTCTGCTTTCTCTTTTTCTCTTGTTACTGTTTCCTTTTCTGCTGCTACCTCTTTATATAGATAGTGAGAAACCCTATTTCCTCATATAACTTATTATATGGGCTCAAGCCCTTTTTGGGCTTGCAACTCATTGGGCTTCCTCCACATATGAGTGAACCCAGCTAACAAATCTCCCCCTCATGATAATGTGGAGGGATTCACCATCCCTACTATCAAACGGTAATGTTCAAGCTTCTCTCTTGGTAGAGTCTTCATCATCATATTGGAGCCATTAATATGTTCCAACAACTTTTCATCTAGAACATCTCTTATCCAATGATATCTAACATCAATATGTTTCGATCTAGAATGAAAAGATGAATTATTACCAAGATGAATTGCGCTTTGATTATCACAAAATAGCACATACCTCTTTTGCTTGAACCCAAGTTCTTCTAAGAACTTCTTCATCCATAGCATCTCTTTACTAGCTTCAGTCGCTGCAATAAATTCAGCTTCGGTTGTAGAAAGTGCAACACACTTCTGCAATCTTAACTTCCACGACACAGCTCCACCCGCAAAGGAAATCAAATAACCAGAAGTAGATTTACGAGTATCAATATCTCCTGCCAAGTCGGAATCTGTGTATCCAACTAACTCAAGTTTCCTGGTCCCGAAACTGAGTTTCAAACTTGAAGTTCCTCGAAGATACCTCATAATCCACTTCACTGCATTCCAATGCTCTCTACTTGGATTTGACAAATAGCGACTAACAACGCCAACTACATGCGCCAAGTCTGGGTGTGTACATACCATCGCATACATTAAGCTTCCTACAGCTGAAGCATATGGAATACTTTCCATATCTTTATTCTCTTTATCAGTCGTAGGACTTTGCATCATATTTAACTTAAAGTGGGCAGCAAGAGAAGTACTAACCACTTTAGCCTTGTCCATGTAAAATTTCTGAATGATCTTCTCGAAATATTTCTCTTGGGACAAAAATAACTTCTTAGCATCTCTATCTCGGGTAATTCTAATGCCAAGAATCTGCTTCGCCGAGCCCAAGTCTTTCATGGCAAAAGACTTGCTCAATTGTTTTTTCAATAACTCAATTCTTGAAGCATTCCTGCCAACAATCAGCATATCATCAACATAAAGCAAGAGAATAATAAAGTCATCATCATAAAATTTTTGGACAAACACACAGTTATCCAAGGAAGTCTTCTTATAGCCCTGTTCTGTCATAACTGACGCAAATTTCTTATACCACTGTCTCAGTGCTTGTTTTAGGCCATAGAGACTTTTCTTCAATTTGCACACATAATCATCTTTCCCTTTCACTTTGAAACCCTCAGGTTGTTCCATGTATATCTCTTCCTCCAAGTCACCATGTAGGAAGGCCGTTTTAACATCCATTTGCTCAATTTCTAAATCTAGGCTAGCTGCCAAGCCTAGTACCACACAGATGGAAGACATTTTCACTACCGGAGAAAATATATCATCAAAATCAATACCCTTTCTCTGACCGAATCCCTTAACAACCAATCTAGCTTTGAATCGTGGTTGTAAAGTATGTTCATCTTGCTTCAATCTATATATCCACTTGTTCTTCAAAGCTCTTTTACCTTTAGGTAACTTTACCAATTCAAAAGTATGATTATCATAAAGTGACTGCATCTCATCTCACATAACATCGAACCAATTGCTTTTGTACTCATATTCTATTGCTTTTGCATAACACTCTGGTTCACTTGCATCAGTCAATAATACATACTCATCTTCAGAATAACTGGTGGAAGGTCGTCGGTCTCTAACGGATCTCCGGACTGCAACATCTAGTGGAATATCTAATTGAGCCTTTGGTTCAGGAATAGTATTATCTATTTCAACATGTTCAAGAACATGTGCGTTATTTGGAACATTGTCTTCCTGTTGCTCTTCAACAACCTGTGTAAGAATATTTGTAAGAGGAACTGGATCTAAATCAACCAGATTATCACTAACCTGTGGTGCTGAAATCATCTTCGATTTCTCAATATCCTATATTATTTGATCTTCCATAAACACAACGTCTCTGCTTCTTACAATTTTCTTTTCAAGTGGATCATAAAATTTGTAACCAAGCATATCCTAACCATAACCAATAAATATGCACTGTCGTGTTTTCACATCAAGTTTAGACCTCTCATTTTTTAGAACATGCACAAATGCTTTGCACCCAAATACACGCAAATAATCATAAGAAACTTCTTTGCCTGTCCAAACTCTATTAGGAACATCAAACTCTAAAGGAACGCATAGAGTAAGATTTAATATATGCACAACTGTACTTAAAGACTCACCCCAAAAGGATCCAGATAGCTTTGATTGTGAAAGTAAGCATCTTACCCTTTCAACCAGTGTTCTGTTCATTCTCTCAGCTAAGCCATTTAACTGAGGCGTCTTGGGAGGTGTCTTTTGATGTCGAATACCTTATTGTCTGCAGTATTCATCAAAAGGTCCAATATACTCTCCCCCGTTATCAATTCTGATGCATTTCAATTTCTTTCCAGTATGTCTCTCAACTGAAGCCCGAAATTGCTTAAAAGCATTTAACACTTGATTTTTAGTTTTCAAGGTATAAATCCAAATTTTCCTTGAAAAATCATCTATAAAAGTAACAAAATAAAGAGAGCCACCAAGTGATTTTGTTTTCATAGGACTGCAAACATCAGAATGCACTAACTCCAGTATACCTGACTTTCTTGAAGGATGGGAGCTTTTAAATGCAACTTTGTTCTGTTTTCCTACTAAACAATGAGCACACTTCTTTAGTGCTGAACTTTTTAATCCTGAAAGGAGCTTCTTCTTGACCAATATTGACAAACCCTTCTCACTGATGTGACTGAGCCTCTTATGCCATAACTCAGCTGCATCTTCACTATCTACTACATTAATTTTGTCTGTAGACAACTTTGCCTGCATAATGTATAACGAAGAATATTTTTCACCTCTAGCCACAACAAGAGAACCTTTGGTAAGTTTCCATTGACCATTACTGAAGGTGCTGCAATACCCTTCATCATCCAACTTGCCTGTAGAAATCAAATTCAAGCGGATATTAGGTATATGTTTAACATTATTCAATACTAACCTTGTGCCATTGCTGGTTTCTAGGCACACATCACCGATGCCTACAACTTGAGCTAGTCCATTGTTTTCCATCTTCACAGATCCAAAATCACCTGACCTGTATGATGTAACGAAATCCCTACGAGATATAGCATGAACGGATGCACCACTATCAATTACCCAACCGGTCTCATGAGAAACAAAATTCACCACATCACCATAAAAAATAATGAGAAAGTCTTCTTTAAGTGCAGCGACACGATTGTCATCACTGTCATCATCACTTTTCTTCTCTTTACCTTTCTCCTTTTGTTTCTCCCTTTTTAACTGGCGACAAAACCTCTGAATATGTCCCTTCTGATGACAATAATGGCTGTCACGCCCCGAACCTCGAGCGCGCCAACGTCCCACTGCGGTCGATCAAATGCGACATTCCCGGGTAGTGTCGCCGACCCCATTTCTTTTATTAATGCGCAAGCGGAACGTATTATAAAACCCCTGACAATAAAATACGGGATAGAAAAGCAGGAAACAATTTCACAACCAATCACTTACACAAACCAACGGAGTTACAGACGAAGGCCTACAGCCAAAGGTCTACAAAAGACCGACTCTTAAAAATGAACTGTCCTACGACCTACAAGTCGGACACGCTCTCCAATCCTTATGACTTCACCTCTGCAACTCCTCAAGGCCAACCAAAGCTATCTGGCCGCTCCGTCCACCAGGGACCTGAAATGGTTATTCAATAACCACTGAGACAACGTCTCAGCAAGTTCAACCCCCTAAACCCCTATTAGAAAGAAAATACGCCCCGGGTGGCCTAGCCACATCACACAGAAGACTTACCTCGCCTCAGCCTTCATCTGCAGGTTAGCACAATTTATATAATTCAGCCACGTACAATTATGATAACCAAACAACCGTGACACAATCACATTATCAAAACAATTCAACCACTTGGATCGTCTCAGCGATCAATCGACTCGGCCGATTACATGTCATTCTAGCAAATCAATCATTGCTCTCAATCCCGGCCCTAGAGGAAGGTTTAACAATCAGTGGCAATCACGGCCCCACTCGGCACGACCTTTAATTAGGTGGTCCATCACGGCCTCACTGGGCACAACCTCTAATAGGTGGTCAATCACGGCCTCACTAGGCACGACCTCTACTAGGTGGTACATCACGGCCTCACTGGGCACGACCTCTCATAGGTGGTTCATCACGGCCTCACTGGGCACGACCTCTCATAGGTGGTTCATCACGGCCCTATTAGGCACGACCTCTCATAGGTGGTCCATCACGGCCTTACTGGGCACGACCTCTAATAGGTGGTTAATCACGGCCTCACTGGGCACGACCTTTCCTAGGTGGTACATCACGGCCTCACTGGGCACGACCTTTCCTAGGTGGTACATCACGGCCTCACTGGGCACGACCTCTAATAGGTGGTCAATCACAGCCAATTTCCCATCAATTTCTACACTTAGGATTTTATAAAGAATCCCTATTTATCATAATCATACTCCATTTGCCACAATCAATCATCAAATTCAAATTCTAAATACACAGCAGCGATCAGCACGAAATTATGGGAGAATAAGGTTCCAAAATAATTTTCAGAATTTATTAAATAATTAAATTTATTCCGAAAATTAATTAAAAAATAATATCCATGCCTTTCACGATCCACACTCAATTTATAATATCCAATCATCAATTTCAAAATCCGATTACACAGTAACGACCGGCACGAAATTCTGAGAATTTAAGGTCTCGACAAAATTTTCGGAATTTAATAAATAATTTAATTTATTCCGAAAATAATTAAATAATAATATTTTAATAATTTCGAATATTAAAATATTATTTAATTATTCAATAATTTCGAGATATTTAAATAAATCAAAAGTAAATTCCTTTATGTCACATCAAAGTTTATACTAATATAAACACTCACTTAACCTTAAGTTAAACACAATTTAAATTAATCAAACACCTTAATATAATCTACACTTAAATAAATTAAACTAACCACCTAATAACACTTAACATAAACTAAGCACCCATAAAGCATCATTAACCGTCTAATCAAGGTTTAGTGAGCTAAACTCATCGGATTAGCGAGCCGAGCGGACCAAAACAACGGGGACGACGCGGGGATCGACTTTCCTCAAAGCGGGCCGAGCATCCGGGCTCGGGAAGGCGCCCAAAACGGGCCAAACATGGGCTGCCATACCCATTTTCTGGGTTGCTGATCAGGGCCGAGAGGGAGCAGATCCGGCGCCGGTTTAGGTCGGAAACGGACGGAGGAGGACCGGCGGGGCTTGGACGGGTGAGGCGGAGGCCCGGCGAGGCCTCACGGCGGCGGAGGGAGCTCCGGTGGTGGCCTGAACTGCTTGAGGAAGCTGCTGGAACTCGGCTGAAACAGGGACGACGAGGACGGCTGGGCGGAGCAGCTCGCGGGGCTGCGACGGCGAGCGAGCGGAGGGGCGGCCGGCGACGAGCGGGCGGGCGGACAGCCATGGCTGCTCCAGCTTCGACGCCTCCTCAGATCTGCTGGGGACGTGGGCTGAGGCGGAGCGGAGACGGTGCGACGGCAGGCCGGCGAGCGCGCGCGGGCGGCGCGGGACGGACGCACGGCGGCGGTGGCGACGACGACGCGCGAGCGGGTGGCCGGCCATGGCTGCAGCTTCTTCTTCTCTGCATTTTTCTGGTCTTCGCACCATGGAAATGGAGAAGAGAGGCAACGGGAGAGAGAGAGGGAGGAGAGAGAAGGAAGGAGAGAGAAGGGGAGCCATTTCATTTTCTTTTCCCTTTTCTTTTTCTCTTTTTCCCTCATCAATCAAGGTGGCCCACCATGACCTAGGATGACCTCATAATCCACTCACCCAATCCTCCACAACATCTTCCAATGGGTCCATTTTATTTTTCCGCCGGGGTCCAATTCTTGTGCATGAAATTCTTCAATTATAATCAATCCACTTCCAATTGAGTCCAAATTGAAGTCCATAAAATTAATCCAATGTCACCACACTTCAATTCATATCTTCACTTGTCCATAGAACCAACTTAAGTCCCAAAAGTACGACCAAAAGCGGGCCTACTAATTTCTCGAGCCAAATTAGCCATTTTCTGATTTAATTGCTGAAAAACTCGGCTTGCATGAAAAATCTTCCGAAGATAAATCAATGATCCTAAAATGATTTGTGACACACCCAGACTTCCAATTTCTGAATTCGATCTCAATTCCACGGTTAATTTCACTTTGGCACGATACTAGCGCAGCCCAACCTACCGGGTAGCCTTTAGAAATTTTCATGCATTTGACCTGTGGTTGATCATCTCAAGCCACAATGTACATCTTTGAAACATTGGCGACTTTCGGTTGTCGAGGTAATCTCAAGGTTTCAAATACGAACACAGGGTACCCAATCGATAGAAAAGTCGGTCCAGTGCCGATCGACACGAATTGTGCGATCTGGTGGAATCACCCACACCTGATCACATGCCTCTGTCGAGTCGACCTATCTCCGATCTCTAATCGATTTTAATTGTGCCATAATGACCCTTGCAGACTAGCTCAGCCGAAAGGTCGCTTCCTGGTCAAATTCTCGAGTCTGATGCATTAAAAACTCTTAACAGCTTCACCCGATAGACTAGTTTTAACATGAGTGGCCGACTCAAGGAAAAGAACTATATGCGTGCCAACGAAATGCCCGTCTTAATTTATTGAAAATAGAATCGGAAAATCGGGATGTCACAATGGCACTCGACATTAGCAAATTTATTATACTTACCTCTGCTTTTGTCTCGACTTTTATCTCTATTTCTCGGACCTCGAGACTCACTTCTCCCCCTTTTTCTCAACAACCAAGGCATTAGCATGTGAAGAGGACGATCCCTGTGTCTTCATTCTCATCTCTTCATTCAAAATACTACTCTTGGCTAAATCCATGGTAATTATACCATCCGGGGCAGAATTAGACAAAGATGTTCAGAACATCTCCCATGAGTCCAGCAAAGTACCAAGCAACCATAGTGCTTGTATCTCATCATCAAACTTGATTCGCATCGCAGCCAACTAATTTATAATTCTTTGAAAAGAATTTAAATGATCAATCAAACGAGTACCATCATGATATCTCAGAACCATCATCTATTTTTATCAAAAATAACTTATTATTCCCAGTCTTTCGAGCATATAACTGTTCGAGCTTATCCCATAAACTACGTGCATGTGTTTCCTCAATAATATGGTTTAAAACATTATCATCTACCTATTGCCTGATATAACCACACACTTGACGATGAAATATAGACCATTCAGCATCAGTTTTATTCTCCAGTTTCTCCTCAGCAAATACAAGCAAATAAAAATCTTTCACATATAAAAGATCTTCCATCTTCCCTTTCCAAATATGATAATTTGAACCATTCAATATAACCATTCTACTCGTATTCGTTTCCATTGTTTAACACACGGCAAAAAAATCAAGCAATAACCTGTTGCTCTGATACCACTCTGATGGGAGAACGGTAATAATTCGAACAATATCGAATCAACGCAGCGGAATAAAATAATCCTCCCTCTTGTGTAAACCTAATAGGAATCGATATAGTAGAGTAAAATAAATACCAAGCACGCGAATACAAGACGATTTTTTACGTGGAAAACCTCCTCGATGTGAGGAGATAAAAAAAATCACGAGACCGGAGTCCACCTGAAAATCTTCACTATTAATAAAATTGTTCTTCTCTAGCAAATACTAGAGGTACATAGCAGCAAACACCTCAAGAACATAATTCTTGGTAATACAAATGAACTTCACAAGAGATCAAGGATAAATCTGACCAAAAACGCAAGTTTTGATCAATCTACGAAAAACTTGATGTATAGAGCTTCAAACAAGGTTTAGATTCGATCAAATTGTGCCATGAACATGCTGACAAAATTTCAGCTCAATCGGACAACGAATCGACCTCTGACGCCAGCTTGATGTAAATAAGATATTGCCCCAAACCCCAAATTTTCTGGTTTCTCTTTTTCTCTTGTTACCGTTTCCTTTTCTGCTGCTACCTCTTTATATAGATAGTGAGAAACTTTATTTCCTCATATAACTTATTATATGGGCTCAAGCCCTTTTTGGGCTTGCAACTCATTGGGCTTCCTCCACAAAGGAGGGAACCCAGCTAACAGTCCTTCCACGGGCTTTGCTACGTCATCGGGGAGAACATCGACACCAACCAAATCATCCTCGCCGAGTACCTCACCTTGGTCCCGTCGAACCCCACTGAATACAAGAAGCTCAGCTCCTCACCTAGGGACGGCGAGACTCGACCTCACCATGGATGGGCGAGGCCGAGCCTCACCGGATTTGGCGATGGCCTTGCTGGTGGCTAGTGAGGCTGCCGTCACCAGTGGCTAGCGAGGGCGAGCCTCACTAGTGGCTAGTGAGGCTGACCTCACCAACCCTCGCCTTTGGCTGGCCGACGAAGAAGACGATGGGAAAAAAAAAAGAAAAAAATTCAAAATTTCAAAATTCAAAATTTCAAAAATTCAAAAATTCAAAAAATTCAAAAATTTGAAAAAAATAAATAAAAATATTAAAAATTACCACATCAGTGTTTTCCGGCCAGCTATCCTCGGCCAGCATTCATGTTAGTGCCAACCGGCCAATTTAGGCCGGATGGACTGAATTGGCACAATTGTAATAGGTTTAGGATTTTTTTGGTAATTCTCCCACTCTTGAAACCTTCTTTTGGTTCGTTGTCAAAGAAAAGATGAATGGATATGCTATCTTGGTAATAAAACTATGTACAACAATGTTACGTTTCAATCATTTGGAGGATCTCGAAATTTCATTTTGTGACGAAGGCTGCGTTTGAGAACTACTTTGCAAAACTCCTTGGGGGTGCAAAGGCCATTTTCCCAAATATTGGGTGTTTGGGAACACCCCAATGAAACTCACCTTAAAGGAATGCTGGCATTCCAAAGGCTGAAAGCCCAGGTACTATTCATCTTCTTCTTTGTCAGAGAGGCCGGCGAGGTGTTGTGATGGGTCGGCGACGGGCAAGAGAGGCTGGCGTGGTCACGGCACCCCGATGACCCTCGCCGACCAGTCATGCGAGCCAGATCTAGGTCACGGCGAGGTGGTAGAGGTCGCGCACCTAGGTCGCAGAGGTGGCAAAGGCCGCCGGTCACAGAGGTGGAGGAGGTCGCCTGGGTTGCGGCGCGCGACCTTTGCCACCTCGCTATGACCCAGATCTAGGTTCTAGGTCACGACAGTCACACTTGCCGTGACCTCCGACGACCCATGACGTCTCCACGACCTAGATTTGGTTCGCGAAGGTCACCCGAGTTGCGGCACGCGACCTCCTCCACCTCGTTGCGACCTCCGGCAACCCATGACATTGCCGCGACCCAGATCTGGGTCACGGAGGTTGCCTAGGTCGCGGTGCGCGACCTCCTCCACCTTGCTGCGACCTCCGGCGACCCACGACCTCATTGTGGAGGTGGCTAGAGGTCACTTGGGTCATAGCGCGTGACCTCCTCCACTTCGCCAGACTGCCTGCTTCTCGTCGGTGACTACTTGTTCTAGTCGGCCAACTTTTTTTTTTTTTTTTGAATAACAAAAGGCTTTGCAAATATAATTTTCCTAAACACCATTTTACTCTAAGATATCTACAATGGACTTTTACAATAAAATTTACTAAATATAATTTGCATTTTGGAAAACACCTTTAACTCAAAAGTTTTTGCATTTTCCTAAAGACTTTCTCTAAAAGTCTTCCCAAACGCACCCGAAATGGGTTTACGATTCTTAATGCTTTGGTGCATCATATACAAGGTTAGCAAATCTGTCTGGATGAGGACATCGGTAAACTCCCATGCTTCATCGGAGGGTTAGTGAAGGTTTCATATTTGTCTTTGCAGCGACGCCAGGAGATGGAGGAGCTTCCGAGCATCAGCGTTTACACAGATGATCTGCAACAAAAGAAAGGAGTTTCCATTCCATGTAATAAATTTCTGTAAAGTGGTGTTCTTTATGTTTGTGATTTTAATGCATAGTACTTTGTTTTTTTTTTTTTTTCTTTTTGTTGAAAGATTAGCATAAAGTGTGAAATAACTTGTTCATGTGTAAGAAAAAGAACGCCATTGAACTTCCACTCTATTTGGCCAAAATGAAAAAAAATAAAATAATATATACAATATATATATATATATATATATATATATATGTGTGTGTGTGTGTGTGTGTGTGTGTGTGTGTGTGTGGTAATAATACTACCCTCTATATTGGAAGGAGCTTCCATACCCTGTGATGAGAGTCGTGCATTACAAGGTTTACACATCTTTCTCTGTCTTCCACGAACTTAAGATTCCCAGATATACTAGGAGTACCAAAGGGCAACAATGAAAATCAAGTTCCTGTATTATTCTGGCCTTTTGTAAGTTATTAAAAAAAAAAAAAAAACCGACTCGGGCATTTAACAATCAGAGTCAAAGTCATGTTCATATTTAATGTGACTCGGGCATTTCATCAAACCTTGATGAGCATTCAATCAAAAGGCACGGTGTAACAATGAGATAGCGAGAATCACAACCCAATCGATAAAGATCATCAAGATTGAATCGAAGTCATTAATATAATGTCGATCGTAAACAGTTTTCATGCTGGCAGCACCAAAGGCCTCGGATTCTATTTTACAGGCGTCACACTTAAAAACAGAGCAGACAGCTTTTACCTTAGCTTGGAGCAATCATCGGTCGCGGTCGTTTGTTCAACCAGCCAGAGGAGGTTTGGATGCGTTGGCAATGATTGAAGCCAGTGAAGGAGAATCGAACGGGCCGTGAGTGTTTGATTCTCTGATTGGATTAACAGAGCAGAACCGAGGAAGTCCCATTCGACGAGATGTTTGACAATCTGAAGAGACCAGAGTTCAGCAACAATCTAAAAAACTCCAAAAGAATCGAAGGCAAAGCTGGGAAAAGAGGGAATCGGAGATAATGACACAAGCAAGAACATGGAGAAATCGATACTACCGATCGAATTGCATATGGAAATCAGAAAAGAAGAGGTGACTTAGCTTCGATGCCATTTCAGTAATCGAAGAACTGAACCGGAAGGAGTAGGTGCACTCGTCGGAACAGAGCTGAGGAACACCGGAATCCGCCGGAATGAAGACAGGCTGAACAATCCGAATTCTGATCTTGATTGGGCTGATGGATTGAGTTCGTGGACCTGGGTCAGTGGGCCGCATAAACTAGGCTCATTAGATCAGGCCCTTTCCGTCATGATTGGACCCGTCAACTTTTTTCATTCTCTTCTTCCTATTCTTTTTTTCTTCTTCTTTTCCCTTTTTTTTTTTGTTAGTATATGTATTTTTTACACAAAGTATATTTTATGCATTGACAAAGATTCAGGTGTCAATAAAATGTAGGATATTTCAAAATGGGTCATGAGTGGAAGCCTGCATCATGTGGCTGGGACTGACCTTTAGATATTTTGACAAAGGGCCGACGGATGGAGATTTTGGGCTAGGGTGATTAGTTGGTGATTTTTGTAGACAAAACAAGTTTGGAGCAATTTTGAAATTAAAGTGAAAGTTGGTGATTTTTTTTAGTAAAAAAATTCGGAATAGAATGGGGATTGACAGTTGAGTAAATGATCTGCCATCATTATTAGTCTTAAAAATGAGAGATTTTTCTAAGAAAAAGATTTTGCAGCCATCGGCCTCCTTTTCCGTTCAAAGCCGTGTTCAAACGGGAATGAGAACAGGAAAGTTTGACAATTCTCTTTAGAAAGCAAACAGCACCTAGCAGTCGGTCAAAAAAAAGGGCACTCTTGCTAACCTAGCCGCCCCTCATTCAACGGTCAAAAAAAGGTGCTCCCAGTCTAGCCACACAAATTGATTTAAGTCGTTCTTTCCAACCCCAATGCTCCTACCAGCACCGGTTTGCATGTAGCTCCAACGAGAAATGTGCACAACCAGACATCATAAAATACCTCGTGCGTCGTTCTTCAGGAAACGATGCGCCCATTCTGGCCTAGACTGGTCATCTTCACTAGACAGAATGAATAAATTACTTAGCTTTTTTTGGTGCTTTTCTAAAAAGACCGCATAATTGACATTACAAAAGTGCACGCGTGATGCGCGTACGCAACCAGTTTACATTTAATAGATCTTACAAAATTTCCCTATTATGAAGTACTAGAATTATTAAATAAATGACAGAAATTATTGACATAGTATGAAGAAATTGAATATTTTTATGTGGAAAGATAAAATTATATTAAGATTTGAAATTTTGTTAGTAGAATTGTTTGTACGTAGAAAGGATTCAAATTGATTTACATGAAAGATAAAATAGAATTATGAATTTAGATCTTTGTCTATTGATAATCGGGGTTTTTTTAGGAAGAAAAAAGTAATCATGGTCAAGTAGGACCTCTTTGATTTATATAAATATATATGAAGTTATCGATTTCATCCCGACACCTCCAGCAGTATCATGATAATGGATGTTTTATTTAGAATTGTTAGTTGATTAAAGAAGAAATTATGGGGCTATTTTCCTTTAACTCTATAAAGGAAAAAACTCATCCGAGCCTATTTATTTTGGCTTAAAAGAGTAAAAATCAACTTTTTCAATTTCTCGTCAAATGCTAAAGTATTCTTTCAAACATTAAAAATGACGTATCAATATTTGTATAACATAAAAGTTTCATATGGTAAGATTGAAAAAAAAAAAAAAATTCAAAGCGCGTGTTGCAAAGTTTTAAAAATAAAATTAATAGGTAAAAGTCAATCCGAACATACTAATTAGTTGATTGAAAAAACACCATTGAGTATCTAACAACGTTACTTAACGTGATTCTTTTGTAGCAAAGAAAAACCTACGCTTTCTCTCTCTTCTAATTCTTGTTCTTGCAACTCTTTCATTCCCCCTTTGACCAAAAGAACTCTCTCATTTACTCCCTTTAAGAATCGACTTTATTGAGAAAGAAGCAACACTTTGGGAAGCACGCGACGAGATCCGATGACTTCGTAAGACTCAAAAACACGTTGGGATGATGGGGGAAACTGAAGAAATAGGCTGTCATTTCTGGTCGACTATCGTTACTAAATTCACCGCCCTTGCTCTGATTATTATCATTATTTGTTAAGTTTAGAATTTTCTTCTCAAACACACCGCTGCGGAAACAATTACCATGCTTAAAGATTTGTAAGTCCTCATTACATACATTTGACTGGAGATTAATCGAAATGGAATATTAAATACATTATACTATGTTCAAATAGAAATGGTAACTTTAAGTCATTGCTAATCTCCAAAATAAATTTTCATAAATTATCAAAATAGTTGATACTTTGAAACAAACAACTAACCTTTGGTAAGTGGATTTAAGTAAGAGTTATTAATTTTCTATTAGCTTTAACATGAAGAAATATCCACAAATAAATGTCAATAAATTATCAAAATAAGTGGTGATTTCGAAACAATTGAATAAATGTTGATACCTCAATCAAATATTGATAACACTAAAACTAGATGATAACTTAATCTACGAAAAGTTAATAAATCACTTAAATTTATATTAATAATTTGCTCTAAGAGTTGATAACTCTAATATGATCGTCATTGTAGAAAATAAATTTTTGCAAGTCTTGGAACGATTGCTAATTTTGAAACAATCAAATAAAAGTAGGTAAACGATACAAAAGTTGGTAACCTTAACATGCGGCTAAGTTACATGAGTAGACATTGGTAACACATAATATTTAGGAACAATCGAATGACTAACACACATCTACACATAAGGTCTTTCCTTCTCTGCGCTCCAACTTGAATTGAATTGGCTGATGTTCACATTTCTCTTTTGTCACGCGTTCCACAAGCTACTGATGTTTATATTTGAGAAATGCGAAGAAGATGGTGCTGTCAAGGTGACGGTCTACTCTTGACCATAAAATTTTCATCCGGTTTCTATGGAAGTGGCCTTCTTTAAAACGTCAGTTTATTTATCCATAATTATGCATAGTTATGCAACAACAACAAAAATTACTAAATCATAGACAATCCTTCTGCAAGTTAAGAAAGTTTATTCTACTTAATATTTGTTAGATTAGAATCACCAAGATTTGTGTCATTCTGTAATGTTGCTGAAACATTATAATATATAAAAGCCAACATAATCATTTACATGACATTATACCTTATGTTTAAAGGTCCTCACTTGAACCTATTCCTAGCACAATATTATTTGCTCTAGTCATGATCACCTCATTTTCATAATTTTATAACATGTGTTGCTAGTTTGAAGTTTCGGCGAGACTAGCTAGTCTACAAAAGCAACAATTCAAACTCAAGCAACATGGACTCAGGGGCATGATTGGAATAAAAAGCCAATTTGACTCCCTGCATTATACAATTTTACTTGAACAAATTTTATCTTTTACTAGTTTCTATGCATTTTCTCATATTTCACCCTATAAATTCGAATGTACGAAATATTTTGTCTTGCTTTTTAGGCTATGATTTTTTATTTGCCAATATGAAAGTGTACCATCCTTATATATGTGAAGTACATGACAAAGCTAGCAATATGTAAATTTTTACTTCTTAAAATTAATTAACATTTGCATTTCCCCTCTGAAAATTGTGCACGATATCTTACTAATTAATTTTAGTGCAAAGCACGAGACCTAAAATAAATATGAATAACGGCTTTAGCTTATGTGATTTTACAGCAGAAAGGCCATTTTTGACAATTAGCTTTGGAAGTTTTATTTTCCAGTTGCCAAAATGAGTCCAGTTGGCATAATATGAGAATTGTGGTCACAAGAGCACCGTCACAAATTAAGTGTAATGGTGTCGTTAGGCTAGCTGCACTCTTTATATTTTGAGCTAATAATCAATGGAAAAACCAATGAGTATTTTCCTTGATAAGGAAATTTTTCTCATCGTCCGTGGCTGATCTCTTGCAAGCTTTCTTTCCTTTTGTCGTACTTGTTCCTCCAATTTTCGATCAAGTTTTTTTTATTAGAGACTATGCGACGTGCACGGATGATCAAAGTTCATTAGTATAGCTCCAAAGTTGAAAAACGAAAAAGAAAAATGCGGCCGCAAATAATACATAGGCGGTAACAAATATATAGCAAACAATTATTCAAGAAGCGTAGACAGATAAATATGGTAATGCATGCATTGACGTACAGTTCATTAAAAATTTTAACTCTTGAGTTGATCTTGCGTTGCCCAAAATGTTTGCACCAGTGAATTGTTATCATATTATCCTAGCTGTTTTAATAAAAACACCTAATAGCTTTATTTCTCAAACTCTATTTTGCGTATTTTCTTGATTAGTCACACGTA
Organism: Eucalyptus grandis x Eucalyptus urophylla; assembly: GCA_028830015.1. Classification (NCBI taxonomy): domain Eukaryota; kingdom Viridiplantae; phylum Streptophyta; class Magnoliopsida; order Myrtales; family Myrtaceae; genus Eucalyptus; species Eucalyptus grandis x Eucalyptus urophylla. Next base: position 40,592,386 of record CM054189.1, read on the forward strand.
TGTAGCATGGCTTATTAGTTACAACTCAAAGCATATTTACTGATTTCGGTATCTTTCACTTGCCTCTTTTTTTTCCCTGTAATGCCTATTTCATCTGAAAAAATTATATGCCTCTATATTTCTTAAATGGATATTGAATATTGTAGGTAGCTTTATATGCACGTCTAAAACATGTAGATGGTCTCTACTGTCTAGTTCTAATATTACTTGTTGAATTTGAAAAGCTTTGATACTACTTGTCAGGCGTAGCATTGATGTGCGAAAAAAGAAAGAGATTAGATATTATTTTTCAATAGAGAAAATTACAAACGGATGAGACCTCTATAATTTACTCACTCCTTAGAAGCCCGATATCTTCATTTGAGGAGAGTTGGCACTAGTTTCTCTAAAAAATTTAAGCCAATGAGTAATGAGCCAACTAGGATATATTAACTGCTCTACACCATATCAATTTTCCAATGTGAGACTTTTCTTACATAACTTATATGTGCACTCTTACAATAACAACACAAAGCACCACATGCTCCGCTTTCTCAAGTTTAAGGTAACTTGTTTCTTTGTACTTAGTCGAACTTTGATAGAAATAGCCTCTATCTATACTTCTTGCAGAGTTCGAACGAGTGCAGATTTAGTTGTAAAATATTCATTCGCCTTGTTTGAGAGGTCAGAGACCAATTTCTATAGGAGTTAAAAATTGATTTCACCGAGAGGTTATTTAGAGCAGGCTTAGGTGAGTGAGTATGCAAATACGTAACAATTTTATAGTGTAATGCCACAAACTCTTACATATTTTTTCAAATGCCCAATTGCCCAATTAATATCGTTCTGCTTTTCCCTAGCGGTTCGCATCTTAACTCCTGTCTTTCCTCTCCTTCTCAGAAATTCACCCTCATCCTCCCCACGTTTCTTGATATTTTCTTCATATTGAGAGTAATCGCAGAGCCAAAAATCACCAATCCTCGAGAAGCGTTAGTCGATCTTCTTTCACTAAATCTTGTCGCAGTTAGCTCTTTTTACATGCAGTGGTTAAATTGTTGGTGAATAGATGATCAGCCACAAATTGGACTCCATCGAGGTGTCGCTTTAATCACATTCTGAACTCCATCGTGCTAGGTGGATTGTAAGTACGTAATCTACTTGACTTCAAATACGTAATCTACTTCACTTCAAATTTAAATAAGTGCTAAGTATATGTCAAGACAAGGCATGTTAAACTTTTGATCATGCAAAAAATCTAACCTAGCTTGTGCATTTAATCCCCTCACACATGTTTGTTAGGGACTTTAAACAGAATTTTTTCCCTCTAAACATTGTGTTAATAGCTCGATTACACTACTAATCACTCGATTACATGCACGATTGATTATTTAATAAGACCTGCTTAGCTCTCGGGAATTCTCAATTAAATCAGAAAACTGTTTATTTTAATTGACCAAACCCTTAAAGCAAACTAAAACTTGTCCAATTAGAAAAAGAAAAGGAGAAGAAGAAAACGTGGGTTGGAGTCAATTAGCGAGGATTGTCCATCTTTGATAATTTTGTCATCATCTAATTATTTTCGAATGGGTCCATTCAACGCTGGAAAATATCACAACGTGATAAAAGGGTCAAATGAGGAAAAAAGAGAGGAACTTGCTTCGTGAGTTCTACCTTGACTCGGTAAAGTTCCATGCATTTGCTCCCCCAATAATAGCGAGTCAGTGCGAAAGACGCAACTGAAACAAAGGACCGGGAAAAACTTTCGATTAAGACCAGCCGAAGAGCGAAATTCATCAGTTCACGTGGCTTGTCCAATCACCGATGAGTTTCATGCACGAGAAATTGCGTGGACTTGCGAAGTCTTTTTATTTGTTTTTAAGTAGGAGTTTAAACACCAAAAAATATTGTAGGCGGACCAAGTCATTAAACACCGTGAAACTTGTGCCTCAATCATCCTTCTAATGCATAGTAGTTTGAAAAAAATCCATAATCAATTTCTTAGTAATATCTATGTAGAATAATCTGAATCTAACATCTCTTATGAATAAACAACCAGGACAATAAATTATGCTACTGAATATTTGGACAAAACATAATAATCTTGTGACATGTGAACAAGTCATAAAGTTTCAAGATGCGGAGGTAAAAATCGAAATCAATTGCCTTAATTAATTAAGCCGTAATACTTTTTGGAAAATTGTAGTAATTATGATTCGTTTGACAACTCGCTAAGATAATCAAGAGTGAAAATATGGTTTTTGATATCGAAAGATGATGAGGTCTATGTCGTGGTAGGTGGACTATAAGTACGTAATTTATTTGACTTCAAATTTAAATAAGTGCTAAGTATATGTCCAAATCTTGAAAGACCTTGAGGCACGGCAAAGAAATTTGCACATATAATTAATGCAATTGATTGTGCTTGTTTGATGGTCTTCCTATTCCCAAGTCTCATTAGACTGTAGTCAATAAGTATTGGCAGGGTTCTTACACACTGATCAAAATCAAGAGGAAGGGGAACTCGAAGGCAATCCTGAGCATGGATATTAAGCCAAAAGACGAGTATCATGCATTTTGAGTTTCAAGGGACCGGACATGCACCTGACCTTAGCTGATAGCCTTTACATCCACTTGATGCGCACCAGATGGTCAAATGAGGGGGAAAAAGATAAGAAAAGAAAAAAGAAAACATGGGCTAAACTCAATTAGCGGAACCCAAGGATAGTCAAATGAGGAAAAAAAGTTAGAAACTTGCTTCATGAGTTCGAGCTTGACTCAGTAAAGTTTGATACACTCCCTTCATCGACAATAGTTCGTTAGTGCGGAGACGCAATTAGAGACAAAGCGTCAAGGATAACAACGTATGAAAATATCTGAACTAGTCAATGCTTATCTAGTTTAGTTATTATTGTAGACTGTAATGGATTAATTTAAAATATTTAAATTAGTCCATTTATATATCATAGCGTCAAGGATAACAACGCATGACTCGTTCAAATTCAAAATATCTGAATTAGTCAATGCTTATCTAGTTTAGTTATTATTGTAGACTGTAACGGATTAATTTAAAATATTTAAATTAGTCCATTTATATCTCATATAATTAACATAATAGCTAGTAGAGAAACTCTATAAATACAAATGCTATCCTAGAGTTCAAGGATAAGTTTAAAGGATAAGCCAAACTCATGCTCAAACTTATATTCTATTTTTACACTTCTTTTCCCAAGTGGTTTGCCTCCTAACTCTTGTTGTTCTTCTCTTTCTCAGAAATTCACCCTCATCCTCCCCACGTTTCTTGATTTTTTCTTCATATTGAGAGCAGTCGTAGACCAAAAATCACGTGTCCTTGAGAAACGATTGGCTGTGCTTGTTTGATAGTATTCCTATTTCCAAGTCTCATTAGGTTGCAGTCTATAATTATTAGCAGGGTTCTAAAACGATTGACCAAAATCGAAGAGCAGCTCATAGGCAATCCTGAGCTTGGAAATGGAGCCAAAAGACGAGTATGATGTGTTTTTGAGTTTCTGGGACCAGACACGCGCTTGAACTTCATTGATGTCCTTTACCACTCCTTGATACGCTCTGGAATCCGTGTTTTCAGAGACGATGAAGAACTCCGAGTCGGTAAAGAAATTGGCGGAGAGCTTTTGAAAGCTCTTGATAGGTCTCGAATCTACATACCTATTTTCTCCAAGGACTACGCTACTAGTTCATGGTGTCTCCGTGAGGTTTCACACATGGTAGAACGCAGATCAAAATCAAATGGGAAAAAAGTGATACTACCCGTCTTCTACGATGTGGATCCTGCTAATGTTAAGCTCGAAACTCAATTGTACAAGAAAGCTATGTCAAATTTGTATGGGTTGTCGCTCTACCGAAATGGTAGTTTCTCTCTCTACGCTCTGTAGAGTGTTTCTACCGATCTAGTAGTTCCTTCGTTCACCATCTTCTACCTCCTTGTTTTTTTCTGTGGGTTTCGTATATGCTTATCTCAAATTCTCCGTCTAACCCTCTTCATCCTTTCTTTTCTCGGTTCTATCGGCACTTACACTCACCCGGTTTCCTTTGCATGTCACCATCGGCCCCACCTTCTCGCTAAATTCTCTCGACTTCATGTGTATTGTTTCTCTGGCCGTTTCCTCTTTTCGTGTCTTCGTATGGCTGGTCTTTTCTGTCACTGGGTCTCCTGTTGAGCCCTTCTAGTACGGTTAGCTTTCATCCTCTTGCCATGGACCATCCAATTGATACAGATGATGCTCGTCTAGCAGCTTTATGTAGTTGCATGGGTCGCCTTTGGTCTGAAGAGTCAATTGAGATATGTGATGAGGAGGTACCTCCTGAAAAAATTGAGGAATGTCAGCTCACTCTCGTGGGTAAGCTTCTCAACAATCCCACTGTCAATTTTCCGGCTTTTCAGACGACTATGAAAAAGGCTTGGCGCACTGACCTGGTGGAATTCGCACAAGGTGATACAGGATTGTTTATTATCAAATTTAAATCTTCTGATGTCAAGCAACGAGTTATAGATAACGGACCTTGGTTGTTTGGAAATCATTTACTTATCTTGAAACCTTGGATAGCCAACACGCCTCTGTCTTGTTATGATTTTAGTACCTGTGCATTCTGGGTCCAAATAGTTGGCTTGCCTCTGGAGCGTTGCACTGAAAATATTATTCGTCGGGCAGCTGGACATATAGGACAGGTCATTGCAGTTAGTCTTACTAATAAAGAAGGACTACCGCTTAAAGCAATGAGGGCAAGGGTACAATTGGACCTTCAATGACCGCTGACAACAGGGATTCTCCTCAAAGTTGCAGGGAAAATTTTTTGGTTGGACTTCAAATATGAACGTTTATCATATTACTGTTATTCCTGTGGCATACTCGGACACTATACCACAGCCTGTCAAACTTTTCCCTGTGATGAAACTAAAATAGATGACACCAGGTTCTTATTTGGATCTTGGTTGAGAGCTGAGGCACGGGAATATAGTCCTTTCTGGCGTACCTTTTATGATTCAGAGATTATCCCTGAGACCCCTCAAAGCTCTTCTGCAATCATCCCTGTGTTGGACCCGGTTCCTGCTATACCTGCTACTTCAGTGAAACCATCTATCCATGCTGTACCTGATATTTCCGCACACAAAAATAAAGGTAAGCAAACTATGGAACCATCAGTTAGAGATCCTATTCTCATAGAAACAATTCCAGCTACTCAGGATGGTCAGTCTAGGGATCAGCAACATAATTTGGTGCACCAACCTGTTGCTAGTTCTACTCAAGTGAAGAAGAAGACTAAACATTCACATCTTATTGCACGATCTGGACCCCTTAAAAAGATTAAACGTTCCATGCATCAAGAGGTTCGGCATCAATTACAGGAGCAGTTCGATGAATCTGCTTTACAGGATACTCCTATTTCTGAGGTTGACACATCTTCCTGTTGGGCTCTGGTGGCTGGCCCTAAAAAGCCACCAGGGGCACCATGAAACTTATAAGTTGGAACTGTCAGGGGTTGGGCAATCCCCTGACAGTTCAAGCGCTTAGGGTCTTAGTGACCCAAGAGAAGCCCGATATTGTTTTTTTGATGGAAACAAAGAATCAAACTCAACAGATTTTGTCTATTCAACGTAAACTTCATTTCTCAGCAGGGTTTATTCAAGAGCCAGTAGGTTTGGCAGGTGGTTTAGCCATTTTTTGGTCTAACAAGGTCTCTTTGGATATTACTTACCAGTCTTTTGATATGCTAGACTCCATCTGTACTGATTTTGATTCTGGCATTACTATGCGTCTGACTTGCTTACATGCTCCTGCTCGATATTCTCTTCGACAACACCTGTGGACAGTTTTGAGACGCATTAGTAATTTCAACTCGCTTCCCTGGTTATGTACAGGGGACTATAATGAAGTTTTATATTCTTGGGAGAAAGTCAGTAAATGTCCAGCCGAGCCTTTTAGAATGGTTTCTTTTCGTGATGTTATCAATGACTGTAATTTTCTGGACCTTGGTAGCAAAGGATGTGCCTTTACATGGTCAAACAACAGACAAGGTGACGCTTTGGTAAAGGCAAGATTAGACAGAATGTTTTGTACAAACAATTGGAGATTGGCTTACCCTCTTGCCGAAGTACTTGCCCTCCCAGCCCTCGGCTCTGATCACAGCCCTCTCCTCTTGTCAACGGAAGCTCTTCCAAATTGTAAACGGAAAAAATCCTTCTACTTTGAAGCTTTTTGGCTCCAGGATACCGATTGTCGTTCCATTATTGCTGAATCATGGACTTCTTCTCAGCCTGGAGAGGTGTCACTTCCTCAAAAGTTGCTCTCTGTTTCCGTTGCATTATCTAAATGGAGTCGTTCAAAATTTAAGAATGCGAAAACTCAGATTTCTCACCTTAAGAACCAGCTTCAGTCTCTCACCAATCAGCCTCATCTCCATTCAAATACTGATGAGATCTCAAATCTGAAAGTTAAAATTCAGGAGTTATGGCAGTAGGAAGAAAAATTTTGGGCCATGCGATCTCGGGTTAATTGGCTTAAATGGGGTGATAGGAATACTAAATTTTTCCATGCCACGACGGTCAATCGACATCAACAAAACCAGATCAGAATGCTTCAGGATGACCAGCTAAACTGGATTCGTGATCCTATTGCTCTTAAAGATATGACTCTTAGTTATTTTCAGCAGCTATATTCATCTTCAGGGAACAGAGATTATGGCCCAACTCTAAATCTTTGCAATCCGATTGTGACAGAGGAGATTAATGAACATTTAATAGCTACAATTACCTGTGAGGAGGTCCATACTGCAGTATTCCAACTAGGGGATACAAAAGCTCCCGGTCCAGATGGCTTGAATGGTCTGTTTTATCGTGCTCATTGGGATATCCTGCAAGAAGACATCATTTTAGCTGTGCAACAATTCTTTCATACAGGGGTTTTATTACCGGAGTATAATCGCACTGCTATTTCCCTAACTCCTAAGATCCCTCACCCAGAACGTTTAGATCAGTTCCGCCCTATTAGCCTTTGCAACTTTATTTATAAGGTTATATCCAAGATTCTTGCCAACCGACTCAAACCTTGGCTGCCACAGTTGATAGCACCAGAACAAACGGCTTTTGTTGGAGGTCGCCAAATACAAGATAATGTCATGCTGGTTCATGAAGTTTTACATCAGCTTAGAATCAGAAAACGTAGAAAGAACTTTTATGCAGTGCTGAAACTAGATATGCAGAAGGCATATGACAGGGTTGAATGGGATTTTCTCCGTAATTATCTCCTAAAACTTGGCTTTCATGCTAAATGGGTTGGCTGGATATTCCAATGCATCTCTACAGTGTCTTACAGTGTCAAATTAAATGGAGAGTTTCTACCGTTCTTTCATCCTACTAAAGGTCTTCGACAGGGTGATCCGTTATCGCCGTACCTGTTTATCTTGATGACTAATGCTCTCACATCTCTTATCAAGAATGCAATGGAGATTGGAAATCTTAAAGGTATAACTTTTAATCGAAGGTGCCCCACTCTTTCCCACTTATTTTTCGCTGATGATGCCATCTTCTTCCTGGATGCCAAACTTATGGAATGTCAGAACTTAGCTGCTGTTCTAAATGAATACTGTATAGCTACAGGACAGGCTATAAACCGGAATAAATCAGGGTTGTTTTGTAGCTCAGATTGTCCTATTGCTTTGAAAGTAAGCCTAGCTGGAGCCTTTAGAGTTCCTATCTTACATAAAACAGGCAAATATCTAGGAATTCCTTCAGATTGGGGCAAATCTAAAAAGGAACTGTTTTCTTGGCTTATGGGTAGAGTGCATTCCAAACTCGAAGGATGGAAGGAAAAGCTTATTTCAAAAGGGGGCAAAGAGATCCTTATAAAATCTGTTGTGCAAGCTATACCCCATTACGCTATGTCGCTTTTCAAAATCCCTACAACTCTTTGTAAAGCAATAGATAAAAAAGCAGCTAAATTCTGGTGGCAGTCAGATTATAGCAAGAAAGGCATACATTGGAAGAGCTGGGAGTGTATTAAGAGAAGGAAAGATGAAGGGGGATTAGGTTTTCGTGACCTTATGATTTTTAATAGAGCTCTCCTGGGTAAACAAGCTTGGCGTTTAGTCCAGAATCCAAATTCATTATCTAGTAGGCTTCTCAAAGGTCTATATTTTCAAGATAAGGATTTCTGGCATGCTGCTACAGGTTCTAGACCATCTTGGGGTTGGAAGAGCATCTTACTAGGTCGGGACTCTATTGCTGATAAAGTTTTATGGTCTGTGGGAAATGGTACTCAAATTAAAGTTCGTGAGGATCCCTGGTTACCTAGTGGTATTATTGGAGGTCCTGCTCCTAGGGATGAACCTGTATGGGTTTCTGGTTTTATATTATCTGCTTCAAACTCATGGAATATTTCTCTTTTAACTCAGCATTTTGATCATCGAAGAGTGGAGGAGATCTTATCCATTCCTATTCGCCCTAACTACACCCAGGATAAACTAATTTGGGTTGGAAGGCAGGATGGTCTTTTCTCAGTCAAAAATTGCTACAATCAGCTCAGACGTCAGCAAATCAACTCCAATTCTAACCAGGCCTCATCCTCTTTTCAGCCACCCCGCAAACTATGGAATGCTATCTGGAAAATCCGAACTATGCCTAAAATAAGGTCCTTTCTCTGGTCTATCTGTAGTAATGCATTAGCGACTAGAGAAAACCTATATAAGCGACATATTTTGACAGATCCTACTTGTTATATGTGCGATCATCATGTACCAGAAACCCCAGAACATCTCTTTCTATTCTGTCCTTGGACCTATGATGTTTGGATGCATCCAGATCTAGCAATCAACAGTTCTACAACGGGAGTTCATCGCATTGAGGACTGGCTACTTCAGTTTGTTGACAGAAAATCTGACTTACCGGATTTGGCTATGGTTGCGAACATCCTCTGGTACATTTGGAAAGCTCGAAATAATTTCTTCTTCCGCCAAACGCAGCCAGATGCCGAACGAGTTGTGCAGCAAGCCATCGCGGAGACCCATTCCAGACGTATTTTAGCTTCTGCAAATTCGTGCCCTGTTTCAAACCAGCATATTCTCAACCACAGATGGCGCCCACCAGATCCAGGAGTCATAAAAATCAACATTGATGCATCTTACCTTTCGCCGTCCGACCAAGCTTCGGTGGCTGGTGTGTGCAGGGACTCAGCAGGCCATTTAATCGATGGATTTGCCTCCTCTGTTCGTGTTTCCTCTGCCTTGCAAGCCGAGGCTATTGCCTTCAACGCTGCGCTCAAATTTCTTCTCCAGCGTGGTCTCGAGATGGAGCGGATCATCGTGGAATCAGATAGTTTGGTATGTGTGGATGCGCTTGGTGATCCTGAACGACGCCCGTGGGAGCTGCGACCCATCCTCGACGAAACCCTAATTTTGAAGCTTCGGTGCCCTAATCTCCATCTGCTCTACTGTCATAGAGGAGCGAATGTTTTAGCGGACACTGTAGTCAAGGCCCATCGGGTTTCCTTACTTCCTCCGAACTGGGTATTTCGGATACCATCTTTCTTGCAAGATATTGTACTATCCGAACTTGCTGTAACCTCTAGGATGCGTGATTAATATATGGCTGTTTTCGAACAAAAAAAAAAAGAAAGCTATGTCCAAGCACAAGAAGTTTTCCTCTGAGGAATTGAAGAGGTGGGAAAATGCCCTTGTAGAGGTTGCACATATAAAGGGATGGGATCTTAAAGGCAGAAGGTAATTTTCCTGAACTTTTTGGGTTAGCAAGCACAATATTTACTGTTCATTGGATGAAAGTTGGTCCCTTGAAATTTCCAAACATTTTGGCAATTTTTTTTTTTGTTAAGATTGGCATTAGAAGTTAATTAAAGCTAGACCGAACACCCGAGAACCCACAGTAGAAAATAGAATATGGCCGATTTTTTTTTTTTTTCTTTTTAAGGACAACTAACCATCAAACCCAACCCAGCAAGGCATTTTCCAATTTTTGTTTGGGTTATCCCAATATGACCCGACAGGTAACACCAACTTCCTACTTTATCGACTATTTTACTTAATCACGTCATCACAACAGAAGCGTAGTGCCAACAAGCGATTCTGGCGATTCTGTGTATTTTTTGCGTCCAATGGTCATCAGAAAATATCGTACAATAATAAACTCGTGTTAGATTGTTGAGTCAATAGGAATATTGCAATTTTATAACTATAGCAAGACATGATTAGATTTTTTTTCCTTGAAAAAATGCGTGATTTAACATTGCAAAAGTGCATGCACGATGCTTGTATGCAGAAAATGGACGTTTAAAAAGATATTACAAATCTTCCTATAATAAAAAGTTAGAATTATTGATTAATGAAACAAATTTTGACGTAATATAAAGAAATCGAACACATATATGTGAAAAGAGAAAAATATTTCAAGATTTGAACTTTTCACTAGTAAAGTTATTTTTTACAATAGAAAAAAATTAAAATTTAAAATTGAAATATGTGATTTATAAAATAGAATTATTAACTTAGGTATTTGTCCATTTATTGAACATTGATGAAATAACCAATTTAGGGAAGTAAAATCAAGATGGACCTCTTTGATTTATATAATAATATAGATAAGGTTATCGATTATATCCTGACACTACCAATAAAAATTATGACGAAGGTTTCCTTTACAATTGTGAGTTGATTAAAATGGATAGGGTGTGCCTACTTTTTCTAAACTCTTTCTAGATGAAAAGTAAAAGACTCATCCGAATCCATTCATTTTGGCATAAAAACGCAAATATAATTTTTTTTTTCACTTTCTCGCTATAAACTGAAGTATTTACTCAAATATTAAATTTAAATTTACATGTCAATATTAGTATAACCTGAAATTTTTAGGTAAGACTGAAAAAATAAAATCAAAATTAACCTTGCACAATTGAAAAAAAAAGGTAAAAGATGAAAGTTAAGATGGACAAGCCAATTAGCGGACTTAAAAAACAACATTCATTATCCCACCACATGTATAATTTTTTTTGTTCGGACTTATCCAGCCACATTACTTAAGGTGATTCTTTCGTTGCAAAAAGGAAAACAAAAAGCCTTTTTTTTTTTTCTCTGTCTTCTGCTCACGCACTTTTTTGGGCCAAGTCCCTCTGAAAAGCATGAATAGGTCAAAAGTAGAAAAAAAACCAAACCATTTTACCGTTTACTTATAAGTCAGAAAAAAAAAAAAAAGTAAAGTACTTTCAAATTTGAGACAAATCTAGCCAATATCCCTCTATCGCCGTTAAAACATGGAATATTCTGTTGAAGTCCTCCCGACATGGAATATTCTGTTGAAGTCCTCCCGAAATATCGGTTTGCCCCTTATCAAAATAAGGAGGCAATGCATTAGAATCGGAGGAGGCATTCGTTTAGCGAAAAATGAGTGATTTAAAAATATTTTTCGAAAAATTATCATTTATATCGTTTAGAAAAATAAATGAATGAAAAAATTTTCACCACCCGCAAAAATATTTAGGCATAAATTGTCATCGACAATGAAAATATTTTTCATTGATTAATTTTTTCTAAACGATATAAACAATTATTTTTTAGAAAAAATATTTTTTCAAATCACTTAATTTCCATGAAATAAATGTACCAAAATGTTTTTGTTGGCAAAACGGCAGTCTTGCTACAAGTCTCTATACATTTACTTTCACCCTGTACTTGTATATTTTTTCCTTAATGGAAGAACTTGGTTAGATTTAATATTGTCATTTTAGTAAATTTCTCCACTGTAAAGGCCTAAAAGCACCAAGAAATACGCTCTAGCACATAACACACCTTAATCTTAATTTTGTAGTACACATCTGATCTCATGTGCACGGCCGCAATTGCACTTGCAAAGCGACATTTTGGCCTTTAAGAGAATATGGTAGACGACACTTCGAAGAGAAAGAAAAATTGCATATTAGCAATCTACTTATTAATCTTTAACAAATTCTTGTGGTGGCGGTATTGGGCTAGAGACCAAAATAATAAGCACAAGTTTTACATAACTTTATATCAAATAAATTTAGTCATTACATTATTCTTAGTAAATTAGATTAGTTGTCTAAAAAAATTTATTCTAAAATTAACTGAAGTTCCAAAACGTTAAATCAAATATGTATCTAGAAATTTGAAATCTAAATTAATATATTAAGTAAGATTATAAGTTGACATTTCAATCTGCTTGTGTACTTGTAATAAGCACACCAAAACAAGGTTGTAAAACTTGAGACGATAAACAATTTACATATAGAATCAGATGTCACTTTAGTACTTTTTATTGTTGAAACTACATGATGGTCAATTAAATAGCAATTATCAGTTGAGAAGTTGGTATATAGAAATTTATGTTAAATTGCTTGAGTTAATATGATGTATTATAATCACTAATTATAATATGATGTATTATAAGTTATCACTAATTACACCTTTTGTTTGTCTTTTTAGCCAAATTTTATTTGGATAATGAATTATCTTATCATTTTGTAGCTAAATATATTTCTGTGGGTACGTTTATGAATAAGTGCAGTTAAAAAATGTGCAATGAATTGCATACCAAAATAGATTTAAATTTTTTTGAACAAGTTGGATCGTTATTCAATGTTTTCAATTGTTCGTGTATTTATATTAAGTAAACAAATTGACAAACTAAGAATAAGATAGCTTATATTTATGATTACAATATTGTTGTTGTCAATTTTATATAAATAGATTAAATGCATGTATCTTCAATTGTATTGGACTTGTATATGATTTATTTTATTGTATTTTACATGGGCATAATTGGGAAATCACCATTTTAGCCATTTGGAAAAAGCTGATGATGCTAGAGACCATATAAATCACTCACTCCTCACTTCTTATTTTAACTTACTCACCCTGAAAGCGGTCGAGAACAAATAGGGAGAAGTTTATTTGTTTTGGAAAAAAGGACAGAGCTACAAACCATATCACTAAAAGAGCGGAACAACCCTTACATTTTTATTTTGAAGAGGTTAGACTTTTATCTAGTTTCTTCATTATTAAACAGATTGAAAAACAAAAACTATGTACAGCAACCTAACACTAGTTGCCTTATATTGAAATAAGTTATATCATCCTGATCTTTCTATGATTTATTTTGTTTATTATTTAGATGAAGTAATGTATGTTTAATTTACTCAGATATGTACATTTTTTTAAAATTTTTAATGTTTAAAATGCTTACATGGAAAAAAAACGCCCTATTGTGATAAATATATGGTACTTCTTTTGATCTAACTTAGAAAACGAGAAAAAGATACTTTTTTTCCTGAAACGAGAAAATACTTTTACCTTGCACGAATCGTGCTTCTTTTGCTATTACACTAGACCCCATATATTGTAGTTTTATATAAGAAGTCTACAGAACTTCCACAGCAACAGTAGTATAAGTTTATGACAATCCAATTTCAATTTTATAACTTTACATTTTAATTAGTTAGTCAACCTCCGTATTACTATACAAAAACGTATTCCTTCCCAAATAATTTAATTTGTGAATCTTATTCCGTCCATTCCATAAAATATCTTCTTCACATCGGCTTAAGCTTGATGGGGGATACAAATAGAGAGAGCCTGAGAATCCACCTTGACTAGCGTGTCCTTTTATAAGCTTAACGTTTCTTTTCCACTTTAATTTTTTCAATTAACCCTTAAAAATTTACTTATAGTATAATTTTGTACTTCTCTCATACCTTAGATAATAAATGTTCCCACTTCGATGTTATTATCCAATATTACAAATCACATTTATTTAAAATGACATCACTTATGTTATTTCATCATTCCGTTAACTGAAATCATTAACGGTTTAGTCAACCTTACTTGCTATGTAAAAAGAAAATACTATTGAAAAAGTTAAAATTACGACGAGAGATGGAATGTCGTGTATGTTATGAGCCTACTTTGAAGCCATCACCTTTTCTATTTGTGGACATATTAAAAAGTTAGTTTCTCTTCTTAATTCTTGAAATTGGGGGCCTTTCCATGAAATACAAATCTCAACGGACATATCAACTGATTATGACGCTTGATTTGCATGAGAGGTCATTGGAATAGTCAGCTCCTTTTGTTGCGGAAAGCAAGTGATTGAACAATAAAAAAAAAAAAATAGAACGAGAAAATAAATCGGATATTAGATTTATGTGGTTCCATCGTAGTGACCTACATCCACAGGGAGATTAGCAATGAATTCCACTATAGATCAAGTAATACAACGGAGATTACAACCATACTCAAGTCACATAAACACTCTCAGTGTTTCCCAAGCTTAATTACACCCAATAACTAATGCAGTTTAACCCTGAAATTTCTCACTAAATAATCTCTCAATCTCACGAAAAAATTATACACAAATTCTTACCACAAGAATTTAATCAGCTTCAACACATAAAAGCTCTTGGTGTAATTGCACAAAGAAAGCCCATTATCAAGCACTTGACGAAATGGCACTTCAATGCAATTCACAAGCAAAAGCTCCTCTTTTGATAGTTTTCACAAAGAACATCCACTTCTTATATATAAACAAGAATTAGATCTAAAATGTGAAACCTCATTTTAGGAAACCTTATCCAATTAGGAAATCTATTCAAAATAGGAAATCTACTTGAATTAGGAAATTTTCTTTTTTAAGGTTCAAATTGGAGACATATTTTAACACATTTAACCATATCTTTGACTGAAACAATATATTTCCTATTTTGCTGGAGTCACGGGCATATCTTTGTATCGTGCTTATTTCTTTTTGGATTTTATGTCACTGCACTATTTTAGTTAGTCGATTCTAGCATTAGTAAAACAAATTACCCTGTCCAGTTTTATGAATCTTGTTCAGTTCATTCCATCAAGAATATCTCCTTTTGTCGGCTCATGCATTGTTAAACATCTCAAATTCGTTAAACTGATCAGCGATATAATTCCACAAATTTCCACGCATGCATCAATTTATCCAAACTGCGCCAAGCCGAAGGACATTATCTATGCACTCTATTTCTTGCCTTTGACTGAAACAACTTCTTCCTGCTTTGCTGCAGCTACGGACTAGTAATTCAAGAAATTATTGTAGAGGTCCTGCGTAAGAATGGTGACAAATATGTGGATCTGCCTATAGATTTGGTTGAAGATCGTCATCAAATAAATGCCATAATAGAGAAGTTGGATGTTGACTCTGGTGGTGTACATTTCGTTGGAATACATGGAATGGGGGGTATCGGCAAAACAACACTTGCAAAGGTTGTGTTCAACAAACTATGTTTTGACTTTGACGGTGCTTGTTTCCTAGATGACATTCGAGAAGCAGCACAACATGGTCTTATAAACTTGCAGAAAAAGTTATTATCAAGTATTGGTGGTTTTAGGAATGCTGAACAAATTAAAGACATTAGAGATGGGATGCAATGGATGAAGAGAGTATGTCATACTAAAAAAGTCCTCATTGTCCTCGATAATCTAGACAAGAAAGAGCAACTCGAAAAGCTAGCTGGGAAATCTAATTGGTTTGGTTCTGGTAGCAGGATCATTATCACAACCCGGGACAAAGGTATCTTGATGACTCAAATGGAATCATCTAGTAAAGAGGACTTAAGTCAACCCGAAGGAATTTTGGGCTCTGAAGTTCATGCAATGGACTTTGATCAAGCATTGCAGTTGTTTTCTAGGCATGCTTTTGGACGTGACTCTCTTGTGGAAGACTATATTGCTCTTTCAAAAGCTATTGTTGGTAAAGTGAATAGGCTTCCGTTGGCTGTTGAGGTGATTGGTTCATTTCTTCGTTGCTGCGGCTCTACCTTGAAGCCACATTTTGATTCAAGAAACCTATGGAAAGACACATTGAAGAAGTTAGATAGAGGTCCTTTTAAGGATGTTCGGGATGTATTAATGATAAGTTATGAAGGATTGGAGAATGAGGAAAAATAAGTATTTCTAGATATTGCTTGCTTTTTCACCAATGAGGATAAAACACATCCGATTATCATGTGGGATAATTGTAATTACAATCCTCACATTGCAATATCTATCCTCCTCCAACGGTCCTTGATAAAAATTGGAGATGATAATAAGTTTCGGATGCACGATCAAATTCGAGATCTGGGAAGGTACATCATCCTCGAAGAATATCCTTGCAAATTTAGTAGGGCATGGATTCATGAGGATGTCACAAAACTGTTGAAGAGTAAGGAGGTAAGATGGAAAAGTATGACCCATGATTTTAATCTGGAAAGATAAACTTCTTGAATTTTCTCTTTTATTCTATAGTTAGCTTTGTTTAACTTTCCATTTGTTTTGCGAGACCAGATAGGTAGATTGCCTGATAGTTAGCATTATTGTCTAGATTTTGTAGAATGCAAAGTCAGAAGAAAACTAGCAATATGAAGAATTTAAAATTACTTCCAAACACAATTATGGATAAAATGAAAAAAAAAAACTATGAAGATTTGAATTGATATGCTAATTATATTTCTTGAAAAGTAGAATTTGGGAAATGGATAAATGATTTATAAGATATCTTCCAAAAGAAGCTGAAAATTTTTCGTTAATGGTGTGAACGAAAACATATAAGTCTACTTGCTAAGAAAAGGTGTGCGCCATGTTAGGTATTTTCTTGGAGAAATTGTTTACTAGTGTTCATGTGCTTCTTTTCTTTATAGCTCTGGAATAGTATTGAGAGTTGTGCTCTCAATTAACCTTGAGTCTCTATTGGTAGGGAAATGAAGATGTAAAAGCACTAAGCTTGACTTCCGATAGCCGCAGCATTGCATCTAAAGAATTGGCTGCTCTACCAAATCTAAGGTTCCTTTGAGTGAAAGGCATTAGTACTTTTGGCAACTTTGACAATCTTCTTTTGAAGCAAAGATGGCTTTTTCCACGAAGGTGGCAAGCAATTTTTAGTGCAAATGACATTCGCTTCCATAATTTGGTCATGCTTGACCTTTCAGATAGCAATATTGAAGATGGTTGGGGTGGGTGGAACCAAATGAAGGTATGATATATCTTAGTTAATGTACTTCTTTCTTTCATTACCTCATTCATGATGAATGAGGCGATGATAGAAGTAATATATACAATTTACTTATTTCTATGGTTACCTCATCTGATTTTAGAATATATCTTGCATTAGTACCGTTCTATGTCTTGTTATTCACGTAAGTAAAGCACAATTATGTCCCATCTAAAAAATTTCTCTTTGTGCTTTACAACCTTGATTTCGCAGTTCTGCAAGTTGTTTAGGCTTTGAAAATCGTGAATTTCCACAGCAGGAAGTGCCATTTTGCTTCAGTATGCATCATATATGCTTTGAATGACATAAAGTTCGAGATTGGTAACACCCAACTTATTTTGTGTAAAGGACCACAAGTTTATTTGGAATAGCTTAGTTAATTATCTGAATCAAGGCGAGCTTGAGCTTGACAATATTGATTCAAGCGGCTTACTGGCCTAATTTAGTATTTTAGTATATGTTTATATGGATTTTTGTTCTAAGCTGCACACCGTGGGTTTTGGAATAAAAGATGTGACGAAAAGGGTGGGATGGTTCTCCGTATATTCCCCGTGGTATAAATTTGCCTCCTAGCAGGGGCCTTTCTCCATACGAAAAAAAAAAAAAAAAAATGAAGTTGGCTATTATTCTGAAAAGTTTAAATTACGAGGGTCATTTTCAACATCTTTTTTTTCTACAGATGATTCTCATTTATTCTTACTACCATGTGCACTGATGTTTCTCATTAATTCTTTTACTTTAATTTTTTTCTACAGATGATTCAATTGAAGGTTTTAAATTTGACGGGTTGCGTACAATTAAAAAGGACACCTGACGTCTCCAATTTAAAGTCATTAGAGATGTTAATTCTTATCCGGTGTGTCAAGTTAACTGGAATTCACAGGTCAATTGGCAAGCTAAAACGCCTACAAACTTTAAATATCAAGGGATGTGAGTTGCTTCGCAGTTTGCCTGCAGAAATCGGTTCTCTACAATCTTTAACAGAGATTATCATGCCCCAAAATTTTCAACCCTTCAAGCTTCCTGAGACATTCGGCAACCTCATATCTTTATCGAGTTTTATATTAGATGAGCACCCTGGAATCATCCAACTTCCGGACTCAATTGGAGGGTTGCTGAAACTTACACATTTATCTTTACGTGGGTGTGTGGGCATAGAGGAGCTTCCATGGTCTATTGGAGAAATGGAAATGTTGGTTAAGTTGGATTTATCACATTCAGGAATAGTTAAACTACCAGATTCCATTGGATATCTAGAGAAACTAGAAGTGATTGGGGTAAGTTATACAGAGATAAGAAAGTTTCCCAATACTATCGGACGGTTGAAGATGCTTGAAGAGTTACATGCCAAGAATTGTCTGCATCTGACAGATGAAAACCTGGAGGAAATAGGGAACCTATCCCATTTGAGGATATTGGACTTATCATATACTCTTTTATCTAGATTCCCTTCAGCGCTGAGTTGTCTCTCTTGTCTCCATACACTTGAATTTGGTTCAAGTCACCTTCAAGAAATACTTGATCTTCCCTTAAGTTTGACACACCTTCACATGCAAGCACATCACTTTCCATCTATTCTTGACCTTTCAAGGCTCCTCAGTTTAGATTATCTAGAATTTTATAGATTAACTGCTTCAACAAAGGAACCTGGCCCAACTTGGATGAACAATTTGCCAGAAGAGCATCTGATCAATCTGCTTTTGCTTCCATCTGGTTTGTCAACCTTGAAATTTAGGGGCATCAGTCTACTGCCACCCTTTTCCAAGTTAGAAAAATTGGCGGATCTGTGTGTCATTGAATATCAAATGTCACACTTCTCTGTCTCCCCAGACCTAATACATTTGACTAGATTGAAACTAAGTGAATGCAAATTGCTTGTGGAAATTGCTGATCTGTCACTCTTGAAAAGTCTACGGTGCTTGGATCTGAACAGATTAGAAAGTTTGGTTGAGATTCGTGGTTTGTCGGAACTGGAATCCTTACGATACTTCTGTATTTCCCATTGTTGTAGGATAGAAAGGTTGCCCAACTTATCAAAGTTAGATAAGTTACAACAGATTGAGATAGAAGATTGTCCAAAGATAAGAACCATCGAAGATCTCAAGGGCTTAGAAAGCTTGGAGTTGGATAATCAGGGCTACAATGTTCTGGAAAGATTGCTGGATGGCAAGACATGGACCTGGCTTTCCCGCAGTGCTGCTTAGTACAAGGCATTCCTGACTTTTAGGCCACCGGACACTTATTATAACATCGTCAATTTCCTTCACGAGAACCTGGTGGGCAGTGTAATTCCTCTTTTTGCAAACAATGTTCAATTGAGATGTGGTGATGCAATTGCTAATCGGCTTCTACCAGTGGTTGACCACTACCATATCTACATACCTGTCTTATCTAAAAGCTATGTGGCGGTTTCGTGGACTAGGCCACATGGGACATTGCACATCAAAGACAAATGAGAAAAAAAGAAATTGACCCATTTTCTACGATGTGGAGATTGATGATGATAAGCTCCAAACCGATTTATACATAATGCCCTGGATCGGTACAGGTGGAAATTTGGCAACTAAGTGGAGGAATGGGAAGAGGCTGCGGATATTTGGGGGTTCAACCTTAAAACTAATAGCTAATGCCGCTATTTTGACTAAATTATGAGGTAATATGTCATTCAACCGAACTTTACCACCGTAGACTTTCAAAGTCACTGCAATGCAAACTTTTGCTTACAAATATTCAAGAACGCTCAAGTCGATTCTTACGCTATGTTAGGGAGAGTTTTTTTAGGTGGGTGAAGAAATTTGAGGTAAAGAAAAGATATTTTTTGTGTTGGCTGGAAGTAAAATACATTAGAAGAAAAATAAAATTCAATTGTTAGAAATTTTCGTTAATTGTCTATTATGGCTCATTAGCACTATTAGTAATTATTTTACTAATTTAACTTAAGAAAAAAATAAACAAAGCATTCATATTCCTTCAAATCAGTCTTATCCTTGTAGTATTACTTTTGGGTTTCTTGAAGGTTTTAGATTCTCATTATTTTCCATCTGAAGTCATTCTTTTGTTGTCGCTTATACTACCCCAATAGTTTCATTTATGTTCTAGGTTTCTCTTTTTTTTTTTAATCAATAAAAAGATTAAATAATAGTGGCAAACTTCCTTTTCTGTACTTCAGCTTATTGTCTATTTGAATTTGAAATTAGGGTAGAATAGGCATTAAATAGGGAAACTTAAGGTGAAAATGCAGTAAATACCTCTAAAGGTTATGTATAGGACACATGCTAATGGAAAAAATTGATTGAATTAACAACAGTAACAAAAAGGACTTTTAAATTCTGCGCCTCACGGGTATTCTACTAGTTTGAATGTGAAGACAAAGAAAATGTACAATAGGAGAACCTCTTTTCATTATGTATAGAATAGGTAAACATGATAATACAATATTATCAATTAATTTTTTTTTTGATAGGATACCTCTAAAAATAGCTTGTAAGAATGATCTCGGGTTTTTCGAGATTTCATTTCAAACCTGAACATGTAATTTCAAAAAGATTCATGGAAGTTATTTATTTATTTCACTACATGGCCCCTACCCTAGATATGTCCACAAAAGTTAATCCATATAGTCGACATGCGGACCCCTCAAGTGCCTTAACTTTGCCCAAAGGGACACTTAAGTGCCATAACTTACGAAAGGTACACTTAAGTGCCAAAATCGGAGTAAAAGAGATCACTTGAGTGCCAATCCGGCCAAAACGCCAACGTGGCGTTTTTCCGGCGAAGCGCGGCCAAAACGGCACCGTTTTGCACTTTGACGTGGCCAAAACGGCGTCGTTTCGACTGACGTGGAACAAAATAAATAAATAAATAATTAAATTAAATTTAAAATTAAATTTAGTTAAAATAATTTAAAAAATGATATTTAAAAATTTAAAAAACTTTAAAAAAAATTTAAAAAATTTAAAAAAATTAAAAAAAAGGAACAGGGGGAGGCGGCTGAGGGATCAGCCCTTAGCCGCCGCCGCCGCCGCCCCGCCGCGGCCGGGAAGAGCCGGCGACGGCGAGGGGAGGGTCGGCCGGGGTCGCCGGGCTCTGGCCAGGGGCCGGCGACCCCGGTCGACCGGCGGCGAGGGCTCGCGAGCCCTCGCCGCTGGATCTGGGCGAGGGCCGCGAGCCCTCGCCGCTGGATCTGGGCGAGGGCTCGCGAGCCCTCGCCGCTGGATCTGGGCGAGGGCCGCGAGCCCTCGCCGCTAGATCTGGGGGGGCGCGCGGCCCTCGCCCAGATCCGGCGAGGGTCGGCGGCCCTCGCCTGGCCGGGCCAAGGCCGCCGCCCGTTGGGGCGACCCCCGGCGGGCGGCGGCCCTTGGCCCGGCCGAGCGAGGGCCGCCGACCCTCGCCGGATCTGGGCGAGGGCTGCGACCCTCGCCCCAGATCGGGGCGAGGGCTCGCGAGCCCTCGCCGCCGGTCGGCCGGGGTCGCCGGCCCCTGGCCAGGGCCCGGCGACCCCGGCCGACCCTCCCCCGGCCGTCGCCGGCCCTTCCCGGTGGCGGCGGGGCGGCGGCGGCGGCGGCTGAGGGCTGATCCCTCAGCCGCCTCCCCCCATTCCCTTTTTTTTTTTTTTAATAAATTTTTTTAAAGTTTTTTAAATTATTATTTTTAAAATATTTTAAATATAATTTAATTTTAAAATTATTATTTTTAAATATTTTAACTAAATTTAATTTTAAAATTAATTTAATTAATTTTTTAATTTTCTTTTTGCCACGTCAGCCCAAAACGACACCGTTTTGGCCACGTCAGCGTGCAAAACGGCGTCGTTTTGGGCACGCTTCGTCGGAAAAATGCCACGTTGGCGTTTTGGCCGGACTTTGGCCGAAGTGGCACTCAAGTGATCCGTTTTTTTTCGAATTTGGCACTTAAGTGTACCTTTCGTAAGTTATGGCACTTAAGTGTCCCTTTGGCCAAAGTTATGGCACTTGAAGCGTTCTTTTGCCCCATATAGTCCATTGTGTGGGGAAACAGAGTTGCAAAACGGTAACATGAAAGACCTCAAGGGTTTGTTCTATTATTATTACTTTTTTGTTCTCTTCTATGGTGTATGAGTTAAAAGATCTTCGGCTTCTGTTCGTTTGAGACATTGAATCAACAATTAGGTAGTGATTTTGCATCACTTCGTTTTCCATCGGACTATTATGAACTTTTTTCTGTCTCTAAGCATTGCTGCAGCCTAAGAGAAGTGGTTGAATTGATTATTGCAGAGATTTTGAATGATCTGATGAATGTCAGTCCCAGAATTTGACTATAGTTTAGTTGAAGATCAGTGACAGCTGATACCAGCTGTAAGGAAATTGTTTCTTGAGCCTTTGTTTGGTTCATTGATGAAGAAAAAAGAAATGGTGTTCTATCGATCCATTCCACGAAATTATGTTCTCTAGAACTGCATTTGTTTTCTAATTGTGGAGGAACAAGAAATTTCATTTTAAAATGAAGATTGATTAAGATTCTTATGCTTGGTACGTTGTTTGGAAGATTAGAATGAAATTCAAGTAACATGTGTCGGATCTAGAAAATTGTTGAACTTCTGCACTCTATTAGGAGGTTAGTGAAGATTGCACGTTTGTCGTTAAGGAGATGTTGGGAGATAAAGGAGCCTCTGCACTCTCCTCAAGGGCTTAAAGCTTACACAATTGTGTTGATATGGGTGCTCTATGATAAAGGAGCTTCCTTACCCTTGTGAAAAATAAACTTGTTGGTTTAGTTGGACTTGTAATGTCAAAGATGGTCAATCTACCAGATTCAATTGGAAATTTGAAGAAGTTCAAAGTAACTAGAATGGACTCTTTAGTAATAAGAAAGTTATGTGGGTCATATACAAGTGAAAATTTCCAGTGAAATTTCCGGTGAAATTTCTTGATTTCTCAAGATTTTTCTAGGAACTTGTGTCCAATTTGCTTATCTCATAATTCAAGTTTTGTAGCAATCAACATTAATTCAAATAGATCCATGGATTTTAAATATCTGTTCGTCAAAGAGCTAATGGCAAATGATCCCTTCAAGCGGATCCTTGTAGTTCATCATAGCCAGAGGCATTGAGTGGGGGAAAATAGACCATAAGTTGTTTTTTTTTTTTTTTGTCTCTTCTTTGGTGTATGAGTTAAAATGACCTTCAGGTTATGTTTCTTCAAGTCACTAATGTAAACTTTTCGTTCTTTGTGTATTGCCGCAGCCTTGAAGAAGTGGTTGAATTGACTATTGAGAGGTTTCGAGACATCTGATGGATGTCAACGCCAAATTTCGACAAAAGTTTAATTCAAGATGGGCTATAGTCTATACACGTTGTAAGCTTGTACAAAATTTTGGGAGAACGCAGATGGGCACAAGATCTCTTCTAGGAAGTTATCTTGCTTTCCTAGCACAAATATCTTGAGGAATTTCTCCACAATTTTATGGACGTTTACTGAACTTTAGCGTACTTGCTATCGAGCCATTGAATTTTGATTTCTTTCGTTAAGAGCAGGAAACTTTACCATTTTTTTTTTAATCTAATGATGCATTTTGGCTGGATTTCGCATAAATTGGAAATCTTCCATTAAAATGCTGATATGGTGAAAATGTGACTAATTTTTCGGATGCCATGCCGCTTCACATGTTCACCCATCACTGTCATATGTCCACCACATTAATACACCGTGAGAAAAGTGATCATTGCGGTTATAAAGTACATCAATTGTAAAAGAGAAAAAAGGATGATACAATGCTATGAGTGGTAGAATAATTACAAAATCTACCAAAATTCAGTGTCACATATAGATATTAAAAGTATTTGCATTATCAGTATTAAAATTTACCCAAAAAAAAAGAACAAATTATTATTATTTGAAAAAATGGAGCTTGGCTCGGCTCCTTTTTCTTTTTCTTTTTCTTTTCCCCTCGCGGGCCGGCCCACGCGCAGGTCTTCTTCTTTGCTCACGTCGCTCAACAGCGACATACAGAAGCATATCAGCAGGAACAGAAGCAGAGCAGGCCGCGGCACAATCCTAGGTCAGGGATCAGTCGACCATGGCAGGCTGGCGGCGGCAGAAGCCATGTGCGCCTGCCTGTGGTCTTTGAAGAGAAAGAAAATCAGCCAAAAGGGTTTCGGGGGAGGGCTTGAAAAACGGAGAGAGGAGAGCTTTCTTTTTTTCTTTTTTCTTTTTTTATAACAAGGGGTGACTGAGAGAGAGTGAGGGCTCCAAACATTTCGGCCACGCGCGGACCCGTCCGCCGACCTCTCTCGACGCCGAACAGGTAAGCCTCGGCTCTGCTATTGTCCTGTTTTGACTGCGCCAGGCCGGAGCTCGTGGCCGTCCGGTTCACCCGATCTCCGCCCCCGTCGGTCCTATGCTCTGTTGTCATCTGTCTCTGCTTGTCTTCCGTCGAGAACCCAGCGCGGGTTCGAGGTGGAAACTCCATTACCAGTGTCGCATGTCACTGTTTGTGAAAATGCCTCAGCTAGATCCGCATGTTAAGTATAAAGGAACAAAGTGTGCTGCAGAAAAACGAAAACAGAGGACTTGGCAGTACAGCAAAAACAGAGGACTTGGCGATACAGCAAATGACTTGGATCGCCAAGTCATGGGGTTAAATCAACGGCAAAGATCTTATAAAGAAGACTAGCCTGGATCGACGATCAATGAACGAGATGCTCAAAGAATCAATGACTCGGATCGCTAAGTCATAAGCATAGTCAATTAGGTCTTTCTGTTAAGTAGTTGCTGTATTTGGTTTTCACTTGTAACCGTAACCGAGTTCTGTTACATACCCTGATATAAATACTCTGCTTTGCTTTACATAAGTAGCTATGAAAACAGATAGAAAGAATATAGAGAAGATGAGAGAGAAGAGAACAGAGAATCAAGATCATCAACGAATGCTGAAGAGATCTCTGTATTGAAGAGAGAGTTTTCGAAGAATGGTGAACAGCTCAAGTCCAAAGTGCTGAAGCAAGTCAAGTAAGATTGATCTTAGAAGATAGAACAGAGAAAGTGTATTCATTTTTTCTATCTTTCAATTGTACTGAGTTACAATGATATGATCACCACACTGAAATACAGATGATCTTCAGAGTCGACCACTTGATCTTGTTTGAGTTCTTCATCTTTCTCATGGTATCAGAGCTGTGGGTTGTTTGTATGATAGCTTGGTTTGAACTGGAAGTGTGACATCCTGAAATTCGACACCGTTTCGATAAAGTGAAATGGGCCTTTCGTCAACGTGTTTACGGTCCTTTTCTCTGAGCTGATCACTCACGAGTTAACTAACTTATTGGGTGAAGCCGTTAAGGGATGTATCTGCAGTAAAATCCCTAAAAGCTACTCAATTTGTTGGATTGGACTAAAATCACGTTTGATCGATTTTTAACCACGAAATTGAACTCGATTTCGGGAATCGAATTTTAAGCGCGTCATAATTCTTATTTTTAGGATCCTGTCTCATCGCTCGTCAATTTATTGACGGGTCCGAAATTTCAATAAAGAAATTATCGGAAGAAAATTGAAGCCCAAAAGAAAAGAGAAAAGGAAAATTGAAATAAGGAATTATGCATTTCCTTTTCTTTTTCCTCTCTCTCTCCCTCTCTTTTCTTTTCTTTCTTTTCTCTCTTTTCTTTCTCTCTCCTCTCCCCTCCCCCTCGTGCGAATTGCCCCCACCGCCTATTCTCTCTCTCCCTTCCCTTTTTGACTGGTCAACCCTTATCCCTTCTCTCTCTCTCTCTCTCTTTCTTTTTCTTCTTCTTCCTCCGCACGCTCGACCGAACCAGCTTCTTTCTTCTCCTTCTTTTCTTCGCGTGCGAACCAGGAGCTCGGAGCAAAAGCAGCGCAGCTCGTCCCGCCGCCGCACCGCCGCACCGCCGCCCGTGCCGCGCCCGCGCACCCGTCGCCGTCCCGCCATCCGCGCACGCCCAGGCTGCGCGACCCAGCTGCTGTTCGCTCCTGTTCCAGCTTCGACCAGCCACCGTCCGGCCACCTCCGGCCACCGCCTAGCCCCGCCGGACCTCCCCCGCAACCCCCTCGCCCTCCGCCGGCTTCCCCTCGCCGCCCTAGCTGCCGGAGCAGCCCAGATCGGCTCTGTCCAGCAGACCCACGGAGTGGGTTTCAGCATCTTCGGGCCCGCTTTTGGGCCGTTTCCCGGCCCCGAACCCGAGCCGTGCTTTGGGAACAATCGTTCCTCGCGTCGCCGCCGTCAGATTGATCCGATTTGCGGGCGATTTGGTGAGTAATCTCACTAATCTTGGATTAGTTGGCTAATTATGCTTAAGGTTGGGTTAGATTTAATTAATTATGTTTAGGTTGTTAGATTAGAATAAATTAGCAATTATTAGTGAATTGTGATGCGATTTAGATAAATTGATTGCGCAATTAGCAAGTAGACGTGGTCTACTAATTATTGGAAGTGCCTTGGGATTTTTCCCGACCCTTAGTGGGCTCCAATTAGGCTTTTCGGGCCTAAGTGGATATTTTTTAGTATTTAATTATTAATTTTCGGAATTAAATTAAATAATTATTTATTTTCCGAAAATTCAACTGAGATGGCCTGGAACCGGAAAATTATGCTGATGACCGTGGTGAAGTCCGTTTATGTAATCGGGCTTTATGTTGAGCTAAATTGAATTTTTAATATTAATCATTTAATTTTCGAAATTAATAAATTAATAAATTATTTTTCGGAAATTAAGATTTTGATGGCCGACGACCGAAATCTCGTGCCGATCGTCGTGGCGCAGTCCGTTTATTTATTTGAGCTCTACGTTGTATGGAATTGAATAAATTGTGATATTTTAGGGATTTACCCTAAATTGATTGGAATCGATTGAGATTGAATTATCGATTGGTGAATGGCCAAGTATGTTTATTCAGCATTTATAATGCTTTGTTGAGTTAATTTAATTATTTGATTGAGTATTGATTGGTGAATGGCCAAGTATGTTTATTCAGCATTTATAATGTTTTGTTGAGTTGATTTAATTAGTTGATTGAGAAATCGTTGGGCATTGGTTGTCGATATTGAAAGTGAATTGGTAACCACTGCAAAGAGGACACGTGGCTCGGTGAATTGGAATGTCACCTGGAAAATGCACGTGAGTTCAGTGGTTGAATATGTCATCTTGGCGAAAAGGTCGCTTGAGAGAATGCACGTGGCTCGGAGACTCGGTATGTACTCCTGGAGAATGCACGTGGGCTCGGTGACAGAGTTGGGCATCTAAAAGGGCACGTGGGCTCGGCGACTTGATGCATCGCTTTGGTGAAATGCACCTGAGAGAATGCACGTGGGCCCGGGCATCTAAAAGGGCACGTGGGCTCGGCGACTTGATGCATCGCTTTGGTGAAATGCACCTGAGAGAATGCACGTGGGCCCGGGCATCTAAAAGGGCACGTGGGCTCGGCGACTTGATGCATCACTTTGGTGAAATGCACCTGAGAGAATGCACGTGGGCCCGGGCATCTAAAAGGGCACGTGGGCTCGGTGACTTGATGCATCACTTTGGCGAAAAGGTCGCCTGAGAGAATGCACGTGGGCCCAAGGTTCGAGGCACGTGGACTCGGAGACTTGGAATGTCGTCCTAGAGAATACACGTGGCCTCGCTTTTAGATACTCCTCTGTGGAGAGTGATTTGTTTGACATGTAATCGACTAGGTCGATGCTTTGATTTGATGTGAATTGATTGACTGAATGGGAATGACCGTGAGTGGTCTTGTTGGAATATAATCGACTAGGTCGATTTGATCGATGCTTCGATCGGTGATATGATTGCTTGGGTGCCTATTATGAATTGTACTGACTTGTAGGTGGGATCAGAGGCCAAGGTAAGTCATCTGCCCTGTGCGTGTTTAGGCAGCCTTTAGTATAATAGTTTATCTAATCGGGCTTAGTGGGGTAGAACTCGCTGAGACGTAGTCTCATCCCAGTTTGGGGAAAACCATTTCAGGACCCCGCTGAAGAGCTGAGGAGGAGGAATCCGAGAAGGAGAACTTGGAGGTGAGATATGAAGAGAAGGATTTTTGGAAGAAAAAGATAGTCCCGAGAGGGGTCGTGATTACGGTCTGGATGGATTGAGATCCTATCTTCTTTTGAGATCTCCTTTTTTTGTGAATAGTTTTGAAGTGGTTTGTGTTTTGTATAAAAGTTTGGTTATAAATTTCAATATGAAAAATATGGCCCTGCTTTTCTATCCCATCGTTTTATTGTCTGGGGATTTTAACTGCTTCCGCATGTGCTTAATAAAAGAAAAGGGTCGGCGATACATTGTCCTGGGATATCGCATTATAAAATCGACCAAGGTAGAAGGATGTGTGCGTGCCCGAGGATCGGGGCGTGACAGGAAGGTTGCAGCAATGGCAATAAAAACACCAAAATATCCTTTTCCAATTCACGTAAACATCTCGAATTTTGTTACAATCAAGCTCGCCGAAGATAATTTTCTGTTGTGGCAAGCTCAAATTCAAAGGTTTCTGAAGAGTCAAGATCTCTTCGGTTTTGTTAATGGTGATGTTACTTCTCCTCCACGAATGTTGCAAAACGATGATGAAGGATGTGACTCAGAACTTGTTAATCCTGATTACGTTGATTGGACAAGAACAGATCAGTTAATATCATCGTGGATTAGTGGGGCTGTTACTGAGAACATTCTGAGTCTAATCCTTGGTTTAGAGACATCCTTTGAGGTATGGCAGTCTCTTCTAAAACGATTTACACAAAAATCAATAGCAAAGGAGTTCGAACTTAGAGGAAAATTACAGTCCTGCCAGAAACTTGATCAAAACCTCTCCACTTATCTCAAAGAATACAAATCTATATGTGATCAGTTGAATGCTATTGGTAAACCAGTGGATGAAATAACCAAAATCTTTGGTATACTAGAAGGATTGGGTCCAGAATATGAGAATCTTCGAACCACCATATATTGTTTGAAGCCTCAACCCGATTATGATGAAGTTATAGCTCAACTAGAGAGATTTGAATCAAGGATGAAGACTTACTCCAGAAGTCAGTTTAATCCCAGTCTGGCCTATCTCGGCCAAAGAAAGTCTCAAATGTATCCTAAAGAGAGTGCTGATGGAGAATATTTTTCACAACCTACTGGTTTTCTAGCTCAGAGAGGAAGTTATAGGGGTGGCCGTAGCTTTGGTCGAGGCAGAACTGTCAGTAATAGAGGACGAGGGTTTGGTTATGCTGAAAGAAATCAAAATTACAGAGAAGATGCAGCAATTCAAGGGCAAGGAGATCAATATCTAAGACAAAAGAATGTCTTTCCTACAGCTACTCAGGGATTTCGACCTTATGCCACATACTCTCAAAGGTATCAAAACAACAAATCTTATCCTCCTCTGTTAAACTCAAGAAAAAGTTTGCAGGATGAGAAAGACACAGGGGTTGCTAGATTGGAATGTCAAATATGTAAGCGACCTGGGCATGATGCTCTCCGTTGTTGGTACCGTTTTGACAATTCCTATCAAGTAGAGGATATTCCAGCAGCTCTGACAGCAATTCATATCGAAGATCCAAAAGGAAGTGAATGGTATCCTGATACAGGAGCTACTGCTCATATCAGTGCGAATCCTAGTATTCTTCATACTTTCCTGAGTTTGATTTGCTTCGGGAAATATAGGTCGTTTCGTGCATCCTTTCTTTGCGCCGTGACAGGGTCGTGGAGGGGTAATGTTTACGGGGGCTGGGAGTCGGCTCGGCCAAGGACAACTCCATGTTGCTTGGACTTTGACTAATGGAGGAGTTGGGGTCTGTCACGGTTTGGTCTGAGTCGGGACCGTCGAGCAGAAATCGCTCATGAAGACGCTCCAGTAGCCGATGGTGGTCATTGGAGGATCGAGTGATTCTTGATTTAAAATAGGATAGTTGGCGTTTTGTTGTTCTGGGTTTGATGGACGTCGTTGGTTTCTGGGCGTGCTGAAGAAGGCGTGATGGAGCAAGCGTGGAAGGCGATAAGGGCAAAATGGGTTTTAGGGCAGGTGGGCGTGGTTCTAATTATAATTGGGCTGGTGTTTTCGGGCTTGGATTGACTAATTGAAAGAGGGCTTCAGTAACGGGCTTGGTGTTTGCTTTAGGAAGAGTGGGCTTGTGAAGTTTTAATTAAAATAGGCCTAAGTTATAAGCCCATTTGAAGCCTATCCTTTTTATAACCGTACCTGACCTTAGTTTGGACACGGGCCGTAGAATTAGGCCCGCGCCTTCACGGGCCCAGTCCCATATAGTGACTGGGCCCAGGAGGCACTTTTTGTTTTGCGGTTGGGGCCTCAATTTTAAGCTAGACTGGGCCCGCACATCAGCCTCGGTCCGGTGAGGGCCTGGCGACCTGGGCCGGACCGGATATCTCGACCCGGGTCCCTATTCCCATATTGAAAAATCAAATTTTCTTTTTAAAAAATAATTAACAAATTCCGAAAAAATTATATTTTTCTAAAATTAGAAAAAAAAATTAAAAATGATTTTTTGAGTAGTTTTTTCTTAAAACGTATGAAAATCTTTGATAAAAAAAAAATTATGCTCAAAATTGACTAAGCTTTTAACATTTTATAATAGGGTTTAAGACAAATGTTCTTCATTGTGCACTTTCAATATATTGATCATGGTTTCCCTTTAGTTTAGTTAGAAATGGCATTTGTCTTATTTCTTAGTGTTGGATTCTTGTTTTTCTTGCAATTTTGTTTCTTTTCCTATTCTGTGGTAAGCATCTTAACTTTTTTTAAAATTTGAGCAATGTTGGACTAGAGGTGGATCGATTAGATTGTCATTTTGATATCCTTTTTATTGTGTGCCGGATGAAAACAGACTTTTTCTTTTGTTGTTCATTGTTGAAGTCTTGAAGAACCACTTGAATCGGCTGCAGCCCGAATTTTTGGTGGTGTGAAAGAGAAACTAAAAACATGATCAACACAAGAATGGACTAGAGCAGGGTACGGGTGTAAATTGAAAAAACATATGACTGGGAATTATTTAAGAGAAATCGCAAAATTTTAGGAGTGGGGCCAAATCTTGCTAAATGAAAAAAAAAAAAATCTCATGGAGTTTTAGCAAAAAATAAAAAGAAAAGAAAAGAAAAGAAAAGAATCATGTGGAGTGGACACTACCCACGAATCTTTTCATTTTCTGGATAAAGCGTACTATTTTCACAAATAGTTGTGTGTATGTGATATCTCTCTGTCAAACCTTCAGGTCAAAGGTCTTAATAGTTTGTAGAAAGAGCCAAATGAGAAGACAACCAATGGAGTTTGTGGCGTTGGCATCCTACACAACGCCATCAAGAAAATGTTATCATTCTTTTCTAAGGTCAGCTCCATCATTCTTATTAGAATATTTGAATAATAATTAAATAATAAATCACACATTTATCTAACAATTTAAATTTTTAGAGTAGTCGATAGTGGTCCTGCATAAATCTCACATGGTATCGAGTTAGCAGGTCTTGAGTTGGAATTTTCTAAGCCCATATTTGCCTCTCCAATCGCAGATTTATATGCTTTAGGCTATGGCTAAAGGTTAGCCTACACTTAAGGGAGAGTGTTAGAATATTTAAATAATAATTAAATAATAAAACAAATCTTCATCTGATAACTTAAACTTTTAGAATAATCGGTGGTGGTCCAGCAAAACTTCACATAATATCAAAATTAGAGAGTCTCAAGTTTGAATCTTCCTAACTTTATGAAGAATTTTAATTTCAACCCAAATTTTTTTTATTAAAAAATTATATTTCCTGAAAAGTAGAAACAGAAAATGGGCAGTAGTTTCTCAGAGATGATGTTGAAGCGCTAAGCCTTTTGTTCGGTGGTCACGGCTTCGCACAAGAAGAATTAGCTTGTCTGAGGTTCCTCCGATATTAACTACTCGTGCTTGATTGGTGCTATGCAAAAGAAATAAAATAAACGGAGCTTCAATAATCAGTAAAAAAAAAAAAATTAGAATCGCATCTAATTGAGGACATGGAAAGAGGCCCTAATTGACGTCGCAACTATGGGGGGTTAGTCTTGAAAACTAACAGGTAATGCTATGCTATTTCACCACTAAATGTGAGGTACATAAGTCACTCAACTGAACTTTACAAATATAGAGAGTTCCAATGCGCAATGCAACTCTTTTTGCATACAAATAGTTGTACACTCGAGCAAATTCGTATCCTATAGAATAACTCAAGAATAGAAAAACTGGTACAGAAAAGGAATGGAGAAGATTTAATTGACGAGGGGAAGTTTGATTTAAGTTATTCTGTAAAATAGGCTTAATTTGTTGCTAGATAGAGAAAAGCTGATTGTAGATTAGAAGAAGATAAAGATCATTCCGGTTTGAGTCCACTGTTGACGAAACACAATTAAATATATTTGTTACAAAGGTGTGCAAGTTCTCGTAGGACTTTTTAAATGAATGTTCGAGGTGTCTTCAGGTCCTCTGCAATACATAGAGGAACGATTCCAAGATTCTGCAGCTATAAAAAAGATTGACACAAAGTTATCAATGTTCCGGTCATAAATTACTAGTAAAAGGTAAAGGGCGGAATTTAACAGTAAATTATTGACTAAGTTCCAAATTGACCATTTCAATATTAAGAGAAAGAAAATGCTCAAAGAAATAGCAGAATCTCCTCTCGTTGCACATAATATAGATAAAGGAGTTCGCATAATACTACAAACTAAAATCTTTTTTTGTTAGAATCTCACTAGGAATAATTCGTAAGAATGTGCCATGATTTCTCAAGATTTTACTTGGTATAATTTGCTTATCTCATAATTCAAATCCCTTAGAAACCGACATCTCATTTCAAATAGATCCCTAAATTTCAAATGATGGTCCATCAAGAGTAACATAATGATGACCTATTCAAGTTTGGTAGTTTGATCCAATTTCACCAATTCCATCAACAATATCTATTTGACATTGGTTCATGAATCTTTTAGAGCGTCCTAAACTTCTTCAAATTTAACAATGTCTAACCAAATTTTGGTTGGTTGTAGACCGATTGGTTGTCATTTGATATTTTTTTTTATCCTACACCCAATATAACAAACTTTTTCTTCATCGTGCATTGCTGCAGGCTACTGAAGAGGTTTTGAGATAGCTGACATGTGCTACAAGAAGGAGGACTCATTCATTCAACTTCTTTGAGATGTTAAAGACCGACTTCTAGAGGAAGTTTCAAATTGACTTTAGCAAGACATTATAAAGAGCAGAGTTGAGTTGAGTGAGTATGCACAAATACGAAGATTGCAATGTGAGATCCTGAGAAGCTTTTGATGAGCTCGGAGATGGAAAATTGTCCAAAAGGTTTTAAACTTATTGTACGACAATCAGTTCATTCTTAAACCTTTCAATCGTGCCAATTTAGTATTAAATTTTTTGACAATTTACCAATTTAGTCCTATACATTTCGATGATTTATTAATTTAATCATAAATATTTTAACAATCTACTAATTTGTCACGCCCCGACCCTCAGGCACGCACACATCCCTTACTTTTGGTCGATTTTAAAATGCGATATCCCAAGACTATGTATCGCCGACCCTTTCTTTTATATATGCACATACGGAAGCAGTTATAATTACCCAGACAATAAAACAATGGGATAGAAAAGCAGGCCATACATTTTTCATACTGAAAATTCACAACTACAACTTTTTACATGCAAACAGGACTGACAAGACAGGATGGGATCTCAGTCCTCATCCAGGTCGTACTCGGGGTTATCCTCGGGGTCCTCCTCCACGTACTCCTCTTCGGGTTCCTCATTAGGGACCTCCTCATCAGATTCATGCTCCTTAGGCTCCTCATCTAGGTCCTGAAATGGTTATTCAATAACCACTGAGACAACGTCTCAGCAAGTTGTCGCGACCTAAATTTTTCGAGTGTGAACCACCTAGGATTTGGCTAATGGATTATTAAGCCTAGACTTAATTCGGGCTCTCCCAAGCCCATACCAATTCGCGACTTAAATTCAAGTTCTTAACATGCAATTGATTTTTTTAATCAGAAGTCGCCACTAATCTATTTTTTGGTGGGTCGATTAGAAACCCAAGTAAAGTAACGGGAGTTTTACTTTACTCCTACGAACCAGAGATTATGGGTACGGGGACTTGGTTACACTAGATTTCTCTAATGCCCTTTCGGTACCATTCTTTTATTTTCAAAAAATGTTTTTGCAGGCAGCTTAAATTGGTTTTAAATCTATTTTCCTAACATGCGAGGTGATCATGCGGGTGCGCAATCCACCAATTTAACACCCAGATAAACAATAAATAAATTGCAAAAACTTACCTCAAAGCAACGAAAGCATCTGCAATGTTAAATTAGAAATCACATCAACAACCCTAGATATGGTTTCTAATTACCACGCAACTTCTTTTTTTTGTTTTCACTTAATTAATGAAAACCATGCAATATGCAATGCAATATTAACTAAATGACCTAATTCTAATGACATGCAATTTCTAATTAAATAAATCTAGCAATGATCACTAAATGGCATGCATTTCATAATGCAATGACATTTTTATTTTTTTTATTTTTTTAATGCAATCTATCCTAGGGATTAAAACTAATTTATCCTAAGTCATTTTTGTATTTTTTTTATGAAAATTCAGAATAAAAAAATGAAAATTATTTAACTAGATTAAGATTCTATTTAATTTGCATTAAGAATTAGGTAAAGCTAAATCCTAATTTAAACTAAAATATTACCTTAATCCAAATAATCTTAAAATGCAATCTATTCAAGAAAATACCTAGACTTATAATGAATTAAGAAAAGTATTATCTAAAACTAAATTAAGTGCAATTTAACTCTAATATGCAATGACGTACAAAAATATGCCCTAACTCTACATGACAAATGCATGATGATTTTTTTAATTTTCGAAAATAATAATTGCTGAATAATTAAACATGCAATTCAAATTAAAATCTAGCAACCTAGATGGATTGATTTGATTTTTGGTTTTTTTGATTTTTTTTATATTTCTTTTTGAAAATTCATGATAAATAGAATGCTTAACCTAAATATATAGATAACCCTAAAACATGCAATATTCTAGCCCAAACATATTTCAAGATAAATAAAGCAATCAAGACCAAAGAAAATCACACATCGTTCAAATCAAGGGATAATATTTCACTAGTAAAATCGATAAATTGATCTTAAGCCTTAAAGATCAAAATATCAACTTTAAATCTCGCTTAATTAATTATTTCATCTAAAGCCTTATAGATGAAATAAAAAATTTAGGTGCGGTTGCGAATCGAGTGGTACGGACATAATTTCTAGTTATGCATAGGGAAACATTTCAAATAAAGAAAAACAAGATACATTAAGTAAAATATAGATAAAATAAATCCGCATAATAAAATAAATTAAATCTACCTAATTTGATTTTTTTCTTTTTTTCTCCCAAACTGAAATTGGCAACTGGTTTGGAGTTCTGGTGCGGGAAGTCACTGGCGAGGAATTCCGGTGAGAAGGCACAGCAGGCGCACCGGCGGTGAACGAGTCAACAATGAACAGGGACTGCAGGCGTGAACGTCGCTTGGAAGGGAAGTTTGAGCAGCGCGTAGGGGTTGCGTCGCGGCTAGAGCGGAGGCCCGGCTACAGGTCAGTCGGAGCAGAGGCAGCGGTGAGCGGTCTCACAGGCGCCGGTGATAGTGCTGGGCTGTTGGTCGCGGTGGGCTTCAGCCCCAAGCGGCGTCGGGGCGGCGCGAGGTTCGGGCGTCGGGTGGAGGCAGGGACAGCGGCGGGACTTCTCGGGTGGCACAGCGAGATCAATGGGCGGCGTCGCGGCGGATCAGGGGGGCAGCAACGGTGCGAGCTCCGGCGACGTCGAGTCACGGCAGGGACAACGGTGCAGCGGCGGCTGAGCGTCAGGCGGAGGCGAGCAGGGGCGGTGTGGTCTCCGGTGGTCGTCGGGCAGCGGATCCGGAGAGACCGGCGAAGCAGCGGTGGCTGAACGGCGGTGGCGTTTGGCGGGGGCGGTGCTGGCACGGTGTACGGCGGGCAGCGGATCCGAAGAGACCGGCGAAGCAGCGGTGGCTGAACGGTGGTGGCGTTTGGCGGGGGCGGTGCTGGCGCGGTGTACGGCGGGGGCACACCAGGCGCGGTCGTGGAGGCCCCTTTGGGGAAGACGACACTGTAGCGTTTTCCTTTCTTTTTTTTTTTTTCTTTTTTTTTTCTCTTCCCTCACATCTCTCTCACGTCTCCCTGTACCCTTTTTGCTGACTTTTCCTTTTTTCTGCAATTTTTCAGGAAAAGAAAAAGACTTCTTTTTACTGAAGATAGACAAGGGAGAAAGCTTTTTTTTTTTTTTTTCTCTCTCTTTCTCTCTTTTCACTTTCTCCGGCACTCTTTTCACGAAATCTCTCTCAATTTTTTCGCACCTCTGAAAATTTTTCTCCATCCCCCCCTCCATACGAAAAATGAAACTCTCTTTTATACTAATTCCGAACGGCCGCTTTGTATGGCATTTTTCGAGTTTCCATCTTCTGTCGCATTAAATCAAAGCTGTAAATCAGAGTATGATTTCGCAATCAGCTCGATCCTGCTTAGATTTCTTCCATTTTGCAAAATTCTTGCCTCTTGTTCACTTGATTTTTAAATTGTTTCTGCATTTAACGAAATCCGAATGCTCATCAGAATTTCAAATTTCAATGCATAATCAATCAAATCAATTTCCCTCTTTTTTTTTTCCTTTTATTTGTTCCAATGCAATTTTTATTTTCTTTATTTTCCTAGATTTGCTAAAAATAGGTGTCAACACAAGTTCTACCTCCTAAGACCCGATTAGTAAACTAATACACCTTAGGGCTGCCTACGCACAACATGAGTCAGAGGACGTACCTTAGCCTCAGATTCCACTTGCATATTAGTACAGATCGAATAGGCACGCAAGTAAGCACATCACAGATCGAAGCATCGATCTAATCGACTTAGTCGATTTCACATCAGGAAGACCACTCACAATCATCTCCCTTCAATCATTCAATTCACAACATCAAACCAAGGCAACGAATCACATCAAAACAGTCTCAGATCGAATCATCGATCAATTGACCTAGTCGAATCATTTCTAGGTCATTCATCCAACACCAAGCAATTCCTTAGATTTAGTGGCTTTACGGTCCCACCCGACCCTAGTGACTTTACGGTCCCACCCGACCCTCTCAAGAACTAGTGGCTTTACGGTCCCACCCGATCCTCTGAAGATCTAGTGGCTTTACGGTCCCACCCGATCCTCTCAAGATCTAGTGGCTTTACGGTCCCACCCGACCCTCTCAAGAACTAGTGGCTTTACGGTCCCACCCGACCCTCTCAAGATCTAGTGGCTTTACGGTCCCACCCGACCCTCTCAAGATGTCATACTATGTCACCGAGCCACGTGCATTCTCCAGGAAGACATACCGAGTCTCCGAGCCACGTGCATTCTCTAAGGCTACCTTTTCGCCAAGATGACATATCTAATCACCGAGCCACGTGTCTTTCCCGAGTAATATTCCAATTCACTGGGCCACGTGCATCCTCAAGGTGATTTACCAACTCACTTTCGATACTAACAACCGATATCCAACCAATTCTCAATCACAAGGCCAAAATTGCATTATTTAATAACATACTTAAAAATGCACAATTAAATCAATTCGACACGAATTAAAGCTCAAATAAATAAACGGACTGCTCCACGACAATCAACACGAAATTCCGGTCACTGGCCATCCCAGTTGAATTTCCGGAAAATAAATAATTAAATAATTAATTTCGAAAATTAAATAAATAAATACAATAAATTCAATTTAGCACAATATAAAGCTCAATTAAATAAACGGACTGCGCCATGATCATCAACATAAAATCCCGGTCACTGGCCATCCCAGTTGAATTTCCGGAAAATAAATAATTAAATAATTAATTTCGAAAATTAATATTTAATTCCTAAAAATACCACTTAGGCTCGAATCGCTTAATTAACACCCGATAAGGGACGGGAAAAATCCCAAGAAGCATCCAATAAATACTACATGCAATTCTCTATCTAATTACACTAATTACATCACTAATATACAAAACAATTAACTAATAATCCATAATCCATTCTAATCTAACAACCTAATTACACTTAATTAACACTAATCAACCTTTAATTATAATTAGCGCACTAAGAAGGCATTAGTGAGTAAAACTCACTCAAAACGACGAGCTCGACGCGAGGATCAACTTTCCTCAAAGCGGGCCGAGCATCCGGGCCCGGGAAGATGGCCAAAACGGGCCAAAACCCACTGTCAAACCCATTTTCTGTCTTCTCTGTGCGCGGCTGGTTGAGGGCGGATCCGGGCTCGGATTGAAGCAATAACAGACCTAGATGGACGGAGAGGCTGAACAAGACTTAGGCGAGGCTTCACGGTGGCCGGAGGAGGGGTGGACGGCTCCGGCGCAGCTCCACCAGATCTGAAACGTCGCTGAAACAGAGGGCTGAGCGAGGGAGAGATGGTGACGCATGGAGTAGCTGTGAGGCGTCGGCGTGCAGCAGTGTTGGCTTCGGCTGCAGCGCGCGGCGATGAGGCCTCAATGGCGAGCTTGCTCGACCGATCTTCTGCTTGTAGGGGCGTTGAACAGCAAGGGAACAGGGGTTGGACAGCAGCTCAGTCGGGCAAGTGCAGACGGCGCACGGAGGGCGAGCGGGCGAGAGGGAGACGGACGGCGGCAAGGCAGTGTGCGGCGGCTCCCGGCGACGTCGGCTGCTGCTCCAAACCCAGGCGAGCTGCTTCCGTTCTGATCTTCAACTTGCAGGCTTCGAACAGCAGAAAAGGGGATGGGGAAGAAAGAAGGGTGAAGGGCGCGCGGGTGGTTGCTGAGCAGCTGCGGCGACTCTGGCGCGACGGCGGTGGCAGCCCTAGTCCAAGCGACGATGGTTGCTGCTTCCTCTGGTCTTCGGCTTCCATGGCGTCGCTCAACCGAAGAAGATGGGGGAAGAGAGAGACAGCGACGGGAGAGAGAAGGGAGGAAGAGAAAACCGGTTTCTCTTTTTCTCTCTCACTCTCTCTCTCTCTTAGGTCATCTACACGTGAGCCCCCACCAGCTGCCCTCCACTCACAATTCCAAGAAAAATTTGCCCCTTCTAGAAGCATTTAGGTAGGCTAAAAAGTTGGTTTTATGGGCATACGGATTTTGCTAAGGTTTCTCTCCAATTGGGCCTTAATTCCTCTTGAATTAAATCAAATTGACTCCCATAATTTCATTCAACACCTCATCATTCCAATTGGTATTTTTCCTTCCCAATATAGCCCACTTGCATCACAATTTCACAATCCCTGGCTTCAACTGAATAAAAACAGTCCTATTTATCCAGTCGAATTTAGAACCCGAAAATCTGGATGTCACATAATTAGTTGGAAATCGTTGAAGTGGTGGTTGAGTCATCACCAGCTGTCCTACATTGCATGACAAGCACCAACATGGATAACTTTTACAATTTTTATTTTTTTTTTATTTTATGATTTCTTTTCTTTTTCTTCTTTCTTTTTCACCTTTTTCCCTCCATTGGCTCTCACCCGAGGCTAGCATCCTCAAAACCAGTTGACTTGATTTAGTCTTAGACTAGCATGATTAAGCTCCAAGTTTGGTTCCTCTGTGAAATTTTCAAGCCATTATCCTTTTTCCTCTTACTAAAAAAATGCACCCAACAAGAAAATAACCAACAATCATATAACATAGCATAATATATATGTGTATATTATTCATAAGCTCTTTTTATATATGAACTCGGGAGCAATAGCTGAAAAGTTCACATTCACAGGTCACATATGTGTACGTCACTAAAGGCTTGACACTTTGTGGCACCCCCGATTCACTTGAGGTCACCACAGGTGATCTCTTATTACTCGATCTCCTACAACTTCATAGACTGATACCCTTTAAATAGAGATTTTTTTTTTTTTTTTGAAATGGTCCTAGCGTAGCTCATTAGTGGAGGCATAAACAAGTCTCACCATCCCTTACTCCAATAACCATAATGCAATGCACACCAACTATGCTCCAAATGAAAAGATAAAGCCGAGTCACTTTTATTTATATTTTCAAGATGGATATTTTGGGTCAGTACAACCAAAAGGCCAAGATTTTTAACTATACTTGGCTATCACTCAAAAGAGGACTCGACCTTACATCGAACATGTACACCCCTCCATCTACAAGTGTCGGCTATCCTAAAAAAGTGTTAGCTCCCACCAGTCATGTGCGCCATCACATCCAACCCAGTGCATTGGGCGGCAGCGGCGGTAGCATCCCTAGCATCACTCCATCGCGCCGGACATGGACAAACAAAAACTCCTGGATAACCGGGCCATCAGCAAGACCCACATCGTACATCACCAAAACACAGACTCAGACAAACACTAAACCAGGGGCACCGGCACAGATGTGCTCCATACACTCCACATCAATATCAGTAGGTATGCCATAGTAGGTACCACGCACGACTGGTGAAAGAGGCATATTTCTAATCTGAAATGTTAATCCTCAAAGGGGTGACTACAACTACTCAACAGTAAAGATCCACCAAACTACACAATGAGTCAAACAGAACAATCAAGGTATCAAGAATAAAACACATATCATTCATGCATTCAAGTATACCTCACCTTATAGCCATGCATATATCACCACACAACATGCATAATTCACAATGCACTTGTACTTATATTATCAAGCAGCCATGCATATATCATTATGCAACGTGCATATCCCACCATGCACTCGTCATTAAACAACCATGCATATATCACCATGCCATATGCACACTTCCATGCGCATGATTCAATTCTCGATCTTTATATTTCAAATAGATCACATCATTTTCTTCCCAGGGACCAATGCTTGCATCCCACATTTATCGCTCGCATCCCACCTGGCATTGCAAGGAGCCTCCGGCACACACCTCCGGGCATCTGGCACACACACTCCAGGCATCTCGTACCCCAACTAGCATCACGAGGAATCCCCCCGGCACACACCTCCAGGGCTTCCGGCACACATACTCCGGGCATCCCAACACTCCCGGGGCATCCGGAACACACACTCCGGGCATCCCAACACTCCCGGGGCATTGTCGGCTCACACCTCCGACGGTCTCGTTATTATCTCAATTTATATTCACACATGTATCTCAATTTCAACATGGCATTTGATGCATCAATATCAAGGGTCTCAACCAGCTTTTCATGCCATATAACATGCCATATATCATCACATATGCAGCAAAATCAACCACTCAAAGTATTACATCACATGGACAAATTTATTTATTTAAAAAAAAAAACTCATCAATTTTCAAATAAATCAGAATGCGTTCCTCTAGTTAAAACTCTAGAAAAATTAGTAAATGGTATTAATAAATTCTGAAAACTTGACACATTATAGACGAGACCTAAAGATAGATATCTCATAAATAACACCATACCAAAAGAATCTCACACAAAACAGTACGGTCCATGCATCACAGTTTTCAAAATTCCAACACTTCAGCTTGTACAGTTTCGGATGTAATTTAAATTAAATACCCAAATGAAAATTTAAATTAAATACCCAAATGAACTCCAAAAATTCTGAAATTTTGACATGTTATAGAAAAGTCCTAAA
Source organism: Eucalyptus grandis x Eucalyptus urophylla (assembly GCA_028830015.1). Taxonomy (NCBI): domain Eukaryota; kingdom Viridiplantae; phylum Streptophyta; class Magnoliopsida; order Myrtales; family Myrtaceae; genus Eucalyptus; species Eucalyptus grandis x Eucalyptus urophylla. The sequence continues at coordinate 40,634,066 of CM054189.1, forward strand.
GGTAAATATGTTATGAAGAAATCAAAACCCAAATCGTTCTATATTAATAGATATAGACGATTTATTCCTCCTGTTCCCGGTGTCGTCTTTTCCAGATTATCATCTTTCGGAAGAAACTCGTTTCACCGACCGACATATGTTCGTTTCTTCTAAGTTCTCAGTATGTTATTCCTCAGAATATTACCTACAAATTTAATTAAGGACACACGATTAAATTTTAACTGTATGATTTTATAAAAATCATGAAATCATACTAGGTCGAGGTAGCTTTTTCCCCAGATCCCGTTTCTTCAAAGAACAACGATTTGAACGATCTATTTTTGTTCATTTCCTCTAAATTTTTGATATGTTTCTCCTCAAGAAGTACACTACAACTTTCATTAAGAGATCAAAGTGATATTTTCACAAGAAAGCTACTTTACAGACCACGAAATCACTAAAGGTCAGCACAATAAATTCCAGATCTAATTTCTCCAGAGAAAAATCATTTCACTAATCAATACTTGTTTGTTTTGCCTCAACTTTTAGTATGTTATTCCTCAAGATTTTCTATACAACTTTCATGAAGAAATCAAAACGATATTCCAACTAAAAAGTCGCATGCAGCTCGCAAACTCTTGAAAGGTCGGACTGGTTTTTCCAAAAACAGCATGCTAGGCCAACAAATCTCTCGCCAAAGCTCCGAAATTTCATCTCTTCCATCACAACCAAAATTCGCCATTTTCTATACACACATCACAGCAAGCAAAGGGTAGGTTTTAGGATTCTACTTGCCTCAAACTTAAGCACAAAACAGCGACGAACGGCGAGCAAGGCGGCGAACGAACGGTGGCGAGCTAGGCGGATGATCGGCGAACGGACCTCCCTCCTTCCTCTCGCACGCACAGCCTCTCCTTTCTCTCTTCCTTTCTTCCTTTCCTTTCTCTCATTCTCTTCTCTCTCTCTCTCTCTCTCGGACAACTCCCTCTCTTTCTCTCCCTTTCCTCGCTTAATCCGCCCCCTATTTCCCCTCTAATTTCTTCCCTTCATCATTAGCCATCATTAGATTATGCATGGCTCGCTACACTTGGCAACTAGGAAGGAACACTTGGCATTTTCCATGCAAGATGGGCTTCAATTCGACTGGGCTTGGGCCAGCTTGGTCGACGGCAGCTCCTCCTTCTCCTTTGGGCTTCGCGGGCCATGCCCATATGACCGATTGGGTGGGGCTATGGGCTGGTCTTGGCCTAAGGGTTTTTGGCCCACCCTTCTCTAATTGCTCCCATTTAATTTCCATCTAATTGCCCATCATATAAAGTATCTAATTACACTTATTTGCTTGGCCATAAAACTTACAACATTAAACCATAAGAATCAAATCTATAAGGTGCATAGTCAAGAACCATAATCCTCCTTATCAAATTGTCCTATAGCACCAACCTTAATTTACCTAGGAACGCAAGATCCATTTCCATTAAAGTACTCAATCTTAATCTATTACAATTCTTTGGTCTAATGATCACAACATGAATCAATGACACTTCCATCACCTTTCCATAGGCCTTAATGCATCTGGAGGTTGCCATGAATTTTGGGATGCCACACACTTCCATGTTATATCTTAGTCAAAGGGGATCTTATCACAAGAATAGCTTTTTTGGAAAATAAAACTTCCATCAAAGATAAACAAATGCAAGGCTTTCATAAAATTAACGAATGAGGTGGGTTGATGAATGATGGGAGAACTTATTTCTTTTCGGTCCTAGATGGAGATCACTTTTGCTGAACAAATAATAAAGAAAGATCTAACCAAGCAAATGAGTGAAAGTTAAAAAACAAATTGAGCCTAAGACAAGGTCAATGGGCTAAACCAAACTTATGTATAAAGCAAAAGGCATTGAAATTGTGTCCCAATTTTGGAACTGCAGAGTGATCTTGATGATTTTCCAATAGTTTAAAGTTCTATTCACCTTAGCGCATGTCGATTTTCATCAACATCTGTTTTGGCATGCCCGCAAATTGATTTATTCCAACGTGTTCACATTATATGCTCGTGGGGAACTTCTTAACAAGACCCTCACCATAATTGTCCATTTTGTATCATATGTTTTACGACTACAACATTGTATATCTCAATTTGGAGATCTTTTAAACATCCGATTTACCAATCGGACGGGCCATGTTAAATTGGAGGGGTAAAAATTAGTCATTTGCTAAGAAAGAAAACATTTTGCGCACCAACAAGGCTAAGATAATTTCAAACAGTTCTCAGACATCTATAAAAAAAAAAAAAATCTTTTTTGTTCCCTATTTAATTTTCAATTTTTAGTATAAAAAAGCACGATCGATGACGTAATAAAAAAAAATACCTGCAGTTCCCTCTGGACATTGTTTAGAAAAAGGAGGACCATGCCTAAATAGCACTTTCGGTTTTGGGCTGAATGCGGCCCAAGATAGAAAATCTTGAGAAGACGCTAAAACGTAGAACTTCTAATTCAAATAGGATAGATTGGAACATCTATACAAAATAATGGACCATAAATTCGATTTGAGAGGCTCAAACTTTAGGCTGCTTAAGTATGGAATGGACTAAACTTGAACATAGTAATACTTGATTTGAGAGGCTTCTCTAAACTTTATTAAACTTTTTCATATTGGAGTTGTCAAGACATCGCATGTGAAACTTATAAATGCGAGAAATCTAACTTAACCAGTGCATTAATTCCTTCATAAATGTTTGCTAGGGACTCAAAATATAATTGTCTTTTTTCCTCTCTAAATCTTGTGTTAATAGCTCATTACATCGCTAATCACACAATTAGTTGCACTATTGGTGATTTATTAAGCCCTGCTTAGCTCAGGAGAGTTCTCAGTTAAGCATGAAAATGGTTTATTTTAATTGATCAAAACCTTTGCTTTTCTGGAAGATAAAACTCATTTCCAATATAAAAAAAAAGGAAAAGAAAAAAATTAGTGGAGCCCAATTACCATTTAGCAGATCCCAAGAATGGTCAAATGAGGGGAAAAAAGAGGAACTTGCTTCGTGAGTTTGACCTTGACTCCCTAAAGTCCGCCGAAAATAGCGTGTTAGTACGTAGACGCAACCGACGATGAAGGACCGTAAAAAGCCAAGTCAAGTCAACTCAAGTCAACTTTTGATTAAGACAAGCGGAGGAATGAAATACTTGATTTGAGAGGCTTCTCTAAACTTTATTAAACTTTTTCATATTGGAGTTGTCAAGACATCGCATGCTAAACTTGATAATGAGAGAAATCTAACTTAGCTCGTGCATTAATTCCTTCATACATGTCTGCTAGGGACTCAAAACATAATTGTCTTTTTTCCTCTCTCTAAATCTTGTGTTAATAGCTCATTACATCGCTAATCACACGATTAGTTGCTTGATTAGTGATTTATTAAGCCCTGCTTAGCTCAAAAGAATTCTCAGTTAAACATGAAAATGGTTTATTTTAATTGATCAAAACCTTTGCTTTTTTGAAAAATAAAACTAATTTCTAATAAAAGAAAAAGGAAAAGAAAAAAATTAGTGGAGCCCAATTACCATTTAGCAGATCCCAAGAATGGTCAAATGAGGAGAAAAAAGAGGAAATTGCTTCGTGAGTTCGACCTTGACTCCCTAAAGTTCGCCAAAAATAGCGTGTTAGTACGTAGACGCAACCAGCGATGAAGGACCGTGAAAAGCCGAGTCAAGTCAACTTAAGTCAACTTTTGATTAAGACAAGCCGAGGAATGAAATACTTGATTTGAGAGGCTTCTCTAAACTTTATTAAACTTTTTCATGTTAGAGTTGTCAAGACATCGCACGTGAAACTTGATAATGCGAGAAATCTAACTTAACCATGCATTAATTCCTACATACATGTCTGCTAGGGACTCAAAACATAATTGTCTTTTTTCCTCTCTCTAAATCTTGTGTTAATAGCTCATTACATCGCTAATCACATGATTAGTAGTACGATTGGTGATTTATTAAGCCCTGCTTAGCTCAGGAGAATTCTCAGTTAAACATGAAAATGGTTTATTTTAATTGATCAAAACCTTTGCTTTTTTGGAAAATAAAACTCATTTCGAATAAAAGAAAAAGGAATAGAACAAAAAATTAGTGGAGCCCAATTACCATTTAGCAGATCCCAAGAATGGTCAAATGAGGAGAAAAAAGAGGAACTTGCTTCGTGAGTTCGATCTTGACTCCGTAAAGTTTACCGAAAATAGCGCGTTATTACATAGACGCAACCGATGATGAAGGATCGTGAAAAGCCAAGTCAAGTCAACTCAAGTCAACTTTTGATTAAGACAGCTGAGGAAGGAAATACTTGATTTGAGAGGCTTCTCTAAACTTTATTAAACTTTTTCATATGAGAGTTGTCAAGACATCACATGTGAAACTTGATAATGCAAGAAATCTAACTTAACCCGTGCATTAATTCCTTCATACATTTCTGCTAGGGACTCAAAACATAATTGTCTTTTTTCCTCTCTCTAAATCTTGTGTTAATGGCTCATTACATCACTAATCACACGATTAGTTGCACGATTGGTGATTTATTAAACCTTGCTTAGCTTTGGAGAATTCTCAGTTAAACATGAAAATGGTTTATTTTAATTGATCAAAACCTTTGCTTTTTTGGAAAATAAAACTCATTTCCAATAAAAGAAAAAGGAAAAGAAAAAAAATTAGTGGAGCCCAATTACCATTTAGCAGATCCCAAGAATGGTCAAATGAGGAGAAAAAAGAGGAACTTGCTTCGTGAGTTTGATCTTGACTCCATAAAGTTCGCTGAAAATAGCGCGTTAGTAAGTAGACGCAACCGATGATGAAGGATCAGGAAAAGTCAAGTCAAGTCAACTCAAATCAACTTTTGATTAAGACAAGCCGAGGAAGGAAATACTTGATTTGAGAGGCTTCTCTAAACTTTATTAAACTTTTTCATATTGGAGTTGTCAAGACATCGCATGTGAAACTTGATAATGTGAGAAATAAAACTTAACCCATGCATTAATTCCTTCATACATGTCTGCTAGGGACTCAAAACACAATTGTCTTTTTTCCTATCTCTAAATCTTGTGTTAATAGCTCATTACATCGCTGATCACACAATTAATTGCACGATTGGTGATTTATTAAGCCCCACTTAGCTCGGAGAATTCTACTTGAAAATGGTTTATTTTAATTGATCAAAACCTTTGCTTTTTTGGAAAATAAAACTCATTTCCAATAAAGGAAAAAAGGAAAAGAAAAAAAATTTGTGGAGCCCAATTACCATTTAGCAGATCCCAAGAATGGGCAAATGAGGAGAAAAAAGAGGAACTTGCCGAGTTCGACCTTGACTCCGTAAAGTTCGCTAAAAATAGCGCGATAGTACATAGACACATCCGACAATGAAGGACCGTGAAAAGCCAAGTCAAGACAACTCAAGTCAACTTTTGATTAAGACAAGCCGAGGAAGGAAATTCATGCGTTCATATGGCGTGTCGGTGAACATTGGTTTTCGGTCTTGTCTCTTAGACAAGCCTTCGCCTCTAATAAAAATTGCTAGGACAACTACTAACGACTACTTGGTTTCGACTACTTGGTTTCGAACAAAAAAAAACAACTACTTGGTGATATCCAATTACCGATGAAGCGTGGACGGTGAAGTCTTTTTATTTGTTTATAAGTAAGAATTTATATACCAAAGAAATTCAAGGTGGACCAAGCCATTAAGCACAATAAGTAACTGTAATAGAGTTATCGGAAAAATAACCAAAAAAATATTAAATTTATTATATAGATATCAATTCAATCTTATTTTTTTTTTCAATTTAATCTTACACATTTGCGAGAAGTTCCACTGTAGTCCATTAAGTAAATTGTGATTGAAAATCATTGACGTAGCGGTTTAATAATCTTTGACCGTCCTACATAGCACGCCGGGACATGAATGTCATTGTTATGATTTTTTGATTTTTTCAAAAATTTTCAGTTTTTTTTTTCAAAATTGCTAAAATGACGTTGATTTGATTGATGTAGTAATAATTATCCGAAAAACCATAGGAATTATGATTTTCTTTCATCCCGCCCAATGTTATTATCAAACAATGCTTATTTTAGAGATGAATAAGTGCATTCAAAATTTTAAGGCTTATTAAGAAAGTGCAATTCCTAAAATATTCAAAATGTGCAATTAAGTTCTAAATTTTATCAAATAGTGCAATTAAATCCTTCCATTAACCTTATTTAAGTTGGCTTACAAAAAATGCTAATGCAGATTTTTTTTTATTGTTTTATCTCTCCTAATTAGGGCTAAATTTGTTAAAGCATTAAGCATAAGATTAAGACGTCATCATTTTGATCCAAATGTTTCTTTTTAACCTAATTCTTAGTTAAACCTTATTAAAAAAAGGATAAACTTTTTTTTTCAGAAAAAAGGGAAATGAAAGCGCACAGGTGAGAGCAATTGGTGAGGGTTGCCAAACTAGCAAAGTGAAAAAGAAAAAAAAAAGCACACACCGATAATGTCACGTCGGATTTTTTGTTAGTTAAGTTTAACAAAGTTGAAATTGACTCGATTGCATCAATTGGATAAGTTTTAGAACTTAATTACAATGATGGTTCATGAGTTAGGAAATTACCCTTCAAAATCAACCTAATCTCTCACCACTTATTTATGCACATCGACATATGTAGTTGATGGTGCATTGCTCAAACTACTTGCATTAAGTGTGAATATGTCTATCTACCGCATATTTTGTGGCTGCCTATGGACGCTGATTTTTATATTTCAAGCTAAGCAATCCTAAAATCGCTGCATGTTATTGTTCATTATTCTTAGAATGTTCATTTGTCGTACACTTTGAGCGGTAAGAACAACTGGAAAAATAGCGATTCCATGTTGTAATTTTGGGAAGTTATTATTAGTTAAGAAGCATAAATACATTATCAAAATGACTCTCAAACCAAGTAATGAAAGCTAGCTTGGGGTCACGTGTAACTTCACCATGGCGATAACTCGTTGGGTAGGTTCAAGAGCAACTTCTTGTGAACTTCTTCGAGACGTTAGAGATCAACTTCTAGAATTAGATAAAATTGAGTGAGTATGCAAATATGGAAATTGTAGTGTGAGATTTTGAGAAACTTGAGATCAGCTTCCTGCTTTTGGTAGATAATATGATGTGCAATTAGTCCTCAAAACGAGATATTTCTCTAGAAAAGAATCTACAATCATCAGCTTCCCTTTTCGCTTAATGGTGTGCTTTCAATTGAGTAAAACTCTGAATGCCATTTTTAAAGAAAAAAACCAGTTTCAGCTTTAAATTTATGAAATCGGATTGATGTTTTCAAAAGAAAATGAGGAGAAAAGTGGACGATCCCCTTTAAAGCGATAGCAGCACCTACTGATCAGTCAAAAGGAGCTTATTCTGCTGCGTCTGCCACTAGCTGGGTGGTCGGTGCCAGGTGGAGCTTTTTGACTTTTGGGGTTTGCATAATTTACTCTGCAGGTCCTCTCTTTCTTGGAATTTCACCTTCGCTTTCCCCCTAGTTTCTTGATGTTTTCTTCGCCTCGAGAGCAATCACGGAACCAAAAGTCTCTCTCCTTGAGAAGCGTTAGTCGATGTTCTTTCACTATATCTTGTCACAGTTATCTTTTTTTTCCCATGTCGTGGTTAAATTGTTGGTAAATGCATTGTAGAAGATCGCCCACAAATTAGACTCCATCAAGACGTTGCTTTAGTCACTGTCTGAACTTCGTCGTGCTGGGCTGGCCATAAGTCGGTAATCGACTATACCTGGAAATTTAAAGAACTGCTTAGTATATATACATGAATCAACAAAGGTCGAGGCACAAGAAAGAGACTTGCGCCTATAAAGATGCAATTCATTGTGCTTGTTTGATGGTAGAGTTAGGGTGAGTGAGCAAGCAATTAAGGAGATTGCAGTGTGAGATTTGGAGAAGCTTGAGAGGAGCTTTGTGTTTTTTGTAGATAAGATGTGAGATTGGCCTTAAAGATGAGCTTCGTGTTTTCGCAGTTCGCCATTTGTACTGCTTGCAAATAATTTTAAAATATTTATTTCTTCTTTATATTTTTTATAAATATAATTTGTCCTTGACAGACACAAAAGAAAATTAATTATAGTGTTGTCAAATTTTAAATAGATGACTTCTTTGGGAAACATGGCATTTCCTAATATTTAGCTCGTTCTTTGGGTAACATGTTCCAAATATTTAGCTCGTCTAATCCCACAAGTATTTTTCTCCACAAGGATCAGGAGAGGCTCCAATCAAATGGTAGAGAGCGAGGCTTTCTCTTTGTCAGGCCAAATGAAAATTAATAATAATTATCACATGTTAAAAAGATTACTTCTTGAGATAACATTGTATTTTCTGATATTTAGGTCGACTAGTCCTTGCAAATCCAAATATATTGTCCTGTCCATGTGCATTGAATGTGGTTCCACGCACGTAGCAGAAAGCGTAAGCTCAAATGCTATGGTTTGGAAATTAACTTCATGGCATCGTGTTTCCAGGCTCTTAATAAGGGAAAAATGGGTTTTAGACTTCTTAGAGATATAACAAAATCTAGAATTGGCAATTTGAGTTCACCGGTTACAATTATGTATTGATTGTGGCAATAAAAGTTACATATATATATATATATATATATATATATATATATAAAACATTAAATTCGACAATTTTGAGTTTGCCATTAAATTGTTCTAAAATGTTTTAATTCGTCCTAGAAATTATCCGTCCTACAAAAATCTACTGCGGAAAAAAGCAAGCATTGTGAACGAGGATAGCCATTTACCTTACACGGTACTAAGTTTCAGCAAAAGAAAGCTCATCTAATAATCATGAATAGTTTAACAAATAAGCCATCAACACAAATCAATCGTGTAGATTTTAGATTTACTAAATGTGTTAAATGAGATTGTACGGTAATGTTTTTCATCATTGATGAAGTCAATTGCAAGACGAACTTATACAATTCATTCTGACACTTTCAATAATATAATGACCGAATGTTTTCGTTACAATGCCACGTTGATTACAAAAGAAAGGGTGCGGTTATGTTTTTCTTTTAACTCTTTGTGGCTGAAAAGCAAAAAACTCACCTATTCCTGTTTTATTTTGGCTTAAAAAAGCAAAAATCAACTTTTTCACTCTCTCGTCAAAAAATGAAATATTTCTTCAGATATTAAAATATGGTAAAAAGTATATTCAGATATCGCCGTCAATATTGGACTAATGTCGAAGTTTCAGGTCCCAAGATTGAAAAATTAAAGTGTGCATTGGAAAATTAAAAAAAAAAAAAGTAAAAAAGTTTCAGCAAAAGAAAGCTCATCTAATAATCATGAATAGTTTAACAAATAAGCCATCAACACAAATCAATCGTGTAGATTTTAGATTTACTAAATGTGTTAAATGAGATTGTACGGTAATGTTTTTCATCATTGATGAAGTCAATTGCAAGACGAACTTATACAATTCATTCTGACACTTTCAATAATATAATGACCGAATGTTTTCGTTACAATGCCACGTTGATTACAAAAGAAAGGGTGCGGTTATGTTTTTCTTTTAACTCTTTGTGGCTGAAAAGCAAAAAACTCACCTATTCCTGTTTTATTTTGGCTTAAAAAAGCAAAAATCAACTTTTTCACTCTCTCGTCAAAAAATGAAATATTTCTTCAGATATTAAAATATGGTAAAAAGTATATTCAGATATCGCCGTCAATATTGGACTAATGTCGAAGTTTCAGGTCCCAAGATTGAAAAATTAAAGTGTGCATTGAAAAATTAAAAAAAAAAAAAGTAAAAAAGTTTCAGCAAAAGAAAGCTCATCTAATAATCATGAATAGTTTAACAAATAAGCCATCAACACAAATCAATCGTGTAGATTTTAGATTTACTAAATGTGTTAAATGAGATTGTACGGTAATGTTTTTCATCATTGATGAAGTCAATTGCAAGACGAACTTATACAATTCATTCTGACACTTTCAATAATATAATGACCGAATGTTTTCGTTACAATGCCACGTTGATTACAAAAGAAAGGGTGCGGTTATGTTTTTCTTTTAACTCTTTGTGGCTGAAAAGCAAAAAACTCACCTATTCCTGTTTTATTTTGGCTTAAAAAAGCAAAAATCAACTTTTTCACTCTCTCGTCAAAAAATGAAATATTTCTTCAGATATTAAAATATGGTAAAAAGTATATTCAGATATCGCCGTCAATATTGGACTAATGTCGAAGTTTCAGGTCCCAAGATTGAAAAATTAAAGTGTGCATTGGAAAATTAAAAAAAAAAAAGTAAAAAAATCAATCTCCAATTAGTTGACAAAAGAAAAAGACTATTCGATATCCAATCACATTATTCTTTGGGTTAAATCCTAAAAAACCCCAAACTGGTACACTTATGACAAATTTACTCCAAAATATTTTTTTGACCACCAAAAATCCCAAACTAGTATTCCTTTGACAAATTTATCACAAACTGGTACACTTGTGACAAATTTACCCTATGTTAGTTTTCGTTAAACTTTTATTAAGTTAAATGACATGTGACAATTGACCAGTATACCAATTTAGAATTTTACGCTCCGTTTATCACAGTTTATAATTTTTGTGATTTTTTTGTGGTATTAATCCAATTTAGTTGAGAGTATATTTATTACAAATTTACTAGTTTGAGGTTTTTTGCGGTCGAATAAATTGGGGTAAATTTATCATAAATGTACCAGTTTATGATTTTTTATGGTCAATCGGGGTAAATTTGTCACAAGTATATCAGTTTGGGGTTTTTTATGATAAAAAAAAATAATTTGGGGTAAATTTGTCATAGGTGTACCAGTTTGGGGTTTTTCAGGGTATTAACCCTTATTCTTTTACTGTAAAGAGGAACCTACCTCTTCTTTGTCTTCTAGCTCGTACTTTTTTTGGCCAAGTCACGATGAAAACCATGAAAAATCTGTAAAAATTTACCATTTATTGATCAATCCAATGTCCTCCTTACGTCATTAAAACGTAGAAAAATCTGTTAAAATTTCAATTTTGCACCTTCCTCCCTTATATATATTGTTCTCTAGTCTTCAACCACCTGTCGTTTAATTATATTGAGTAGGGGTGAGCATGGTCCCGGTTGGGCCGATTCACCCCCTAACCTTAGGACTAACCCGCACATTGCTAGTCCTCAATTTTTGGAACCAAGGACCAACTTTATTAAGCTTGGGATCGAGGACTGGACCGACCCAATGGGTTCGGTTCGGTTCCGGGGTCAACCCAAGACCAACTGATAATTTTTTATTTCATTTTTGCACTCCTTAAAAAAGCGATTGAAGACCAGACTAACCTAATGGGTTTGGTTCGGTTTCAAAGTCAATCTAGGACTAACCAATAATTTTTTATTTAATTTTTTTTACTCCTTGAAAGGGCAACTAAAGACCGTACCGACCCAATAGGTTCGATGATGAGTGGGGTCAGCTAAGAAAGGCAAGCGGAGAGGGTCAAGTGGGGTGAGCGTCGAACAGAATAAACATCAAATGTTGAGCAAGGAGCAACAAGTCAAGTGAGCATCGAGCGACGAGTGGCATAAGTGACCCAAAGCGAACGATATGAGTTGTTTCTTTCGATTTTGGCAAATTGAAGACTAAGAGAACAAATAAGATAAAAGAAAACGAATACTAGAGGATGATGATGCCATAAAGAGTTGTTTATACATTTTTTGACACCGTGAGGACTCCTCACAAAAACAATTTCCTCATTCATAAATTATGACTATTGATGCCGTAAAAGGTATTAAAAATCTAAGATATTAAAGAACAATGCAAAATTACTCAAACTCATCACTAAATAATTGTTTAATGTTGTTGATGCCGTTTATTTTAAGGTTTTCTCTATATAAAATAATTATAAATAATATTATATATATATATATATATATATATATTCAGGGTTGGTCCGGATTAGACCGACCCGGAACTCTCAGGATCAAGGACCGTCCCGTACAATGCTGGTCTTGAAATTCTAGGACCAAGGACTAACCCAGTCTCCGTGGGAACCGGACCAGGACCGGCAAGGTTGGGCCGGTCCAGGATTGGTCCAGGGTTAACCCTGGACCAATGCTCACCCCTAAATTACTGAGTGTTGTGCCGTGTGCATTGGGCTTTAAATTTTCCACCGGGAGGACTCCTCCCAGTCTCTGTGCCCGTCCAAAGGTCTGATCTTCGGCGACGTTGCTTCGTTTCCCAGAAACTCGCCGTCGATTTTCTAGGTTACTTTCCAGAGAGAGAGAGAGAGAGAGAGAGAGAGGCGGGGCGCGCACCCAAGAAGAGCACGCAGACACGGCAGATGGTGGAGAAGGTGGTATTCAATTCCTTTTTCCATAACCCGCTAGAAATCGTTCGGGCGACTGACGAACGAAGAGAGGAGGAACCGGTTTTGAGGAGGGAGCGGTGAACGCCAGATTTTTCTACTATGGGTACTCTATATCCCAGAAGTTCACCTCCATCGCCCCGGCGTTCTTGATTTTTTCCTCTTATCGAGAGCGATCGCAGAGCCAAAAATCAGGTTAGTTGTTTTGGGATTCGTTGGTGAATGCAGGGTAGAGGATCGGCCGCAATTTGAACTCCATCGAGGCATCACCTTCTGAACTCCGTCCACTAGGCAGACTGTAAGTACGTCCGTAATCTACTTGACTTGAAAATTTAAATAATTGCGGAGATTTATACATTATCTCGGCACAGGTCGAGGGGTGAGAAAGAAACTTGCACGCATAAATGTTTGATGCAATTGGTTGCGCTGTCTGATGGTATTCCTATTTCCGAGTTAGGTTGAAGTCCATAATTGTTGGCAGGATTTTGAGACAATTGACCAAAATGAAGAGGACGAGGAGCTTGGGGGCAATCCCGACCAAAATGAAGAGGAAGAGGAGATCGGAGGCAAGCCTGAGCATGGAAACTAAGCCAGAATCCGAGTACGATGTGTTTTTGAGTTTCAGGGGAAGCGACACGCGCCTAAACTTCACTGATTCCCTTTACCGCAGCATGGTACGTACGGGGATCCGTGTTTTCCTTGACAGTGAAGAACTTGAATATGGTGAAGAAATCAGTGAAGTTTTGAAGGCAGTGAATGAGGCTCAAATCTGCATACCCATCTTCTCTAAGAACTTCGCCTCCAGTTCATGGTGTCTCCGAGAGGTAGCTCGCATGATAGAGTGCTCCTCGGAATCAAATCGGAACAAAGAGATCATCCCCATTTTTTATGATGTGAAGGCTGATGATGTGAAGCTCAAAACTGATTTATTCAAGAAAGCCATACGCAAGCACAAGAAGAAGGTTGGCAAGGATGAGTTGGAGCGATGGAAAAGTGCCCTTGTCGAGGTTGGAGGTAAAATCGGACGGGAACTTATAGGCAAACGGTAAATTTCCTTGACTTCTTATGGTTAATAGGCACAATCTTTACATTTCATTGGATTAAAGTTTGTCCTTAGAAATTTCTGCACGTAAAGCATTGGGGCATTTATTTAAGATTTGCTTTACAAGATACTGAAAGCTAGATCCAACATCTGAGAACCCACAACAGAAAATAGAATTGGCCGATTTTTTTTAAAGCACAACAAACCGGGTCAAACCCGACCAAGACATGGCACTTTTCAATTCGTGCCCGTTAACCCAATATGACCCAACATGGAAACCAACTTTTTACTTATCATATTTTTTACTTGATCAACTTTTTGACTTACATGTCAAGACAATGGAAATCATGCGCTTTTATGTAATTTTCCACCCCCCCATGGTCATCGCAAAATTTTGCACAATAAACGTACTCTTGGTAAGTTGTCAAATCGATGGTAGTATTTTGATTTTAAAATTATACCAAGACATGATCAGAATTTGTTCCAAAAAGAGTGCATAACTAACATTACAAAAGTACATGGTCGTTGCATGCATGTATAAAATGGACGTTTAAAAGATTTTACAGAATTTCCCTATTATGAAATATTGGAGCTACTAATTAATGAAAAGAAATTCGACATGATACGAAAAATTTGAACATAATATATGAGAGAATAATATTTCTATATTTGTACGGAAAGGAAAATGTTCAGCTCAAAACCAGTTTGCAAGGAAAAGAGATATCCAACCACAAGAAGAAGTTTGGCCCTGATGAATTAAAGCGGTGGAAGTATGGCTCTTGTCGAGGTTGCACGTATAGAGGGATGGGATCTCATAGTCAAAGGAGTATTCTCCTGCACTTTTTCTCATGGGCAGTTAATTGGAACTCCATCTGTCTGGAAGAAACTGTGTCCAAATTTTCGAACTTATAGCAATGTGGTATTACATTAGAAGTTAATGGAATCTAGACTGAAATTGTGCTCGAAAACCTACAATTTAGGAAATGAGGTGTGGGTGAAGGGGATCTTTTTCTCAAACCCGCCAAACACTATGTCAAACCCAACATGTATACAAAATATAATTACCAGTACAGCTGATTATAATGCTTAATTTCCATTTGTTTGAGGTGTTGATATAGCTGAGTTATGTATCCACATGTTTCCTAGAGTCCTATAGTCTATCATGTCTATAACTGAAACAAAATTATATGCTTGCTGCAGCCAAGGAGAAGAAATTGACTCGATTGTTGAACAGGTTTCCCGTAAGCTTAATACAAGACACATGAGTGTGACTGAACATTTGGTTGAAGATAGTGCTCAAGTGGAAGCCATAATGAAATTGTTGGATGTTGGGTCTGATGGTGTACGTTTTGTTGGTATCCACGGCACGGGTGGTGTTGGAAAAACAACTCTTGCCAAAGTCATGTTCAACAAGCTATCTTCTCACTTTGAAGGTTGTTGTTTCCTTGAAGACGTTCGAGCATCATCGCAACCTCCTGATGGTCTTTTAAAGTTGCAGAAAAAGCTCTTATCAGGTTTTGTCAGTTCTACAATTACTGACCAAATTGAGAATGTTGATGGTGGGATCAAGATGATCAAAAGAGTACTTAGAAATAAAAAAGTACTCATCGTACTTGATGATGTAGATGAGAAAGAGCAACTTGAAAATCTAACCAGAAAATCTGATTGGTTTTGTTCTGGTAGTAGAATCATTATCACAACTAGGGAAGAAATCATCCTAAAGACTCAAGTGGACCCCAATGGAATTTTGCTTTATGAAGTTCTTGGAATGAGATTTGATCTAGCACTTTATCTATTTTATAAGTATGCATTTAGAAGTGACTCTACTGTAAAAGAATATGAGGATCCTTCAAGAGAAATTGTTCATACAGTGGGCATGCTTCCTTTGGCTGTTATGGTGATAGGGTCTCATCTTTTTGACTTGGGCAATGATCTGGGGCATTTGGATAAAAGAGAAGTATGGGATGAGACGCTGAAGCAGTTAAAGGAAGGTCCTTTTGACAAAGTCCGAAAATCATTAATGATAAGTTATGAACGATTAAAGCATAAGGAAAAGGAAGTATTTTTGGACATAGCGTGCTTTTTCACCAATGAGGACAGAACATATCCAGTCATCATGTGGAAGGATTGGAGTTACCATCCTCACACTGCAATCACAGTTCTCTCTCTCAGGTCCTTGATAAAAATTAGAGATGACAACAAGTTTTGGATGCATGACCAAGTTCGAGACTTTGGAAGGTACATCGTTCTTGAAGAATACCCTCGCAAGTTTTGTAGGGTGTGGATACGTGAGAAAGCCTTGAACCTACTGGAGAGAAAAGAGGTAAACTATGATGGTTTTTGAATTAATATACTTGTTATATTTCCTGAAAAGTAGAAGCATGAAATATGATATCTTCAGTAAGAAACCGAAACTTGAAAATTAGTTTATGTAGAAGAGGAAGAAACAACTAGCTGTTGGGAAAAATAGTAAACCATCGTTCTGGAAATCGCATGTTGCATGCTCAACCATTGGAGAAATTGTTTGACAGCACTTGATGTCTCTTTATTGTAGCTCTGTGTCTGTATGTTGCATGCTCAATATTGAGTCTATGCTATGCAGAAAAATGAAGATGTTGAAGCGCTAAGCCTGATGTTCCATGGCCACAGCTTCACACGAGAAGAATTAGCTTGTCTACCAAAACTGAGGTTTCTTCAAGTGAGAAAGTCTGATTTTTCTGGCAACTTCGAAAATGTCCTTTCGGAGCTGAGATGGCTTTCTTGGCAAACATGGCAAACAACTTTCCATGCAAGTAACTTTCACTTTAGTAATTTGGTCGTTCTCGACCTTTCAGATAGCGATATTGGAGATGATTGGGTTGGGTGGAGCCAAATGAAGGTATAATATGCCATACTCTATAAACTTCTTTCTAGTCATTACCTGATTCACGATGATAAAAGCAAGATATATATTTTACTTCGTTGTATTATTACCTCATAAGATTCACATAAAGGTTGGATTCACTCCTCATTTCATCCGAGTGTAAAATATATTTTGCATGAGTAAATCCTAAATATTTTTATATCAAAGTAAAAGACAATTATGTCCCTCATAAAAAATGCTTCTTGTGGTTTATAACCTTGGTTTCTTAGCTCTAAAAGTTGCTTAGGCTTTGGAAATTGTGTATTTCAATAAAAGGAGTGTGTTCCAATAAATGTAAGTGCCATTTTGCCTCAATATGCATTAGAATATGATTTGAGTGACCTAAAGTTTGAGCCAAGGTGAGTAATAGAAAAGTCAATTGCAATCAAGTGTGAGATTGGCAACATTTAACCTGAACCGTGTAGATGATCACAATTTTATTTGGAATAGCTAAAGTTGAGTCAAGGTGAGCTTGAGCTTCATATATTTGATTGAAGCGGCCACTAGCCTAATATATTAGCTGATTGTCTATATTATGTTTATGATTACATTAACAAACTGTAAATAAATGAAAATTCCTTTACTTTTACTTTTACTTTTACTTTTACTTTTCTATTTTACCTGAGTTAATGAGCGAAGGCTCAAGCTTTATATTGAATCAAATCAGATCTTTCACAGACGGGTTGGATAGGGTGATGTTGAAGATTGTGGTCGAAGGTGGTGTGCTGGTCGTCAATGGCGATTGGCGGAGAAAAACTAGGGGTGTTGGTTTTTGGGGCTTGCGGTTGATCTGGAAATTAACAGTTTTTCGTATTTTCGTTGCAAGGATACTTTATTCTTTTGATTATCGAGTATTGTTCTAAGAAGCGAACTGAGGGTTTTTGGAAATAAAGCATGTAAAGTAAAAGATGGGTTGATTCTTTGCTTTTACCTGTGGAATAAATTTGACTTCTATCAGGGCCCTAACTCCATAAAAAAGAGCTCAGGTCGGAGATTATTCTAAATAATTTAAAGTAAGAGGGTTATTTGCAGCATCATAAAAAATATTTGGGAAATTCAATTTACCTAGATTATCTTAAATAATGACTTATGGATGATAAGCTTATTAGTTACATTACGACACACGCCAATATTTCTCATTTATTTTTTCACTTCAATTTTCATTTTTGGGCAGATGGATAAACTGAAGGTTCTAGATCTGACGAGTTGCATAAGGATAAAACAAACACCTGACTTCTCGAACTTTATGTCTTTGGAGAAGCTAATTCTTGCTCGGTGTGTCGAGTTAACCACAATTCACCGTTCCATTGGTAGGCTAAAGCACCTAACGACTTTAAACATCAAGGGATGCAGCTCTCTTAGGACGTTGCCTGAAGAAATCGGTGCTCTACAATCTTTGATGGAGGTTATCATGCCCCAAACTTTTCAACCCTTCAATCTTCCGGACGAATTTGGCAATCTAGAATCTTTGTCGAGTTTGTTATTAGACGAGCACCTAGGAATCAGCCAACTTCCAAGCTATGTTGGAGGGTTCATGAAAGTTACACAGTTATCTTTACGTTGGTGTGTGGGCATAGAGAAGCTTCCATGCTCTCTTGGAAAAATGGAAATGTTGGTCGAGTTGGATTTATCAATGTCAGGAATAGTCGAATTGCCTGATTCCATTGGAGATTTGAAGAAACTAAAAGTGATTAGAGTAAGCTATACAATGATAAGAAAGTTTCCTTGTACGATTGGACAGGTGGAGATACTGGAAGAGTTACATGCTAGGAAATGTTGGGATCTGACAGAAGAAAACCTGGAGGAAATTGGAAAGCTATCCCGTTTGAAGATATTGGACTTATCATATACTCATGTATCTCGATTCCCCACAGTGCTAGGTTGTCTCTGTCATCTCCACACACTTGAATTGGGTTCGAGTGACCTTCAGGAAGTACCTAATCTTCCCTCAAGTTTGACACACCTTCACATGCAAGCACGTCAGTTCCTATCTATCCTTGACCTCTCAAGTCTCATTGATTTAGATTATCTAGAATTATCTAGATTAACTGTTTCAAGAGAGGAACCTGATCCAAGTTGGTTAAACAATTTGCCAGTGAAACAACTGATCCATCCACTTCCAAGTGGCTTGTCAACTTTGAAATGCAGGGGCATCGGGCTACTACCACCTCTTTCTAACTTAAGAAAATTATCAGTTCTGTGTGTCATTGAATATCCAATGCCATACTTCTCTATCTCTCAGGAGCTAATACATTTGACGGAATTGAAACTAAGTAAGTGCAAATTTGTTGAGATAATATATGTGTCACTCTTGAAGAATCTACAGCACTTGGAACTAAACAGATTGGACAGGCTGGTTAAGATTCAAGGTTTGTCAGAATTGGCATCCTTGTTGTACTTTCGTATTTCTGACTGCTATAAGATAAAAAGGTTACCGAACTTATCAAAGTTAGATAAGCTACAACATATTGAGGTAGAAGCTTGTCCAGAAATAAAAGTGATTGAGGGAATCAAGGGCTTAGAAAGTTTGGTGTTGGATAATCGTGGTTGCACTGTACTAGAGAGATTGCTGGATGTCTCAAGATCAACTTGGATTTCCCACAAAGTACCAGAGTGCCAGGTTTTCCTGAGTTTTAATGCACCGGACACTTCTTATAGCATTGTCGATGTCCTTTACAAGAAATTGGTTCGCAACCAAATTTCTGTTTTCAAGGATGACGACATATTGAGCTCTGGTGATGGAATTGGCGAAGAGCTTCCGCAAGCACTCAACAACTCCCATATCTACATACCCTTCTTATCTAAGAACTATGCGTCTAGCTGGTGGTGTCTCCGTGAATTAGCCCACATGGTAAAATGCACGTCAAACTCCCATGGGAAAAAAATAATCCTGCCCATTTTCTATGATGTGGAGGTTGATGATGTTAATCTTAAAAGCGCTTTGTACAAAAGTGCCCTAGATAAGCACAGGTGGAAATTTGGCAACGAAGTGGAGGAATGGGAAATGGCTCTAAGAGAGATCGTGCACACAAGGCGGTTCAACATGAATAGTAACAGGTAATGCTGCTAGCTTTTATTAACTGGACCAAATTGAACTTTAGCACCATAGAATTTCATGATAAAAAAATGTGAACTTTTGCACAAAAACAGTCGAGGACACTGAAGTGAATTCTTATGCTTTGTTTGGAAGAGTTTCTTTGGTGGGTAAAGAAAAAGAAGGCAAAGAAATTTGAGGTGAAGAAAATGTATTCTTTGGGGTGGCTGGAGTTGTAGGGTAGGGAGGTGAAGATAGTGTGGGGATATGAAAAATGAAGAACGAAAAATGAAAATTGGCATATCTATTTCTTCGTATTTTGCCTTCTATAAAGTTAATTTCTTTGCAACAGCGCTGATAATCGTTTTTTGAACGATGTAAGTAGAAAGCCCATTGCCAAAGCCGAGAAGGTTGCCTGGGTTGGACATTTCATTCTCCTATGAAAATTGAAGAATTTAACTAGGCATTGAATAATTACCATATAATCCTTCACAATTTTGTCATTTTCTATTACTTTTGAGAGTTCATTTGGAAATGATAGAAAAAAAAAGGGAATTTCTCCCCTTCATTCTTCACACCTCGGCGAGAAACATAATTGGTTGGCCTAGCAAAAGTTTATTTTACTTCCATATCAGCGTCTGCATTTTAGGATTCAACCCAGGCACAATAAATTCTTTCCACTCTGAGTCTTGCTTTCCAAACGGAGTTTTTTGGTTTAGGATACAACTAAAGAGACAAGGCACTCAAAAAGAACGAAGAAAATGGAGAAAAGGTGTGATTTAGAATTATTCTAGGAAATTTATTTAAATTGTCACAAGATGGAAAGAAGTTCATTGAAGTTTAGAACCCATATGAGATTCATGAGGTAAATCATTTAACTCTCTTGGCCATTTTAAGTTTCCAATTTATCGTTGGTTTGATGTTACATAATTATCATTTTTTCTTATTGAGGTAACATAGTGTATGAGCTTCTCTAGAATTTTCTAATAATGTTTGAGATTGAAAGTCGTTTTGAGTCCATTTTATGATATAGAGCGATGATAAAAGGTGCTTTGAAACAATCACTTCAATTGTCTCCATAACAGGAACATTAAAGGGAATGCAAAAATGTTAATCCAGAATAAATGCAGTAGTTCCTGTAGTGAAATGAAATTAATGACTCCTAAATTTATGTATAGATGGAGTGACTAAGAACAATCAATTTTAAGCATATATACATTGCGAAAAATTAGATAACACCCTCCAAGAGCCAGAAAAATTATTAAAAAAATAATAAACATATTACAATTTTGTTAATTAAGTCATAAATATCTTTTTTGTCAATTGACTCTTAAATCATTTGCATTTATGTCAATTAAATCCATCTTACCAATTTTGGTAGGCTAACGCTAACATGGATGTCATGGATGTCAGTCGTCCTATGTGACACGGACGATACTAAAGTGAACAATTTTTAATAATTTTTGTTGTTTAATTTCTTTTTCCTTTTATTTAATTTCTTTTACTTTTTATTTCCCTTCACTTCCTTCTTCCTCAAGCTAGTCGCTGGATCTTGATAATCAGCTAGACAAGAGGGTCGACGGGCTCGTTGGCCTCGCCTAAGCCGTTCGCTTGGTTGGTAAGGGAAGGTCAAGACTTGCCTAGCTACTAGTAAAGCCCGAGCCCTCATTAGAGTTGTAAGGTTGAAGGCCGTGACTTCTAGTGACTGGCTGGAGGAAGAAGGAAGGGAAGAAAGAAAAGGAAAAAGAAATGAAAATAAATAAATAAATAGTTTGAAAAATTAAAATATTAAAAATTGTCCACATTGGTGCCCATCGCTCGACGTATGATAGCTGATATTTATGTTTTGATCAGATGGATTGAATTAGCACAAATGCAAATGTTTTAGGAGTCCATTGACAAAAAAAGGAAAGTTCAAGATTGAATTGACACAATTATAATAAATTTTAGAATGTTTTGATAATCTTTCCTCCAAGACCTTGCCATTGAATGATCAATTGAATTTTGCAACAATTGATATAGAATCTCAATGCGATGGTCTTTTCTAGGCGTAAGTGCCAAAACTTTCATAGGATGCTTGCTTGAATGTTAAAATTTTTTCACTTAAGCTTAACATCGGAGAAAAATTGATCACTTGAGTGTCAATTCCGGCCAAATATCCTACGTGGAATTTTTTTTACTTTCTATTTTTTTTTATTTCCATCTGTATTTTGCTTTTTTTTTTCTTTCTTTTTTCTTTAGGGTCAACGAGGGTCACTGCGACTGCCTCACCCTCGGCTGCGAAGGCCCTGGGCAAGGCTGTGAGGGTCCTCATTGCCTATGAGTGACGCCACCTAAAGCAGGTGAGGGTCGTTGCAGCATCACTAGTGGTTGGCAAGGCCCCAATGGCCTTTCCCAAGGCCTTTGCAGCAAGGGCGCTCGCCCTCGCCCTGGGTGAGGCCGCGGAGACCCTCACCAGCGTTGCTTAGAGCAGGCGAGGGTTGTTGCGGCCTAGCCAGTGATCAGCGGATAGACTCGCCCTTGGTTGTGAAGCCACCTAGAGCAGGCGAGGATTGTTGCAGCCTCGCCAGTTGTTAATGAGGCCCCGACATCCTCGCCTTTGACCGCGAAAGCCTTAGGTGAGGCCGTGAGGGCCCTCACCAGTGTCGCCTAGAGTAGGTGAGGGTCGTCGCAGCCTCGCCAATGGTCGTCCTTGCTGCAAAGGCCCTGGGCGAGGTCATTAGGGCCTTGCCGCCCGCTGGTGAGCTCGCAACGACCCTCTTCTGCTTTGGGTAGCATTGCTCGCAGTTGACCAGAGCGACCCTAACAACCTCACTTAGGGCCTTAGCAGCCAAGGGTGAGGCAGCCGCGGTTGGTGAGGGTCGCCGGCGACCTTCGTCAACCCTAAAAAGAAAAAAAAAAGAAAAGCAAAAAAAATTCAAAAAATAATAATTATTATTAAAATAATATTTTCCCGTGGCCATGTCAACTTTTATGACAGGACAAATCGAAAATGGCACTCAAGTGATCGATTTTTCAAATTTGTGGCACATGAGTGAGCGAAAAAATCTTTTGGTACTCAAATGAAATTGACACTTATACTGTACTTAATCCTCTTTTCTACCTTGAAATGGGCCCTTCAACCAAAGAAGATCAAGTCTCTGAATTATATTTATTTATGTATTTGTTATGTATTATGTTTCCATTATTTTGTACCCTTGGGAGAGGGGGAGGGGGTGGTGTAATAGGTTTAAACTTTAAAGTGGTATTATTTTATTGAATTTTATGTCAAATGCCCATTGCCTTCTTTAATTCAAACAAAAAATAAATACAATGCATAACAAGAAAAAATTTCCACCACTAACCTCAGGATTAATCTCTTTAATTAATAAAAAAATATTTAAAAGTTGAAAAGTTGAAGATAAAAAAAGGAAAAAATTTCAATTAGGACCCAAAGTGCCCTTGATTTTTAAAATAAGGGCTTGAAAGTAATATTTTCTCAAATAGAGACATGAACTGCTCTCATTTTTGCAAATAAGAGTATGGAGTGATTTTGTTAGTCTTAAAGGACTTGACCTCATTGATTGGTGAGAGCATTTTCATCATTTACTTTTTCTTTCATTTTTTATTTTTCTATTTTTTCTATAAAGCTAAACTCTAAAAAGAAATAAAGAGGCTAAAACTTAAAATACACACGCACACATCACACACAGACACAAGGGAGAGCTGCCGGCCTTCCTTAGCTGTAGCCATCGCCCCATCGCTAGCAACCATAGGCAGGAGGGCTGGCCCCAGCCCTCCCGCTTGCAACCTCATTAGCCATGGCTGATGCCCCACCATCGATGGGGTAGTGACCACAAGTAGGAGGGCTTGGTTTTTGTTTTTTTAATTTGTATTTTTTTAAGTAATAGTCTTTTTTATGGAAAAAAAATAGAAAAAAAGGAGAAAAGAAAGAAAAAATGGAAGGAAATAAGAAAATATAGAGGATAGAAATGCCCTTGACCAGGTGAGGTAAGGTCTTCCCTTTAAGATCGACATGGCCATTTCAAATCCTTATTTGAAGTAAGATTCACTTGAGGTCCTTTTTTGAGAAATAGAGAGTACTCCCATGTCGTATTTGAAATTTTCCTTGAAAAGAATGATAGATAAGTATGAATATTTAGGAAAAATTATCTGATATGGTTATTACTTAAAGGCCAAATGATGAGATAAAGGCCAATGACAAAGTAAATCTCAATTTTTTTAACACTTTCCAATTTTATCCTAACCTTTTAAACCAATTAGAAAAATAGCCAAATCTTTCCAATTTGTATCAAAACTATCCCAAACCATTTAACACCATATATGAGAGGAATATTCGGTTAGATTCTTTCCCGAATTTATCTAGTTCTAGTATTCAAGGGAGGACATTTGAGGGAAAATAATGTAACGGATGCATAATTTAAGTGAGAATATTTATTTGGCTTCATATCAGCTATTATATTTATTAAATTTATTTATGAATTTTTGATATGAAGAAAAAATGAAAAACTAGGTTTTTTTATGCAATATTCAGATAGATCTAGCGTGAACTTATCAAATAAAATCTGTTCACTTTTTTATGCCAAAAATAAAACTTTTCATGAAGAAAATAATAAAACAGTTTTACCTATAAAGAATATATGTTGTGCTTAGCACTTTGGATTTTATGGAAAAAAACCGAGCATTATGAAAAAATATTACCTTCTTCGGTTTTGTTAATCTTACTACATCCATTCCATCAAGAATGTATACTTCATATCAATCGGCTAATGCATTATCTAAAGCATCTCCAATACATCAAATTGAGCAGTTTTTCTTGAAATTCCAATGCACGTCAGCTTATTGTTATGCTTAAATTCGGTCCATAGAAACTGAAATGGTTGACTTATTTAAGCATAGGGTCCCTAGAGACCCAGAGATCGTCATATCCGGAAGAAATTTATACCCTTTTCTTTCATGTCATTGATGACCAAAATATTTTCTGCTTTGCTACAGCCATGGAGAGCTAATTGAATCGGTTGTTAGAGAGGTTTTATGTAAACTTAGGGGCAAAAATGTCGATGTGCCTGAACATTTGGTTGAGGATCAAAGTCAGATAAAAGCGATAATAGATAAGTTGGATGTTGACTCTGGTGGGGTGCGTTTTGTTGGCATACATGGAATGGGTGGTATCGGTAAAACAACACTTGCGAAGGTTGTGTTTAACAAATTACTCCTTCAGTTTGACGGTGTTAGTTTCCTACAAAACATTCGAGAATCATCCCAACATAGTCTTGGTCTTGTAAACTTGCAGAAAGAGTTATTATCGAGTGTTCTTGGTTCTAGGGATACTGTCCAAATTGAAGACATAGGTGATGGGATGAATCAGATCAAAAGAGTATGTAGGACTAAAAAGGTCCTCATTGTTCTTGATGATCTAGACAAGAAAGAGCAACTCCAAAATCTAGCTGGAAAATCTGATTGGTTTGGTTCGGGTAGTAGGATCATTATCACAACTAGGGACGAAAGTATCTTGATGACTCAAGTAGAATCATTTGGTGAAGTGGTCCTAAATCAACCTAAAGGAATTTTGGCTCATGAAGTTTATGAAATGGAATTTGGTCGAGCATTTCAGTTGTTTTGTGAGTACGCATTCGGAAGGGACTATCCCGTAAAAGGATATAAGTATCTTGCAGAGAAAATTGTCCATGGAGTGGGAATGCTTCCTTTGGCTATTGTGGAGATAGGTTCAATTCTTTGTTTCAGTCATGAAATTGGAGAATGGGAAGATAAGTTGACGCAGTTGAATAAAGGTCCTTTGAAGGTTGTCCGCGATGCATTAATGATAAGTTATGAAGGATTAGCGGATGAGGAAAAAGAAGTATTTTTGGGTATTGCTTGCTTTTTCACCAACAATGACCAAACGTATCCAGATATCATGTGGGATGACTATCAGAGTGCAATTAGCGTCCTCCGCCAACGGTCCTTGATAAAAATTAGAGATAATAAATTTTGGATGCATGACCAATTGCGAGATCTGGGAAGGAACATCATAGTTGAATATCCTCACAAATTTAGTAGGTTGTGGATTCATGAGCATGCTGTAGCGATGCTATGGGAGAGAAAAGAGGTAAAATGGAAGAATATGTCACATAATTTTTATTTGGAAAGACAAACTTCTTGCATTTTTGCTTTCATTTTATTGTGAGCTTTGTTCAACTTCCCATTTGTGTTACTAGTGAAGAATTCTCTCAAACGTACCAGATAGATTCTTCTAGATTCTGTAGAATAGTACATAGTTTTCTGGGAGTTCTGAAACGACAAAGCGCCGTTTCATGAGCAATTCGAGCAAAGTCAGAAGAAAACTAGTGGTATGAAGAGTATTTAACTTACTTCCAAACACAAATAGAGAAAAAAAAAAACTATGAAGACTGCAATTAATATGCGTATCATTTTTCTTGAATAGTAGAAAATGGGAAATGGACAATTGATTTATAAGATATCTTCAACTGTATGCTTAACTAATCTTAAGTCTCTGTTGGCAGAGAAATCAAGGTCTAGAAGCACTAAACCTGACTTCCAGTGGTGGCTGGAGGAGCATCTATATGGTTGAAGAATTTGCTGCTACATCAAAATTAAGGTTCCTTAGAGTGAAAGGCTTGGATGACATCTTCGAGAATGTTCTTCTGAAGCTAGAAAGGCTTTTTGGGGAAAAATGGGGAACGGCTTTCCATGCAAATAACTTTCACTTCAATAATTTGGTCATGCTCGACCTTTCGGATAGCAATATTGGAGATGGCTGGGGTGGGTGGAGCCAAATGAAGGTATGATATGCCTTCCTTTTTATACTTCTTTCTATCATCACCTCATTCGCAATGATAGAAGCAAGACATATATTTTAGTTCTTTGTATCATTGCCTCATGCGATTGACATAAAGGTTGCATGCACTCCCCATCTCGTTTGATTGTAGAATATGATTTGCTTGAATCAAAATAAAACACAAGTATATCCCGCATAGAAAATGCTTCATGTGGTTTATAACCTTGGTTTCGTAGTTTTGAAAGTTGCTTAGGATTTGGAATTGGTGTACTCCAATAAAGTAGTTGTTTTGCATCAATATGCATCAGATATGATTTGCATGGCTATAAGACTTTTGAGTCAAGCTCAGTAATAGGAAAGTTAATTGGAATTAAGTTTGAGATTGGTAACACTCAACTCGAATGGTGTAAAGGATCACAACTTTATTTGGAATAGCTAAGTTGATGATTTAAATTAAGGTGAGCTTCACCATCACGAGACTTTATTCAAGGGGCTTACCAACCTAATTTAATAGTTAAGTTTTTCTTTATAATTGCATTAGTGAACTGTCGAATGAATGAAAATGACATTATCTATACTTTTGTAATTAACTCGAGTCAATGAGAAAGGTTGGAGTATTACATTTAATCTAGTTTTTAACTACAGCGTCAAATTGAATCTCAAAGAAATCTATGGTATATATTCAGGGTAGTGAACAAATGTAATGGAGTTCCTTGTCTGTTTCTAAAATTTAATTTTAAGTCAGTTTTTGAGCTACAAAAATTGTGTGAAACCAACTTAGCTCGATTGGGTACCCTCCCCGCTAACGGTTGCCATTTAGTCACCTCTTGTGATCTTTCTACAATTTTTCAACTTAAGATGGATGCTTGTTGTATTAAGTTGAAGGTAAAATGCCCAAAATCATTCTCACCTTTTATATTAGCTTCTATTTGCATAATTCATTATTGTTAATTTCGGTTGTTAACATGCAAGTGTGATTATGCATGTAGGCTATTCTGCAAATACTTATTCTACAAATACCTTATGCACGCTAGATTTTTTCTGGAAATTGGATTGATTTTTTTAACAATTTTTAAATCCATCACTTTATATCTCTGATTGTTAAGTTGGCTAAAGGTTAAGATTGTGGTCGGACGTGGTGTGCTGGTGCCCAGTGGCAGTGCGAAGAGAAAAAACTTAGCATGTTGGTATTTGGGGTTTGTGGGTGATTTTAGAATTATAGCTTTTTGTGTTTTCATAGCCAGGATACTTTAGTCTTTCAGCTATGGAGTTCTGTCATAAGACACATACTTTTGCAGATGGCAAAAAAGCTGAAAGTATTAGACTTGGGAAACTGCAAACACTTAACAAGGACACCTGACTTGTCTGACTTCCTGAATTTGGAGATATTGATACTTGTTGGCTGCTCCAAGTTAATTACGGTTGATTGCTCCATTAGTAAGCTACAGCTCTTAAAAACTCTGAATATGGATGGATGTGACTCTGTTGAGGAGTTGCCTGAAGAGGTTGGTTCATTAGAATCTTTGACAGAGTTCATCTTCTCCGGATCTTCCAAATTAGTCACGCTCACAGAGAGTTTTAGGAATTTGAAATCTTTGTCAAGCTTCAGTGTAAATTATTGCAAGGGAATGAACAAACTCTTGAACTCTATTGGAGGATTAGCAAAAATCACATATTTCTCTTTAAAAGGATGTGAGGGGATAAAGAAGCTCCCACACACTCTCTGGGGCTTAGAATTATTGGTCAAGTTGGATTTGTCATTCTCGGGGATAGACAATCTCCCTGATTCCATTGGAAATCTGAAGAAACTCAAAGCCATCAAGGTGGGACATACAAAGTTAAAAAGGTTACCAGACGCAATTGGACAACTAGAGATGCTCGAAGAGTTACATTGCCCAAAGTGTTTGGATCTATCAGGCGAAGTCCCAAATTCTATCGGGAATCTTTTCCATTTGCAGATCTTGGACTTGTCATATACTCGTATTTCTGGTTTGCCAGACACAATCACTCATCTCTCTCACTTGGAAGAGTTACATGTCCGAGATTGTAGGGATCTTATGAGTGAAATCCCAAAGGCAATTGGTGAACTATCCTGCTTGAGGATCTTGGACTTCTCTAGAACTGGTATTTCTGGTTTGCCTACCACGATCGCTCATCTCTCTCACCTAGAAGAGTTACGTGTCCAAGGTTGTTGGAATCTACCAAACCAAATAGCAGATGCAATTGGGGGACTATCCCGCTTAAGGATCTTGGACTTCTCTGGTACTTGTATTTCTAGTTTGCCTGCCACGATCACTCATCTCTCTCACCTAGAAGAGTTATGTGTCCGAGATTGTGGGGATCTTACGGGTAAAATCCCAGATGCAATTGGCAGACTATCCCGCTTGAGGATCTTGGACTTCTCTGGTACTTGTATTTCTAGCTTGCCTGCCACGATCGCTCATCTCTCTCACCTAGAAGAGTTACGTGTCCGAGATTGTGGGGATCTTACGGGTAAAATCCCAGATGCAATTGGCAGATTATACCGCTTGAGGATCTTGGACTTCTCTGGTACTTGTATTTCTTATTTGCCTACCACGATCGCTCAACTCTCTCACTTGGAAGAGTTACGTGTCCACGGTTGTTGGAATTTTACGAGCAAAATCCCAAATGCAATTGGTAGACTATCCCACTTGAGGATCTTAGATTTCTCTGGTACTCGTATTTCTGGTTTGCCTGACACGATCACTCATCTCTCTCACCTGGAAGAGTTACGTGTCCACGGTTGTCAGTATCTTACAGGTAAAATCCCAGATGCAATTGGCAAACTATCCCGCTTGAGGATCTTGGACTTGTCTGGTACTTGGATTTCTGGTTTGCCTGACACGATCACTCATCTCTCTCACCTGGAAGAGTTATATGTCCAAGATTGTCAGTATCTTACGGGTGAAATCCCAGATGCAATTGGCGGACTATCCCACTTGAGGATCTTGGACTTTTCTGGTACTCGTATTTCTGGTTTGCCTGCCACGTTCGCTCATCTCTCTCACCTGGAAGAGTTACATGTCCAAGGTTATCAGTATCTTATGGGTGAAATCCCAGATGCAATTGGTGGACTATCCCGCTTAAGGATCTTGGACTTCTCTGGTACTTATATTTCTGGTTTGCCTGCCACAATCGCTTATCTCTCTGACTTGGAAGAGTTATATGTCCAGGATTGTTGGGATCTTATGTGGGAAATCCCAGATGCAATTGGTGGACTATCCCGCTTGAGGATCTTGGACTTCTCTAGAACTAGGATTTCTAATTTGCCTACCACGGTCACTCATCTCTCTCACCTAGAAGAGTTACGTGTCCAAGGTTGTCCGAATCTATCGAGACAAATACTAGACACAATTAAGGGACTATCCCGCTTGAAGATCTTGGACTTCTCTGGTACTTGTATTTCTGGTTTGCTTGCCACAATTGTTCATCTCTGTCACCTGGAAGAGTTATATGTCCAGGGTTGTGGGGATCTTATGAGGGAAATCCCAGATGCAATTGGCGGACTATCCCACTTAAGGATCTTGGACTTCTCTAGAACTGGTATTTCTGGTTTGCCTACCACGATCGCTTATCTCTCTCACCTAGAAGAGTTACGTGTCCAAGGTTGTTGGAATCTAGCAAGCCAAACACCAGATGCAATTGGGGGACTATCCCGCTTAAGGATCTTGGACTTCTCTAGAACTGGTATTTCTGGTTTGCCTGCCACGATCGCTCATCTCTCTCACCTAGAAGAGTTACGTGTCCAAGATTGTCGGAATCTAGCAAGCCAAATACCAGATGCAATCGGGGGACTATCCCACTTGAGGATCTTGGACTTCTCTTATACTTGTATTTCTGGTTTGCCTGCCACAATCACTCATCTCTCTCACTTAGAAGAGTTACGTGTCCGAGGTTGTGGGGATCTTACAGGTAAAATCCCAGATGCAATTGGCAGACTATCCCGCTTGAGGATCTTGGACTTCTCTCATACTCGTATTTCTGGTTTGCCTACCACAATTGCTCATCTCTCTCACCTAGAAGAGTTACATGTCTATGGTTGTTCGTATCTTCCGGTTGAAATCCCAGATGGAATTGGCGGACTATCTTGCTTGAGGATCTTGGACTTCTCTAGAACTAGTATTTCTAATTTGCCTACCACGGTCGCTCATCTCTCTCACCTAAAAGAGTTACGTGTCCAAGGTTGTCGGATTCTACCGAGACAAATACTAGACGCAATTAGGGGACTATCCCACTTGAAGATCTTGGACTTCTCTGGTACTCATATTTCTGGTTTGCTTGCCACAATTGCTCATCTCTGTCACTTGGAAGAGTTATATGTCCAGGATTGTGGAAATTTTATGAGGGAAATCCCAGATGCGATTGGCGGACTATCCCACTTAAGGATCTTGGACTTCTCTAGAACTGGTATTTCTAGTTTGCCTACCACGATAGCTCATCTCTCTCACCTAGAAGAGTTACGTGTCCAAGGTTGTCGGAATCTAGCGAGCCAAATACCAGATGCAATTGGGGGACTATCTCGCTTGAGGATCTTGGACTTCTCTAGAACTCATATTTCTGGTTTGCCTGTCACGATCGCTCATCTCTCTCACCTGGAAGAGTTATATGTCCAGGATTGTGGGGATATTATGAGGGAAATCCTAGATGCAATTGGCGGACTATCCCACTTAAAGATCTTGGACTTCTCTAGAACTGGTATTTCTGGTTTGCCTACCACGATCGCTCATCTCTCTCACCTAGAAGAGTTACATGTCCAAGGTTGTCGGAATCTAGCGAGCCAAATACCAAATGCAATTGGGGGACTATCCCACTTGAGGATCTTGGACTTCTCTTATACTTGTATTTCTGGTTTGCCTGCCACAATCACTCATCTCTCTCACTTAGAAGAGTTACGTGTCCGAGGTTGTGGGGATCTTACAGGTAAAATCCCAGATGCAATTGGTAGACTATCCCGCTTGAGGATCTTGGACTTCTCTGGTACTCGTATTTCTAGTTTGCCTGCCACGATCACTCATCTCTCTCACCTGGAAGAGTTACATGTCCAAGGTTGTCAGTATCTTACGGGTGAAATCCCAGATGCAATTGGTAGACTATCCTGCTTGAGGATCTTGGACTTCTCCGGTACTTGTATTTCTGGTTTGCCTGCCACGATCACTCATCTCTCTCACCTGGAAGAGTTACGTGTCCAAGGTTGTCGGCATCTTACGGGTGAAATCCCAGATGCATTTGGCAGACTATCCCCTTGAGGGTCTTGGAAGTCTTTGATACTCATATTTCTGGTTTACCTGCCACGATCAGTTGTCTCGCTTGGCTTAAAGAACTTGTGTTGAAGGACTGCAAGAAGCTTCGACTAATGCCACAGCTTCCCTCGAGTTTGATAAGCCTTATCCTTGATGCTTATCATCGTGAAATCATCCCAGACCTCTCTAACTTATTTACTTTAGATCACTTGAACTCGTCCTTTCATGCGTATAATCTCGAGGCTCCTCACCAGTCAGAGGAAATTTTGTGCCCTTGGATGATTGTAGAATCCATCCACCGGCTTCCATCTAGTTTGTCAACATTGCATCTCACGGGTATACTGCCACCATAGCGGTTTTCCAACTTCAGGAACCTATCAAGTCTCTCCATTTCTAGATGCTCAATGGCACATCTCCCAGTGCTTGAACACTTGGAGAAGTTGAGGAAATTGTCCATAGAAGTCTGTCCAACCCTCAAGAGAATACCTAATCTATCATGCTTGAAGAATCTAGAAACTTTGTATCTGTCTGAATTGGGAAGTCTTGTGGAGATACAAGGTCTGGGGGAGTTGGAATCTTTAGTGTCCCGACTGATTTTCTGCTGTAAGTCATTAGATGGATTACCTCAACTACCAAAGTTGGCAAAGCTCGAATTTTTTCAGCTACACCGCTACCAAGTGCTATGGGGGCATTGAGGGTCTCAGCTGCTTACGATGTTTGAAGCTCTTTTGTGTCATAGGTTGCATGTCCCTGGAAAGGTTGCCTGATTATCCAGAGTGGACCACGCTATCCACCGATTGGAAAGCACCGGAAACATCGAGTGTTGATTGGGAGTCGCCAGGAACATCGGGCCTACGTCTATATCAGGAGCTAGCATCAATCAATGTGTTACCTAGATTTTGTACCCTTGTAAGTCTTGTCTCTCCATTTATTTGTGCAGAGTGGGCTCCTGATAATGAAAGAGGTGGATTGTCCATATATATTAGTTTGTCCTGCAAATTCATTAACGACGATGAGCATTTCATTCTTCATTTCTTGATGAGATGCACACGAATTGTTTTACAAAAGTTCCATATCCAAAAATTGATATGATGTGCAGTAATTAATATATCATAATAGATCCACAATTCATTACCTTAAACTTTTTACTGAAGGTGGATTTAACTACATACGTCAATGGACTCGGATTTTAGCTTCCTCCCGGGTTAAGGTATTGGAAATTCGTGTCTTCTTCTCTTACTTTTGTGCTCCTAACACTCCTATGCAGTCCTTACTTTTATAACTTTTATCAATATAGTAAGGTACGTAGATCATACATTAAATTCTTTTAATTTTAGCTTCCTAAATGCTATTGCTAGAGTATAAAGTCCCCACTTTCAATTTTTCAATCGTCCATGACTTTGTTACAGGTTTTGCATGATATGTTTATCATCCTAGGGAAAAGTTAGATTAATGGTGGGAAATAATGAGGCCGGATGGACTGAATTGACATAAATGCAAAACATTTAGAACTTATTTGGCCAAAAAAAAAAAAGTCTATTGCAATAGGTTTATGATTTTTCTTTTTATATAATTTCCTCAAACAAAGTCCTCAGCAATAAATTTGTAAAGCCAACAACGAGTCATGCCTCTACCACTTCCAATGTGCGGTTTGATCCGTGTGAAAGCCAGATAAAAGATTCTTATAGAAGGTATGAGTGACCTCAAACAAAGCTTGTTAAGGAATTGCTCCTTGCAATGATTATGATTGGGTGATGCTCGGTGTACTGGTATATATGTGTGTATTTCCTCTTGAATATTGCTAATCCTAAGGCATCATGACGATTCTTGTTCAGAACTCTCTCTAATCACTCGCTGTTTTCGCTATTTGCGTTCGTTTGAAACAGTTTCATTTGCTTTAATTTAAACTCAAGCCAGCCGTTGACCACATCAGGTCCAAGTCAAGGGTTACAAGCTTGAATTTGTCTATAACTGGTTACTTACCTCGCAAACCGATAATTCAGATGTTAAAGTTAAGGTTTACCTTATATTCTTATCATTTCGTGCTCGTACAAACCTGTAGTGCAATTCTCGGCTGTTCCTTAACATTGCTGCCACTTGCCCAGATCTTATTCCTTTGAAAACCTACCATATCCTGATTGTTTTTGTGCACTGCTGGACTTCTTCTTTGACTTTTCTTCTGTGGGTATTGTCTTCAGCCCTGCACTCTACTTAGCAATTAATATGAAAGGATCGAATCTTTTGGAATTCTTCCAAACCTGGGTCGGGAAGTGGTGAGTGATGTGAGGCGATGAAGCTACGGGGAGAGAGAGTTCGCGGATGTTTTCTCTTGCAGACGTGCAAGCACCGTAGGAAATTGCTGAACTTGCGAATCCTTGCACCCGGGGGGCTGATTCTGCATCTGGACTGGCCGCACGAGATTTGCTGGGACTGTGAACTCGCTCAAGGTGCTGAGATGGCCTATGGAGAGCTTCGCCCATACCAGCGCACTGGGGCCTCGTCGGAGCTGGAACATTGCGAAGAGGCTCACTGGTGTTGCTCGGAACTCACTGGACAGAGGAGACTAGGCTGGGAACAATGGCAGAGACAGATGAGAGATCGCCAAAAGGCAGAAGCAGCTCATGAAAGAGATTTGTATTAAAGTCTCCCTGGCTGGGATGGTAATTGATGACTTTCTGCACTTTTATCACTAAGACAATCGGTCTGAAGCAAAATCATTGTCCATAAGCATATGGTGTGGGAAGACTTAAAGGTGGTCGTGAGGTATGCAAAGAAAAGACACATCTGGCTTGGGATTTGAGCAGCTTTTGATAGAAAGGGGTTACACCTATTTCCTATGGCATAGTACCTGCTAGTGCTACTGACATTTACATGGTTTCTATTTCCACATTGACCCTAATTAACCATTTCCTCCTGCCATATGCTGCACTTTTTTTTTTTCTTCCTTGTTAGTTCATCTACTTCTTGTTTTTGGCATATCAAACTTCTGTCGCGAAACCTGGTCTCTGTAATGATTTTGCCCTGGATATTACAATCAACAAAGATAAATTGTTTAGCTAAAAATCTGGGCAGAAGACTCTTGTGGACCAGTTTTCCTATGTATCTTTTCATTTTGAGTGAATTTAATACGTGACTTTTTAGTGGAGTTATTTGGCAACATATTGGAATGAATCAATGAGAATACAAGTTCAAAATTTTATGATACCTAAATGTTGTCATAATCGAAGGTAATAACAGAGAGGCAGTTTTCATTGATCATGCTTTTAGCTTGCTTGCGTCCAACCACATTTCGGTCATTCAGATGTGGTACGGACGGCCACAAGAGCTAGCGGAGTTTCTTGTGCAAGAGAATGATGTCTAAACTGAAGCTGAAAATATCTTCCAGGTGACTAACTGAAATTCTTCTTGAGATTCCAATATGTATAGCATGAGCACTTAGATAATTCGTGGTTTTGAAATACAATGTTTCAGTTGAAATTTCTGGAGAAATTAGAGATTTGAGGTCCTTTGACTTCTCAAACTTGAGAAAAGGTAAAGCCACTTCAAGAAGAAACAATATACGGGACATGAACACGTTGAGGATCAGCAATATACTCCGGTCTGTGTGATATTAACAGATAAATTTGCAGATCGAACGATCAATTAAATTGTATTCTCAAGTTGTGGGGATTGGCCTTTTGCAAAATATTATTGAAGTGGGCCGGAAACTCTCATGTCTACTTCTTGTGGAAAGTTTAAACTCGTCATTAGTAATCAAATCTTTGAAGATGCGAGGTTTATTGTAGTAGAATTAAAATTTTCTACAAGCATCGCATTGATGGTTCGCATCCTATTCTAGAAAAGGGATCTTTGAAGATATGCTCGCGTATCTTAAAAATAACCACGCCAGATCCAAGCTACTTCGTAAAGGGAGAACTTTTAAGGCTGGTGTCCGCCCTGGAATTACGTTGAAATCCCAGTTCAACATGATTTAAAACTGTTTCGCATTTTTGTCTATCCGCTTCCACGTTTCTTGGTATTTCTACACTCATTCTGTCCACAACTACACTCTCGTCCGAATCAAAGCAATAGGTGCAGGCGCAAGTCTCAGATTACTTGGTTTTGTTTGTAAGCAATGTGATCTCCAACCATTTCGATGGCTTTTTCATTGCCTCAAAACTCCAAGAAGATGACATTCGACACGTAAAGTCATAAGCAATTTGGTCTTAGATTTGTGTTGGACCAAATTCAACGAAGGGAGGGTCTACTTTGCAACGTATTAATCTAAATTTTACCATTTACTTCAAAAAAACATTGCAAAAATCATTTACATTAGCGTCTGTCATGCTACATTTTGACTAGAGGACTATATTGATAAATTGTCAAAATGTTTATGACTAAATTGACTAAAATTAAAAAAAAAAATGAATTGGTTGTTGTCCAGTAGATTTAAAATTGAATTAGTTGTCGTTATTTTAATTGGTCAACGGCAATCAAAACAAACTCTAAGTAAACACTTAATGTGCAAATAATTTATTATACACCACTAAAAGTTTAGGATTGCATTGGCTTGAGTGGATCTGTTAAACATCACCAAAAGTTTGTCCCATTAATGTGTGAACAATTTGCTATCCGTCTAGCGTATATTGCGGCTTTTGTCTTCTTTTGACTAACCTTACTTTTTTTTTTGTCATTTTTTTGGACTCTCTTAATTGACGCCAATGATTTAACTGAGGCTGGGCACCGGGCCTTGCTTAAACATGCGTGGCCTGAGCATGCCAGGATCGGCACTAGGGGTGAGCAGCGGTCTAGGGTCAACCCTAGACCGACCCTGGACCGGCTGGACCGGCCCAACCCTGCCGGTCCTGGTCCGGTTCCCAAGGAGACTGGGTCGGTCCTTGGTCCTGAAATTCCAGGACCAACACTGTGCGGGTTGGTCCTTGGTCCTAAGAGTTTTGGGTCGGTCCAACCCTGGACCAACCCTGTATATTATATTATTTATAATTATTTTATATATTCAAATATAAGTAAAATGTCTGTTATATTATATTATATTGAGATATTCTATCAATAGCACTAATAGTAATTTCAATTTAAAACTTTTGTTGAGTATTAATTACGTGTCATTTGTTTTGTTTTAAGGTGTTTAGAAGTTCAAGTGAATTAACAAGATGTGAAGTTATATATTCATGGTTTATATTAAGTATTTTAAACTTTTTATGGTTTAATTGTATTTTACTAATGAATTTCAGCTGCACTTTGCTTTCAATTTGTGTCAAATGGTAGAAGTTTTTGAAGAGTAGAGTAGTACTGCATTTGCTACGGTGA
This sequence comes from Eucalyptus grandis x Eucalyptus urophylla, assembly GCA_028830015.1. NCBI lineage: Eukaryota > Viridiplantae > Streptophyta > Magnoliopsida > Myrtales > Myrtaceae > Eucalyptus > Eucalyptus grandis x Eucalyptus urophylla. The sequence continues at coordinate 40,670,769 of CM054189.1, forward strand.
TTTGCTAGTCAAGTGGTGTGAAGTTCATTTTTTGGTTGAGTGGACTCTACATGATCAAATGCAGGAAAACGCTTTTGCATATGATGTTATGAATATTAAAGATAGATGATTATAAGAACTTTCCATCTTGTTCCATATCTTGATGAGCAGTTAGTAGGTATGAAATTTCTATTATTGTGCCATCTTAAATTTGTTAAATATGTATTGGTATTTATAATTTAGTTGCACATTGCTGCATTGTCAATAGATGTGTTCAAGTTTGCTTTTTTAGGAAGTATAAAAAATAAGACAAAAAAATTATCGATCGATCCCGGGTTGACCCTGGAACCGGACCGAACCCATCGGGTCGGTCCGGTCCTTGGTCCCAAGCTCAATAGGGTCGGTCCTCGGTCCTAAAAATTGAGGACCAACACTGTACGGGTTAGTCCTAGGGTTAGGGGGTGGCCCGGACCAACCCGGACCATGCTCACCCCTAATCGGCACATTATTTTGTCGGCCCATGTGTCGGGTCTTGTTCATGGTTGGCCTTGGTCCGATTTTTAAAAAGAAAAAAAGTTCAATATAACTAATTTTTGTTAAAATATAACAAGAAAAATTAATTGAGAAAGTTGATGAAAAATCATTAAAATTATACCAAATTAAGTACACGTTCATCTTCATATAATTTGAAAAAAAAAAAAGTGCACACAAGTAGCACCAAAAGAAAATGCATAATAAATAAGTTATTATCAGCATTATATCCCTCACTATAATTGGGTGATACAGTATCATCATTATCCTTTCGCTCATGTGGGGTGCATTCTTCTATAGTTTCTTATAAAAACCAATCATGTCGTACCACTACCAAATTTAAAACTTTAGCAGATTGTTGACATCTGAACTTTCCTGAAGGTTTAAGTAAGAAAATCATTGGTTCAAGATCTCCAATTGTGGTGAGTCTCGTTTCTTAAAAAAAAAAAAAAAAAAATCGGTGTAATGTCCTTAGCATCTCAATTGCATGTAGAAATTAGGAGTATTGCATTTCATCAGTAATTAGGCGTCAATTTTTCAATAAACCAAGAGTTGATTTTTTGGGTTTGGTGGATATTTTGGGCTAGTCAAACCCAAAAAGTCAACTCTAAGTAAAAAAATTGCAAAAAAACAAAGACATAAAAAATTGTATATAGATGTTAATTTATACAATTTAGATAGGTGTGTAGAATTAGGCCTTTAAGTTTCGAATTTTCGTAAAAATGGCCAACCGGTTGAATTTTTTGTCAAACCTTCAACCGAAAAATCAGAATTCCATTAGTTTCTAATCTGTTTTTCTTATACATTTGATTTAAAGACTGCAAATTTAGAAGTTTTCAATCTGATTAAAGAAATCTCAACCTATGGAACCAATCACTCATTTAGAGTAAAAATTTGGCACATAAGATTAGAATTACTTAAACTCACACTCCGTGCCACTTGATGTAACCGCACAAAATCCTAAAGAAAAAAATAAAATGTATTCTTCTACCCATTTTGGACGGGTAGTGGCACGTGTAAAAGAAGAAACAATCCCTCTTTTATTGGTCGAGGTTTACGCCATTTTTTTTTACGGAGAGAAAATCCAGAAGAAATCCCCTCCAGAAGTTGGCTCTCCCGGGTCAGCCACCGAACGGCACCACCGTACGCCGTTCACCATCCCCCATCAACACACCTCCACTCGCTGGCCAATACAGAATCGAGAGGGACCTTGTCTCAGAGCACGTGAGAAATCCTTCTCAAGACCAGTCCCCGACGTCTTCCATCTATCTTGAACTCGGCTGATCATTACTTGTCACCGTCAGCTGTAGTTTCGAAAGGGTGCCCAACGCGCTCCGCTCTTCTCTGCTCGGGTTCATTGCTGAAAGTCAGATCCTTTCGTTGGCCGTGACTCTGATCCTCAACGACAAACAAAGCTTCCGATCCAGTTACTGATGACAGTTTCGCAAGGGTGATTATTGGCGAGCAAAATGAGCAAGAGTCACGGATATGCATATCGTCGAATCTCTATTAACGTATTTTCAGGTGCTTGGATTGGCTTCGTACAGTCGTCCTTCAAGATGGGCTTAATTAGGTTTAATGAACTTTGGGCTTGAACAGTCTTAAGTGAGCTTGGGCTTAGTTTAGTGTGATTTGGTTTTGGGCTGAGTTTGTTCTTTATTGAGTTGGGCTTACACTAACTGGAAGACATTTTGCTCAACACCAACGTAGCTGAGAGGATTTCAAACCATTCTCAGACATCATCTTACAATTTTTTTTTCCCTTTTCTGTTCTCTATTTAACTTGTTAATTATTGGGGGAAAAACAAACATAATCGATGATGTCATAAAAATAAAGCACCCACATATTAATATCAGATACTGCTTAGAAAGAGGAGGGCCAAGTGTGAATAACCCTTATAGCTTTGGGCTGAATGCAGCCCAAGAGCAAAAACCTTGAAAAGGCACTAAAACATGAAATTTCTAATTCAAATAGATTATAATTGAACATTGAGACAAACCGATGGCTATGAGAGGCTCAAGTTTAAGCTGCCAAAGTATGGAACGAACTAAGCTCAAACTTAGTGATACTTGATTTGAGAGGCTTCTCTAAGCTAATTAAACTTTTTTGTACTACAACTACTTGAGACGAGGCAAGTTAAACTTTGATCATGAAAAAAATCTGACCTAACTCATGCATTTAATCCCCTCACATGTTTGTTAGGGACTCGAAACAGAATTGTTTTTTTCCTTCTAAATATTGTGTTAATAGATCGATTACATTACTAATCACTATATTACATGAATGATTGTTCATTTATTAAGGCTTGCTTAGGTCATGGGAATTCTCAATTAAACCTGAAAATTGTTTATTTATTTGACCAAACCCTTCTCTTTCCGTGGAAAATAAGAAAGCTCCAGTTTAATGGGGAGAAAGAAAAAGAAAGCGTGGTCTGGACTCAATGCAGATCGCAAGGACTGTCAAATGAGGGAAAAAGAGAAGAACTTGCTTCGTGAGTTCTTCCTTGACTCAATAAAGTTCCACACATTCACTTCACCAATAATAGTGCATCGGTGTGGAAGACGCGATTGACATCAAAGGACGGGAAAACGCCAAGCCAAGCCAACTTTTGATTAAGACAAGCCGAGGAGGGAAATTCATGTATTCATGTGGCTGGTCGATAGACATTGTTTTTTGGTCATTATCTCATAAGAATTGCGAGGACAATGATGTAATAACAAGAAGTTGGTGATATCCAATCACTGATGAGTTTCATGCACAAGAGAGCGTGGACTTGCGAAGTCTATTTATTTGTTTATGAGTAAGAATTTGTATTCCAAAAAATATTGTAAGTGGAGCATGTCATCAAGCATCACGAAACATATCACGCATCAACCATCCTTCTAATGTATAGTAGTTAAAAAAATTCCACAATCAATTTCTCGGTAATATCTACATATATAATAATCTGAATCTAATATCTCATATGAATAAACAACTAGGACGATAAACGATGCTAGCAAATATTTGGACAAAACCAAAATACTCTTGTGACATGTGAACAAGCCATAAAGCTTCAAGATGCCAAGGTAAAAATCGAAATCAATTACTTTAATTAATTAAGCCGTAATACTTTTTGGAAAATTGTATTAATTATGATTCCTTTGACAACAACTTGCTAAGATAATCAAGGGTGAAAATCTATTTATTGAGATTGAAAGCTGATGAGGTCTAGATTGTACAATTGAGCAACCAATTGAAAGCTGATGAGGTCTAGATTGTACAATTGAGCAACCAATCATATATAAAAGAGTACATCCCGCATTGGTCAATTATGATTTCAATATCAAGAGAGATTATCTCGTCTATTTTTAAGATGAAGTTATCACAAAATTAATGTATTATGATTGTATATGTGTCTTAAGAGAAAATTATTGCCCGACAACATTGATAGACAAGATCATCCGCATAAAAATTCTCAACTAACAGCATGGGAAATTTCCAAACAAGCACACTAGACAGTTCAGGGTACTTAGTACTTACACAACCAACTTTTGTTTTTGTTTTTATTTTTATTTGTATTTTTATTTTTATTTTTTCCTTCTTATTTCACTCGAACAGCCAATGTTTCTATCTGTAATTTTGTCCACCTTCCAGATTCTTTCTTTCCTTGCACTCCAACTTGACTTGAACTTGCTGATGTTTACATTTCCTGTTCAACAATCGGAAGACTAATTAATTAATTATTAATTATATTTGTTTATTTGTTTGTTTGTTTGTTTGTTTGTTAAGCATTCCACAAGCAAGAGGAAGTTCAAGTTTGAGCACATCAATATATTCAATTGGAATCAACTTCACTCAAAAACTGTAATGGATCAAGTATAATATATTAACTACTCTACTCCATATCAATTTTTCAATATGGTGTTTTTCTAACATAATTTATAAGCGCTAAGTATATGTCAAGACAAGGCATTTTAAACTTTAGTCATGCAAAAAATCTAACCTAACTTGCACATTGAATCCCCTCACACATGTTTGTAGGGACTCGAAACAGAATGCTTTTCTTTTTTCCCTAAATATAGTGTTAATAGCTCGATTACATTACTAATCACTAGATCATATGTGTGATTGATTATTTATTAAGGCCTAATTAGCTCTCGGGATTTCAATTAAACCTGAAAATTGTTTATTTTAATTGACCCCCTTTCCTTTCCTGGAAACTAAAACTCGTCCAACGTGGGTTGGACTCAATTGGCAAGGATGGTCAAATGAGGAAAAAAAAAAGGGAGGAACTTGCTTCTTGAGTTCTATACCTTGACTCGGTCAAGTTCCAAGCATTTAGTACACCAATAATAGCGAGTCAGTGCGAAAGACGCGACTGAAACAAAGGACCGGGCAAAACTTTCGACTAAGACCCGCCGGGGAGCGAAATTCATGTGTTCACAAATCACCGATCAGTTTCGTGCCCAACAAATAGGGAGGTCTTGCGAAGTCTTTTTATTTATTTATAAGTAAGAATTTAAATACCAAAAAATATTATAAGTGGACCAAGTCATTAAACACCGCGAAACTAATGCATGATAGTTTGAAAAGATCCATAATCAATTTCTCCATAATATCTATATGTAATAACCTAAATCTAACATATCTTAGATAATAAACTATGCTAGGGGTGAGTATAGTTCGAGTTGGGCCGGTCTACCCCCTAACCCTAAGATCAACCCGTACAGTGTTGGTCCTCAATTTGTGAGACCAATGACTGACCTTATTGAGTTTGGGACCGAAGACCGAACCAACCCAATGGGTTCAGTCCGATTCCAGGATTAATCCGAGACCAATAGATAATTTTTTTATTTCATTTTTTTGTACTCCCTGAAAAGGTGACTGATAACTAGACTAACCCAATAGGTTTGGTGACGAGTGAGGTTAGCTAAGAGAGGCCAGGGTGAGCATTGAGTGTTGAGTGAGGTGAGCGTCGAGTGGTAAGCGGCATGAGTGGCCAAAAGCGAACAAGTTGAATGTCTAGTGGTGAGCGAATAAGTTGTTTCTATCGATTTTGACAAATTGAAGGTTAAGATGACAAATAAAACAGAAAAGAACGAGTACTAAAGGAGAATGCTGTGAGGAGTTGTTTATGCCATTTTGGATGACGTGAGGACTCCTCAAAAAATAATTTTCCTCATTTGTAAATTATCATTGTTGATGTCATAAAATACATTAGAAATCTAAGTTATTAAAGAACGGTGTAAAATTACTTGGACTCATCACTAAAGAGTTGTTTAATGTTGTTGCGCCGTTTATTTTAGAGTTTTCTCTATATAAAAAAATTATGAATAATATGTTAGATATATAATAATTATACGATCAAGGTTGGTCCGGATTAAACCAACCTTAAACTCTTAGTACCGAGGACCAATCCTCACAATGCAAGTCCATGAATCCTAGGATCAAAGATCGACCTAATCTCTCTGGGAACCAAACCAGGACCAGCAGAGTTGGGTCGGTCTAGAGTCGGTCTAGGGTCAATCCTAGATTGATGCTTACCCCTAAACTATGCTACCAAAAATTTGGACAAAACCGAAATAATCTTGTGTCATGTAAACAAGCCATAAAACTTGAATATGCAAAAGTAAAAATTAAAATCAATTGCCTTAATTAATTAAGCCATAATACTTTTTGGGAAATTGTAGTAACTATCATTCCTTTGACAACAACTAGCTAAGATAATCAAGGGTGAAAATACATTTATTAAGATCACTTGGGAAATTGTAGTAACTATCATTCCTTTGACAACAACTAGCTAAGATAATCAAGGGTGAAAATACATTTATTAAGATCGAAAGGTGATGAGGTCTACGTCATGGTAGGTGGACTGTGAGCACGTAATCTACTTGACTTCAAAATTAAATAAGTGCTAAGCATATGTCCAAATCTTGACAGACCTTGAGGCAAAGCAAAGAAACTGGCACATATAATTAATGCAATTGGTTGTGCTTGCCTAATGGTCTTCCTATATCCAAGTCTCATTAGGCTGGAGTCTATAATTATTTGCTGGCTTCTGAGATGACCGACTAAAATCAAGAGGAAGAGGAACTCGAAGGCAATCCTAAGCATGGATATTGAGCCAAAAAGACGAGTGCAATGTGTTTCTGAATTTCAAGGGACTAGACTGTTGTGACCTCTTTTTCAATGCCCGTTCAAGGCTAGGTGCCTGCGGAGGCTAATGGTTTGGCTAGTTCTATTAGGCTTAGTCTGGACTCTTCCAAGTCCATCAATTCACGACATGGTCCAAGTTTTTTAAACCTGTAAGTTAATTTTAAATAGGAATCGTCACTAATCAATTTGGGGTGGGTCGATTAGAAACTTAAGCGAAGTATTAGGAGAAATACTCGCTCCTGCGTAACCAGAGAAACTAGGTTCAGGAACTTGATTACACTTAATCACTAATGCCCTTCTGGTACCTAATCTTGTTTAAACCCTAAGGTTTTTTTTTTTTTTTGATTTTTGAGGGGTTTCCCATGCATTTGTGGAGGAAAAACATATTTTTGGACATTTTTCTATTTTTTGAACATAAAAGGGATTTTTGGACTTTTTGGTCTTTTTCTAGAAAATATAAATCATTTTTTTGGCTTTTTCTGATTTTTTTGCCTTTTTTTGGGGAAAATATGGGATTTTTTTTTATTTTTCTGGAAAAAAAGCAGCCCCCTTTGGCTGCTTTTTTTTTTTGTGTTTTCTTTTTTGTTTTCTCTTACTATTATCTATTATTTATCATCCGAAAAAGGAAACATACATAAATAGAGAAATTAAGGTCTAATTAAAACCTAATCAAAATTTAGGTGTCAACATAGACACACGCCTGACCTTAATTGATAGCCCTCACGTCCACTTGATGTGCACCGCATGGTCAAATGGGGAAAAAAAAAGAAAAAAGAAAAAGGAAACATGAGCTGAACATCATTAGCAAAGCCCAAGGATGGTCAAATGAGGAAAATGGAGAGGGACTTGCTGCATGAGTTTTGAGTTCGAGCTTGACTCAGTAAAGTTTGATGCACTCCCTTCACCAACGATAGTGTGTTAGTGCGGAGACGCAATTGAAAACAAAGGACCGTGAAAAAGCCAAGTCAACTTTTGATTGAGACAAGCCGAGGAAGCGGATTCATGCGTTCATATGACTTATCAATAATTTTTCTGTGATATTCAAAGGGCGCATTTGATAGCGTTTCTATTCAAAAATTGTTCTCGGAACAGAAATAGAAAAAGACTATTTCTGTTCTAGTGAATAATTTTTTAACAGAAGAATGCGTTTAGTAAACTTGTATATTTTTTTTGTTTCTTTTAATTTTTTAATATTTTTATTTTATTTTTCCAATTTTCCAATTTTCTTTCTTCCTTTTGGCCGATCGCCGGCCTCGGCCATGGCCAGCGATCGGTCGATGAGGGCTAGCGGCCTCACCTAGCCACGACGAGGTTCACCGGCACCCGACGAGGTCGGCAACACTCCGGCGAGGTCGCCGGCCCTCAACGGTCGGTCACCGGCCATGGCCGAGGCGGGGGACCGGACAAAGAAAAAAGAAAAAGAAAAAAAAGAAGAAGTGTTTCTCGAAATTGTTCTCGGGAACAAGAAACAAGTTTTTTTTACTTCTTATTTCTATTTCAAATCTGTTTCCGAGAACAAAAAAATAGATTTTTTCTTCTTGAAAATAAAAAAATAGATTTTTTTGTTCCTGAAAACAAAAGTGTAAACAAACGCGTTTTCATTCTTTTTTGTTCCCCAGGACAAAAGAATAAAAATTTGTGTTGTGAGGAACAGAAACAAATTTAAACAAATAGCCCCATAGACTCTATAGTTCCTTAGAAAGTCAATTTCCAATTAGTGTAATTGAGACTTGATGGTTTTATTAGTGATGGGCTTAAGGCCCGTCCGCCCAAGTTGGGCCCAAAAAGCCCGGCCCACGGGAATAGGGCCCGTGGATGGAGGGTCGTATAAAAGGGAGGAGAGAGACAGAGAAGACACCTCTTGGACAATCAGAACGTACGTACGTCTTCCCTTCTCCCATGCTCTTTCTCTCCAAGAAAAACAGTAAGCGTTTTTCTTCCCTTTAAAGACGCCATCGGATCGAACAGGGCCAGTTTTTCTTCCTCATATCGGCGTCGGTGTCTAATCTGTGGCTAACATGGTACGCTCGAATCCGTGGTGTGCTTTTGATACGTGTTTTTCCCGGGCTTCACTTCCGCATTCGTTTTAGGGGTTTGATTTAGTGTCGAATCCGGTTTTTGGGGATCTGTTATTCCCAACATTGGTATCAGAGCCCTAGTTCACGTTTTCCCGACCTGTTTGATGTTTTTTAATTGATTTTTCGCAAAAGTAATTCGGCCGTACAGATCGGGGCGAGAAATCCCGACACCCGAGCGCTGTTCGGCCATTTTTCCGAGTTTTCGTAAGTCGAAATCAATTTCTGAAGGCACTGGGTGAAAGAGGTCGTCGAGACGAGTCCGGCGATATGTCGTGCGCCGCCGGGAGACGCTGCACGCGCCCACACGCGCGGCCAGAAGGCGCTGCGCGTAGGCGCGACGCGCCCGGAAGCGCTGGCTCACCCAGCGCGTGCGGCACACGCGCCGGTCGGTGAACCGGCACGTGTGCGCCGCCGGCCGGCGAGCTGGCACGCGCCAGTCGATGAACCGACACGTGCTGACGTCAGCATGACGTCATCCAACGGTCGGTAACCGCTGGGGTGACGTCATCGATGACGTTAGCGTCGTCGACGGTTGGCCAAGCGGTCACCGGCCGGCGACCTGACCGGCGACCCGACCCGACCCGCGGACGCCTGGCACGCGCGTGGCACGTGCCGGCTGACGTCTGCGTGACGTCAGCCCGCGCATGTGCGCGACACGTGCGGTCAGTCCGTGCGACCCGGCCTAACCGGCCCGACCGGTCCGACCGGTTCGGCGACCGGCGACTCGACCGACGACCGTTGACCGTTGACTGACGACCGTTGACCGTTGACCGAAAAAAAAAAGGAAAAGAATGTGTTTCTTTTTCAATTAAGTCTATGTGGATTATATGTGATCCCTTATTTGTTCTGCATTTGTTGCAGGAACAATGCCTAGCCTAAGGTTGCGCACACCTATTCGCGCAGTTACCGATGAACAAAAGGAAAGGTTGTTTAAGTTGATAGCTGAGCTGACTAATCATCGGTGGGAAAGAAGTGACTTAATTGATCACGTCCTTGAAGTCAACGGGAAAATTCAAAAGGTCATATGGAATGGTCGTCCTATGTCACAGTCAGAGATGGTGCGATTTTTCATAAACACTCTTCCACCTGAATGGCAAGGAATGGCAAGATGTGTTGAATCGCATATGGGATGTTAACGAAGCTGCTTCATATAAGACAATTGTAATGGATTTTGTAAATGAATATTACTGTATTGTTACAAGGGAAAAGATCAAGAAATTGAACAAAAGAGGATCTTTCCCAGTTCGTGTGCTGACTTAGTGTTAGTTGTATTAGCTGATCTTAGTTAAGTGTGCTTTGTGGACATCTTATGTATTGTTTACTACCTGATTGTTGATGATGTAGCAACCGATATCTTGGTTGTATTAGTTGAAAGCATTATTGTTTTATTGGATGTCAATTATCTGTTGCTTTCTGTTATTGCTGGTTGCTGTGGGTAATTAGCTGTTGGTAGTTTTAGAAGTTTTTGTAACTTCATAGAATTGATTTTGCATATGACAATTATATTAATGATAATTTTAAGTTAGGATTTTTTGGAGGATGATTGGAAACATAGTGACCTTTTGATTCTAAAACCTTGAAATTGTTCATTAATATGATGGGTCTATGTAAATAGGGATGCATAAATGATAGGCATTAATAATTCGTGCATATTTGTCTGATGTGTTCAGATTAATGGCTTCAGCCACAAAGAGCATAGTTGCCGAGCTGAACAAAGGTGAAAAGCTCAATGGTGACAACTATGAAATTTGGCAAATGAAAATCCAGTATGTGCTGGAAGAGCAAGAAGCACTTGAGGCTCTTAACCTAACCATGGTAGAACCTGAAGAAGGAAGCACTGCACAGCACAAAAGAGACAATGAAGCTTTTTCTGCGTGGAAAAGAAAGAACTCTCTTACTCGCATCACGTTGCTGAGCAGCATGGAAAATGACGTCATGCGAGAGTTTAGGCGTTTTGACAATGCCAAGGAAATGTGGGAGGCATTGGCAGCTAGATTTGGTCATACTTCGGTGACCAGACTGAGACAGCTCACTATTAGGTTTGACTCTTATAAGAAGCCTCATGGTCAGACCATGAAGTAACATCTTAGAAAGATGTCAAACATGATAAATAAGCTAAAAGATGCTGGCCATGTCCTCACAGATGAGTAGCAAGTGCAAGCAGTGATTCGTTCCTTGCCTTAGAGTTGAGAGCATATGAAGGTGCACCTGACTCATAATGAAAATATCAAAACCTTCGAGGATGCAATGCGTCATCTTGAGCTGGAAGAGGACCGCCTCTTGGCGGCTAAGCCGGATGCTAAACTCTATCATGCTAGTTCTAGCTCAAATGGAGCTTCGAGCTTCAAGCGCAAGCACCCTAACTGGTTTGATAAAGGGAAAGGCAAGGAAGAAGCAGATCCTTCAGGGAAGAAACCCAAGTTTAACCAACATGAAAGAGGAAAGCGTCCTCGCATGAAAAAGCTTGCAAGGGTGAAATGCTACAACTGTGACAAGAAGGGTCACTATGCTCACGACTGTCATGAGCCAAAGAAGGGATGCACCCCTTGTACTTTTCAGAACTTTGCTTTTGTGTCGAGTTCTGTGTTCTTAACTGAGTCTAATCCTTTTGTGGACTGTGGATTTAGGAGCGACGGACCATGTAGCGAAGGATAGAGGATCCTTCGTGGAATTCCGACGAGTACCAACTGGAACTAAGTGGATCTATGTGGGAAACAACTCCAGAGCTGAAGTGAAAGGAATTAGCACATGCTAACTGAATATGCGTGGTGGACGCACTTTGTTCCTACATAATGTATTGTATACTCCGGAGATTCGTCGGAATTTAGTGTCTGTTTTAGTGTTGGTTAAATTAGGTTTTAATATGAACTTCTATAATAGAGGTGTGGATTTGTTTTTAGATACAAATTACTATGATTGTGGTTATTTTCTAGATGGTTTCATTATATTAGATATTGACTATGTTAATGCAAATGTTTGTTATTCCCTTATCGCGTCTCCTAATACCTATGATAATGATGTGAATGTGTGGCATGCTAGACTTGGTCACATTGGCCAACAACGTATGTGTCACGACCCGAACCTCGAGCGCGTCAACATCCCACCATGGTCATTCAAATGCGACGTCCCAGGTTAAGTCGCCGACCCAGTCAAATCTTTAATGCGCATGCGGAAGCGTATTATAAAACCCCTGACAATAAAATACGGAATAGAAAAGCAGGAAACAATTTCACAACCAATCACTTACATAAACCAACGAAGTTACAAACGAAGGCCTACAGCCGAAAGTCTACAAAAGACCGGCTCTTAAAAAGGAATTGTCCTACGACCTACAAGTCGGACACGTTCTCCAATCTTATGCCTTCACCTCTGCAACTCCTCAAGGCCAACCAAAGCTATCTGGCCACTCCGTCCATCAGGGACCTGAAATTTTAATCCCACAACCGGGATGAGACGATGTCTCAGCAAGTTCAACCCCCTAAACCCCTATTAGAAAGAAAATACGCCCAAAGGTGGCCTAGCCACATCACACAGAGAACTTACCTCGCCTCAATTCTTCCCTGCAGGTTAGCACAATTCAAATCGCTCAATCACAGATAGTAATAGGAACTTAAACAACCGAAACGCATTCATTTTCATATAACCAACAACCACGGGGGTTCTGATTATAAGACTAAATTGTTATGACACGTCCCATTCCATGCCGCACAATTCCGTCCCATAATCCGACCCATCAACAACACTCAACATGCATTCCAATTGTCATTCACGGCCAAACAAGGGCATAGCTTACTCGCAGTTTAGCTATCTACTGGCATATAATCAGGCATCGCCTCCCCACCTTGGAGCGCGGGTTCGTCAGTACATCGACGGCATTCCCGAAGGAGCATGGGTCCAGTCGGCCTAGCCTCTACTGCGACCCGAGCCACGTCACTCTCTTGACGGCATTTCTAAAAGAACAAAGGTCCAGTCAGCCTAGCCACTACTGCGACCCGAGCCACGTCACTCTCTTGACGGCATTTCTAGAAGAACAAAGGTCCAGTCGGCCTAGCCACTACTGCGACCCGAGCCATGTCACTCTCTTGACGGCATTTCTAGAAGAACAAAGGTCCAATCGGCCTAGCCACTACTGCGATCCGAGCCACGTCACTCTCTTGACGGCACTTCTAGCAGAATAAGGATCCAGTCGGCCTAGCCACTACTGCGACCCGAGTCTTTCAACCAGCACCCAACAATTCAATAATTAATTGCACAAATCATCACTCAATTTGTAATATCTAATCATCAAATTCATAATCTGAATACACAGCAGCGATCAGCACAAAATTCTGAGAATTTAGGGTCCCAACTTAATTTTCGGAATTTATTTAATAATTAAATTTATTTCGAAAACTAGTTAAATAATAATATCCCTATCTTTCACAATCCACACTCGATTTATAATATCCAATCATCAATTCCAAAATCTGACTACACAGCAGCAACCGGTACGAAATTATGAGAATTTAGGGTCTTGACAAAATTTTCGGAATTTAATAAATAATTAAATTTATTCCGAAAATAATTAAATAATAATATTTTATTAATTTCGAATAAAATATATTATTAAATTATTTAATAATTTCGAGACATTTAAATAAATCAAAAGTAAATTCATTTATGTCAAATCAAGGCTTATTTTAAATAAACCTACTTACTCTTAATTAAGCACACTTTAAATTAAACCACCACCTTAATCAAATCTACTCTTAATTAACCTAAACTAACAACCTAATAATACTTAACATAAACTAAACCTCCCTAAGCATAATTAACCCTCTAAGCGAGGTTTAGTGAGCTAAACTCACCGGATTAATGAGCCGAGCGAACCAAAACGGCGAGGACGACGCGAGGATCGACTTTCCTCAAGGCGGGCCGAGCATCGGGCTCGGGAAGGCGGCCGAAACGGGCCAAGACCGAGCTGGAATACCCATTTTTCCAGCCACTGATTTGGGGTCGAGAATGGCGGATCCGGCGCCGGAATGGGCGGAGGAACGGCGGAGAAGAGGGGCGGCAGCTTAGGCGAGCAAGGCGGCAGCTCCGGCGACCCTTCGGCGGCAGCGGTAGTAGCTCGGAGTGGCCTGGTCGATGAGCTGGAGGCGCGGGCTGAGCTCGAGCCGACCGGCGAGCTGGCGCGCGGACACACGACGACAGCGACGATTGCGACGGCTTCGGCGGGTCTTCGGCGGTGGCTGGCGACAACGAACAGCAGCAATGGAGGCTCCGGTGGACGGCGACAAGCGGCGGACGAGGGGAAAGAGCTCGAGGCTGCGCGGATGAAGGCTGGAGTCGGCGGAGGCGGTGCGCGGGCGACACGCACGGACGACGGCAGCGACGAGCTTCTCCGGCGAAGCTGGCGGCGTCGAGCGGCGAAGGGGCGGCCGGTCGAGCGGTCGGCTTGGCTGGTCCGGTCGGTTCTCTCTCCCCCTTCCCCCTCTCTCTCCTTTCCAAGGTTGAAGATGATGGTGATGGCCACTTTTTGGAGATTAAATCTCCACCCTCCACTTGTCAAGCCCTCAATCCTTGGCCTCAACTACCATGACATCATCCCATGTCATCTTCCACTAATTCAAATCCTCCACAACATTTTCCAATGGGTCCATTTTATTTTTCCGCCGGGGCATGAAACTTTGTACATTAATTTCTTTAATTCCATTCAATTCTCTCCCAATTGAGTCCAATTAAAATCCACAAAATTATACCATGATCCTAATAAGATGTGTGACATAACCGAGCTTCCAACTTCTAAATTCAATCCCAATTTTTACGGTTGAATTCAATCTGGTGCGATTTCAGCACGCCTAACCTACCGGGTAGCTTTCGGGGAAATTTTCTTACATCCGACCTGAGGGTGATCAGTCCCCAAGTTTGCCGCGTTAAAATCCCTTAATTGCTTCGTCCAATAGGCTAGTCCTCCCGTGAGTGGCCACCTGAGAGAGACGAACTATATGCACAGATGAAATGCCCGACGCAATCAGCTGAAAATAGAATTAGAAAAATCGGGATGTCACAGTATGAATAGACTAGCCAAAGAGGGCTTGTTTGGCAACATTGAAAAAGTCGATTTGCCCATATGTAAGCATTGCCTAGAAGGGAAAACGACAAGGAAACCATTTGGAAAAGGTAAAAGAGCTTAATTTCCTCTGCATTTAATACATTCTGATGTCTGTGGTCCAATGAATGTGAGAGGAAGGCATGGGGCTGTTTATTTCATCACCTTTATAGATGATTATACTCAATTCGGATATGTCTATTTGATTTCTCACAAATCTGAAGCAATAAGTTGTTTCAAAAGGTTTATGAACCTGGTAGAAAATCAATTAGACAAGAAAATAAAAGCATTGAGATCCGATCAAGGTCGAGAATATTTATCTGATGAGTTCAGAAAATTATGTGATGAAAAAGGAATAGAAAGACAGTTGTCTATTCCGTATACTCCTCAACAAAATGGTATTGCGAAGAGAAGAAACAGAACCCTACTGGAAATGATTAGGTCCATGATGGCGCATGCTAACTTACCTATCACTTTTTGGAGTGATGCGTTGTTAACTGCTGCCTATATACTTAACCGTGTGCCTTCCAAATCAGTTACTTCCACTCCATATGAGTTATGGACAAGTAGAAAACCGGACTTAAGTTTTCTTAAGCCATGGGATTGTGCTGCCTATACACATGAGTCCTCTCACAAGTTTGGGAAATTGGGTCACAAAGGAAAGAAGAGTATTTTCATAAGATACTCGGAACACTCAAAAGGGTATGTGTTCATAGGTGAGCAGGAAAGTGGGAGTATAACTGAATTTGAATCACGAGATGTCACATTCTTAGATAATGAATTTCCTAAGAAGGGCGATATAGGGGAAGATTACTCCCTATTTGAGACATTGGATCAGGATAATGATGTTAGCGGAGTTCATCCAAGTGGGAGTAATATGAGAAGTGATAAATTAAATTTAACTCATTCTCAATTACAACCACATGATGAGACGACATCATCATTACCTAATCCAAGTGGAAGCATGATGGGAAATGATGTGCAGAGTGTACAATCTCCCATACGGCGAACAAGTCGCCAAAGTATTCCCCGTCGATGGTTTGACATTGAAGGGGAAACTTTTATGGTTGCTCTACAAGATGAGGATGAGCCAAGAAATATTAATGAGGCTCTGAATTGCCCTAGTAAGGAAGAATGGATTCATGCAATGGAATAGGAACTGGAGTCAATGAAATCAAACCAAGTCTGGGAACTGGTTGATCTTTCAAAAGGACGCAAAGCTATTGGGAACAAATGGGTTCTCAAAATAAAGCGAAAAGCTGATGGCTCGATAGAAAGGCATAAGGCTCGCCTTGTGGCGAATGGGTATAATCAACAGGAAGGAATTGATTATGAAGATACGTTTTCTCCTGTAGTGAGATTTACCTCGATTCGCATTATTCTGCCAATAATGGCTAGTTTGGATCTTGAATTACATCAAATGGATGTAAAGACTGCTTTCCTCAATGGAGAATTAGAGGAAGAAATATATATGGAACAACCTGCTGGTTTCATAGTGAAAGGCCAAGAAGAAAAGGTATGTCGACTTTTGAGGTCGATATATGGCCTTAAGCAGTCATCAAGACAATGGTATATACGTTTTCATAATGCCATAATGGCATATGATTTTACAATGATTGATGAGGATCATTGTGTATATATCAAAAGATCCAAGGATCAATTTGTGATCATATCATTATATGTTGATGATATACTAACTGCCGGAAGCAATATGGAGTTTGTTAAGACTGTCAAGAGTTGGTTGTCTTCCAACTTTGAGATGAAGAATATGGGTGAGGCTGCATACATTCTTGGAGTTAAGATTTCAAGAGATCATTTGAAGAGATCGTTGTCTCTTTCGCAAGAAACATATATAAATAAAGTTCTTGAACGATTTCGTATGCAAGATTGTAAACCCATAGACACTCCTATTGCAAAGGGTGAAGGATTGAGCCATAGACTGTGTCCAAGGACTCCACAAGAGAAGGAACAAATGAAACATGTTCCTTATGCTAGTGCTGTTGGGAGCTTGATGTACGCTATGATGTGTATAAGACACAACATATGTTTTGCAGTTGGAATGGTGAGTAGATACCAATCCAACTCAAGTCCAGCACATTGGAAAGCTGTTAAGAGAATACTGAGGTATCTGAAGGGAACTGCTGATTTCAAGTTGAATTACCAAGGAAAGGATCTGCAACTTGAAGGCTATTCAGATGCTAATTGGGGAGGAGATTTAGATGAAAGGAAATCTACCTCTGGATTTGCTTTCTTACTGAACAATGGCGCCATATCATGGAGCAGTAAGAAACAAACGTGTATAGCCTTGTCCACGATGGAAGCTGAGTTAGTGGCATTATCAGCAGCGATACAAGAAGGAGTTTGGCTTAAGAGATTTTTGGATCATTTAGGTGTTAATGAGAAAGCTGTAAATCCATTGTTGGTTAACTGTGATAGCCAAGCAGCTATAGCGTACACCAAAGATCCAAAATATCATGGCAAGACCAAACATATAGATACCACTTATAACTTTGTCAAGGATATGGTTGCACGAAAGGATGTGAACTTACAGTACATATCTACGCATAGAATGGTAGCAGATCCTATGACAAAGCCAATATCTAGAGATGTGTTTTGTGGTCATGTAAAATCTCTAGGATTGCGTAGAGTCTGATGTACCGGATTGTAATTTCCCTGAGTTGTTCACATTTATGAACTAGTGTTGTTTCATTATTAATGCCTATGAATCTTTGTTTGATCTTTATGCATCTTAATGCTCAGTGCATTACTTTAAGTTAAGGAAGTATGTCGAACAAATAAAAGATTAGCCCACTCACACGGGTAATCGCCTCTACTTACTGTGTGATAAATATAGATGAGACTGTTTTTAAGCTTATTATCTATGTGATAATTGAGAGCTCAAGCTTAAAATACGTATGTCGCCTTAACTAAGTGTTAAGATGAGGACATAATACTTATTATGTCCGAAAGTAAAATAACCCACATATTTTACTTTATCTATCTAAGATGCCATATGTGAGTTCTGATGAATTTTGTGAATGAGTAGGTACGTGAACTCAAGTTAGACATTGGGTATGTCTGAACTATCATCTGTACGGTATTGAAAAGTGTAGACATACGCTCCATGGGAAATGAGTTAATACCGTAATACGTATTTCATACTACGTATGCATGAGCCGACCAATAAGAGTGGCAAAAAGTTTGATCTCAACTTTTATGACGTGTGAGACTCTTGAGGAAAAGAGTTCCTCAATTTTTAGTGCTCTCTTGACTTTTACTTATTCTCAAGATTTCTATTTAGTGTTTACCATCTTAGGATGTTGCCAATGGTCATGAGTTGATTCGATCTAATGGGACATTTCTAGAAAAGCAAGCTGAACTGAAATTGAGAGTTTGAAGGAAAGAGGAAGATCGATTTTGGAGAATCACATTATAGTTTTGTATTCACTGGTCGACCAATTATGACTGTCTTTGGGATAATCATAGTTGTGAATGCAATATATATATATCATGTTTAAAAGAGATCAAGAGAGATATAAATGTGATCGATCGATCTAGGGTATTGCATACTAAATCTACTCGGAGTGTGACGCCCATTATGAGCTGCTATATATTCCTAACATATGTATAGCAACGAGCTCTCAAAGTATGCTGGTCGCACGGATTATTCACCTGTATGAATGTTGAGAAGAGGTAAAGAGAATCCTGTTCGGCCCACCATGTGCGAGTGGGAGATGATGGTTTTATTGGTGATGGGCTTAAGGCCCGTCCGCCCAAGTTGGGCCCAAAAAGCCCGGCCCACGGGAATAGGGCCCGTGGATGGAGGGAAGTATAAAAGGGAGGAGAGAGACAGAGAAGACACCTCTTGGACAATCAGAACGTACGTACGTCTTCCCTTCTCCTGCGCTCTCTCTCTCCAAGAAAAACAGTAAGCGTTTTTCTTCCCTTTAAAGACGCCATCGGATCGAACAGGGCCAGTTTTTCTTCCTCCTATCGGCGTCGGTGACTAATCTGTGGCTAACAAGGTACGCTCGAATCCGCGGTGTGCTTTAGGATCGGTGATACGTGTTTTTCCCGGGCTTCGCTTCCGCATTCGTTTTAGGGGTTCGATTTAGTGTCGAATCCGGTTTTTTGGGATCTGTTATTCCCAACAAGACTCATGGGCAAAGCGGATTAATATGTAGGGATAGATATTACCTTTCCTTTTTCCCTTTCAAAAAAATTGAAATGATTGAAATTTTTCTATTTGGAATTGTCTTAGGTCTAATTCCTATTACTTTAGCTAGATTATTTGCAACTACAGATTTACAATACGTATGTGGTTTCATTTCTTGGACAAGCCTTAGCCTAGTGCTGCATCAGAGGTCATCTAGAGCAGGGTCAGGGTGAGTGAATATAAAATTGCAGTGCAAGATTTCGAGAAGCTTGAGATGAGTTTCGTGTTTTTGGTAAAGAAGATGATCTGCTATTAGTCTTTAGCATGAGAGATATCTATAAAAAAAGAATCTGCAACCATCAACTTCCATTCCTGCTCAATGGCGTGTTTTCTAAACCTGCAGTTTTGTTTGTTTTTTAAAAAATAAATAAGCCAGTTTCAGCTTTAAATTCATCAAACTTGTTTGGCGTTTCCAAAAGAGGATGAGAACGGGAAATGGAAAAGGATTCCTTGAAAGCAAACGGCCCCTACCAATCGGTCAAAAAGACACTGAGTAAACGGTTAAAAAGGGGGGAAAAACTGTCAAAAAGGAAGCTGTGGATGCACCTTGTTCCAACCCCAATGCTCCCGACCACGCCCCGATTGCTTTCTCGGGTAGTCGGGGCAGCTTTTTTTGGACTTTAGTGGTTTGCATATTTGATTGCTACTATTCTAGGGTCCGCTCTTTCGCGGAAACTTATCAGGAGAAACAAAAATTTCATTTTAACAGCATAATGCGATAAACTCTTGCCCATTTGTTTTTTCAAATACCCAACTGCCCAATTAATATTGTTCCTCTTTTCCCCAGTGGCTTGCATCTTAACTCCTGTCTTTCCTCTCTTTCTCTGAAAATCACCCTCATCCTCCCCCACGTTTCTTGATTTTTCTTCATTTTGGTTGCAAAGCCAAAAAGAAACACTTGTCCTTGGGAAGCGCTAGTCGGTTTCATCAAGTCTTGTCGCAATTAGCTCTTTTTACAGGCCGTGGTTATATTGCTGGTGAATGCAATAGTAGATGATTGGCCGCAAATTGGACTCCATTGAGGCGCCGCTTTTATGACATTCTGAACTTCGTTGTGTCAGGTGAATTGTAAATACGTAATCTACTTCACTTCATATTTAAATAAGTGTTAAGTATTTTTACAAAAATTGATAGACCTTGAGGCAAGGGAAAGAAACTTGCACTTAAAAATGTTGGATGCAATTGGCTGTGCTTGTTTGGTGAGATTACTATTTTGAAGTCTCATAAGGCTGTAGTCTATACTTATTGGCAGGATTCTGAGACGACTGACCAAAATCAAGAGGAAGAGGAGCTCGAGGTAATCCTGAGCATGGAAACTAAATCAAAATTCGAGTATGATGTGTTTTTGAATTTTAGGGGACCGGACGTGTGTCGGGATTTTGCTTCTTTCCTTTGTACCATTTTGATGGGTGCCAGAGTCGATGCTTTCTTAGATGACAAAGAACTCCAAAAGGGTGAAGAAATTGGTAGAGAGCTTTTGAAAGCAATTGACAAGACTCGAATCTACATACCTATCCTCTCCAAGGGTTATGCTACCAGTTCGTGGTGTTTTCGTGAGGTTGCATACATGGTAGAATGCACATCAAAATCAAAGGGGAAGAAAGTGATACTCCCCATTTTCTATCACGTGGATCCTACTGATGTTAAGCTCAAAACCCAATTGTACAAGAGAGCTATATCTGAGCACAAGATGAAGTTTGCCTCAGAGGAATTGAAGTGGTGGGAAAGTGCCCTTGTAGAGGTTGCCATATAAAGGGATGGCATCTTAATGTTGAAAATGATGAAAGGTAATTTTCCTCGACTTTTTGGTTAGCAAGCCCAATACTTACATTTCATTGGATGAAATTTACTCCCTTGAAATTTCCAAATATTTTTGGCTATTTTTGCTAATATTTGCCTTGAAAGTTAGTGAAAGCTAGACCCAACACCCGATAACCCGCGTAACGAACCGCCACCCCGGCAAGGCATTTTCCAATTCTTGTTGGGTTAACCCAATATGACACGACAGGTAATACCCACTTTACACTTAGTAATAACTTTTACTTAATCACGTCATCACAACAGAAGAGGAAAATTTTCCAAAAAGTTTTAAATCTATTGCACTTTGTCAGTGAATCTAGAAAATTGGACTTTTGCACTCTATATTTGGAGGTTAGTGAAGATTGCAGGTTTGTCGTTAAGGGGGTGCTAGGAGATAGAGGTGCCTCCGCACTCTCTTGAAGAGCTTAAAGCTTACACAACCGTGTTGATGTGGGTGTTGTGATAAAGGAGCTTCCATACCCTTGTGAAAAATAAACCTGTTGGTTTAGTTGGACTTCAAATGTTAAAGATGGTCAATCTACTGGATTCAATTGGAAATTTGAAGAAGTTGAAAGTAACTTGAGTGGACTCTTTAGTAATAAGAAAGTTACGTAGGTCATATATAAGTCTGACAGGTGAAATTTCCAGTGAAATTTCCTAATTTCTCAAGATTATGTTAGGAACTCATGTCCAATTTGCTTATCTCGTAATTCAAGTTATGTAGCAATCAACATATTAATTTGAATAGATCCATGGATTTTAAATATTAGTTCATCAAAGAGCTAATGGTGAAAATGTGGTTAATTTTTCTGATGCCATGTAGCTACACATGTTCACTCATCACATTAATACATCGCCGGAAAAGTGATCGTTATAGTTAAAAAGTACAGTAATTGTAAAAAGTACATTAATTGGAAGATGGAGCCTGGCTCGGCTCCTTTTTCTTTTTCTTTTTTCTTTTTCTTTTCCCCACGCGGGCCGGCCCACGAGCGGGTCTTGTTCTTTCCTCACGTCGCGCAACAGCGACATACAGAAGCATATCAGTAGGAACAGAAGCAGAGCAGGCCGCGGCACAATCCTAGGGTCAGGGATCAGTCAACCATGGCAGGCTGGCGGCGGCAGAAGCCATGTGCGCCGGCCTGTAGTCTTTGAAGAGAAAGAAAATCAGCCAAAAGGGTTTCGGGGAAGAGCTTGAGAAATGGAGAGAGGAGAGCATTCTTTTTTTTCTTTTTCATTTTCTTTTTTTTTATAACAAGGGGTGACAGAGAGAGAGTGAGTGCTCCAAACATCTCGGCCACGCGTGGACCTGTCCGACGGCCTCTCCCGGCGCCGAACAAATAAGCCTCGGCTCTGCTATTGTCCTGTTTTGACTGCGCCAGGCCGGAGCTCGTGGCCGTCCGATTCACGCGATCTCCGGCCCCGTCAGTCCTATGATCTGTTGTCATTAGTATCTTCTTGTCTTCCGTCGAGAAACCAGCGCGGGGTTGAGTCCCGTTTGAGTCGAAAACTCCATTACCAGTGTCGCACGTCGCCTATTTGTGAAAATGCCTCAACTAGATCCGCAAACTTTTTCTTGAGTTCGATTTGCTTCGGGAAACATAGGTCGTTTCGTGCATCCTTTGTTTGCGTTGTGACGGGTTCGTGGAGGGTTAACGTTTACAGGGGCTGGGAGTCAGCTTGGCCGAGGGCAACTCCGTGTCGTTCGGACTTCCTCTAATGGAGGAGTCAGGGTCTGTAACGGTTTGGTCTGAGTCGGGTCTGTCGAGCACAAATCGCTCATGAAGACGCTCCAATAGCCAATGGTGGTCGTTGGAGGATCGAGTGATCCTTGATTTAATATAGGATAGTTGGCGTTCTGTTGTTATGGGTTTAATGGACGCCGTTGGTTTCGGGGCATGCTGGAGAAGACGTGACGGAGCAAGCGTGGAAGGCGATGGGGGCATAATGGATTTTAGTGCAGGTGGGCGTGGTTCTAATTATAATTGGGTTGGTGTTTCCGGGCTTGGATTGACTAACTGAAAGAGGGCTTCAGTAACGGCTTGGTGTTGCTTTAGGAAGAGAGTGGGCTTGTGAAGTTTTAATTAAAATAGGCCTAATAGTAAGCCCATTGGAAGCATGTCCTTTTTATAACCCAAACTTACCTTAGTATGGACACGGGCCGTAGAATGAGGCCCGCACCTTCACGGGTCCAGTCCATATCCGGACCGGACCCAGTAGGCACGTTTTTGCTTTGCCGGTGGGGCCTCCATTTTGAGCTGGATTGGGCCCGCACATCAGGTCCAACCCGGGCTGGATCCGGATATCCAACCCTAGTCCCTACTTCCAGATTAAAAATCAGATTTTCTTATAAAAAAAAAATCTAAAAACTCCGAAAAAATTCTATTTTTTCTAAAATTATGAAAAAGCTTAAAAATTTATTTGTTGACTAGTTCTCTTAAAATGTGTGAAAATCTTTGATTAAAAATTGTGCACAAAATTGAATAAGCTTTTTTAGTTTTACAATAGAGTTTAAATGTTATTTTAAAGATAATTCTCTTATTTCTTAGTGTTGGATTTATTTTTTCCTTGCAAAATGTTTTATTGGTTGCTTGCTGATTGTTGTTTTAATGATTGTGTACTTATATAATCATCTCATATGTTAGTGGATAGATTTGGAATCAATCCAAACTACCTAACAAACATCTTGAAATTAACAATATTAGGTACTTTGAGTGCAATAATTGATTAATTAGTGTAACCAAAATTTTCAACCTTAAATTCTTCGGTTATGTATGAAGTGAGATATACTTCCATGCTCCACTTGGTTTCTAACCAACCTCAATGAGCTGGTGGTTAGAAAATCCTTAGAGTGTCAATTTGACTTAATATCAAATATCCCAACGTCGTGTGAAATATGGCCTTGGGAGAGCCCGCACCTAAGTTAGGGCCATAGGCCCACGCTTTAGGTAATACCTCTAAATCTATGTATTTTTCCCTATAAATGGAAAAGTTAGGTTGTGACACATAATATATAATTACGTAAATAAATCCATCAATAAAGACAAGCACATTGTAATTGTAAATAATTCAGCACAAATAACAAGGTGGAGAAGTCTCAAGCACTACTCGCTCAGACCAACCATCAGCAGTGAATGGGTAAGCAAGTAAAAACAAAAGACCACCAAAGCCAAAGCCCACAAGAATGGAGCCATAAAACAAAGGAGTTTACCATCACATACTTATGTCAGGTGTAATCAATTATATACATGTGAAATTCCGTTCTCTTCTTATTCTGCGACAAGCATCTTAACTTTTTTCAATTTGAGCAATGTCAGATCAAATTTCGGTGTAGACGTAGACCAATTAAATTGTCATTTTGATATCCCTTTTTTATTGCATGCCTAAAAAAAACAGACTTTTTCTTTTGTCTTCATTGTTTTAGTCTCGTATTGAAGAAGTACTTGAATTGACTGCTAACGAGAATTCTAGACACCTAAAATATGCCAATGCAAAAAGCAAGACTTAGAAGTTCTTAAAGTGCTTTTAAAGACAAAAAGAAATGGAATTCCATTCCAAGTAATATCTCTTCATTTGTTTTTTAAGTGACTATTGTACAAGTGAATGTTCAATATAGCCCAAATTGTAATTGTATTTAAACCGCGAAGCTTAATCAAAAGATTAATTATGAAAAAAATTAAGGTAAAAAGGAAAATTAGGTCCAAGTCAGAATGTTCGATAGAGCCTAGATAGCAGCAGCTCAAATTTTTGCTGGTGTGAAGAGAAACTGAAAGCACAATCAACACAAGAATGGACTAGAACAGGGTGTAGGTGTAACTTATAAAAACACAAGACTGGAAATCATTTAAGAGAAATCACAAAATTTTGGGAGTGGGGCCAAATCTTGATAAATGAAAAAAATCGTGTGGAGATGTAGCAAAAACGAAAAAGAAAAGAATCATGTGGAGTGGACAATACCACGTATCTCTTCATTTTCTCGATAAAGCGTACTATTTTTGCAAATAATTGTGTGTATGTGATATTGCTCTATCAAACCTTTAGGTCAAAGGTCTTAACAGTTTGTAGAGAGAGCCAAATGAGATTGACTTATGGTTGGCATGATTTTATGGGTTCTAGTATATAGAAAGAAGCATTTTTTAAATTAAAAAAAAAAGAAAAAGAAAATAAGAGCGCTCAAGTGTTGTCACGACACTCTTGAAACAAGATAACCAATGGAGTTTGCAACACTGGCATCCTAGACAACACCATCAAAAAAATGATATCATTCTTTTCGAAAGTTGGCTCTATCCTTTCTACTAAAATATTTAAATAATAATTAAATAAAAATCACACATTTATGTAATAATTTAAGTTTTTAAAATAGTTGGTAGTGGTCTTGCATAAATTTTAAGGATGAGCGGTTCTAGGTTCCAATAGGTTTGTTTGTTTGTTTTTTTTTTCATTTTTAGTTTTAAAAAAACGGAAACGAATGCAATAATAATAAATAAGCTTGTCATTCATCAAAGAGAATATAAAATGAAAATAACTATCAATAGAGGAAAAAGAATTCTTGACAAGGAATTCAACTAGATAATATAAAGAAAATGGAGCAAAAGTCTGCGTTGAAACGGAACAAAATTCACTAGACCATAAATTTTATTTTAGAATTTTGTATTAGGGAACTTATAACATCATAAAAGCAACTACACGATAAAAACAAGAGCATTAAAATTGTGGGTACAAGCATTAAAAGAAAGATGAGTTTTTGGTCCTCAAACATCCATGAAAATTTGTTCCAAAATTTGTTCACCTAAAATCAAAAGAAACAACAATCATAATTAATAACTTAATAATAGCTTTAAATTTAAAATTGAAGTGTCGCGTATCAGTTATTTGCAATTATAATTACAATGTTTTCTTTGCAATTGAAAGTTCACCATAGGTAAGGTAGCCTGGCATTGCAATTTAAGTAAGTGTTTCTTGGACATGATGAGAACTAACATCTTTTGGAACCTACATAAAAAGGCATACCACGATGCTCAACTTGACTATATAATCAACAATATATGAGACCTAAGCCATTGGATGGAAGTGTAAAATAAGTATTAGATTCCTTACCACATATATTTATTCTACTTTAACTAGTAAACTCTATTTATTGACGATAATCTCCTTATTAAGACAATCTATATCTATAAAAAAAATAAAAAAAAGAAGAGATTAAATATAATATTCACTTATTAGATATATAAAAGGAATTACAATATATAAAAATGTAAACATCACTTATCAACTCAAATTTTTCTGCATTCTTGATGCACTCTTTAACATTAACCAGCACACGAACGACTCTCAACCAATCTTGAGTGCAAATCAAAACTTTCACTACTTTTAGAGTCAAAGAACTTCGAAAGCCATCAAGCAGAAGGCCAAATGTAATAAAAGTTGACTCTGAAGCAATAATAGTTACGAGAATAGACAAAATATCCCAAACCATCAAAAAAATGATCTTACATTTTGAGCCAATAGTCTTCCACCACATCAAAAAGTCAAGATCAAGAACTTATTCATTTTTTTTTCTTGAAGGTACTCATCAAGCTCAGATTTGTTGTCATTACATCATTGTTCGTTCGAGTATAAAAATATTTTCTTTCAAGCTTGGGCGTCGTACTTCTTTATACATTCATTACCACCCACATCAACATTGGAACAACTACTACTTCCACTCAAACTATGCTCACGAAAATTTCGATAACTTGAAATATGAGAAGATTGCTCATAAAATTCATACAAACACTCTAATATGTATTTCACCTTATAATGCATCTCTTTAATTTTCGATTCATCATCACAAATTTGTCCATACAAAAAACTCACATAGTTCAACTTAGCTCTAAGATTTAACACAACCACAATCAACACCATTATATTTACTTTATTCAAGCTTCCATAATATTTATCAAATTTTTCTTTCATTTTCGCACCCATAGCTTGAAGCTTAAGATTTGAAGCATCGGCCGCATCTTTCAAATATCTATACAAAAGAGCTATCATTTTAAAATAATCATTTGAAATAATATATGAACTCCTCGACATCCGATTGGTAGCATCATAAAATACTTTTAGAAATTCCGAAAGAATAATAGTGTTTTCCGAATCATCTTTAGGAATTTCATGATTAAGCTCACTTGCAAATGATAGATCGTCTTCTTCCATCATTTCAAAAGCTTATCTAAACTTTATGATGGTGTATAACATGAAATAAGTGGAATTCCATCTAGTGGTAACATCAAGAATAACCAAACCCTTGTAAGTGATCTTTTCACTCTCAATACAAAATTGAAATGCTTTAGCTCTCGCGAGAAAACTCCTCACATACCTAACCACATTTCGAATACATGCAAGAGAGTCACATAAATTAGTCAAGCCATCTCTCACAATCAAAATTAATAAATGAGCTATACACCTCATGTGCAAAACACTGCCATCTTAATATCAACAACATTTCTTTGGAAAGTTTTTCTCTCAAATAGTCAATTGCAACATCGTTTGAACTAGCATTATCCACGGTGATTGTAGACATATTTCTTTCTATTCCCCACTCCTGGATACATTTCTTTACCATTTTCTCAATCTCTCTACCCCTATGATTATGCATCGCCACAAAATTAATAATTCTTTCATGCAACTTCCAATTTTCATCAATAAAATGTACAGTGAGACATAAATAATTCAAATTTTGAATGAAACTCCATGTATAAGTTGTGAGTGCGATCTTAAAATTAATCTTTCCAAAATAAGTCTTCAAACAAGTTCTTTTACATAAATACAACTTCATGTAATCTTTTGCCACTGTGAAACATGATAAATATTTAAAGGGATGTTGTAACTCACTAACAAATTCACGAAATCCAACACATTCGACCAAGCAAAAAGATTGTTCATCAAGGATGATGAACCAAGTAAGCATTTGCCTACAACGTTCTTGATTAAACGACCATGTCAATAAAACACTACCAGTACTAGAATCTCCCCCTGCCTTGACAGCCATGTCTACATTATGTGGTGCAAAGAATTTCTGTCTCTTATCTATATTATGAGAAAACTTCTTACACGTGGTCAAGTGCTTTCTTATTGCAGAAGTACCGTTAGCAACACGGTACTTAAGCATAGACTCACAATGAATGCACTTCATTTGATATATTTTCTCATCCTCATCATCGATTCTTGCATAATGATTCTAGCATTCGGATGTATATTTCTTACCAGAATGAGGAAAACAAGAACCAAGTACCTTATTTGTCATACTCATGGTAGGACATGGCTCTTCTTCATTTTCATCACTAGAAAATTCAAATTCGGTGATTGGATTCATCTCCTCACATCCCTCCACTTCCATTGACGTGTTATCTTGATACATTAACTTCGCACTACACAACAATAATAGAATATAGTTAGAAGTTTCAAAATGAAGAGCAAACTAGAAATGAAACACCACAATCAACCCATTTATTTCAATGCAACTCATATAATGATGCCGATAATTTAGGTCGTTGTTACTCTTTGTACTATATATGCTAAACATGAATACTTACAATTACTGGAACTTCTAAGAATCGAACGTCTATAAAGAGAGTGCCCACTATTAGCTCCTTTATACATTAAAAACTACAAAAAGAATCAGACAAAAGGAAAATTATCAACCCCAATAAAGATGAACGGAACGTAGGGGCCATAAAAAATAAATTTAGGCATGGTATCATTATAAACCTCATCTAAACCAACAAGCGACTGATGCAAAATAGAATATGCTCAACAATTCATCGTTTTTCACAACTTAGTCTATCCCTATTCCTCTTATGTTTTCATTATAATCATACATGAACACTACTATTACACCTTCTGCTATTTGGCAAATCATCAATCTAATGTTTAAAGCTTCTAAAAAATCATATCATAGATTGCGTTTGAGTTGAACTTGGAGAAAAAGCGAAACCATTTTCCCAAACATTGTTGGCTCAAGGTTTATTTGATTAAAGTAAATACCGTTTGGTTGCTTTAGCTTCACCAATTCCTTGGGCTAGATCACCACTAGCAATAGCCCCAAGTCGATTGACATGACAACCCTAGGTTGGCTAGCTTTTGTAGTGATGTTGATGAAATAATTGAGGGGCCAAGAAGAGCGTCGATGAGCAAAGGCAACACCACCACGACAGTTCAAGGGATAGTCCAATCAACTAACGACAAAGAAAGGGGGCGGTAGAGATTACCAACAAATGGCGGGGTGTCGTCGTCGAGGGTGTTGTCATCGAGGAGCGAGCATTGTCCAGCGGGGGGCAAGTAGAGTCCAACAGGGGGGGTGAGTGACGTCAAGGGCGGCAAGTGGTGGGGCATTGTTGTTGAGAGGCAAGCGGCGTCGAGGGCATTGTTGGGGGGCGAGTAGTGTCCGACTTGGGGGGGGGGGGAGGGGGAGAGCAGGGTATGGGTCTAACGATGGGGCAAGCACGGGGGCGAGCGGCATCGAGGGCAGCAAACAGTAGGGCGTCAGCGTTGAGGGCGTTGTCGAGGGGTGAGTGGCATGCAATAGCAGGGCAAGTGGGGGACTGAACGGCATCTAGCAATGGGGCGAGTGTGAGGGTGAGCGGCGTCAAGGACGTCTTCATCGAGGGAGTCGACGACAGTGGGGGAGTCAAGGGACAGGGGTTGGGCAAAGAAGGAGACGAATTGATTCCATTGAAGACTCAAAGTATTAGGGTTTTTAGGTTTAAGAACTGGAATTGGGAACCGAGAACTGGAACAAGCCTCTCTAGAATTGGGAATTGAACCGGACCCTCCAGTTGGATTCTTCGATTCCCAATTTTACTCGAGAACCGTGCTCAGCCCTAATAAATCTCATATGATATTAGAGCTAGCAGGTCCTCAGTTGGAATTTTCCAAGCCCATCTTTGCCTTCCCAATTGCATATTTCTACACTCTAGACCAAGGCTAAAGGTTAGCCTATATGTGAGAGAGAGTGTTAGAATATTTTAAATAATAATTAAATAATAAACAACGCTTTCATTTAACATCTTAAAACTTTAGAATAATCGACGGTGGTCTCACAGAACTTGACATGATATCAAAGTTAGAAGGTCTTGAGTTCGAATCTTCCTAATTTTATGAAGAATTTTTAGATTAATTTCAACCCCAAATTTTTTTTTTTTATAATAAAGTTATATTTCCTGAAAAGTAGAAACCGAAAATGGGCAGTAGTTTCCAAGAGATGATGTTGAAGCGCTAAGCCTTATGTTCGGTCGTCACGGCTTCACACAAGAAGAATTAGCTTGTCTGAGGTTCCTCCGATATTAACTACTTGTGCTCAATTGGTGCTATGCAAAAGAAATAAAATAAAGGAAGCTTCAGTAATTAGTAGAAAAAGTTAGAATCGCATCTAATTGAGGACATGGAAAGAGGCCCTAATTGACGTTGCAGCTATGAGGGGGTTAGTTCTGAAAACTAACAGGTAGTGCTCTGCTATTTCACCACTATATTTGAGGTATATAAGTCATTCAACTGAACTTTACAAATATAGAGAGTTCCAATGTGCAAAGCAACCCTCTTGCACACGAATAGTTGTACACTTGAGCAAATTCGTATCCTATAGAATAACTCAAGAATAGAAAAACTGGTACAGGA
Organism: Eucalyptus grandis x Eucalyptus urophylla; assembly: GCA_028830015.1. Lineage (NCBI taxonomy): Eukaryota > Viridiplantae > Streptophyta > Magnoliopsida > Myrtales > Myrtaceae > Eucalyptus > Eucalyptus grandis x Eucalyptus urophylla. The sequence continues at coordinate 40,701,253 of CM054189.1, forward strand.
AAGGAATGGAGAAAATTTTAATGACGAGAGGAACTTTGATTTAAGTAAATTCTATAAAATAGGCTTAATGTGTTGCAAGATCGAGAAAAGTTGATTGGAGATTAGAACAAGATGGGATCATTCCGATTTGAGTCCACTGTTGACTAAACACAGTTAAATATATTTGTTACAAAGGTGATAGAGTGCGAGTTTTACTTTTTAAATGGACGTTCGAGGTGTCTTTAGGTCCTCTGCAATACATAGAGGAATGATTCCTAGATTTTGCAGCCATAAAAAGGATTGACACAAAGTTATCAACGTTCTGGTCATAAGTTACTAGTGAAAGCTAAAGAGCAGAATTTAACGGTAAATTATCAGCTAATTTCCAAATTGACCATTTCAATGTAAAGAGGAAGAAAATGCTTGGAGAGATAGGAGAATCTTATTTCATTGCACATAATATAGATGAAGAAGTTAGCATAATACTACAAACTAAATTGTTTTTTTGTTAGAGCCTCACTAAAATAATTCATAAGAATATGCCATGGTTTCTCAAGATTTTACTTAGTATAATTCGCTTATCTCATAATTCAAATCACTTAGAAACCGACATCTCATTTCAAATAGATCCCTAGATTTCAAATGATGGTCCATCAATGAAGTAACATAATGATAACGTATTCAGTTTGGTAGTTTGATCCAATTTCGCCAATTCATCAACAAAAGCTACTTGACATTGGTTCATGAATATTTTTTAGCATCCTAAATTTCTTCAAATTTAACAATGTCCAACCAAATTTTGGTGTGGCAGTAGACCGATCAGTTGTCATTTGATATTGTTTTATTCCACGCTTGATAAAACAAACTTTTCTTTGTCATGCATTGCTGCAGGCTACAGAAGAGGTTTTGAGATAGCTAACATATGCTACAAGGAGGAGGACCCAAGTAGTTGAATGATAGATCACAGGTCGATGTTTCGATGACAAAGATGTCGCAAAAGGTACCGAGTATCATAATGTAAATGGGCCCCAATATTAAATAATTTCCTAACAAGTGATCATGTGATTTTAAGCAATGTCACCTTCATTATTTGTTCACCTTCTAGATATGAATTTGAATGAGACCCAGATATTTCTCTCTCTCCCACCCCCCCCCCCCCATCCAAGTTGATGTTATTATTAATCCAATGCTTGTTTTAGAAAACTGATGTTAATGAGTGCTCTTCCAATTTGTTAGACATATTTGGTACGAAGTATTTTCAATTTTTAAAATATTCACTTTTCGTAATACAAGAGAATTCAATGTATTGAAAAAAAAAAGATTTCTTTATTGACTCCTTAAAAATTGCTTCACTAGACACTCGTTAGCAATATCCATATTGTAGAATAATTTTGTTGTTGGTGGACAAATGCCATGTGTGTCTGTTGGTAAATGTGTTAATGAGAGACAAGTTATCTAGGTTGTTGATGCCATTTTTGTAGGTTGTTAAGTATTTTATAAGTTGTATAGATATATTCTTTCGTCTACTCATTAAGATAATAATAAGGGAAAAACTCAAATAAGGACCTGAAGTGGAGCCATTTTCTCATAAAAATGACCTAAAGTGGACACTGTCTCAAATAAGGACCCGGAGTGGCTAACTTACTCTCAATTAAGGACCTAAACTTCTAATTTTATTCACAGCCAGAGGTACTTTTGTCCAAGAACATTATTGTTTATTTTTTGTCTCTCTCTTTCTTCTTTTTTCTTTCTTCATCTTTCTCACTCTCTACATCACCTCCATTATTAGCCCCTCCATCGCTCTGTGTCATCTCATTGTATGACCAAGATTGGGTTTTCTTTAAGATGAGTCATTACAACATAGTCTAACTCGTTGAAAATTTTAAATTTCGCTCCTCAAAATGGTTCATAGATAATTCCACGAAGCCGAAATGAGCTTTCAGAAAAATAAGTTTTTTTTATTCCAACATTCATCGCAAATTCTGATCTCAACGTCATAATATGAATCTGCTTTTGCCGAGACTCAACTTCTTGTCCAACTCCCAAGCTATGCAACTAATCCCTTTGGCGACATATTTCTCTCACCTCGAGAGTGCATCAAACTCTACTTATTTCGAGCCTTCTACTAACCCAGCAACTGCAATTTTTTGTGCTGTTTTCGATCCTACTTGCTAACAACAAGTAGCAATATCCAAGCATCACCAAATCATCTTGTTTGACTAACTTATGCCTCTATTCAATTAACACTTGGTGATCAACAATTTCATGACAATTGTTGCAACTGGCAACTATTTCAACTTCGGTAAGAGTTTGCCTCATCAATTTCAAATTTAGGTTTGCCTCTCTTGCGTAAATTCAATCTTTCAAAGATCCCCCTTCCCCTTTGCAATGCCAATGGCTCCTTTCAATAATCCCTAGTTTGGAGACACCCACTCACACTCTTGTCATTCTCATCGACACAACTCTTCTCCTCAATTGATACCCCATCTTGAGATTGATCATTAGTCGTATTTGACATCATTAACTGTAGAAACTATTGTACTTCGTTGCCCCATTACCGCCATTGACAAGTCCTATCCAAGCTCTCGACCTCATCGACCGCTGCCCCTGATAGAAAATCCAACATCATTTTTGTCAAATGGAGGTCAATTCGAGCTTTAAGCTGAACACAAGCGAGCCGAGATTTGATGCATCTTGAGGAACTGAGGATTTTGGCATCCGAGAAGGTGGCCAATAGCAAATAACTCCAATTCGACTTCTTGTCACTAGGACCAACTATGTGATGACATGAAGCTCATGAGGTCGTTAGTAGGGGCCCTAATTATGGTGTTGAAGAAGGAGGCAAAGTAGAGCGAAGGAGGAGGTGTGAGGAAGATGAAGAAAGAAAAAAAATTAAAGAAAAAATGTTCTTGGACAAAGCTACCCCAAGCTGTAAATAAGATTAAAAGTTTGGGTCCTTATTTGAGACAAAATTAGCCACTTTGAATCCTTATTTGATACAGTGTTCACTTTGGGTCCTTTTTTGAGAAAATGAACCCACTTTAGGCCCTTATTTGAGATTTTCCCTAATAATAATAACAATAATATAAAATTTCATTTTCGTTGAATTTGTAATTTGAAATAGTTAGGGCAATAATGATTCTTTTTCTTTCTTTCTTTCTTTTGTGTCAAAAGTGCAATGATGATTCATGAGCCAAGAAATTGCCCCACTAAACCAACCTAATCTTGTACCACCCATTTATGTTCATAAACATTTCTAGTTGATGGTGCAATTGCTTAAATTGCTAGCATTCAGTGTGAATATGTTTGTCTATCGCATATTTAATGCTCACTTATGAATGTTGATCTTTATATTTCGAGCTGAGCAATCCCAAAACCGATGCACGTTTTGTTGAATATTGCACTTTGAAAGTTAAAAGCAATTGGAATGTTGTGGTTGAGTGTTGAATGTGTGTGAAGAAATTATTAATTAAGAAGTGTAAATACATTATCAAATTGACTCTAAAACAAAGTAACGAAAACTAGTTCGGGGCCACATATGACTTCATCATAGAGGCAACTTGCTTAGAAGGTTTAAGAACAAATTCTTGTGGAGTTTGAAATAAGTTCATATTCAGTTGTTAAGCATCCATTCAACTTCTTCGAGAGGTTAAAGACTGACTTCTAGAAGAAGTTTCAAATTGAGTTCAACAAGAGATTATAGGGAGTAGAGTTAGGGTGAGTGAGTATGCATAAATACGAAGATTGCAGTGTGAGATCTTGAGAAGCTAGAGATGAGCTCGAAGAGGGAAAATTGTCCAAAAGGTCTTGAACTTATGACGGTCAATTCATTCTTAAACCTTTCAATTTTGTCAATTTAGTCAATTTAGTACTAACTTTTTCGAAAATTTACCAATTTAGTCCTATACATTTTGAAGATTTGTCAATTTAGTCATAAACAATTTAACAATCTACTAATTGGCCGGAAATCGTTGAAGTGACAGTGGAGTCATCACCGACCATCCTACATTGCATGATAGGTGCTGACGTGGACAACTTTTACAATTTTTAATCTTTTCTATATGATTTCTTTTCCTTTTCTTTTCTTTTTCACCTTTTTCCCTCCGTTGGCCCTCACATGAGGCTAGCAACCTCAAAACCAATTGACTCGATTTAATCTCAAACTAGTGCATAATTAAGCTCCAAGTTTGGTTCTTCTGTGAAATTTTCAAGCCATTCTCCTTTTTCCACTTACTAAAAGAAAGATGCACCCTATAAGAAAATAACCAACAATCATATAATATAGCATAATATATGTGTATATTATTCATACGCTCTTGTTATATATGAACTCAGGAGCAATTGCTGAAAAGTTCACATTCACAGGTCGCATATGTGTACATCACTAAAGGTCTGGCATTTCCATGTAATATCTTAGCCACAGGGGATTTTATCATAAGAATAGCTTTTTTGGAAAAGAAAACTTTCATTGAAGATAAACAAATGCAAGGCTTTCATAAAATTAATGAATGAGGTGGGTTGATCAAATGATGGGGGAACTTATTTCGCTTCAGCCCTAGATGGAGATCACTTTTGCTAAACAAATAGAAAAGAAAGATCTAACCAAGCAAATGAGTGAAAGTTAAAAAATAACTTGAGGCTAAGACAAGGTCAATGGGCTAAACCAAACTTATGTATAAAGCAAAATGCATTGAAATTTTGTCCCAAGTTTGGAAGCGCAGAGTGATCACGATGATTCTCCAATAGTCAAAATTTCTATTCACTTTCATGCATATTGATTTTCGTCAACATCTCTTTTGGTATGCCTACAAATTGATTTATTCCAACACGTTCACATTACAGGTGAGCATGGTCCAAATGGGCGGTTCACATTCAGGATCTAGAAACCAACCATTAATGGTTAGTTCTGAAAAATTGGAATAGGGAACCACTCATTGATTCTATAGATCCACCCTAAAACTGAACCGTCAATCTAGTCTGGTTCCCAAGGGGTTCCATAGAACCAATTCCACCAAGCTTCATGCGTTAGCAATGTAATGTGCAACAAAGAATTATACAACAGAATCACATCATCAAAGACACTCCTAGTTAGAGCCAATGAACTAACGCTATTAGTATGTTAGGAAGTGTGTGAGTAAGAGAGCACACTCATCAAACTTGTTATAAGTGAGCAAAAGTAGACAAAGTATCTAATACAAATAATGATAAGTACCCTAGGGGGTTAAGTTTTTTCGTTATTTATATTATATATTATCGGTTCGGTCTAGGTGGGCGGTTCCATACTTGGAACCGGAAACTGGACTAGTACTCGCCGGTTCCAATAAATTAGAATCAAGAACCGAACCGGTTCCCTTCGGGATCATCAGTTCTTGGGCAGTTCAATCTAGTTCTGTGCACTTCAGTCTGGTTCCGGGTGGTCTGGGCAATCTGGGCGATACCTAGTTCATTTGCACACTCCAAATTCACATTATATGCTCTTGGGGAACTTATTAACAAGACCCTAACCATAATTGTCCATTTTGTATCACATGTTTTACAACTAAGACATTTTTTAATCTCAATTTGGAGATCTTTTAAACATATTTACCAATCGGACGGGCCATGTTAAATTGGAGGGGTAAAACTAGTCCTTTGCTAGAAAAGAAAACATTTTGCTTGACACCAACATGGCTAAGAGAATTTCAAACAGTTCTCATACATCGATAAAAAAATTTCTTTTATGTTCCCTATTTAATTTTTAAATTTTGGGGAAAAGGGATCGATGACGTAATAAAAAAAATACCTGCAATTCACATTAGACATTGTTTAGAAACAGGAGGGCCATGCGTATATAGCACTTTCATTTTTGGGCTAAATGTGACCGGAGATAGAAAATCTTGAGAAGATGCTAAAACATGGAACTTCTAATTCAAATAGGTTAGATTGGAACATCAATACAAACTAATGGCCCACAAATTCGATTTGAGAGGCCCAATGTTTAGGCTGCTTAAGTATGGAATGGACTAAACTCCAACATAGTAATAATTGATTTGAGAGGCTTTTTTAAACTTTAAAACTTTTTCATATTGTAGGTGTCAAGACATCGCATGTTAAACTTGATAGTGCAATCCGACCAAAAAAAAAAAACTTGATATTGCGAGAAATCTAACTTAATCCATGCATTATTTCCCTCACACATGTATGTCAGGGACTCAAAACAGAATTTTGTATTTTATTCTCTCTCGATCTTGTGTTAATAGCTCATTACATCACTAATGATTTGATTAGTTGCACGATTGGTGATTTATTAAGGCCTACATAGCTAGGGAGAATTTCAGTTAAACATGAAAATGGTTTATTTTAATTGATCAAAACCTTTGCTTTCCCAAAAAATAAAACTCATTTCTAATAAAAGAGAAAGGAAAAGAAAAAAATTAGTGGAGCCCACGTAGCATTTAGCAGATCAGGAGGAGAAAAAAGGGGAACTTGCTTCGTGAGTTTGACCCTGACTCCGTAAAGTTCGCCAATAATAGCGCGTTAGTACGTAGACACAACCAACGACGAATGACCGTGAGAAAGCCAAATCAAGTCAAGTCAACTTTTGATTAAGACAAGCCGATGAAGGAAATTCATGCGTTCACATGGCTCATCGATAGGGGCGAGCATGATTTTCGAGTAAAACTTGAAATCTGAAAACTAGACCAATGGAAATCTATAACTTTTAAATTCTAAAGTATGTAAGATAAGTTCCGGGTTCTAGAAAATGAGGAACATATTTTAACGAGTGGGTTTCAGGTTTTTAGTTTGAGGTACTCAGAACCTGTAACATAAAATCTAGAACAAGTTTTAATATATTTTTTTTGTCCATGTCTCCGTGCGATCATCCGATATTTCATACCGTTAGATAATGAGTATATAATATGAAAGTACTAGTCCGAATTTCTATTTTATGGCTAAGATTTGTACTTTATTAATGTTCATATTTTTCATATGTATGAATATAAGTTATGATTAGTGGAAATAATATAGATAGAACCTAGATAGACCCTGGAACCAACTTTGGAACTTGAAATAGGGCAAGTTTTAGGTTCTAAAGTATGCAAAATATGTTTTAGGTTCCAAAAAATAAGGAATTTATTCCAATGGGTAAATTTTAAGTTTTAGGTGAAACCTATACAAAATTTAGAACTGTTCATCCCTACTTTTATCTAGTTGAATTTTTGCCAAGATTTCATTTTCCTCTATTGATAGTTTTGTTCATTTTGTATTTTTCTTTTTATGAATGACAAGCTTGTTTATTATTATTACATTCATTTTCATTTTTTTAACTAAAAATGAAAAAATAATAATAAAAAAAGAATCGGTTGAACCTTGGAATAGACCCTAAAACCTATGATAGGATAGGTTCGAGGTTTCAAAAATTGAGAAACTTGTACCAAAAGGTAGGTTCAAGTTTTCAAGCGGAACTTGTAAGAAATATGGAACCGCTTACCTCTACTTGTCAATGAATGATGAACATTGGTTATTGGTCTTGTTTCCTAGACAAGCCTTTGCCTCAATTAAAAATTGCTCGGACAACTACTAACGATTACTTGGTTTCAACCAAAAAAAAAACTACTTGGCGATATCCAATCACCAATGAAGCATGGACCATGAAGTCTTTTTATTTGTTTATAAGTAAGAATTTATATACCAAAGAAACACAATAAGTAACTATAATATAACCAAAAAAAAAACTTAAGTTTATTCTAAGAATATTAATTAAATCCTAAAATTTTCAATTTAGTCAATTTATACATTTTAAAGGATTTTGCTGTAGTCCATCAAGTAAATTTTAACTAGAAACCGTTGACGTAGTGATGTAATCATCTTTGGGCGTCCTGCGTAGCACGCCAGTGATATGGAATGACATTATTTTGATTTTTTTTTTATAGATTTTTTTTCAGATTTTCTTTTTTCAAATTTGCTCAAAATGACATTAATTTGATTGATGAAGTAGAAATAATTCTCCGAAAACCGTAGAAATTATGATTTGTCTTTCATCCCACTCGATGTTACTATTAAACAATGCTTATTTTAGAGAGGAATAAGTGCATTCAAAATTTTAAGGCTTATTAAGAAAGTGCAATTACTAAAATATTCAAAATGTGCAATAAAGTTCTAAAGTTTGTCAAATTAATACAATTAAATCCTTCCCTTAACCTTATTTAGCTTGGCTTACGAAAAATACTAATGAGGTTTTATTATTATTATTACTATTATTATTGTTTTATCTCTCCTAACTAGGGTTAAATTTGTCAAAGCATTAAACATAAGACTAAAACGACATCATCTTGATCCAAATGTTATTTTTTTACCTAATTCTTAGTTAAACCTCATTAAAAAAAGGATAAATCTTTATTTAGAAAAAAGGGAAATAAAAGCACATAGGTGAGGGCAATTGGCGAGGGTTGCCAAACTAGCAAAGTGAAGGAAAAAAAAGGACACACCGATGAAGTCACACAAGATTTTTTGTTAGTTAAGTTGGAGGGAGTTAAAAAAGAATCAATTGCATTAATTTGACAAGTTTTAAGACTTAACTGCAATGACGGTTCATGAGTTAGGAATTACCTTTTTAAACCAACATGATCTCTCACCACCTATTTATGCACATCGACATATGTAGTTGATGGTGCATTGCTCAAACTACTTGCATTAAGTGTGAATATGTCTACCTACGGCATATTTAGTGGCCGTCTATGGATGCGGATTTTTATATTTTGAGCTAAGCAATCCTAAAACCGCTGCATGTTGTTTAGTATTCTTAGAATGTTCATTTGATGTACCCTTTGAGCTGTAAAAACAACTTGAAAATAGCGATTCAATGTTGCGATTTTGGGAAGTTATTATTTGTTAAGAAGCATAAATACATATCAAAATGACTCTCAAACCCAGTAATGAAAGCTAGCTTGGGGCCATGTGTAACTTCACCATAATGTTAACTTGTTGGGGAAGTTCAATAGCAACTTCTCGTGAATTTGCTTGAGACAGCAGAGGAAAGTGTTTTCAATTAAGTAAAAGTATGAAAGCCTTTTTCGAAGAAAGAAACCAGTTTCAGCTTTAAATTTATGAAACCGGATTGGTGTTTTCAAAAGAGAATGAGAAGAGGAAAGTGAAGGATCCTCTTTAAAGCAAAAGCAACACTATCGATCGGTCAAAAGTACTTGTCTGTCGCGTCTGCCATGTGTCTCCCACTGGGTAGTTGACGGAGCTTTTTGACTTTAGGGGTTTGCATAATTTAAGCCGCGGGTCCTTTCCTTCTCGGAAATTCACCTTCGTTCTGCCCCTCGTTTCTTGATGTTTTCTTCGCATCAAGGACAATCACATAGCTTAAATTCACCTCTCCTTGAGAAGCACTTCTTTTGCTAAATCTTGTCACAATTAATGCCTATTTGGTAATCATTCTATTATCGAGAATAATTTTTACTTATAAATGATTTTTTTTATTTTGTTCGCAGTAACAATTTTTGACCATTTGAAGACGCTTGGTGAATTGTCCAAAATTTTTTTAAATAAAAATGTATTTGGTTAAACCCTTAAAATTTCTAATTCAAACCATTTTCTTTTAATCTTTTAATAATTTTATTAATGTTTTCTCTTTTTTATTTTTTCCTTTCTTTTTCCCTTTTCATCTCCTCCTTCCTCCTATTGTTGGCCAAGGCCAATGACCGGTCAGATGAGGGCTGGTGGCCCTGCTGGAGCTTCACCAACCCACGGCGACCTGAGCCACGACAAGGCTTGTTAGCCCAAGCCACGGCAAGGCTCAGCCTCATAATGGCTCAAGGTCGCTGGGGCCGACAACGCTCTAGCAAGGTCACCAACCATGGCCGAGGCCAATGACCAGCCAAAAGGAAGAAGAAAAAGAAAGAGAAAAGGAGGAAAGAGATGAAAAGAGAAGATGGAAGAGGAACAATTAGATTTGATTCTAGGAATTGTTCTCGAGAATAAAAAGAAACTTTTGTTACTCATTGATTCTATTCCAAATCTATTTTGAGGAACAAAAAACCGGATTTTGTTCCCGAGAATAAAAAAAAAGGATTTTTGTTCCCGAGAACAAAAAATTTACCAAATGGATTTCTATTCTTTTTTCATTACAGCGAACAAAATAATAGAATTAGGCACTATTTGAAGTGCTATCAAATGGGCCCCTAGATTTTTTTTTGCATGCTGTGGTTAAATTGTTGGTGAATGCGTGGTAGATGATCAGCCATAAATTGGACTCCATCAAGGGGTCGTTTTGATCAACATCTGAACTTTGCTAGGCTGGCTACAAGTTAGTAATCGACTTGACTTGGAATTTTAAATAACTGCTTTGTACATATATAGTACAGGAAAGAGACTTGCACATATAAAGATGCAATTCATTGTGCTTGTATGGTAGAGTTAGAGTGAGTAAGGGTGTATATAGTAACGTTTTTATTCCCGAGAACAGTTTTTTTTAGACATTTTTTTCTATTTCTATTTCCGGGAACACTTTTTGAGCATTTGAAGACGTTTTGTGACTAAATAAAATGTCTGTTCTTGGAAGAAAAATGCGTTTGGTATGACCCCATATATTTCTGTGACTTAGAATTTCTTTTAATTTATTAATAATTTTATTACATTTTAATGTTTGTGTTTTCTTTTTTTCCTTTTCTTCTCCTTCTTCGAGCCGGTCGTCAACCTTGGCCATGGCCTGCCGGTGACCAGCCAGACAAGGGCCTCACCGGCCTTGGGGGAGCCTCGCTTGCCATTGGTGAGGTCCCCCCAAGCCTCGCCCAATCACGACAAGGCTCGGGGGACCTCACCGGTGGCTGCGTTATTATTCTATCCCATCCAAATCATGTCCCATTAACCATTTTTGACCCAAAAGGTAATACTAACTTTTAGTTAATCATATTTTCACAATAAGTAAAGTGGAAATCCTTCGTTTTTATGTATGTTTCCCTTCCCACGGTAATCACAAAATTTTGTACACTAATATTCTCGTGTCAAATTGTTGAATCAATAGGAGTATTGCAATTTAAAAATTATATATAATTATTTTATAGAAAAGTGCATAATTAAAATTACAAAACTGCACCTGCGATGCATGCATGCAAAAAATGGATGTTTAAAAGGTTTTACAGAATTTCCCTATTATGATATATAGGAACTACAATTTTGATGAAATGAAATTATCGACTCAATACGAAAATATTGAACCCATATATGTGGAAAGCGAACAATATTTTAAGTTTTGTATGGAAAGGGTAACGTTAAACTCGATACTAATTTGTACCGAAAAGTGATATCCAAGAACAAGAAGTATGTCAGCTCTAATGAGTTGAAGCCTTGAAAGAAGGCTCTTGTTGAGGTTGCCCGTATAAAGGGATGGGAACTTAGAGGCAAGGGGGAATTCTATTGACACTTTTTCTCAAGGTAAATTGTTGCAAACCACATCTGTTTGGAAGAAACTTTGCGTTTCCAAACCCGCAAAAATTACCAGTTCAACTGATTTTAATGCTTGATTTCCGTTGGTTCAAGTAGTTGAAATAACTGATTTGTGTATCCACATGTTCCCTAAAGTCCTGTATTCTATCATGTCTTGGACTGAAATGAAATTTTCATGATTTGCTTCAGCCAAGCAGAACACATTGAAACGATTGTTGAAGGGGTCTCCCGTAAACTTGATACAAAACACATGACTGAAACTGAAAATTGGGTTGAAGATAATGCTCAGGTGGAAGCCATAATGAAATTGTTGGATGTTGGCTATGATGGTGTACATTTAATTGGTATTCATAGCACCGATGGTGTTGGAAAAACAACTCTTGCCAAATTTATGTTCAACAAGCTATCTTCTCACTTTGAAGGCTGTTGTTTCATTGAAGACATTCGGGCATCATCGCTACCTCATGATGGTCTTTTAAAATTACAAAAAAAGCTCTTATCAAGTTTTGTTAGTTCAAGGATTATTGACCAAATTAAAGATGTTGGTGGTGGGATCAAGAAGATTATACAAGTATTTAGTAATAAAAGGTACTCATTGTACTTGATAATCTAGTCAAGCAAGAACAACTCCAAAATCTAGCCGGAAAATTTGATTGGTTTTGTTTCGGCAGCAAAATTATTATCACAACTAGGGAAGAAAGCACCTTGAATACTCAAGTAGACAAATCCAAAGGACTTTTGCCTCATGAAGTTGTTGGAATGATTTGATTTAGCACTTGATCTATTTTATAAGCACGCATTCAAAAGTGACTCTACTGTAAAAGAATATGAAGATTTTTCCATAACAATTGTTCGTAAAGTGGGCATGCTTCCTTTGGCTGTTGTGGTGATAAGGTCTTATCTTTTTAACTTGGGCAATCATTTGAAGAATTTAGAGAAAAGAAAGAAATATGGGACGAGACACTAAAGCACTTAGAGGAAGAGGAAGGCTTTTTGACGATATCCAAGGTAAATTAATGATAAGTTACGGACAATTAAAGTACGAGGAAAAAGAAGTGCTTTTGGATATAGCGTGCTTTTTCACCAATGAGGACAAAACATATCCAGTCATCACGTGGAAGGATTGTGGTTACCGTCCTCACACTACAATCGGGGTTCTCTCGCTTAGAGATGGAAGTATGTTTGGATGCATTACCAAGTTCGAGACTTTAGAAGGGAAATTGTTCTTTGAGAATATCCTCATAAGATTTGTAGGGTGTGGATTTGTGAGAAAGCCCTAGAACTACTGGAGACTAAAAAGAGAGAAAAGTATCAAAATAGTCATAAATATTTTGTATTGGTACCAATTCAATCTTACATTTTTCAATTGGACCAATTTAGTCTTAAACATTTTCACATTGGTACTAATTCAGTTCATCCGGCTAATTTAAGCCAGAAATTGCTGATGTGGGCGCTGGTGGTCTTATGTGGGGCCATGTGAACAAATTTTTATAATTTTTTATATTTTTTCAGATTTAAAAAAAAAATTTCCTTTTTTTTTTCTCTTTTCTTTTTTTTCTTTTCTTTTTACCCTTTGGCCGGCAAGGTCACCGGCTAGGCCAACCATCGCCAGCCATAGGCTAGTCGGGGCAAGGGGCCCCGCGCCCTCGTTGGCCACAAGTGAGGGCATCGGCCCTTGCCTAGATCCAGGCAAGGGCTTAAACCCTCGCCCAATGGCTGGCGGCACATAGAAAAAAAAAAAAAAGAAAAGAGAAAAAAAGGAAAAAAAAAGAATTTAAAAAATATGAAAATATATATATATATATATATATATATATATATATAATTTGTCCACTTTGACCACATAAGACCGCCGGCAGCCACATCAACAATTGCCGGCTTAAATTAGCCAAATTGACTGAATTGGTACAAATGTAAAAAGGTTTAGGACTAAAATGGTCCAATTATTTGAAAAAAAAAATGGTCCAATTAAAAAAGTTTATAACTGGATTGGTACCAATGCCAAAGATTTAGGACTATTTTGGTATTTTTTCCGCTAAAAAGATAAACGTGATGTGTGTATGTGTGAAAATATTTGGTGCTAGAAATTCTTCAGATTTTTCTTTCCCATTGAAAGCAGCAAATTTGGTTGTAATGGATAACTTTGTTGAACGTTCCTTTCAGGGCGAAAGGTCTCAAAAGTTTGTAGAAGCTAAGAGTGACCGCCTATAGTTGGCTTTATTTTCTGGGTTCTAGTATATGGAAAGTAGCTTTTTCTAAATTTTAAAAAAACAAAGAGCAGTCTACGTGTTATCCCAGTAAAATGAAAAGAAAACTGGTTTCATGAAGAATTTTAAGATTATTTTTAACCCCAACTTTTTTAGAATTATACTATGAAGATTTTTGAGTTAATATACAAGTTGTATTTCCTGAAAGCAGAAACCGAAAATATGATTGTTGGAAATATAATTCAGATAAGACACACTATTTGTTGTAATCAGAACATCAATGTAAAGAAGATGATAACAACTTTATAATATCATTCTTTTTACAAATCTTGGAGAATAAGAAAATAAGATATCAATGGAAAAATAACATAAAATTAGAGGTGAGATACGGATATCTGAATCTCCTTAAGGCGATTAGTTCCTGCCAATGGTGCTCCGTAGATTCACGAACTATACCTCTCAAGATACAACACCTCGAACCTGTTTAAATTAGCACTATGCAAACAGGGCTCAGTCGAACCATTCAATTGAATCAGCACACCCAGAAAAATCAGAGGAGTAGAAAGGTATATCAAAGCTTTTTTGGGATCGAGTTGGAAAAACCAAAACTCTTAATGAAGCCATATGCTCCTATTGATTTATAGAGTTTTTTAATTCATGTACAAAAGAGATACATGAATTAAATAGATGCATCCACAAAATTCATGAATCAAGAGATACGTGATTCCATGAGATTCATGAATCCAAAGATACGTGAATTCAAGAGATTCGTGAACTCAATAAATACATTAACTAAAAGATACATGAATCTAAGAAATTCATAAACTCAATAGATACGTAGACGAAAAAGTTTAGGAAATTCATGAATTCAATAGATACGTGAACAGAAAAGATATATCTTAATTTATTGGCTTTCGTTGATCCATTAACCATAATTATAACAATGATATCTTCAGTAAGGAATGGAAATTCAAAACTTAGTCTATTTAGAAGAGGAAGAAACAACTACGTGTGGGAAATAGAGTATGCCATAATTCTGGAAACCGTATGTCGTATGCTCAATTATTGGAGAAGTTGTTTGACAGTGCTTTATGTGTCCTCTCTGTTGTAGCTTTGTAAAACGTATTTTGCATGCTCAATGTTGAGTCCATCACATACAGAAAAATGAAGATGTTAAAGCACTAAGCTTGATGTTCGACGGCCATAGTGTCACATGAGAAGAATTAGCTTGTCTACCAAAACTAAGGTTTCTTTAAGTGAAAGAGTTTGATTTTTCTGGCAACTTAGAGAATCTTTATTCGGAGTTAAGATGGCTTTCTTGGCAAACATGTCAAATGACTTTCCAGGTGGAAAAATTTCACTTCAGAAAATTGGTGGTGCTCGACGGATCCAATAGCAATATTAAAAATGACTGAGTTGGGTGGACCCAAATGAAGGTGTGATGTCTTACTCTACACACATCTCTCTATCATTACCTCATTCCCAATGATAGAAGCAAGATATATATCACCAGTCCCTCAGTTTGAGATTTTTCAGAGTATTAACCCAAAAGGAAAAGCATGTGGGAACTCTTTTAAACTCTGTGGTTGAAAAGTCAAAAAACTCACCTCAGCCTATTTATTTTGGCTTAAAACAAGCAAAAATCAACCTTTTTCACGTTCTTGCCAAAGCTGAAATATTTCTTCAAATATTAAAAAATGGCGAGAAGTTTCATTTAAGAAAAACGTGTCAATGAGATTTTTTTTTTTGGTTGTTAGTCAGATTTCTTCTTTCTTAATTTTCAATTACCTGTTCTTTAATTATGCTTGTGGTGGACCACGTGCCCCGCCCACGATCTTGTCATATTGACCTTTAAATTTTCCACCAGGACATAGAAGTTGACCCCGCCCGCCTTTTTTGACCCCTCGGTCTCCGCGCGACTTCGTGTTCTGATTTTTGGCGACTTCCTTATATTTCCCAGAAAGTAGCCTTCAACCTCCCCACGTTGACTGCCCTCCTTCTCTATCACGGCGTCGATCTTCCTTTGCTGAACCGGCCCAATTAGCCATCTTTACAGAACGGTTCTCCGCTCTGGGTGAATAGAGCTGAGAGGATCGGTCCACAGATGGACTCCAATGGAGGTCAGGCTCTAATCACCATGGTCGCTTTGGCTGTAGCGAGAGTGTAAGTGCTCTAATTCCACTTCTTTTCGATATCTTGTTTACAGATAATGCATAATAAAATAAAACTTTGCTCCTGTACATGTTTAATACAATTCAGCATGCTTGTGCAATTACTTTCCTTATTTTATTACATCTGGATCAGGTTACAAGTCTGTAATTTTTGTATCACGAACTCGAGGAGGAATAGGGGCTCGGAGTCAACCTTGAGACTAAACGATGGATCTGGAGAAGAGGAGGAGGCATTAAGGAGGGACTCAGAGTCAACCTTGAGAACCGACAATGAATCTAACGAAGAGTACGATGTGTTCTTGAGCTTCCGGGGACCGGATACTCGCAATGGATTCACTAGTTGCCTCTACAATGGCTTGAGAAATGCGGGAATCCGTGTTTTCTACGACAACGAAGAACTCAAGGTCGGAAAAAAAATTGATGGAGGTTTTTCGAAAGCACTTGACAAGTCTCAAATTTATATACCTATCTTGTCTAAGGGTTACGCTAATAGTAAATGGTGTCTCTGGGAGATTGCGCACATGGTAAAATGCACGTCAACATCTAATGGGAAGAAAGAAATACTTCCCATCTTCTACGATGTGAGTACTAATGATGTTAAGCTCAAAACCAAGTTATATAAAAAATCCATGTCCGAGCACCGGAAGAAGTTTAGCTCCGATGAATTGAAGCAGTGGGAAGATGCCCTTCTTGAGGTTGCACATATAAAGGGATGGGATCTTAAAGGCAAAGGGTAAATTTCCTGTACTTTTTATTGTTAATATGCACAGTATTTACATTTCATTGAATGAAAGTTCGTCCCTCGAAATTCCCAAACATAAAGCATTTTGACATTTTTATGTAAGATTTGCATTAGAAGTTAAAGAAAGCTAGACCAAAACAGCCGAGAACCCATAATAGAAAATAGAAAAATGCCTTTTAAAAAAAAAAAAAAAAGCACAACAAATCGACTCAAACCCAACCGAAACAAGGCATTTTTTCAATTCATGTTGGGCTAAGCCAATATGACGAGATAGGTAAGACAAACCTTTTACTTAATCGTATTTTTCACTAAATCAATTATTTTACTTAACCGTATTACCACAATAAGTATAGTAGAAATCATGCGATTTTCTGTATATTTCACCTCTGGTGGTAATCATCAATTTTGTACAATAAAAAAAACTCATGTGAAATTGTTTGATTAATAGGAGTAATTCAATTTTAAGATTATACCAAGACATGATTGGATATTTTATTTATAAAAAGTGCATAATTAACATTATAAAAAGTGAACATGCGATACATCTCTGCAGAAAAGGGACTTGTAAAAGATTTTACAAAATTTCCTTATTATGAAATATTATAATTATTCTTTAATGAAAAGAAAATATTGACATAGTATGAAGAAATTGTACACACACACATCTTTTAAAGGGCTAATTCCAAAAAAAGAAAAAGAATAAAACCCTAAACTTTAGGTCGTCCTAAATCTGCCCTAAAGGTTTTTTTTTTTTTGTTTCACAAAAAAATTCCAAACTTTAGGTTTAGTCACAAATCTGCCCCATACCTTTCTCTTATCTCCAAAAAAAAATAATAATAAATAAAATAAAAAATAAAAAACTCAAAACTTTAGGCCCACTCCCAAATCTACCCCAATTTTTTTGTAAAAAAGAAAATCATCAGTTTTTACTATATTCCTAAATTTACCGTTAGCGCTCTATCCAAAAGTCGCGGTTAGTAGTTCTTAATTTTTTTTATATCCTAGAACGGTTTTATTTTGGAAATAATTTTCCACGTTGCTTTACCAATATGTATTTTTTTATCGATGTGGAAATGCCACTTTAAGTTAGGACTGGACTATGAGATAGATTTGAGAATATATTAAGAGTTGTTTTTTTTTTTTTGTACAAACAGAGGGTAAAACCCCAAATTGGTACACTTGTTATTGACATGTGTCATCTAACTCAGCAATTTGATAGTAAAATTTAATAGAAATTGACAGAAGATTGTCAAAAAATTAGTTTAGGTTAAATTTGTTACATCTCTACCAATGCGGGATCTTTTGTGATATTAACTCGTTTTTTTTTTTTTTTAGACAAAACAAAATTCGAGGCAAATTTGAAACTAGACTTAAAGTTTAGGGTTTCTTTTGAAAAAAAGGAAAAGTTTGGGGTATATTTGAGATTGGACCTAAACTTTCAAGTTTTTAATGAGACAAAAAAATCTGGACATATTCGAAATTGGACATAAAATTTAGAGTTTTTTTTTTCAATTTTTTGGAGTTCCCCCCCGGGGGGGCCAAAGGAGGAAAGATGTGGTGCCAAAAAAGCAAAAACAAAAAACACAGTGATGGTTAATATTAACTATGTTTGAGTTAAGTTGCTTTATGGCCATGTCGGTCATGTAGTAATTATCATCCTGCCTCTTCCATCAACCTTTGGGAAGTACGCCTTCACAAACGTGAACCTGAGTAGCCAGGCTTTAGCGAATACTCGTGGGACCCAACTCCACCCTACTTGTCCTATCTCTTTTATTACATGTTGTGATTGTCACGTACCAACAAATCACCGACAACTTATCTTATTCCCTTTGGAAAAAGAGAAAGTAGGGAAACAAAAAGGCAAGGGAAAAAGTGGACACGTCAAATCAGAGGACAATAATATCGTGAATTTCAAGTTTTGCGCTCTCACAAACCTCATCATATATATAATCTTGCCTTGAACAAGTTTTTACACTTTTTTGGCTCGAAACCCGTTAAATTTTCACAACTGTTAAATCTTGATATGTAGTTTAGGCCAATTACAAAATAAATCCCAAACTTTAGGTTCAATTTTGAATCTACTCCAAATCTTTTTTTTTTGTCTCATAAAAATCCCAAACTTTAGGTCCAGTCTCAAGTCTACCCCCAAACTTTTCTTCTTCTTTTTTTGGTAATTCAAGGAATCTCGTAAGCCGACAGCCGGCGAACAAGCCCTAGGAGAGCAACTGCAGGACCCACCATCACAGTACTCCAGGTAAGAATCCTTAACAACGCCTTTGAGATTCGAACTTCTCCCCTTCATGAGGGGAAGAGAGCCCGAACCAGTTGCGCTTTGGGCAGTGGTAAACTTTTTTTTTTTTTGGTAACCTAGGGAATCTCTTAAGCCAACAGCCGGCGAGCAAACCCTGGGAGAGCCCAAACTTTTCTTTTTTCTCAGGAAAAACCATAAACTTTAAGTCTAGTCTCAAATCTACCTCGAATTTTCTTTTGTCTAAAAAAAAAAGAGTTAATACCACAAAAAATCTCGATCTGGTAGACATATAACAAATTTACCACAAACTAATTTTTTGACCGCCCTCCGTTAGTTTTTGTTAAATTTTACTATCAAATTACTGAATTAGATGATACATGGCAATTGATGGGTGTACCAAATTTGGAGTTTTATCGTCTGTTTGTATAAGAAAAAAAATCAACTTTAAGTATATTCTTAAATCTATCCTATGGTCCAGTCCCAATTTAAAGTGGCATTTCCACATCGATAAACAAATACACATAGACAAGGCGACATGGAAAATTATTTTCAAAATAAAATCGTTCTTGGATAATAAAATAAGAACTACTAACTGCAACTTTTGGACAAAGGGCTAACAAGGGCAAATTTAGGACTATAGTAAAAATTGATGATTTTCTTTTTGACCAAAAAAAATTGGGATAGATTTGGGATTGGATCTAAAGTTTTGAGTTTTTTCTGACACAAAAAGAAAGTTTGGGGTAGATTCGGGACTAAACCTAAAGTTTGAGGTTTTTTTCCAAGACAAAAAAAAAGTTTAAGGCAGATTTAGGACTTGACCTAAAGTTTTGGGATTTTTATGAGAGAAAAAAAGTTCAGGGCAAATTTGAAATTTGACCAAATTTTTTGGGTTTTTTTTAGAATTGGCCCTCTTTTAAATGTTGTGTGTCTGTGAAAAGCATCTCCATGCACAAAAAGAAGTGTGGGCCTAATGGACTGAAAGAAGGCTCTTCCGGAGGGGAATTTTCTTTGGAAGAAACTTTGTGTGTCCAAAATCTCAAACTATATCGATGTGGCATTAGATTAGAAGTTAATGGAGTCCTGACTAAGATTGTGCTTGAGAACCTACAAAAGGTAATGAGGTGTGGGTGAAAAATGTTTTCTCAAACCCGAAGAAAATAGTGTCAAACCCAACCTGCACCAGAAAATTTCCTGTTCAACTGATTATAATGCATAATTTCCATGCGTAGAGTTATGTATCTACATGTTCCCTGGAGTCCTGTTGTCTATCATGTCTTTGAATGAAACGAAGTTTTCATGCTTTGCTGCAGCCAAGGAGAACAAATTGAATTGATTGTAGAAGAGGTTTCCCGTAAGCTTAATTCAAAATGCAAGAATGTGACTGAACATTTGGTTGAAGATACTACTCAGATGGAAGCCATTATGGAGTTGTTGGATGTTCGCTCTGGTGGTGTACGTTTTGTTGGTATCCATGGCATGGGTGGTGTTGGAAAAACAACTCTTGCCAAAGTCATGTTCAACAAATTAATTTCCCACTTTGAACGCTCTAGTTTCCTTGAAGACGTTCGAGCATCATCACAATCTCATGGTGGTCTTTTAGAATTGCAGAAAAAGCTCTTATCAGATTTGACCGGTCATGGGATTGCTAACAAAATTAAAGATGGTGATGATGGGATCAATATGATAAAAAAAGCATTGAGTAACAAAGAAGTACTTATTGTACTTGATGATCTAGACAAGAAAGAGCAACTCAAAAATTTAGCCGGAAAATCTGATTGGTTTTGTTCTGGTAGCAGAATCATTATCACAACTAGAGACGAAAGTGTCCTGATGGCTCAAGTGGGCGTATTTAGTAAAGAGGTCCTCAACCAACCTGAAGGTATCTTGCGTTATGAAGTTTGTGGAATGAGATTTGATTTAGCACTTCATTTGTTTTATAAGCATGCATTCAGAAGTGACTCCGCTCCAGAAGAATATGGTGCTCTTTCAACAGAAATTGTTCATACAGTGGGCATGCTTCCCTTGGCCGTCGCAGTGATAGGGTCCAACCTTTTTGACTGGGGCAAAGATTTGGAGCATTCAGATAAAAGAGAAGTATGGGATGAGACACTAAAGAAGTTAAAGGAAGGTCCTTTTAAGGATGTCCAAGATACATTAATGATAAGTTATGAAAGATTAGAGGATAAGCACCAAGAAATATTTTTGGATATTGCTTGCTTTTTCATCAATACCAACAAAACATATCCGGTTATCATGTGGAAGGATTGTGGATACTTTCCCAGCATTGCAATGAGGGTTCTATCTCAAAGGTCCTTTATCAAAATTAAAGAGGACAATAGATTTTGGATGCATGATCAAGTTCGAGACTTTGGAAGGTACATTGTTCTTCAAATATATCCTCGCAAGTTTTGTAGGGTGTGGATTCCCAAGGATGCCCTGAAACTACTGGAAGGAGAAAAGGTAAACGGGAACTGCATATGTTTGAAAATATTTGGAGCAAGAAATTCTTTGAATTTTTCTTTCCCATTTAAACCAGCAATTTGATTGAAATATGCATCCAAAAAGATAGCTTTGTTTTCCATCGCTTTTGTCTCGTTGGGGTCACATCTTCGGTCAAACCTTCGGTCAAGGGTCTCAAAGTTTGAAGGGGAGCCAAAAGAGATTGCCCGAAGGTTTGCTTCATTTTCTTGGTTCCAGTGAATTTTTTAAAAAACCAAGAACAGTTTACGTGTGATCCAGGTGAAATGAAAAAAACTTGCTTTATCAAGAAATTTTTAGATTATTTTCACTCAGATTTTTTCAGAATAAACGAAGAAGAATTTTTTAATTAATATGTTGAATTATATTTCCTGAAAAGTAGAAATCGAAAATTTGATTCCTTCATACTCGAAAATTAGTTGATGCAGAAGAGGAGGAAACAACCACTTGTCGAGAAAAAGAGTTGCCATAGTTCGAGAAAGCGCATGTGGCGAGTTCAACCATGACAGAAATTGTTTGACCATGCTTTTGAGCCATCTCTGTTGTAGCTCTGTAAAACGTATGTTGCATGCTCAATATCGAGTTTGTCATGTGCAGAGAAATGAAGATGTGGAAGCACTAAGCCTGACTTCCGATGGCTGCAGCCGTAGCATTGAATCTAAAGAATTAGTTGCTCTACCAAATCTAAGGTTCTTTCGCATGAAAGGCATCGATATTTTGGGCAACTTCGAGAACCTTCTTTTGGAGCTAAGATGGTTTTCTTGGGAAATTACGCATAAGGAATTTTATGCAAAGAGTTTTCATTTTCCTAATTTGGTTGTGCTAGACCTTTCAAGAAGCAATATTGAAGATGACTAGGGTGGATGGAGTCAAATGCAGGTACTATATACCTTGCTCTGTTCACCTTCTTTCCATGTTTACGGATCATTTAAGCATGGTACACAGGCCGTTCTGCCTTGATCTCAATGCATCGGCAACCTTATTTGCCTTTCCCGGGTGATATAAAATATCACAGTCATAATCCTTCAACAATTCCATCGATCGCCGTTGTCTCATGTTCAACTCCTTCTGAGAGAACAAATACTTGAGACTCTGATGGTCCATGAAGATCTGAAACTTTTCCCCACACAAGTAGTGCCTCCAAATCTTCAACGCAAATATGATGGCTGCGAGTTCTAAGTCATGCGTCGGGTAATTCAATTCATGAGGTCTCAACTGCCGGGAAGCGTATGCAACAACTCTGCCATGTTGCATCAGCACGCAACCCAATCCCCTGAATGACGCATCACTATAGATCTCGAATCCTCCAGGACCAGATGGAATCGTCAGCACAGGTGCGGTAGTCAGCTTTTCCTTCAGCTCTTGGAAACTACGCTCGCACTTGTCTGACCATACAAATTTCTCTTCTTTCTTCAGAAGCTTTGTCAGAGGCGACGCTATCGATGAGAACCCTTCCACAAACCGTCTGTAATAACCTGCTAACCCCAGAAAACTTCTGATCTCTGTCACTGATGTCGGTCTCTGCCAATTGATCACGGCTTCTATCTTGCTCGGGTCGACGGAGATTCCTTCTCCGGAAATCACATGATCTAAGAACGCAACACGAGTCAACCAAAACTCGCATTTGCTAAACTTAGCATACAGTTGATGAGCTCTTAAGGTCTGAAGCACTAATCTCAGATGATTCTCATGCTCTTCATTACTTCTCGAATAGACTAAGATATCATCAATGAACACGATCACAAATTGATCCAGATATTCTTTGAACACTCTGTTCATCAAATCCATAAATGCAGCTGGAGCATTCGTCAATCCGAACGGCATCACTGTAAACTCGTAATGACCATACCGGGTACGAAATGCTGACTTAGGAATATCCTCCTTCCTAATTCTCAGCTGATGATATCCTGTCCTCAAATTGATCTTCGAGAATATTGACGCTCCTTGCAGTTGATCAAACAAGTCATCTATCCTCGGCAATGGATACTTGTTCTTGATCGTTACCTGATTGAGCTGCCGATAGTCGATGCACAAACGCAACGAACCATCTTTCTTCTTAACAAATAGAACTGGTGCTCCCTAAGGTGATGCACTAGGACGAATAAATCCTTTATCCAACAATTCTTGCATCTGCACCTTCAGTTCCTTCAACTCAGATAACGCCATTCGGTAAGGTGCCTTTGAGATCGGTTCTATCCCTGGTGCTGCTCGATTACAAATTCAATCTCTCTTTCTGGCGGTAACCCTAGCAATTCTTTTGGAAAGACATCTGGAAACTCCTGTACCACTACAATATCTTCCATTTTCAACTCTTCAACTGTCGTATCTACGACAGTCGCTAAATACCCTCGGCAACCCTTGTCTAGCAAACGAGTTGCTTCCGGCGACGAGATAAAGGAAATCGAAGGTCCTCCTCGATTTCCGACAAACTCGAAACTCTTACCCTCTAACGGGTCAAACTGAATCGCCTTGCGATAGCAGCCCATTTTAGCTCGTTGATTGGTGAGCCAGTCCATGTCAATTATCAAATCAAAATCATATATGGCTAGGACTAACAAGTTAATTTTTCCCCACTCGCTCACCAATCTCTAACTTGCACCCCGAACATCCCAAAGCAGCAATAACTTTATCTTTCAAGGGTGTAGATATGCAAATTGCCGATTCTAACAATACAGGATTCAATCCTAGCATCCTAACATATTGCTCGGCAATGAAGGAATGGGTTGCTCCCGAATCAAACAAAGCATATGCAGGTTGGTCGTTGAGCGAGACCGTACCTGTAATCACGCCAGGCGCAGCTTCGGCCTGACCTTGGGTAATCGCGTACACAGTGCCCTGAGCTGGAGGTCTCTGCTGTCCTCCTTGCAATGCATTCTGAGGGGCATACCCTCCTATCTGTCTCAACGGTGGCGGCGGTGCCAACTGAGGTTGTCCTCTTTGCTTCTTTGGACAATATCTAGCTATGTGGCCCTGTTGGCCACATTCGAAACATGCACTCGTCCTAGCTGGGCACGGTCCTGCCTCGTGTCTTCTTCCGCACAAGCGACACGCATCATTTCTAATAGGTCCTGGCCTATTAAATCCACTCCTCTTGCTGGGCGGGCTTTGGAATCTATTTCCAAACATCGGCCTCTTTCCTTGGCGGATGTTGTCTCTATGAGAGCTAAACCTTGATCCAGATGAGGCTGCTTGCTCCGATATACCTCTCTCTATCATTTGAGCCCGACGGTAGACTTCACGATAATCTACCAAATCCAATGGTAATAGAGGTTGTTTCAGTTCTGTACGAAGACCATTCCTAAATCTCCGAGCTTTCTCCTCGGGGTCCTCGATCAATCTTGGGGCATACTGAGATAGTTCAGCAAACTTAACCCCATATTGATCGACAGTCATCGATCCTTGGCGAAGGCGTTGGAACTCCTCCATCTTCAACTCTCGGGCAGCACTCGAAAAATATTGATCATTAAAAGCTCTGAGGAAGGTGTTCCACACCCTTGGTACTCCTTCCGGGAATACAGCATCCTTGGTGGCTTTCCACCAAATGTTGGCATTATCTTGAAGTTGATACACAGCTAGTATCACCTTTTCTTCTTCATTACACATCAAGACTGTGAATGCTTTCTCCATATCTTGTACCCACTGTGATGCAGCCTCAGGGTCTCCAGTACCCCTAAACCTTGGTGGATCTAGCCTTCGAAAGTGCCCCACTAACTTACTTATTGATCTTTCTGCAACCACTATTCCTGGCTGACCTTCAACATTCATTGCAGGAGGGACTATGGCAGGTGCGACTGCAGGTGCAGCGGCAGGAGCGGCCTAAGCAGCGGCGGCAGCTACGGCATTAGCGGCGGCCTGAGCGGCGGCTTCAACTGTCGCAGCTTGCTGATCCATTCTGG
Source organism: Eucalyptus grandis x Eucalyptus urophylla (assembly GCA_028830015.1). NCBI lineage: Eukaryota > Viridiplantae > Streptophyta > Magnoliopsida > Myrtales > Myrtaceae > Eucalyptus > Eucalyptus grandis x Eucalyptus urophylla. Next base: position 40,726,407 of record CM054189.1, read on the forward strand.
TACCCATCGCTTCCAGAATACGCAAGATCCCATCCACTCTGGGATCATTAGGGGCTGCTACCCCGACATCTTCGACAGGTGGATTCACTCCACTCGCGCTAGCCTGTGCTGGCGCTCGACCACGTCCGCCTCGGGTTCCGACACGAGTCGGAGCTCTACCCCGAATAACGGCCCTACTGGTCCTCTTTACAGGAGTTCTCGACTCCTGATCGCTCATGGTGTAGTCTTACTCAACTAACACCTGTTTCCAATTCCACACTGAATTAGAAACAGAGCGATCCAAACAACAAACAATTTTAGCACTCAGCTAACACAGACATGCATCAGCATGAATTTAAAGGCCTTTCCTACTAACTATCCCATGGTCAACGCTCCTTATCACTCCAATCTTCAACTTCGCTCTGATACCACTTAAACTGGATGTCACGCCCCGATCCTCAGGCACGCACACATCCGTCTCACTTAGTCGATTTTATAATGCGATATCCCAGAACAATGTATCGCCGACCCTTTCATTTTTAAGCACATGCGGAAGCAGTTAAAATCCCCAGACAATAAAATGATGGGATAGAAAAGCAGGGCCATATTTTTCATATTGAAATTTATAACCAAACTTTTATACAAACCATAAATCACTTCATAACTATTCACATCAAAAAGGAGATCTCAAAAGAAGATAGGATCTCAATCCATCCAGACCGTACTCAAGGCCCCCCCTCGGGACTATCTTCTTCTTCCAAAAATCCTTCTCTTCAGATCTCACCTCCGAGTTCTCCTTCTCGGATTCCTCCTCCTCAGCTCTTCAGCGGGGTCCTGAAATGGTTTCCCCACATTGGGATGAGACTACGTCTCAGCGAGTTCTACCCCACTAAGCCCGATTAGTAAACCAATAAACTAAAGGCTGCCTAAACACGCACATGGCAGAGGACTTACCTTGGCCTCTGATCCCACCTGCAAGTCAGTACAATTTACAATAAACAGCCATTCGCTTCAAACAAATCGAACTAGTCGATTACATGTCATACAATTCAATCCCCACTGTGGGATATTTAAAAGCTAGGCCACGTGCATTCTCCAGGACGACCTTCCAAGTCTCCGAGCCACGTGCCTCAAACCTCGGACCCACGTGCATTCTCTAAGGCGACCTCTTCGCCAAGGTGGTACATCAAGCCACCGAGCCACGTGTCCTTTTTACGATGCCCGGGCCCACGTGCATTCTCTAAGGTACTCGCTTACCAAAGTGACGCATCAGATCACCGAGCCACGTGCCCTTTTAGATGCCATTCCGAATATTGGACCCACGTGCATTCTCTAAGGTACTCGCTTACCAAAGTGACGCATCAGATCACCGAGCCACGTGTCCTTTTAGATGCCTGGGCCCATGTGCATTCTCTAAGGTACTCACTTACCAAAGTGACGCATCAGATCACCAAGCCACGTGCCCTTTTAGATGCCAAACTCTGTCAACGAGCCACGTGCATTCTCTAGGACGACATACCGAGTCTCCGAGCCACGTGCATTCTCTCCGGCGACCTCTTTGCCAAGGTGACATATTCAACCACTGAACTCACGTGCATTTTCCAGGTGACATTCCAATTCACCGAGCCCACATGTCCTCTTTCAAGTGGTTACCAATCTTCTTTCAATACCGACAACCAATGCCCAACAATTTCTCAATCAAATAATTAAATCAACTCAACAAAACATTATAAATGCCGAATAACATACAATTTACAATAAACAGCCATTCGCTTCAAACAAATCGAACTAGTCGATTACATGTCATACAATTCAATCCCCACTGTGGGATATTTAAAAGCTAGGCCACGTGCATTCTCCAGGACGACCTTCCAAGTCTCCGAGCCACGTGCCTCAAACCTCGGACCCACGTGCATTCTCTAAGGCGACCTCTTCGCCAAGGTGGTACATCAAGCCACCGAGCCACGTGTCCTTTTTACGATGCCCGGGCCCACGTGCATTCTCTAAGGTACTCGCTTACCAAAGTGACGCATCAGATCACCGAGCCACGTGCCCTTTTAGATGCCATTCCAAATACTGGACCCACGTGCATTCTCTAAGGTACTCGCTTACCAAAGTGACGCATCAGATCATCGAGCCACGTGTCCTTTTAGATGCCTGGGCCCATGTGCATTCTCTAAGGTACTCGCTTACCAAAGTGACGCATCAGATTACCGAGCCACGTGCCCTTTTAGATGCCAAACTCTGTCAACGAGCCACGTGCATTCTCCAAGACGACATACCGAGTCTCCAAGCCACGTGCATTCTCTCCGGCGACCTCTTTGCCAAGGTGACATATTCAACCACTGAACTCACGTGCATTTTCCAGGTGACATTCCAATTCACCGAGCCCACATGTCCTCTTTCAAGTGGTTACCAATCTTCTTTCAATACCGACAACCAATGCCCAACAATTTCTCAATCAAATAATTAAATCAACTCAACAAAACATTATGAATGCCGAATAACATACTTGGCCAATCACCAATCAATAATTCAATCTCAATCGATTCCAATCAATTTAGGGTAAATCACTAAAATATCACAATTTATTCAATTCCATACAACGTGGAGCTCAAATAAATAAACGGACTTCACCACGACGATCAGCACGAGATTTCAGTCGTCGGCCATCAAAATCTTAATTTCCGAAAAATAATTAATTAATTTATTAATTTCGAAAATTAAATAATTAATATTAAAAATTCAATTTAGCTCAAAATAAAGCCTGATTAAATAAACAGACTTCACCACGGTCATCAGCATAATTTTCCGGTTCCAGACCATCTCAGTTGAATTTTCGAAAAATAAATAATTATTTAATTTAATTCCGAAAATTAATATTTAATTACTAAAAATTCCACTTAGGCCCGAAAAGCCTAATTGGAGCCCACTAAGGGTCGGGAAAAATCCCGAGGCACTTCCAATAATTAGTAGACCACGTCTACTTGCTAATTGCACAATCAATTTATCTAAATCGCATCACAATTGACTAATAATTGCTAATTTATTCTAATCTAACAACCTAAACATAATTAATTAAATCTAAACCAACCTTAAGCATAATTAGCCAACTAATCCTGGATTAGTGAGATTACTCACCAAATCGCGCGCAAATCGGATCAATCCGACGGCGGCGACGCGAGGAACGATTGTTCCCAAAGCGACTCACGGATCCGAGGCCCGGAAACGGCCCAAAAGCGGGCCCGAAGTCGCTGAAACCCACTCCGTGGGCTTGCTGGACGGGGCTGGCCGAGGCTGCTCCGGCGACTAGGGCGGCGAGGGGAAGCCGGCGGAGGACGAGGGGGATGCGGGGGTGGGCGGTGGCCGGAGGTGGCCGGACGGGGCTGGAACAGGAGCGAACAGAGCTGGGTCCGTTCGGGGGAAGCGTTGCAGCGAGCGACGGACGGCAGGACGGCGAGCGGCGGGCACACGGGCGCGGCGCGGGTGCGGGCGGCGGTGCGGCGGCGGGACGGTGGCGATGACGAGCTACGCTGCTTCTGCTCCGGGCTTCTGGTTCGCACGCGAAGAAAATAAGGAGAAGAAAGGAGCCGGTTCTGTCGTGTGCGGGAAGGAAGAAGAGAGAGGAGAGAGAAGAGAGAGAGAAGAGAGGGATAAGGGTTGACTAGTCAATAAAAGAGAGAGAGAAAGTGAGCGGTGGGGCAATTCGCACGAGGGGGAGGGGAGAGGAGAGAGGAGAGAGAAAGAAAAGGGAGAAAAGAAAGAAAAGAAAAGAAAGGGAGAGAGAGGAAAAAGAAAAAAGGAAATGCATAATTCTTTATTTCAATTTTTCCTTTTCTCTTTTCCTTTTCCTTTCTATTTTCTTTTTGGTCTTCAATTTTTCTTCCGATAATTTCTTTATTGAAATTTCGGACCCGTCAATAAATTGACGAGCGATGAGACAGGATCCTAAAAATAAGAATTATGACGCGCTTAAAATTCGATTCCCGAAATCGAGTTCAATTTCGTGGTTAAAAATCGATCAGACGTGATTTTAGCTCAATCCAACCAATTAGATAGCTTTTAGGGATTTTACAGCTGATACATCCCTTAACGGCTTCACCCAATAGGTTAGTTAACTCGTGAGTGATCAGCTCAGAGAAAAAGGGCCATAGGCACGTCGACGAAATGCCCATTTCACTTTATCGAAACGGGGTCGAATTTCAGGATGTCACAACTTCCAAGCTCAATTGGGGAATTAAAAATGTTGGAAGAGCTGGATATATCAAACTCAGGCATAGTTGAACTACCTGATCTGATCGGAAACTTAAAGAAACTAAGGATGTTAGCACTAAGTAGAACGAAGATAAAGGAGTTTCCCCATACTATTGGAGGACTGGAGATGCTTGAAGTTTTAGATGCCCACAAAGCCTGGGATCTGACAGATAAGAACTTGGAGGAAATTGGGAAGCTATTTCATTTGAAGACATTGATCTTAGCATTTACTAGTGTTTCTAGACTGCATCTAGAGATAAGTCGTCTCCATCTCCAAAGACTTGAAGTAGGTTCAATTGACCTTCAACAAGTGCCGTCTCTTCCATCAAGTTTGAAATTCCTTGTGGTTCAAGCTGTGGACTTCTCTGTTGTCCCTCACCCCTCAAGCATCACCGATTTAGAACAACTGGAATTATATAGATTCAGCAATTTGAGACGTAGACATCACTCTACTAGGCGGGACTATGACTCAAAACTTAAAGCAGCTTTGATGAGGGAGCAACCGTGTTATCAGCTTCCATCTCATTTGTCGGACTTGAAACTCAAAAGCATTAGTCCACTGCCACATTTTTCCAACTTATTAAATTTGAGAGTTCTGCATGTAATTGAATGTCCAATATCACGCCTGCCGGTCACACTAGGTCTAATACATCTGAGGAAACTGTACATAATAAGATGTGAATGCCTTGAGGAAATACCTGGTCTGTCACTCTTGAGAAGTCTGGAGCGCTTGGAACTAAAGGGCTTGAACAGGCTAGTTGAGATTCAAGGTTTGTCGGAACTGGAAAATTTGCAGTACCTCCTCCTTTCCAGTTGTGATTTAATAGGACAGTTACCCAATTTATCCAAGTTGGGTAAGCTACAACATCTAGAGCTAGAAGCTTGTCCAAATTTAAGACCCATTGAGGGCATCGAGGGCTTAGAAAGCTGGGTGTTTGGTAGTCGTGGCCGCACAATCCTGGAAAGATTGTTGAATATCTCGAGATCGACTTGGTTTTCCCACAGATTGCCTATAACCGATGTGTTCCTAAGTTTTAAGGGACCAGACACTCATCATAGTATTGTCAGTTATCTTCACTCTCGGATGCTTTGGAAGCAAATGTCTGTTTACAGTGATAATGATGACTTGAGGTCCAATGAAGAGACTGGGGAAAAGATTCTACAAGCACTCGCTAATTCTAATATCTACATACCCATCTTCTCTAGAAACTATGCTTCCGGTCATTGGTGTCTCCGCATACTTGCTCACATGGTTAAATGCACATCAGAATCAAAGGGGAAAAGAAAAATCCTCCCCGTTTTCTATGATGTGGAGATTGATGATGTCAAGCTAAAAACTGATTTATACAAAAGCGACCTAGACAAGCACCAGGCGAACTTCAACCATGATGAAACGAAGTCATGGAAAGAGGCCCTCATTAAGGTCGCAGCATTGAGGGGTTTCGTCTTAAAAAACAACAGGTAAATCTGCTCTTTCGCCACTAAATCATGAGGTAAACAAGTCATTCAATTGAACTCTCCCAACACTCAAGAATTTCAAAGTTACAGCAATGCAACCCTTTTTCATACAAATTGTTCACTCAAGCAAATTCAATTTTATAGAATAAGAAGCGGATCCTTCTTGTCTGTAGTATCTGGAGGAACTCCATGGTTGAACAGAACAAAATTGCATACTGTTACAGCCGCATACATACATACGTACATACATACATATATATATATATATATATATATATTCGTAGTTAAAGATCTTCAGGTTACAAGTATTTGAGAAATCAAATCAACGGTTAGATCATGACTTTAAGGGATAAGAGCACCACAAGGGCTGTAACTTTCGTATGATACTCACTTAAATACCATAACTTATATATAGTGCTCACTTGAATGTCATAACTTTCTTTCTAATTATTTGAGTGCCATACAACTTTTCAACCGATTATTTTAGTGCTGTAACTTTTTAAAAATGTGCACCATAAATGCTATGCCACATCGTATTTCTGAAACCTGCGTGAACTTTTAAAAAAAAAGGATGATTAATTGAAAATAATGGTACTCAAGTAAACTTTTTTAGAAGTTATGAAACTTATGTGGTTGAAAAAAAGGTTATGGCACTCAAGTAAACGCCATATGAAAGTTGTAACGGTGTGGTATCCTTATCCTTCATCTTGAAATCCTTTAAATTTCCATCTGTCCAACTAAAATGAGCTGTCCTTCATTTGTGCATTGCTGCAGCTACGAAGAAGTACTTCAATCGGTTACTGAAGAGGTTTATAAGGCAAGGAAATTGTTAGATGTTGACTCTTGAAGGCTTCTTTGGGTCGGTTGTCAAAGTAAAGGTGAATGTGTTTGCTATCAATGAAATGAAATTCTCGCCAACTCCATTCTGATTCTATTGTTTGGAGGATCTAGATATTTCATGTGTTAATGAAATTGGTTTACGATGCTAATGCTTATGTGCATTATTTACAAGGTTAACTAATATGTATGTTAACTAATATGTATGAACAAGTATATCAGTGAACTCCCATGCTTTATTAGGGGGTTAGTTAACCTTATACGTCAAGATTTACAAGTGTGCTTTGCAATAAAAGAAAAGAAGCTCCATACACAGTTGGGAAAATTTGAATCATTGGTAGAGTTGGATTGGCAACTCTTAAAGATAGTTGATTTGCCTAATTTAATTGTAAGAGTTTTCCTAGTGTGAGTTACATTAATTGATATTATAATTTACTGTTTTACGAGGTTGATTTAATGTGAGATAAAAAAATTTCTTAATTAGTATAATATGGAGCTAGCTAGTGTGGGCCAAGTTGAGCCTGACCCGTAATTAGAGGACGTGGTTGGAAACTCTATAAATAATACTCAAGTTTCTTATTTAACCTTAATACGCACAACTATACTCACAAAGAAGTGTTTATTAAGCGCTAAGGTAAGGAGCCATCTCGTTGAGCTAGTGATTTAAATGGCATATAGAAGAAATTCATGAGTTTGGATCATCGCTATTCCGCATCAATAATGATGGTCCAAATCAAGTTTGTTAATCTCTTTATTTATTTATATGCATTCTTGATTCTAGCTATGGAGATCTTGGGTTGCACTCTCGCGTCTTACATCTCGTATCAGAGCCTCCATAGATTAGAACACAAATGCATAGTTTTTTTGCCCTATTTTCGTAATTTTTTGTTCAATAAAAATCAGTTTTAATTACAAAAACGGAACGAGCTTGTCGAGATGACCAAAACCATAGCCGACACACCACCGAGGGAGGTTGCACGTGCCTCCATGAGCAACCATGCATTGCTAGGAGTTGGCACACGTCGAAGACACGCTACCATGTGTCCGCATGCCTGACTTCTTGTGGCGATGACTAGCGTGTGTGCATGCACTGGGAATGATGTCAACCATTAGGGTCGCAGATCAACCTGACCTGACTTGGGACCTGACCGTTGACCTTGATTCGACCCCTTGTTGACCTCGACCCGATTTGATTTATCCAACCGTGGTGTTGCCTTTGCTCATCGACGCTCTCTTGGGAGCTATTGCTAGTGGTTATTTAGCCCAAGGAATTGGTGAAGCTAAAGCAACCAAACGATATTTGCTTGAATCAAATAAACCTTGAGCCAATGATGTTTGGGAAAATGGCTTCGCATTTTCTCCAAGTTCAACACAAACGCAATCTATGAGATGATTTTTTAGAAGCTTTAAACATTAGATTGATGATTTGCCAAATAGCAGAAGGTGTAACAGCAGTGTACATGTAGGATTATAGTGAAAACATAAGAGGAATAGGGATAGACTGAGTTGTGAAAAAGGATGTATTGCTGAGCATCTCCTGTTTTGCATATGTTGTTCGTCGATTTAGATGAGGTTTATAATGATACTATGCTTGAATTTATTTTTTATGGTCTCTATGTTCCACTCATCTTTATTGGGTTGATAATTTTCTTTTTGTCTGATTCTTTTTGTAGTTTTCCGTGTATAAAGAAGCTAATAGTGGGCACTTTCTAGACGTTTGATTCTTAGAAGTTCAAGTAATTGCAAGTATTCATGTTTAGCATATACAGTACAAAGAGTAGCAATGAACTAAATTATTGATATCATTATATGATTTGCATTGAAATAAATGGTTTCATTGTGGTGTTTTATTTATAGTTTGCTTTTTATTTTGAAATTTCTAACTATATTTTATTATTGTTGTGAAGTGTGAAGTTAATATTAAGATAACACGTTAATAGAGGTGGAGGGATGTGAGGAGATGAATCCAATCACGGAATTGGAATTTTCTGGCGATGAAAATGAAGAAGAGTTATCTCCTATCACGAGTGCCACAAATAAGGTACTTAGTTCTCATTTTTCTCATTCTGATAAGAAATATACATCCGAATGCTGGAATCTTTATGCGAAAATCAATGATAAGAATAGAATAACATATCAAGTGAAGTGCATTTATTGTGAGTCTGTGCTTAAGTATCGTGTTGCTAATGGTACTTCTACAAGAAGAAAGCACTTGACCATGTGCAAGAAGTTTTCTCATAATGTAGATAAGATGTAGAAATTCATTGCATCACGTAATGTAGACATGACTGGCAAGGAAAGGGGAGATTCTAATAATGGTAGCGTCTTATCAACATGATCGTTTAATCAATAATGTCGTAGGCAAATGCTTGCTCAGTTCATCATCCTTGATGAACAACCTTTTTTCCTTAGTTGAGCATGTTGGATTTCATGAATTTGTCAGTGAGTTACAACATCTCTTTAAACATTTATCACATTTCACAGTGGCAAAAGATTGCATGAAGTTGTATTTTTGTGAAAGAACTTGTTTGAAGACTTATTTTGGAAAGATTAATTCTGAGATTGCACTCACAACTGATACATAGAGTTCTATTCAAAATCTGAATTATTTGTATCTCATTACACATTTTATTAATGAAAATTGGAAGTTGCATAAAAGAATGATCAATTTTGTGGTGATGCATAATCCTAAGGGTAAGGAAATTGGGAAAATGGTAGAGAAATGTATTCGGGAGTGGGAAATAGGAAAAAAAAGTGTTCACAATCATTGTAAATAATGCTAATTCGAACGATGTTGTAATTGGCTATTTGAGGGAAAAACTTTCCAAAGAAAGGTTGTTAATATTAGATGGTAGTGTTTTGCACATGAAGTGCACAATGCATATATTAAATTTGATTGTGAGAGATGGCTTGACTATGGTACGTGATTCTATTGCGCATATCCAAAATGTGATTAGGTATGTAAAGAGTTATCCCGTGAGAGCCAAAACATTTCAATATTGCATTGAAAGTGAACATATCACTTACAAGAGTTTGGTTATTCTTGACGTTGTCATTAGATGGAACTCCACTTACCTCATGTTAGACACCACCATAAAGTTTTGGGTTCTTAGCATCGTCGGCCAACATATACATAGCTTTGCTCACTTTCCTTTTCTAGTTCCACTCTGCTAGCTCATCTTTATAATTTGAATATCTAGTGATTTTTTTGTAGCAATGGCCACACCTGTGCAATTTTTATGCAAATAGCTATTTTATTTATTTTCTCGATAACCAAGATATCATATACTTTTTCAGTTTTTTATGCAATGAGTTAAAAATCTTCAATCTACAATTTGTTTGAGCGGAAAAAGTACAAAAAAAAATCATAAATTTATTACAATTGTACCTATTCAGTACTAAACTTTTTATTTTGGCTAATTTAATCATAAATATTTTCACATCGGTACCAATTTAGGTCATCTGGCCATTTTGGCCTGTCTGCACTAATGTGGATGCCAACTAGTGGTGGACGCAAACGTGACAAATTTTTAAATAATTTTTAATTTTTTTGAATTTTTGAATTATTTTATTCTTTTTATTTTTCTTTTTTTCTTTCTTTTTTTCTGTTTCATTTTTCTTTCTCTCTTCTTCCTCATTGGACTTTCCTCATAGTGGCTAGTGAGCCTTGAGCGAGCCTTCGATGAGACTTGCCGACCACTAGGCAAGGGCCATGAAGCCCTCCTCGTACATTGGCGAGGAAGCCCTCCCCAACTGTCGGCAAGGGTTATAGCCCTCGCCTGACCTCGGCCAAGGCTGCTAGCAAGGCAACTTCGCCCAGATCTGGGTGAGACCGACGGCTAGTGAGGGTGGCTCACCGACCACTACAAGGAAAGTCCAAGGAGGAGGAAGAGAAAAAAGAAGGAAAAAGAAAAAAAATCAATATAAATGCAAACAAAATAAAAGACAAATCGTGGTCGGGAAGGTTATAGTAGCAAAAGCCATTGGAATTTTTATTTTATACATTGGAAGAAAAATTGTCATGTCAACGTCCGGCCATCGGTCGGCATTCACGTCAGTGCTGGATGACCAAAATTGACCAGATGAACTGAATTTGTATCAATGTAAAAATGTTTTGGAGTAAATTGATCCAATTGAAACATTTAAGATTAAATTGATACCAATGCAATAGGTTTATGACTTTTTTAATACTTTTACTTATTTGAGACATCAAATCAAGAAAGAGAACGTCATTTTGATATTTATTGTGCATTTTAATTATGTTTGTTGGACTAAAATAAACCGCCTTTCACTGTGCATTTTTGCAGCCCTGAAGAAAAATTTCTTAAGGTTATTGCGAAGGCTATAAAGAGCAAGGCAATTATAAGATGAACTCCTTAAGGCTTCTTTTGGTTCGATGTGAAAGAGAAAAAGAATGAATTTGCTTTTTATGTCATAAAATTTTGTACAACTGCATTTTTTTTCAACTCTTTAGAGGATCTATATATTTCATTTCGTAATGAAATTAGTTCACAATTCTAATCCTTTCGAGCGTTATTGCAAGGTCATTATATCTGTATAAAAGAGAATATCAATGAAACTCCCATGCTTTATTGGAGGGTCAGTGGAACTTTCACATTTGACTTTATAAGCTCTATCTGGACATAGAGCTTTCAAACTCAACTAGAGGGTTAATTGAGCTTCCTACGACGTTGTTCACGTAGGCCCTCTACAATAAAAGAAAGGAGCTTCCATACTCAGTTGGGAAAATTAGAGTCGTTGGTTGAGTTGGATGCGCAACGTTTAAAGATAGTTGATATGCCTAATTCAATTGGAGATCTAAAGGCATTGAAATTAATTAGGATGGACAACTCATCTGTAAAAAAGTTACCTGATACTATTGGACCATCAGAGGTGATTGAGGTTTCCATTCCAAGTTTATGGGTTAGATGGAAAATCTCTGATGAAATTGGGAGATGATATCATATGAGGATCTTGGACTACATTCATCTATGTTATTTCTAAATTGCCCATGACAATTTGTTCTCTGTCCCATGTTCAAAAACTTTTTTTTTAGGGACCACTAACAAATTTGACGGTCACCCAAGCTTCTTTTATTGATCTTTGTTTTGGTGCATCTAGCATCTAGAATTTTGTTCATGGTCTCATGAATCTTGTTAGTTTTAGATTTTCCAGACACATCTATCGTTTCCCTCGAGCAATATTTCCACCAGCCTCCACGTGGTTTGTCATTATTGTGTCTTTCGCTTAAGAGATATTACTAAGGCTTTCAATCCTGGAGAACGTTTTGGTTCTCGATGTTCATGAATTTAACTCTACAGGAGACTTGGATTACTTAGAATGCAATAACCATACGTGAAATTGCAGTTTCATACTTTTAGAATGTTTGTTTTCAATGTGATGATTGTTTGTCAGTAACAATAATGGGGAAATTGGAAGCCGATTGCCCTTCAGATATATGAAATTCCAAATTTTCACTAACGTAAATTTTCTAGCAACAAATATCTTTAGGAATTTCAAGATAAATTTAATGGATGTTTATTGATCTTTAGTGTACTTGCAATCAAGTCAATGGATTCTAATTTCTTTCATTAAGAGCAGGAAACTTTACCTTTTTTTATCTAATGATGCATTTTGGCCGGATTCTACACAAATTGGAAATCTTCCATCAAAAATACTGATGTGGTGAATATGTGGCCAATTTTTCAGATGCCATGTCACCATACATGTTCACCTATCACTATCATGTGTCCACCACATCAACACATCACCAGAAAAGTGATCATTGTGGTTAAAAAAAGTGTACCACTTATAAAAGAAAAAAGGAAAGTAAAGTGCTTCGAGTGGTAGAATAATTGCAAAATTTACTAAAATTCAATGTTGTATATAAATATTAGGAACATTTGCATTACTTGTATTAAAATTTACAATAATCTTTTAACAAATTATTATTATTTAAAAAAGGAAGTGGGGATGGGCCAAAGCTGGCCCCCCCGTCGCCCCCCCCCCCCCCCCCCCCCCCTTTTTTTTTATCTTTTTCTTTTCCCCGCGCTAGCTGGCCCACGCCTCTACAGCAGCAATGTAAATAAGTAGATCAGCAAGAACAGAAACAGAGTAGGCCACAGCACGATTCAAGGGTGAGGGATTAATCGGCCACGGCAGGCTGGCAGTGGCAGAAGCCATGTGCGCCTGCCAGTGGTCTTGAAAAGAGAAAGAGGATGTCCAGCCAAAAGGGGTTCAGGGGAAAGCTTGAGAAACGGACAGAGGATAGCGTTTTATTTTTCCTTTCCTTTTTTTTTTTTCGGGAGAAAGGGCGACTGAGAGATAGTGAGAGCTCCAAACACCTCAGCCACGCGTGGACCCGTTCGACGACCTCTCCCAGCGACATCCTCTAACCGTACAGGCGATCCTCAGCTCTGCTATTGTCTTGTTTTGACCACACCAGGCCGGAGCTCGTGGTCGTCCAGTTCACGTGATCTCTGCCCCCGTCGGTCCTATGCTCTGTTGTCATCTGTCTCTGCTTGTCTTCTGTCGAGAACCCAGCGCGGGTTCGAGTCCCGTTCGAGTCAGAAACTCCATTACCCGTGTCGCAAGTCACTGTTTGTGAAAATGCCTCAACTAGATCCGCAAACTTTTTCTTGAGTTTGATTTGCTTCGGGAAATATAGGTCGTTTCGTGCATCCTTTGTTTGCGCCGTGACAGGTTCATAGAGGGATAACATTTACTGGGGCTGGAAGTCGGCTTGGCTGAGGACAACTGTGTGTCGCTTGGACTTCGACTAACGGAGGCGGGTCAGTCACAGTGCGTAGATCGCTCATGAAGACATTCCAGTAGCCGATAGTGGTCGTTGGAGGATCGAGTGATGTTAATAAGCTAGAGGTGACTCCTCGTTAGAAAATCTTTAAAGTGTCAATTTAACTTGACATTAAATATCCCAATATTGCACGAGATATAAGTTTGAGAAAACCTGCACCAAATTGAGGCCCAAAGGCCTACCTTTTAGGCAATATCACTTCCCCTTTAGAGGGAAAAGGTAGGTCGCGACACATCTTATATAATCACATAAAGTAAATCCATAAGTCAAGATAAGCACATTGTAATTATAAATAATTCAGCACAAATACAAACAAAAGACAACGAAAGCCAAAGCCCACAAGAATGGAGCCATAAAACAAAGGAGTTCACCATCACATACTTAAGTCACGTGTAATCAATTATATATGTGTGAAATATCGTTTCTTTCTCTATTTTGTAATAAGCATCTTTAACTTTTTTTCAATTTGAGTAATGTTGGACCAAATTTTAGTGTAGATGTAGACCGATTTGACTGTCATTTTGATATCCTTTTTATTGTGTGCTTGACAAAAACAATTTTTTTTCTTTCATTGGTCATTACTGCAGTCTCGAAGAACTTGAATCGGTTGCTAACAAGAATTCTAGACATCTGAAATATGCCAATGCAAGAAGCAGGACTTGGAAATATATATATATATATATATATATATATATATATGTATTGGTGAAAAGACTTGGAAGTATTTAAATTGCTATAAAAAAACAAAACAAAAAATGGAATTCCATTTTAAGTAATATCTCTTCATCTATTTTGTAAGTGACTTTTGTACAAGTGAATGTTCAATAGAGCCCAAATTGAAATTGTATATAAACTGCAAAGCTTAATCAAAAGATTAGTTATGAAAAATATTCATATAAACAGGGAAATTGGGTCCAAGTCAGAATGTTCTATAGAGCAAAGATGGCAGCGACCGGAATTTTTTCTGGTGTGAAGAGAAACTAAAGACACGATTAGCACAAGAATGGACTAGAACAGGGGTGTGGGTGTAAATTGGAAAAATATAAAAGACTGGAAATCATTTAAGAGAAATCACAAAATTTTGGGAGTGGGGCCATATCTTGCTAAATGAAAAAAAAAAATTCACATGGAGTTTTAGCTAAAAAGAGAAAAGAAAAGAAAAGAACCACGTGGAGAGGACAATACCCACGAATCTCTTCATTTTCTGGAGAAAGCGTACTATTTTCACAAATAATTGTGTGCATGTGATATCTCTCTGTCAAACCTTCAGGTCAGAGGTCTCAATCATTTGTAGAAAGAACCAAATGAGATTGACTGATGGTTTGCTTAATTTTCTGGGTTTCCAGTATATCGAAAGAAGCATTTTTGAAATTTCAAAAACAAAGAAAAAGAAAATAAGAGCGTTCAAGTGTTATGTAGCCCTCTCGAAACAAGATAACGAATGGAGTTTGAAGCGTTGACATCCTAGACAACACCAAACAAGGCCAATCTGCTAAGGAACATATTCAGCCCGGACAGTCACAAACCAAACCCAGCCCAGGTTCTTCCAACTCAAATCGAGCCCAAGTCTACTCACATTTGCCTCAAGGCCACCACGGTTGAATTAAACCTGAATCTGACCAAGCCCACCCAAGGTACCCACTCATATTCCCAGAACTCCAACCTCTTCACCGCATCGTTCCCGAACATCAATATTCCTTCTTCTCTTTTATTTCAATATTAAGGTTTTTGAAAAAAAGGAAAAAACGCACACCAAAGGGAAAGCTCACTTGTTGACAAAGCTCTCAAAGGCACTAACCAAACGCTCACTGTTATCCACTACACCGTAGCCACTACAACCCGGAAACTAACGGCCCCTCTTTCGATCGGACTTTAACTCTGGCGGCGCTAGATCTTCATCTCCAACCACCATCGTCTATCGCTTACCATATATTGACCTAACACCACCGTGCCATCACTAACCATCACCTTGGCTTATCACCGAAAAAACCAAATTCGCCACATCTACCATCACATTGGCCACTCATCCCATTCTATGAAGGAGACACAGGATATATCAGACAAAGTGCAAAGCAGTGACTTCACTGTCAATGAAAATCAAGTTTAACAACTAGTGACTGAACGAGCCACAGCAAGACACACCTTCAGATTCGAACCAAAACAAAAGTCATTTCTTAAACACTTCTCAAAAACATTTCATCGAGCAAGTCTCAGGCGTTCGACTAAAAGTGATATGGCATGTCGATGACCCAACACTTTGGTGTCGAGTTCATCCTACATCAATCAATCAGAGGACATCTTAAGTAGATGAAAATATTTTAGACAGATCCTTGACATGCTTTCACAGAAACAAACCAAACATCGGTCTCATTTTTACAACAACACTAACTGAGGCATTATATCGACTATCGAGCATTTCAAGTACACTCGATGAAAGAGAAAGAAAAACCAAACTGACAAGGCTCAAACTGGCGCCCAAATTTGCGACCATTAACAAGCAACAATCTAAAATAGCAGTGCACAAACAGACGGGGACGAGACTCGCGTGAACCGGACAACAAAGCGAGGCAAAACAGGGCACAAAAATGGGGAAAAGCAGAGGGCGGTCGGCATGCTCCCTACCCGGCTCGACGGCGGCGAATGGGGGCGAGCTCGATAGATCAGACTACGTCCGGTTGCCCCGCAAGCCCCCCGAACTGGGATCCTCGGGAAATCAACGCAACTCGAAACAAATGAAAAAGAAACAAACAGAAACCTACCGTGGGGAGAGGCACGCGTTGGCGAGGGTCGGCGGTCGAGGTCCAAGCGTGGCAGCTACTGGAGGAGCCCTTCAGTCACAGCCTCACTCTTCACTCTCTACTTCTCGCTCTCTCTCTCACTCTCTCCCCCTTTCCCTCTTCTCCCCCAATCCCCCTTGGCTCGCTCTCCTCTCTCCCTTTTAAGTTGCCCACCGCGCATGGCCTCCTGCGATGCCAGCTACCCCTGCCGGCCTGATCCCCAACCGAACGTCTTCGTGCGACACTCCCTACAGTTGTACTTGTTATAAATGAAGTCAAATATTTATTTTTAGGGGCTTTTTTGTCTTTTCTATTAGATTTCCTGTTAGGTTAAAAGTGGTATCTTTATATTAGCGATGGCAAAATCCTAGCTGTCAAGACACTGAAAAAGGAAATAGAGAGGCAAGAAGAAGAGAGAAGAAAAAAGTGAGTTTTTTTTTTCTTGATGAAGGTTCTTAATCTCTTTGTGCCCTGATCTTGAGAGAAGATCGTCATTGTATTTCAACTTTTTCTGAAGTCTAGTGGATTCGCAGAGTGCCTCTGCGCAGAGACGTAACCCAGGTTTGGGTGAACTTCGATAATAAATTTTCTGGCGTGTTCATCTGATTTTGTTCTTTTATTACTATATTCTGTCTAGTAAATTGTTTGCAAGCGTTATTTTTGTGGAATCGACGTACAATTTTGTAATAGTACTGTTCCCCATCGTACCAGTGTCCTCATCGCGCTTCAGAGGGTGTGAGGGAAAGAGAGGGAAGAGATGAGCAGTGCGCGGGCCGGGCGAGAAGGGGAAAGAAAAATAGGAAAGGAAGGACAAGAAAGGTCAAGCCGGGAAAAAGAGAAAGTGGGCCGACCCAGACGGAAAAAGAAGAGGGAAAAGAAAAGAAGGACTGGGCCCTGCTTTCTTTCTTTTTTTTTAATAATTTTTTTAAATAATTAATTTTTCTTTTCTTTTCTTTAAATTTCATTTTGATTTTTTTTTGCTATTTTTCTAATGAATTCTATCACTATTAATACAAATGCTCCTAATATATACATGCTATTCAATTTAAATGAAAACTATTTTTGTTTAAGGACTAAAGATTAATCCATAATTTTCTATGCAATTAAATCCTCAATTAATAGCCAAAATTCATGTGTTAACAACTAGAATGGATTGTTCAGTAATGAAAAAGTTATGTGGCTCGTATACAAGCCTGATGGGTGAAATCTCAATTGAAATTAGGAGACTATTCCGTTTGAGGATGTTGGATTAAATCATTCTCCAATGGTATTTATGGATTCCCATGACCATCAGTTGTCTTTCATCTCCACAGAATTTCTCTCTGGTTGCTATTAGATCTGTAGCTTCTCTCTATGGCCTATCCATCTTTCTTCCATGGGTTTGTACCACAAAATTTTTTAAATTGTATACCCATGCCACATTTATTTAGACCATTTTTTTTTATCACAAAAACTCTTAAATTGGTATGCTTGTGCTTCCTTTACGCCAAACTATATTTGCATCATAAAAAGATCCCAAATAAGTACTAATGCAACCCTCTCGAACAGGTGTTGAGGAAATGATAGATTTAGAGTTAATATCAAGTCGAGGACTAACAGTCTTTACTTAGCTTGAGTTCTCTCAATCCCTTACCTCGTGCGACACTACAATTTTCATTTTAATTTGATTAACTCTATGAGTATTCTATATGAACAATCACTACCAGCCTATTGGGGTTGGTTGGAAATCAAATGAGGTATAAGAATATATCTCAATTTATATACAACTAGAGATCTAGGGTCAAGGCCTTGATTACACTAGTTATCTAATTAGTGTCCTTTCGGTACCTAAATTTGATTATATGTCAACTAAGTGTCACGTGCAATCTTTTATTTACCCAATTATGAATCTTGAAGTTCCCATCCCCTAAATGTCCTTGCAATGTTTTTACATTTATTTTAATCCAAGAATGAAACCTGACCTCAACTATGAAAATGAATCACAAGACAAAGAATGATATAAAAGCAGTCACAACTAGGGGTGAGCATCGGTCCAGGGTTGACCCACCCTGGACCGACCCTGGACCGGCCCAACCCTGCTGATCCTGGTCTGGTTCTCAGGGAGATAGGATCGGTCCTTGGTCCTAGAATTCCTGGACCATCACTATGCAGGTTGGTCCTCGGTCTTGAGAGTTCTGGGTCGGTCAAACCCTGACTATATATATAACTTAGATTTTTAATGTATTTTACAGCGTCAATAGTTATAATTTACGAATTGGGAAAATGTTTTTGTGAGGAGTTCTCATGGCGTCCAAAAAGGCATAAACAGGTCCTTATGAAATCATCATCTAGTATTCGTTCTCTTACGTTTTATTTGTCCTCTTAGTCTTCAATTTGCCAAAATCGAAAGAAACAACTTCTCTGCGACTCGCCTCGCTTGCTTTGGGTCACTTGTGCCGCTTGATGCTCACTTGGCTTGTTACTTCCCGCTCGACATTTGACGCTCATTCTGTTCGATGCTCACCCCACTTGATCCTCACTGCTTGCCTTTATTAACTGACCTCGCTCATCATCGAACCCATTTAGTTGGTATGGTCCTCGGTTGCTCTTTTAAGAAGTACAAAAAATGAAATAAAAAATTATTGGTTGGTCATGAATTGACCCTAAAACCTGACCGAACCCATTGGGTCAATTTGGTCATCAATCGCTTTTTTAAGAAGTATAAAAAATGAAATAAAAAATTATTGGTTGGTCCTGAGTTAACCTTAAAACCGGACTGAACTCATTGGGTTAGTTCGGTCCTTAATCGTTTTTTTTAAAGAGCACACAAAATGAAATAAAAAATTATTGATTGGTCTCGGGTTGATCCTGAAACTGGACCGAACCCATTGGGTTGGTCCAGTCCTCGGTCCCAAGCTCAATAGGGTTGGTCCTCGATCCCAAAAATTGAGGATCAGCACTGTGCTAGTTGGTCCTAGAATTAGGGGGCAGACCAGTCCAACCTGGACCATGCTCACCCCTAGTTACAACAAACACATCAACAATAGTAATGAAGAACGAGTAGAAGATATAATATAGTAAAGTAACCCAATATGAGTCGGGTAAAGAATATTACATGACATTGTTATTAAGCCTCAAGACAGTAACTCCCACAAGTTCAATTCAATTTGAGTTCCATTTTTTTTTTTTATAAAAGGATTAATCTCTCAAAACTAAACTAATTTTAATACTAAAATCTAACAACATAATCAAGGTCTATTTTTTCTAACTATTTTTAATTTTTTAATTTGTATTTATTATTTTGATAAAGGAAACATGAGGTGAGCCTTTGGGCCTATCTGCATGTAAAGCCAAGTTCCAGCTCACAAGGACATGGGTGTGGTTCCTAGACTTGGTTCGCATACAAGGCCAATTTTGAGTTACAGAAGAGCTGCCCACAAATGAGTTTGCTTTTTTATTTTTTTTATTTGTCCTACTTTGACTGTCATCTCTTTTTCAAATTTTTACTCTATCTCTTTGCAGAGCATGGGGATTGAACACTGTACCCAAAACTAAATGTCAGTACCCCACCTAGTCCTTTACCATCGGGCCGTGTCCCAGTGGCACATAAAATGGGCTTATTGACTAGGCATTTTTCAGTTAAAACTTACTAGCGCCATCTCGAATTTGAGACTACCATGCCCAATATCATTCGTATATACTCCAATCACATGCAATCTCAATTATCTATTCCCATTCATTCACTCATTCATTCCCAGCAAACAATAACCTCAATTTCATTAACAGGTTCCAATGGTTCACTTGGTCATACAATGCAACTTATGGCAAATTTACTTGCTTCATATATTGATCCATATACGACAGAGAAAATAACAAAGTGAACCAGAGTCGAAGACACAACGCGTAGATGGAATGAGACTAAAACAAAGCGAGCTTGATCGATGGAAATCTCGTGGCTAAATAAGAAACAAACCATAGCAGTGATACCATGTGAATTATGAACACCTATCAATCATTAACAACAACTGAGCACACATGCTATGGACAGAACCAAGAGCCAAGCACGCTGCTGATTAAGAATTTTATTTGATAGACTTAATTGAACAAAAATCACAAATCTCACGACCGATGCAAGTGATTCTGAAATATCGATAGTTCGATTTCAATTTGTTCCCATTAACAAGATGATTGCAGTTTTTTTTTTTCATATAATAAAATTATAACAATTCATGTTCGAACAATCTCATGCGCTTGACTCGAATTACAAACAGGCACATCATTAACAAATAGAAGAGAAACAACGTGAAGCGTGCTCATGGTATCACAGGCATGGAAGAAAGAAACCAAATACAAACTCAGACTCAACATCAATACACATGAATGACTAAAAGCCACATCTATGTAACCCAAAATGCCATATCCGATCTATTGAATCATAGATTGAAGTCTGATGGGATGAGCTGCTGGGCTCAATTAAATTAAACCAGATTGCAAGGGCAAGGACATAGGTGACGGGCCGAACTAGTCCAAATCGGGACTCTTTCTTTTATTTATTTTTTATGTACTTGTCTATTTCATTATTCATTTTCTCACAATTGTTTTATTTTTATTTTTATTACTATTTTACAAAAGTGGACGTTCAATTTGTTGGCAAAAATTTAGATGTCAACGCTTGTAATTTGAGAGGCTCAAGTTTAGGTCACTAAAGTATAAAATGGACTATTGGTAAATGCTTGATTTGAGAGGCTTCTCTAAACTTTAGTAATCTTTTATATGTTGCGGGTGTTGGGAGATCGCATGTCACACTTGATGATGTGAGAAGTGTAACCCAACCTGTGCATTTAATCTCCTCACACATCTGTTAGGAGCTCAAAATGGAATTTCTTTTTCTCACTAAATATTGTTTTAATAGCTCAATCACATCTCTAATCTTCAATTACATGCATGATTAGTGATTTATTAAGGTCTGCTTTGCTCTCGGAGAATTCCCAATTTAACTTGAGAATGTTTTATATTAACTGATCAAACCCTTTTCTTTCCCGGAAAATAAAACTCATTTCTAACAAGAGAGAGATAAAACATGGGTTGAACCGAATAGGAGAGCCCAAGGATGGTCGAATGAGGGGGGGATGAAAAAAGAGGAACTTGCTTCGTGACTTCGACCTTGACTCAGTAAAGTTCCATGAACTAAAGTCACTGACCATAGTGCGTTGGTGATTGACAACGAAGGACCGTGAAAAAGCCAAGTCAAGTCAACTTTTGATTATGACAAGCCGGGGAAGGAAATTTATGTGTTCATATGGCTGGTCGATAGACATTGGTTTTTGGTCTCGTCCCTCGGATAAGCTTTTGGTTCTAATAAAAATCGCTAGGACAAGCCTTAGTGATGTCCAATCACCGATGAATTTCATGCACAAGAAATTGGGTGGACTACATAGTCTTTTTTTTTGTTTATAAAAGTAAGAACTTATACACCAAAAAATATTGTGAATGGGCAAAGTCATTAAGCACCATGAAACATATCACATCTCAACCGCCTTCTAATATATAGTTGAAGGAGAAAAAAAAAAACAAGCAATCCACATTTTGGATTCACATGTAAGAGCATGTCGGAAGAGAAGAGAAAAAAATTTAGGGAGTGAATTATGAGTAAAAGAAAGTGAGACTCAGAAGAGAAGAAAAAATTAAGTTTTTGTTCTTTCCCATTTATTATTTTAAATTTTTATATATTTACATTTTGACCCCTCATTTATTGAAAATTTTTAAAATTACTTACAAAAAAAATTAAAATTAATCCCGTGCATGTCGAAATCACTTGTTGGAATTTTGATCTCGCATGTCGGAATTCTAAACTTATGTGTCGAAGAATGTCAAAAGAGTTGATCAAGTGTCACCTGTTGACTGAGTGTCGGAGAGTGTCGGACACATGTCGGAATGTCTGACACGACATGAAAACTTTTGGAGATTATTAGTGTTTTCTAGGCAGTTGTTAGGACATTGCATATTACACTTGATGACGTGAGAAATGTAACCTAACTTGTGTGAGGAGCTCAAAGTGGATTTTTTCTCTCTCTCTAAATATTGTTTTAATAGCTCAATTAAATGCATGATTGCGATTTATTAAGGCGTGCTTTGCCCTCGGAGAATTCTCAACTAAACCCGAAAACGGTTCATTGACCAAACCCTTTGCTTTTCTGAAAAAGAATTAAAAAAAAAGGAGAAAAAGAAACCATTGGTCGTACTCAATTAGCAGATCCCAAGGATGGTTAAGTGAGGAAAAGAAGAGGAACCTGCATCATGAATTCGACCTTGACTCAGTAAAGTTCAATGCACTCGCTTCACCGACGAGGGACCGCGAAAAAGCCAAGTCAAGTCAACTTTTGCTTGTCTATAAACATTGGTTTTCGGTTTTATCTTTCGGACAAGCCTTCGCTAAGCACCTCGCGAGAGATCCCGACAATAACTAATAGCGTGGACTGCAAAGTCTTTTTATTTGTTTATAAGTAAGAGTTTATGTACGAAAATAATTCTAGGCGGAGCAAGTTATTAAGCACCATGAAACATTTCATGCCTCAGCTATCCTTCTGATGTATATAGTATTCTCAAAAGTTCAGGAACCAATTTCTTTGTAATCTCCACTTGCAATATTCTAAATCTAATGTCTCTCATGAATGATCACCCAAGACAATAAACTTGCTAGCAAATATTTGGACAAAATCAAGTAATCTTGTGCCATGTGAACAAGTCATGAAGCTTGAAAAGATGAAGGTAAAAATCAAGGTCAATTGCCTTCATTGATTAAGCAGTAATAACATTCCGACAATTGTATTAATAATGATCCATTTGACAACAAACTTGATAGGAAAATTGAGGGTGAAATCAATTTATTGAGATTGAAGGGTGATGAAGTCTACATCACACAATTTTACCAAGCAATTATATGCAAAAGAATATCTTGGGGAAAATCACTATTTGCCATCCATGATGATGTTAATTTCATGAGAGATTATCTTGTCCATATTTAGAGATGATGATATCACGAAATTAGTGTACTGTGATTGTGAATGGCCCCGAAGATAAATTATTGCCCGAGGACATTGTTAGGTGGGATCATCAGCGCATAAATGTCCTCCACTAAAAGCATGGAAAATTTCCAAACAAACACACAAATAATTCTTAGAAATTACCAAACCCACTTTTGTTCTTTCCTCTTATTTTCCTCGAACGGCCAATGTTTGTATCTGTATTTGTCCACCTTCTAGATCTGATTTTTTTGGGCAGTCCAGATTCTTTCTTTTTTTGCACTCCAACTTGACTTGGACCTAGCAAGCAAAAAAAAAAAACTTGACTTGGACCTGCTGATGTATTTACTGTAAGAGTTTCTCTAAGGTGGACTACATTAATTGATATTGTAATTTACTGTTTTTACGGTTACCGTAAAACATGATTAGTCTAAGGTGAGATTGAAGATTTCTTAATTAGTCTAATATGGGATTGGCTAGTGTGGGCCGAGTTGAGCCTGACCCATAATGAGGGGGCATGGCTGGAAACTTTATAAATAGTGCTCAAGTCTCTCATCTAACTTTAATTCTCACATGTATCCTCACCTAAGGGGCGTTTACCTAACGCTGAACGTGAGAGGGCCGCCTAATTGAGCCAGTGATACGGAGAGCAATAGAAGAGAATGACTTGTACATGGAACATTGTGTTTCCGCTTCCGCTTCAAGAACGATGGATCCCAAAACAGGTGTGTTAATTTTTCTACTCAATTATGTATGTTCTTGTTCTAGTTAAAGAGATTTTGGGGTTGCGCAATTTGCGTCCAACATGTGGTATCGGAGCAACCATAACCCTAGAACTTGAATGCATAAGATTTTTTTGCCCTAATTGGTGATTTTCGTATTTTTTTTTGTTGAATAAAAATAAAATTAAATCACAAATTCGGACTGGGCTCGACGAGACAAGCAAGATGGTTGGCGGTGCATCGTTGGGGGAGGCCTCATGCACCCCCACGCGCCGCTAGGGCGTCGAAGATGCGCCCCATGCGCGGTCACATGCCCTCACGCACTCCCACGTGCGGGGCGTAGCTCACGCGTGCGCTCCACGCGCCGAGCACTCAGGCGGCGCGTGCAGGCGCGTGGAGCGTCGAATCAGCGCATGGACGGCGGCGCTAGATTCGTATGATCCTCCTCTATATTGTGGTGTATTTATTTTACATGTTTGATGATTTTATGAATGTGAAAATACATGCAAAACCCTAAATATGTGTATTTTTAGTGTATTTTTCGTATTTTTCTCGTATTTTCTATGATTTTGAAAATGCAGGTGATGGGTTACTAGTATATTATTACATAAACATTATGAATGTGTGATTCATTAAATACAATCAGGTTTTGGGATAGTATTTGAGCTATGTATTGATGTGATGAGAAATAGTAAAAGTTATGAAACTTTTGTTGCTCAAGCATACCCCTTGATATGCTGGTAATTTTTGAATGATGGATATCTTAAGAACTTATGACCAAATTGATTGTACCGATTAACACATTTGCTGAATGTGAGTAATGCATGTCAGTTAAGTTATTGCATATTGTATCTAAACTCATCTGGTCGCTGGTTAATGTTTATTAAGTTTTTTTTTTATGGTTAAGAAGTATGACAGCATTTACATAGAGCAATTATATCTACTATTATAGTTTAGATATTTGATTCTACGTTTTGACTCAATTTATAGGCCACTGATTGATACAATGATAATTTGTTACTTAAAATTGGCTAATAAATCAGCTATTGGCCTTGAAGTCAAGTTTTGCCTTATAAAACTCATGAGCAATAGTTGATCAATTATCAGGCTTGTCAATTTGGGGTACCTTGTATTGCTATTGATGTTAACTTGTGAGGGATCCTTTGGATTGACATTCTTTTAATGTTGTTATAGTAATCAATAATCGGGGTACACAAGAGATGCTTGCTTATATGTTATGAGAATTTTCTTGTGTTGCTGTAATCGATGATCTCATTGGAATCTGTCTTTCAGATTTGCTATATATATGATTAATTTTATTAATGGATAAAGCAATGTAATTAGCATGATATGTGATTTTAGTGATAACCTACCCCATCACTAAAGTTAAAATCACAAGTATATGATGTATGTGAATAGTAATGTTTATATCTCTAGTATGAGAGAGTTTCAAGTATTCAATTGAGTAGTGACTGCCAAAGTGGCACGCTTGATGAGATTTGAGAAATTTCGATCTCATATGCTGATTGAGATGTCTCCTGATCTAATGCGTGGTCATACTCCCAAAGAAGATGATTGTGTATTAATTCATGGATGGATACATGATGGTGTGATAGAGGATTGACTGATCCCAGTGATTCATCTGCCCAAAGATGATGAATTCATGAATATTAGAATATATTCTCGTAACCGCTATTATGTGGG
This sequence comes from Eucalyptus grandis x Eucalyptus urophylla, assembly GCA_028830015.1. Classification (NCBI taxonomy): domain Eukaryota; kingdom Viridiplantae; phylum Streptophyta; class Magnoliopsida; order Myrtales; family Myrtaceae; genus Eucalyptus; species Eucalyptus grandis x Eucalyptus urophylla. The sequence goes on from CM054189.1 coordinate 40,751,953, forward strand.
GAGTGTACAATTGCATGTCATGTATTCTACCCAAAAGTGATTATATGATTATGCGTGTAACTCTCTGGATGTGTACTTGTACGTCAAGTTACACGGTGCTCACATGATGCTAATTATATATATTGCTTATTTTTTCAGTCACCTTTTTTGTAATTAATAATTTCATTATTATTGAGATTTTTACTGCTTCAAATTTTAAGTAGTGGACACATGATTTACTGCTTGAGGAAAGAGCAATAAAATTTGCTTACTGTCCATGAAGCGTTCCATTCAGGAACCCTTGAAAAAAGGTTTACATGCGGACTGCACTGCTATAAGATGGTGAAAGCTTTAATGGCTTGAAATTATGTTTTATCTAATACTGAAATTAGGACACATTTGTAAAGATTGTGTTTAAATTCTAATGGCATATACATCTCGTATATGGTTGAAGATGTTGTTTCCAAAAATTTTCTATTTAAGGAATAATCTCACACATGTCTAAATGAAGAGAAGAAAAATTGACAATGTTGATATTCTGTCTACTCTTAACGGTTATCTAAAGACTTCTATAGATTATTATAGAAGTAAAATTACTGAGATAAAGAATAAAATAATTATAATTAGTCTTAAAAGGTTGTTAGGCTTAATAGTGACCATGCAAAATAGCTTAAAGAGTTATTTGTCAAATACTTGGTAAATTCTGGGGTGGTAACTTGATTACCATGTTTGAAAATTCTAACAAAAAGATTTGGCCGAAAGGCACAAATGCACCATATTGAACATGGTGATGAGTAAGATTAGCAAGATTAATCTATTCGGTCTTCTGTAGGATGATATTTTGAAAGCAATCTTTTCACATACAAAAGGTATTTTTTATCAAAGTTATTTCATAAACTTCTTTTGAGTTATAGACTGGACATAAATTACTTGAATCATATTAAATTTAGAAGTGTCATGCAGAAGTGAGGTTATCTAATTCAATATTAAGTGTGTTGGAATTTAGATCTACTTGGAATTATTTTGTATCTTACTCAGATTGTTCAAAGGGGTATTAATTTTATGACCCTAAAGAAGGTACAAGGATTGTATAATCACATACTATAAATTTTCTACAGTTCGACGTAATTGTAGAGGATAGCTGTTCTTAGACTAATAAGGATAATAGTGCGATGGGATATCACTGTGTCTTTATCTTTGCCTATACAAACAATTGTGGTACAGACAATTGTAGAATCTCCTATACCATAGACTAAACTTGTTGAGGTTCAAAGTACTATTCTTGATATAGTTATGACGAAATCTTTTCAAACCTCTCAAGTATAGAATGAAGTGGTTGTAACTTTACTCAGGAGATTTGTTAGGAAAAGATGATCAGTTATTCCATTAAACTATATAGTCTATTTGTGAAAACATGACTGCAATATCCACTACATGCTTGATTTAGCGACATAAATAAATGTTGTTTTTATCCTCAATCAGGTATGTGATTAGATGCCATAAAATGTGATATATAATCTATCAAACATTATAGTGTTTGGAAACTTACTAATTTACCTAAAGATCATAAGTTCATTAGTTGCAAATTGGCGTATAAAATTAAAAGGATTTCAAAGAAATATTGTAGAATTTAAAACCAAATTAGTAGCTAAAGTTTTCATTCTGAAAGATGGGTTGATAGTTTATAGTGAAAAAATAATTATTTCTTTAAATATTCTTTCAGAGTGAATGTGGCATTAATAGCTCTTTTTGATTTGAAGTTACGTCAAATAGATACAAAATCTATATAGTGCAACTGGAGGATTTTGTAGCCGATTCAACTAAACTTGTGTGTAAATTGAAAAGTCTTATTCATGATCTTAAGCAAGTTTCTAAACAATATTATTAAAGTTTCACAGTGTTGTTATTTTGTTCAATTGAGAACAAAGTAATTCAATATACTGCAAGGTCAGTAGGAGGAAATTTATTTTTTCTCATACTCTATGTACATGATATTTTGTTTACAAGTAGTGACCTTGAAGCATCTTTTGTCTTTTGTAGTGAGATCCATAAAGATTGTTCTTGCTATATAAATATTGGATTTTATTAGATTTTCTCGGAAGACATTTACTGATCGTATTTTGGAAATATTCAATATACATCATTGCAAGCCAGGGATTGTTCCTATCGTTAAAGGAGATGGACTAAATCTATCACATTGTCCTTATTTAGATATTAAGAAAATTTAATTAAATGGTGTATCTTGTATTAGTATACTTAAAAGTATAATATATATTTGAATTTGCATTAGAATAAATATTATCTTTGCAATGGAACTTCTAGGTAGATATCAATCAAATCCAGGACGTGATCACTAGGTTGCTGCCAAGAAAGTTTTAAGGTACTTAAAGAGGATAAGAGATTATATGATAATTTACAGACATGTTCAATTCTTGCAGTTAGTAGGATATTCAGATATAAACTTTACCGGCTGTTAAGATGATATGTGATCAATAATAGAATACATATTTATGTTAGTAGGAAGTGCAACGAATAAGGTTTTATATCATCTTCTACTATGTAAGCAGAGTTTGTAACATTTTTTTAGGCTGTTACTTGGGCCATTAGGCTCCGGAACCTTATGAAGGAATTGAATGTTTTTAACTTTATGAATAGACCCCCTACAGTGGTATTGAGATAGTAAATTTGTAGTATTATTTAATTACTACAGAGATCTCAAGAGGTCTAAATATATGACGGTCAAAATTTTTTACCATAAAGAAACGGTATAAAAATGTGACATTATAATATAGAATATTTCCACAAATGATGTGATTATAGGTATGCTAACTAAAGGCTTACGTCAATGTGTATTTGAGTGACATGTTATTAGCATGGGCCTAGGAGTATCATGAGATGCTGTTGTTTAATGGGAGCTATTTTGGCTTTACTCTAATAAAGGTTTCATCTGGGTTCGTTACATTTAGTAACGGTTTGATATGTACCAACTTTTGCATTCAATAAAATATTTTTGAATGTGTTGTTATTATGTTGAATACATATTGATAAAGTCTCAAGGTATTATATAAACCTTGAGTGAAGACTAAGGGCATCCGGTTATTAGCCTTGTCCATATGTCTTGTTATACATAAATAAATGTTAACCGTAAGGACAAGACATATGTGGGTTCATGGAACCATAAAGACATTCTCTAGTGGCACAAGTTTTTTTTTTTTGTGTCGCCTAAGGTAAGATAATGGTGACTGACAAATGGGATCTCTCTATGAGAGATGTTATTCACTTGCCATACTATCATATTGAATACATATCAATAAAGTTGAGAGCACCCGTAACCATAGAAAGCTCTATGTGTATACATGTAGTTACCGCCATGATTTGGCTTTATGGGATATGATTAACTATTAAGAATTATCTCTGGACCAATGTGCGCACATACGGTACGATTTCAATTAATATAGTCAAAGTGGGAGAATGTAAAAGTTTTCTTAATGTGGACTATATTAATTGATATTGTAATTTACTATTTTTACGGTTACAGTAAAACAGGGTTGGTCTAAGGTGAGATTGAAGGTTTCTTAATTAATCTAATGTGGGACTGGCTAGTGTGGGCCAAGTTGAGGCTAGCCCATAATGAGGGGGCCTGGCTGGAAACTCTATAAATAATGCTCAAGTCTCTCATCTAACCCTAATTCTCACATGTATCCTCACCTAAGGGGCGTTTACCTAACGCTAAATGTGAGGGGGCCGCCTCATTAAGCCAATGATACGGAGGGCAATAGAAGAGTAGGACTTGCGCATGGAACATTGTGTTTCTGCTTCCGTTTCAAGAACGATGAATCCCAAAACAGGTGCGTTAATCTTTCTACTCAATTATGTATGTTCTTGTTCTAGTTATTGAGATCTTGGGGTTGCGCAATTTGCATCTAACATTTACATTTTCTGGTCAACAATTGCACTGCTTATTATATTATCTACATGTTACGCGCTCAACAAGCCACTGATGTTCATATTTTTAGTTAATTATCAACTGAAAAGCAAATGATATTTTCCTCAGTAATAAAGAATTTCTCATAATCTTTGCTTAATCTCCTTCAAGCTTTCTTTCCTCCTGTCATAGTAGTTCCTGCAATTTTAGATTGAGATTTTCATTAGAGACCTTGCTATAGGCAGGGATGATGAAAGTTCATTTGTATAGCGTGAAAGTTAAAATATAAGAAAAATAAAAATGGCGGCTGCATGTAATATATGCTATAACGTATATGGCAAAGAATCATCCAAGAAGTATAGACAAATAAATATGGCAATGCATGCCTTGATGCGCACGTTCATAAACATGTTGACACTTGAGTTGATCTTACGTTGTCCAAAATGTTGGCACCAAGAATTATTATCATATTGTGTAGCATGGCTTCCAAGATACGAGTTACCGGCTTTCTTATTTCTTGTACATCAAACTCACCACAGACATATCTAATCCAATAATTCTTTTACAAATACAGCCCACTCACAAGAGCTGTTCTCTCGCTCACTCATGTCACATCAACACAAGCACCACACCCCCCTCCTTTTTTTTTGCAAGTTCAGGGCGACTTGCTTCTTCGAGCATTATCGAAATCCGATAGAAGCAATCCATCTCTACTAGTTTGGGGCCACATAACTTCCCTTCATGGTAACTTTGCTGGGGAGGTTCAAGAGCAACTCCTTGTGGAGTTTGAAACGAGTGCAGATTTAGTTGTAAATTATTCATTTAATTTTTTTGAGAGATGAGAGACCAACTTATGGAGGAAATTAAAAATTGACTTCGCCAGGACCTTATATAGAGCAGAGAGAGGGGGACTGAGTGTGCAAATACAAATTGTAGTGTGAGATTTTAAGAAGCTGGAGAAGAGCTTCGTGTTTTCGATAGCGAAGATGGCCTGCAACCATCATCCTTCCTTTCCCATAATTGGCGTGTCTTCAATTGAATCAAACTCTGAACGGCATTTTTGTTTGTTTTTGAACAAAATATATAAACTAGTTTCAGCTTTCACTGTATGAAACCCGTTCGGCATTTTCAAAAGTGAGCGAGAATGAAAGTGGAGGATTTTCTGTAAAGCAAACAATATCCGAGCAATCGGTCAAAAGAAGTGACTCACAATTATCTAAGTGCACCTGCTTCAATAGTAAAAAAGGAACTTTTGCAGATGCTAACATTTCTTTCCAACCCCAGTGAAGCTTTTTGACTTGTGGTGGTTTGCATGATTGTTCACTAAAAATTCATTTTACAGTGTAATGCGACAAAATCTTCAACACATTTTCAAATACCCAACCGCCCAATTAATAATTAATATTGTTCTCTTTTCCCATAGTGGTTTGCATCTTAGGACCTATTTGATATCATGTCAAAAAATACATATTTCTATTTCTTTTTCCTAAAAAAAAAAATCCGTTTAGTAATATTTTTATTCCCGTAAATAGATTTGAAACGGAATCAAGGAGTTAAAAAAAAAAAAGTTGCTTCTTTGTTCCCAATAACAATTTTAGAATCAAGCCTTTTTTTTTTCTCTCTTTTCTTTTCTTCTTTTCTTTTTCTTCTTTTTCTTCCCCTAGCTAGTTGCTAGCCTTGGTCAATCTCGTTGGAGCCTCACCATGGGTAGGTGAAGCCAAGCTTGCCTAGCCATCAACAAGGTCCAACCTCGCCGCTGGTCGGCAACCGGTTAGAGGAAGAAAAATAATAAGAAGATAAGCTCTTCTGACTTGAGCAAAAGCAGAAACACCACACTTTATGCTTTTCTTATGTAGATTTTTCTTTTCGGTTTTGTTGTGTTTGAGTCAGGTGGTTGCCCGATGTCAAAAATTACCCACCCAATAAACTGCATGATTTAAATTCCTCTCTTGATTAATTTCTCTTAATTATTTTTGTCCAGACAAGCCATGGAAGCATGTTTTGTCGAAAATACGGCTTGCGAGTGATTTCTAATTAATTTTTACTTCATTTTATGTTTTTATAATTAAAAATTTCTCCTTGATAGACATAAATGAATATAAATTATAATTTTAGTAGATGCCTTCTTCGGTAACATGGCATATGCTAATATTTAGCTCGTCTACCCCATATAGATGCACGCAGATAATTTCCTCCCTAGCATCGGAGGCTCTAGTCAAATGGTAAAGGGCTTTCTCTTTCCGGGCTCAACCGAAATTAATGATAACTATCACATGTTAAAAAGATTACTTCTTGGGATAACACTGCTTATCCTAATATTCAGTTTTCTCTCTGGCCCCACAAACATGGCCCACCACCTAGCTGTCATCCACCCACATTTTCAAGACTAAAATGCCCATTCTAGAAGCATTTAGGTAGTCCAAAATGTTTGGTATGTGTGGCATACGAATTTGGCTTGGTCTTGCATCAATTGGCCATCAAAAGCTTCTCAAATCCATCTAATTCAGCTTCTAAAAAAATTCTTATATCAATTCCTCGATCAAATTGATATTTTTCCTTATCAATATATCTCACTTGCATCCCAATTTTGCAAATAAAAAACAATCCTCGACTTGATCTGCACAAAAACGACCATGCGACAACTTTTTCCTAGAAAGTGTCGGGTGTTAGAAAAATCTTCTAAGACTGAGTTGTGGGTCCTAGAATTTATTTTGACATGCTAGAGTCTTCAATTTCTAAAATTGGACTTAAATTGGGTTTTAATTTTCATTCGACGCGTTTTTAGCATGACCTAGGCTATTTAGTAGTTTTCGGAACTTTTTAGGGCAAATGACCTAAGGTTGATTTTTTTGACCTACAATGAACCCACTCGACACATTTGTGACTTTCGGTTGTCGTAAAAATTTCAAGGATTCAAATACGGACACAGGGTACCAAAACAACGGTAAAATCAAATTAGTATCGATCGACAATAATTTTCCAATTTAGTGGAGTCACCTACGATCGGTCACACATCTCAGTTGAACTGACCTATCTCTGATCTTAATTCAATTTTTAACTGTGCTGTAATGACCTCTAAAGATGAGCACGGTCGAAAAGTCGATTTCTGGTCAAGTTTTCAAGTCTATTGCCTTAAGATTGCTTAATGGCTTACCTAGACAGTTTAGTTATCTCGAGAGTAATCGACTCTGAGAATAGCCCAATAAACACGTCAATGAAATGCCCAATTAATTCAGTAGAAAACGGGTTGAAAAATTCATAATGTCACATTCCAAGTTGTGAATTTGGTTACATATATTAATATTGTGAAGGAGTTGTGGGATTACTTGAATGTCCTTCATTCTAAACAAAATAATCTTTCAAGGATTTATGAAGTATCCTAGAAATTTTATGAGGTTGATAGAAAGAATCGGCCACTTACCCAATATTTTTGATAATTTTAAACGGTTGTATGAAGAGCTTAATTCTCTGCTACCCATTACCTCTAATGTTAGGAAAATGCAGGAGCAACAAGAGCAATTGGCTGTTATAAGTTAATTGGGAGGACTAGGATCAGAGTATAATGTAGTCCGCTCCTAAATACTTGGGGGAGATAAGGTGACTTCACTCACTGAGACGTTTGCTCGTGTCCTAAGGGTCTCATGTGAAGCATCTAACAAAGCATTTTCTACAAGTGATAGCTCAACCTTGGCAACCCAAGGAAATTGTGGTAAAGGTTGAGGTCATAATGGTTGCCGAAGTGGTGGTGGCGGCCGTGATTTCGGTACAAGCTAACCATCCTCATCTAGTAACACTTCTAGTGACACATGAGATAATATTGGGTTTGTTTGGACTTGTCATTACTGTGGTTTCCCCAGACACATTTAGAGTTTCTATTATAAGTTTCGTGGAAGGCCCCTTCAACAGGCCATAACTAATGTAGCCAATGTAGTAGAGTCTAGTACATCTTTGAGGAAAGTTGATTAAAATGACGAAGGAGGAATTAGCTAAGTACAATCAATTCTAGATTTCCCAGCCAGTTTCACAATCCTCTTCCACAACTACTTTTGTCTAGATAGGTAATGCAACAACGTGTCTTTCTTCTACCTCTCACCCCAGACACATTTATGTATATTTTCTGGCTTTCACATGTCTATGTCCAATGTTACATTAGCTTATAGTTCTTTATCCATAGTAAAAGGGATAGGTATAGTTTCCTTGACATCCTCCATATCTTTATCTTCAGTCATGTATTTCCCAAGTTTTCCGTTCAACCTAATGTCCGTCAGTCATCTTAGCAAAATATATAATTGTTCTATAACTTTCTATCTCAATTCATGTCTTTTTCAGGACTTGAAGATGAGGAAGACGATTGGTAAAGGACATGTGTTGGGGGAGCCATACTTGTTTAATGATACTGCCGGTGTTGCTTGTTCTGCAGCTTCCCCACATCAAATCCATTGTCATTTGGGTCACCCTTCCTTGGAAAGTTTAAAGAAGTTAGATCCCTAATTTTATTCTTTATCTAGTCTTGAGTGAGAGTCGTGTCAGTTTGGGAAATTGCACCGTAGTAGTTATCATCCAAGAGTTAATAAATAGGTTTCCCAGCCGTTTGTGTTAGTTCATTTTGATGTATGGGGTTTGTGTCCTATTTTTTCTAAGTTTGGTTTTAAGTACTCCATTACTTTTGTAGATGTTTATACAAGAGTTACTTGGCTATATTTAATGAAAAGTCATTATGAGTTATTTTCTATTTTTGTGCATTTGTTAATGAAGTGCATACTCAATTTTCAGCTCATGTTCGTATTCTTTGAAGTGATAATGTCAAAGAATATTTTTCTAGTCCTTTTTCTGAATTCATGACTCAACGGGGCATTCTTTATCAATCTTCTTGTTTGGATACTCCATAGCAAAATGGTGTCGCCAAAAGGAAGAACCATCACTTGTTAGAAGTAGCCCGATCATTGATGTTTGAAATGAATGTAGACAAATCCTGTTAGGCTAACGCTATCATGATTGCATGTTGTCTTATTAAGCGCATGTCGTCCTCTATCTTTAAGGGTGCCACTCAACACTCTCTTTTCTCCTTCATAATTTTTATTTCATTTACCACCTCTTATATTTGGTTGTGTCTATTTATATTCGTGACCATCATCCAAGACTTTTTAAATTAGATCATTGGTCTCTTAAATGCATTTTTGTGGGGTATTCTCGTACACAAAATGGCTACCGTTGTTATTGTCCTTTGCACAAGTATTTTACCATTGTAGATGTTTCCTTCTTTGAGTCTACTGTTTATTCTGATGAACCAATGGAACCTCTTATAGTGGATGATGATTCCTTTACATATGTTATTGTGAAATTCACTTTGAATTCTCCACCAATTCCTCTACCAGTCTAGAATGTATATAGTAGACATCCTTGTCAACATGTGGAGCCCCCTGTAGATGTACCTTTGCCAATTTTGTCTTCTTCATCCTTTGAGTCTGAGGTAAGCATGTCACATACTGACCTTGATATCCCTATTGCACATCGTAAAGGAGTTCGTAGTGGTACCCAACACCTTATTGCACAATTTGTCACCTAATCTAGTTTGTCTGCCTCTTTTTCAGGCTACTTTGGACACCATCGATACACATCCTATTCCTAAAACCATTGTTGAAACATTATCTAGTCTAGGTTGGAGGATATCTATGGAGGAGGAACTATTGGCATTGGACCAAAACCAAATTTGGGATTTTGTTCATTTACCTATAAGGAACACTGTTATTGGATGTAAATGGGTGTTTACTATCAAGGTTAATCCTAATGGTTCTCTTGCTTGCCTTAAGGCCAAATTGGTTGTAAAAGGTTATGCACAGGTTAATGGGGTCGATTATGATGACACTTTCTCTCCAATGGCTAAGATGGCCTCTGTTCGCCTTTTACTTTCTTTGGCTACTTCTACTTGTTGATCTCTTTTACAACTTATTGTTAAAATGTCTTTCTTCATGGTGATTTACATGAAGAAGTGTATATGAAGCAACTACTCAGGTTTGTTGCTTAGGGGGAGCTTGGTTATGTCTGTTGTTTGAATAAATCTTTATATGATTAGAAGTAATCTCCCAGAGCTTGGTTTAGGAGGTTTACTAAGGTGTTGCTCCAGTTTGGGCTGTTTAGATGTAGTGGAGATCATTCTATGTTTTATCGTATTTTTGGAGCTAGTCAGATATTTCTTGTAGTTTATGTGGATAATATTTTTATAACTAGAGACAGTTTTACATGGATTGATGAATTAAAACTGTATTTGCAACAGAAGTTTCAAACAAAAAATTTGGGGCGACTTAGATATTTTTTGGGTACCAAAATGGCACAGGCAAAGAAAGGTATTCATATCTTATGATGCAAGTATATTTTGGATTTGCTAAAAGGGACACGTATGCTAGGAGCTAAACCACTAGATACACCAATCGAAGCTGGCTTGAAATTGATGGTAGAGGACAGTACATTGTCAGATGATCCAAAAAGGTATCAAAGGCTTTGTGACATCCAGATTTTCGGGTTTTAATTTGACTAGATAAATAGGGCCGTTTTGTTCAGTTGAAGCTAGAGATTGTGAAATTGGGATGCAAGTGGGCTACGTTGGTAAGGAAAAATACCAATTGGAATGACAAGGTGTTCAATGAAATTGTGAGAGTCAATTTGATTTATTTCAAGAGGAATTAAGGCCCAATTGGAAAGAAAACCTAGCAAAATTCGTATGCCACACTTACCCCCATATTTTGGCCTACCTAAATGCTTCTAGAAGGGGCAAAGTTGTCAAGAAATGGTAGGTGGAAGGTGACATCACATGATGTCATGGTGGCCCATGTGTGATGACCTAAGAGAGAGAGTGTGTGAGAGGAAGAGGGGAAATTGAATTTTTGTTCCTCCCCTCTCTCCTCCGTTGACGGATCCATCCCCATCTTCTTCTTCTTTTTCTTCAAGACTCCATGGGAGCTGAAGACCACCGAAGACCGAGCTGTCGTCGCCGCTTCTCGCCGCCGTCGTCGCATGCCGCAAGCCACCGGAGCTGCTACTGTGCACCCGAGCCCGCCGTTGAGCAGCCGTCCGCACACCTCCGCCCCTCTCCTCCCTCTGGTTCGAACAGAACCGACCAGCAAGAGTAGAAGCAGCGATTGGCGCTGCTTGAAGGAGTTGCAATCGCGCCGGAGCTGCCATCGCCGCCGCACGCTGCCTCGTCGCCGTCCACTTCGTGCTCGCCTGCCGTGCACCGCCTGCCTGGGTCCAAACGAGCTGCTGTCCAACCTCTGTTCCGCCCCTGTTCAGTCCCGTTCAGCCGCCTCCGGCCACCGCCCGACCACCTCCGACCACCGTTAGCCTCGCCGGAGCTCTGCCTTGCCTTCAGCCGCCCTTCGCCGCCTCAACCAGCCTCGGATCTGCCCCGACCAGCAGCGATCAGAGGGTTGCAGAAAATGGGTATCGCAGAGGGTTTTGGCCCGTTTTGGCCGCCTTCCCGAGCCCGGATGCTCGGCCCGCTTTGAGGAAAGTTGATCCTCGCGTCGAGCCCGTCGTTTTGAGTGAGTTTTACTCACTAATGCCTTCTTAGTGCGCTAATTATACTTAAAGGTTGATTAGTGTTAATTAAGTGTAATTAGGTTGTTAGATAGATTTGATTAGTGATTATTAGTTAATTGCTTTGCATATTAGTTGTGTGATTAGTGTAATTAGATAGAGAATTGCTTGTAGTATTTATTGGATGCTTCTTGGGATTTTTCCTGTCCCTTATCGGGTGTTAATTAAGCGATTCGGGCCTAGGTGGTATTTTTAGGAATTAAATATTAATTTTCGAATTTAATTATTTAATTATTTATTTCCCGGAAATTCAACTGGGATGGCCAGTGACCGGGATTTTATGCCGATGATCGTGGCGCAGTCCGTTTATTTAATTGAGCTTTATATTGTGCTAAATTGAATTTATTGTATTTATTTATTTAATTTTCGAAATTAATTATTTAATTATTTATTTTCCGGAAATTCAACTGGGATGGCCAGTGACCGGAATTTCGTGCTGATTGTCGTGGAGCAGTCCGTTTATTTATTTGAGCTTTAATTCGTGTCGAATTGATTTAATGATGCATTTTTAAGTATGTTATTAAATAATGCAATTTTGGCCTTGTGATTGAGAATCGGTCAGATATCGGTTGTTAGTATCGAAAGTGAGTTGGTAAATCACCTTGAGGATGCACGTGGCCCAGTAAATTGGGATGTTACTCGGGAAAGACACGTGGCTCGGTGATTAGATATGTCACCTTGGCAAAAAGGTAGCCTTAGAGAATGCACGTGGCTCGGAGACTCGGTATGTCTTCCTAGAGAATGCACGTGGCTCGGTGACATAGTTTGACATCTTGAGAGGGTCGGGTGGGACCGAAAAGCCACTAGTTCTCGAGAGGGTCGGGTGGGACCGAAAAGCCACTAGTTCTCGAGAGGGTCGGGTGGGACCGAAAAGCCACTAGTTCTCGAGAGGGTCGGGTGGGACCGTAAAGCCACTAGTTCTCGAGAGGGTCGGGTGGGACCGAAAAGCCACTAGTTCTCGAGAGGGTCGGGTGGGACCGTAAAGCCACTAGTTCTCGAGAGGGTCGGGTGGGACCGTAAAGCCACTAGTTCTCGAGAGGGTCGGGTGGGACCGAAAAGCCACTAGTTCTCGAGAGGGTCGAGTGGGACCGTAAAGCCACTAGTTCTCGAGAGGGTCGGGTGGGACCGTAAAGCCACTAGTTCTCGAGAGGGTCGGGTGGGACTGTAAAGCCACTAAATCTAAGGAATTGCTTGGTGTTGGATGAATGACCTAGAAATGATTCGACTAGGTCAATTGATCGATGATTCGATCTGAGTGTGTTTTGATGTGCTGCATTGCCTTGATTTGATGTTGTGAATTGAATGATTGAAGGGAGATGATCGTGAGTGGTCTTCCTGATGTGAAATCGACTAAGTCGATTAGATCGATGCTTCGATCTGTGATGTGATTGCTTTTGTGCCTATTTAATCTGTACTAATATGCAGGTGGAATCTGAGGCTAAGGTAAGTCCTCTGACTCATGTTGTGCATAGGCAGCCCTAAGGTGTATTAGTTTACTAATCGGGTCTTAGGAAGTAGAACTTGCTGAGACGTGGTCTCAGTGGTTATTGAATAACCATTTCAGGACCTGGATGAGGAGCCTAAGGAGCTTGAATCTGATGAGGAGATCCCTGTTGAGGAACCCAAAGAGGAGTACGTGGAGGAGGACCCCGAGGATAACCCCGAGTATGACCCTGATGAGGACTGAGATCCCGTCCTGTCTTGTCAGTCCTTGTTTGCATGTAAAAAGTTGTAGTTGTGAATTTTTAGTATGAGAAATGTATGGCCTGCTTTTCTATCCCATTGCTTTATTGTCTGGGGATTTATAACTGCTTCCGCATGTGCAAAAAAAAAAGAAATGAAAGGGTCGGCGATACATAGTCCTGGGATATCGCATTTTTAATTCGACCAAAAGTAAGGGATGTGTGCGTGCCTGAGGGTCGGGGCGTGACATCCCCTTTTTTGTGGTATCAGAGCAATGGTTAGGTATTGGAGTGATAAGGTGCGATGACCTATGGGATAGTAGTAGGAAAGGCCTTTAAATTCATGACTGGTGCATGTGTTTGATAGTTGATTGGTAGAATTGTTTGTCATGTGTGAATCGATGGCTTTTAATCGTTGTGGATTCGGAAGGCAGAGTGTTGACTCTGGCCAGCTCGAGCGTAAGAGTGCCATCGCAGGTTGGTACTAGTGTAGTAGCAGTGATTGATCCTAAGCCCGATAAGATTGATTTGATGCAAGTGTTTCTTGGGATCTGGATGAGCCAGTGAGATCAGAATCAAGTTGTTGTTGTTGCTATCTTGCTGAGGTTTAACCTGGAAGGATAATCATGGAACAGATTTCGATTTTTGAGTCTAGATTCAGCGCAAGCAAACTGGGAATTCGGTCAGGGGAAAAGACTGATGTTGAGAGAAGAATATTCTATTCCACCCAATAGGAGGGGTGGCATAGGCAGGTCAGCCTTCAGATTAATGGAACATGTTGTTCTATGGAAGATGGTATGAATCAGTCTCGGGTATTTTGATGACAGAAAATTGTGGTAAGTATCGCCAGTACAGACAGTGATTTATGGTGTATCCGCATAAGAAGATGGAATCTTGACCACGATTACTGCTGTCACTGTTGGTAAGACAGTTCAGGAGAAGTGCGCCATAGAACGCACTGTGGAATTGCTGGGATAGGTCTCTGACGCAAGAAATAGTGCATTCTAGCACGTGACAAGAGGTAGAAGACTCACCAGATAGGTGTCGAAATTGTGGAAGAAAACCTGGATGAATTCAGTATCCAGGTATGGTGAGAAGATCAGAAATGGAACCGACTTGGCATTAGACAGAGGAAGAATGTTTCGGGGGGAAATTCTATCAGAGTATCGTAGCAGAGTTTGGATGAAGTTTGGGGAACTTCAGTTTATTGAAATAAGTGGAAGAAAGGGGAATCACTAGTTATTGTTGTTTGAATTGATAGAACCGAAGGAATGGATGTGAAGATTGATGAGGAATTTATGCATATTAGTGCATCGCTTTAAGGAACGTCAGTTTTGTGGAAAGAGAAATGAAGATGGTTCATTGCAATCATGCATCAACCATTGTCAACTTAATTGGGTGACTTGTTATAAAGAGTGTTGATGTCTTCAAGGATCGACTTGAGGACAGGTTATCTTCAGTTGAGAACCAGGAAAGAAGTTATACTGAAGACAACACTTCGCACTTGATTTAGCCTTGTGAGAATAATGTAAAGTCAGTTGATTTGACGAACGCTTCAGCCGCTGTCATAGACTTGACAAACCGAGTATTCAAAGAATATCTAGATCAATGGTGATCGTGTGGTGTAGTGACATTCTAGGGTGTTCATTATGTGATGAGGATCACGAGAGCCCTTAAGAATGGTCATATGATTATAGGTAAAGGAATCTCTGTGGATCAGCCAAGATTGAATCAGTTGTTTATGGACCGAGACCGACATCAATGTCAGAGATCAGAAGCTGTGGGGATTGGATAGATTACTATAGAAGGTTTGTGAAAGAATTTTCAGCATCAGTACCATCGTGGGCTTGATCTCTTAAGAAAGGAGAAATTCATCAGTATAGACAAGTACAAAGATAATTGTCAAAGCTTAAGTAAGAACGGGCTACTGCACTTGTGCTAAACTTTTCATTTGGCTCTGGAAAGCACGGAATCTTTAGTGATGTGTCTTGTAGAGGATGGGTATGCATTGATACAACATGAGAAGATTGTTGTATCACCATTCCGCCAGTTGAGACCCAATCAGTGGAATGCGAAGCGGTGTCGTGAACCAGAATTTTGGCAGAACTATAATGGTGATATTGGGTATCACCTTGGAAGAACGAAATGAGTCATTAATGTGTTGAGCCGAGAGTCTTCAGTTGTGCATAGATTGGCTAAAGTGTAGACTTTACTTGAAAAGGATTTGAAATTTGGTTTCCAAATTAGAGGTAGGCTACCTTTTGAATTTTATAGCCACCCTCAAGATTGAACCAAATGTTCAAGTTAGAATCGGCGCCTAGTTGGCAGACAAAGATGTTCAGAAGATCTTATAAGAGGATACTGGCAATAAAGAATCTGACTTTAAGATTTATGAGAATGGGAAGTTCAGGTTCCATGAGTGATTGAATACACTTGACAGTGTAGCACTCAGGGAAAAGATCTTGTCGGAAGTTCACTATAATATTACAATTTTGACCAGATGGTGCAAGTAAATCAGAATCGGCATCAGCTAGATTAGTAAGCTAATATGAAGATAGATATTGCTGAGCAGGTTGCAAGTGTCAGAAGTGTCAGTAGGTGGAAGCTCGGTAATGTGAATCGGGAGAATTTTTACCATCACTTGAGAGTCCCAAGTGGGAATGGAAATACATCACAATGGAACATTGTGATAGGCTTACTAAGGATTCAGGGGATTACTGATACCATTTGAGAATAGTCGATCGATAGAAGGAGTTGGTCCACTTTAGTACAGTACGAATAGATCTTGTTTTGAGTGGATAACATCCAGATTTCGGGCTCTGATTTCGATTAGATAAATTGGGCATTTCATCGACGCGATTACAGTGTTTTTCTCTGAGTTGGCCACTCATGAGATAACTAGACTAGCTGGGTGAGTTATTAAGGACCTTAAGGCAAATAGACTTGAGAATTCGACCATGGATCGACTTCTCGACCGTGCTCATCTTTAGAGATCATTACGGCACAGTATAAAACCCGATTTGAAATCAAAGATAGATCGGTTCGACTGAGATGAATGACCGATCGTGGGTGACTCCACTAAATTGGAAAATTCTCATCGACCGACACTAATTTGATGTTTCTATCGTTTTGGCGCCCTGTGTCCGTATTTGAATCTTTGAGATTTTCACGACAATCGAGAGTCGCTAATGGGTCGAGTGGGTTCATTGTGGCTCGAAGAAAATCGACCACGGGTCATTTGTCCTAAAAAGCTCTGAACACTACCCAGTAGCCTAGGTCATACTAAAAGCGTGTCGGAATGAAATTGACCGCCAATCTAAGTTCGATTTCAGAAATTGAAGATTCTATCTTATCAGAGTGGGTATATCGAAGTGTGTGTGCATCAGATAATTCGCCGGCATGGAGTGCCGAGGATGAATTATATTTTGAATCTAAATCAGAGAGTATAAATTTGGCAAAGTTTTCAGAGGGTTCTTTCTTAAGCAGTGTGTAGCAGATGGTACAGAATTTCAGTGGTGAAAAGAAAGTGAATAAAGATTACAGGCCAAAGTCAGTACAGTAGTCACTGATTGCAGTTGCCAAGATCAGTGCCAGAGTTATATTAGATCTTGACCAGAGGTTCCCAGTTTCAGCAGACCAGTCAGATAGTTTCTTTTTAATCAGTGCAAAGCAGAGTGTATAGGATTTCAGTCGGTTGGGATGAGATTAGAAATCAGAAAATTGCAAGTCCAAAGTTAGCTCAGAAATCAGTGTTTACAGTTGTTAGATCAATGTCAGAGTAAAGACTGCTCAGAACTATCAGAAATTTTGAATCGTTGAGGTTTGAAGGTTTATTAGGGAGTCGAGAAAAAGAGATCAGATGTGGATGACAGAGTATCTTATGTGAGAAGCTCAATTCAATTGTTGGTTCCAAAAGAGCAGAGTTTTTATGTACCAAATGATCTCCTTAGTCAAAATGGTCGGACAGCACCACGAGATCGAAGGATTAGCGTGGGAAAAAGTGAGACTCGATGAGACGACAATACCCCCACCTTTTGTATAAGGATTGGTAAAGGTTTAAATTTCGAGGACGAAATTTTTATAAGAGGGGAAGAGTTGTGACATCCAGATTTTCGGGTTTTAATTTGACTAGATAAATAGGGCCGTTTTGTTCAGTTGAAGCTAGAGATTGTGAAATTGGGATGCAAGTGGGCTACGTTGGTAAGGAAAAATACCAATTGGAATGACAAGGTGTTCAATGAAATTATGAGAGTCAATTTGATTTATTTCAAGAGGAATTAAGGCCCAATTGGAAAGAAAACCTAGCAAAATTCGTATGCCACACTTACCCCCATATTTTGGCCTACCTAAATGCTTCTAGAAGGGGCAAAGTTGTCAAGAAATGGTAGGTGGAAGGTGACATCACATGATGTCATGGTGGCCCATGTGTGATGACCTAAGAGAGAGAGTGTGTGAGAGGAAGAGGGGAAATTGAATTTTTGTTCCTCCCCTCTCTCCTCCGTTGACGGATCCATCCCCATCTTCTTCTTCTTTTTCTTCAAGACTCCATGGGAGCTGAAGACCACCGAAGACCGAGCTGTCGTCGCCGCTTCTCGCCGCCGTCGTCGCATGCCGCAAGCCACCGGAGCTGCTCCTGTGCACCCGAGCCCGCCGTCGAGCAGCCGTCCGCACACCTCCGCCCCCCTCCTCCCTCTGGTTCGAACAGAACCGACCAGCAAGAGTAGAAGCAGCGATCGGCGCTGCTTGAAGGAGTTGCAATCGCGCCGGAGCTGCCATCGCCGCCGCACGCTGCCTCGTCGCCGTCCGCTTCGTGCTCGCCTGCCGTGCACCGCCTGCCTGGGTCCAAACGAGCTGCTGTCCAGCCTCTGTTCCGCCCCTGTTCAGTCCTGTTCAGCCGCCTCCGGCCACCGCCCGACCACCTCCGACCACCGTTACCCACGCTGGAGCTCCGCCTTGCCTTTAGTCGCCCTTGGCCGCCTCAACCAGCCTCGGATCTGCCCCGACCAGCAGCGATCAGAGGGTTGCAGAAAATGGGTATCGCAGAGGGTTTTGGCCCGTTTTGGCCGCCTTCCCGAGCCCGGATGCTCGGCCCGCTTTGAGGAAAGTTGATCCTTGCGTCGAGCCCGTCGTTTTGAGTGAGTTTTACTCACTAATGCCTTCTTAGTGCGCTAATTATACTTAAAGGTTGATTAGTGTTAATTAAGTGTAATTAGGTTGTTAGATTAGATTTGATTAGTGATTATTAGTTAATTGCTTTGCATATTAGTTGTGTGATTAGTGTAATTAGATAGAGAATTGCTTGTAGTATTTATTGGATGCTTCTTGGGATTTTTCCCGTCCCTTATCGGGTGTTAATTAAGCGATTCGGGCCTAGGTGGTATTTTTAGGAATTAAATATTAATTTTCGAAATTAATTATTTAATTATTTATTTCCCGGAAATTCAACTGGTATGGCCAGTGACCGGGATTTTATGCCGATGATCGTGGCGCAGTCCGTTTATTTAATTGAGCTTTATATTGTGCTAAATTGAATTTATTGTATTTATTTATTTAATTTTCGAAATTAATTATTTAATTATTTATTTTCCGGAAATTCAACTGGGATGGCCAGTGACCGGAATTTCGTGCTGATTGTCGTGGAGCAGTCCGTTTATTTATTTGAGCTTTAATTCGTGTCGAATTGATTTAATGATGCATTTTTAAGTATGTTATTAAATAATGCAATTTTGGCCTTGTGATTGAGAATCGGTCAGATATCGGTTGTTAGTATCGAAAGTGAGTTGGTAAATCACCTTGAGGATGCACGTGGCCCAGTAAATTGGGATGTTACTCGGGAAAGACACGTGGCTCGGTGATTAGATATGTCACCTTGGCAAAAAGGTAGCCTTAGAGAATGCACGTGGCTCGGAGACTCGGTATGTCTTCCTAGAGAATGCACGTGGCTCGGTGACATAGTTTGACATCTTGAGAGGGTCGGGTGGGACCGAAAAGCCACTAGTTCTCGAGAGGGTCGGGTGGGACCGAAAAGCCACTAGTTCTCGAGAGGGTCGGGTGGGACCGAAAAGCCACTAGTTCTCGAGAGGGTCGGGTGGGACCGAAAAGCCACTAGTTCTCGAGAGGGTCGGGTGGGACCGTAAAGCCACTAGTTCTCGAGAGGGTCGGGTGGGACCGTAAAGCCACTAGTTCTCGAGAGGGTCGGGTGGGACCGTAAAGCCACTAGTTCTCGAGAGGGTCGGGTGGGACCGTAAAGCCACTAAATCTAAGGAATTGCTTGGTGTTGGATGAATGACCTAGAAATGATTCGACTAGGTCAATTGATCGATGATTCGATCTGAGTGTGTTTTGATGTGCTGCATTGTCTTGATTTGATGTTGTGATTGAATGATTGAAGGGAGATGATCGTGAGTGGTCTTCCTGATGTGAAATCGACTAAGTCGATTAGATCGATGCTTCGATCTGTGATGTGATTGCTTTTGTGCCTATTTAATCTGTACTAATATGCAGGTGGAATCTGAGGCTAAGGTAAGTCCTCTGACTCATGTTGTGCATAGGCAGCCCTAAGGTGCATTAGTTTACTAATCGGGTCTTAGGAAGTAGAACTTGCTGAGACGTGGTCTCAGTGGTTATTGAATAACCATTTCAGGACCTGGATGAGGAGCCTAAGGAGCTTGAATCTGATGAGGAGATCCCTGTTGAGGAACCCAAAGAGGAGTACGTGGAGGAGGACCCCGAGGATAACCCCGAGTATGACCCTGATGAGGACTGAGATCCCGTCCTGTCTTGTCAGTCCTTGTTTGCATGTAAAAAGTTGTAGTTGTGAATTTTCAGTATGAGAAATGTATGGCCTGCTTTTCTATCCCATTGCTTTATTGTCTGGGGATTTATAACTGCTTCCGCATGTGCAAAAAAAAAAAAAAGAAATGAAAGGGTCGGCGATATATAGTCCTGGGATATCGCATTTTTAATTCGACCAAAAGTAAGGGATGTGTGCGTGCCTGAGGGTCGGGGCGTGACAGGCTTGTTGGAAAATTGAATTATCTAACTATCACTCGACTTGATATTTCCTTTCTTGTGAGTGTTATGAGTCAGTTTATGTCTTCCCCCCATACCTCTCATTGAGATACTTAAAGAAACCTCCAGGTTGTCGTCTCTTCTATAATGATCATGGTCATGGAAGCGTCGAAGCATTTTCGGATGTTGCTTAGGCTGGGTCTCCTACAGATAGGACAATACTTTTGTGGGAGGAAACCTAGTATCTTGGATGAGTAAGAAGCAAAGTGTTGTGGCTAGATCTGATGCAAAATCAGAATATAGAGTTATGACTCAAGCTACTTGTGAGTTAAACCAACTATTAGTTGAACTTGGACTCAAAGATCCTAGGCCGTTGGAGTTGTAGTATGATAATCAGGCTACAATCTATATTGCTTCAAATCCAGTATTCCATGAGCGTACTAAGCATATTAAAGTTGATTGTCACATTGTTCATGAGAAGCTTCAACCTGGAGTTATTGGTGAACAACTAACTAATATTTTCACCAAGTCTTTAGGTAGAATTAGGGCTGAGTATATTTGTAGCAAGTTGAGCATGCTTGATATCTATGCTCTAGCTTGAGGGGAAGTGTTGAAGTGTGAGAGGGTTATTATGGTCATTAACACTGAGGGAATTATTATGGTTATTAAGTATTATTTAATTAATAATAAAAGTGTAAGGAGCAACAAACCCTAATAAGTTTTAGTCTCTTCTTTTTTGTCCCATACACTCTCCTATCTTCTTCCATATCAATTTCTATAGATAGGAACACCCCTATCCTAGCAAATATCCGTCTCTTAACGAACTAGTAGTCTCACACAGGGCAGTCCCAACATCATTAGTGCTCTCTCGGCTACATTTGGCACACTACTTGTGGCATATTGCCCACCGCTTTTATTTATGAACTTTGGACACTCTCTCCTAATGTGCCTTTCCTCTCCTCTTGACACTTAAAGCACTTCATGTAGCCTTTGGATATTCTATGTTGCGACCTTGGCCTACTTTAGGCTTTGTCATTGGGCCCACAATGTTGTTCTTTATTTTGCATGATCAATCCTGGTGCTACATTTTACGCCAAATCATCACTTCACAACTTTCTTTGCCTCTCCTTATAAGGACATTAAAATGTGCCAACAACATTATGCCTTACTTTTCATTATTGGATGAGATTTCATTAACATTTTTTAAATCCGCCAGGTGGGCTGTGATGCGTGTACCTTCAATATATCAATAATTGAAACATCTTTTTTAGTATGTATTGGCAACTATACAAACCCTTCATTATAAAGAGGCTTGAATTTTTGTCCATAAATCTGCAGCAACCTTTTCCTTGACCACCTTTATTAACACTCCATTCGATAGGTTCAACATGATTATACTCTTTGCCCTCTCCATCAATTCATCTTTATCGGCATTTTTCATCATCTCTAGCAACTTAGCCTTTTTATCCAATGCCTTGACCAAACCTTGAGTTGTTAATAGTGAACACTTTTCGATGCTCCACAACCTAAAGTTGTTCCTTTCATTAAATTTCTGAATTTCTACTTTCTTTCTAGATGTAATAGCAAAGTCTTGACTTTGATACCAATTATTGTAAAAATAACATTGCAGAAGCCGATCGGAACTTTGCAATTAAGGAGTTAGAAGAAATCGCTAGAAATTAGACGAGGAACAATAATGAACACGAGAAATTTACATGGATCAATCTGAGTATCGGAATATGGTCCATGGTGAGAATCAACCACCAATAATCCATGTGTCAATTGGAGAATTACACGATTATGATTGCTCATACACAAGTATTTCCCAACCTTAGATTATACCCAAACAACACAACGTTTAATTTCACTAAATATTTTCATAAGATAAATCACGGGAATTACCTCATGACTAGAATACCTCTATTGGATGTATAACTATCCACACAAATTTCATGCTATACGAAGCACCTCTCTTAACTTGTGTTGAGCTACTCTTAGTTCACTCATCAGAGAGTGAGCATCCACCGTCCAGAGCTCGTCTTTCTTTTATATTAAGCTCTTCTCCATTGTGCAATTAATGGGAGCAAGCTCAACTTTTAGTTTCTTTTCAAAGAGCTTGACTTCACGCGAGGTCATGATTATGTTACCAATTTATCAGGAGACAAAGAAACAAGCTCACATGGTTTCCTTATCCTATCATGTCCTGATTCTCGAGCGCATGCCCATCCCTCGGTAGTCAATAATAAAAACGCGACTTCCCAAAACGAGTCGCCGACCCTTTCATTTTATTGTAAATGCGGAAGTGGATAACAAATCCCTTGACAGTAACCATCTCGGGATAGAAAAGCAAGACAACGGATTCACAAACAAAACATGCTTTTATAAACATACGGAGTCATATACAAGAGTCTACCCAAAAGATTTCAAAAGACTGACTCTAAAAAAGAAGCTGTCCTATCTGACCTACACCACGGATCCCCTCAGCTCAACTCTAGGTTCTCCATCCTACAGTCTTGAAATGTTAAGCTCATGACGGGGTGAGATATAAATCTCAGCAAGTTCATGCTCTAAACTCCGATTAGAAGGGTAATACACCTAGAGGCAGTCATAACCACACAATCATATAACCACAGAGACTTACCTTGTCTCAGATCTCCCCGTAGGTCAACACAGTTCATATTACAAATAGTCACAAAAGCATGAGCAATAAATAAGCTCATCAACCGGAATGACACACTCAAATTTTAAATAAGCACAATGGTCCTGATTATAGGGCTAAATCGTTATGATACATCTCATACCGTGTCATACAATTTTGTCCCATAATTCGGCGCGTCTATCTCAATCAATCATGCGTTCCAATTGATTATTACTATCCGCACATGCAGTTTTACCCAACACGCATAAGTCCTCTAGCGTAGCCAAGTTCCGTCTCACTCCTTTGAGCATGGGCTACATCCTCCAACACACATCGGGAATGGCATTCCTTACGGCATTCCCGAAGGAGCTTCGGTCCAAAATCTACTGCAACCGGCTTCCCTTGACTAAGGGTGTCCCATATAGGGATAACGTCCACCGACACATACCGGGGATAGGTTCGCTTAACCAACAGACGATCATTCAATTCTGGCCAAGGACACCGTGCATTGTACTCAAATACTTCAATTAAAATGGTGAACCTGGCCTATTTTTTTCGTATTAAAAATAAACGATAAAATAATCATGTATGAGTACACAGTCAATTTGGACTAGAAAAACTGATACCATTATTTCTAAAATCCCACTATTTGATATAGTCTTTAAAACTATTTTCGGTGTCAAAACCCGACACCTGGGATTTTCTGACTAAATAACGAAATTCATAATTTTTGGAATAAATGACCAAAATTCTAATTAGCACTCAATTTGCACAAATTAACACTCAATTGTAGAAATTAACCACACCATTGCAATCAGCACAAAATTCCAGTCACTGGCTATGCCGGTCTAATTTTTGCAAAATATTTAATAATTAAATAAATATCAAAATTAATTAAATAATGCATATTAATTCAATAAATACAAACTTAGGCTAAAAATTGCTAATCTAACCACCTATTTGGACTAATTAAATTATACTAACCATTCTAACTATAATGCTACATAAAAAACTAACTAATTACAAGTTCTAACTACCTAATTCACTAATCTAACTAACCTAAATTAATTAAACAAACTAATAACTACACTAATCTAATCTTAATTAAATCTAAACACCCCTTAAACATCATTAACCTACTAATTAGAGTTTAGTGCGTAAACTCACCGGTTTAGCGTGAAAACCGGTTCACCACGACGGCGGCCGAAACTCAAGCTTACAGCGACACCAAAAGAGGGCTGGACCAAGCTGGAAAAAGTCCACGAAGTCTCCAAATAGGCTGCTCAGTTCTGGACTTGAGGCTGATCGTGCGGGCTACTAGGCTCATGAAAATTTGCTAGCGACAGGAGAAACGGACGAAGGAGCAGCTTTGGCGGGGCTTCGCTGGGATCGTGGAATAGTGAAGTTGCAAGGGGGGACGCTGGCGTAAAGAAAAGTGGACGAAGGAGGGGAGCAGCAAAGTTGGCGTCTGGGGTTTGGTTTGAGGAGGGTTGACTTAGTGGAGACATAGCCAAATGAAGTTGCTGGTGAAGATTACTTTGGTGGAGGGGAACGGGCGATGGTGGAGGACGTGCGGCATTGTGGAGGAAATGGGGCACGTGGGGGAAACAATAAAGACGGTGGCCTTGTGGGGGAGTAGTGGTCTTTGAGGCAGCTGGATTGCTTCAAAGAGAGAAATGAAAGAAAGCATAACAGAAGGGGGGAATTAGGGGCAAACGCTCGAAGAAGGGAGAAAGAAGGAACGGATGAGGGAGGGAGAGAGATAAGCCTTCAAAGTCAAAGTAAAATATTTATTTTCATCATATCTTGGCCCCAAAAGTCCACAAGCTTATCTACTTGGTCCCTTAATATTTTCTTGCATTTTAATTCCATAAATAACCAAGTTGAAGCCAAATGTTGCAGCCCCCACACCAAGCCTCCAAATTTCCTTAATTGGACTTCCATTTCTTCACCAAATTCCCTAATTTGATGTCCAATTTTGCTAAGGAGGAAGCCCACACAATTTCCACACTTTTCCTTCACCAAATAGTTCACTAAGGAGGCCAAACATCCTTTAAATTTGGCCCCTCCAAATTTTCATTCTTTTCAGAATTGTTCGAATTGATTTTTTGTAAAAATCCCGAGATCGCCAAAAATTCTTCAAAGGATGAGTCGACATTCCTAAAATAAATCGTGACATGACCAAATTTTTAATTTTTGAAATTGGGTTCAAATTCGCGGTTAATTTCAATTTGATGTGATTTTAGCGTGACCTAACCTACTAGGTAACTTTTAGGAATTTTTAGCACATTTGACCTATGGTCAATTATTTTTGAGCCACATTATACATCTTCGACATATTAACGACTCTCGGTTGTCGTGAAAATCTTAAGGTTTCAAATACGAGCAAGGATACATAAATGACAGAAAAATCGATTTAGTGCTGTTCGACAAAAAATTTTGCAATTAGGTGGAATCACCCATACACTAATCATATAACTTTATCAAATCGAATTGTCTCCAATCTCTGATCGATTTTGACGGTACCGTAATGACCCTTACAGATTAGCACGGTCGAATAGTCTGTTCCTGATCGAATTCTCAAGTCTATTGCGTTTAGATTCCTTAATGGCTTCACTTGATAGGCTAGTTATCTCATGAGTGATTAGCTTAGGGAAAAGAATTATAAGCGTGTCGAAGAAAAGCCCAACTTATTCAATCGAAAACAGAATATGAAATTCAAGATATCACATATATGCTCTGACTATCCTCAATTTTAACTGGAGAGAGCTCCAAGGTGTGGCCAAAAAGTGTATTCAAATTAAGTGTCGTTCAAAGATAGAGAAAAACTCCATCAGTCTCATGTGGAGTGATGTTTAGGAAGAAATGCTTAAGGATTTCTATCATCATAGAGTTGGTAAAAATTTTGACCAACTTGGACACTTCCGAAATCATTTGTATGTTGCAAACAGATCCACATCATCCAATTTTGACTAGGTCTCACAAATGAGACCTCAAATTTGAGACATAATTTAACAAAACTCATGAGGCACACTCATCCAGTTCACTCATCCTTACAAACACAACACACTCTTAGGAGTTTTTCTCTCACTTGCTTAGGTCACATCAACACAAGCACTACACTTTCTCCTCTCTGCAAGTTTAAAGTAATTTGCTTCATTATGCTTCGTCGAAATATGATAGGAATAGACTGGATCTATACTAGTTTGGGGCCACATATAACTTCATGTCAAGGTAACTTTTTGTGGAGGTTCAAGAGCAACTTCTTGTAGAGATTGAAATAAGTACATATTTAGTTGAAAAATATTCATTCAACTTCTTTGAGACATTAAGACCAACTTCTAGAGGAAGTTGCAACCTGTATAAAAAGAAAACTGCTTATGTGTGCCGGCTCACTCTCTTCAACAAAGGGTGATTGATGAAATTCATAATGATGGACATTTTGGGCGTGACAAGACTATGCAACTTGTTTTAGCCAAATATTATTGGTCCTATCGGAAACATGATGTATATTGACATGTGATGAGGAGTTGACGTTGTCAAGTAGGGAAGGGTCAAGCTGCCAATGTTGGCCTTTATTTGCCCTTGCCGATACCACAAGCCCCTTGGGAAGATATCTCTATAGAATTTGTCCTTGGAATACCACATGCACTCAGAGGTATGGATTCAATCTTTGTGGCTGTTGATCGGTTTTCAAAGATGTCAGACTTCATTCTTTGTCATAAATCTATGGATGTCTCACGAATTGCTGAGTTATTCTTCAAAGAAATCTATAAGTTGCATGACTTTCCAAAGACTATTACTTTTAATAAAAACACCGAGTTTCTTAGTCACTTTTGGTGGCAACTTTGGAAGAATATTGGCACTAAGCTAGAATACAATACTGTGTTTGACCCCTAAATGAATGGACCAACTGAAGTTGTCAATTGGTCCTCGAGAAATCTATTGAGGACTTTGATTGATGATAACCTCCATTCTTGGGAAACACGGTTGTCACTAGGAGAATTTGCATATAATTGTTGGGTGAACCATACCACTAATTTTTAATTGTGTATGGACATCAACTAAAGACTGCTTTTGATCTTGTAGCAATTCCTTTTGCTGAAAAGCCAATTGGTAAGGTAGATGATATTTTTTTCTCAAATGAGGATAGTTCATGAAGAAGTGTGCCAAAAGTAAGAGAGTAAAGCTGAATCCTATAAAAGGATGATGATAAGCAATGGTGACAAATTATCATTGAATTTGGAGATTTTGTTTGGGCTTATTTGCCATCGGACTATCATCCCATTGAAAGCTACAACAAGCTTAATGATTGAAAGCTTGGTCCAATGGAAGTTCTTGAGTGCATCAATCTTAATCCATATTGATCAGAGCTTCCTTCTCATATGAAGATACATGATGTGTTCAAAGTTCGACATTTTCGAGGACAAATTCTTCTTAGAATGGGAAAATGATGTGGCCATATTCAAGACCAGCTCCCTCCACCAAGAAGATCAACCTGTATTCAAGCTCGACCAGCCTCTCATCACATCAATAAGCCTTCATCGAATAGTCCCTCACCAACAAGAGTCTCATCCTTGACTTTGTCATTTCTGATGCATTGGAAGCTTGCAACAAGACATCTTGGGCCAAGTATTAGCATTGGAAATATTGTGCTTTTAATAACTCCTAGTTTCTATGTACTTAAATAACTGCTAGTTTCTAGAATTGACTTTAGTCTTTTGCTCTATTTTGTTTTGCTATAAAAGGCCATCAAGTCTCTATAAAAGACATCGAATTTGACTAATGAAAATTATTTTCTGCGATTCCCTTGAACCTTGAAGAGTTTAAACCCCCTCAAAATATGGAAGAGTTTTTACTCCATCTTTGATTCCCTTGAATCTTGAAGAGTTTAAACCCCCCCTCAAAATATGGAAGAGTCTTTACTCCATCTTTGATTCCCTTGAATCTTGAAGAGTTTAAACTCCCTCAAAATATGGAAGAGTTTTTACTCCATCTTTGAAGAGTCGGAGTTTTTAAAGTCTACATCCTTAAAGAATGGTAATCATCAATTTAGAAGAATTGATGCCCTTTCAACTTCCTTGGAGGCCTAGGAGAGCAACCACTAAAGTTCCTATTGTTTGCCTCATTCTGTCCATTCCCATTCGTCTACTTCCTCCCCAATTTCGATTTTCCTAAAGTGTCACGCCCCGATCCTCGGGCACACACCCATCCCTCACTTGGTCGATTAAATAGTGACGTCCCAGGACACATCGCCGACCCTTTCATTTTAATACGCATGCGGAAGTAAATAAAATCCCCAGACAATAAAATAATGGGATAGGAAAGTATGACCAAATTTCGAACTTTTAAAACAACCACACTTATATACAATGCAAAACATAATGCATATATATACAAGGCAAACTACTAGTCAAGTTCAACTTAAACAAGCTCATAAAACACAGTTTGTAAACAGGGGTGGGGTTTCAGTCCTCATCAAGATCCTCCTCTGGGTCCTCCTCTTCATCATCCTCCACACTCCAACTAGAATCTTCAGCAAACTACACCAGATTTCCGAGATCTTTAAAATCCAGGTCTGCTACATCTACAACTGAGTCTTGAGGACGATATGCGGTGTCCTTTCCAAAAGCGACATTCAAAACACACAAAGGTATCTTAGACTCCGGTAGGGGACCCTCTCTCTGGCCAACCTGAGCCTGACGGTACCAAGATCTGTATCGGTGAGGCACCTTGTGGGTGAGACCCGCATCGACCCAGACTATAGACCTCACCAGCTCATAGGTCTAGCCCCTAAGGCTCCCATGCAATGGAAAGTAAGACTGCGCATGATAAAATTTCTATTTCTCTATTTCTCTATTTCTCTGTTTCCCGGAATAAGTTTGGAACAGAAATCCATTTGGTAACGCAATTTGATTTTTCTATTTCTGAAACAGATTTTTATTCCAAAAATTGATTTGTAGGAGAAATCAGAAGCTAAAAATTTTAGCTTCTCAGTTTTTGAAATAGAAATGGAAATTATTTCCTTTTACCCATCTTCTTCGTTCACACGTCGACTCCTTCTTACCCTTGCTTTTCTTCCTTCTCCTCACCTCAACCAAAAACCCTAGCACTGTCGACTCTGAAGCTATCCATCCTCGATGTCGACTCCGACGCCATCGCCGTCCTCTTGCCGGTCAAATCGTTGCTCATCTCGTTGTCGTCGTCCTCAGACCGTCCAATTTGCTTCAGTCGTCCCGTTGAACCCGCCTCCTCTATCCACGTCCCATTTTCGCTCTCGATTCCGCAACTTCAGTCACCATCACCGTCCTCTTGCTGGTCAGATCATCTCTCATCTCGCTGCAGCCATCCGCAGACCGTCCAATTTGCTCCGGTTGTCCCGTCGACCCGCCTCCTCTGTCCACATCCTGTTTCCGATCTTGATTCCGCAACTCCAATCGCCGTCACCCATCTCCATCGTTATTCAATTCGCTCGCGTCGATGTTCGTTCGTGGCCTTCTCTGGAACTTTCCCTCACGATTCCTCACGAGGCTCGATCAATCCTTCCCTTCTCGCCTCTTTTCATGTTTCGACTTTCATTTGTGTCCACTCTTTTCTTTTGGTTATCTGATTTCTGCAGTATGACCCCGGTCCTGTGTCCTTCTGACCTGTGAATTTGTCCAAGGATATTGAGGCTTATGAGGAAGATGGAGTTGTGCTTGACAATGTCTCTAGTTTATTATAAATGTCTCTAATTGAATGTGGATGCTTACACTAGTTGATTTGTTCTATTTCTGGAGAGCTCAATGGGACAATGAAATGGTGCCCTCATAGTCGACCTTCATGTTACTATGCCATTTGACTGTTTCTCATCTTGGCCAATGCAGGATAGGGGAAAAAATGCTTTCCCTGATTAAGTTTTTGCTTACACTGGAACTTTGTTTGATGGCGTTTGATGCGTGATGTGGAACGGTCGTGTGTGAGTCAAGGGTTGACTGGATATGCGGATTGTGGATCTGTTTCGGAGTCGAGGACTTTTGTGCTTGGTCTTGGAAATGGTGTTTTGGAAGCAATGGTTGGTGTTTAGCTTTGCGATTGCTTTAGCAATCTATGAGAGAACCTATCTTCTTGCTTGTTTGTTGTGATTGTGGATGAATTGGCATCTGCTATTGAGAGATATCTGTGCTGCAGAGAGTGTGGCTCAAGGGTTCAGGTTCTTTTTAGGCGTTCTACCTTCATAACTCCGTTGGGTGACTTTGACAGGGTTACGGAACGAGAGCTGTTTACTGCTTTTCATCAGATATTTGTCATGCTTTGTCTCTAAATCTTGTCATGCGATTTGCTCATCGAGATCTTATATTGCTTTCCATGCATAAGGATGTTTGTGCATTCTTTCATGTCACTAGAAAAACTTTCACTTAATGCTCTTATTTTTTGCACTTTTTCAACTAAAAGACTGAACTATACTCAACCTTTTCCTTGCGTTTCCTGATTCTTTTCTCAGTCTTACGGTGGTATTCAAGCTTTCCTCTAGTCTGTTATGTAAGACTAACATTCTACTGGAAGTAACCCCTATGCTTTAGATATGCTTTAGTAATGCCAAAACGATCAATCTGTCATTAAGGCAATTTCCTTACAAAAAGAGGTTGCGCTTATCTACGAGTTCATTGGAGTTTAACCTTTCCTTTGCAGAAGCTATCATGTCTTTCTACTGCTGGTTTATGAGATTTCTATTGCCTACTGATTTGTATGTATGGTGGGCTTATTACTTGTATGATCATCCCATTGAACTTATGTTGAATTGACAGGCGGGAGGAACTATTGTTTTGTTGTTAATGATGTTCCCCAAATTATTATCTACTCCCTTCTTTGCCTCTATTTTTTGCATCTCTAAATCGTGCGCATCTTGTTGTCTTCTTTTAGGGGAAATTATACAAAACCCTCCTGAACTTTCAGGAGATCCGCAGTACTTGTTTGAACCTACGCAGAATGAGCTTGCAAACAATATATTGACTGAGGAGGGAAACCAAATAAACACGCTTAGGAAATCTATTGCCAACAAAATGGCAAGAGATAATAATATGCCAAAAATTCCATGAAATTGTATCTTCAGCTTTTGTAATGTATTAGTATTATTTCGATTATTATTTTGTATTTAAGAATTTTCTATGTTATTATCTAATCAACTTCTATTTCTAGCACAACTTCTATTTTATTAATTTCGATTCTCTCGCAAATTGCGCCTCCATCCCTGTTAATTAGTACCTACCATAAAATCACTTCATTCGGCAATTGGCCTGATGTTCTGGTTGAAGATTTCCTTCTATGGTTTTGTGTATATTAGTGGGTCGTCCGTGACCTTTTGAACACCCAATCCTCCTGTACCACACACACAGGAAAGTAACCGAAGATCACACATGTCTGTCCACCTGAAGTGGTCTCAAAAGAATGCAAAAAAGCATAGTGACTTGAACCCGAATCTTGAATGAGGAGAATAAATACATTCACTATTTGCATATTAGCATTTGAAAATACCAAATCTTTTATAGCTTGCATATTAGCATTTTTTATACTAATTACTAGCTTTTGTTTACATAAATTGCTAATGTTTTGAAGTTCCTAACTACTCTATTGAATTACCAATCTAAATTAAAGTGATTTACCAAATTTTATCAAATTAAATTACCATCACAAGCACCAAGAAGAGTGAGGTAAAAAGATGGGGACAGCACGATTCATAGAAATATAAATTTTTATTCTATTATCAAACGGATTTCTGTTATATAAATAGAAATTTTGAGTCGTTATCAAACAGGTTTCTTTGCTAAAAAACTTGTCCAGGAAATAGAAATTGAGAAATCAATTTCTGACCAGAAATCAATTTATGTTTCAGAAATTTTGTTATGCACAGCCTAAGAAGTTTGCTCTGTAATCCTTTTAAGCCGACCTAAAAACTCAGGAGCGACCATCTAAGGGCTTGAAATAGCTATACAATAACCAGTGAGACGATATCTCAACAAGTTCTACCCCACTAAGACCCGATTAGGAAGCCAATATGCCCTAAGGGCTGCCTAAGTACAACACAGGTCGGAGGACTTACCTTTGCCTCTGTTCCTTCCTGCAAGTTAGTATATATCAAATATACACAAATCACATCAATTCACCAAATCAGATCGAATTATCGATCAATTGACTTAGTCGATTACATGTCACCACGATCTTCCCCCGGTCGGTACATTAAATACTCTCTATAAAGTCCTATTAATTCAGGACTACTCACCTAAAACTGAAAATATAGATAGTATAGTTCACCCAAAGCCGATAATATAGTATACTGTAAATATGCTCGCCTAAAGCTCAAGCCATCATAGTATAATATATATATTCACCCAAAGCTGATAATATGTGCTCACCTAAAGCTAATAATATTTGCTCGCCCGAAGTTGATACAATAGGGCCCCCTGGCCAATATAGTATACCACCCAACTATACAACCAATTTCTATTTTTTATCATACTTGATAAAAATAACTGTGTGTAGGTATATGGTCGGTTTTAGCCAAAATACAGTATTTTCACCCTTGAAAATTTCACCATTTATATGGTCCACTAAAATATTGTTAACGTTGTAAACTGACGCTCGGTTATTTTTAGGAATAAAATCCTAAAATCACAATTAAATCAATTTAGCACAAATTAGATCTCAAATAAATAAGTAGATTGCACCACAATAACTAGTATAAAATTTCGGTCACCGGCTATCCCGATCTAATTTCCTTAAAATAAATAAATAATTAAATAATTATGAAAAATGTTAAATAAATGCAAATAAATCCAACTTAGGCCTATAATGCCTAATTGGACGCCGAAACGGACTTGAAAAAAATTTCAAAATTCTTTAAATAAATAATAGAACATGTCTACTCGCTAATTATACTAACTAACCACTTAACATGCATCGACAATTAATTAAATTTCACTAATCTAATCTAACTAACCACCTGAACCATCTTAGCCTAAACTAGTCAATCCCTAAATGTGATTAACCGACTAAGCAGGGATTAGTGAGTTATACTCACTTGTTCGGCGAGCTGGTCGGTTCAAATCGACAAGAACGTAACGGGGAACAACTTCCTTCAAAATGGGCCTAGCAACCGAGGTCCGAAACCACCTCAAAACGGGCCTAAAGGTTGCTAGAAATCCACACGTTTCTACACTAATCTTGGCTAAAACAAAGGGGAACAAAGCTGGTTTAGGGCGGGAATTGGTCGAGGAAGGTTGCAATGGCCAATCTGGGCCTTGGCGGGGACTTACAGAGGTTAGAGGTGGGCTAAACAACTCCGGCTGAGCTCCACCATATCCAAAACAACAGTTGGACAGGAGGAGCAGGCAATGTGATATCCCAGATTTCCAACCTTGTTTTCTACTAAATTAATTAGGCATTTTGTTGACGCGCCTATAAGGCTGTTCTTAGAGCTGATCATTCTCGAGATAACTAGACTTTTAGAGAAAGCTATTAAGGACTTTAAGGCAAATAGACTTAAGAATTTTACTAGGAATCGGCTTCTCGATTGTGCTCATATTTAGAGGCCATTATGACACAGTTCAAAATCGATGTGAGATTAGAGATATGTCGGTTCGACTGAGATGTGTGGCCGATTGTGGGAAACTCCACTAAATTGAAAAATTCTCGTCAACTGGCACTAGTTTGATTTTACTATCATTTTGGTACTTTGTATCCATAATTAAATCTCGAGATTTTCACAACAACTAAGAGTCGCCCATCGAGACTTTTTCTGAAAATTTTTCTGACAATCGAGACTTTTTGGAAAAAAGTCGGTTTATGACCGTTTTGTGCAGAAAAGACCAGGGATTAATTTTGATTGCAAAAATGGGAAGCGAGATAGATATATGAGTGAGGAAAAATGCTAAGACAATCAATGAGGCATCAATTGAATTTACTATGACCAATTGAGATTAAACCAAGTAAGTTGAGGAGTCTAATTGAAGCCAATTGATGTCAAATTCGTGTGCCCCCTTCCCCCTAGCATTTTTGGACCATTTAAGAGGTTGTTGGGCAAGCATATGTGGCCAATTTGCAGCCAAGGATTGCTGGCTTGAGGGATAAGCTTATGGGGGACAAAGTGGTGGAAAAATAAGGCCATGGGGCCCTTGTCTCCCCTCATCTCTATCTCTTCTCTCCCACACACTCTCTTAACCGTCCATCTCTCTCTCCTCTCCCTTGGCTTTGTGCGAAACTAGCAAGGAAGAAGAGGAATCGGAGCAACCACCACCTGGACGCTGGAGCAGCCTGTCGCCGCCTCACGATGCCACGTCATCACTCCACCTCCACTCGCGCCTGCCCGCGCGCCGTTTGCCCTCACCATCCATCAGCTTGCCTCACTATCCAGCCATTATGCTGTGACTTGAGGAGCTCAACCGAAGCTATCCTTTGCCATTTCTTTGCTAGTAAACCTTCGTCGAGGCCCAATTTAGCCTATTCTATCTTTCCCGAGCCTTGCCACACTAAACCGAGTTGTTTTCTCTCCATTTCCAATAATGACCAGCAAGCTTTGTTGTGGGAATTTCAGCACCTTTGGAGCGCGTTTTGAGGTGCTTGTGGGCCTCGGTTCCTAAGCCCGTTTTGCAGTTAAATGTCCCCTGCGATGTTCTCGATGTTTCAATCCGAGCAGATTGTTAAACGGGTGAGTTTTGCTCAACAATCCTTGCTTAGTTTGGTAATGATGCTTAAAAGTTGATTAATGTTAATTAAGTGTGATTATGTGATTAGATTAGTTTAGATTAACTAAATTACTGCCTTGTTAATGCATGTTAGGCAATTGATTAGTGTAATTAGCAAGTAGAGACGTGCTAGTAATTATTGAATGCATCTTGAGATTTTTCCTAATCTGATTTGGCTTCTAATTAAGCATTACGGGCATAAATTGGATTTTTAGTATTTATTTATTAATTTTCAAAATTAATTAGTTATTTATTTATTTTCCAAAAATTAGGCAGGACTAGCAGATGACCGGAATTTTATGCTTATTGTCGTGGTGCAGTCCGTTTATTTATTTGAGCTTTGGTTTGTACCGAATTGATTTAATTGTGGATTTTTTTAGGATATGTTCCTAAATGAATTGATTTGGAGTATTTGATTGAGGAACAACTGGGTATCGGTTGTTAGTATCAAAAATAGATTGGTGAACCACGAGAAATAGTGGAATTTATGGAATTGGAATAATGGTAGGATGTATATCACCTTGGCGAATATGACATCTTAGAGAAAGCACATGGGCTCGGTGAGTTGATCTATCACCTGAAAGAATGCACGTGGGCTTAGTGATTAAGTATGGCATCTCAAAATGGCACATGGGCTCGGTGATTGATTAATTACTTGGAGAATGCACGTGGGCCCAATGATTAAGTATGTCATTTTGGCGAATAGGTCACCTTAGAGAATGCACGTGAGCTCAGAGACTTTGTAAGTCATCCTGGAGAATGCACGTGGGCTCGATGACTAGATATCCCATCTTGGAAAACGTACCTGGGTTTGTTGAGTAGGTACGTTGTCTTGAAAACGTACGTGGGCTTGAAGACTTGGTATGTCATCCTGGAGAATGCACATGGGCTTGACGACTAGATATTCCATCGTGGGAAATGTATAGTATTGAGTGAAATGACCGGAGAATGGTCTAATTGACATGTAATCGACTAGGTCGATTGATCGAGATATCGATATGTGATATGATTGTTTGGGTGTCTATTGAACTGTGCTGATTTGTAGGTGGAATCTAAGGCCAAGGTAAGTCCTCTGACCCGTGTGTGCATAGAAAGCCTAGATAGTGTATTGATTTACTAATCCAGTCTTAGGGTGTAGAACTTACTGAGACGTGGTCTTAATGGTTATTGTGTAACCATTTCAAGCCCCTAGATGGCAACACCCCCACCTCCTCGTCATCCCATGCATTTTGGTGTTCCAGTGGAAGTCACAGAGATGGAGACTCACTTCTTGATACATCCCCACCCCGAAGGACTAGAGTACGTCCTGGTTTAGTCGACCATATGGATTGATGTGGGAAAAGGTGCCCTAAGGCCCCACAAGCATCGATCATGGTATCATGAGTATTACGATGGGCGAAGAGTGGGTCCCATGTCAGAAACTGATGTGCCTATGTTCATCCTGGAGGAAGCATTCAGGAAGGGGACAGTTGACCATAAGGATGGGTCGATAGTTGATGTAAAGGACCGAAGTTTGAGAGCAATACTGAGTCACCTGTATACTCAGCCATAGGATCCAATTGGAGTATGCCAGAAGAAAGGGAGATAGTCGAGCAAGAAGAGGGATAGGAGGAGGATTAGGAGTGGGAATGGCTAGAGGTGGAACCCGCAGAAGAGGAGCCTGAAGGTGAAGTTGAGGTGAATTTTGAGGAGGAGGAGCTCGAGGATGAAGTTGAAGAAGAAGAAGAAGAATCAGAAGAAGAGGATGATCCTGAGGAGGATCCTGAGTACGATCCGGATGAGGACTGAGATCCCATCCTATTTGTAAACCCTAGGCTGAGAACTGATGTGTGATAATTCAGCCTTTAGCAAATAGTATTGTATTATATACTATGTGGTTTGATTTGTATAAAAGTGTGGTTACGGTTTTCAGATGTAAAAATATGGCATTACTTTTCTATCACGATGTTTTATTGTCTAGGGATTATCTTATGCTTCCATATGCGTATTAAATTAAATGGGTCGGCGATCGACCAGGTGAGGGATGGGCACGCATTCGAGGATCAGGGCGTGACATCTCGTTTGAGTGGTATCAGAGCGAAATTCAAGATTGGAGTGATAAGGAGTGATGGGTCTTGGGATAGTAATAGGAAAGGCCTTTAAATTCATGCCGGTGCATGTCGTTAGTAATTGATTGGTAGAATTGTTTGCCATGTGTGTATCACTCATCTTCTAATCTAGTGTGGATTTGGAAGATAGATTTCAGTATAAAGATTGAACCATGATTGATCAGGAGCAAAAGACTCCTATAAGGCGTAAAAACAGACATGTTACTCAGGGTGGAACGCTGACGTGGGTCAGTACCCAAGAAGGTTATGGTGATGGTAGAGCGCCGGCTCAGGCCAGCACAAGTGAAGAAGTACCGCCGTAGGCTGGTACTAATGTAGCAGCACCGAGCGATCCTAGGTTCGACTGGATCATTTAGGTGCTAATGAACTTTGGAAATTTGTTGGGTTAGCAAGCTCAAGAACGAGCCGCCGTTATTGCCGCTGTTCATACTGCTACCAGTGCCACAACTACTGTTGTTACCGCACCTGTAGAGGTCCAACCTGGAGTTGTGATTGGGGAGCAGGCAACCGCATCCAAGTCAGGGTTCAATTCTAGCAGGGGTGACAATTGACTAGGGAAGAGACCGATGTCGAAAGAAAGGTATTCCACTCCACCCAACTAAAAGAGCAAGATCGGAAAGTTAGAATTGAGTCGGAATGGCGCGTGTCGCTTCTGCGAAAGATAGCATGTACCAACCCTATGTTGCTTCATGATCGATGCCTGTTTTGAGTGTGGCCAGCTAGGTCACATAGTCAGGAACTACCCCAGAAGACAGGGGAAACCTCAATAGTTGCCATCGCTGCCAATAGAATAGAACATAGGGAACGCGTTGTAAGACATTCAGTGGGATACTTGGATTGGGTCTCTAGTGCAAGAAAAGGTGCAAGCTACTACCCAACAGGAGTTAGAGTACCCGTTGAGGGTATGTCAAATTTGTAGGAGAAAGCATGAGTCAGCCCAATGTCCAAGTATAACGGGAGCGTGCTACGAATGTGGCCAGCATGGCCATTGAGCGAGGAACTGTTCACGTAGATCCAAGAGAACATGAGCGCAACCACTGCTAGAAGAATGCCACTAGGATGGCTAAAGGAACATGAATGGACCGACCTTGCATTGATCAGGGGAAGAGTGTTTTTGAGGTGTTTTTATTGAAGTAGCAAAGCAAGATGGTGAATGAAAGTTGTAGAATTCCTGATGTTGTAATAAAGCTGTTAAAAGAAGAACCTCTGACTATAGTCGTACTTGACTAGCTACTTATGTATGACTTTAATGTTATGTATAGAAGGATAGCTTGAGAAGCTTTTGTGGTATTGAATTATGGTATTATCATATTACCGTTTAATCTGTTAGCAAGTGAACGTTTTGCATTTATTAGAAGTCGAGGAGGGTCCTCGATCTCTTTTTATTTCGTCACTTAAGACAACCAGGTACTGAATGTAGGTTGCCAAGATTTATTTGGCAACTGTAGTGAATGTGTTAGTTGAGAAACCAAATGTGAAGAATGTGGCCGTGGTACATAAAATTTTTGAGATGTTTCCAAGAAAATTACCCGACCTGTCGCTAGAGAGATAGAGTTTGTGATAGAGCTAGCACCCGGGACAAAGCCAATCTCTAAAGCTCCTTACCGAATGGCCTTATTTGAGTTGAAGGAACTGAAGGTGCAGATGCAAGAGTTACTGAATAAAGGATTTATTCGTCTCAGTGCATCGACTTGAAGAGCACCAGTTCTATTTATAAAGAAGAAAAATGGTTTGTTGTGCCTATGCATCAACTATCGGTAACTCAATCAGGTAACAATCAAGAACAAGTATCAATTGCCAAGGATTGATGACTTGTTTGATCAACTTCAAGGAGCGTCTATTTTCTCAAAGATTGACTTGAGGACAAGATATCATCAGCTAAGAATTAGGAAGGAGGATATTTCTAAGTCAGCATTTCGTACTTGTTATGGTCACTATGAATTCACAGTGATGTCATTTGGGTTGATGAATGCTCTAGTTGCTTTCATAGATTTGATGAACAGGGTATTCAAGGAATACCTAGATCAATTTGTGATCGTGTTCATCGATGATATTCTAGTTTACTCGAGAAGTGATGAAGAACATGAGAGTCATTTAAGGCTAGTGCTGTAAACACTGAGAGTCCATAAGTTGTACACTAAGTTTAGCAAGTGCGAGTTTTGGTTAACTCGTGTTGCTTTCTTAGGTCATGTGATTTCAGGCCAAGAAATTTCAGTAGACCCAAGCAAGATTGAAGTCGTGATCAACTGGCCAAAACCGACAACAGTGACAGAGATTAGAAGTTTTCTGGTTTTAGCAGGGTATTACAGACGGTTTATGAAAGGATTCTCATCGTTAGCATCACTTTTGACAAAACTCCTAGAGAAGGAAGAGAAATTCGTATGGACGGACAAGTGCGAGGATAATTTCCAAAAGCTTAAGGAAAAATTGACTACCGCACCTATGCTGACCATTCCATCTGGTCCTAGAGGATTCAAGATCTATAGTGATGCGTCATTCAGAGGATTGGGTTGCATGTTGATGCAACATGACAGAGTCATCACATACGCCTCCCGACAGTTGAGGACTCACGAACAGAATTACCCGACGCATAACTTAGAACTCGCAACGATTATCTTTACCTTGAAGATTTGGAGGCACTACTTGTGTAGGGAAAAGTTTCAGATCTTCACGGACCATCAGAGTCTTAAGTATCTGTTCTCTTAGAAGGAGTTAAACATGAGACAGCGCAGATGGATGGAGTTGCTAAAGGACTATGACTGTGATATCATATATCACTTGAGAAAGGCGAATAAGGTCACCGATACTTTAAGTCGAAAGTCTTCAGTTGTTCATATACTAATTAAGGAGTGGAACTTAATCGAGAGAGCTTGAGATTTGATATTCAAGTTTAAGGTATGCCACCTTTCAAGTCTTATGGCCACCCTCAGAATTGAACCGGATGCTCAAGTCAGAATCAAGCTACTCCAGCTGACAGATCCAGATGTACAGAAGATTCTACAGGATGCACTAAGAAAAGAGAGGCTGACTTTCAGGTTTTTGATGATGGAATATTGAGGTTCCATGGATGTTTAGTTGTACCTGACGATGTGGAACTTAGAAAATATATTTTATCTAAAGAGCATCGTAGCAGTTACAGCATTCATCTTGGAAGTACCAAGATGTATCAGAATCTGCATCAACACTACTGGTGGTCAGGTATTAAGGCGGACATCGCCAAGCATGTCGCAAAGTGTCTGACATGTCAGCAAGTAAAGGCCTAGCATTGCAAGCCGGGAGGACTTCTGCAACCTCTTGCAATCCTAGAATGGAAATGGGAGCATATCACAATGGATTTCGTGATTGGACTACCGAGGAGTCAAAGGGGAAATAATTCGATTTGGGTAGTAGTCAATAGATTGACAAAGTCGACAGTTCGAAAGGACCTGAGTCTGGATAGACATGCAGACCTTTACATGCATCAGGTGGTTCGTATGCATGGAGTGCCGGTTATGATAATCTCAGATAGAAACCCGAGGTTTACTGCAGCTTTTTAGAAGAGCTTGCAGAGTGTCTTAGGTAACAAGTTGCATATCATCCTCAGATTGATGGCCAGTCTGAGAAGACAATTTAGACCCTCGAAAACATGCTGAGAGCTTGTGTAACAGACTCCAAGGGAAGTTGGGAAGATCAGCTTCATCTGGTGGAATTCACCTATAACAACAGTTATCAGCAAAGTATCAAGATGGCTCCATTTGAAACATTGTATGGCAGAATATGTAAAAGGGATAAGTGTTTTATAAGTCCTACAACTTGTCACGAAAATTCATTTCAGTCCTAAAACTTGCAAAAAATGCATTTAAGTCCTAAAACTTGTCAAATTATTTCAAACGAGTCCTAAAATCGACGTCGTTAGCCTTTCCCGTTAAAAATACTGACGTGGCATTTTAAATAATTTTTTATTTTCCAGGTGTATTTTTTAATTATTTTTATTCATTTAAAAAAATAGATTTAAAAACTAAAAAATTAAATTTATTCTTATCTTATTTTCAACAAAAACTAAAAAGAAAAGTTAAAAAATTTATTTTTAAAATTGTTAAAAAAAATCAGCGTGTCTCTTCCCCCTCCTCCGCCGCCGCCGCCCATCACCGGAGGGGCCGGGCGATGGTCGCCGACCCTGGGCGGGGGTGGCCGGGCCTCACCAGCCCCAGGCGAGGGCCAACGAGCCCAGATCGGGGCACCCTCACTCAGCTTTGGTGTGGGTGCCCAGATCTGGGCCCGTCAAGCCTCGCGGGGGGCCAGCAGCCGTTGCCTCCCAGGCGAGTTGTTGTCGGCCCTCACCGGGGGGGGGGGGGGGGCGACGACCATCACCCGCCTTAGGTGAGGCCTCGTCGGCCTCGCTCGGGGCCGGTGAGGCTCACTCAGCCCTCACCTGGGGCCGGTGAGGCCCGGCCACCCCTGCTTAAGGTCGGTGACTGTCGCCCGGCCCCTCCGGCAATGGGCGCCAGCGGGGGAGAGGAGCCGCTGTTTTTTTTTTTAAATAAATATTTTAACTGTTTTTAAAAGTTTTTTGTGAAAATAAGATAAAATGAATAAATTTAATTTTTTTTGTTTTTAAATCTAATTTT
The DNA here is from genome assembly GCA_028830015.1 of Eucalyptus grandis x Eucalyptus urophylla. Classification (NCBI taxonomy): domain Eukaryota; kingdom Viridiplantae; phylum Streptophyta; class Magnoliopsida; order Myrtales; family Myrtaceae; genus Eucalyptus; species Eucalyptus grandis x Eucalyptus urophylla. The sequence continues at coordinate 40,793,216 of CM054189.1, forward strand.
TTTTAAATGAATAAAAAATAATTTAAAAAATCCATGTCGAAAATAAAAATTATTTAAAATGCAATGTCATCATTTTTAACGGAAAATACTAACGGTGTCGATTTTAGGACTCGTTTGAAACAATTTGACAAGTTTTAGGACTTAAATGTATTTTTTGTAAGTTTTAGGATTGAAACGCATTTTCATGACAAGTTGTAGGACTTCTAGAACACTTATCCATATGTAAAATACCAGTGTATTTGGATGAAGTTGGGAAAGAAAGATTACAGGCCTAGAGTTGGTCCAGCAATCAGTGGAAGCTGTGGCAGTGATCAGAGGCAGATTAAAGACCGCGCAGAGTAGGCAGAAACGTTACGTAGATAAACGTCAAAGGTCTTTGGAATTCCGAATTTGTGATCACATTTTTCTGAAAGTGTCACTAATGAGGGAAATTTCACGCTTTAGTAAGAAAGGCAAACTGAGTTTGAGGTACGTAAGTCCATTCGAGATTCTTGAGAGAATCGGGAGCCTAGCGTATCGTATTGCGTTGCTGCTGAAATTAGCGTAAGTGCACGACGTTTTTCACATGTCGATGTTAAGGAAGTACGAGCCTGATTCAACCGACGTGCTCAATTTTAAGAAATTGGACGTGGATGACCGTGTGTCATACATTGAAAGCCTGGTTCAGATTGTGGATCGTAAAGAATAAGTTCTACGTACAAAGACCATCCCATTGGTCAAAGTGGTTTGGTAACACCACAGTATTGAAGGAGCAACATGAGAGACTGAAGAGTCAATGAGAGAATTGTACCCCCACCTTTTTTATCAAGTTCTGTAATGGTTTAAATTTCGAGAACGAACTTTTATAAGAGATGAAGAGTTGTGATATCCCAAATTTCCAATCATGTTTCCTACTAAATTAATCGGGCATTTCATTGACACGCCTATAGAGCTGTTCTCAGAGCTGATCACTCTCGAGATAACTAGACTATCCGGGAAAGCTATTAAGGACTTTAAGGTAAATAAACTTGAGGATTTGACTAGGAATCAGCTTCTCGATTGTGCTCATCTTTAGAGGCCATTACGGTACAGTTAAAAATCGATGTGAGATCAGAGATAGGTTGGTTTGATTGAGATGTGTGGCCGATTGTGGGTGACTCCACTAAATTGAAAAATTCTCATCGACCGGCACTAGTTTGATTTTACTATCATTTTGGTACCTTGTGTTCGCAATTGAATCTTTGAGATTTTCACGACAACCGAGAGTCGCTAATGTATCGAGTGGGTTCATTGTGGCTCGAAGAAAATTGACCACGGATCATTTGTCATAAAAAGTTTTGAAAATTACCTAGTAGTTTAGATCACGCTAAAAACGCGTTGAATAGAAATTAACCGCCAATTCAAGTCCGATTTTAGAAATTGAAGATTCTGTCATGTCACAATAAATTCTAGAACCCACAACTCAGTCTTAGAAGATTTTTCTGATAACCGAGATTTCTTAAGAAAAAGTCAGTTTAGGACCGTTTTGTGTAGAAAAGGTCGGGGATTAATTTTGATTGCAAAAATGGGAAGCAAGATAGATATATGAGTGAGGAAAAATGCTAAGATAATCAATGAGGCACAGTTGAATTTACTATGACCAATTGAAATTAAACCAAGTAAGTTACTGAGTCCAATTAAAGCCAATTGATGTCAAATTCGTGTTCCCCCTTCCCCCTAGCATTTTTGGACCATTTGAGAGGTTGTTGGGCAAGCATATGTGGCCAATTTGCAGCCAAGGATTGCTGGCTTGAGGGACAAGCTTGTGGGGGACAAAGTGGTGGAAAAATAAGGCCATGGGGCCCTTGTCTCCCCTCATCTCTATCTCTTCTCTCCCTCACACTCTCTTAGTTGTCAATCTCTCTCTCCTTTCCCTTGGCTTTGTGCGAAACCAACAAAGAAGAAGAGGAACCAGAGCAGCCATCGCCTGGACGCCGGAGCAGCCCGTCGCCACCTCACGCCGCCACGCCGTCGCTCTGCCTCCACTCGTGCCTACCCATGCGCCATTTGCCCTCACAATCCAGCAGCCTACCTTGCCGTCCAACCACTGTGCCGTGTCCTGAGAAGCTCAACTAGAGCTATCCTTCGCCATTTCTTCACCGGTAAACCTCCATCGAGGCCCAGTTTGGCCTATTCTATCTTTCCCGAGCCTCACTGTGCTAAACCGAGCTGTTTTCTCTCCATTTTCAGCAATGACCAACAAGTTTTGTTGTGGGTATTTTAGCACCTTTGGAGCCCGTTTTGATGTGCTTGTGGGCCTCGGGTCCTAGGCTCGCTTTGGAGTTAAACGTCCCCTGCGAATTTCCCGACGTTTCAATCTGAGTAGATTGTTAAACAGGTGAGTTTTACTCATTAATCCTTGCTTAGTTTGCTAATGATACTTAAGGGTTAATTAGTGTTAATTAAGTGTGATTATGTGGTTAGATTAGTTTAGATTAACTAAATTAGTGCCTTGTTAATGCATGTTAGGCAATTAATTAGTGTAATTAGCAAGTAGAGACGTGCTAGTAATTATTGAATGCATCTCGGGATTTTTTCCGATCTGATTTGGCTTCCAAGTAGGCATTACGGGCCTAAATTGGATTTTTAGTATTTATTTATTAATTTTCGAAATTAATTAATTATTTATTTATTTTCTAAAAATTAGGCCGGGATAATCGACGACCAGAATTTTATGCAGATTGTCGTGGTGCGATCCGTTTATTTATTTGAGCTTTGGTTTGTACCGAATTGATTTAATTGTGGATTTTTTTTAGGATATGTTCCTAAAGGAATTGATTTGGAGTATTTGATTAAGGAACAACTGGATATCGGTTGTTAGTATTAGAAATAGATTGGTGAACCACGGGGAATAGTGGAATTTGTGGAATTGGAATAATGGTAGGATGTATATCACCTTGGTGAATATGGCGCCTTAGAGAAGGCATGTGGGCTCGGTGAGTTGATTTATCACCTGAAAGAATGCACGTGGGCTCGGTGATTTGATGCATCACTTAGAGAATGCACGTGGGCCTAATGATTAAGTATATCATTTTGGTGAATAGGACGCCTTAGAGAATGCATGTGGACTCGGAGACTTGGTAGGTCATCCTGGAGAATGCACGTGGGCTCGATGACTAGATATCTTATCTCGGAAAATGTACGTGGGTTTGTTGAGTAGGTACATCGTCTTGGAAAACGTATGTGAGCTCAGAGACTTGGTATGTCATTCTGGAGAATGCATGTGGGCTCGACGACTAGATATTCCATCGTGGGAAATGTATAGTATTAAGTGAAATGACCCGGGAATGGTCCAATTGACATGTAATCGACTAGGTCAATTGATCGAGATATCGATCTGTGATTGCTTGGGTGCCTATTGAGCTGTGCTGTTATGCAGGTGGAATCTAAGGCCAAGGTAAGTCCTCTGACCCGTGTGTGCATAAGCAGTTCCGTTAGCGTATTAGTTTACTAATCGAGTCTTATGGGGTAAAACTTGCTGAGACATGGTCTCAATGGTTATTATATAATCATTTCAGGCCCCTAGATGGTAGCACCTCTACCTCCTCATTCTCCCATGCATTTTGGTGTTCTAGTGGAAGTCACAGAGATGGAGACTCACTTCCCGATACATCCCTATCTTGATGAGGACTGAGATCCCATCATGTTTGCAAACCCTAGGCTGAGAACTAATGTGTGATAGTTCAACCTTTAGCAAATAGTATTGTATTATATACTACGTGGTTTGCTTTGTATAAAAGTGTGGTTATGGTTTTCAAATGTGAAAATATGGCTTTACTTTTTTATCCCAATGTTTTATTGGCATTCGAGGATTGGAGCGTGACAAAGTCTGGTCCTCATGACTCCAACTTGGTCAAAGAGCCAACCTGGGTTGCGGGCATGCGAACTGAGGTGGGTACTCTTGAAACCAAAAGAAAGGATTGAGATGGGCGACTCGTACTGCGAGCATGCGGTCGGAGTGGTATCCATTTCGATACCATCCTGGATGATCCTATGTGGTCCAGGTCCGACGGCAAGTTGTGTGTGCAATAGTGTAGTTTTAAATGCAGGACATGCACGACAGTTTATATCAAACAACACTTCAATAGTTTGAAAATAAATCATACATTCCTACACCTCCCTGCAAAACAAAGATTAACAAACACTTCCCCTTATACCTCTCATCCTATAAGAATATTTAACACCTTAAATGTTAGGGACATACCTAGGATTCTCGCTTTTTCAAAAGAAAAGAAAAATTGGCCTAAGTCTACTAAGAGTTTTACCTTAAGTTCTCAGCAGAATTGCCAAGCTGTCGCAACCAAATTTTCGGGTGAATCACCTAGGATTTAGCTAATGGATTGTTTAACTCAGATTCTTCCAAGCCCATACCAACTCGCGACTTAAGTTTAAATTTCTTAACATGCAAATGGATTTTATTTAGGAGTCGCCACTAATCAGTTTACGGTAGGTCGATTAGACACCTAAGTAAAATAATGAGAGGACTATTTTACTCCTACGAACCAAAGACTTTGGTACAGGGATTTGATTACACTATACTTCTTTAATGCCCTTTCGGTACCATTTCTTTTTATTTTCAAAAATATTTTTGCAGGTAGTTTGGATTGATTTTAAATCTATTTCCTTAACATGTGAGGTAATTATACGGGTGTGCAAACCACCAATTTAACATCCAAGGAAAGCAATGAATAAATTGCAAGAACTTACGTTAAAGCAACGAAAACATCTACAATGTTAAATCAGAAATTATATCAACGGTCCTAGATATGATCTCTAATTAACACGCAATTTTTGTTTTTCTTTTTAACTTATTTAATGAAAGATTATGCAATATGCAATGCATGCTACTAATCTAACATGAAATAATATGACATGGTAATATGGCTTAAACTACATAACATAAATAAAATGCAATCTGTCCTAAAGAATGAAATTGATTTATTCTAAGATAATTTTTGGTATTTTCCATGAAATTTCGAAATTAGAAAAATGCCAAAATTACTTAGCTAGATTAAGATTCTATCTAACTTATATTAAGGATTAGGCCGGGCTAAACCTTAATTTAAACTAATATATTATCTTAACTTAGCAATCTCTAAACTAGGATGCAATCTATCTAAAAATCAATTTAAACTTAAAATGAAACATGCGATTTTACCCTAATATGCAATGACGTACAAAGAATACCCTATTTCTAATTTTTTTTTCCTTTTCTTTTTCTCTCTTTTTGTTTATTTTTTATGAAAATTCGAAATTAAAATTGGCTAATAGTTAAACATGTAATCTAAGTTAACAAACTAGCAACCTAAATTGATTGATTTGATTTTTTAATTTTTTAATTTTTATTTTTGAAATTCGAAATAAAATTCTCATTCTAAATATGCAAACACTAAAACAAGAAATAAACCTAATCTAACTCACATTTTTTGGATTTTTTTTTTTTTTACGAAAATAAGATCAACTTAAACGATATGGTAGCAGATCAGAGCAATATAATATTGATATCCAAATTGACGAACCATATCCCGCACATAAGATTGGGTTGTCCAATTTTAAATAAATTGCGAATCGAATCTCAGGCGTGAGATTGGATTGTCGATTTTTCAAGTAATTGCGAGTCGAATTTCGAACGTGAAAATTGGATTATCATTCACAAATTTCAGAGGCTATTTCATGTCGAACATCTCATCCTTACACTAAGGAATAATTATACTAAAAAAGAACAAATAAAGTAAAACAACAAAAATATAAAATAAGATAAATAAATAAAAGAAAGACTACCTAAATTGATTTTTTCCTTTTGTGTTTTTCATTTTTCCTTTCCAAGCAAAGCAGCAATGTGGTGGTCGCCGGTGTTCCGGTGAGGGGCAGCGGCAGGCGTCAGACTTCCGGCGAGGGTGGACCGGAAGACGAGCGGAGCAGCGGGCAGCAGAGACCGGTGGAGCAGGGGCGCTCAGGCGAAGCAGTCGGCATTCGGGCATCGGCGAGGGGGTGAGCAGCGGCGTCGGGCAGCAGCTCCGGTGCGGCAGATCGGGGATGGAGATCGACTGAGGCGCGGTGGGCTTCGTCGGGCTGGTGGAGCGGATCGGCGAGGAAGCAGCAGTTTCGCAGGGGCGACGGAGCTGGAGCGCGAATCGCGGGTCGTCGGGTCACGGCGTCGACTGGCGGGGCCGCGGGAGCAGACGGGTCGCGGCGTCCACTGACGGAGCCGCAGGAGCAGATGGGTTGCGGCGTCGACTTGGCGTGAAGAAGCTCGGCGCCCAAGGGCGTCACGGGTTGGTCGGAGCGGGAGCAGGGGTGGCCGGCGGAAGTGCAGAGCAGCGGCGCGAGCTCGTGTAGGTCAGGGCAGATCTGTTGGGCGTCGGAGAGCGCCGCGGTCGCCAGCGAGGGCTGAGGCGGAGCGACGAGACCGGTGGCGCAGCGCGATGGAGGCGCGATGGCGTCAGCGCGGCGGCCGGTGCGGGCGCAAGGCCGGCACGAACAGGGCAGCGGCGGGAGGAAGAAGACGATTCTCTCTCCTCTTTTTTCTCTCTCTCTCTCTCACGTCACTCACTGCCGCACGACGCGACTTTTTCCCCTTCCCAAAAAATTCAAAGAAAACCCTAGGAAAAGCCCCAAAACTTCCACACGTATTTTGCTCTAAAAAATTTCCGAATTCCCCAGTCCTTTGTCCGTACGCGATCTCTTTTATAGGCCAAAAATAGAATGGGTCCATTCAACGCTGGAAAATATCACAACGTAATAAAAGGGTCAAATGAGGAAAAAAGAGAGGAACTTGCTTCGTGAGTTCTACCTTGACTCGGTAAAGTTCCATGCATTTGCTCCACCAATAATAGCGAGTCAGTGCGAAAGCCGCAACTGAAACAAAGGACTGGGAAAAACTTTCGATTAAGACCAGCCGAAGAGGGAAATTCATCTGTTCACGTGGCTTGTCCAATCACCGATGAGTTTCATGCACGAGAAATTGCGTGGATTTGCGAAGTTTTTTTATTTGTTTTTAAGTAAGAGTTTTTTTTTTTTTTTTGGTCAGTCCTACTCTAGTCCTACTCTATACTTACTCTCAGACTTGTGCCCTGCCTCTTGCAGGACGTGGGAGTCGAAACCCACTCCTGAAACTTACGCGTCCCCACCCCATCCCTCCCTGAGAAGGTGGGGATTTGAACCCCTCACCTCCCCCTTCCATGTTGGAAGGGTGGCCACTGGGGATTTTTAAGTAAGAGTTTAAACACCAAAAAATATTGTAGGTGGACCAAGTCATTAAACACTGTGAAACTTGTGCCTCAATCATCCTTCTAATGCATAGTAGTTTGGAAAAATCCATAATCAATTTCTCAGTAATATCTATGTAGAATAATCTGAATCTAACATCTTTTATGAATAAACAACCAGGACAATAAATTATGCTACCAAATATTTGGACAAAACATAATAATCTTGTGACATGTGAACAAGTCATAAAGTTTCAAGATGCGGAGGTAAAAATCGAAATCAATTGCCTTAATTAATTTAGCCGTAATACTTTTTGGAAAATTGTAGTAATTATGATTCATTTGACAACAACTCGCTAAGATAATCAAGAGTGAAAATATTTTTATTGAGATCGAAAGATGATGAGGTCTATGTCATGGTAGGTGGACTATAAGTACGTAATTTACTTAACTTCAAATTTAAATAAGTGCTAAGTATATGTCTAAATCTTGAAAGACCTTGAGGCACGGCAAAGAAACTTGCACATATAATTAATGCAATTGGTTGTGCTTGTTTGATGGTCTTCCTATTCCCAAGTCTCATTAGGCTATAGTCTATAAGTATTGGCAAGGTTCTTAGACGACTGATCAAAATCAAGAGGAAGGGGAACTCGAAGGCAATCCTGAGCATGGATATTGAGCCAAAAGATGAGTATCTGTATTTTTGAGTTTCCAGGGACCAGACATGCACCTGACCTTAGCTGATAGCCTTTACATCCACTTGATGTGCATTGGATGGTCAAATGAGGAAAAAAAGAGAGGAACTTGCTTCGTGAGTTCGAGCTTGACTCAGTAAAGTTTGATGCACTCCCTTCACCGACAATAGTGCATTAGTGCGGAGACGCAACTAGAGACAAAGCATCAACGATAATAAAGCATGACTCGTTCAAATTCAAAATATTTTGAATTAGTCGATCCTTATCTAGTTTAGTTATTATTGTAGACTGTAACGGACTAATTTAAAATATTTAAATTAGTCCATTTATATCTCATATAATTATTATAATAGCTAGTAGATAAACTCCATAAATACAAACGCTATCCTAGAGTTAAAGGATAAGTGAAACTCATGCTCAAACTTATTGTCTATTTTTACACTTCTTTTCCCCAATGATTTGCCTTCTAACTCTTGTTGTTCCTCTCTTTCTCAGAAATTCACCCTCATCCTCCCCACGTTTCTTTATTTTTTTTCTTCATATTGAGAGCAATCGCAGACCAAAAATCACGTCCTTGAGAAGCCATTGCCTATCTTCTTTCAATAAACCTTGTCGCAATTAGCTCTTTTTAGACACTGTGGTTAAATTGTTGGTGAATGCATCTTAGATGACCAGCTGCAAATTGAACTACATCAAGGTGTCGCTTTATTCACATACTGAACTTCGTCGTGCTAGGTCGACAGTAAGTATGTAATATACTTGATTTCAAATTTAAATAACTGCTGAGAATATGTACAAATCTTGAACAGAACTTGAGGCATGCAAAGAAACTTGCTGGATGCAATTGGCTGTGCTTGTTTGATAGTATTCCTATTTCCAAGTCTCATTAGGCTGCAGTCTATAATTATTGGCAGGGTTCTAAAACGATTGACCAAAATCGAAGAGCAGCTCATAGGCAATCCTGAGCATGGAAATTGAGCCAAAAGACAAGTACGATGTGTTTTTGAGTTTACAGAACGGTTCTCTTCTGTGGGTGAATGCAGCTGAGAGGACCGGCCCATAGATGGAATTCAGCAGAAGTCAGGCTCTACTGATTATCCCTGCTTTGACTGTAGGAGGACTGTAAGTGCTCTAATTGAACTTTTGTTAGAGCTATTGTTGACAGATAACGCGCAAATAAAGAAAAAAAGAAATAGAAACTTTGCTCCTGGACATGTTTTTGCAATCCAGCCTGCTTGTTCTATAAACATTCCCGTTTTTAAGTCTCGATCAGATTAAAAGTTTGTTATTTGTGGCAGGGTTTTGAGACAATTCACGAAATGGAAGAGGAGGGACTCCAAATCAACCTCGAGAACGGATGATGGGTCTGGAGAAGAGAATGAGGCGTTAAGGAGGGACTCGGAGTCAACCACGAGAACCAATGATGTATCTTGCGAAGAGTATGATGTGTTCTTAAGTTTCCGGGGACCAGATACTCGCAATGGATTCACCAATTGCCTCTACCATTGCTTGAGAAATGCTGGGATCTGTGTTTTCTTCGACAATAAAGAACTCCGAGTCGGTAAAGAAATTGGTAGAGAGCTTTTGAAAGCACTCGACAAATCTCAAATCTATATACCTATTTTCTCCAAGGGTTACGCTAACAGTTCATGGTGTCTCCATGAGGTTGCACACATGGTAGAATGCACCTCAACATCAGATGGGAAGAAAGAGATACTTCCCATCTTCTATGATGTGGATCCTGATGATGTTAAGCTCAAAAGCAAGTTGTATAGAAAAGCCATGACCAAGCACAAGAAGAAATTTGGCTCCGATGAATTGAAGCGGTGGGAGAATGCCCTTGTTAAGGTTGCACATATAAAGGGATGGGATCTTAATGGCAAAGGGTAAATTTCCTCAACTTTTTATGGTTAATAAGCACAATATTTAAATTTCATTGAATGAAAGCTTGTCCCTCAAAACTCCCAAACATAAAGCATTTGGACATTTTTATTTAATATTTGCATTAGAAGTTTATGAAACTAGACCAAAACAACCGATAGCCCATAATAGAAAATAGAGAATGGTTAACTTTTTCAAAGCACAACAAATCGGGTCAAACCCAACCCAGATAAGGCATTTTTCCAATTCATGTCGGGTTAAGCCAATATGACCGACAAGTAAGACCAACTTCTTATTTAATCATATTTTCACTTAATCAACTATTTTACTTAACCATATTCACACAATAAGTATAGTGATAATCATACAATTTTCCGTATTTTTCACCTTCCACGGTAATCACAATTTTTTTTACAATAACAAACTCATGTGAAATTGTTGAATTAATAGGAGTATTGCAATTCTTAAGTTAAACCAAGACATAAGTAGAATTTTTTCCCTAAAAAGAGTGTGTAATTTGAATTTAAAAAGTGCACATGCGATGCATCAATGCAAAAAAGGGACGTTTAAAAGATCTTACAAAATTGTCCTCTTATGAAATATTAAAATTGTTATTTAATGAAATGAAATTATTGGCATAGTATGAAGAAAATGAACACATAAATTTGAAAAGAGAAAAATAAGGAGTAATGTTAACTCAAGACCATTATCTACGGACAAGCGTCACCATGCACAAGAAGATGTTTGGCCTTAGTGGATTAAATCGGTGGAAGAAGGCTCTTGCACAGTGAAAGTTTCCTACAGTTTTCTATTGTGGAAACAAGCGATTGAACAAAAAATAGACAAAATAAGAAGATTAATTAGACATCATATTTATGTGATCCGATTAATGTAATCTACATTTACAAGGAGAGCAGTAAATAATTATACTATAAATCAAGCACTATGATGAAAATTACAACCACACTCAATTTAATCAAACACTTTTAGTGTTTCCTAGCTCCCAATTACTCCCAATAACTCACACATTATTTAGCTTCACGATTCCTCACAAAATAATCTCTCAATCTCACAAAAGAATCAAAATTTTACTCATAAGATTTGATTGGCTTCAACACTAAAAGCTATCAAGGTGTAATTCACAAAAAAGTCACCTTTCAGATACTCTTTGCAAGAAGTGACATTCCTTGTATATACAAAAATTGGAAATCCATCATTGTCCCACTTGAAGTTCATAAAAGCCATTGTAATTGATTCCTCTCATTATCACCAAAGCACCATGAACAACCTTCAGAACTTCACTTTCTAAAGTATATCGACACCCAGCAGAATCCAGGACACTCAAGAAAATCAACCTACTTGATCAAGTTAAAAGTCTGTATATTTTGGTAGGGTTTTAAGACAACTCCCAAAATGGAAGAGGAGGAAGGACTTTGAATCAACCTTGAGAATAGATGATGGATATGGAGAAGAGAACAAGGCGTTAAGTGAAGTAACTAGCTCACATAAAGAGGGATGAATAGGTGATTTTATAAAATCTTGACAACTTAAAGCGGAATAGAAAGAGTCAAGAACAAATTCTAAATAATGGTCAAATTTTAGAACAAAGTTCAAAATTAGTTGTGCAGTAGAACAAACTTTAAATGCACCCTGTGATTGTGCAATAGACTATAACAATAAACAATAAGACTTTAGGGATAAGAGAATTATGTACACAAGGTTTATAGTGGTTCAGCTTAGATCAAGCCTATGTCCACTCTTCTACACTAAAAGTATGCTAGCTAGATTCTACGAAATGATCAACAAGAGATTACAATATTGAATGCTAATACTAAGTGATAGATTACACTGTCTCACTCAGTTGTTCCTTCTATACTTCTCTCACAATCACAAACTTCTAAGCTCGCAAAAGATAAGTGTATGATCAAAGTTTACTTAGACTTTGGAATTCTAAACTTTGGACCTCATCTCTTACTCGCTCCATGACACAATTAGCCATTGGACAGTCTCTAAAGGATTGTCTTCCAATCTACCCATTGAATAGATCTATACCAAGAAAATGGAGTAACCGTTGAGTGACAAAAGCTAAACATCTACTTAATTCTAGTTGCTCATATAACTAGAGTCTTGGTTTCCATTAATAGAGCTTCTATATTTAGAAAAAAAACTTGTCTCAAGATTGTTCTTTCAATCAAATAAGATTGAGTTAATCAAATACTTCTAGGTGTGAAATCCAAACCAGATTGTTAGATTCATTCTAGACTGGTCTCTTTTCGGACTTGTCACGTTATGAACTTGCTTCGTTTTGAACTTGCATTAGGATGGGAATGAGACTAATTCTCTTAGTCTATTTCTTTAATAAAAGATCTTGACTTAATTTTGAGCTTGTTCTATCTAAAGTAGACTTTGTAATATGTACTAGATCGATTTCCTGGATTAACATACTTCAAGATAATTATCAAACTTACTACTATCAAATAAATAGTTTTGTCAACTTCAAAATCTACTAGGAATTTTTTCAATAATATCCCCATTTTTTATGATGACAAAACTTTCCATGCAAATATACAAAATATTCAGAGTAAATTGATATGAGATATTTTTACTTTAATTCTAAATAAGACAAGCCGCATAAAGTATGTAAAGTCAAGCATAAGGCTTGAATTGAAAAAAACTACAAAGTCTATACTTCGGTCTGAATTGTACAAACTGAACTCCAGTTTGTCCTACATATATTTTGCATTACATTACATCCTGGATATTTATTATATCTGCATATTTCTGTGCTTTTTTGGTCATCGCCACAAGATATAATAATTTATAGATAATAGTTAAACAGTTCAAACATTAAGATCCAATCAAACACAGACGGTCTTGACAAAATCAAAAGCAGACTTCTAGTTCAAAAGCCAAATAAACTTGGAAGTTTTTCAAATAGTTAGAGATTTTTTACAACAATTAAGGCTTGAAAGGGGCTCAGACAAGTTGAAAATTCTTCCAACTTTGCACAGCCTCCTCAAACTTCCACATGCATTGACCAAAAGTTGTTTCTATTACTAAAATGTTATGTCTGCTTGGTGTTTAACATTCTACAACTGATCATTTAGGGTGGTTTGCAACCTTTGGATGTCGTCCTCCATAGTTTTCTCATAAGCAACCCAAGAATTTTCATAAGCAGCTCAAGAATTTTCTCATACTTTTGGTCAGGCAAAGATTGAGTCTGGATTCCTACCTCTACAAATTCTGCTCTACAAATTCTACCACGGTAGAACTAGAATATGTGTACCTTGAATGTATTCTATCCTTCCTCCTTCTTGTTGAGTCTCCCCCTAAATCTCGGGACCCTCATTAAAATTGGATAAAGTTCACTGGAAGTGCCAAAACTTGGTACAGAAGTACACTTTAGTGCCAAAAGTTCCAAAAGGTACACTTAAGTGTCACTTTTTAAAAATAGAAAATAAAAAATTGGGACACTTCAGTGCCAAGTCTAGCAAGGGCAACCGGAAATCCAACATGACATTATTTTAAGAATGATTTGGTCTACATGGCTTGTTAGAGTTGCCTACTCAGCATTGAATGTGCAAAACAATATCGTTGCACCCCAAATTTTAGTTTTTAAATTTATTTTAATGAATATTTATTTTAAAAATTAATTTTGGGGGCTTATAGTGCCATGTGGACATTTTAAAAAAAAATCTACGTGGATAATTTTAAAAAAAAATGCACCTCAGCAAATAAAGTTGTTGGAAAATGCCAAGTTAGCACTTTGGCCAAAATTTCTCATTGTTAACACTTAAATATTCTATTTTCCCTCTGATATTAGCACTTAAATGTACCTTTTGGAACTTTTAGCACTTAAATGTCCTCCTGTGCCAAGTTTTGGACCTTACGATGCACTTTGTCCCATCAAAATCCCCATTGGAATCCTCCAATTCATGTATCTCATAAACATCTTTAGCCAGAGATAGAGATCTAGTTTCTTGAGTTTGAGTTTCAAAAAACTCAACAAATCGAGTATTTTCTAGTTCTCCCTCTTTCTCTATAAGCTTAACTCAAGTTCTCCCAATTTAGCAGCAAGTTCAACACCGATTCATGTAAGAAGATCAGCTACTAGATTAGTTCTGCTTTCATCCTTTTCTTTCTCTTCATCAACATCTTTTCATCTTCTTCTTGTTTTTCCATATCTTATTTCCCTACTTCTTCTTCTTCTTCTTCTTCTTCTTCTTCTTCTTCTTCTTCTACTTCTTCTTCTACCTCTTCTTCTTCAACTCTTTTTGTTGCTTTTGTTGCTTCTCCTTCTTATTCCTTCTGTTTTTCTTTTTCTACTCTTTCAAGTAAATTTACAGCAGCCTTTTTCTTCTTTGAGGGCATTGAAGCTTCTACAAACTGATCTTTTATTTTCTTGACAAACTTCTCCAAGACTTCAGGATTGCTAGGCTTAACTATTCTCTTCTTCCGCTTTTATAAGCTTCCTTAATATCTTTGAGACTCATTTTGGAGACCATCTTCTCTCCAATAGACATAGCAGGAAGCATCTTTTTACTTAGCTTCGAAAGAATACCTCTCTTCAAGTACTAAAAAATCTTGGTGACCAGAGAACCATAAGGAAGTTAACCCTTGCTTCTGAGTACAGTTCTATACATGTGTAGGAAAATGGCGTGAGGTGGAGAGAAAGCAACATCTTCATAATAGCCCATGTCATATTGGCTTCAAACTTACTTCAAACTTAGACACATTTGTCTTTGAAGATGCCTTATGCCAAAGGCAATTTATTACAATCCCATAAACTAGAATATTCTTACTAGGCAGACATGAGTAAGAGATGTGTGTCCTTGTAGCATGAATATAATGTGAGTTGCCAGTAAGAGCCTTGTAAACATCCTTAGTTGTGCTATTCATGGGTCTAAAAGCACATTTCTCCACACTCAAATTTCAGCCAACTCAGATACATCAACATCATCAAACACTGTAAACTGAATATAGCTTGGAGATAAAACAGATAAATTTGATTAGAAGTATGTTGTAAGTTCTGGATGAACAGGGGAGGATTGCAAATAAAAGTTTTCCATTTTGAATTTCACAAAATGTTCCCTGAGAGAAACTCCAGTACTCCCCAAAAGTGGAAAAACCATTATTCTGTGATTCATGATGCCCCTACTTAACTTTGAGATATAGCAATCATGACATTCTTTTGTTTTGAACAACTTCCTCTTAGGTTTATCTACTATAGCAGCCATACCCATCTTAACTTGAAAAATTTTGTGGGGTCTTTCATCATTGTCTTCTCTCTGTCCTTTTAAATGAGACTCGGAACCACTCTTAGGTTCTAGAGTTTGAGTAATTGCTTCTACCAAGACAATCGACTTTCGTACTTCCTCATTTCCTTTCCTCAATAGTTCTTCCTCTTTCTCCTTTTCCGTTTCAGGAGACAAAACTTTGAGTGGTTCAAACGTTTAAGCTATAAGAAACTTCTTTTCAGCTTTGTACCCATTGTCCTTTAAAAAATCATCTAGCATCGACATCGAAGCATCACTCCTTTTAAGAAATGATAAAATTTCAACACAAGCCTAGAGTCTTTCACCTTGAAAGTGCGAGGGGATGTAGAATCGAGAGTTTGAAAAATTTCTACATTACCAGTTTGAAGTCTAGTACCCTCGGCAATTCGTGTATAGAAAATCCCGCGAGGTCATAGTGAGAATGTGCTTCTGTGTCCTTTAGCCCTATGCTTGCAATGTGTGAGGATCATCGAGTCCTTGAGGGGACAAATGCCAATTCAGAAGATTTGGAAGACGTGATGAATTTTGAGAGGGTTTTAGAAAGGGAAAAAAACAGGCGAGTTCGAGAGAGTGAGGGAAATGGTGTTAAGTCTGGCTTAGGGTTTACAAAGGAGAATGAATTAACACAATATTAATAGGGGAGAGAAAATTGAATTTTTGGCAGTTTTTGATAATAAATCCGAAAAATAAGTAAATAACTGTAATTGACAGTTTTATGAAAATTTTTGTTAAAAAAATTCAAACAACCATCCATTTAATTATATACTAAAGAGATTCTGGATGGATACTTAATTTTCTTGCTAAATAAGAACTTATGCACTAAAAATTTGAATATCTAAGAGAGGTCTAGACGCAAGAGTTCCAACTTTAAGTCTCAAAGCAAGATTTCTTATACCTGCTTGAACAACTTATGCAAATGGATGATATTATTTAATTTCTCACAAATAAACTTAAATGAAATATTTTCCGAAGGCTTTGTACAAATATCTACAAGTTGATGCTTTGAATATGCACATCACCATTTTGAACATGAGCTCACACAAAGTGGTGCTTGATTTCAATGTGCTTTGCCCTTGAGTAAAGAATTGGACTCTTGGTCGGATTGATAGTACTGTTGTGGTCACACTTGATTTTAATGCTTGATTCTTCAACTCTAAAGTCTCTCAGTTGTTGTTTCATCCATAGAACTTGGGTGCAACAACTTCCAAGGGCCACATTGCAATTGATAGTGCAACTGTGCTTTGTTTCTTTGACCAAGATACTAGCATGTATCCCATTAATTGACATGTTCCCGATGTGCTTTTCCTATCAATTTTACATCCAGCAAGGTCAGTGTTTGAATATCCAACAAGTGTAAAATCTAAACCTTTTCGATATCTTAATCCTGGCATAGGATGAGTTCCAACATATTTGATAATTCTTTTTGCAACAGAAAAATGTGATTCTCTTAGGCCTGCTTGGAATTGAGCACACATACAAACACTAAAAAGAATCTTAAGTCTAAAAGTAGTAAGATAAAGCAAAGATTCAATCATGCTTCCATACATCTTTTGATCAACCATTTTATCCCGCTCATCCTTATCAAGTGTGGATGAATGGGACATAGGAGTCTCTGTCTTCTTGCTGTTCTATAATCCAAACTTCTTCACAATTTATTTGGCATACTTTTCTTGGCATATGAGAGTACCATCGTTGGTTTGCTTGACTTGAAGTCCAAGGAAGAGTCAAAAACAAAGTATGACTAATAGTTAGATTCTAGAACAAAGTTTAGAATCAGTTGTATAGTAGAACAGATTTTAGAAGCACCTTGCGAGTGTGTAATAAACTATAATGATAATAATAATAATAATAATAATAATAATTTAAGGATGAGAGAATTTTTCACATAAGATTTATAGTGGTTTAGCCTAGATCAAGCTTACGTCTGTTCTCCCACACTGACAGCCTATTGACTAGATTTCACTAAATGATCATCAAGAGATTATAAAATTGAGTGTTAATATCCATTGATAGATTACACCACCTCACTCTCCTTCTATACTACTCTCACGATCACAAATTTTTAAGCTCATGAAAGATAAGTGTATGATCGAAATTTGCTTAGACTTTGGAATTCTAGATTCTGAACCTCGTCTCTTACTTGCTCCTCAGCACCTTGGTCTCCTTAAATACTCATGCACTTTTGAACTAGCCATTGGACAATCTCTAGAGGATTGTCTTCCAATCCCTTGGAAAAATTTGTATCAAGAAAATTGAGTGGCCATTTAGTGATAAATACTAAATCTCCATTTGATTTTGGTCACTCATACAACTAGAGTCTTGGTTTTCATAAGTCGAACTTCTCCGTTTAAAAATAACTTGTCTTGAGATTGATCTTTCAATCAAATAAAGTTGAGTTAATAAAATCTTTCTAGTTGTGAAATCCACAGTAGATCACTAGCCATTATTCATTATGGACTGGTCTCATTCTAAACTTGTCACTTTTTGGATTTACTTCTTTTTGAAGTTGCTAAATTCTGAACTTGCATCAGGATGGGAATGACAACAATTCTTTCAATCGATTTCTTCACTATAAGATCTAGACTTAGGTCTGAGATTGTTCTGTCTGAAGTAGACTTTATATTGGATTGATTTCCTAAATCAACATATTTCAAGAAAATTCTCAGACCAACTACAATCTCACGGATAGTTTTATCAACTTCAAAATCTACTAGGAGTTTTCTTAACATTCAAGAGAGACTTGCAGTCAACCTCAAGAATGGACAATCCCTCCGAAGAAAAGTATAATGTGTTCTTGAATTCCTGGGGAAGTGACACGCTTCCAAAATTCACTGATTACCTTCACCATAGCATGGTATATGCAGGAATCTGCATTTTCCTTGATAGCAAAGAACTCAAAGATGGTAAAAAAAAATCAATGAAGCTTTGGAGGCAATTGGCGAATCTTGGATATACATAACAATAATCTTCTCTCAGAACCTCGCGACCAATTATGTCCCTGTGAGGTAGCCCGTAAAGTAAAATGCACATCAAAATTAGATCAGAAGAAAGAGATCATTCCCATTTTCTATGACATTAAGGCCGATGATGTGAAGTTCAAAACAGATTTGGACAAGAGAGCCATTGACAAGCACGAGAGGACTTTTTTTTCTTTTTTTGTTTTGAAGTACAAGGAGAAATTTGACTCCCATGAATTGAAGCAGTGGGAAAGAGCCCTTGTAGAGGTTGGAGGTGTAATTAGACAGGACAAACGGTAGATTTCCTCAACTTTTAGTGGTTAATAAGCGCAATTTATACATGTCATTGGATGAAAGTTTGTCCCTCGAAATTTCCGAACATAAAGCATTCGGGATTTATTTAAGATTTGCATTACAAGTTAATGAAAGCTAGACCCAATAACCGACGACCCACAATGGAAAATAGAGTATTTTTTTAAAGCATGACAAACCGAGTCCAAACCCAATCCAGACAAGGCATTTTCCAATTCATGTCGGGTAAACCCAATATGACCCGCCAGGTAAGACCAACTTTTCTCTTGATCAATTTATTTAGTTAATCATATTATCACAATAAGTATAGTGTAAATCATGCGTTTTCCTGTATATTTCCCCTCTAATGACAATGGCAAAATTTTGTAAATAACAATCTCATGTTAGATTGTTGAGTTGATAGGAATATTGCAATATTAAAAATTATATCAACACATGATTAGAATTGTTTCCAAACACAGTGCACAATTAAGATTACAAAAGTGCACGCACAAGATGCATCTATGCGAAAAATGGAATTTAAAAGATTTTACAGAATTTCCTACTATGAGATATTTGAATTATGATTAATGAAGAGAACTTATTGGCACAATATGAAAATATTGAACCCATATACGTGGAAAGAAAACAATATTTCAAGTATTGTACGGAAAAAGTTAATGTTAAGCTCCAAACCAATCTGCACGGAAAAGCGATATCCATGCACAAGAAGTATGTTGGCCCCGCACGTATAAAGGAATGGGATCTCCTAGGCTAAGGAGAATTTTCTTGACACTTCTCTTGGTCAATGCTCGGATCTGCTTGGAAGAAACTTTGCATTTCCAGACCCGCAAACATTTCCAGTTCAACTGATTATAATGCTTAATTTCCATCGGTTCAAGTAGTTGAAATAGCTGAGTTATGTATCCTCATGTTCCCTAGAGTCCTCTAGTCTATCATGTCTTTTTTTTTTTTTTTTTCCGGTCAAAGTCTATCATGTCTTTGACAGAAACAAAAATTTTCATGCTTTGTTGCAGCCAAGCCGAACAGATCGAATCGATTGTTGAAGAGGTTTCCCGTAAGCTTAATATAAGACACATGATTGAGACTGAAAATTTGGTTGAAGATAATGCTCAGGTGGAAGCCATTATGAAATTGTTGGATGCTGGTTCGGATGGTGTACGTTTCATCGGTATCCATGGCATGGGTGGTGTTGGAAAAACAGCACTTGCCAAAATCATGTTCAACAAACTATCTTTTCACTTTGAAGGTTGTTGTTTCCTTGAAGACATTCGGGCATCATCACAACCTAATGGCGGTCTTTTAAGCTTACAAAAAAAGCTCTTATCAAGTTTTGTTAGTTCAGGGATTATTGACCAAATTAAAGATGTTGGTGGTGGGATCAAGAGGATCAAAGATGTATTTACTAATAAAAAAGTACTCATTGTACTTGATGATCTAGACAAGAAAGAGCAACTCCAAAATCTAGCCAGAAAATCTGATTGGTTTCGTTCAGGTAGCAGAATCATTATCACAACTAGGGAAGAAAGCATCCTAAATACTCAAGTAGACCAATCCAAAGGAATTTTGGCTTATGAAGTTCATCCCATGAGTTTTGGTTTAGCACTTCATTTGTTTTATAAGCATGCATTCAGAAGTGACTCTATTGTAAAAGAATATGAGGATTTTTCAAGCAAAATTGTTCGTAAAGTGGGCATGCTTCCTTTGGCTATTGTGGTGATAGGATCCCATCTTTTTGACTTGGGCAATCATTTGAGGAATTTGGAGAAAAGAGAAGTATGGGACGAGACGCTGGAGAAGTTAGAGGAAGGTCCTTTTGACGATGTTCGAGATACATTGATGATAAGTTATGAACGACTAAAGGACACGGAAAAAGAAGTACTTCTGGATATAGCATGCTTTTTCACAAATGACGACAGTACATATCCGTTCATCATGTGGAAGGATTGTGGTTACTATCCTCACACTACACTGGGAGTTCTCTCTCATAGGTCCTTGATTAAAATTAGAGATGATAATAGGTTTTGGATGCATGACCAAGTTCGAGACTTTGGAAGGGATATTGTTCTTCGAGAATATCCTCACAAGATTTGTAGGGTGTGGATTCATGAGAAAGCCCTGGAACTACTGGAGGCAAAAAAGGTAAACGGGAAGTGCGTATGTGTGAAAATCTTTGTTGCTAGAAATTCTTCGGATTTTTCTTTCCCATTGAAAGCAGCAATTTGGTAGTAATAGAGAGCTTTGTTTAACATCGCTTTTCTCTTGCGGGGTTTACATTCCTCTGTCAAATCTTCAGGTCAAAGATCTCGAAAGTTTTCAGGAGCCAAGAGATATTGCCAGCTAGTTGGCTTTATTTTCTGGTGTCTTGTATATCGAAAGTAGTTTTTTTGGACATACTTATCCAGGAAAAATGGAAAGAAAACTAGATTTATGAAGAATTTTATGATTATTTTCAACCCCAATTTTATAGAATGAACTATGAAGATTTTTTACTTAATATAGTAGTTATATTTCCTGAAAGCAGAAACCGAAAAAGTGATATCATCAGTCAGGAATGGATCCAAAATTAATTAATGTAGAAGAGGAAGAAACAACTACTTTTGGGGGAAAAAGAGTAACCCATCGTTCTGGGAACTATATGTTGCATGCTCAATATTGAGTCTATGATATGCAGAGAAATGAAGATGTTAAAGCGCTAAGCCTAATGTTCGATGGCCACAGCTTCACGCAAGAAGAAATAGCTTGTCTACCAAAACTAAGGTTTCTTCGATTGAAAGAGTCTGATTTTTCTGGCAACTTCGAGAATCTTCTTTCGGAGCTAAGATGGCTTTCTTGGAAAACATGGGGGACGACTTTCCATGCGAACAACTTTCACTTTAGTAAATTGATCGTGCTCGACCTTTCAGATAGCAATATTGAAGATGGTTGGGGTGGGTGGAGCCAAATGAAGGTACTATATACATTTCTCTATACACTTCTTTCTGTCATTACCTAAATAGTGAGGATAGAATCAAGATATATATTTTACTTCTTTGTATCATTAACTTATTCCGATTGACATAATGGTTGTATGCGCTCCCATCTCATCTAAGCTTACAATATAGTTTGCACGAGGAACACTACCGATCTTTCTATATTCTAAGTTAAACATAATAATGTCCCACATAAAAGTTGGTCAGGCCTTCCAAAAGTAAGGGCCATTTTGCTTTAAAATGCTGCAGAGATGATTTGAATGATTGTGAAGTTTGAGTCAAGTTATAAAAAAGTTAGGAATTAAGTTTGAGATTGGCAACACTCATGTTGAATAGCGTAAGGATCACGAGTTTATTTGAGCTTGACCTTCGTAGTAGTTGATTCAAGGGGCTCACAACCTTATTCAATAGTTAAGTATTTCTTTGTAATTGCATTAATGAACTGTAAAATGAATGAATATGAAGTCAAATTTACTTTTTCAATTAACTTGAGTTGATGAGCAAAGCCTCGACCTTTACATTGAATGTAGTTACGAATAACCGTGTCAAATCAATTCTCATACAAATCTGTAATTCAGATCGGGACAAAGAACCAGTGCAATGGAGTTGCTTGTCCCATTTTAAATTTAATTTCACGTCAATTTTTTGACTGCGAAAATAGTGTAAAATCAACTTAGCTCGATTTGACATATGAGTCCTCTGCCCTATTTTTTCCCCCTTGTCGTGGGAATCCTCTCTCTCTCTCTCTCTCTCTCTCTCTCTCTCTCTCTCTCTCTCTCTCTCTCTCTCTCTCTCTCTCTCTAACTGTTGCCATTAGTCACTTTTTGCAAACCCTATCCTCCATCGCAGATTCTTTCTAAAATTCTTCCAACTTAAAATTAATGCTCGTACTAAGTTTAATGCAAAAAACCAAAAATAATTGTCCCTTTTTTTTTATCATGTTCACATTGCCTCGTTTATTTTTAAAACCATCACTTCATATCCTGACTATTATTAGGCTCCTTTTATACTAGACTTGTCAAATCAGTGAGTCAAGATGGGTTAAGGTTAGATTGAAAATGGTTTGATCCAAATTGACCTATTATTATGCAATACAATTTTAACAACTCATACCCGACCTAATCCGTATTAACAAAATACATTCATATTTATCCCAACTTATGAAAGCTCATGCTTGCGATTTAACCCACTTTAGGCTCTTTATATGAATATCTTATGTGAATAAAATTTTATATCAAATTGAATAAAGTAAATTAACCCAAAAAAAAAGTTATCACTTATTGTCGCTTGCCTCACTCAACTCAGCCAACACAGTCTAAGGGTGTGTAAAAGAGTGTAGAAATGTACAGTGAATTTACTTTTAAAAATCGAAGGGTGAGAGTATAATAAGTTTTTAATGTTCCTGTCTTAATGAAGAGGAGTCGCTTTTGACCATCACCATGAACAAAAAAGAATATCTAATGTGGCTATTCATTTATAATTGGAAGATAATTGGGTGCTTTTTTTTATGATGTTTATATTTAATTGTAAGATTTAAAGCTAGTTACTAGCTTCAGCTATTTCATTGGTCTAATCTACATCAAATGTACTAGGAAATATAATGTTTAGGTTCAAGAATTACTATGCACTCAACATTTATTTGAAAATAAATGAAAATATGAAGACAAAAACTACCGGTTAACACATAACATGGAATAAGTTAAAAATTAATCAACAAATTACGACCGCTATTTCTAATTAACAACCAGAGATCCCAGCAGTTATATGAGCCCATTACACGTGCTTTAATAATGCAATGGCAGGATCTCCAAATAAAAACAGTGAACTGAAAAAATAAAATTATGCTGGGAGTAGGGCAAAATTTGGGTCATTTAAGCAACACATCATGATCCATTTTACTAGGCTTTGAATTTTTTGTTAACCGACCCACTTTATTGTCAAATAAATTGCTCATTATGCAAGGACCCACTTAATATGACCTATTTTGCCAGATCTACATTACACTTGACATAGGGGTTGAATGTGGTGATGTTGAAGATCGTGGTCTGAGGTGGTGTGCTGCCGATAGGAATTAGAGATTTTTGTGTTTTCATAGCAAGGTTATGGAGTTTATTCTTAAGACGAAAACTATACGTATTGAAAATAAAGGATGTGGAGTGAAATAAAAGTGGGATGGATCTTTGTATTTTCCCAGCGGTATTAATTTGACTCCTAACAGGGGCCTAACTCCATTAAAAAACTCAGCTTGGAGATTAATTCAAAAAATTTAAAGTAGGACCTTTATTTGTTACATTCCCAAAAAAAAAAATCCAAAATTCAAATTGCCCAAGTTTTTTTTGTTAAATAATGACTTTTGGATAATTAGCTTACTAATCATACTACCATATATGCTGATGTTTCTCATTAATTTTTTTACTTCCACTTTTTTCTGTAGATGAATAAACTGAAGGTTCTAGATTTGACGGGTTGCATACGGTTAAAAACGACACCCAACTTCTCTAACTTCACGTCTTTGGAGAAGTTAATTCTTGCTCGGTGTGTCCAGTTAACCAAAATTCACAACTCCATTGGTAAGTTAAATCTCCTCAAAACTTTGAATATCAAGGGTTGTAGTTCTCTAAGGGGGTTGCCTATAGAAATCGGTTCTCTTCAATCTTTGATAGAGATTATCATGCCCCAAAATATTCACCCCTTCATGCTTCCAGAGACATTTGGTGATCTACAATCTTTGTCAAGTTTGATATTAGACGAGCACCCCGGAATCAATCAACTTCCAAACTCTATTGGGGAGTTGGTGAAAGTTACACATTTATCGTTGCGGCATTGTGTTGGGATAAAGAAGCTTCCATGCTCTATTGGAAAAATGAAAATGTTGGTTGAGTTGGATTTATCAAAATCAGGAATAGTTGAACTACCTGATTCTATTGGATGCCTAGAGAAACTAAAAGTGATCAAGGTAAGTTATACAGTGATAAGAAAGTCCCCCTGTACTATCGGACAGGTGGAGGTATTAGAAGAGTTACATGCCAGGAATTGTTGGTACCTGACAGATGAAAATCTAGAGAAAATTAAGAAGCTATCCCATTTGAGGATATTGGACTTATCATCTACCGAGGTCTCTAAGTTCCCTCCAGTGTTAGGTTGTCTCTCTTGTCTCCAATCACTTGAATGGGGTTCTTCAAGTCACCTTCCGGAAGTACGACATCTTCCCCCAAGCCTGACACGCCTTCACTTGCAAGCATGCCACTTCCCATCTAAGCTTCACTTCACAAGCCTCATCAACTTAGATTACCTAGAATTATATAAATTAACTACTTCAATAGAGGAACCTGGCCCAACTTGGACAAGTGATTCGCCTAAAGTGCACCTGATCCATCCGCTTCCATCTGGTTTGTCAACCTTGAAACTCAGGGGCATCAATCTACTGCCACCTCTTTCCAACTTAGAAAGATTGTCGGTTCTATGGGTAATTGAATATCCAATGTCAGGCTTCTCCGTCTCTAAAGACCTAATACATTTGAAGGAATTGAAACTAAGCAAATGCAAATTCCTTGAGAAAATACCGGGTCTATCACTCTTGAAAAATCTTGAGCGCTTGGATTTGAACAGATTGGAAAGTTTGGTTGAGATTGATGGCTTGTCAGAATTGGAATCCTTGCAATACTTCCGTATTTCTCATTGTGGTCGGATAGAAAGGTTACCGAACTTATCAAAGTTAGATAAGCTAGGGCACATTGTGCTAGAAGCTTGTCCAAAAATAAGAGCCATTGAGGGCATCAAGGGTTTAGAAAGCTTGGGGTTGGATCATTGTGGTTGCACTAACCTAAAAAGATTGATTGATATCACAAGATCAACCTGGGTTTCCCACAAAGTACCCAAGAACCAGGTGTTCTTGAGTTTTACAGGACCCGACACTTGTTATAGCATTGTCGATTGCCTTTGCAAAAATCTTGTTCATAACCAAATTTCAATTTCTAGGGACGATGAAGAACTGAGCTCTGGTGGTGGAATTGGCGAAGAGCTTCTACTAGACAACTCTAACATCTACATAACCTTCTTATCTAAGAACTATGCTTATAGTGGGTGGCATCTACGTGAACTAGCTCACATGGTAGAATGCACGTCAAAGTCAAATGGGAGGAAAAAGATGCTGCCCATTTTCTATGATGTGGAGGTTGCTGATGTCAAGCTTGAAAGTGATTTGTACAAAAGTGCCCTAGCTAAGCACAGGATGAAATTTGGCAACGAAGTAGAGGAATGGGAAAAGGCTCTAAGAGAAGTCGCCAGTATGAGGGGGTTTGACCTGAAAACTAAGAGGTAATGCTTCTATTTCGACTAACTACAGTTTACCTTCTAAATTAAGAGGTAATAAGTCATTCAATTGACCTATACCATCATAGAATTTAAAATTCATCGCCATGAAAACTTTTGCACGAAAATACTCAAGTACACTCAAGTAGATTCTTAGCCTATGTTTGGAAAAGTTTTTTAGGTGGGTTAAGACATTTGATTTGAAGGAAGTTAAGGTGAAGAAAGGATATTCTCTGTGGTTGGTTGGGAGTTGTAGGGTACATAGGTGAAGATAGGCGTAGGGATTTGACAAAAAACGAAGAGGGAAAAATGAAACTCGGCTATATTTATATTGTAAGCATAACTGTATTTCTTTGGATAATTACTATATTATTCTTCACAATTTTGTCATTTTCTATTACTTTTGAGGAAATATTTGGAAATTTAAAAAAAAAAAAAAGTGTGTGACTTCTCCCCTGCTTTCTTCACACCTCCAAAACGGCACGTCCACTTTCTCTACCTCTTCCAAATAATGGCTTGGCATTAGCCACTCCCATCATTCTTTACACAACAATTCTTTCCACTATGAATCTTACTTCCAAACAGAGTATTATTGTTTTGGATACTATAAAAGAAGAATAATAAATGGCATGCGAAAAAAACGAAGAAGATTTCAATAAAGGGAGAAAAATGTGGTTTCCACTGTCCGAGGAAACTGATTTAAATTGTTACAAGATGGGTAAAAGTTCATTGAAGTTTAGAACCCATATGACATTGAAAGTTTGGCCGTTTTAAGTTTCCAATCCGGGGTTTGTTTGTCCTTACACAGTTATCATTCTTTCTTATTAAGTTGACAGAGGGCCTGAGCTCCTGTGGAAATTTTTTTAATAATGTTTGAGATTGAGAGTTGTTATTGAATGCACTCTTCAATTGTCTCCATAAACATAGAAGGCACTCAGTGTTAGTCCGGAATGATTGCAGCATTTCCTCTCGTTGACTCATAAATTGGAGATAAATGAAATTGTTGACTCATAAATTGATATTTAGGTGGAGTCACTAAAAACAATGTACTTTGAGTACGTAGACATAGAAAAAAAAATAGATAACACTGCCAAAGAGTTTCCCATTGAACGTTAGATCAAATCTGTGCAAAAAAAAATAAAATGTGAAGTTCAAAAAATTATGTATAATGTGCAATTTTTTATTAGAATTTTGTGTCAAATGCCCCTTGTTTTTCTCAATTATTACTCTAAAATATCAGAAATTTCAATAGTTAACATAAAAAATGATAAATAGGTATGAAGATATAGGAAAAACTATCTGATGTGGTTATTACTTAAAGGTTAAATGACAACGTATATCTTAACATTTAAACGGTTTTCAATTTTATCCTAACAAGTTAGCCAACTTTTCGAATTTGTTTCACATCTATCTCAGGTCTGTCAATGCCATTTATGAGAAGGAATATTCTACTAGACTCTTTCCCTAATTCGAATTTTGCCCCTAAAAGAAGGAAGACTTATCTAGTTTTATTATTTAAGGGAGGATATTTAAGGGAAAAAATTATAAAGGATGAATAATTCAAAGGGGTATATCTATATGGCTTCATATCAGCTAATTTTTTAATATCAAGAGCATATTTCAACTTTAGATATGAAAAAAATGAAATATTAGGTTCTTCTAAATATTCCAACAGGTCTAGTGAAAACTTACCATATAAAATGTTCACCTTTTTTTTCGCCAAAAACAAACCTTGTTCTTAGAAAATAACCAAACAATTTTACCTATCAATAAATCTGTTGTGCTTCTTTCGATTTTGCTCCAACGCCTAATTTCCCATCCATAGGAATATAATTGGTTGACTTATTTAACCATATGGTCCGTAGAGACCCAGAGATCATCATATCTAGAAGATATTTATAACCTATTCTTTCATGTCATTGATGAAACCAAAATTTCGTGCTTTGCTGCAGCCACGGAGAACTAATTGATTTGGTTGTTGATGAGGTATTGTGTAAGCTTAACGCCAGATACGAGGATGTGACTGAATATTTGGTTGCATCTGAAGAGGACGTACAATACCTAACAAATTTGTTGGCCGTTGACTCTGGAGGTGTACATTTCCTTGGAATATGTGGAATGGGTGGTATAGGTAAAACAACACTTGCAAAGGTTTTATTCAACAAATTGTCTTCTCACTTTGATGGCATTAGTTTCCTCAACGACATTCGAGAATCGTCACGACATGGTCTTATAAACTTGCTGAAAAAGTTATTATCAAGTTTTGTGGGTTCTGTGATTGCTGACCAAGTTGAAAACATTGAGGTTGTGATGAATCGGATCAAGAGAGTGTGTGAAACTAGAAAAGTCCTCATTGTCCTAGATAATATAGATGGGACGGAGGAACTTCAAATGCTAGTGGGAAAATCCAATTGGTTTGGTTCTGGTAGCAGGATCATCATCACAACTAGGAACCCACATATCCTACACTCTCTATATGATTCATTTGGTGAAGAGGACCAAAAACAAACCAAAGAAATTTTCATTTATGAAGTTCCTGAAAGGTATTTTAATGATGCGCTTCACTTGTTTTGTAAGCACGCGTTCAAAAGAGACATTCCCGAAAATGGATATGATTATATTGCAGAACTTATCGTCCGTAAATTGGGAGGGCAGCCTTTGCTTGTCCAGGTGATAGGTTCATATCTTTATTGCCACCGATCATGGGTAGACACATTGGAGCAGTTAAAGAAACGTCCTATCAATGATGTTGACAGTGCATTAATGATAAGTTTCGCAGGATTGGAGGATAAGCAAAAAGAAGTATT
Source organism: Eucalyptus grandis x Eucalyptus urophylla (assembly GCA_028830015.1). Classification (NCBI taxonomy): domain Eukaryota; kingdom Viridiplantae; phylum Streptophyta; class Magnoliopsida; order Myrtales; family Myrtaceae; genus Eucalyptus; species Eucalyptus grandis x Eucalyptus urophylla. Next base: position 40,821,653 of record CM054189.1, read on the forward strand.
TCTAGATATTGCTTGCTTTTTCACAAATGAGGACCAAACATATCCAATTATCATGTGGGATGATTGTAATTACCATTCTCACAGTTCAATCAATGTCCTCCTCCTACTGTCCTTGATAGAAGTTACAGATGATAATAAGTTCTGGATGCATGACCTTGTTCGAGATTTGGGAAGGTCCATCATCAGGCGGGAATATTCTCACAGATACAGAAGAGTGTGGATTTGTGAGGAAGCCTTGGAACTACTGGAGAGAAAAGAGGTAAAATGGAAGAGTATGTCACATAATTTTTATTTGGAAGAAGAAAATTCTTGAATTTTTATCTTATATTATAGTTACCTTTGTTTAAGTTTCCATTTGTCTGGTGAGTGAGGTAGCTTTCTCTCAAACATCTAGATCAAAAGGTCTCGTAAATTGGTGGAGAGAGACCAGATAGATTGCCTAATAGTTAGGTTTATTTTCTAGATAATGTAGAATAGAAGATGGATTCCTGGAAATTATAAAGCAACAGACCGCCATTTCACGTGCTATCCTAGCAATGTCAAAAGAAAACTCTGTTTGAAGAATCTTTATATTACTTTCAAACACAATTACAGAGAAAATAAAAAACAATGAAGATTGGAATTTGGTATGCTAATTATATTTCTTGAAAAGCAGAAAATGTGAAATGGAGAAATGATTTATAAGATATTTTCAAATGGAACCTGAATAATTTCTTTAATGGTGTGTTCGATGTTCTTATGCTTCCTTTCTATATAGCTCTATAAGAGTGTAAAGTGTTGGGCTCTCAATTAATCTCAACTCTTTTCTGGCAGAGAAATGAAGATGTAGAAGCATTAAACCTGGAATCCGGTGGCTGTAGCCACAACTTTACAGCCGAACAATTAGCGGCTCTACCAAATCTAAGGTTTCTTCGAGTGAAAGGTGTTGATTTTTTCGGTAACTTCCATAATCATCTTTCGGAGCTAAGATGGCTTTCTTGGCAAGTGAGGCAAACAACTTGCTTAGCGAGTAACTTTCATTTTAGTAAATTGGTCGTGCTTGATCTCTCAAATAGCATGATTGAAGATGGCTGGGGCGGGTGGAGCCAAATGAAGGTATGATATGCCTTACTCTATATACTTCTTTTGTCATTACCTCATTTGTGATAAATGATGCAATGATAGAAGCAAAATATATATTTTAATTCTTTCTATCCATATCTTGGCACTTATCATCTCATCTGAGTGTAAAATATATTTTGCATGGGTAACATTCAATATCCTTCTATGTATCAAAGTAAAACACAATTATGTTCCACTTAAAAAATGCTTCATGTGATTTATAACCTTGGTTTCTTAGTTCTGCAAGTTGCTTAGTTTTTGGATATAATGAATTTCATTATAAGTGAACGCCATCATGCTTCAATATGCATCAGATATGATTTGAATGACATAAATATTAAGTCATATATAGCAATGCAAAAGTTAATTAGAATCAAGTTTGAGTTGGGTAAAACTCAACTCAACCGGCGTAAAGGATCACAGATTTATCTGCAGAAGCAAAATTGAAGACGCTCTCTCTCTCTCTCTCTCTCTCTCTCTCTCTCTCTCTCTCTCTCTCTCTCTCTCTCTCTCTCTCTCTCCCTCCCTCCCCCCCCCCCCCCCCCCCACCCCCACCAATGCGTGCGCGTTCATGTTCACTCGCCCTTTTTCGCTAACCCCACTAACAGTTGCCATGAATCCCGTCTTGCAAACCCTTCCCTCCACCCTTTATACCAACTTCAACATAGAATGGATGCTTGTAATGAGTTGAAGGTAAAGTATCGAATTCATTCTCACCCTTTATACCAACTTCACTTTGCTTCATTTATCTTTACAACCGTCGCTTCGTATCCTCACTAGTATTAGGCATTACATTACACTTGACATAGAGTTTAAGAGAGCGTCGAGTTGGAGATGCAGAGGGGTTGAATGCGGCGGTGTTGAAGATTGTGGTCGGAGGTGGTTTGCTCGTGGCCAATGGCGGTGGGTGGAGAAAAACTAGGGGGATGTCGGTATTTGGGGCTTGTGTGTGATTTGGGAATCAGAGTTTCTTGTGTTTTTAGCGACGATACTCTAGTCTTTAGGTTATGGAGTTTTGTTCTCAGACGCAAACTGTGGGTTTTGGAAATGAAGGATGTGAAGTGAATTGAAAAAAAAAAAAAAAAAACAGAGAGAAAACGTTTGGGGATTATTTTCAAAAATTTTGAAGTACGAGGGTTATTTGCAACATCCCCACAAAGACTTGGGATATTCAAACTACCTTAGATTATTGTAAATAACGACTTATGTATAATGTGCATATAACTAGTACTCCCGTATATTCTGATATTTATTTTTTTAACTTCAACTTTGTTTTTGGCAGATGAATAGATTGAAGGTTTTAGATTTGACAAGTTGCAAGCAATTAAAAAAGACACCTGACTTCTCTAACTTTATGACTTTGGAGATGTTAATTCTTGCTCAGTGTGTCAACTTGACCACAATTGATAGCTCCATTGGTAAGCTAACACTCCTAAGAACTTTGAATCTAGAGGGGTGTAGCTCTCTTGTGGAGTTGCCAGATGAAGTTGGTTTTCTACATTCTTTGACGCAGATTGTCATGCCCCAATCTAACAGGTAATTGCTTCCGTTTCGATTAATCATGACAATATAGGTCATTCAATTGACTTAAAACACCATACAAATTTTAAAGTCACTTTAGTGCAGCTTATTGCATCCAAATAGCCGTATCCTCAAGTAGATTCATATTCTTTAGAACACTTTTATGATCTTTAAGTTCAGAAAAAAGGGAGGATTTTCATTATTTAGCATAGGCATTCTACTAACGCGGAGGCCGAATCTCCAAAAAATGCATGAACTTGTACCCATTAGACTATCCCAACTTTCCAAATGACCTCAATGAAAATATATAAATTTCATACTTAATGATTGAAAAAACTCACTGTTAAGTTTTTCGCCTATCCAAATTAATGAATTCACTCCCAATAGTCAATTTCAAACGGTAATATTCTATTTGGGGCAAAACGAATTCAATTCAAAAAACCTAACTCTATCATTTTTTTTTCTTTTTTGACAAACTCTTTCAATTTTAATCTGCTCATTTTTTTCCTCTCATTTCTCGTTGAAACAAACGAGACATTAATATAGAAGTCCAAAACACGATGTCATTATTGATTAGCCAGAAACGAGGTTGCTATGCCTCTCTGATGTTTGTTTTACTAAAATGTCTATTGTACATGTCCAAGCCATTGTCCACGTCTTGCATGAGCGAAAAATTTAATGGTGGACCTTTTTTGTCCATTAAGTAATATTTCGTGCACTTTTTGGGTCATTTGAAAGTGGAGATATTTTTGCCCTACGAACGTGAGTTCATGTTTTTTTTTTTTAAAATATGTTCCTAGTTTAAATGTAAAGATGAAGAAAATACTCAAACAAAGTGGAGCACCTCTTTTCATCATTCGTTAATTTAATACTATCTAATATTTTCTTGAGAATAAATCATAGGAGCAGCCCGTAAGAATATGCCCTGGTTTCTCCGGATTTCGCTTGGAACCCACGTCTAATATTACCAATTATTTTCTTTGGCGTTAGACATGTCCTTTCAGACAGATTCATTGTATTTTTAAATGCTGTTGACGATCAATTATCTCCTCAAGTTTGGTAGGTGGATCCAACTTTATTTATTCCATTTAGAATGGCTACTTTGCATTAGTTCCTGAATTCTCGAGCATATTAATTTATTCAAATGACCAATATCTGATGAAAATTTGGTATAGCTGAATATTAATGGCTGCTAATACATAACCACTGGGGTCATAAAATTATTAAGTTTCACGTTTACATATTTTATTCACAGAAGCTAATCCCTATAGTTTATCATATCTGGTGGAACTCTAAGGTCAAACAGAAATTATGGCAGTATAGCAACACATCTTTGTCGTCTACTTTTTGATTCTTTCTTTTCTTTTCTTTTTTTGGGAAAGTTCTTTCTTTTCTTTTGTTCGAGACATCAAATCAACATTTCTATTGTCATTTTGAAATCCTTTTATTTTCTGTCCATTTGACAAAAATGAACTGTGCTTTACCTGTGCATTGTGCAGCCACGAAGGATAATTAATTCGGAAGGCTGTTGCAGCGGTTTCGAGCAAAGGCATTGTTAGTCTTTGACTCCTGAAACCTTCTTTTGGTTCGTTGTCAAAGAAAAGATGAATGGACATGCTGTCTTGGTAATAAAACTATCTACAACTACATTACGTTTCAATCGTTTGGAGGATCTAGAAATTTCATTTTGTAATGAAATGGGTTTACGATTCTTAATGCTTTGGTGCATCATATACAAGGTTAGCAAATCTGTCTGGATGAGGATATCAGTAAACTCCCATGCTTCATCGGAGGGTTAGTGAAGGTTTCACATTTGTCTTTGCAGCGACGCCAGGAGATGGAGGAGCTTCCAAACATCAGCGTTTACATAGATGCTCTGCAACAAAAGAAAGGAGTTTCCATTCCATGTAATAAATTTCTGTAAAGCGGTGTTCTTTATGTTTGTGATTTTAATGCATAGTAGTTTTTTTTTTTTTTTTTGAAAGATTAGCATAAAGTGTGAAATAACTTGTTCATGTGTAAGAAATAGAACGCCATTGAACTTCCACTCTATTTGGCCATAAAGAAAAAAAAAAAAATGGTAATGATGATACCCTCTATATTGGAAGGAGCTTCCATACCCTGTGATGAGAGTTGTGCATTACAAGGTTTACACATCTTTCTCTTTCATCCGCGAACTTAAGATTCCCAGATATACTAGGAGTACCAAAGGGCAAAAATGAAAATCAAGTTCCTGTATTATTCTGGCTTTTTGTAAGTTATTAAAAAAAAAAAAAAATACGACTCGGGCATTTCACAATCAGAGTCGAAGTCATGTTTATACTTAATATGACAGGCACAGTGTAACAATGAGATGGCAAGCACAGAAGGTACTATGGCGTGTATCTGTCGAGATCATACTGGAAAACTTACTGATGGTTTTACCAGAGAGTTCCCAGCTTCTTCGGCCTTGCAGGCAAAGATCTAGGCGCTCAACCTCACCCTCCACCACCCGTTGCAGCACAGTAAAGCTAACGATCCACTTCTGAGTGAATCTGACCGCCTCATTCTGGTTAAAGCGGTGCAAGATCATAGATCGTCGCCATGGTAGGCTTGAGTGTTGTTTGCAGAAGCCGCCGCACTGCTCCCCTGTTTCCCTAACCTTCGCTTTCTGCACTGCAGGAGAGAAGCGAATTTTGTAGCTAATTGGGCCGCAAAGGCCCATGGTAGTGGCGTTTTAATCCCCAACTGGGCTGTTTCCCCTCCCCCAACCTTGTTGGATCTTGTATACTCTGAAGTCCTCGCAATGGGTTGCTCTGGTTCTATTACTTGAATGCAAATTTCTATTACAACCAAAAAAAAAAACAATGAGATGGCGAGAATCACAACCCAATCAGTAAAGATCATCAAGATTGAATCGAAGTCATTAATATAGCGTCGATCGTGAACAATTTTCATGCTGGCAGCAACAAAGGCCTCGGATTCTATTTTACATGTGTCACACTTAAAAACAGAGCAGAGAGCTTTTACCTTAACTTGGAGCAATCATCGGTCGCGGTCGTTTGTTCAACCAGCCAGAGGAGGTCTTGGATGCGTTGGCGATGATTGAAGCCAGTGAAGGAGAATCGAACGGGCCGTGAGTGTTTGACACTCTGATTGGATTAACAGAGCAGAACTGAGAAAGTCCCATTCGACGAGATGTTTGACAATCTGAAGAGACCAGAGTTCAGCAACAATCTCCAAAAGAATCGCAGGCAAAGCTGGGAAAAGAGGGAATCGGAGATAACGACACAAGCAAGAACATGGAGAAATCAATACTACCGATCGAATCGCATATGGAAATCAGAAAAGAAGAGGTGACTTAGCTTCGATGCCATTGCAGTAATCGAAGAACTGAACCGGAAGGAGTAGGTGCATTCGTCGGAACAGAGCTGAGGAACGCCGGAATCCGCCGGAATGAAGACAGGCTGAACAATCCGAATTCTGATCTTGATTGGGCTGGTGGATTGAGTTCGTGGACCTGTGTCAGTGGGCCGCATGAACTAGGCTCATTAGATCAGGCCCTTTCCGTCGTGATTGGACCCTTCAACTTTTTTTTTCTCTCTCTTCTTCCTATTCTTTTTTTCCCCTTCTTTTCCTTTTTTTTTTTTTGGTTAGTGTATGTATTTTTTACACAAAGTATATTTGATGAATTGACAAAGACAGGTGTAAATAAGATGTAGGATCTTTCAAAATGGGTCATGAGTGAAAGCCTGCATCATGTGGCTGGGACTGACCTTTAGATATTTTGACAAAGGGCTAACGGATGGAGATTTTGGGCTAGGGTAATTAGTTGGTGATTTTTGTAGATAAAACAAGTTTGGAGCAATTTTGTTGGAATAGAATGGGAATTGACAGTTGAGTAAATGATCTGCCATTATTATTAGTCTTAAAAATGAGAGATTTTTCTAAGAAAATATTTTGCAGCCATCGGCGTCCTTTTCCGCTCAATGCCGTGTTTTCAAACGGGAATGAGAACAGGAAAGTTTGACAATTCTCTTTAGAAAGCAAACAACACCTAGCAGTCGGTCAAAAAAAGGGCACTCTTGCTAACCTATGGCGCGTTTGGTAATATTTCTATTTAAAAATTGTTCCGAAGAACAAAAATAGGAAAAAGTGTTTCTATTCCGGGGAACAATTTTTGAATAAAAAAACGCGTTTGGTAAACTTGTTTCGGGAATAAAAAATGAACAAAAACACATTTGGTAAATTTGTGTTCTTTTTTTGTTTCTTTTAATATTTTTAATATTTTTAATATTTTTTATTTTTTTATTTTTTTCTTTTTTTCTTTTTTTTTTCTTTTTTCTATTTTTGGCCAGTTGCCGGCCTCGGCCATGGCCCGTGATTGGCTGACGAGGGCCGGCAGCCTCACCTTGGTTGGGCGAGCTTCGGTTTGCCCAGATTCGGCGAGCCCGAGCTCGCCCAGCCACCGGTGAGGCTTGGCCTCGCCGGTGAGCCTCGCCGGTGGCTGGGTGAGCTCGGCCTCGCCGGGGGCCGGCGATGCTCCAGCGAGGTTGCCGGCCCTCAATGGGGTTGCTGGCCCTCGACGGCCGGTCGCCGGCCATGGTCGAGGCCGGCGACTCCCCAAAGAAAAAAGAAAAAGAAAAGAAGAAAAAAAAGAGAAGAAAAAGAGATGATAGAGAAAATTTGTTCTTAAATTCTGTTCCAGAAACAAAAAACATATTTTTCTTATTTCTTGTTTCTATTCCAAATGTGTTCCTAAGAACAAAAAAATAAATTTGGAACAAAAACGCAAACAAACACGTTTCTGTTCTTTTTTTGTTCCCTGGAATAAAAAAACAGAAATTTTGTTCATAAACAGAAATAAAGAACGTTAACAAACAGGGCCCTAGCCGCCCTTCATTCAACAGTCAAAAAAAGGTGCTCCCAGTCTAGCCACACAAATTGATTTAAGTCGTTCTTTCCAACCCCAATGCTCCTACCAGCACCGGTTTGCACGTAGTTCCAGCAAGAAATGTGCACAACCAGACATCATAAAATACCTCGTGTGTCGCTCTTCAGGAAACGATGCGCCCAGTTTGGCCTAGATTGGTCGTCTTCACTAGACAGAATGAATAAATTACTTAGCTTCTTTGGTGCTTTTCTAAAAGGGTTAATACCTTAAAAAAATCCCAAACTGGTACACCTGTGACAAATTTACCCCAAACTATTTTTTTGACCACAAAAAACCCAAAACTAGTATACCTTTGACAAATTTACCCTAAACTAGTACACTTGTGACAAATTTACCCTCTGTTAGTTTTAGTTAAATTTTTTTGTTAAATTATAAAGTTAAATAACACGTGACAATTGACCGGTATATCAATTTGGGATTTTACACTCTATTTGTCATAGTTTATAATTTTTGTGATTTTTTTGTGGTATTAATCTAATTTTTCGAAGGGTATATTAGTCACAAATTTATCAGTTTGGGGTTTTTTGTGGTCGAATAAATTAATTTGGGGTAAATTTGTCATAAATGTACCAGTTTAGAGTTTTTTTATAATTAGTCGGGGTAAATTTGTCATGGGTGTACCAGTTTGGAGTTTTTCATGGTCAAAAAAATAGTTTGGGGTAAATTTATCACAAGTGTACCAGTTTGGGGTTTTTTAAGGTATTAACCCTTTCTAAAAAGACTGCACAATTGACATTACAATAGTGCACGCGCGATGCACGTACGCAACCAATTTACATTTAATAGATCTTACAAAATTTCCCTATTATGAAGTACTAGAATTATTAAATAAATGACAGAAATTATTGACATGGTATGAAGAAATTGAATATTTTTATGTGGAAAGATAAAATTATTTTAAGATTTGAAATTTCTTTTAGTAGAATTGTTTGTACGTAGAAAGGATTCAAATTGAATTATATGAAAGATAAATTAGAATTATGAATTTAGATCTTTGTCTATTGATAATCGAGGTTTTTTTAGGAAGAAAAAAGTAATCATGATCAGGACCTCTTTGATTTATATAAATATATATGAAGTTATCGATTTCATCCCGACACCTCCAGCAATATCATGATAATGGATGTTTTATTTAGAATTGTTAGTTGATTAAAGAGGAAATTATGGGGCTATTTTCCTTTAACTCTATAAAGGAAAAAACTCACCCGAGCCTATCTATTTTGGCTTAAAAGAGTAAAAATCAACTTTTCCACTTCTCGTCAAATGCTAAAGTAATCTTTCAAACATTAAAAAATGACGTATCAATATTTGTATAACATGAAAGTTTCATATGGTAAGATTTAAAAAAAAAAAAAAAATTCAAAGTGCGTGTTGCAAAGTTTTAAAAAAAAATTAAAAGGTAAAAGTCAATCCGAACATACCACGGGCGCGCATGACAAAATTTCTGGAACAGAAATCAATTTTTAGCCAGAAATTAATTTTTCAATTTCTATTCCATTGATGAGTTTCTGAATAAAGAAACGTGTCTAATAACAGTTCAAAATTTTTATTTTTGAAATAAAAATTCATTTGATAACAGAATAAAATTTTTATTTCTAGGAGCAGTAACAACCGGCGTCTGATGGCCGGAGTCCGACATTCGGTGTCTAGCGACCGGCGGCGGGTGGCCAAAGTTTGGAGTCTGACACCGGAGTTTGGCGACCCGCAACTGGCGTCCGACGTCCGGAGTTCGACGTCTAACGTCTGACATCCGAAGTTGGGCGATAGGAGGTCGACGACTGGTGGCCAATGGCCGGAGTTTGGCGGCTGGTGGCGAGCGACGGACAATCGTCGGTGATCATTCGATGGTTGGTGGTGAGTCTTCGGCATCCAATGATTGGCGATGAGCAACCAACGATCGGTGGGCGTCCGGCATTCGGCAACGAGCGATTGGCAATTGGCGATGGGCGGCTGAAGTGCGATGGCCAGTAATCGACATCCGGCGGCCGGCGACCGACAACCGGGGCCAACCAATGGTGGCCGGCAACTAGCGGCGGGGATCTAGCATCCCACGAGCGACAAGTAGGCGACGGGCAGTGACGAGAGTAAACGATAAGAAAATTTTTGATTTCTCATTTCAGTTCCAGAAATAGAAAAGCTAAAAATTTTAACATCTAATTTCTGCTCTAAATCTATTTATGTAATAGAAATTTGTTCCAAAAATAAAAAAATGAAATTGCGTTACCAAACGAATTTTTTTTCCAAACCTATTCCGGGGAACAGAAAAATAGAGAAATAGAGAAACAAAAATTTTGTCATGCGCACTCTAATTAGCTGGTTGAAAAAACACGATTGAGTATCTAACAACGTTACTTAATGTGATTCTTTTGTAGCAAAGAAAAACCTACCCTTTCTCTCTCTTCTAATTCTTGTTCTTGCGACTTTTACATTTCCCCTTTGACCAAAAGAACTCTCTTATTTACTCCCTTTAAGAATCGACTTTGTTGAGAAAGAAGCAACACTTTGGGAAGCACGCGACGAGATCCGATGACTTCGTAAGATTCAAAAACACGTTGGGAAGATGGGGGAAACTGAAGAAATAGGCTGTCATTTCTGGTCGACTATCTTTACTAAATTCACTGCCCTTGCTCTGATTATTGTCATTATTTGTTACGTTTAGAATTTTCTTCTCAAACACACCGCTGCGGAAACAATTACCAAGCTTAGAGATTTGTAAGTCCTCATTACATACATTTGACTGGAGATTAATCGAAATGAAATATTAAATACATTATACTATGTTCAAATAGAAATGGTAACTTTAAGTCATTGCTAATCTCCAAAATAAATTTTCATAAATTATCGAAATAGTTGGTACTTTGAAACAAACAACTAACCTTTGGCAAGTAGATTTAAGTAAGAGTTATTAATTTTCTAGTAGCTTTAACATGCAGAAATATCCACAAATAAATGTCAATAAATTATCAAAATAAGTGGTGATTTCGAAACAATTGAATAAATATTGATACCTCAATCAAATATTGATAACGCTAAAACTAGATGATAACTTAATCCATGAAAAGTTAATAAATCACTTAAATTTATATTAATAATTTTCTCTAAGAGTTGATAACTTTAATATGATCGTCGTTGTTGAAAATAAATTTTTGCAAGTCTTGGAACGATTGCTAATTTTGAAACAATCAAATAAAAGTTGGTAAACGATACAAAAGTTGGTAACCTTAACATGCGGCTAAGTTACATGAGTAGACATCGGTAACACATAATATTTAGGAACAATCAAATGACTAACACAGATCTACACATAAGATTCTTTCCTTCTCTGCGCTCCAACTTGACTTGAACCTGCTGATGTTTATATTTCTCTTTTGTTACGCGTTCCACAAGCTACTGATGTTTATATTTGAGAAATGCGAAGAAGACGGTGCTGTCACCTTATGGAAGGTGACGGTCTACTCTTGACCATAAAATCATTTCCCAGAAGAAAAATGAATTTTCATCCGGTTTCTATGGAAGTGGCCTTCTTTAAAACATCAGTTTATTTATCCATAATTATGCATAGTTATGCAAAAAAAAAAAAAATTACTAAATCATAGACAATCCTTCCGCAAGTTAAGAAAGTTTATCCTACTTAATATTTGTTAGATTAGAATCACCAAGATTTGTGTCATTCTGTAATGTTGCTGAAACATTATAATATATAAAAGCCAACATAATCATTTACATGACATTATACCTTATGTTTAAATGTCCTCACTCGAACCTATCCCTAGCACAATATTATTTGCTCTAGTCATGATCACCTCATTTTCACAATTTTATAACATGTGTTACTAGTTTGAAGTTTTGGCGAGACTAGCTAGTCTACAAAAGCAACAATTCAAACTCAAGCAACATGGACTCAGGGGCATGATTGGAATACAAAGCCAATCTGACTCCCTGCATTATACAATTTTACTTGAACAAATTTTATCTTTTACTAGTTTCTATGCATTTTCTCATATTTCACCTTATAAATTAGAATGTACGAAATATTTTGTGTTTTTATTTGCCGATATGAAAAGTGTACCATCCTTATATATGTGAAGTACGTGACAAAGCTAGCAATAAATTGATGTAACTTTTACTTCTTAAAATTAATTAACATTTGCATTTCCCCTCTGAAAATTGTGAACGATATTTTACTAATTAATTTTAGTGCAAAGCACAAGACCTAAAATAAATATGAATGACGGGTTTAGCTTATGTGATTTTACAGCACAAAGGCCATTTTTGACAATTAGCTTTGGAAGTTTTATTTTCCAGTTGCCAAAATGAGTCCAGTTGGCATAATATGAGAATTGTGGTCACGAGAGCACCGTCACAAATTAAGTGTAATGGTGCTGTTAGGCTAGCTGCACTCTTTATATTTTGAGCTAATAATCAATGGAAAAACCAATGAGTATTTTCCTTGATAAGGAAATTTTTCTCATCGTCCGTGGCTGATCTCTTGCAAGCTTTCTTTCCTTTTGTCGTACTTGTTCCTCCAATTTTCGATCAAGTTTTTTTATTAGAGACTATGCGACGTGCACGGATGATCAAAGTTCATTTGTATAGCTCCAAAATTGAAAAACGAAAAAGAAAAATGCGGCCGCAAAAAATACATAGGCGGCAACATATAAATAGCAAACAATTATTCAAGAAGCGTAGACAGATAAATATGGTAATGCATGCATTGACGTACAGTTCATTAAAATTTTTAACTCTTGAGTTGATCTTGCGTTGCCCAAAATGTTTGCACCAGTGAATTGTTATCATATTATGCTAGCTGTTCTAATAAAAACACCTAATAGCTTTATTTCTCAAACTCTATTTTGCGTATTTTCTTGATTAGTCACACGTATGTAGCATGGCTTATAAGTTTCAACTCAAAGCATATTTACTGATTTCGGTATCTTTCACTTGCCTCTTTTTTTCCCTGTAATGCCTATTTCATTTGAAAAAAAAAAATATGCCTCTATATTTCTTAAATGGATTTTGAATATTGTAGGTAGCTTTATATGCACGTCTAAAACATGTAGATAGTCTCTACTGTCTGGTTCTAATCATACTTGTTGAATCGGACAAGCTCTGATGCTACTTGTTAGGCGTAGCATTGATGTGCGAAAAAAGAAAGAGATTAGATGTTATTTTTCAACAGAGAAAATTACAAACAGATGAGACCTCTATAATTTACTCACTCCTTAGAAGCCCAATATCTTCATTTGAGGAGAGTTGGCACTAGTTTCACTAAAAAATTTAAGCCAATGAGTAATGAGCCGACTAGGATATATTAGCCGCTCTACGCCATATCAATTTTCCAATGTGAGACTTTTCTTACATAACTTATATGTGCACTCTTACAACAACACCACAAACACCACACGCTCCCCTTTCTCAAGTTTAAGGTAACTTGTTTCTTTGTACTTAGTCGAACTTTGATAGAAATAGCCTCTATCTATACTTCTTGCAGAGTTCGAACGAGCGCAGATTTAGTTGTAAAATGTTCGTTCGCCTTGTTTGAGAGGTTAGAGACCAATTTCTATAGGAGTTAAAAATTGATTTCACCGAGAGGTTATTTAGAGCAGGCTTAGGTGAGTGGGTATGCAAATACGTAACAATTTTATAGTGTAATGCCACAAACTCTTACATATTTTTTCAAATGCCCAATTGCCCAATTAATATCGTTCTGCTTTTCCTTAGCGGTTCGCATCTTAACTCCTGTCTTTCCTCTCCTTCTCAGAAATTCACCCTCATCCTCCCCACGTTTCTTGATATTTTCTTCATATTGAGAGTAATCGCAGAGCCAAAAATCACCAATCCTCGAGAAGCGTTAGTCGATCTTCTTTCACTAAATCTTGTCGCAGTTAGTTCTTTTTACATGCAGTGGTTAAATTGTTGGTGAATAGATGATCAGCCACAAATTGGACTCCATCGAGGTGTCGCTTTAATCACATTCTGAACTCCATCGTGCTAGGTGGATTGTAAGTACGTAATCTACTTGACTTCAAATTTAAATAAGTGCTAAGTATATGTCAAGACAGGGCATGTTAAACTTTTGATCATGCAAAAAATCTAACCTAACTTGTACATTTAATCCCCTCACACATGTTTGTTAGGGACTTTAAACAGAATTTTTTCCCTCTAAATATTGTGTTAATAGCTCGATTACACTACTAATCACTCGATTACATGCACGATTGATTATTTAATTAAGGCCTGCTTTGCTCTCGGGAATTCTCAATTAAATCAGAAAACTGTTTATTTTAATTGACCAAATCCTTAAAGGAAAGTAAAACTTTTCCAATTAGAAAAAAAAAAAAAAAAAAGGAGAAGAAGAAAACGTGGGTTGGAGTCAATTAGCGAGGATTGTCCATCTTTGATAATTTTGTCATCGTCTAATTACTTTCGAATGGGTCCATTCAACGCTGGAAAATATCACAACGTAATAAAAGGGTCAAATGAGGACAAAAGAGAGGAACTTGCTTCGTGAGTTCTACCTTGACTCGGTAAAGTTCCATGCATTTGCTCCCCCAATAATAGCGAGTCAGTGCGAAAGACGCAACTGAAACAAAGGACCGGGAAAAACTTTCGATTAAGACCAGCCGAAGAGCGAAATTCATCAGTTCACGTGGCTTGTCCAATCACCGATGAGTTTCATGCACGAGAAATTGCGTGGACTTGCGAAGTCTTTTTATTTGTTTTTAAGTAAGAGTTTAAACACCAAAAAATATTGTAGGTGGACCAAGTCATTAAACACCGTGAAAACTTTTGCCTCAATCATCCTTCTAATGCATAGTAGTTTGACAAAATCCATAATCAATTTCTCTGTAATATCTATATAGAATAATCTAATCTAACATCTTTTATGAATAAACAATCAGGACAATAAATTATGCTACCGAATATTTGGAAAAAACATAATAATCTTGTGACATGTGAACAAGTCATAAAGTTTCAAGATGCGGAGGTAAAAATCGAAATCAATTGCCTTAATTAATTAAGCCATAATACTTTTTGGAAAATTGTAGTAATTATGATTCGTTTGACAACTCACTAAGATAATCAAGAGTGAAAATGTGTTTATTGATATCGAAAGATGATGAGGTCTATGCCGTGGTAGGTGGACTATAAGTACGTAATTTATTTGACTTCAAATTTAAATAAGTGCTAAGTATATGTCCAAATCTTGAAAGACCTTGAGGCACGGCAAAGAAACTTGCACATATAATTAATGCAATTGGTTGTGCTTGTTTGATGGTCTTCCTATTCCCAAGTCTCATTAGGCTGTAGTCAATAAGTATTGGCAGGGTTCTTAGACACTGATCAAATCCAAGAGGAAGGGGAACTCGAAGGCAATCCTGAGCATGGATATTAAGCCAAAAGACGAGTATCATGCATTTTGAGTTTCAGGGGACCGGACATGCACCTGACCTTAGCTGATAGCCTTTACATCCACTTGATGCGCACCAGATGGTCAAATGAGGGGGAAAAAGATAAGAAAAGAGAAAAGAAAACATGGGCTAAACTCAATTAGCGGAACCCAAGGATAGTCAAATGAGGAAAAAAAGTTAGAAACTTGCTTCATGAGTTCGAGCTTGACTCAGTAAAGTTTGATACACTCCCTTCATCGACAATAGTTCGTTAGTGCGGAGACGCAACTAGAGACAAAGCGTCAAGGATAACAACGTATGAAAATATTTGAACTAGTCAATGCTTATCTAGTTTAGTTATTATTGTAGACTGTAATGGATTAATTTAAAATATTTAAATTAGTCCATTTATATCTCATAGCGTCAAGGATAACAACGCATGACTCGTTCAAATTCAAAATATCTGAATTAGTCAATGCTTATCTAGTTTAGTTATTATTGTAGACTGTAACGGATTAATTTAAAATATTTAAATTAGTCCATTTATATCTCATATAATTAACATAATAGCTAGTAGAGAAACTCTATAAATACAAACGCTATCCTAGAGTTAAAGGATAAGTTTAAAGGATAAGCCAAACTCATGCTCAAACTTATATTCTATTTTTACACTTCTTTTCCCCAGTGGTTTGCCTCCTAACTCTTGTTGTTCTTCTCTTTCTCAGAAATTCACCCTCATCCTCCCCACGTTTCTTTATTTTTTCTTCATATTGAGAGCAGTCGTAGACCAAAAATCACATGTCCTTGAGAAACGATTGGCTGTGCTTGTTTGATAGTATTCCTATTTCCAAGTCTCATTAGGTTGCAGTCTATAATTATTAGCAGGGTTCTAAAACGATTGACCAAAATCGAAGAGCAGCTCATAGGCAATCCTGAGCTTGGAAATGGAGCCAAAAGATGAGTATGATGTGTTTTTGAGTTTCCGGGGACCAGACACGCGCTTGAACTTCATTGATGTCCTTTACCACTCCTTGATACGCTCTGGAATCCGTGTTTTCAGAGACGATGAAGAACTCCGAGTCGGTAAAGAAATTGGCGGAGAGCTTTTGAAAGCTCTTGATAGGTCTCGAATCTACATACCTATTTTCTCCAAGGACTACGCTACTAGTTCATGGTGTCTCCGTGAGGTTTCACACATGGTAGAACGCAGATCAAAATCAAATGGGAAAAAAGTGATACTACCCGTCTTCTACGATGTGGATCCTGCTGATGTTAAGCTCGAAACCCAATTGTACAAGAAAGCTATGTCCAAGCACAAGAAGTTTTCCTCTGAGGAATTGAAGAGGTGGGAAAATGCCCTTGTAGAGGTTGCACATATAAAGGGATGGGATCTTAAAGGCAGAAGGTAATTTTCCTGAACTTTTTGGGTTAGCAAGCACAATATTTACTGTTCATTGGATGAAAGTTGGTCCCTTGAAATTTCCAAACATTTTGGCAATTTTTTTTTGTTAAGATTGGCATTAGAAGTTAATTAAAGCTAGACCGAACACCCGAGAACCCACAGTAGAAAATAGAATATGGCCGATTTTTTTTTTCTTTTTAAGGACAACTAACCATCAAACCCAACCCAGCAAGGCATTTTCCAATTTTTGTTTGGGTTATCCCAATATGACCCGACAGGTAACACCAACTTCCTACTTTATCGACTATTTTACTTAATCACGTCATCACAACAGAAGCGTAGTGCAAACAAGCGATTCTGGCGATTCTGTGTATTTTTTGCGTCCAATGGTCATCAGAAAATATCGTACAATAATAAACTCGTGTTAGATTGTTGAGTTAATAGGAATATTGCAATTTTATAACTATAGCAAGACATGATTAGATTTTTTTTTCCCTGAAAAAATGCGTGATTTAACATTGCAAAAGTGCATGCACGATGCTTGTATGCAGAAAATGGACGTTTAAAAAGATATTACAAATCTTCCTATTATAAAAAGTTAGACTGATTGATTAATGAAACAAATTTTGACATAATATAAAGAAATCGAACACATATATGTGAAAAGAGAAAAATATTTCAAGATTTGAACTTTTCACCAGTAAAGATATTTTTTACAATAGAAAAAAATTAAAATTTAAAATTTAAATGTGTGATTTATAAAATAGAATTATTAACTTAGGTATTTGTCCATTTATTGAACATTTATGAAATAACCAATTTAGGGAAGTAAAATCAAGATGGACCTCTTTGATGTATATAATAATATAGATAAGGTTATCGATTATATCCCGACACTACCAATAAAAAATTATGACGAAGGTTTCCTTTACAATTGTGAGTTGATTAAAATGGATAGGGTGTGCCTACTTTTTCTAAACTCTTTCTAGATGAAAAGTAAAAGACTCACCCGAATCCATTCAATTTGGCATAAAAAGGCAAATATAATTTTTTTTCACTTTCTCGCTATAAACTGAAGTATTTACTCAAATATTAAATTTAAATTTACATGTCAATATTAGTATAACCTGAAATTTTTAGGTAAGACTGAAAAAATAAAATCAAAATTAACCTTGCACAATTGAAAAAAAAAGGTAAAAGATGAAAGTTAAGATGGACAAGCCAATTAGCGGACTAAAAAAACAACATTCATTATCCCACCACATGTATAATTTTTTTTGTTCGGACTTATCCAGCCACATTACTTAAGGTGATTCTTTCGTTGCAAAAAGGAAAACAAAAAGCCTTTTTTTTTCTCTGTCTTCTGCTCACGCACTTTTTTGGGCCAAGTCCCTCTGAAAAGCATGAATAGGTCAAAAGTAGAAAAAAAACCAAACCATTTTACCGTTTACTTATAAGTCAGAAAAAAAAAAAAGTAAAGTACTTTCAAATTTGAGACAAATCTAGCCAATATCCCTCTATCGCCGTTAAAACATGGAATATTCTGTTGAAGTCCTCCCGAAATATCGGTTTGCCCCTTTGTGTTTTCTTTTTATTTTTTATTTTTTTATTGTTGGTGGGATTTTGTTTAATTGTACGACTGTTGGACCATGTGCGTTGCACCTGACCTGATGATATTGGGCTTTAGCTGCCTATCACAAAAGTATTATTCTTAAGTTTTGGATCGATATTTTATTTTTATCCATCACTATCGTAATAGACAACCCTTATCAAAATAAGGAGGCAATGCATTAGAATCAGAGGAGGCATTCGTTTAGCGAAAAAAGAGTGATTTAAAAATATTTTTCGAAAAATTATCATTTATATCGTTTAGAAAAATAAATGAATGAAAAAAATTTTCACCACCCGCAAAAATATTTAGGCATAAATTGTCATCAACAATGAAAATATTTTTCATTGATTAATTTTTCTAAACGATATAAACAATCATTTTTTAGAAAAAATATTTTTTTCAAATCACTTAATTTCCGTGAAATAAATGTACCAAAATGTTTTTGTTGGCAAAACGGCAGTCTTGCTACAAGTCTCTATACATTTACTTTCACCCTGTACTTGTATATTTTTTTCCTTAATGGAAGAACTTGGTTAGATTTAATATTGTCATTTTAGTAAATTTCTCCATTGTAAAGGCCTAAAAGCACCAAGAAATACGCTCTAGCACATAACACACCTTAATCTTAATTTTGTAGTACACATCTGATCTCATGTGCACGGCCGCAATTGCACTTGCAAAGCGACATTTTGGCCTTTTAAGAGAATATGGTAGACGACACTTCGAAGAGAAAGAAAAATTACATATTAGCAATCTACTTATTAATCTTTAACAAATTCTTGTGGTGGCGGTATTGGGCTAGAGACCAAAATAATAAGCACAAGTTTTACATAACTTTATATCAAATAAATTTAGTCATTACATTATTCTTAGTAAATTAGATTAGTTGTCTAAAAAAATTTGTTCTAAAATTAACTGAAGTTCCAAAACGTTAAATCAAATATGTATCTAGAAATTTGAAATCTAAATTAATATATTAAGTAAGATTATAAGTTGACATTTCAATCTGCTTGTGTACTTGTAATAAGCACACCAAAACAAGGTTGTAAAACTTGAGACGATAAACAATTTACATATAGAATCAGATGTCACTTTAGTACTTTTTATTGTTGAAACTACATGATGGTCAATTAAATAGCAATTATCAGTTGAGAAGTTGGTATATAGAAATTTATGTTAAATTGCTTGAGTTAATATGATGTATTATAATCACTAATTATAATATGATGTATTATAAGTTATCACTAATTACATCTTTTGTTTGTCTTTTTAGCCAAATTTTATTTGGATAATGAATTATCTTATCATTTTGTAGCTAAATATATTTCTGTGGGTACGTTTATGAATAAGTGCAGTTAAAAAATGTGCAATGAATTGCATACCAAAATAGATTTAAATTTTTTTGAACAAGTTGGATCTTTATTCAATGTTTTCAATTGTTTGTGTATTTATATTAAGTAAACAAATTGACAAACTAAGAATAAGATAGCTTATATTTATGATTACAATATTGTTGTTGTCAATTTTATATAAATAGATTAAATGCATGTATCTTCAATTGTATTGGACTTGTATATGATTTATTTTATTGTATTTTACATAGGCATAATTGGGAAATCACCATTTTAGCCATTTGGAAAAAGCTGATGATGCTAGAGACCATATAAATCACTCACTCCTCACTTCTTATTTTAACTTACTCACCCTGAAAGCGGTCGAGAACAAATAGGGAGAAGTTTATTTGTTTTGGAAAAAAGGACAGAGCTACAAACCATATCACTAAAAGAGCGGAACGACCCTTACATTTTTATTTTGAAGAGGTTAGACTTTTATCTAGTTTCTTCATTATTAAACAGATTGAAAAACAAAAACTATGTACAGCAACCTAACACTAGTTGCCTTATATTGAAATAAGTTATATCATCCTGATCTTTCTATGATTTATTTTGTTTACTATTTAGATGAAGTAATGTATTTTTAATTTACTCAGATATGTACATTTTTTTTATTTTTTAATGTTTAAAATGCTTACATGGAAAAAAAAAACGCCCTATTGTGATAAATATATGGTACTTCTTTTGATCTAACTTAGAAAACGAGAAAAAGATACTTTTTTTTCCTGAAACGAGAAAATACTTTTACCTTGCACGAATCGTGCTTCTTTTGCTATTACACTAGACCCCATATATTGTAGTTTTATATAAGAAGTCTACAGAACTTCCACAGCAACAGTAGTATAAGTTTATGACAATCCAATTTCAATTTTATAACTTTACATTTTAATTAGTTAGTCAACCTCCGTATTACTATACAAAAACGTATTCCTTCCCAAATAATTTAATTTGTGAATCTTATTCCGTCCATTCCATAAAATATCTTCTTCACATCGGCTTAAGCTTGATGGGGGATACAAATAGAGAGAGCCTGAGAATCCACCTTGACTAGCGTGTCCTTTTATAAGCTTAACGTTTCTTTTCCACTTTAATTTTTTCAGTTAACCCTTAAAAATTTACTTATAGTATAATTTTGTACTTCTCTCATACCTTAGATAATAAATGTTCCCACTTCGATGTTATTATCCAATATTACAAATCACATTTATTTAAAATGACATCACTTATGTTATTTCGTCATTCCGTTAACTGAAATCATTGATGGTTTAGTCAACCTTACTTGCTATGTAAAAAGAAAATACTATTGAAAAAGTTAAAATTACGACAAGAGATGGAATGTCCTACTTTGAAGCCATCACCTTTTCTATTTGTGGACATATTAAAAAGTTAGTTTCTCTTCTTAATTCTTGAAATTGGGGGCCTTTCCATGAAATACAAATCTCAACGGACATATCAATTGATTATGACGCTTGATTTGCATGAGAGGTCGTTGGAATAGTCAGCTCCTTTTGTTGCGGAAAGCAAGTGATTGAACAATAAAAAAAAAAAAATAGAACGAGAAAATAAATCGGATATTAGATTTATGTGGTTCTATCGTAGTGACCTACATCCATAGGGAGATTAGCAACGAATTCCACTATAGATCAAGTAATACAACGGAGATTACAACCATACTCAAGTCACTTAAACACTCTCAGTGTTTCCCAAGCTTAATTACACCCAATAACTAATGCAGTTTAACCCTGAAATTTCTCACTAAATAATCTCTCAATCTCACGAAAAAATTATACACAAATTCTTACCACAAGAATTTAATCAGCTTTAACACATAAAAGCTCTTGGTGTAATTGCACAAAGAAAGCCCATTATCAAGCACTTGACGAAATGGCACTTCAATGCAATTCACAAGCAAAAGCTCCTCTTTTGATAGTTTTCACAAAGAACATCCACTTCTTATATATAAACAAGAATTAGATCTAAAATGTGAAACCTCATTTTAGGAAACCTTATCCAATTAGGAAATCTATTCAAAATAGGAAATCTACTTGAATTAGGAAATTTTCTTTTTTAAGGTTCGAATTGGAGACATATTTTAACACATTTAACCATATCTTTGACTGAAACAATATATTTCCTATTTTGCTGGAGTCACGGGCATATCTTTGTATCGTGCTTATTTCTTTTTGGATTTTATGTCACTGCACTATTTTAGTTAGTCGATTCTAGCATTAGTAAAACAAATTACCCTGTCCAGTTTTATGAATCTTGTTCAGTTCATTCCATCAAGAATATCTCCTTTTGTCGGCTCATGCATTGTTAAACATCTCAAATTCGTTAAACTGATCAGCGATATAATTCTACAAATTTCCACGCATGCATCAATTTATCCAAACTGTGCCAAGCCGAAGGACATTATCTATGCACTCTATTTCTTGCCTTTGACTGAAACAACTTCTTCCTGCTTTGCTGCAGCTACGGACTAGTAATTCAAGAAATTATTGTAGAGGTCCTGCGTAAGAATGGTGACAAATATGTGGATCTGCCTATAGATTTGGTTGAAGATCGTCATCAGATAAATGCCATAATAGAGAAGTTGGATGTTGACTCTGGTGGTGTACATTTTGTTGGAATACATGGAATGGGGGGTATCGGCAAAACAACACTTGCAAAGGTTGTGTTCAACAAACTATGTTTTGACTTTGACGGTGCTTGTTTCCTAGATGACATTCGAGAAGCAGCACAACATGGTCTTATAAACTTGCAGAAAAAGTTATGATCGAGTATTGGTGGTTTTAGGAATGCTGAACAAATTAAAGACATCAGAGATGGGATGCAATGGATGAAGAGAGTATGTCATACTAAAAAAGTCCTCATTGTCCTCGATAATCTAGACAAGAAAGAGCAACTCGAAAAGCTAGCTGGGAAATCTAATTGGTTTGGTTCTGGTAGCAGGATCATTATCACAACCCGGGACAAAGGTATCTTGATGACTCAAATGGAATCATCTAGTAAAGAGGACTTAAGTCAACCCGAAGGAATTTTGGGCTCTGAAGTTCATGCAATGGACTTTGATCAAGCATTGCAGTTGTTTTCTAGGCATGCTTTTAGACGTGACTCTCTTGTGGAAGACTATATTGCTCTTTCAAAAGCTATTGTTGGTAAAGTGGATAGGCTTCCGTTGGCTGTTGAGGTGATTGGTTCATTTCTTCGTTGCTACGGCTCTACCTTGAAGCCGCATTTTGATTCAAGAAACCTATGGAAAGACATGTTGAAAAAGTTAGATAGAGGTCCTTTTAAGGATGTTCGGGATGTATTGATGATAAGTTATGAAGGATTGGAGAATGAGGAAAAAGAAGTATTTCTAGATATTGCTTGCTTTTTCACCAATGAGGATAAAACACATCCAATTATCATGTGGGATAATTGTAATTACAATCCTCACATTGCAATATCTATCCTCCTCCAACGGTCCTTGATAAAAATTGGAGATGATAATAAGTTTCGGATGCACGATCAAATTCGAGATCTGGGAAGGTACATCATCCTCGAAGAATATCCTTGCAAATTTAGTAGGGCATGGATTCATGAGGATGTCACAAAACTGTTGAAGAGTAAGGAGGTAAGATGGAAAAGTATGACCCATAATTTTAATCTGGAAAGAGAAACTTCTTGAATTTTCTCTTTTATTCTATGGTTAGCTTTGTTTAACTTTCCATTTGTTTTGCGAGACCAGATAGGTAGATTGCCTGATAGTTAGCATTATTGTCTAGATTTTGTAGAATGCAAAGTCAGAAGAAAACTAGCTATATGAAGAATTTAAAATTACTTCCAAACACAATTATGGATAAAATGAAAAAAAAAAAAACTATGAAGATTTGAATTGATATGCTAATTATATTTCTTGAAAAGTAGAATTTGGGAAATGGATAAATGATGTATAAGATATCTTCCAAAAGAAGCTGAAAATTTTTCGTTAATGGTGTGAACGAAAACATATAAGTCTACTTGCTAAGAAAAGGTGTGCGCCATGTTAGGTATTTTCTTGGAGAAATTGTTTACTAGTGTTCATGTGCTTCTTTTCTTTATAGCTCTGGAATAGTATTGAGAGTTGTGCTCTCAATTAACCTTGAGTCTCTATTGGTAGGGAAATGAAGATGTAAAAGCACTAAGCTTGACTTCCGATAGCCGCAGCATTGCACCTAAAGAATTGGCTGCTCTACCAAATCTAAGGTTCCTTCGAGTGAAAGGCATTAGTACTTTTGGCAACTTTGACAATCTTCTTTTGAAGCAAAGATGGCTTTTTCCACGAAGGTGGCAAGCAATTTTTAGTGCAAATGACATTCGCTTCCATAATTTGGTCATGCTTGACCTTTCAAATAGCAATATTGAAGATGGTTGGGGTGGGTGGAACCAAATGAAGGTATGATATATCTTAGTTAATATACTTCTTTCTTTCATTACCTCATTCATGATGAATGAGGCAATGATAGAAGTAATATATACAATCTACTTATTTCTATCGTTACCTCATCTGATTTTAGAATATATCTTGCATTAGTACCGTTCTATGTCTTGTTATTCACGTAAGTAAAGCACAATTATGTCCCATCTAAAAAATTTCTCTTTGTGCTTTACAACCTTGATTTCGCAGTTCTGCAAGTTGTTTAGGCTTTGAAAATGGTGAATTTCCACAGCAGTAAGTGCCATTTTGCTTCAGTATGCATCATATATGCTTTGAATGATATAAAGTTCGAGATTGGTAACACCCAACTTATTTTGTGTAAAGGACCACAAGTTTATTTGGAATAGCTTAGTTAATTATATGAATCAAGGCGAGCTTGAGCTTGACAATATTGATTCAAGCGGCTTACTGGCCTAATTTAGTATTTTAGTATATGTTTATATGGATTTTTGTTCTAAGCTGCACACCGTGGGTTTTGGAATAAAAGATGTGACGAAAAGGGTGGGATGGTTCTCCGTATATTCCCCGAGGTATAAATTTGCCTCCTAGCAGGGGCCTTTCTCAATACGAAAATTAAAAAAAAAAAAATGAAGTTGGCTATTATTCTGAAAAGTTTAAATTACGAGGGTCATTTTCAACATCTTTTTTTTCTACAGATGATTCTCATTTATTCTTACTACCATGTGCACTGATGTTTCTCATTAATTCTTTTACTTTAATTTTTTTCTACAAATGATTCAATTGAAGGTTTTAAATTTGACGGGTTGCGTACAATTAAAAAGGACACCTGACGTCTCCAATTTAAAGTCATTAGAGATGTTAATTCTTATCCGGTGTGTCAAGTTAACTGGAATTCACAGGTCAATTGGCAAGCTAAAACGCCTACAAACTTTAAATATCAAGGGATGTGAGTTGCTTCGCAGTTTGCCTGCAGAAATCGGTTCTCTACAATCTGTAACAGAGATTATCATGCCCCAAAATTTTCAACCCTTCAAGCTTCCTGAGACATTCGGCAACCTCATATCTTTATCGAGTTTTATATTAGATGAGCACCCTGGAATCATCCAGCTTCCGGACTCAATTGGAGGGTTGCTGAAACTTACACATTTATCTTTACGTGGGTGTGTGGGCATAGAGGAGCTTCCATGGTCTATTGGAGAAATGGAAATGTTGGTTAAGTTGGATTTATCACATTCAGGAATAGTTAAACTACCAGATTCCATTGGATATCTAGAGAAACTAGAAGTGATTGGGGTAAGTTATACAGAGATAAGAAAGTTTCCCAATACTATCGGACGGTTGAAGATGCTTGAAGAGTTACATGCCAAGAATTGTCTGCATCTGACAGATGAAAACCTGGAGGAAATAGGGAACCTATCCCATTTGAGGATATTGGACTTATCATATACTCTTTTATCTAGATTCCCTTCAGCGCTGAGTTGTCTCTCTTGTCTCCATACACTTGAATTTGGTTCAAGTCACCTTCAAGAAATACTTGATCTTCCCTTAAGTTTGACACACCTTCACATGCAAGCACATCACTTTCCATCTATTCTTGACCTTTCAAGGCTCCTCAGTTTAGATTATCTAGAATTTTATAGATTAACTGCTTCAACAAAGGAACCTGGCCCAACTTGGATGAACAATTTGCCAGAAGAGCATCTGATCAATCTGCTTTTGCTTCCATCTGGTTTGTCAACCTTGAAATTTAGGGGCATCAGTCTACTGCCACCCTTTTCCAAGTTAGAAAAATTGGCGGATCTGTGTATCATTGAATATCAAATGTCACACTTCTCTGTCTCCCCAGACCTAATACATTTGACTAGATTGAAACTAAGTGAATGCAAATTGCTTGTGGAAATTGCTGATCTGTCACTCTTGAAAAGTCTACGGTGCTTGGATCTGAACAGATTAGAAAGTTTGGTTGAGATTCGTGGTTTGTCGGAACTGGAATCCTTACGATACTTCTGTATTTCCCATTGTTGTAGGATAGAAAGGTTGCCCAACTTATCAAAGTTAGATAAGTTACAACAGATTGAGATAGAAGATTGTCCAAAGATAAGAACCATCGAAGATCTCAAGGGCTTAGAAAGCTTGGAGTTGGATAATCAGGGCTTCAATGTTTTGGAAAGATTGCTGGATGGCAAGACATGGACCTGGCTTTCCCGCAGTGCTGCTTAGTATAAGGCATTCCTGACTTTTAGGCCACCGGACACTTATTATAACATCGTCAATTTCCTTCACAAGAACCTGGTGGGCAGTGTAATTCCTCCTTTTGCAAACAATGTTCAATTGAGATGTGGTGATGCAATTGCTAATCGGCTTCTACCAGTGGTTGACCACTACCATATCTACATACCTATCTTATCTAAAAGCTATGTGGCGGTTTCGTGGACTAGGCCACATGGGACATTGCACATCAAAGACAAATGAGAAAAAAAGAAATTGACCCATTTTCTACGATGTGGAGATTGATGATGATAAGCTCCAAACCGATTTATATATTATGCCCTGGATCGGTACAGGTGGAAATTTGGCAACTAAGTGGAGGAATGGGAAGAGGCTGCGGATATTTGGGGGTTCAACCTTAAAACTAATAGATAATGCCGCTATTTTGACTAAATTATGAGGTAATATGTCATTCAACCGAACTTTACCACCGTAGACTTTCAAAGTCACTGCAATGCAAACTTTTGCTTACAAATATTCAAGAACGCTCAAGTTGATTCTTACGCTATGTTAGGGAGAGTTTTTTTAGGTGGGTGAAGAAATTTGAGGTAAAGAAAAGATATTTTTTGTGTTGGCTGGAAGTAAAATACATTAGAAGAAAAATAAAATTCAATTGTTTGAAATTTTCGTTAATTGTCTATTATGGCTCATTAGCACTATTAGTAATTATTTTACTAATTTAACTTAAGAAAAATAAACAAAGCATTCATATTCCTTCAAATCAGTCTTATCCTTGTAGTATTACTTTTGGGTTTCTTGAAGGTTTTAGATTCTCATTATTTTCCATCTAAAGTTATTCTTTTGTTGTCGCTTATACTACCCCAATAGTTTTATTTATGTTCTATGTTTCTCTTTTTTTTTTAATCAATAAAAAGATTAAATAATAGTGGCAAACTTC
Organism: Eucalyptus grandis x Eucalyptus urophylla; assembly: GCA_028830015.1. NCBI lineage: Eukaryota > Viridiplantae > Streptophyta > Magnoliopsida > Myrtales > Myrtaceae > Eucalyptus > Eucalyptus grandis x Eucalyptus urophylla. The sequence goes on from CM054189.1 coordinate 40,848,596, forward strand.
CTTTTCTGTACTTTAGCTTATTGTCTATTTGAATTTGAAATTAGGGTAGAATAGGCATTAAATAGGGAAACTTAAGGTGAAAATGCAGTAAATACCTTTAAAAGTTATGTATAGGACACATGCTAATGGAAAAAATTGACTGAATTAACAACAGTAACAAAAAGGACTTTTAAATTCTGTGTCTCACGGGTATTCTACTAGTTTGAATGTGAAGACAAATAAAATGTACAATAGGAGAACCTCTTTTCATTATGTATAGAATAGGTAAACATTATAATACAATATTACCAATTAATTTGTTTTTAATAGGATACCTCTAAAAATAGCTTGTAAGAATGATCCCAGGTTTTTCGAGATTTCATTTCGAACCTGAACATGTAATTTCAAAAAGATTCATGAAAGTTATTTATTTATTTCACTACATGGCCCCTGCCCTAGATATGTCCACAAAAGTTAATCCATATAGTCCATTGTGTGGGGAAACAGAGTTGCAAAACGGTAACATGAAAGACCTTAAGGGTTTGTTCTATTATTATTACATTTTTGTTCTCTTCTATGGTGTATGAGTTAAAAGATATCCAGCTTCTGTTCGTTTGAGACATTGAATCAACAATTAGGTAGTCATTTTGCATCACTTTGTTTTCCATCGGACTATTACTAACTTTTTTCTGTCTCTAAGCATTGCTGCAACCTAGGAGAAGTGGTTGAATTGATTATTGCAAAGATTTTGAATGATCTGATGAATGTCAGTCCCAGAATTTGACTATAGTTTAGTTGAAGATCAATGACAGCTGATATCGGCCGTAAGGAAATTGTTTCTTGAGCCTTTGTTTGGTTCATTGATGAAGAAAAAAGAAATGGTGTATGGTTGTTAGGAAGAAAAAGGAGTACTGTTCATGCTTCTCTCTCGACTAGTTCTGCGTATGTACTGTTCATCGCCTGCGCGAGTTCCATTTCCGGCCGTTCTGGCCGGCCGATTGCGCCCATTCTTGGAGACAACATTCCTCTACATCTGATCTTGTCTTCTACGAGCGATTTTCCCTGGTATGTCTTCCTCAGCTGGAATCTCGGATCTGAGTTTTTAGGGCTCCAAATTCCGATTTCGCCGTCTCCGAATGGCGTCTTCCTCTGAGATAGCGGAACATAACCGGGGTAAAGCCCATGTTGCTGCTCCGGTTGAGCACCATCTCTCCCCCACACCCGCTCGTAACCCTGTTATGCGATACTCCTCGGCTCTAAGAGGACCTCGCGCCCACTCTGGGCGATCGCAAAGCAGGGGACGAAGTAGGGCTCGTAGGGCTCGTCCTCTGCTGGGTATTCCTGCTCGGCTAAATTCTGTTAGGCGTGATAACGCCTCCACTGGTCTAAATCGAAAGGATAGGAAGATCTCCTTCAGCCGTGACACTGCATCTATCTCTACTCTGCACGGTTGTGAGGCCAAAGGGCGTCCAAATGCCCCGAATAAGGCGCCAGAGGAGCCATTTCCGAATGTACAGATCCCCCCTGTGAAGGAAACTCCCCCCCTGCTCGCTCTTGGGCTGCTGTAACCCGTTCGGCATCCAAAGGCTATGGTTTGTCCTTTGTTCCTCCGGCCACAATTGAGAACTCTAAGATTTTGCAGATGCCGGAGGAGATCCTTGAATCTTCTCACCCGAAATGGGAGGAATGTCTGGTTGGTTACTACATTGGGAAGCGCTTACCTTTCCACCTCACAGAGGACGCCCTCAAGAATGCCTGGGGCCATCACTTGGTCGAAGTCATTGCTGCTGACCTTGGTTTTTACTTCTTTCACATTCCGGATAGTGATTTCAGGAGGAAAATCTTGGATGGAGGCCCGATTACAGTAGCCAAAATCCCCTTGATCCTGCAACAATGGCACCCTATGTTGGAGCTCAAGAAATTAACTCATAATTCTGTCCCCATTTGGATTCGTCTCAGGAACGTCCCTGTGGCTCTTTGGTCTGCTGCTGGCATCAGTTTTCTGGCAAGTGGTATTGGTAAGCCCTTATTTGTTGATAATCGAACAGAACAGATGGCAATGGTAGCATTTGCTCGGGTCTGTATAGAAGTTGATACGTCTAACTCTTTCCCTGAAGTTATAGAGTTTATGATGAAGGGTGAGCTTAGAACAGTGACGGTTCAATATGAGTGGATCCCGACAATTTGTCCAACCTGCTCTTCATTTGGCCATAGATGTCCTGCCCCCAATTTTTCAGGTCCTTCTAAACCTGGTCCCTCAGTCCCGAAGGCACCTGTCCCTCGTCCAAACGAATGGCGTGAAGTGCGTGGTAAACGCAATAAGCACACCCCGATGCCTGCAAATGATGGCCTGATGCATGATCCGGTCCAGAATCATCCCAAGTCCCCCCGTTCTGAAGGAATCCAGATTGGAGATCCGATGCCTCAGATAACCAGACAGGAGGATCATCATCCTTCCTTTGACCTGCTCCCTACCACCTCTATTGACCCTGTTTCCGCTGCTGTGATGCAAAGACAGGGTTCCCCTGACTCGAATAAGTCTGCACCTTCAGATGAAGATCTTAAGGATATCAACTCCGATGACGGTGAATCTGTATCACCATGTAAGATGCCCTCGTCCATTCCGGAGGAACGCGATAAATCTCCCCCTCCGAAGGTAAATCAGGAGGCCTCTCTTCGTCAAAAAGGAATCCTCCGCTCTGAATCTGCTGAGGTGAGTATTCCTGCTGGCCCGAAGCTTATGCCACACTCGGCAAGGAAACGAGGTGGCAAGAGAAGGTAATCCTTTTATCTCATTCCTATGTTTTTTGGTGTTTGGAATATTAGGGGTCTTGGACAAGCCCTCAAACAAGCTGAGATTAGGAATTTTGTGAGGACTAACCGCCTCTGCTGTATTGGTATTTTGGAGACTAAAATATCCCCTGCTGCCCATTCCCATGTTTCGGCATCCCTTCTTCCTGGGTGGTCTTGGTCTACAAATTACTCTTATTCCATCAGGGGTCGTATTTGGGTGGGTTGGAACCCCTTGGCCGCTTCTTTTTGCATCTCAGCTTGTACTGCTCAGGCCATTCATGGCCGTTTGGAGTGTTTTATTTCTGGTGTTGCTTTTAATCTTTCGGTAGTCTATGCGGAGCATTCTTTTGTCCTGAGAAGACCGCTTTGGAATGATCTGATTTCTACTAGTTCCATTTATCTGGACATCCCCTGGATTGTTGCTGGTGACTTCAATGCCATTCGGTATGCTTCTGACAGAGCAGATAGATCCAATTACTGGATCCCAGCCTTTGAAGACTTTGGAGACTGCCTCATCCAAGCTGGTTTAGATGATCTCCGCTTTGTGGGTAACAGGTTTACTTGGTCTACTTCGTCTGGTCCTAATCGAAGGCAAAGAAAAATAGACAGAGTTCTTACTAATGCAGCTTGGATCTCGGCCTTCTCCTATTCGGAAGCAACTTTCTTGCCCCTGGAGTGTCTGATCACTCTCCTATGGTGGTCAGGATTCTCCCGGTTCCTAGCTCGGGTAAACCTTTCAAATTTTTCAATTTCTGGATGTCACACCCCAACTTCTTTGAGTTGGTTCGGCAAATCTGGGAGCTGCGTATCTCTGGTACGCCTATGTTTGTCCTTTGTAGTAAGCTTAGATCCCTTAAACGCAGACTCAAGTTATTAAACAGGGAAGCTTACTCTGATATTTCGGCTAGAACTTCTGACGCCAGACGCCTTCTCGTGGAAGCTCAAAACGCTATTCAATCTGACCCTCATAATCAAGCCCTAGCTGATGCGGAAAAGGACCACCTCCATGTCTTTTCTGACCTTCGCCTCAAGGAAGAATCCTTCTACAGACAAAAATCAAGGGTCAAATGGCTTAAAGAAGGTGACCTAAACACCAGTTTCTTCCACCATTCGGTGAAGCGAGGCCATCTGCGGAATAGAATTCTCTCGATTTCTGATGGTAGCAATGTAATTACTGATGAAGCTGAAGTGCAGCAACTCTTTGTTGATCACTTTCAAAATCTGCTGTCAGCTGTTAACCCCTCCGCCGTTCCGTCTGTTGATGAGATTCGTGCGAATCTGGCCTCTACGCTCGATGATAATCAGATCCAAGCCATCTCTCGGCCATTCACTGAAGAAGAAATCCGAACTACTTTGTTTTCATTGGCCACCGGAAAAGCCCCTGGCCCGGATGGATTTAATGTTGATTTCTTTAAGAAATCGTGGGATATTGTAGGCCCTTCCGTCCTATTGGCAATTCGGGACTTCTTCTCTACGGGTCAGCTACTTCGTGAGATCAACACCACTATTCTGACCTTGGTCCCGAAGTCCCCCAATCCTTCCACGGTAAATGACTTCCGTCCTATTGCTTGTTGCAACACTATATACAAGTGTATCACGAAGCTATTAGCCAACAGGTTAGCTTCCATGCTCCCATCTATAATTAGTCCCCCCCAGAACGCTTTTGTTAAAGGGAGGAGGATAAGTGATAATATCATGCTTGCTCAAGAATTATTTGCTCACTTCCACCATGAACCATACTTTCCAAAGAGCATTATTAAGGTTGATTTCTCCAAAGCTTATGACTCAGTTGACTGGAACTTTATTGAATCGACTCTCCAAGCATTTGGCTTCCCACCCACATTTATTGATCGAATTATGACATGCATCAGAACCCCCAAGTTCTCTATAGCTTTAAACGGTGAGTTGCATGGTTTTTTCCCTAGTGGGAGAGGTATCCGACAGGGGGACCCTCTGTCCCCATATATCTTTACTCTTGTAATGGAAGTTTTTACTGGCATTATTAATGCCCGCACCTACAATCCCGGATTTCAGTTCTTTTGGCGTTGTAAACCCTCCAAGTTGTCCCATCTATTCTTCGCTGACGATGTGTTGCTCTTCTCGGAAGCAAACATGCCGTCTCTAAACCTTCTAATGGATGGAGTAAACACTTTTGCTGCCTGGTCTGGTCTCATCCCCAATCTTAATAAGAGTGAAATCTTTATCTCTGGGGGGCATGAGTCTTTGAAGAGTGCAATGGTTAATGCATCGGGTTTCAACCTTGGATCCTTGCCCTTTCGGTACCTTGGCGTCCTCGTTATCTCCTCAAGGTTAGGCAAGGAAGATTGTGTATCTCTGGTGGATGCTATAATGAAGAGAGTTCAGTCATGGACCAACCGCTTCCTTTCAACTGCTGGTAGACTCCAACTTATTAGATCTGTTCTCCACTCCATTCAGGTGTACTGGTCTTCGGTTTTTATCCTCCCCTCCTCAGTTATTAGTCGAATTGAGCAGATCTTCCGCCAATTTCTTTGGCGTGGCCCGAACCTTGGATCTGGTGGTGCTAGAGTTTGTTGGGAAGAAGTCTGTCTTCCTAAAGCGGAAGGAGGACTAGGTATTCGCTCAATTCGAGTTAGTAATATTGCTGCCATGACTAAGCATATATGGCTGCTTTTCTCTGATAAGGAATCACTTTGGACCAAATGGATACACTCAGTCTTCTTAAAACACAAGAATTTCTGGATTGCGCCTAGGCCGACCATTTGTTCTTGGTCTTGGAAGAAACTTGTTGGCCTGCGTGAATTGATTCAGAGGTATTTTGCGTGGAACATTGGTAATGGGTTATCGACTTCTTTCTGGTTTGATACCTGGCACCCTCGTGGCCCATTCAACAAATTATTCTCGGATCGTGACATATATTGCTCTCGTATCCCTCGGAATGCTTCTGTTGCTACGGGTATTGCTGCCCTGTCTATCCCATCTAATGTAGCTGTTGCTATCCATACTTGGGCTGATCCTTTCCCTAGCCTCAACGGCCAGGATGACCGTCTGGTGTGGCTTGGTCACTCTTCAGGTCAGTTCTCTACTGCTTCTGCATGGACTATGCTTCGAGCTAGAGGCTCCTTGGTTAACTGGTCTCGATTTGTCTGGAGCTCCACTCTTCCCCCGCGTTATCAGACCCATCTATGGCTGATCACTAGGAATAAACTGCCAACCCAGGTCTTGCTTCTGTCGTATGGGAGGATCTCGGATGTTTCCTGTGCCTTCTGCTCAAGTAGGCCAGATTCAATCGACCACTTATACTTTGGTTGCTCAGTTACGGGTAGATTGGCCTCTTTTTGGGCTTCTAAATGTAATTTGAGTTGGTGAAATGGTACTTGGAAGGAGAATCTACAGTGGATGGTCAGCCATCTCTCGGACTCGTGCTTCCACCATTCCATTGCTCGCTTTGCATTTGCTGCCCTGTGCTACCTTATATGGAAGGAGCGAAATAACATCATCTTTCGGAATCAAAGCCTATTCCTGCCCTCCCTTAAAGACCGTCTTCGGAAAGCTATCGAAGATAGAGCCTCCACATTCTCAAGAGTTCCGGATAATCCGCGCAACCGAAGAATCCAAATGTGTTGGGGAATCCACCCTGTGATCTTTGATTATTGACAGGATATTCCCCTCCGCATGCTCCTGGTTTTTGGCGTTTGCCTGGTTTTTTTTGTTGGCTGTCGTGTTTGGCCTTTTGCAGCTTTTGCTGCTGTTGCTTCTCTTTTTGGCACTTCAGCCCCGCCTTCCATCCACTCAGTCTGACGCCTGTGTCATTTTGAGTGCATGTTTGGAGTCGCCTGTCTGTTTTGCCTCTTTGTAACTCCTTCTTTCTTTAGCTATATTATTCTTACCTCTTACCAAAAAAAAAAAAAAGAAATGGTGTTCTATTGATCCATTTCACGAAATTATGTTCTCTAGAACTGCATTTGTTTTCTAATTGTGGAGGAACAAGAAATTTCATTTTAAAATGAAGATTGATTAAGATTCTTATGCTTGGTACGTTGTTTGGAAGATTAGAATGAAATTCAAGTAACTTGTTCATGTGTCGGATCTAGAAAATTGTTGAACTTTTGCACTCCATTGGGAGGTTAGAGAAGATTGCACGTTTGTTGTTAAGGGGATGCTGGGAGATAAAGGAGCCTCCGCACTCTCCTCAAGGGCTTAAAGCTTACACAACTGTGTTGATGTGGGTGCTTTGTGATAAAGAAGCTTCCATACCCTTGTGAAAAATAAACTTGTTGGTTTAGTTGGACTTGTAATGTTAGAGATGGCCAATCTACCAGATTCAATTGGAAATTTGAAGAAGTTGAAAGTAACTAGAATGGACTCTTTAGTAAAAAGAAAGTTACATGGGTCATATATAAGTCCCACAGGTGAAATTTCCGGTGAAATTTCCTGATTTCTCAAGATTTTGCTAGGAACTCGTGTCCAATTTGCTTATCTCATAATTCAAATTCTATAGCAATCAACATGTCAATTCAAATAGATCCATGGATTTTAAATATCTGTTTGTCAAAGAGCTAATTTGCAAATGATCCCTTCAAGCAGATCCTTGTAGTTCATCATAGCTAGAGGCATTGGGGGGGGGGGGGGGGGGGATAGACCATAAGTTCTTGTTTTTTTTTTTTTTTTTGTCTCTTCTTTGGTGTATGAGTTAAAATGACCTTCGGGTTACGTTTCTTCAAGTCACTAATGTGAACTTTTTGTTCTTTGTGTATTGCCGTAGCCCTGAAGAAGTGGTCGAATTGACTATCGAGAGGTTTTGAGACATCTGATGGATGTCAATGCCAAATTTCGACAGAAGTGTAATTCAAGATGGGCCATAGTCAATACACATTGTAAGCCTGTACATAATTTTGGAAGAACGCAAATGAGCACGGGATCTCTTCTAGAAAGTTATTTAACTTTCCTAGCACAAATATCTTGAGGAATTGGGGGGGGGGGGGGGGGGGATAGACCATAAGTTCTTGTTTTTTTTTTTTTTTTGTCTCTTCTTTGGTGTATGAGTTAAAATGACCTTCGGGTTATGTTTCTTCGAGTCACTAATGTGAACTTTTTGTTCTTTGTGTATTGCCGTAGCCCTGAAGAAGCGGTCGAATTGACTATCGAGAGGTTTCGAGACATCTGATGGATGTCAATGCCAAATTTCGACAGAAGTGTAATTCAAGATGGGCTATAGTCAATACACATTGTAAGCCTGTACAGAATTTTGGAAGAACGCAAATGAGCACAGGATCTCTTCTAGAAAGTTATCTAACTTTCCTAGCACAAATATCTTGAGGAATTTCAACATAAATTTTATTGACGTTTACTGAACTTTAGCGTACTTGCTATCGAGCCATTGAATTTCGGTTTCTTTCATTAAGAGCGGAAAACTTTACCATTTTTTTTATCTAATGATGCATTTTGGCTAGATTCTGCATAAATTGGAAATCTTCCATTCAAATGCTGATATGGTGAAATTGTGACTAATTTTTCGGATGCCATGCCGCTACACATGTTCCCCATCACTATCGTGTGTCCACCACATTAATACATCGTCAGAAAAGTGATTGTTGCAGTTATAAAGTACATCAATTGTAAAAGAAAAAAAAAGGATGGTCTAATACTATGAGTGAATGAGTGATAGAATAATTACAAAATCTATGAAATTTCAGTGTCACATATAGATATTAAAAGTATTTGTATTATTAGTATTAAAATTTATAAAAAAAAGAAAAAGAAATTATTATTATATAAAAAAATTGAGCCTGGCTCGGCTCCTTTTTCTTTTCCCCAGGCGGGCCGGCACACGCGCAGGTCTTCTTCTTTCCTCACGTCGCGCAACAGCGACATACAGAAGCATATCGGCAGGAACAGAAGCAGAGCAGGCCGCGGCACAATCTAGGGTCAGGGATCAGTTGGCCATGGCAGGCTGGCGGCGGCAGAAGCCATGTGCGCCAGCCTGTAGTCTTTGAAGAGAAAGAAAATCAGCCAAAAGGGTTTCGGGAAAGATCTTGAGAAACGGAGAGAGGAGAGCTTTCTTTTTTTTCTTTTTTTCTTTTTTATAACAAGGGGCGACAGAGAGAGAGAGGGAGGGCTCCAAACATCTCGACCACGCGCGGACCCGTCCGACGACCTCTCCCGGCGCCGAACAAATAAGCCTCGGCTCTGCTATTGTCCTGTTTTGACTGCGCCAGGCCAGAGCTCGTGGCCGTCCGGTTCACGCGATCTCCGGCCCCGTCAGTCCTATGATCTGTTGTCATTAGTATCTGCTTGTCTTCCGTCGAGAACCCAGCGCGGGGTCGAGTCCCGTTCGAGTCGAAAACTCCATTACCAGTGTCGCACGTCGCCTGTTTGTGAAAATGCCTCAACTAGATCCGCAAACTTTTTCTTGAGTTCGATTTGCTTCGGGAAACATAGGTCTTTTCGCGCATCCTTTGTTTGCGTCGTGACAGGTTCGTGGAGGGGTAACGTTTACAGGGGCTGGGAGTTGGCTTGGCCAAGGACAACTCCGTGCCGCTTGGACTTCGGCTAATGGAGGAGTCAGGGTCTATCACGGTTTGGTCTGAGTCGGGTCTGTCGAGCGTAAATCGCTCATAAAGACGGTCCGGTAGCCGATGGTGGTCGTTGGAGGATCGAGTGATTCCTGATTTAATATAGGATAGTTGGCGTTCTGCTGTTCTGGGTTTAATGGACGTCGTTGGTTTCTGGGCGTGCTGGAGAAGACATGACGGAGCAAGCGTGGAAAGAGATAAGGGCAAAAATGGGTTCAGAGCAGGTGGGCGGAGTTCTAATTATAATTGGGTTGGTGTTCTCGGGCTTTGATTGACCAATTGAAAGAGGGCTTTAGTAACGGGCTTGGTGTTTGCTTTAGGAAGAGTGGGCTTGTGAAGTTTTCATTAAAATAGGCCTAAGTAGTAAGCCCATTTTGGACACTGACCGTAGAATTAGGCCCTCACCTTATGGGCCCATTCCATATCCAGACCGGGCCCAGAAGGCCCGCTTTTGTTTTGCGGGTGGGGCCTCAATTTTGAGCTGGACTGGGCCCGCACATCAGGCCTAATCCGGGTGAGCGACTGGTGACCCGGGCCGGATCCGGATATCCGACCTGGGTGCCTATTTCCAGATCTAAAAAATCAAATTTTCTTTTTTAAAACATTTAAAAATTCCGAAAAAATCTATTTTTTTCTAAAACTCGGAAAAAGCTTAAAAATTGGTTTTTGAATATTTTTTCTTAAAATGCATGAAAATATTTGATAAAAATTTGTGCTCAAAATTGAATAAGCTTTTAACATTTTATAATAGGGTTTAAGACAAATGCTCTTCATTGTGCACTTTCAATATATTGATTGCAGTTTCCATTTAGTCTAGTTAGGAATGTCATTTGTCTTATTTCTTAGTGTTGGATTCTTCTTTTTTCTTGCAATTTATTTAATGCTTCATTAGTTATAATTATTGTTTTAACGATTGTGCACCTACGTAGTTACCTCACGTGTTAGTGAATATGTTTAAAATAAATCCAAGCTACTTGACAAACATCTTGCAATTAACAATATTAGATATCGAAATAGCACTAGTTGATTAATTAGTATAACCGAGTTCATAGCCTTAAATTCTTTTGTTTTATATAAAATGAGGTATACTCTCATGCATTACTTAGTTTCTAACCAACCTTAATAGGTCAGTAATGACTTATCATTAGAAAATCCTTAGAGAATCAAGTTGACATAGCATCGAATATCTCAACGTCATGTGAGGTATGAGTTTAGGAAAGCCCACATATAATTGAGGGACATATGCTTACTTTTTAGGCAATACCCCTAATTCTTTGTCTTTTCCCCTCTGGACGGAAAAGATAGGTCGCAGCACATATTATATAATCACTAATAACAAAGTGGAGAAGCCTCATGCACTGCACGCTTGGACCAACCGTCAGCAGTGAATGTGTTAAATTATGTCTCGAGTTTTCGTGGGACTACACAAAAGATTACAAAAGATAAAATAAAATTAGATACATATTTTCTCATCTACGAAAGGTTACGGAATCCGAAACAGAAAAAAGGAAAGCCACGTGAAGTCCCTCTGCACGTGGAAGGAAATAGGTAGGCCCAGGCCTTCTTCCTCACATCTCTGAAGCCACCGAAGCCCTGTACATGAAAGATAAAGTGGTGGGCCCAAGGTCAAAAGTTTGACCTTGGGCACACACGTACACAAAATATAAAAAAGGGCAAGGTTTCGTTCATCAATATAAAAGAGGAGCCGCACGTCAAACAAGTTTTTCTTCGCACGTTTGCGCTGTTTGCAAAAGCTCTACAAAGAGGATACGTATGTGAAGACGTTTTTGTTTGACGTACGTAGAGCGTTTCGTTCGAGCTTGAATGCACGGTAATTTTGTGCCGTGAGTTTATACCCAAGTGAGTTGTTTATTTATAAACACTTTAGGTTTGGGGTTAAATCTAAGTGTGAGAAACACTTGAGCAATTGAGCAATTGTAAACTCTAATTCTTCGATTTTAGTAGATTATTTGCTGCTGGCTCTCCCCGTGGATGTAGGTATCGATACTCGAACCGAACCATGTAAATTTCTGGTGTCCTTATTTTTCTCGTTTATTTTCTCTGGCGATTTCGCATTGACGTAAATTGCAAGATCCTGTCGTTTCTGCGTATTACATCCCAACAATTGGTATCAAAGCTTGAGGTTGGATTTATTGATTGTGATTTGGAGCTTTTGCTTATCTGATTATTATCTGGAAATTATGTTATTACAATTATGTCTGAGAGGAAATCTGAAATTGAGAAATTTGATAGGAGCAACAACTTTGTGTTATGGAGCATCAAGATGCGGGCATTATTGACAACACAAGGTTTAGTCAAGGCACTGAATGGTGAAGATGAGTTGCCGGTTATAATGAAAGCCTTTGAGAGGGTAGAGCTGATTGAAAAAGCAAAGAGTATAATCCTATTAAATTTAACGGATGAGGTCTTAATAGAGGTTGCTGAGGAGAAATATGCTGCAGTGTTATGGGCAAAATTTCAAGCACTCTATATGAAGAAATGTTTGAACAATCTGTTGCGACGGGGCAAGCGATCGAACAAAATATAGATGGAAGAAGAAAAATAAATCGAACACCAGATTTACGTGGTTCAGTCGTAAAGACCTACGTCCACGGGGAGAGCAACAGCGAATTTCACTATAGATTAAGCGATACAAGGAGATTACATACTCGAGTCACTCAAACACTCTCTTGGTGTTTTCCAAACCCCAATTTAATCCAAACCCAAGTCATGGCACAAAATTATCACACAAGCTCAAAATAAACGCTGAAAAAGAACTCATTTTCTTGATCGCGCTTCAACTTGAAGACATGCGGCTCCTCCTTTTCTCTCGTACGGGTGCAACAGCAACACCCCAAAAAAAGAAGACCTCTTTTGCGGCTTCGTAGGGTTTATTTCCACAGAGACTTCGGCCTGTACGTGCAACAGCCAAGAAGCAAAAACCCTCGGCGTCCCATATATATGTGTGTGCCCAAGGTCAAAAGTTTGACCTTGGGCCCCACTTTCCTTTTGATTCTTCACGTGCAGGGCTTCTCCCTTGGGCGGTATCTTCCTAAAAGGAAAAGAAGACCTTCAATTGTTTCTGTACGTGTGCCCTGACCTAGGCCCACCACGTTCTATTTGTCTTCTTCACGAGCGTGGACTTCATCTACACGCGTTCGGATTCCACAGATGAGGTAATTTTCTTCCATTTTTATTTTACTTTATATTTCCTCTTTTGCGCAGCTCGAAGGAGTTTAGCAAATCTCAAACTTGAGACATATTTTAACACAATCGCTTATATATGTTAAAAAAAGATGTTTCAGTTTAGATATACTGAAGGTACATCTATTAGAACCCACATAGATGAATTTAATAAACTCATGTTGGATTTGAAGAATGTCAGTAAGATACTTGATAATGAAGAACATGGTATGATGTTGTTAGCCTATTTACTATAGTCATTGGAGCACTTTACTAATTCACTGTTGCAGAGGCGTACTACAATTACCTCATAAGACGTCAAGTCCGCCTTATTCTCTAAGAAGTGGCAGAGAAAGTTGCGAGATGACGGTCTGGCGAAAGGAGCAACACAAGCACTGACGATTCGGGGTAGAGAACAACATTGAGAGCCTAGTAGCAACAGAGGTAAAAGCATATCAAAAACACACCATAGAAAGTCCAAGGGATGCGTGAAGTGCTTTGAGTGTCACGAGGAGAGGCACATCAGGAGAGATTGTCCAAATCAGAGAAATAAAGTTAATAGGCATAATGCTACAAGCAGTGTGGCAAATGTTTCTAAGGGGAGCACCAGTGCTGCAGAAGCTATGTTATGTGTGACTACTACTTTGTCAACAGATGAATGGATGCTGGATTCGAGGTGTTCTTATCATATGACACATCATAAGAACTGGTTTACTACTTATCAAGCTGCAGATGGTGGTAGGGTTCTTTTGGAGAATAATGCAGTCTGTAAGGTTGTGGAGATAGGGACAATTCGGATTTGGATGCACGATGGGGTAGTGTGCACATTGACAGATGTGAGGCATGTACCAGAACTCAAGAATAATCTTATTTCTCTGGGGACACTCGATGACATCGGGTGTAGGTACACCGCTAAAGATGGAGTACTGAAGATCTCTCGAGGTGCCATGACAGTGATGAAGGGGAAGAAAGTAAATACTCTCTATCATCTACTAAGAGAGACCGTGATCAAAACTGCAGCAATTTTATCAGATGAGTCAAACTCTAATTTGACTCAATTATGGCATATGTGTTTGGGGCACATGAGTGAGGTATGTATGACGATGCTAAGTGAAAGGGGGTTGTTGAAGAGTCAGAAGATAGGGAAGCTGGACTTATGTAAGCACTACATCTATGGGAAGCAGCATCGAGTTAAATTTACTACAGCTATTCATTCGACCAAACGACCAGTTGAATATATTCATTCAGACGTCTGGGGCCCGTCTTCAGTTCCTTCTAAAGGGGGTGCCTGATATATGCTAACTTTTATCGACGATTATTTGAGGAAGGTATGGGTATACTTTCTGAAGCACAATTATGAAGTGTTTGATTGGTTCAAGAAATTTAAGGCATTGATTGAGAAACGGTTAGATAAACAATTTAGTATCCGAGAACTGATAATGGCATGGAGTTCTGTGGTAAAGATTTTACTGAGTTCTGCGAGAAAAAAATGTATTGTAAGACACTGCACAATACTTGGGACACCACAGCAGAATGGCGTGGTAGAACGAAAGAATAGAACTTTGCTTGAGTGAGCTCAATGCATGCTTTTGCATGCAGGACTTGGCAATGAATTTTCGGCCGAAGTAGTGAACATGTCATGTTACCTGGTTGATTGATCTCCATCATCTGCTATCGAGTGGAAGACTCCTGTGAAAGTATGGTCAGGGAAACCTGTTGATTACTCCGGATTATGAATATTCGGATGTCTTGCATATGCTCATGCGAGTGATGGTAAGCTTGAACCGAGGACGAAGAAGTGCATATTTTTGGGTTATGCACATAGGGTGAAAGGCTACCAGCTATGGTGCAGTGATCCCAGATCACCCGGTTTTCTAGTAAGCAGAGATGTGATCTTCAACAAGACTGCAATGCTTCAACAGAAGAGTTTTGAGACACAACCAGCAGAGAAGACAAATCATGGTGTCATAAGTGAAATGGAGCTTTAGGTGGAGACTCTAGAGATCTCGAAGGTAACAGATATTGAGACTATAGATGAAGCCGCAGTTCCTGAAGTCGGTGATAGTGAACAACCAGCAAAGTCACAACAGACTATAGCAGCAGATAGATAGAGAAGGCAATTAAATCACTGATACGTTATGGTTATACAAATATTATTTATGCCTTGACTGTAGGTGATAAGGTGGAGATAGATGAACTTTCGTCTTACTCTGAGGCGATGGCTAGTTCGGAGTTATTGCAGTAGCTAGGGGCTATGAATGAAGAGATGGAATCACTCCATCAAAATCAGACATGAGAGCTGGTCAAAGTACCCAGGAGCTAAAAGATTGTCGGAAGTAAATGGGTTTTTAAACGGAAAGAGGGCATTCCCGGTGTCGAGACAGCAAGGTATAAAGCGAGACTTGTGGCGAAGGTATATACACAGCGTGAGGGCATTGACTACAATGAGGTGTTCTCTCCAATGGTAAGACATACTTCTATTCGTGTTTGACTTACTTTAGTTGCTTCGCAAGATCTTGAGTTAGAGCAACTAGATATGAAAACTGTGTTTCTTCACGGTGAGTTAGAGGAGCAGATTTACATGGGGCAACCAGAGGGATTTGCTATTCCGAGTAAAGAAAATCATGTTTGCTTGTTAAAGAAATCTTTATATGAGCTGAAACAGTCTCCTAGATAGTAGTATAAACGTTTTGATACTTTCATGGCTAGTCAAGACTATTTGAAAAGTCATATGGATAACTGCGTTTACTATAGGAGATTGGCGAATGATTTTTTGATTTATCTACTTTTATATGTTGATGATATGCTAATAGAAGTTAAGAATATGTCTGATATTGATGTGCTAAAGAGGCAGTTAAATGTTGAATTTGAGATGAAAGATTTAGGTGTTGCAAAGAAAATTTTAGGTATAGAGATTTTGCGTGACAGGGCTGCAGGAGTTTTACGCCTATCTCAAAAGAAATATATTGAGAAGATAGTTGCACGTTTTTAACATGCAATCGGCAAAATCTGTAAGTACACCTCTAGCGAAGCACTTTAAACTTTCAGAAAAATTATCACCGCAGACTGAGGAAGATGAAGAGCATATGTCCCGTATTCCTTATTCTAGTGCCGTGAGTAGTATTATGTATGCTATAGTGTGCACTAGACCTGATATTTCACAAGCTGTGAGCGTGGTTAGTCACTATATGAAGCGTCATAATAAGGCTAATTGGGAAGCTGTGAAGTGGATCTTCAGCTATTTAAAGGGGACAACAGACGTGGGTATAATATATCGAAAGGACAGTAATGACAGTGAAACCACTAGTTTTGTGAAATCGGATCACGTTGGTGACTTGGATAATTGCAGGTCTTTAGCAGGGTACGTGTTTACACTAGCGGGTGGTGCGGTTAGTTGGAAAGCGTCCTTACAGGATCACAATGTCTTATCTTCGACTGAGGCAGAGTACATGACACTAACCTTTGTAGCGAAAATGGCGATATGGTTACAAAGTTTTCTCTCGGACTTTGGGTTAAAACAGAAAAGTGTGGATATACACTGTGATAACCAAAGTGCGATATATTTGGCGTATAATCCAATTTATCACGAGCGAATGAAGCATATTAATATCGGGTACTACTTCATCCGAGATGTCTTAGCTAAGGGTATTGTTATTATCAAAAAGATTGTTATAGCAGATAACCTAACAGACATGATGACAAAGTCTGTTCCTTTGGGGAAGCTCAAGCTTTGCTTAAACTCTATTAGCGTCTGTGGAGAGTGAGCGCCTGTCGGGGCATTGGGAGAGCAGCATGGATGATGAGTACTATAACTTGGCATCAAATATCGAGTCAAGGTGGAGAATTGTTAAATTATATCTCGAGTTTTCGTGGGATTACACGAAATATTGCAAAAGAGAAAATAAAATTAGATACGTATTTCCTCATCTACGGAAGGCTGCGGAATCTGAAACAGAAAAGGAAAGCCGCGTGAAGTCCCTCTGCACGTGGAAGGAAATAGGTGGCCCAAGCCTTCTTTCTCACGTCTCTGAAGCTGCTGAAGCCCTGCACATGAAAGATAAAGTGGTGGGCCCAAGGTCAAAAGTTTGACCTTGGGCACACACGTACACAAAATATAAAAAGGGCAAGGTTTCGTTCATCAATATAAAAGAGGAGCTGCACATCAGACAAGTTTTTTTTTTCGCACGTCCGCGCTGTTTGTAGAAGCTCTACGAAGAGGATACATACGTGAAGACGCTGTTCTTGTTTGACGTACGTAGAGCGTTTCGTTCGAGCTTGAATGCACAGTAATTTTGTGCAATGAGTTTATACCCAAGTGAGTTGTTTATTTATAAACATTTTGGGTTTGGGGTTAAATCTAGGTGTGGGAAACTTGAGCGATTGAGCAATTGTAAACTTTAATTTTCCGATTTTTGTGGATTATTTGCTGCTCGCTCTTCCTGTGGATATAGTACTGATACTCGAATCGAACTATGTAAATTTCTTGTGTCCTTATTTTTCTCGTTTATTTTCTCTAACAATTTCGTGTTGACATAAATTGTAAGATCCTGCTGTTTCCGCGTATTATATCCCAATAGAATGGGCGGGCAAGTAAAAACAAAAGACAGCGGAAGCCAAAGCCCACAAGAATGGAGCCATAAAACAAAGGAGTTTACCATCACGTACTCATGTCACATGTAATTGATAATATACATGCGAAATTTCGTTTCTTTTCCTATTCTGTGATAAGCATCTTAACTTTTTTTTTCAATTTGAGCAATGTCGGACCAAATTTTGGTGTAGACTTAGACTGATTAAATTGTCATTTTGATATCCTTCTTATTGCGTGCTTGACAAAAACAGACTTCTTCTTTCATTGTTCATTGTTGTGGTCTCGAAGAAGTACTTGAATGAGTTGCTGACGAGAATTCTAGACATCTGAAATATGCCAATGCAAGAAGCAAGGCTTGGAAATACTTAAATTGCTATCAAAGACAGATATGGAATTCCATTCCAAGTAATATCTCTTCATCTGTTTTGTAAGTGACTATTGTTCGAGTGAATGTTCAATAGAGCCCAAATTGTAGTTGTATTTAAACTGCAAAGCTTAATCAAAAGATTAGTTATAAAAAATATTAAGATAAAAAGGAAAATTGGGTCCAAGTCACAATGTTCAATAGAGCCCAGATGGCAGCGGCCCAAATTTTCGTTGGTGTGAAGAGAAACTAAAAACACGATCAACACAAGAACGGACTAGAATAAGGGGCATGTGAAAATTTTAAAAAAATACTGGAAATCATTTCAGAGAAATCACAAAATTCTGGGAGCGGGGCCAAATCTTGCTAAATCAAAAAAATAAAAAATTGTGGGGACTTTTACCAAAAAAGGAAAGAAAAAAAAAAGAATCATGTGGAGCGGACAATACCATGAATCTCTTCATTTTCTGGATAAAGCGTCCTTTTTTCACAAATAATCATGTGCATATGATATCTCTCTGTCAAACCTTCAGGTCAAAGGTCTCGATCATTTATAGAGAGAGCCAAATGAGATTGACTGATGATTGGCTTAATTTTTTGGGTTCTAGTGTTTAGAAAGAAGCATTTTTGAAATTTCAAAAAAATGAAGAAGAAAATAAGAGTGTTCGACGACCCTCTCGAAACAAGATAACCAATGGAATTTGCAGCATTGGCATCTTAGACAACACCATCAAGAAAACAATTTCTAAAGTTAGCTCCGTCATTCTTGTTAGAATATTTAAATAATAATTAAATAATAAATCACATATTTATCTAATACTTAAGTTTTTAAAACAGTCAGTAATGATCTCACATAAATCTCATATGATATCGGAGCTATAATGTTCTGATTGGAATAGGCCCTCATTTGCCTCCAAATTGCATATTTTAATCTAGTCTATGCATGAGGGGGAGTGTTAGAATATTTAAACTATAAATCAAATTTTCATTTAAGAGTTTAAACTTTTAGAACAGTGGGCGATATTTTTATTAAATTTCACATTATACCAAAGTTAGGGGTCTTAAGTTTGAATCTTCCTAACTTTATTTTAAAAAAATAAGATTAATTTCAACCCCAATTTTTTATAATAAAGTTATATTTCCTCTGAAAATGGGCGGCAGTTTCTGAGAGAAATGATGTTCATGCGCTAAGCCCTGTGTTAGGTGGTCACGGCTTTCGCACAAGAAGAATTAGCTTGTCTGAAGTTCCTCCGATATTAACTACTTGTGCTTGATTGGTGCTATGCAAAAGAAATAAAATAAAGGGAGCTTCAGTAATCAGTAGAAAAAAAATTAGAATCGCTGCTAATTCAGGACATGGAAAGAGGCCCTAATTGACGTCGCAACTATGAGGGGTTTAGTCTTGAAAGCTAACAGGTAATGCTTTGCTATTTCGCCACTAAATTTGAGGTACATAAGTCATTCAACTGAACTTTACCAATATAGAGAGTCTCAATGTGCAATACAATCCCTTTGCTTACAAATGGTTGTACACTAAAGCAAATTTGTTTCCTATAGAATACCTCAAGATGGTACAGAAAAGGAATGGAGAAGATTTCAATGACGAAAGAAAGTTTGATTTAAGTTATAGGTTTAATTTGTTGCAAGATAGAGAAAAGTTTGATTGGAGACTAAAACAACATGAGACCATTCTTACTTTCACCCAAAAAAAAAAAAAAAACATGAGACCATTCTGATTTGAGTCCACTGTTGACGAAACACATAATATATATTTGTTACAGAGGTGATAAAGTGCGAGTCTTCGGAAGGGCTTTTTAAATGAAAGCTTGAGGTGAAAGTTGACTTCAAGTCCTCTGCATGACAAAGAGGAACGACTCCAAGATTCCTCAACCGCAAAAAGGTTTGACACAAAGTTACTAGTAAGGTAAAGAGTGGAATTTAAGAGTAAATTATCGACTAATTTCCAAATTGACCATTTCCATATTAAGAGGAAGAAAATTCTTGAAGAAATAGGAGAATCTCGTTTCATTGCACATAATTTAGATGATGAAGTTAGCATACTACAAACTAAATTGTTCTTTTGTTAGAACCTTACTAAAAATAGTTCGTAACACTGTGCCATGATTTCTCAAGATTTTATTCGGTATTATTTGCTTATCTTAGAATTCAAATCCCGTAGAGACCGACATGTCATTTCAAATAGATCTCCAGATTTCAAATGATGATCTATCAATGAAGTAACATAATGGAGACCTATTCAAGTTTGGTGGTTTGATCCGATTTCACCAATTCCATGAACAAAAAGCTACTTGACATTGGTTCGTGAATCTTTTGGAGCATCTAAAATTTTTTCAAATTTAACAATGTCCAAACAAATTTCGGTGGGTTGTAGACCCATCGGTTGATATTTTGATATCGTTTTATTCCACACCTGATAAAACAAACTTTTTCTTTGTCGTTCATTGCTGCAGGCTACTGAAGAGGTTTTGAGACAGCTGATATATGCTACAAGAAGGAGGACTCAAGTAGTTGAAGATCAATGCTCGCTGATGGGAAGCTACAAGAAAATCGTTACCATAGAAGAAAAAACGAAGAAATTGAATGGCATTCTAATTAATAAATTTAAGTAGGACGGTGTTATTTGTTATTGCAGCATCTGGAAGTTTCTTTTAGAAATGAAAATAATAGTGAATTTATTTGTTGGTAGTTTTTTTTTTTGCTGAAATGATTAGCAAGAACTGTGAAATAACTTGTTTATGTGTAAGAACTAATTACCATGCTCAATTAGAAGGATGTTGCGAAAACAAACAATTGAACAATAAAATGAATTGAATAAGAAAACAAATCGATTAACAGATTTACGCAATTCAGTGGGTGTGACTACGTCCATGGAGAGAACAAAACATAATTTCACTATAAACCAAACTATACAATATATATTATAATCACACTTTTCTATTATAAGGAATAGAAAAATTAACTGACATTACTAAACGGATTTATGTTCTTTTTCTATTTCGGGAAATAGAATAACAAAGAGACACGAATATTACCATGCATATCCCAATTGGCCAAATAGTGTCTAATTTTATTCTTTTATTTTTTAGAAGAAAAAAAGAATAGAAATCTATTTAATAACTTTTTTGTTATTGGGAGATTGCAGTGAGAGATTTTGAGAAGCTTGGGATAAGCTTTGTGCTCTGATAGAGAAGATGACGTGCGATTAGTCCTAAAAATGAGAGATTTCTTTTAAAAAGAATCTGCAACCATGAGCCTCCCTTTCCGCTCAATGGTGTTTTTTCAATTGAGCGTAACTCTGAACGCCATTTTAAAAGAAAGAAACCAGTTTCAGCTTTAAATTTATAAAACCAGATTGGTGTTTTCAAAAGAGGATGAGAAGAGGAAAGTGGAGGCTACTCTTTAAAGCAAAAGCAGCACCTACCGATCGGTCAAAGCCGTGTCTGCCATGTGTCTACCACTTGCTAGGTGGTTGGTGGAGTTTTTTGACCTTAGGGGTTTGCATGATTACTCTGCAGATCCTCTCTTTCTCGGAAATTCACCTTTGCTTTCCCCGGCGTTTCATGGCCTAGCACGACAAAGTTCGGATGTTGATTAAAGCGACATGTTGATGGAGTCCAATTTGTTGCCGATCATGTAAAGGTAATCGAATTGACTTGGGAATTTAAATAATTGCTCTATATATTTACACATGTAGACAAACGTCGAGGTGGAAGAAAGAGACTTCTTTAAGTAACATGGCATATGTTAGATGACTCTCAAATGTTTGCGCTGGGCCACATTAATTATTGAACTGTCAAACGTTAGATAGATGACTTCTATGGGTAATATGGCATTTCCTAATACTTAGGTCCGTCTAGTCCCACAAGTAGTTTTCTCCACAAGGATCACGGGTGGTGCCAGTAAATGTGTCAAATGAGATCGTACGGTAATATTTGTCCCCCGTCAAGGAAGTCAATTCCAAGACGTGATGTTTCAATGACAAAGATGCCCCTAAGGTGCCAGTATCATAATGAAAATGGGCCCCAGCAATAGATTTTTTCTTGGCAAATGACCGTGTAATTTTATGCAGTGTCATCATTGTTATTCATCCCAACTTCAACGTACAAATTTTGAATGAACCCCAAATCTCTCTCTCTCTCATCCAAGCTGATATCATTACTAAAGGTGAAAGTCATAAATAATTCTAAATTACTATTTATTTCAAATTTTTATAAAAAAAATTATATTTATATTTATGTGATACATTTCCTTCGAATTTCTTCTTATAATACCTATGTGAGATATTTATTGTTAAAATTTGACAAATTACGAGCCAAATTAGCTGTCACCTTTATTCTTTCAACTCTTTTATTCTCCCCTTTAAGGATCGATTATATCGAGAAAGGAGCAACACTATGGGAAGTACTAGACAAGGTCCGATGGCTTCGTAATACTCGAAAACACATGGGATGGCGGGGTAAACCAAAGAAATACGTTGTCAATTCCAGTCTATCATCATTACTAAATTCACCGCCCTTCCTCTGATTATTATCCTTATTTGTTATGTTTAGAATTTTCTTCGCAAATACATCGCTAAGGAAACAATTACGAAGCTTAAAATTTTTTTAGGCCTTATTAAATACATTTAACTAGAGATAACAGCTGAGTTGGTTCGACTTTGAGCACTTCACCGCAAAGATCTCAGGGTTGAAACTTCGAAGCTGCTAACACGTCTTAAGTGGGGGGTTATGGTGGTGGGACATGTGCTAGCTTCTCCCTAGGTATTGACATTTGGTCTGAGGTGCACCGCACAGTGTACAAGCTGTAGGTTGGCGATTAGCTTAAACAAAAGTCAGGCCCGGCGGATTCTGGGTCACCAAAAAAAAAAAAAATCAAGACGAATATTAAATACGTTATACTATGATCAAATAGAAATGTTAACTTCAACTCATTGGTAATCTCCAAAATAAATTTTGATAGATTATTGAAGTATTTGGTGCTTCGAAACAATTAAATTACCATTAGCAAGTGGACTCGCGTAAGAGCTATTAATTTTCTAGTAACTTTAAAATTCAGAAAAAACCGCAAATAAATGTCAGTAAATTCTCAAAATAAGCGGTGATTTCCAAACAATTGAATAAACGTTGATAATTCAATTAACTATTAATAAAGCTAAAACTAGATGATAACTTAATCCATGAAAAATTGATAAATCACCTAAATTAACATTAGTAATTTGCTATAAGAGTTGATAAGTTTATTATGATTGTTGTTGTAGCAAATAAATATTTGCAAGTCTTGGAACGGTCGCTAATTTTGAAACAATAAAATGAAAGTCAGTAACGGACTCAAATCAGAATTGGTATTTTTCTACAAAAGTCGGTAACCTTAATGTGCCGCTAATTTACACGAGTAAATTCCCTTGCATGCACAGAAATTCCAATCGTTTAAGCTCTTTAAGTTCGAGTAAAAGGGATATTTTAATTCCACATCTCACTAGTGTTCTTCTAGTTTAAATGTAAATGGGAAGAAAATGCTCAAGGAATTGGAGAACCAGTTTCTATTATATGTAGTAAAGATAAAGAAGTTTATAAAGTTTTCTAGATTAATTTTCTAATGAAAGATAAAAACAGAATAGTATTGTTTCCATTAGAACATCACTAAAACACAGGTTGTAAGAATATGCCCTAGTTTCTCAAGATTTTACTTGGAAATTTTAATCCCTTATCTTATTTGCTTATCACGGAATTCAAGGTCCTTATTACTTTAGAAAAGATCCATGGCGATGACAAAAAGAAAATAAAATTTATAGAAATAGGTAATTGCAAAATTTGTTCATGGTAGCATTGGGCATCCAGCTAGCATGATCGATGACCGCATTAGCTCAAAATTGGCCAAAATGATTAATTGAACAAACTGTCAAAAGATTCATGATTAAATTGGTTAAAATGAAATTCTCTCACTGAATTGATATTCATATAATAGGTTATTGATTTTTTTGATAATTTTCCCAAAAATTGCTCAGCAACACCCCATCAAAGACCTTCATTTTCTGTTTTGTTTTTTTTTTTCTTTTTCTCTTCAGAATTACGTTTGTTATAAAATCGTTGTGTTTTTAATTAGAATGGTTAAAGACGATCGATCAACATGATTGGATTGGAAATTTAAAGAAATAGAAAGGAAATTAGGATGAACTCCTTAGTAAAGAGAAAGTTAGAAGAAGCCATTGGACAGCTGAAGATGCTTGAGGAGTCACATGTAGTGTATATGGGTCTGACTAAAAGCCCTTATTTAAATACTAATCATAGTTTATTTAATCATATGGTATATACATAAATAAGGTTCAGTATCCAAACATGATTTTGTCTCCTAGGCCAAACCTCACGGCTTGCCCGGGTGGTCAGTGGTCACTAGCAGCTTTTGTTTCATTCCCATTTGTTTTTGCACTTTGAATTGATCTAAATCCATTTTCTATGTTGTTAGGTTCTTTTTCATGTTTTATAGACACTCACTCCATGTGTTCTTTGTTTGCTGGTGACGACGAAGAAGAAGAATTTGAGACATGTGCTAAATGTAAAAATGATAAATGAATGGTTATCATTAACACTCTTCAAAATGGGCATGTTTTCACTATAAAAACCCACCTAACTACGATTCAAATCAGGAATAACTCAACAAAAACAAAATGATAAATCAATATGTCATATCACACCTCTTAATATCTTCTTAATCCTGTCACCACAATACTATCTACTGTTTGAAATAAATAAATTAACTTAAATTTTGGAAAGTACTCAACAAATGTACTCTTTGACGTTTGGCTTTGAAATAATTTGACGCGACTCTGATGCCATCAAATTCAATCGCATTAGTTACTTGAAAAACTCAATGCTAGTATATAATAAGGTAGCTCTTTCTTTCCTCATGAACTGTTAAAACTAAAATCGCCAGTAACACCTTCAACTTTGCGGTAAATTAGCTATCATCTTTGTTCTTTCAACTCTTTTGTTTTCCCCTTTATTAAAATATTATAGGGCATATTAGTAGCACTTCAAGAATGGATTTTATCGAAGAAGAAGCAACACTTTGGGAAGCACAAAACAATGTCCGATATTATCATTATTCATTACGTCTAGAATCTTCTTGCTAAATACACCATTGAAAAAACAGTTTATCGAGTTTATCGTACATATACATTAAATTAATCTATGTTTTCAAGATTTGGGAGGCCTTATTAAATATATGTTACAAAGATTCGGAGACCCCTATAGATTGATCGAGGCAAAATAATATATATGTTATACTTCAACTCATTTGTAAGCTCCAAATTAAATTTCGATAAACTATTGAAATAGTTGGTACTTTGAAAAAACGGAATAAATATTGGTAAATGAATTCAAGTAAGTTGTTAATTTTTCATATGAGCTGGTAATCTTAACGTGCAGATAACATCTGCAAATAAATGTCGGTAAAATAGTAAAATAAATGGTGATTTTGAAACAATTAAATAGATGTTGATAATTCAATCAAATAAAAGTTAGTAAATTTCAAACTATATGATGACTTAATCTGTGAAAAGTTGGTAAATCACTCAAATTAATATGTAATTTGCTATAAGAGTTAGTAAATTTAATTCGATAATACTGTTGGTAAATAAGCCGCTGGTCAACATTTAATTACCAATAGATAATTTACCAAGGCGTTTAAGGAATTACTAATATGATGGGACACATAATCAAGAGAAAATTACTTTAAGATTTGAGCTTTTTTAGTAAATTGTTTGTGAAATAGAAAAGATTAAAGGCTATTCTTCTGTTGCAAAGAAAGAGGTCGGAAGAAGAAAAACCTGAACTAAGCGAATTGCATGTACTTTCAAACTTGAGACCAATCTAGCCAATGTCCCCTTTAACCCCGTTAAAACATGCAATGTTCTGTTAAATTTCTCTCGAAATTTCAATTTTGCTCCTTTCCGTTTTCTTGTTTTATTTGTTTGCTAGATTTTTCCTTTTTTGATCTTCAACTATCTGTTTCTTACTTCTACTAGTGTTGGACCACGTGCGTCGTACATGAGCTGGTAATATTGGACTATAATTTTTCCCCGAGGACCTTGCCCTTGCCCTCCTATTGTTGACTTTTCTCGGTCTCCGTCCGCTTGCGATTACACTAATTGGACAAGTATTAAGACTTGATTGCAATGATGGTTCATGAGCTAAAAAATTACCCTTCAAAACCAACCCAATCTCTTCCCACCTATTTATACACATCAACATAAGTAGTTGATGGCGCATTGCTCAAACTACTTGCATTAAGTGTGAATATGTCTATCTACCGCATATTTAGTGGCCATCTATGGATGCTGATTTTTATATTTTGAGCTAAGCAATCAAAAAACCGCTGCATGTTATTGTTGAGTATTCTTAGAATGTTCATTTGTTGTACCCTTTGAGTGTCAAAACAACTTGAAAATAGCAATTCAATGTTGTAATTTTGGGAAATTATTAGCTAAGAAGCATAAATACATTATCAAAATGACTCAAACCAAGTAATGAAATCTAGCATGGGGCCACGTGTAACTTCATTATAGTGGCAACTTGTTGGGGAGGTTCAAGAGCAACTTTCTTGGGTACTTTTCCGAGACGTTGGAGACCAAATTCTAGAGTGAGTTAAAATTGAGTGAGTATGCAAATACAGAAACTACAGTGTTAGATTTTGAGAAGCTTGAGATGAGCTTCGCGCTTTTGGTAGAGAAGATGACGTGCGATTAGTCCTCAAAATGAGATATTTCCCTAGAAAAGAGTCTGCAAGCATCAGCCTCCCTTTCTGCTCAATGGTGTGCTTTCAATTGAGTAAAACTCTGAACGCCATTTTTAAAGAAAGAAACCAGTTTCAGCTTTAAATTTATGAAACTAGATTGGTGTTTTCAAAAGTGAATGATAAGACGAAAGTGAAGGATTCTCTTTAAAGCAAAAGCAGCACCTTACCGATCGGTCAAAAGGAGCTTATTCTGCCGTGTCTGCCACTAGCTGGGTGGTTGGTGGAACTTTTCTGACTTTAGGGGTTGGCATAATTTACTTTGCGGTCCTCTCTTTCTCGGAAATTCACCTTCGCTTTCCCCACGTTTCTTGATGTTTTCCTCGCCTCGAGAGCAATCCAGAGCCAAAAATCACCTCTCCTTGAGAAGTCTCAGTCGATCTTCTTTCTCGGAAATTCACTTTCGTCTCCACCACGTTTATTGATGTTTTCTTCGCATTGAGAGCAATCACCGAGCCAAAAATTACCTCTCCTCGAGAAGCCTTAGTTGATCTTCTTTCTCAGAAATTCACCTTCATCTCCCCCGCGTTTCTTGATGTTTTCTTCGCCTCGAGAGCAATCACATAACCAAAGATCACCTCTCCTTGAGAAGCCTTAGTCGATCATCTTTCGCGGAAATTCACCTTCGTCTCCCCTGCATTTCTTGATGTATTCTTCACCTCGAGAGCAATCACATGGCCACAAATCACCTCTCCTTGAGAAGTCTTAGTTGATCATCTTTCTCGGTAATTCATCTTTGTCTCCCCCGCGTTTCTTGATGTTCTCTTCGCATTAAGAGCAATCACAGAGCTAAAATCGCCTCTCCTTGAGAAGCGTTAGTTGATCTTCTTTCACTAAATCTTGTCACAGTTAGCTTTTTTCTTGCGCGCCATGGTTAAATTGTTGGTGAATGCATTGCAGACGATCGGCCACAAATTGGACTCCATCAAGACTTCACTTTAATCACCGATTGAACATCATCATTCTGGGCCGGCTATAAATAGGTAATCGACTTGACTTTGAAATTTAAATAACTGCTCAGTATATATACATATCGACAAACGTGGAGGCACAAGAAAGAGACTTGCACATATAAAGACGCAATCCAATGTTCTTGTTTAATGGTAGAGTTAAAGTGAGTGAGTAAGCAATTAAGGAGATTGCAGTGTGAGATCTGGAGAAGCTTGAGATGAGCTTTGTGCCTTTTGTAGAGAAGATGATGTGAGATTAGCGTTAAAGATGAGCTTCATGTTTTTGCAGTTTGCCATTTGTACCGCTTGCAAATAATCTTAATATATTTATTTTGTAATACAAGAAAATTCAGTGCGTTGAAAATTAAAAAAAAAATTATTATTTGATTACTTAAAAAGTGCTCGTTAGACGCTGATTACAAGATTCATTTAAAAATAGTTTTGTCATTGGTGGATGAATGTAATATGTGTCTGTTGGTAAATGTGTTAATGAGAAATGAATTATATAGGTCATTGACACGATTATTGTCGGACATGGTTAGTGCAATAGTGATTCATGAGCTAGGCAATTAGCCCACTAAACCCATCTAATATCGTACCACCGATTTATGTTCGTCGACAAATCTAGTTGATGGTGCATCGCTCGGACTGCTCGCATTAAGTGTGAATATGTCTATCTACCTCACATTTATTGGCCATCTGTGGAAGCTGATCTTTATATTTCCAGCTGAGCAATCCCAAAGCCGCTGAACGTTTGTTCAATATTCTTAGAATAATCATTTTGTTGTACACTTTAAGAGTTAAAACAATTGGAAAATAGTGATTGAGTGTTGTTTATTGTGCGAAGAAATTATTAGTTAAGAAGCGTAAATACATTATCAAAATAACTCCAAAATCAAGTAAGGAAAACTAGTTTGGGGGCCACATTTGACTTCATTGTAGAGGTAACTTGTTGGGAAGGCTCAAGAACAACTTTTTGTGGGGTATGAAACAAGTCCAGCTTCTGTTCTAATGTATTCATTCAACTTCTTCGAGAGGTCAAAGACCGACTTCTAAAGGAAGTTTAAAATTGACTTTGGCAAGAGGTTATTAAGAGCAGAGTTACGTGAGTGAGTATGCAGATATGGAGATTGCAATGTGAGATTCTAAAAAGCTTGAGATGAGCTAAAAGAGGGACAATTGTTTTAAAAGTCTTAAATCTATTGTATAACGGTTAATTCAATTATAAACCTTTTAATTGTGTCAATTAAGTCGTAAATTTTTTTATGATTTATCAATTTAGTAATAAATTTTTTAACGATTTTCCAATTTAATCATTTTGGCTAGAATGGCTAACACCTTAGTCTAGTCAACACTGTCCGTTTTGTGTGACATGATCAATATTGATGTGGATAGTTTTTGCAATTTTATTTAATTTTATGATTATTTTCCTTTCCTTTTTATATTATTTTCTTCTTCTTCTTTTTTCACATTTTCCCTCCGCCAACCCTTGCCTGAGGTGGTGACCTCAAAAATAGTTAACTTGATTTAGTCTTACGTCCATGCCTAGCTTATACTTCTTAGGTCAAAGTCCAGCTTAGACTTAAGAGAGAGCTTACCTCAATCATAGTAGAGAGTTCAATTCTTCACTTTCTCAGGGATCGGGGGTGTGAATATTTAGTTTTAAGTGTGATGCTCGACTTCCACACTTTACAAAGAGGTAAGACAAAAATCTGAAAGTGAATTGAAAGTTTAGTTCTTAGAACACTTGATACTGATTACACAAATTATTTAAAATCCAAAACAAAACATAAGTAGGCTACTTTCGAAATATAATCAACAAACGTACTTGGTGATGTTTGGCCTTTAAAATGGTTTGATGCTTCTCCGATGCCATCAACGTTCAATCACATTAATTACTCGAACAACTCAATGAATGGTGTACACTAAGGTTGCTCTCTCCTTTCCCCGTTGACTGCTAAAATTACAATTACCAGCAACACACTGAATTACGAGCCAAATTAGCTGTTATCTTTGTCCTTTCAACTCTTTTTAGAAACGATTATCTTGAAAAAGAAGCAACACTTTGGGAAGCACCAGACGAGGTCATGACTTTGTAACTCAAAAACACGTGGGGATGGCGGGGGAAACCGAAGAAACAGGCTGTCATTTCTGGTCGATCATTACTAAATTCACCGCCCTTGCTCTGATTATTAAAATTATTTGTTACGTTTAGAAATTTCTTCGCAAATACACCGCTGAGGAAACAATTATCTCGCTTAAAAGATTTGTAAGGCCTTATTAAATACATCTGATTAGAGTTGCGACGAAATATTAAATACTTTATACTATGGTCAAATAGAAATTTTAACTTTAACTCATTGGTGATCTCCAAAATAAGTTTGGATTCATTATTGAAATAGTTGGTGCTTTGAAACAATCAAATAATTGTTGGCAAGTGGATTCAAGTAAGAGGATCAGACATTTCCACAAATAATTGTCAGTAAATTATCAAAATAAGTGGTGATTTTGAAACAATTGAATGAACGCTGATACCTCAATATTGATAAAGCTAAAACTCCTTGAGAACTTAATCTGTAAAAAGTTGATAAATCTTAAAATTTTTGTGGATGATGAAAATACGTTTTGTGTATCCATTTTTGTAAGCGATGTAAGCAATTCTTTTTACAAAAATATTTTACAAATCATTTATTTTTTGCGAAATAAATGCACCTGAAAACGACATTACTTTTACCTTTTTATTTTACTTAATGAGCGAAGGCACATGCTTTACATTGAATTTAGTTTTTAGTTTTCATGTCAAATCAAATCTCATACAAAGCTGTAGTTCAGCTTGGGGTAGAAACAAAATCTAATGAATGTTGATTTTCCCTCCATCTCGGAATCTTTTCTAAAATTTCTCCATTAAAATGGATGCTCGTTTTAAGTTGAAGGTTAATCATTCTCATTATTTGTATCAACACCAAGCATCATTTATTTTTTAAACATCACTTTTTATCCTGAATACTATTAGGCTTTACAATTACACCTTATATAGTAATTTACAGTTTAATGACCAATTCTTAGCATTTAGATACCCAACTACACAAATTAATTTCAATGGTTCTTTCCATCAAAGTAGCTGGTGCCGCTTTGACTTTAGTCGTTTGCATATATTATTACCTAACTTAAGGTTTGTTACTCTGCAAATCCTCTTTCTCACAGAAAATCAACTTAATCCTCCTTAGGACTCTTGATGTTTTCTTGGTACTGAGAGCAACCGTAGGGCCAAAATTCGCCTGTCCTTGAGAATCAATTAGCTCTTTTTCCATGCCGTGGTTTTTTTTTTTTTTGACAATCCATGCCGTGGTTCAAATGCCGGTTGTTTTGGGATTTGTCGGTGAATGCAGTGTAGTGGAGTGGCCGCAAATTGGACTCTGTCGGGGCATCGCTTTAATCACTGTCTTGATTAGGATTATTTATGGAAAGAGTGCCCAATTAACATTACAAAAGTGCACGCACAATGCATGTGTGAAAAAAGGGTCGTTTAATAGATTTTACAAAATTTTCCTACAATGAATTGTTAGATTCTTTAATTAATGAAAAGAAATTATTGACATAACATGAAGAAGTTGATCACATGTTTGTGGAAAGAGAAAATTATTTTAAGATCTGAACTTTCGGTAAGATAGAATAGACTCAAATTTTAAAATTGAATTATGTGAAAGATAATTTGTTTTTACCAAGAAAAATAATTAATTTTGATATTCGTCGATTGATGGAATATCTATGAAATAATTAATTGAGAATATTTTAGGCATGAAATAAGTAATTATGATAAAGTAAGACCTCTTTGATTTATTTAACGCTATAGAATAAGTACTTGATTTTGTCCTGTTAATTCCAATAATATCATGATTATATGTTTTACGTACAACTCTGAGTTGATTAAAAAGGAAAGGGTGTGGCTATGTTTTTCTTTTTGAACTCTTTGTGGCTGAAAAGTGAAAAAAAAAAAAAAAATACCTGAGCCCCTTTTTTGGCAAAGAATAGTAATAATCAACTTTTTTTTTTTTTTACATTTTTCTCCACTAAAATGTTCCTTTAATTATTAAAAAATAGTGAAAATTGTATTTTCATATACTGGCCAATATTAGACTAATGTTAAGGTTTCAGGTCCTAAGATTGAAAAATAAAGATGTGTATTGGCAAGTTTTAAAGAAAAAATAAAGAAAATAAAAGTCAATCTGAACAAACAATTTTTTTTGGTGAGAAATCTGAAAAACCTAATTAGTTGACTTAAAAAAACAGTAGTCAATATCCAATCAGCTTACTTAACGTTATTGTTTTGCTGTAAAGAATAACCTACCACCTTTCTCTGTTCCTGTACTTTTTTTTTCGCCAAGTAACAGTGAAAAGCATGCTCGTCAAAAAAAAAAAAAAACAGTGAAAAGCATGAATAGGTTGGAAGAAAAAAAACAAACACAAATTATTTACTCTTTACTTAAGGATTAATATTACAAAATACCCGGATTGATATATTTATAACAAATTTCTCAAAACTAATTTTTGATCATGAAAACTAGTACAAATGTGATAAATTTAACTCAAATTAATTTTTTGACCCTTAAAGACCAAAAACTGATATGTTTAAAATATATATACCCTTCATTAAGTTGGATTAATACTATAAAATTAGTATAATTGTAACAAATAGAGAGTAAAATCCTAAGTCACGTGTAATCCAACTCAGCCATTAGAAATTAATAAAGAGTAAATTTGTCACAAGTATCAATTTAAGTAAATTTGTCAAAATTATATCAATTTATTATAAAAATTAATTTGGGATAAATTTATTACTTAGAATTTTTTTTTGATATTAACCATTTACTTAATAAACTAGCGAGTGTCCTTCTAAAGCTGTTTAAAACATGGAATGTTCTGTTAAATTGATCCCGAAATTTCAATTTTGCCCCTTTCCTTTTTCTTTTTTATATATAATTGTTTGCAAGATTTTTCCTTTTCTAATATGATAATATCCAACTCCCTGCTGTTGGGCCACGCGCGTCCCACGTGACTTGGTCTTCACAAATTTTCCTTCGGGAGCACTTTGCCCGATATCGATAGCTCTCCGTCTCTGTGCGCCTCCATGTTCTGATTTTTGCCGACTCCCTTCGTTTCCCAGTAACTCGCCTTCAACCTCCCTGCGTCGACTTTGCCCTTCTTCTCTTCAACTTCAGAGGTTATAGTCGATCTCACTCCTCTGCACCCTCCCAGTTAGCTCATTTCGCAGAGCGGTTCTCTCCTGTGGGTGAATACAGCTGAGAGGATCGGCCCACAGATGGGATTCGACGGAAGTCAGGCTCTAATGATCATCCTTGCTTTGACTGTAGGAGGACTGTAATTGCTCTGATTGCGCTTCTGTTCGAGCTATTGTTGGCAGATGATGGACAAAAAAAGAAACTTTGGTTGGGGACAACTCACGAAACCGAAGAGAAGGAGGGGCTCGGAGTCAACCTCGAGAACAAATGATGCGTCTGGAGTAGAGAACGAGGCGCTACGGAGGGACTCGGAGTCAACCTCAAGAACGGACGATGTGTCGGGAGAAGAGAACGAGGCGTTCAACACATCGGGAACAGAGTACGACGTGTTCTTGAGTTTCCGGGGACCAGACACACGCAACAACTTCACCGATTGCCTTTACCGTAGATTGAGACTCGCTGGATTCCATGTCTTTCTAGACAACGAAGAACTCCGAGTCGGCAAAGAAATCGGTGGAGAGCTTTTGAAAGCGCTCAACAAGTCTCAGATCTACATACCCATCTTCTCTCACAATTACGCTGCCAGTTCGTGGTGTCTCCGTGAGGTTGCGCATATGGAAAAATGCACCTCAAAATCAAATGGGAAGAAAGAGATACTTCCCATCTTTTATGATGTGAACCCTGACGATGTTAAACTCAAAACCGAATTGTACAAAAATACCATAGCCAAGCATGAGGAGAAATTCGGCCCTGATGAATTGAAGCGGTGGGAGGCTGCTCTTGTAAAGGTTGCACGTCTCAAGGGATGGGATCTTAAACGGAAAGGGTAATTTTCCTCAAATTTTGTGGTCTTGTTAATAAACGCAGTAGTTACACTTCTCATTTGAAAAAATTTTGTCCTCAAAATTTTAGGAATAAAGCAACGCGACATTTAATTCAATTTATGAGTGAATCCGATGACTCTTACTTGAATCTGGTCCGATAGGTCTAGTGAGAACTTACCAACTAAAATCTGTTTCCCTTTTTTTGCCAAAAAGTAGTGCTCCTTTTGATTTTGCTTGAGTCCCCGAATTTTTTCTTTTATCTCAGAATTCAACTGTTAAATCAGCTCAATCCTATAAATATATCTCAACAATACTGGCACTTTGGATCATATGTTGCTGCATGTTGGCACTATGAAAAAAAATATTAAATCTTACTCCATCCATTCCATCAAGAATATCTCCTTCATGTCAATCGGCTCATGCGTTATCTGAATCATCTCTCATACATAAAATTGAGTGACATTCCATCACATTCCAGCATGTGTATTAACTAATTATGCCGCTTAATATTCATCCATAATACATGAAACTGTTGACTTATTTAAGCATATGGTCCCTAGAGAAAGAGAGATCGTCATATCCGCGAGGATTTTTACCCTTTTCTTTCATGTCATTGACTACAACAAAAATTTTCTATTTTGCTGCAGCCAAGGGGAACTAATAGACTTGGTTGTTGAAGAGGTATTCTGTAAGCTCAATGCCAGATACGTGGATGTGCCTAAATATTTGATTGAAGATCATCCTCAGATAAAAGCCATAACAGAAAAGTTGGAAGTTAACTCTAATGGTGTACGTTTCCTTGGTATTCATGGAGGGGGTGGCATTGGTAAAACAGTACTTGCGAGGATTGTGTTCAACAGATTATCTCACCACTTTGACGGCGTTAGTTTCCTTAATGACGTTCGAGAATCATCGAAGTGTGGTCTTATAGACTTGCAAAAAAAGTTACTATCAAGTTTTGCTGGTTCGGTGATTGCTCACCAAATTAAAGACATTGAGGATGGGATGCGTTGGATCAAGAAAGTATGCAATACTAAAAAATGCCTCATTGTTCTTGATGATCTAGACAAGAAAGAACAACTTGAAAAGCTAGCTGGAGAATTAGATTGGTTTGGCTCTGGTAGCAGGATCATTATCACAACTAGGGACAAAAGTATCCTGATGACTCAAGTTGAATCATCTAATGAACAAGGCCAAAATCAAACCAACGGAGTTTTGTCTTATGAAGTTCGTGAGATGAAATATGGTCAATCACTTAAGTTATTTTGTAAGCACGCATTCAGAAGAGACTCTCCTGTAGAAGGATATGACCATCTTGCAGAGAAAATTGTCCGTAGAGTGGGGATGCTTCCTTTGGCTGTGGAGGTGATAGGTTCATCTCTTTATTGTGAGGGCTTGGTCCAGGAGGAACATCTTGATAAAATAGAGCTATGGAAAGACACGTTGAAGCAATTAGATGAAGGTCCTTACAAGGATGTCCGAGATGTATTAATGATAAGTTATGATCGATTGGAGCCTAAGCACAAAGAAGTATTTTTAGATATTGCTTGCTTTTTCACCAATGAGGATCAAACATATCCAATTATCATGTGGCGTGACCGTAATTACCATCCTCACCGTGCAATTAGTATTCTCCTCCTACGGTCCTTGATAAAAACTAGAGATGATAAAAAGTTTTGGATGCACGACCAAGTTCGAGATTTGGGAAGGTACATTATCCTCGAAGAATATCCTTGCAAAGAAAATCCTCGCAAATTTAGTAGGGTATGGATTCAAGAGGATGCTTTAAAGCTATTGGAGAGAAAAGAGGTAAATGGAAGAGTATGTCACACAATATTTATTTGGAAAGAGAGACTTGTTGAAATTTTTCTTTTAATTTACAGTTAGCTTTGTTGAACTTCCCGTCTGTCTTCTTCGTGAGGCAGCTCTCTCTCAAACATTTGGGTCAAAAGGTCTTGTAAATATGTGGAGAGAGACCAGATAGATTGCCTAATAGTTAGCTCTGTTTTCTAGATTCTGTAGAATAGAAAACAGCTTTTGGGAAATTTTGAAAGAACAGAGGGCCGATTCACCTGTTATCCGAGCAAAGGCAGAAGAAAACTTGCATGAAGAATTTTTAAATTATTTTTAAACATAATTATACAAAAAATTAAAGACTATGGAGATTGGATTTGATATGACAATTTTATTTCTTGAAAAGTAGCAAATGAGAAAGGGAGAATAAATTTAGGAGATATGTTCAAATGGAGCTGAAATTTTCTGTTAGTCATGTGAAAGAAACGTATTAAGTCAACTTGGGAGAAGGTGTGTGCCAGGTTGGTTTCCTATTAGAGAAATTGTTTACCAGTGCTCATATGCTTCCTTTCTTTATAGCTTTTCGAGAGTTTAAAGTTTTATGAACTCAATAATCTTGAGTCTCTGGTGGCAGAGAAATCCAGACGTAGAAGCACTAAGCCTTACTCCCAATGGCTGTAGCCGCAACTTTACACCTGAAGAGTTTGCTGCTCTACCAAATCTAAGGTTCCTTCGAGTGAAAGAGTTTGATTTTTGTGGCAACTTCGAGAATCTTCTTTTGGAGCTAAGATGGCTTTCGTGGCAAACATGGGAAACAACTTTTCACGCGAATAACTTTCACTTTAGCAATTTGCTCGTGCTCGACCTTTCAGATAGCAATATTGGAGATGGCTGGAGTGGGTGGGGCCAAATGAAGGTATGATTTGCCTTACTCTATACACTTCTTTCTGGCCATTACCTCATTCACGATAATAGAAGCAACATATATACTTCACTTCTTTGTATTATTACCTCATACAATTGACCCAATGGTTGGATGCACTCCTCGTTCCATCTGAGTGTAGAATATATTTTGCAATGAGTAAATCGCAAATCTTTTCATATCATGGTAAAATACAATTATGTCCCACATAAAAAATGCCTCATGTGGATTACAACCGTGGTTTTTTTTTTTTTTTTTTTTATCTCTGAAAGTTGCTTAAGCTTTGGAAATGGCGTATTCCAATAAAATTAGTGTATTCCAATAAGTGTAAGTGCCATTTGCTTCAATATGCTCCAGAATATGATTTGAATGACATAAACTTTGAGTCAAGTTGAGTTAGAAAAGTCGACTGGAATCAAGTTACTTGAAGCGTAAATGATCACAAGTTTATTTGGAATAGCTAAGTTGATTATTTGAATCAAGGCGAGCTTGAGCTTCATAATATTTGATTCAAGCGGCTCACTAGCCTAATTTAATAGCTGATTGTCTATGTTATGTTTATGATTACGTTACTGGACTGTAAATAAATGAAAATTCCATTACTTTTACTTTTCTATTTTACCTGAATTAATGAGCGAAGGCTCAAGCTTTACATTGAATTAAATTAGATCTCACACGGGGGTTGAATGCGGTGATGTTGAAGATTGTTGTTCAAGGTGGTGTGCTGGTGGTCAATGGCAGTGGGTGGAGAAAAACTAGGGGTGCTGGTATTTGGTGCTTGTGGGTGATCCGGGAATTAGAGTCTTCTGTATTTTCGTAGCAATGATACTTTAGCCTTTTGTTTGTGGAGTTTTGTTCTAAGAAGGGAACTGAGGGTTTTTTTAAAATAAAGCACGTGAAGTAAAAGGTGGAATGGTCCTTTGTTACCTGTGGTATAAATTTGACTCCTAACAGGGGCCTAACTCCCAGGTCGGGGATTTTTCTAAAAAATTTAAAGTAAGAGAGTTATTTGCAGCAACCCCAAAAATACTTGGGAAATTCAAATTACCTAGATTATCCTAAATAATGATTTATGGATAATAAGCTTATTAGTAATATTACGACACATGCTGATGTTTCTCATTTATTTTTTCACGTTGACTTTTTTTCTGCAGATGGATAGATTGAAGATTCTAGATCTGACAGGTTGCGTAAGGTTAAAAGAGACACTCAAGTTCTCTAATTTCATGTCTTTGGAGAAGCTAATTCTTGCTGGGTGTGTCGAGTTAACCACAATTGACCGCTCCATTGGTAAGCTAAAACACCTAACTACTTTGAATATCAAGGGATGCAGGTTGCTTGGGGGGTTACCCGAAGAAGTCGGTGCTCTACAATCTTTGACAGAGGTTATCATGCCCCAAACTTTTCAATGCTTCAAACTTTCGGAGACATTCGGCCATCTGAGATCTTTGTCAAGTTTAATATTAGACGAGCACCTTGGAATCAGCCAACTTCCAAGCGATATAGGAGGGTTAGTGAAAGTTACACATTTATCTTTACGTCGGTGTGTGAGGATAAAGAAGCTTCCATGCTCTCTTGGAAAAATGGAAATGTTGGTTGAGTTGGATTTATCAATGTCAGGAATAGAAGAACTGCCTGATTCCATTGGAAATATGAAGAATCTAAAAGTGATTTCAGTAAGCTATACAATGATAAGAAAGTTTCCTCGTACAATTGGACAGGTGGAGATGCTTGAAGAGTTACATGCTAGGAAATGTTGGGATCTGACTGATGAAAACCTAGAAGAAATTGGGAAGCTATCCCATTTGAAGATATTGGACTTATCCTATATTCATGTATCAAGATTCCCCACGGTGCTACGTTGTCTCTCTCGTCTCCAAACTCTTGGATTGGGTTCAAGTGATCTTAAAGAAGTACCTGAGCTTCCCTCAAGTTTGACATGCCTTCACATTCAAGCATGTCAGTTCAACTCTATCCCTAACCTTTCAAGCCTCGTTAGTTTAGATTATCTGGAATTATCTAGATTAACCGTTTCAAAAGAGGAACCTGAACAACCAATCCATCCGCTTCCATGTAACTTGTCAACCTTGAAATATAGGGGCATCAGGCTACTACCACCTCTTTCCAACTTAGGAAATTTGTCGGTTTTATGTGTCATTGAATATCCAATGCCATACTTCCATATCTATGAAGAGCTAATAAATTTGACAAAATTGAAACTAAGTAAATGCAAGTTCGTCGAGAAAATATGTCATCTGTCAGTCTTGAAGAACCTACAGTGCTTGGATCTAAACAGATTGGATATGCTGGTTGAGATTCAAGGTTTGTCAGAATTGAAATCCTTGTTGGACTTTCGTATCTCTGACTGTCGTAAAATAAAAAGGTTACCCAACTTATCAAAGTCGGATAAGCTACAGCGGATTGAGCTAGAAGCTTGTCCAAAATTAAAAGCGATTGAGGGCATCAAGGGCTTAGAAAGTTTGGAATTGGATAGTTGTGGTTGCACTGTCCTGGAGAGGTTGCAGGATGTCTCAGGGTCAACTTGGCTTCTCCGCAAAGCACCTAAGTGCCAGGTGTTCCTGAGTTTTAGTGGACTAGACACTTCTTATAGCATTGTTGATGTCCTTTACAAGAACTTGGTTCAAAATCAAATTTCGGTTTTTCGGGATGATGACATGGTGAGCTCTGGTGATGGAACAAAGGAAGGGCTTCCACGGGCACTCAACGACTGCAATATCTTCATACCTGTCTTATCTAAGAACTATGCTTCTAGATGGTGGTGTCTCCGTGAATTGGCTTACATGGTAAAATGCATGTCAAACTCATATGGGAAAAAAGTAATTCTGCCCATTTTCTACGAAGTAGAGGTTGATGATCTTAAGCTTGAAAGCACTTTGTACAGAAGCGCCCTAGATAAGCACATGAGTAAATTTGGCAACGAAGTGGAGGAATGGGAAAAGGCTCTAAGAGAGGTTGCGGACATAAGGGGGTTCAACCTGAACTGTAACAGGTAATGCTGCTATTTTGATTAACTAGAGCTTACCTTCTATGTTATGAGTTAACAAGTCATTCAATTGAACTTTAGCACCATAGAATTTCGGTTACTGTCTGTAATGCAAACTTTTGCACAAAACACTCGAGGACACTCAAAAAGATTCTTACGCTTTGTTTGGAAGAGTTTCTTCAGTGGGTGAAGAAAAAGAACGCAAAGAAATTTAAGGT
This sequence comes from Eucalyptus grandis x Eucalyptus urophylla, assembly GCA_028830015.1. Taxonomy (NCBI): domain Eukaryota; kingdom Viridiplantae; phylum Streptophyta; class Magnoliopsida; order Myrtales; family Myrtaceae; genus Eucalyptus; species Eucalyptus grandis x Eucalyptus urophylla. Next base: position 40,887,823 of record CM054189.1, read on the forward strand.
GAAGAAAAGGCATTCTTTGGGTTGGTCGGAGTCGTAGAATACGGAGGTGAAGATAGTGTAGGGATATGAAAAATGAAGAATGAAAAATGAAAATCGGCATATCTATTTCTTCGTGTTTTGATTTCTTTGAAGTTCATTTCTTTGCTACAGTCGATAAAAATTGTTTTTTGAATGATGTGTATAGAAGGTTGCCTGGGTGGACTTCTCATTCTTCTGTGAAAATTGAAGAATTTATATTGGCATTGAATAATTGCTGCATGATCCTTCACAATTTGTCATTTTCTATTACTTTTGAGACTTTATTTGGAAATGAGTTTATTTGAAAATAAAAGAAAAAGTGTGAATTTTTCCCCTGCTTTCTTCACACCTCTGCGAGGAACAGAATTGGCTGACCCAGCAGAATTCATTTTATCATATCAGCGTCTGCATTTTCTCTACCTCTTCACATTCAGCACCCGATCATTCCTTCCACGACAATTCTTTCCACTCTGAATCTTGCTTTTCAAACAGAGTGTTATTGTTTAGGATACTACTAAAGAATAGAAAAAAAATGGCATTTCGATAAATAGAGAAAAAGTGTGATTTAAATTGTTCTAGGAAATTGATTTAAGTTGTCATAAGATCGGAAGGAGTTCGTTGAAGTTTAGAACCCACATGAGATACATGAGGTAATTTTTTAAAACTCTCTTGGCCTTTTTAATTTTCCATTTTATCGTTTGTTTACGTTACACAGCTATCATTCTTTCTTATTGAGGAGACATAGTGCACGAGCTTCTGTAGAATTTTTCAATAATGTTAGAGATTGAAAGTTGTTTTTGAGTGCATTTTATGCTATAGAGCGATAATAAAAGGTGCTTTGAAATAATTAATTCAATTGTCTACATAGCAGGGCATAAAAGGTGGTGCAAAAGGGTTAGTCCAGAATAAATGCAGTATTTCCTGAAGTGAAATGAAATTGATGACTCATAAATTTGTGTATAGAGGAAATGACTATGAACGATGAAATTTAAGCATATAAACATTGCGAAAAATTAGACAACATCCTCCAAGAGTCTCCCATTGAATGATAAATGGAATACGTGCAAAAAAAATGTTAAGTTTTAAATATTAGGGAAAATTTCATTCCTTGTAGCAATTCTTTCGAGCCAAGAATAGAAATTAACTATTGAAGCAAATTTGAACCGCCCGAAGAATGTAAATTATTGCTTATAGATGAATTTGTGCCGCAGCGAACAAGTAGATCGTAAGTTAAAGGTAAAAAAGTTTGCAACAACTTTTTTTTTTTTTTTTAAGTTTGCAACAACTTGATGCCATGTCTTTTCCACCTTGAAATGGGCCCTTCAACCATAAAGAAGATCGAGTCTTTGAATTCTATTTATTTATTTGTTATATATTTTGTTTCTATAATTTTGTACCCTTGCATAAATAAAAAAATAAACAAAATACATATGAAGAAAAAATTTCCACCAGTAACCTCAGGATTAATATAATTTTATTAAATAATAGTTAAAAGTTAAAGATGGAAAAAATGATATATAGTTATGAAGATTTAGGAGAAAGTATCTGATATGATTAGTACTTAAAGGGCAAATGACAAAGTAAATCTCAACCTTTTTAATAGTTTCTAAGTTTATATTAACCTTTTAAATCTATCAAAAGGATCGCCAACCTTTCGAATTTGTTTCACAACTATCCCACGACATTTAACACCATTTATGAGAGGAATATTCAGTTTAGAATCTTTCCCGAATTCCAATTTTGCCCATAAAAGAAGGAAGATTTATCTAGTTGTAGTATTTAAGGGAGGATAATTAAGGGAAAGTAATGTAACGGATGCATAATTCAAGGGAGAATATTTATATGGCTTCATATCAGCTAATTTTTGTTTATTAAATGTATTTTAGAATTTTTGATATGAACAAAAAGAAAAAAGAAAAATTAGGTTCTTCTATGTAATATTCCGATAGGTCTAGTGAGGCCTTACCAAATAAAATCTGTTCACTTTTATTTTTTTTTGCCAAAAATAAAACTTGTTCACTTAAAAAAATAATAAAACAGTTTTACCTATAAAGAATATCTGTTTCTTTCTATTTCGTTCGATAGCCCGAATTTATTTTTGTTTATCTCAGGAGCCAACTCTATATCAACAGTCCTATAAATTAGCTCAATAATACAAGCACTTTGGATTTTATGTCACTGCATGTTAGTTTGTCGATCCAAGCATTATGAAAAAATATTGCCTTCTTAAGTTCTGTGAATCTTACTCCATCCATTCCATCAAGAATGTCTAATTCACATCAATCGGCTCATGCATTGTCTAAAGCATCTCTAATACATCAAATTGAGCGGCTTTTCATGAAATTCCAACGTACATATTGGCTTACTATAACGGTTAATTTCCATCCTTAGTGAATTGAAATGGTTGCCTTATTTGACCATATGGTCCCCAGAGACCCAGAGATCATCATATCTGGAAGAAAGTTGTACCATTTTCTTTTATGTCATTGATGAAAAAATTATTTCTTGCTTTGTTGCAGCCACGGAGAACTAATTGAATTGGTCGTTAAAGAGGTTTCCCGTAAGCTTACTCGCAAAAGTGTGGATGTGCCTGAACATTTGGTTGAAGATCATGGTCAAATAAAAGCGATAATGGATAACTTGGATGTTGACTCTGGTGGTGTGCGTTTAGTTGGGATACATGGAATGGGCGGTATTGGTAAAACAACACTTGCGAAGGTTGTGTTCAACAAATTACTTCTTCAGTTTGACAGTGTTAGTTTCCTCCAAAATATTCGAGAATCTTCCCAACATAGTCTTGATGGTCTTGTAAACTTGCAAAAAAATTTATTATCGAATCTTATTGGTATTAGTAATACTATCCAAATCAAAGACATAGGTGATGGGATGGATCAGATCAAGAGAGTATGTAGGACTAGAAAGGTCCTCATTGTTCTTGATGATCTAGACAAGAAAGAACAACTCCAAAAGCTAGCTGGAAAATCTGATTGGTTTGGTTCAGGTAGCAGGATCATTATCACAACTAGAGATGAAAGTATCTTGAAGATTGAAGTGGAATCATTTAGTGAAGTGGTCCTAAATGAAGTTTATGAAATGGAATTTGGTCGAGCACTTCAGTTGTTTTGTGAGCATGTGTTCAGAAGAGACTCTCCTATCAAAGGATATGAGCACCTTGCAGAGAAAATTGTTCGTAGAGTGGGAATGCTTCCTCTAGCTATCGTGGAGATAGGTTCATTTCTTCATTCCAGTCATACATTTGAAGAATGGGAAGATAAGTTGATGCAATTAAATAAAGGTCCATTGAAGGTTGTCCGCGATGCATTAATGATAAGTTATGAAGGATTGACAGATGAGGAAAAAGAAGTATTTCTAGATATTTCTTGCTTTTTCACCAACGAGGACCAAACGTATCCAGCTATCATGTGGGATGACTATCAAAGTGCAATTAGTGTCCTCCTCCAACGGTCCTTGATAAAAAATAGAGATGATAAATTTTGGATGCATGACCAATTGCGAGATCTAGGAAGGAACATCATAGTTGAAGAATATCCTCACAAATGTAGTAGGGTGTGGATTCATAAGCGTGTTGTAGCAATGCTATGGGAGAGAAAAGAGGTAAAATTGAAGACTATGTCCCATAATTTTTATTTGGAATGAGAAACCTCTTGCATTTTTGTGTTTATTTGATTGTTAGCTTTGTTTAACTTCCCATTTGTCTTTAGTGAGAGCTCTCTCAAACGCCTGGGTCGAAAGGCCTTTTAAATTGGTGGAGAGAACCACTAAAGTTTGCACCTATGGCCACCCTTCTAACATGGAAGGGGAAAGTGGGGGGCTCGAATTCCTACGTTCTCAGGGGGGTTGGGGTGGGGATGATTTAGTTTCAAATGTGGGTTTTGACTTCCACGCCCCGCAAGGAGGTAGAGCAAAAGTCTGAGAGTGAGAGTTTGAGTAGGAATAAAGTAAGATCGACAAAAAAAAAAAAAATGGAGAGAGACCAGATAGATTTTTCTAGATTCTGTAGAGCAGTACATAGTTTTCTGGAAAGTTCTGAAACAACAAAACCGTTTCATGAGTAATTCGAGCAAAGTCAGAAGAAACTAGTGGTATGAAGAGTTTTTAACTTACTTTCAAACACAATTAGAAAAAAAAAAAACAAAAAACTATGAAGATTGCAATTAACATGCTTATTATTTTTCTTGAATAGTATAAAATGGGAAATAGACAAATGATTTATAAGATATCTTCAACTATATGCTTAATTAATGTTGAATCTCTAATGGCAGAGAAATCAAGGTCTGGAAGCACTAAGCCTGAGTTCCAGTGGTGGCTGGAGCAGCATCCATACGGCTGAAGAATTAGCTGCTACATCAAAATTAAGGTTCCTTCGAGTAAAAGGCTTGGATGGCATCTTTGAGAATCTTCTACCTAACCTAGACAGGCATTTTGGGGAAACATGGGGAACAACTTTCCATGCAAATAACTTTCATTTAAGTAATTTGGTCATGCTCGACCTTTCGGATAGCAATATTGGAGATGGCTGGAATGGGTGGAGCCAAATGAAGGTATGATATGACTTACCCTATATACTTCTTTCCATCATCACGTCATTCATGATGATAGAAGCAAAACATATATTTTACTTCTTTGTATCATTAACTCATGCGATTGACATAAAAGGTTGCATGCACTCCCCATCTTATCCGAGTTTAGAATATGTTTTGCATAAATCAAAGCAAAACCCAATTATATCCCACATATAAAAATGCTTCATGTGGTTTATAACCTTGATTTAATGGCTATGAAAGTTGCTTAGGATTTGGAATTGGTGTACTCCGATAAGGTAGCCGTTTTGCACCAATTTACATAAGATGTGATCTGCATCGCTATAAAAGTTTTGAGTCAAGCTTAGTAATACAAAAATTAATTGGAATTAAGTTTGAGATTGGTAACACTCGAATGGCGTAAAGGACCAAAAGTTTAGTTGGAATAGCTAAGATGATGATTTAAATTAAGGCGAGCTTGACCATCATGAGACTTTATTCAAGGGGCCTACTAACCTAATTTAATAGTTTTCTTTATAATTGCATTAATGAACTGACATTATCAATACTTTTGTAATTAACTCGAGTTAATGAGTGAAGGCTGGAGTATCACATTGAATCTAGTTTTTAACTACAGCATCAAATCAAATCTCAAAAAATCTATGGTATAGATTCGGGGTGGAGAAAAAATGTAATGGAGTGCTTTTTCCATTTCTAAAATTAATTTTAGGTCAGTTTTTGAGCTACAAATATTGTGTGAAATCAATTTAACTCGATTAGGTACCCTCCTCGCTAACAATTGCCATTTAGTCACCTCTTGTGATCTTTCTACAATTTTTCAACTTAAAATGGATGCTCCTATTAAGTTGAAGGTAGGATACCCAAAATCAATCTCACCTTTTATATCAACTTCACTTTGCATCATTTTTGTTAATTTTGATTGTTAACCTCCAAGTATGAGTATGTGTGTCGGCTATTCTGCAAATACATATTCTACAAATATCTTACGCACGCTAGATTTTCTAGAAATTGCATTGATTTTTTAACAATTTTTTAATCCATCACTTTATATCTCTGAATATTAAGTAGGCTTTACATTACACTTGAGAGAGAGAGAGAGAGAGAGAGAGAGAGAGAGAGAGGTTGGGGGGGGGGGGGTAGTTGGTTTAAGATTGTGGTTGGAGGTGGTGTGCTGGTGCCTAGTGGTGGTGGGTAGAGAAAAACTTAGCATGTTGGTATTTGGGGTTTGTGGGTGATTTGGGAATTAAACCTTTTTGTGTTTTCATAGTGAGGATACTCTAGTCTTTTGGCTATGGAGTTTTGTTCTAAGACGCATACTTGTGCAGATGGCAAAAAAGTTGAAAGTTTTGGACCTGAGAAATTGCAAATGCTTAACAAGGACACCTGACTTATCTGACTTCCTGTATTTGGAGATATTGATACTTGCTGGCTGCTCCAAGTTAATTATGATTGATTGCTCCATTAGTAAGCTACAGCTCTTAAAAACTTTGAATATGGATGGATGTGACTCTATTGAGGAGTTGCCTGAAGAGGTTGGTTCTTTAAAATCTTTGACAGAGTTCATCTTCTCTAGATCTTCCAAATTGGTCACACTCACAGAGAGTTTTGGGAATTTGAAATCTTTGTCAAGCTTCAGTGTAAATTATTGCAAGGGAATGAACAAACTCTCGAACTCTATCGGAGGATTAGCAAAAAGTTCATGTTCCTCTATAATAGGATGTGAGAGGATAAAGAAGCTCCCAAGCTCTCTATGGGGCTTAGTATCATTGGTCAAGTTGGATTTGTCATTCTCAGGGATAGATAGTCTCCTTGATTCCATTGGAAATCTGAAGAAACTCAAAACTATCAAGATGAGACATACAAAGTTAAAAAGGCTACCAAATGCAATTGGACAGTTAAAGATGCTTGAAGAGTTACATTGCCCAGAGTGTCCGGATCTATCAGGCGAAGTCCCAAATGAGATTGGGAATCTTGTCCATTTGCAGATCTTGGACTTGTCATGTACTCGTATTATTGGTTTGCCAGTCACAATTACTCATCTCTCTCATCTGGAAGAGTTACGTCTCCGAGATTGTAGGGATCTTACAAGTGAAATCCTACATGTAATTGGCGAACTATCCCACTTGAGGATCTTGGACATCTCTGGTACTCGTATTTTTTGTTTGCCGGCCACAATCACTCATCTCTCTCATCCAGAGGAGTTACATGTCCAGGATTGTCGGGATCTTATGAGGGAAATCCCAGATGCAATTAGCGGACTATCCCGCTTGAGGATCTTGGACTTCTCTAGAGCTGGTATTTCTAGTTTGTTTGCCACAATCACTTATCTCTCTCAGCTAGAAGAGTTACACGTCCAGGATTGTTGGAATCTTATAGGTGAAATCCCAGTTGCAATTGTCAGAAATTCCCGCTTGAGGATCTTGGACTTCTCTAGAACTGGTATTTCTAAATTGCCTTTCACGATCACTTATCTCTCTCACCTAGAAGAGTTACACTTCCAGGATTGTAGGAATCTTACAAGTGACATCCCAGATGCAATTGGTGGACTATCCCGCTTGAGGATCTTGGACTTCTCTGGAACTGGTATTTCTAGTTTGCCTGCCACGATCACTCACCTCTCTCACCTAGAAGAGTTACACGTCCAGGATTGTTGGAATCTTACAGGTGAAATCCCAAATGCAATTGGCAGACTATCCCGCTTGAGAATCTTGGACTTCTCTGATACTTCTATTTCTAGTTTGCCTGCCGCGATCACTCATCTCTCTCACCTAGAAGAGTTACGTGTCCGGGATTGTACGCGCCTTAGGAACGAAATCCCAGATGCAATTGGCGGACTATCCTGCTTGAGGATCTTGGACTTCTCTAGAACTGGTATTTCTAGTTTGCCTGCCACGATCACTCATCTCTCTCACCTAGAAGAGTTACGTGTCCGAGATTGTAGGTGTCTTAGGGGCGAAATCCCAAATGCAATTGGTGGACTATCTAGCTTGAGGATCTTGGACTTCTCTAGTACTCATATTTCTAGTTTGCCTGCCACGATCACTCATCTCTCTCACCTAGAAGAGTTACATGTCCAGGATTGTAGGTGTCTTAGGGGCGAAATCCCAAATGCAATTGGTGGACTATCCAGCTTGAGGATCTTGAACTTCTCTCGTACTCGTATTTCTAGTTTGCTTCCCATGATCACTCATCTCTCTCACCTAGAAGAGTTACATGTTCGGAATTGTAGGGATCTTACGGATGAAATCCCAGATGCAATTGGCGGACTATCCCGCTTGTGGATCTTGGACTTCTCTGGTACTTGTATTTCTAATTTGCCTGCCACGATTGCTCATCTCTCTCACCTAGAAGAGTTACATGTCCGGGATTGTAGGGATCTTTCGGGTGAAATCCGAGATGCAATTGGTAGACTATACAGCTTGAGGATCTTGGACTTATCTAGTACTCGTATTTCTGGTTTGCCTGCCACGATCACTCATCTCTCTCACCTAGAAGAGTTACGTGTCCGGGATTGTAGGTGTCTTACGGGTGAAATCCCAGAGGCAATTGGCGGACTATCCCGCTTGAGGATCTTGGACTTATCTAGTACTCGTATTTCTAGTTTGCCTGCCACGATCACTAATCTCTCTCACCTAGAAGAGTTACGTGTCCGGGATTGTAGGGATCTTACGGTTGAAGTCCTAGAGGCAATTGGCGGACTATCCCGCTTGAGGATCTTGGACTTCTCTGGTACTTGTATTTCTAGTTTGCCTGCCACGATTGCTCATCTCTCTCACCTAGAAGAGTTACATGTCCGGGATTGTGGGGATCTTACAGGTGAAATCCCAGAGGCAATTGGCAGACTATCTTGCTTGAGGATCTTGGACTTCTCTGGTACTTGTATTTCTGGTTTCCCTACCACAATCACTCATCTCTCTCACCTAAAAGAGTTACGTGTCCGGGATTGTAGGTGTCTTAGGGGAGAAATCCCAAATGCAATTGGTGGACTATCCAGCTTGAGGATCTTGGACTTCTCTAGTACTCGTATTTCTGGTTTGCCAGCCACGATCACTCAGCTCTCTCACCTAGAAGAGTTATATATCCGGGATTGTAGGGATCTTACGGGTGAAATCCCATATGCCATTGGCAGACTATCTCGCTTGAGGATCTTGGACTTCTCTGGTACTTGTATTTCTGGTTTCCTTGCCACAATCACTCATCTCCCTCGCCTAGAAGAGTTACATGTCCGGGATTGTAGGTATCTTAGGGGCGAAATCCCAAATGCAATTGGTGGACTATACAACTTGAGGATCTTAGACTTCTCTAGTACTCGTATTTTTGGTTTGCCTGCCACGATCACTCATCTCTTTCACCTAGAAGAGTTACATGTCCGGGATTGTGGGGATTTTACGGGTGAAATCCCATATGCAATTGGCAGACTATCTCGCTTGAGGATCTTGGACTTCTCGGGTACTTGTATTTTTGGTTTCCCTGACACAATCACTCATCTCTCTCACCTAGAAGAGTTACATGTTCGGGATTGTAGGTGTCTTAGGGGCGAAATCGCAAATGCAATTGGTGGACTGTCCAGCTTAAGGATCTTGGACTTCTCTAGTACACGTATTTTTGGTTTGCCTGCCACGATCACTCATCTCACTCACCTAGAAGAGTTATATGTTCGGGATTGTAGGGATCTTACGGGTGAAATCCCAGATGCAATTGGCGGACTATCCTGCTTGAGGATCTTGGACTTCTCCGGTACTAGTATTTCTGGTTTCCCTGCCACAATCACTCATCTCTCTCACCTAGAAGAGTTACATGTCCGGGATTGTAGGTGTCTTAGGGGCGAAATCGCAAATGCAATTGGTGGACTATCCAGCTTAAGGATCTTGGACTTCTCTAGTACTCGTATTTCTGGTTTGCCTGCCACAATAACTCATCTCTCTCACCTAGAAGAGTTATATGTCCGGGATTGTAGGGATCTTACGGGTGAAATTCCAGATGCAATTGGCGGACTATCCTGCTTGAGGATCTTGGACTTCTCTGGTACTTGTATTTCTGGTTTCCCTGCCACAATCACTCATCTCTCTCACCTAGAAGAGTTAAGTGTTTGTGATTGTAGGTGTTTTAGGGGCGAAATCCCAAATGCAATTGGTGGACTATACAACTTGAGGATCTTGGACTTCTCTAGTACTCGTATTTCTGGTTTCCCTGCCACGATCACTCATCTTTCTCACCTAGAAGAGTTACGTGTCCGGGATTGTAGGTATCTTAGGGGCGAAATTCCAAATGCAATTGGTGGACTATCCAGCTTGAGGATCTTGGACTTCTCTCGTACTCGTATTTCTGGTTTGCTTGCCACGATCACACATCTCTCTCACCTAGAAGAGTTACATGTCCGGGATTGTAGGGATCTTACGGGTGAAATCCCAGATGCAATTGGCGGACTATCCCGCTTGTGGTTCTTGGACTTCTCTGGTACTTGCATTTCTACTTTGCCTGCCACGATCGCTCATCTCTCTCACCTAGAAGAGTTACATTTACGAGATTGTAGGTGTCTTAGGGGCGAAATCCTAAATGCAATTGGTGGACTATCCAGCTTGAGGATCTTGGACTGCTCTAATACTCGCATTTCTGGTTTGTTTGCCATGATCACTCATCTCTCTCACCTAGAAGAGTTACATGTCCGGGATTGTAGGGATCTTATGGGTGAAATCCCAGATGCAATTGGCGGACTATCCCGTTTGTGGATCTTGGACTTCTCTGGTACTTGTATTTCTAGTTTGCCTGCCACGATCGCTCATCTCTCTCACCTAGAAGAGTTACATGTTCGGGATTGTAGGGATCTTAAGGGTGAAATCCCAGATGCAATTGGTGGACTATCCCGCTTAAGGATCTTGGACTTCTCTGGTACTTGTATTTCTGGTTTCCCTGCCACAATCACTCATCTCTCTCACCTAGAAGAGTTACGTGTCCGGGATTGCAGGTGTCTTAGGGGCGAAATCCCAAATGCAATTGGTGGACTATACAACTTGAGGATCTTAGACTTATCTAGTACTCGTATTTCTAGTTTGCCTGCCACGATCACTCATCTCTCTCACCTAGAAGAGTTACGTGTCCGGGATTGTAGGGATCTTACGGGTGAAATCCCAGATGCAATTGGCGGACTATCCCGCTTGAGGATCTTGGACTTCTCCAGTACTTGTATTTGTAGTTTGCCTGCCACGATCGCTCATCTCTCTCACCTGGAAGAGTTACATGTCCGGGATTGTGGGGATATTACGGGTGAAATCCCATATGCAATTGGCAAACTATCTCGCTTAAGGATCTTGGACTTCTCTGGCACTTGTATTTCTGGTTTCCCTGCCACAATCACTCATCTCTCTCACCTAAAAGAGTTACGTGTCCGGGATTGTAGGTGTCTTATGGGAGAAATCCCAAATGCAATTGGTGGACTATCCAGCTTGAGAATCTTGGACTTCTCTAGTACTCATATTTCGGGTTTGCCTGCCACGATCACTCATCTCTCTCACCTAGAAGAGTTATATGTCCGGGATTGTAGGGATCTTACAGGTGAAATCCCATATGCAATTGGCAGACTATCTCGCTTGAGGATCTTGGACTTCTCAGGTACTTGCATTTCTGGTTTCCTTGCCACAATCACTCATCTCTCTCACCTAGAAGAGTTACATGTCCGGGATTGTGGGGATCTTACAGGTGAAATCCCAGAGGCAATTGGCAGACTATCTCGCTTGAGGATCTTGGACTTCTCTGGTACTTGTATTTCTGGTTTCCCTGCCACAATCACTCATCTCTTTGACCTAAAAGAGTTACGTGTCCGGGATTGTAGGTGTCTTAGGGGAGAAATCCCAAATGCAATTGGTGGACTATCCAGCTTGAGGATCTTGGACTTCTCTAGTACTCGTATTTCTGGTTTGCCAGCCACGATCACTCATCTCTCTCACCTAGAAGAGTTATATATCCGGGATTGTAGGTGTCTTAGGGGTGAAATCACAAATGCAATTGGTGGACTATCCAGCTTAAGGATCTTGGATTTCTCTAGTACTCGTATTTCTGGTTTGCCTGCCACGATCACTCATCTTTCTCACCTAGAAGAGTTATATGTCCGGGATTGTAGGGATCTTACGGGTGAAATCCCAGATGCAATTGGCGTACTATCTTGCTTGAGGATCTTGGACTTCTCCGGTACTTGTATTTCTGGTTTCCCCGCCACAATCACTCATCTCTCTCACCTAGAAGAGTTATATGTCCGGGATTGTAGGTGTTTTAGGGGCGAAATCCCAAATGCACTTGGTGGACTATACAACTTGAGGATCTTGGACTTCTCTAGTACTCGTATTTCTGGTTTCCCTGCCACGATCACTCATCTCTCTCACCTAGAAGAGTTACGTGTCCGGGATTGTATGTGTCTTAGTGGCGAAATCCCAAATGCAATTGGTGGACTATCCAGCTTGAGGATCTTGGACTTCTCTAGTACTCGTATTTCTGATTTCTTTACCACGATCACTCATCTCTCTCACCTAGAAGAGTTACATGTCCGGGATTGTAGCGAACTTACGGGTGAAATCCCAGATGCAATTGGCGGACTATCCCGCTTGTGGCTCTTGGACTTCTCTGGTACTTGTATTTCTAGTTTGCCTGCCACGATCGCTCATCTCTCTCACCTAGAAGAGTTACATGTCCGGGATTGTAGGGATCTTACAGGTGAAATCCCAGATGCAATTGGCGGACTAACTCGTTTGAGAATTTTGGACTTCTCTGGTACTTGTATTTCTGGTTTCCCTGCCACAATCACTCATCTCTCTCACCTAGAAGAGTTACGTGTCCGGGATTGTAGGTGTCTTAGGGGTGAAATCCCAAATGCAATTGGTGGACTATACAGCTTGAGGATCTTGGACTTATCTAGTACTCGTATTTCTGGTTTGCCTTCCACGATCACTCATCTCTCTCACCTGGAAGAGTTACGTGTCCGGGATTGTAGGGATCTTACGGGTGAAATCCCAGATGTAGTTGGTGGACTATCCCGCTTGAGGATCTTGGACTTCTCTGGTACTTGTATTTCTAGTTTGCCTGCCACGATCGCTCATCTCTCTCACCTAGAAGAGTTACATGTCCGGGATTGTGGGGATCTTACGGGTGAAATCCCATATGCAATTGGCAGACTATGTCACTTGAGGATCTTGGACTTCTCTGGTACTTGTATTTCTGGTTTCCCTGCCACAATCACTCATCTGTCACCCAAAAGAGTTACGTGTCCGGGATTGTAGGTGTCTTAGGGGAGAAATCCCAAATGCAATTGGTGGACTATCCAGGTTGAGGATCTTCGACTTCTCTAGTACTCGTATTTCTGGTTTGCCTGCCACGATCACTCATCTCTCTCACCTAGAAGAGTTAGATGTCCGGGATTGTAGGGATCTTAGGGGTGAAATCCCAGATGCAATTGGCAGACTATCTCGCTTGAGGATCTTGGACGTCTCTGGTACTTGTATTTTTGGTTTCCCTGCCACAATCACTCATCTCTCTCACCTAGAAGAGTTACATGTCTGGGATTGTAGGTGTGTTTGGGTTGAAATCCCAAATGAAATTGGTGGACCATACAGCTTGAGGATCTTGGACTTCTCTAGTACTCGTATTTCTGGTTTGCCTGCCACGATCACTCATCTCTCTCACTTAGAAGAGCTACATGTTTGGAATTGTGGGGATCTTACTGGTGAAATCCCATATGCAATTGACAGGCTATCTCGCTTGAGGATCTTGGACTTCTCTGGTACTTGTATTTTTGGTTTCCTTGCCACAGTCACTTTTCTCTCTTCACTTAGAAGAGTTACATGTTCGGGATTGTAGGTGTCTTAGGGGCGAAATCCCAAATGCAATTGGTGGACTACCCAGCTTGAGGATCTTGGACTTCTCTAATACTCGTATTTCTGATTTGCCTGCCACAATCTCTCATCTCTCTCACCTAGAAGAGTTATATGTCCGGGATTGTAGGGATCTTACGGGTGAAATCCCAGATGCAATTGGCGGACTATCCCGCTTGAGGATCTTGGACTTCTCTGGTACTTGTATTTCTGATTTCCTTGCCTCAATCACTCATCTCTCTCACCTAGAAGAGTTACGTGTCCGAGATTGTAGGTGTTTTTGGGGCGAAATTCCAAATGCAATTGGTAGACTATACAACTTGAGGGTTTTGGACTTCTCTAGTACTCATATTTCTGGTTTCGCTGCCACGATCACTCATCTCTCTCACCTAGAAGAGTTACGTGTCCGGGATTGTAGGCGTCTTAGGGGCGAAATCCCAAATGCAATTGGTGGACTATCCAGCTTGACGAGGTTGGACTTCTCTAGTACTCGTATTTTTGGTTTGCCTGCCACGATCATTCATCTTTCTCACCTAGAAGAGTTACATTTCCAGGATTGTGGGGATCTTACGGGTGAAATCCCAGATGCAATTGGCAGACTATCCCGCTTGATGATCTTGGACTTCTCTAGAGCTGGTATTTCTAGTTTGCTTGCGACGATCACTGATCTTTCTCACCTAGAAGAGTTACACGTCTAGTATTGTTGAAATCTTACAGGTGAAATCCCAGATGCAATTGGCGGACTATCCCGCTTGGGGATCTTGGACTTCTCTGATACTTTTGTTTCTAGTTTGCCTGTCACGATCACTCATCTCTCTCACCTAGAAGAGTTACGTGTCCAGGATTGTGGAAATGTTACAGTTGAAATCCCATATGCAATTGGCGGACTATCCCGCTTGAGGATCTTGGACTTCTCCAGTCCTAATATTTATGGTTTGCCTGGCATGATCAGTTGTCTCCCTTGCCTTAAAGGACTTGTGTTGAAGAATTGCTTGGAGGTTCGACTTGTGCGACAACTTCCCTCAAGTTTGATAGTTCTTATCCTTGATGCTTATCATTGTGAAATCATCCCGGACCTCTCAAACTTAGTTACTTTAGATTACTTGGACTTGTCCTTTCGTAGGTGTAATCTCGAGGCTGCTTACAAGTCAAAGGAACTTCTATCCCCATGGGAGAACGTAGAATCCATCGACTGACTTCAGTCTAGTTTGTCAACCTTGCATCTCATGGATATATTGCCACCACAGCGGTTTTCCAACTTTAGGAACCTATCAAGTCTCTCCATTTCTAGCCACTTACAGTTCTCGATGCTTGAAGACTTGGAGAAGTTGAGGCAATTGTCCATAAAAGTCTGTCCATCCCTCGAGAGAATACCTGATCTATCATGCTTGATGAATCTAGAAACCTTGCGTCTATCTCAATTGTTTAGTCTTGTGGAGATACAAGGTTTGGGGCAGTTGGAATCCTTGGAGTCACTATAGATTATCCGCTGTGAGTCATTAGAAAGATTACCTCAACTATCAAGTTGGCAAAGCTCAAATCTTTTAAGCTATACGACTGCCCAATGCTACGGGCCATCGAGGGTGTCAGTCTGCTTTTGAAGCATTTGACTATTATGGGTTGCGTGTCCCTGGAAAGGTTGCCTATTACGTTTGGCAAGAGGTGGACCAAAATAGTCACGGATTGGAAAGCACCAGAAACGTCGAATGCTAATAGGGAGTCGCTAGGAACGTTGAGTATCAATGGGGAGTCGCTAGAAACGTCGAGTGTCGATGGGGAGTCGCCAGCAAGGTGGAGTGTCGATGGGGAGTCGCTAGTAAGGTGGAGTGCCGATGGGGAGTCGCCAGCAAGGTGGAGTGCCGATGGGGAGTCGCCAGCAAGGTGGAGTGCTGATGGGGAGTCGCCAGAAATGTCGACTGCTGATGGGGAGTCGCCAGCAAGGTCGAGTGTTGATGGGGAGTCACCAAAAACATCGGGCCCTGCGTCTATATCAGGGGCTAGTGTCACGGGCCGATCAATAGGGACCGTGACTACGCGGCGACTCGGGCACTTTTGGATCGACTTGGATCGTCGAAGCACCTAAGCCAAGCCTTGCTCAATCAATTGCACACTCACTCGCTTTACTCAGATTGTAGAGAAAGGAAATTTTCTAGAGAGAGGAGCTTTGGAAAGAAATGAGCTTTGTATTGCTGAAATAATTGGATGGATACAAATGAAAAGGAGGTTACCGCTTCTTATACTAGAGGCCCTCAGATTACATCCATTGATTGACTCTTTATTTGGCGGACGAGATTGCACTGCCATATCTACCGATACTAATGACAGCTACCAACCACCAATACTAATGACAGGAGACTTCTAGAATGTGGCTTAATTACCGTATCGTCCACCCTTGGAAATTTCTGGGAGAAGTCTTGTTGGGAATCCAAGCGATCGCAGGAGGTCCTCCGCAGCAAGGCACGACCATTTAGCTACTGGAACCTCTTGGCCGTGACACTAGCATCAATCAATGTGTTACTTAGATTTCGTACCCTTGTAAGTCTTGTCTCTCCATTTATTTGTGCATAGTGGGCTCCTAATAACGAAAGACATGGGTTGTCCGTATATATTAGTTTGTCTCGTAAATTCATTAACAACCATAAGTATTTCACTCTTCATTTCTTGATGAGATGCATGCATGAGTTGCTTTAGAAAAGTTTCATTTCGAAGAATTAATATGATGTGAAGGAATTAATATATCCTAACTCATTCATTACCTTAAACTTTTTACTGGAGGTGGATTTAACTAGATAAGTCAATAGACTTGGATTTTGGCTCCCTTCCGGCTGAAGGCATTGGAAATTCGTGTCTTCTCTTACTTTCGTGCTCCTAACACTCCTATCCATTCCTTACTTTTATAACTTTTATCAATATAGTAAGGTACGTCATATATGATACATTAAATTCTTTTAATTTTAGTTTCCTAAATGCTATTGCTAGAGTATAAAGTCCTTACTTTCAATTTTTCAATCGTGCATGACTTTGTTACAGGTTTTACACAATGTGTTTATCATCCCAGTGAAATGTTAGATTAATGGTGGGAATAATGAAGTCGGTGTACAGATATATCTACGAGCATTTCCTCTTGAATATTGCTAGGGCATCATGACGATGCTTGTTCAGAACTCTCTAATCTCTCGCTGTTTTCGCTATTTGCGTTCGTTTGAAACAGTTTCATTTGCTTTAAGTTTGAAGTCGAGCCAGCCGTTGACCTCATTAGTTGCAAGTCAAGGGTTACAAGCTTGAATTTGTCTATAACTGGTTACTTACCTCGCAAACCGATAATTTAGATGTTAAAATTAAGGCTTACCTTATATTCTTATCATTTCGTGTTCGTACAAACCTGTAGGGCACTTCTCGGCTATTCCTTTACATTACTTCCATTGAAAACCCACCATGTTTTGACTGTTTTTGTGCACTGCTGGACTTCTTCTTTGACTTTTCTTTTGTGGGTAATTGTCTTCAGCCCTGCGCTCCACTTATCAATTAATACGAAAGGATCGAATCTTATTGGAATTCTTGCAAACCTGGGTCGGGAAGTGGTGAGTGATGTGAGGCGATGAAGCTACTGGGAGAGAGAGTTCGCGGATATTGTCTCTAGCGGACGTGAAAGCACTGCTGGAAATTGCTGAACTTGCGCATCCATGCACCTGAGGGGCTGATTTTGCGTCTGGACTGGCCGCACGAGATTGCTCGGGACTGTGAACTAGCTCAAGGTGCTGAGATGGCCTATGGAAAGCTTCGCCCATACCAGTGCGCTGTGGTCTCATCAGAGTTGGAACATGCGAAGAGGCTCACTGATGTTGCTTGGAACTCACCGGACAGAGGAGACTTGGCTGGGAACAAAGGTAGAGACAGATTGGAGATCGCCAAAAGGCAGAAGCAGCTCATGAAAGAGATTTTGTGTTAAAAGTCTCCCTGGCTGGGATGGTAATTGATGACTTCTGCACTATTTTCACTAAGACGATTGGTCTGGAGCACAAAGTAGTCAAGAGGTATGTAAAGAAAAGACACATATCTGGTTCTGGATTTGAGCAGCTTTTGATACAAAGAGAGTACGCCTATTTTCTAAGGCATAGAACCTGCTAGTGCCACTGACATTTACATGGTTTCTATTTTCCACATTGACCCAATACCATAATTAAACATTTCCTCCTACCATATGCTGCACTTTTTTTTTTCTTCCTTCTTAGTTCATCTACTTGCTGTTTTTGACATAACGAACTTCTGATGCCAAACCTGGTCTCTGTATTAAACTTGCCCTGGATATGCAAATCAACAACGATGAATTGTTTAGCTAAAAATCAGGGTAGAAGACTCTTGTGGATCGGTTTTCCTATGTCTCTTTTCATTTTTTAGTACAAATTTTTAGAGCAATTTATGTGCCTTTTTAGTGGAGTTCTGTGGCAACATATTTTAATGAATTACTGAGCTACAAGTTCAAAACTTCATAATACATAAGTGTTGTCATAACCAAATGTAATAACAGAGAGGCAGTTTTCATTGATCATGCTTTTAGCTTGCTTGCGTCGAACCACATTACGGTCATTCAGATGTGGTACAGACAGCCACAAGAGCTAGCATAGTTTCTTGTGCAAGAGAATGATGTCTAAACTGAAGCTGAAAGTATCTGCATGGTGACTAATTGGAATTCCTCTTGAGATTACCAAATTATACAGCCTGAGAACTTAAATAATGCCTGGTTTTGGAATACAAAGTTTCAGTTGAAATTTCTGGAGAAATTAGAGATTTGAGGTCCTTTGACTTCTCAAACTTGAGAAAAGGTAAAGCCACTTCAAGAAGAAATAGCATACAGGACAAGAACATGTTGAGGATCAGCAATATACCCCGGTCTTTGTGGCATTAACAAATAAATTTGCAGACCGAATGATGAATTAAATTGGATTCTCAAGTTGTAGGGATTGGCCTTTTGCAAAATATTATTGAAATGGGCTGGAATCTCTCATATCCACTTCTTGGGTAGAAGAACAGCCCAAGTGTCATAACTTGATACGGGAGGACACTTAAGTGTCATAACTTCAAAAATGTACACTTAAGTGCCAGTTTTAAAGTTAAATGGAACACTTAGGTGCCACTCCAGCGAAAATTCGGCCAAATGGTTGACGTGGCAATTTTCCGGCGAGTTTGGTCCAAAACGGCGTCGTTTTGCATGCTAACGTGGCGAGAAAATGCAAAAACGACGCCGTTTCGTGTCTGATATGTAAATAATAATATAAAATTAATTAAATTTAATTTAAACTTAATTTTTAAAAAATATTCTAAAAATTAAAAAAAAAGGGAGGCCAAAGGGGGCGACTAAGGGCTGAGCCTTCGTTGCTGCCGCCTCCTCGCCGTCGCCGGGAAGAGCTGGCAACGGAGGGGGGAGGGTCGGCCAGGGTCGCCGGCCCCTGGTCGACCGGCGGCGAGGGCCGTGAGCCCTCGCCGGATCGAGGCAAGGGCCATAACCCTCGCTCCAGATCTGGGCGAGGGCTCGCGGGCCCTTGTCGCCTCCTCGCCGCCACCGGGAAGTGTCGGTGACGAAGGGGGGAGGGTCAGCTGGGGTCGCTAGGCCCTTGCTAGGGGCCGGCGACGCCGGCTGATCGGCGGCGAGAGCCCGCAAGCCCTTGCCTAGATCTGGGGCGAGGGTCGCAGCCCTCGCTACGATCCGGCGAGAGCTCGCGGCCCTTGCCGTCGGTCGACGACCCTGGTTGACCCTCCCCCCTCCGTTGCTGACCCTTCCCGGCGATGGCGAGGAGGCGGCGGCGGTGAGGGCTCAGCTCTCAGCTGCCCCCTTCGGCCTCCCCTTTTTTTTTAATATAATTTTTAGAATATTTTAAATAAAATTAAGTTTAAATCTAATTTAATTAATTTTTATATTATTATTTACACACCAGACATGAAACGGCGTCGTTTTTGCATTTTCTCGCCACGTCAGCGTGCAAAACGACGCTATTTGGAACCAAAATCGCCGAAAAATTGTCACGTAAGCCATTTGGCCAGATTTTCGCCGGAGTGGCACCTAAGTGTTCCATTTAACTTTGAAACTGGCACTTAAGTGTACATTTTCGAAGTTATGGCACTTAAGTGTCATTCCGTGCCAAGTTATGGCACTCCAGGTATCCCAAACTCCAACTTCTTGTGGAAAGCTTAAGTTTAAGCTTGTCATTAATAATGACATCTTAGTAGATGTGAGGTTTATTGTAGTAGAATTAAAATTTTTTGTAAGCATTGCATTGATGGGTCACATCCTATTATAGAAAAGGGATCTTTGAAGATATGCATGTGTCATGGACTGATCGATCTAGCATTCCCTAACCTATGCGGCCTTAGGATTTCTCCTAAGCAGCCTTTCTCACACTCAACTCACAAGAATCTTTTTGAGAGAGAAACCTTAAAGAGAGAAGCTCTGAACTTGTATTTCACTTGTGAATGAGATGATATAATGAGGGGGATGAGACCCATATATATACAAGTATAGGACAAACCGTATCCGTAGATCTCTCCTCAATCTAACGGTGGAGATCATATCTCTTTAACTACCATCTACCCGCATTTATTACATAACTATACAATTACCGTATCGTCCACCCCCAGGAGTATTCTAGAACACTTGAGAAAACCCTAGGACTCGGGGATACTCCAAGGATGGGTCACGGTCGTCGTTTAGAACCCTTTTGGACCGTGCTTTCCTTTGGGTTGTGACATTCTTCCCCACCTAATCAGGCGACACCCTTATCGCATCTTCGGCATGAAAGGCGTTTATCTCCTTCTTGAACTACCAAAGAGCTTTAGTGGGTTCCCAACTAGCTTTGCACTCTGGAAGACCCTTCCATTGGACCAAGTATTATCGCTTTAGCGCACAGTACCGCTTCCGTATGACTCAATCCATCATTATGCACTTGACTTCTCGATCATACGAAGTTTTTGCCCCCAAGTGGCACCCGTTGTAACTCCCCTTGATCCAGATCTTCCTCGTCAACCTAGAAAAGCTCAAGTATATTCACATGGAAAACCGGATGTACCTTGAGTTTTGGTGGCAACTCCAGCTTGTATGCGACTTTTTTGACTCGTTGCAGCACACGAAATGGCCCATCGTAGCAATGGATCAAGCCTTTGTGCACTTCATTGTATTGGAGAACCGTGTATAGCTTGGCCAACAGTAAGTCCTCGACCTAGAACTCCACATGCTGTTGTTTCTTGTCAGCCCATTTCTTCATGCGCTTGGAGGCGTTGTGTAGACATGCCCACGCTAAGTTGGCCTGCTCTTGCCAATCCTTGGAAAAATTGTTTGCGAGTGGGCTACTCCCTCGATAACTCGATGTGATTGTGCTTGGGGTTTGCGGTTGTTGCCGGTCGCGAACTCGAATGGGCTCTAACTAGTGGACTCGCTTCGCCTGACTGTCGATTTAGGGATGCAGGCTCGTAGAGAGGTTCAACTTCAACCCCGACAACTTGAAGAGTTTGGACTAGAAACGTCCCGTGGATCGAGGATCACGATCACTCACGATCGTTTGTGGAACTCCCCAGTACTTGATCACGTGCTTCATAAACAGCTTAGCTGCCTTTTCGGTTGGACAATCCTTTGTTGCAGGCACGAAAGTCGCATATCTAAAGAACCGGTCCTCCATGACTATGACAGTTCGACACCCTTCAGACTTAGGCAAATTCATGATAAAGTCCATGGAAATACTTTCCCATGGATGAGTTGGAACGGGAAGCGGCTCTAAGAGCCTCGGTGACGGATGTTGCTCCAGCTTGTCTTGTTGGCATACAAGACACGTCTTCATATAAGCTTCAACATTGTCTTGCATCTGAGGCCAATAATATTGATCTTGAATGAGGGTCACTGTGCGGTGGATCCCTAGGTGACCTGCCCACTTCGAATCATAGCACTTGCGTAATATCTCCTTCCTCAGCTTCTCATGGAAAGGTATGTACAATCACCTTCCTTTGGTGTATAGGAGATCATCCTCACACTAGAACTGTCGAGTCTTGCCTTCCCGTGCATACTTGATAAAAGCTTGAGCTCTTTGATTGTGCTTCAACTGTGACATCTTGGATTTTCAATCTTATTTTCAATTGAATAAATCGGGCTTTTCATCGACGCCCCTATAGTGTTATTCTCAGAGCTGATCACTTATGAGATAACTAGACTATCTGGGGAAGTCAATAAAAGATTGTAATACAAATAGACTTGAGGATTCGATTAGGAATCGACTACTCAATTGTGATCAACTACAAAGAACATTACGACACAGTTAAAAATCAATTAGAGATCAGAGATATGTCGGTTCGACTGAGTTGCGTGGTTAAACGTGAGTGATTCCATTAAATTGCAAAATTCTCATCAATCGGTACTAGATTGATTTTTCTGTCGTTTTGGTATCTTGTGTCCGTATTTGAAATCTCGAGATTTTCATGACTACCGAGAGTCGCCAATGTGTTGAAGGGATTTATAGTGGCTCGAAGAAAATTGACCATGAGTCATTTGCACTAAAAATTTCTAAAAGTTACTGGTAGCCTAGGTCACTAAAATCGCATTGGATTGAAATCAACCGCGAATTTGAATTCGATTTCAGAAATTAGAAGTTCTGTCATGTCATAGGTCATTTTAGAAATGTCGACTCGGTCTTTGAAGATTTTTCTGCAAATCAAGACTTTTTGGGAAAAAGTTGAAGTAGGGTTGTTTTTGTCCAGAAAATGTCAGGGACCATTTTTGATCGGGCAATTGGGATGCAAGTGAGATCAATTGGTGAGGAAAAATACCAATTTGATTGAGGGTTCGACAATTGAATTTTCAAGGGCCAAATTAGAGTGATTCAAGAAGCATTTGGGTTCAATTTGAAGCAAAATCACTTCAAATTCGTATGCCCCCTCACCCATGACTTGTCGACCACTTCAAAAAGGTTTCTAGAAGAGTTTTGGGCTGGAAATTGATGGAGGAAGACAGCTAGGAGGTGGGGCACACCAAGGGGGACCAAAGGGATAGAGATTGAGCATGGTGGTCCCCTCCAATCCCATCTTGTTCCCCTTCTTCCCATTTGCTACCCACCGACCCTCTCTCCCCTCTCTTCTTGTTGTTCGAACACCCAGCAGCCCAAAAGAAGTCATGGAGCAGCCCTCGCTGTCGCAGCCAACCGCCAAGCCGCCACCGCGTCATCGTTGCTCACCGCACGCGCCCCTCCGCCTTGGCCGCGTCCACGCCTGTTGTCCCGCCTCTCCGCTCGAAGTATCGGTGTTGACACATAAATTTTTTGCCCAAAAATCATTTTTGAAAAATATTTCATGTCAAATTCTTGCATATGGATTATCTAGGTGTTTAGTATAGTTTTTTTTTTTTTTTATGGAAGATGTTTTTCCTAAAAAAGTAAGAGAGAGAGAGAGAGAGAGAAAAGAAAGAAGCAAGTTGGGGCCAATGATCTAAATGTGACTAGCCAAACCTAGGAGGTCAAATTGGAATTAAAATGGCAAACTAGGGCCAAAATGCAATTTCCAAAAGTTGAGGGATCAATTCGCAAATTTTGCAAAATTTCACCCAAGCCCTGAAATCATCATATTAGCCCCAAATTGAGTTGAAATTGAACTTTGGGCCAAGTCTAATTAATCGAATTGGGCAAAAAGGACCAAATTACATTGAATTGGGCATTTTCGAGCAAGAAAATTGCCAACTTTGGGGGGCTCTCTTGCAAAATTGGGTGGAAGAAATTGCGAAAAATGGTCAAGATCTTAAACAACTATACATGAGATTGTTAATTGATAAAAAATCGCAGCTAAATTGATGGATTAAAGTACTCAAACCAGCCACCAAAACTCAGCCCACGAGTAAATCTTAATTTGGAGCTGCTAAGTAGGCATATTGGTGGCCCCACCATATCCCACTTAGCCGCCCAATTAGCCCGATCTCTGCACGTGATGGAAGACCATTATTGGTACTACAAGTGGACAAACATCGGTTAGGGATAAGCTACTGAAGGCATGGGAAAATCCCACCAAATCCGCACATTCAACATCTGCAAAATTTGAAAATTCTGGCTAAGTCAGAAAGTTGTTGAAGTAGCCCTGTTGACAGACTTTGTAGGTGGACAAAAGACCGACCAAAAATCCCTTAATTTAGGGGATAAGATCACGGAAGCAAGGTCTTTCAGGGCGCGAAAGGTAGGAGACAAGGGAGAGAGGAGGGAGCTCATGGTCGTTCTCCAAAAACTCCTCCAGAAGCAACTCAAGAAAGAGTAAACCCAGAAATTCCAGATCAACCTTCAGCGAGAAAAGTGAAATGTTCACAAACTTGCTGTCAAAATTAGCCAAAACCTTCAAATAGAGAGTGAAATTTCACTTAAAGATCTTTCCATCCATAGGTCGCACGTTCCAAATGGAGTTTGGGAAGGTCTTTTAAAGCCCCCCGAAAACCACCCTCCTGGTAGGCCAAGAAAGTTTGAAATTTTTTCTAAAGTGTTGAGCCCGGTTGGCCACGGGTGAGAGAAAGCGAGCGTTTTTTAGAAAATTGAGAGACAAATGAATAAAATATTGACTTTTACCGCAAACTAGAATACATAAAGTTTGGTTTGGTGTTAAGTTTTCCAACAAAGGAGGTCCTAAAGTCTAATTTTAAAGTCAACGAAAACCTTCGTTGTCAGTTCTTGTTTCCGCAGATCTCATTTACAGTTTGAAGGAGCTAATTTCCACGTGCCCCCTGAGGATAATTTCTTGGTTTCCTCTGCCAAGAACCACTTGCAAAAGAAACTAGGAAGCAAGGTAAGTATCCTAGATGTATTTTTGTTCGAGTTTGAAAGTGTTTTAATAGTGAAAAATCAAGAGGAAAACCAGCTCAAAAAACTGATTTATGAGGCTGAAATTTTTCGAAGTGTTTGAAGCCTCTTCAAGAGTTATACATGTTTGATTTGCTATACCCAATTTTCGTTCATTACTTGTCTTTTTGACTTTGATTAATGTTATATGGGAGTACAAATGATGCATAGGTCAGCTTTGTTTGGTATTCAAATCCCCGTGTGAACTATGAGATCGTCAAAAACCAAGCCTATCCACATTAGTTCATAGTTGGTCAGTGTGGACGTTGCATGTGGGCTTCTTGGAGAGGTTCTTTTGATGTGTTCGGTTGGTCATTCTCTATGATGTTTGTTGCATTTGAAAGCTCATGTTACCTATTTTCACTCAGATCAAGTAATGTTTCCTTTAGATCTCGTATGTGATGGGTGTCGGGGCTTGAATATGAGCATGCAACCTGTTTGCTTGACTCGGGTTCAAATCCAAAATTGCAAAATCAGCTCAAACCCGCATATTTGAGACCGATTTCAACTTAGTTCTTTTGTGTTTTAAGTTATGATTTCTATCTAATCTTCTTGCTTGCATGTGGTAATATAATCTTGATACTTTTAGTTCCACATGATATTACTTATGGGTTGAGATTGAAGGCCACAAACATAGCCCGAGGAAGCTGGTTTAGGGTGATTTGATGCACGCTAAGTGTTCGACGAAATGTGCAAACCAAGTTTCGATCTTGAAACGGTCGATTTGAGCTCGGTTATTGTGATATTCATGTGCTGTGTTGTTCAATGTTAGCATATATCGTTTATGAAATTATTATTTTTATTAAAAAAAATCCAAAAATCCAAAAATTTCAAAAAAATATAAAAGTGATAGATGCTATCAAATTAAGGAAAAAATAACATCTATGAAATTTTCCTAATTTTAAAATGCCGTTTTCCTAATTTAATGCTATTTTGGTATTTTATAATCATTTTTGTCAATAATCTTTTTTGCATAGATTAAAATTATGTATAGTAATTTCATGCATCTAGAGTAATTTCATGCATATTTAAATTCACATTTCGCTCACGGGGGTTCTGTCTCGGGGCGTGAAATTAAGGCCATGTAATATTATTTGCCCGACTTGTATCGGGTCTTTCTTTTCCACATTACTTTCAAGTTATTTCAATTTTTTGGATGTTTACTTATGCACCGCTTTTCATTAATTTGAGTGTAAATTTCTCTTCTAAATTATGTTAGGATTAGTCTAGACATTAAGGAAAACAAATCTACAAAAACATTTGCATGGATGCTTAGCGGTTTTATAAGGATTATAATTGGCAATCAAGATTGTGTGGCCATTTAGATGAATAATCTTCCAAGTTAGTGGTACCGCAAGGGCGCTAATAAAAACATTGGTGTAAACAAGTCCCGATTCTTAGAAATCTCTGGTTGCGTAGGAATCGAGACAACACTCCCGCATTTTAATTGGTTTCTAACTGACCCCAATAGGCTAGTGGCGACTTCTAGAAATACATAGGTTATTAAGAATAAAAATACAAAATCCAACGTCGCGCGAGGTATGGGCTTGGAAGAGCCCGCGCCTAATCCAAGGCCGTTGGTCCACCTCTTTAGGAAAATACCCCTAAACTTTCTTCATTTTCCCCCGAACGGAAAAAGAGAGGTCATGATAGCTTGGCGACTCCGTTGGGGACTTAGTTGCAAAATAGAGGACTTAGGCCGTAATAACTTGGTTGGTTGTTCACTAACATGGCCTTCATTTGATAGCACGTGTCAAAGTCGCGTGGAAAACAAGGTTAGTCCGCTAACAATGTGTTAAATGTTTTTGTAGGTTTGGAGTAATAAGGGGTGGAGTATTTGTTAACCCATTTCTTTTACAGGGAGGCGTATGAATGTATGCCTATATGTTGAAATTGAAGTGTTGTTTGGATATCAATCGATGTGTGTGCCTTTATACTTATCTTAGCACTACACATTTACACACACAACCTGCGATCTAAAACCCCGATCGCACTAGGAAGCCCATAGGAGGTGTCAAAAGATGGAACCCGTGTGGGGAATGACCCATGGTTATCCACTTTTGGTCCCGCTCATGTTGATTAATGATAAAGAGAACTATCCGACGTAAGTGTGAAGTGGGGAAAACTCTTTTGATCTAATCAAAATGGGGACCTTAAGCCTTTAGAATTCCACCTTTATGCGTCAATCCTCACAAGTTTACATCCGCGTGTCTATGTGATTAAAAAAAAAAAAAAGTCTCTTCATCCACTGTAAGTATGATTTCTCCATCTACTTGCTCACTTCGGATTGAAATTTTCATTTTTTGGAGATTCGTGGAAATCAATGGAATGCCCTTGGTAATATGGGCTCGGCACTCACTCTTAATAAATAAGCATTTCAAATACCTATGATCTACTGAACATAAGGTTTTGTTTAAATTTTCAATTATGAGCTCAAAGTCACATTTTGTATAGAAATTCTTCCAAGTCAAGATTACATTTTGGGGCATAGACTTAAAATCAATTTTTCAATAAAATTCTTTATTGGTCACATTCCGAAATTAAAATTCAAATCACATTTTGTATATTGATTTCTCAAAAAAAAAAAAAAATCAAATCACCTCACCTTTGCATGAGTGAAACCACAAATAAACTTTTCAAAATCGATGCCCCATTTGTGTATGAAACTTTTGGAACAGAGTGGGCATTTAATTGATAGCTACAGATCGATCTTTTAAGGAAATCTCCTCTTACTAATAAAATCTTGACGAAATACCAAATTCTCGTAAGTAGATACTACGGAGAAGGTATCGTCACCTTGATTTCATTGTAAGAGGCGGCTTTATCGAAAGATCAATTTTTCATTCATGTACTGATATTATCTTCCTTTCGTAGGTCATGCATGACAACCATTCCTTAAACTCCTCTTGCTTGACCATGCCAAAAGTGGACTTTAAAGCTAGAACGAGAATTGTGCTTAATTATGCTCCTTTATGAAAGAGCTTCTTGTACTTTATCCTTGTCATTATTCCTATTAGGAACTGTGTTTTGCGTTGGATTTTGATTGTAGACCAATCGAATGCTTTTGTAAATCATACAACTCACATTTTTGAATAATGAAGTTAGAGTTCATAAAAGTCATATTCTTTAAAATCCTTGTAGTGTTTCAAATGGACTCTCTGGGCTGAGTTTTATGCCTTAGCTTCAAAATGTTTGAAAATGAGTTTCAAGAAGAACTTGTGTAATATTTTATCTCCACTTAATCACTTTGGCAGGTTGATTGTAGGATGACGCTTTGAGGGGGTAAGGTTGTAATCATTCCAATGGGGATTTCTTGTGCAACAACTAACTCAGTCATCCATTTTTTGTTAGACAGGCAAAATGACGGTTTTGTTCAAGATTGACATTTACTTTCCTTGGAAAAACAAAAGCGTGAGCCCTTTCCTAATAGAGCAAGCCAGGAGATGCATCGATTCATGCTCATTTATGGGCATATTTGGTTGAGCCGTGAACTATGGAAATATTTTCGCAACATATGAATTCAAACATCGTGATTAAGTGTGAAAAGAACCATCAAAACCTCGAAGATCATGAATCATCTGGCCTAACAGCAATCTTTATTGCTTCAAAAGTGGCTTCCACAGAAGTTCCACATCCTGGACGACCTCATATTAATTTGACATTCTTTGTGGATGAAGAAATCTATAGACATTCTTTGGCATCAAACTATTTCGTTGGTTGCAAACAAGAAGCAACTGCAATTCCTACACTTCCAAGGGTTTCTTGGCATCCAATCCTATATGGAGATGATTATTGATGGTCTACAAGACAACATTTCAAGATGTAGATGTACACAAACAAGAATTAGTCATCAAATGTTGCCCTCAAATAAAAGGTGGTAATCGTTTCAAGTTAAATTCGATTTATTTTAAGAATGACTTGTCCTTGCACTTTGTGTAGATCTTAGTAAGGCAAATTACCAGCAAACAACGAGACTACATGGGGAGGACAACCTGGTCCAGAATCACACGATCTCCAAAAGAAAATGGTGTGTTCGTTCCAAAAGTCAAAACAACTCATTTATAAACTGACATAGCCACCCATGCTTATAGATTATGAAGTGGGAAATGCATTGACGCAGCAAAAATGGTGAAAGATCACCTAGCCTAAAAGGGGTACACGGGAAACTGAGTAAAGTATGAAGGATTCAAATGAAACGAAGATTCATCAATCCAACATAATGGAGTTGCATATGGACAAATTATCTAACTTAGTGTGGCATGCATTTGACCATAAGGACAATATCTTCCCTTCCTCCACGAAGATATGATGAGATGCTGAATTGCCCGACTTTGAAAAAGGGTGTACTTCATTCCTAAACCTAATGTATCTAAGAATAGAAATAATACATTGTTTTCATATGTGCAGGAAATTTTAATTGGGGCAGTTGGCCACAAAATGGATCGAGGGCACGCAATGCCTAAGTCACTCGACTCCTAAAAAGGGAAAGATTAAAATAAAATAGACATTTGTCAAGTGAATTGCTGTCAATCATGAGAGCAAATCCGTCCTCATAGCCAAGGAAACAAGATGGAACGTAGTCATCAGATATGCTGTAAAAGGGAGTATACCGTTCCTAAAATGAATTAAGTCAAATATGAAAATAACATATTACGTCTCTTTTTTCTTGCAGTTGATAAATGGGGCAACTCACTCAAAGTAGAGTAACTCTCACCCGTGAAGCAAGATGAAACAAAGTCAATTGATTCAACACAAAAAGGGAGTATTGTCCCTAAATTAGTCCAATTCAATTTTGGAATATAAGTAACATGCCCCATTTCTTATAGGAAAAGGTACACATTGACTGCTGAAGCAACACCTTATACCAAGAAGGCATGCTAAGGCCCAACCATCCATTTTGATGGAATAAATGAAGTAAAAATCTAAGGAGCAATGTCCTCACGTGTTGAAACAAGGAGTACCCCTCTCCTTTCATCTTTGATGCCCACTCAGAATGAGTGAATTCGATAACATCTAAATGGCCCATTTGAAAGTAAGATCTTCAAGGAAATGTTAACACCTGAGGAGCAAAAGCACATGAAGAGTAAACACAAGACATTTAAAGTCAAATGCAAGAGAAGGGTAATTCGGTATCGTTTCCAAAATGCCCCTTCTAACTTCATTTTTGACATAGTTCCCTTGTTTGACAGGAAGCATCGTTATTTGAGGAACGAACTCAAGAAATTGATTTAAGCAGAATACATATCGACCAAGCAAGTATATGGAGGTAACACATGTCAAATTCACCTAACTTAATTTTGAAGATGTGTTGTTCTAGAGCCGGTTCAATTAAATAAAAAAGGAAGTGCCCCATGGACACTACCAATGCTTCGGCCTAGCGGTATGGGGAATGAATGAATGGTCCGAGAGGTACAGGGTTTGATCCCTAGAAATGGCAACAAGGTTGCCATGTAAAACAATAAAAATAAATAAATAAAACTTTTGTATCTCTTATTTTTGCAAAAAGAAGAAAATGCTTGAACTAATGAGACCAAAGACCTGAGATTATCTTCAAGCCTTAAAACAGTACGTTCATTTCGTTGTTTGCCTCCAAATGGTGAAACTGACCAAGGGTAATGTTATATCGTTTCCAGTTTTACGATCCCTGAGGATTCATGTACTAACACATTCCCTTTTTGTTCTTCGTAGGGTCATTTGACTACTAAGGCAC
Organism: Eucalyptus grandis x Eucalyptus urophylla; assembly: GCA_028830015.1. Classification (NCBI taxonomy): domain Eukaryota; kingdom Viridiplantae; phylum Streptophyta; class Magnoliopsida; order Myrtales; family Myrtaceae; genus Eucalyptus; species Eucalyptus grandis x Eucalyptus urophylla. The sequence continues at coordinate 40,917,815 of CM054189.1, forward strand.
AGGTAAGTACCCTTCTTCTCAAAATCAAATGAAAAACAAATGGAGAATTTCCATCGCCAAAAAAGAACATTTAGTGTTTTTCTAGAAACAAGCACAAAAAATGGAAATTGAAAAAACAAGTTTTCCACAAAGTATGCAAAAATCTTCTTTACCTTTAAATTGTCTATCCACTCAGCGGATCACTCATTTCGAATAAAAAATTCTCTATGGAGATTATTCCATCCAAATGATCTCAACAAAAATGAAAGGTGATGTTACTCATGCCAAGCAAGAAATATTTAGGATGAGAAAAGGCAACCCATTTCCAAACATGTCCTTTGAGCACTCTGGGATTCGAGTGCAAAAAAAAAAAAAAAAAACGTGTCGTTTATGGTCAATGAATTCATTTGCAAGCGGTACATAGATCAAGATGATAAGAGGCATTTCTTTCCTCTATCATACACACCACAGGTGACAATAGTTAGCCCATATGATCCTTTTAATGAAAGAATTTTCTACAAAATACCCTTGTCAAGAACCACCCCACAGTGGGGCAATTATGGAGGTTTGGGTTGACATTATTTGGAGAGGAAAGATGAGAAAGACTTCTTTGCTCTCACTTGCATAAATCTTTTGTGGTAACTTCAGATGAATTCTTATGGAAACTTGAAGTATCCCGAGGCGAAGAAGAGCATTCATTTCTCTACTATTAATTTCTGAAAACCCGAGTGGTGATTATCTCCCCACATTGGGGGCAGGGCACATGATTTACCAATACAATTGGTGTTTACATGAGAATATGAAAAGCATCTTGAAAGTCCTAAGAGCTCAAAAGTTCAAAAGAGCAAAAGTCAAGTGAAAATTAAGGGGCATGAAAAAGTAGTGTGCCTGGTGCTTGGTGAAAGCAAGACTAATGCCCAAAAAAAAGAAAAAAAGAGAGAGAATAAAAGAAAAACAATTGCATCAAGAGGAATATCTCTATGAAAGTAAAAATGGCAAAAAAAAAAAAATTGCGTGCATTGAAAAGAAAATCTTTGGAAATGCAAAAGTCATTATGCTAAGATGATTAGTCAAATGACTTTCGAGACAATTTGAATTTTAAAAGTCAAGTGCTTTAAAAAAAAAAAAAAGGGATGATATGGTAATGATGCCATGATAATCACCAACTCTCAAATTCCCAATCAACAAAAAGTTCTCAGCCTTTTGAGCTAAGCCTTTTGAACCTTTCCCCGAATCAACATTACAACCCAATTCCAAAGTTTCTTCAGATTGGGATGATTCAAAGTGGAATTAAGGATTTCCCAAAGAAGATGCCACTCAAAGAAGTGAGAGCAAGGTTGTTTTATCTCATCTTAAGGTTTCTTGACTTGTAAACCTGACGAAGATGTCGATCGGTGATCAATTCATTTCATAGCCAATGATTCTTATCCATTGCTAAAACCATGACCAAACTTGCACTACGGTCCTTTTAAAAGACCTCTTAGATTGGTCAATGTGTACTTATTGCGAATAATTCAAAGCCTTGCACATTGGAAAAGTGAGATTGAGTGATTAGTTTAGTTCCCACATGAATAGATGGGATCAAACAGCCTTTTTTTTAGAATATGCGAGAAGCCCTTTCTAACTAGGGGTCCTTGTTTGGCATACTTAATAGACCTTTCTCATAAGTCAAGTCAGGGTCATTTTGACAAGGACTTTTCTCCTAAGAGAATTTGATGATTAATGATATCATCCGAGCGTGATGATAGTTTTGTAAGTTTGTCAAGTGGTCAAAATTAGTTTGATTTGTTTATGCAATCATTGCCTTCTCGTTACCGATACACTTTTGATATTGTTTCTAATGACATGTGTTGAAATTGACCTCATCTAGTATGCTTTTGCTACTAGAATACTTGTTATAATGAATTCTATTTGATGTGTAGTATCCATTTCAGAATATTCTTGAATGACAAGTTTCTCCAGAAAAACCACACAATTTTCAAGAGGTTCTTGGTCATCCTTAAACCTTACAATTCTAAAGGGTTCGTGGGTTAGCCTTAAACCATGCATTTTCAAGAAGTTCTTGGTCATCCTTAAACCTTGCAATTCTAAAGGGTTTATGGGTTAGCCTTAAACCATGCATTTTCAAGAGGTTCTTGGTTATCCTTAAACCTTGCAATTCTAAAGGGTTCATGGGTTAGCCTTAAACCATGCATTTTCCAGAGGTTCTTGGTCATCCTTAAACCTTACAACTCTAAATGGTTCATGGGTTAGCCTTAAACCATGCACTTTCAAGAGTTTTTGGTTACCCTTAAACCTTGCAATTTTAAAGGGTTCATGGGTTAGTCTTAGATCACGCATTTTCAATAGGTTTTTGGTCATCCTTAAACCATGCCATTTTAAAGGGTTCATAGGATAACCTTAAACCATACACTTTCAAGAGGTTTTTGGTCATCATTAAACCACGCAATTCCAAAGGATTCATGGGCCAGCCTCAAACCATGCATTTTTAAGACGTAATTTCAAAGGGTTCATGGGTTAGCCTTAAACCATGCATCCTCAATAGGTTTTTGGTCATCTTTAAACCATGCAATTCCAAAGGGTTCATGGGTTAGCCTTAAACCATGTATTTTCACAAGGTTAGTGGGACTGCCTTAAACTACAAGGTTAGTGGGACTGCCTTAAACCACACGGTTAGTAGGTCTGTCTTAAACCACATGGTTAGTGGGTCTGCCTTAAACCACACGGTTAGTCAATTTTCCTTAAATCACAAGGTTAATGAGACTGTCTTAAACCACACGGTTAGTGAACTTTTCTTAAATCACAAGGTTAGTGGGACTGCCTTAAATCACACGGTTAGTGAGACTGCCTTAAACCACAAGGTTAGCGAGTCTGCCTTAAACCACAAGGTTAGTGGGACTGCCTTAAACCACACGGTTAATGGGACTGCCTTAAACCACAAGGTTAATAGGACTGCCTTAAATCATAAGGTTCGTGGGTATATCCTTAAACCACTCTTTTCAAAGTATTCATAGGTACAATGCTCTTTACATTAAGCTTACTTGCATTTTCATTTTGCTATTGTCAAAAAAAAAAAAAAACAAAACAAAAAATTAGGTGTCACCTTATCTTTGAAAGAAATATCTTTGAGCTCCCTTTCAAAGAGGGGCAGCTGTTGACACCTAAATATTTTTCCCAAATATCATTTTCGAAAAATATTTCATGTAAATTCTTGCATATAGATTATCTAGGTGTTTAGTACAGTTTTTATTTTTTATTTTTATGGAAGATGTTTTTCCCTAAAAAAGTAAAAAAAAAAAAAAAAGAGAGAAAGAAAGAAAGAAAGAAAAAGAAGCAAGTTGGGGCCAATGATCTAAATGTGACTAGCCAAGCCTAGGAGGTCAAATTGGAATTAAAATGGCAAACTGGGGCCAAAATGCAATTTCTAAAAGTTGAGGGACCAATTCGCAAATTTTGTAAAATTTCACCTGAGGCCTTAAATCATCATCTTAGCCCCCAATTGAGTTGAAATTGAACTTTGGGTTAGGTCTAATTAATTGAATTGGGCAAAAAGGACCAAATTACATTGAATTGCGTATTTTCGGATAAGAAAATGGCCAACTTTAAGGGGCTCTCTTGCAAAATTGGGTAGAAGAAATTGCAAAAAATGATCAAGATCTTAAACTACTATACATGAGCTTGCTAACTGATAAAAAACTGCAGCCAAATTGATGGATTAAAGCACTCAAACCAGCCACCAAAACCCAGTCCACGAGCAAGTCTTAATTTGGAGCTACTAAGTAGGCATATTGGTGGCCCTACCATATCCCACTCAGCAGCCCAATTAGCCCAATCTGTGCATGTGATGGAAGACCATTATTGGTACTACAAGTGGACATGCATTGGTTAGGGATAAGCTACTGAAGGCACGGGAAAATTGCACCAAATCCCCACACTTAACATTTGCAAAATTTGAAAATTCTGGCTAAGTCAAAAAGTTGTTGAAGTAGCCCTGTTGACAGACTTTGTAGGTGGACAAAAGACCGACCAAAAATCCCTTAATTTAGGGGATAAGATCACAGAAGCATGCTCTTTCAGGGTACGAAAGGAAGGAGACAAGGGAGAGAGGAGGGAGCTCATGGTCGTTCTCCAAAAACTCCTCCATAAGCAACTCAAGAAAGAGTAAACCTACAAATTCGAGATCAACCTTCAGAGAGAAAAGTGAAATTTTCACAAACTTGCTGCCAAAATTAGCCAAAACCTTCAAATAGAGAGTGGAATTTCACTCAAAGATCTTTCCATCCATAGGTCGCACGTCCCAAATGGAGTTTGGGAAGGTCTCCTAAAGCCCCTCGAAAACCACCCTCCTAGTGAGCCAAGAAAGTCCGAAATTTTTTCTAATGTGTTGAACTTGGTTGGTCACGGGTGAGAGAAAGTGAGTGTTTTTGAGAAAATTGAGAGACAAATGAGTAAAATATTGACTTTCACCCAAACTAGAATACATATAGTTTAGTTTGGTGTTAATGTTTCCAACAAAAGAGGTCTTAAAGTCTAATTTTAGAGGTCAATGAAAACCTTTGTTGTCAGTTCTTGTTTCTGCAGATCTCATTTCCAGTTTGAAGGAGCCAATTTCCATGTGCCTCCAATAATTTCTTGGTTTCCTTGACCAAGAATTACTTGCAAAAGAAACTAGGAAGCAAGATAAGTATCCTAGATGTATTTTTGATCGAGTTTGAAGGTGTTTTAATAGTGAAAAATCAAGAGGAAAACCAGCCCGGAAAACTGATTTATGAGGCTGAAATTTTTCTAAGTGTTTGAAGCCTCTTCAAGAGCCATACATGTTTGATTTGCTATTCCCAATTTTCGTTCATTACTTGTCTTTGTGACTTTGATTAATATTATATGGGAGTACAAATGATGCATATGTCAGCTTGGTTTGGTCTTTAAATCCCCGTGTGAACTATAAGATCGTCAAAACCAAGCCTATTCACATTAGTTCATGGCTGGTTAGTGTGGACGTTGCATGTGGGCTTCTTGGAGAGGTTGTTTTGATGTGTTCGGTTGGTCATTCTCTATGATGTTTGTTGTATTTGAAAACTCATTTTACCTACTTTCACTTGGATCAAGTAATGTTTCCTTAGATCTTGTATGTGATGGGTGTCAGGGCTTGAATATGAGCATGAAACCTGTTTGCTTGACTTGGGTTCAAACCTAGATTTGCAAAATCAAATCAAACCCGCATATTTGAGACCGATTTCAACTTAGTTCTTTTGTGTTTTAAGTTATGATTTATGTCTTATCTTGCTTTTTGCATGTGGTAGTATAATCTTGATACTTTAGTTCCACATGAGATTGCTTATGGTGTGACATCCCAAATTTTCAACCATGTTTTCTACTAAATTAATCGAGCATTTCATTGACGCATCTATAGGGCTGTTCTCAAAGCTGATCACTCTCGAGATAACTAGACTATTCGGGGAAGTCATTAAAGAATTTTAAGGCAATAGACTTGGAATTCGACCAGGAATCGACTTCTCGATCGTGCTCATCTTTAGAGGCCATTACGGCATATTATAAAATCGATTTGAGATCAATGATAGGTCTGTTCGACTGAGATGCGTGGCTGCTCGTGGGTGACTCCACTAAATTGGAAAATTATTGTCAATCGACACTAATATGATTTTATTGTCATTTTGGTACCTTGTGTCCGTAATCGAATCCTCGAAATTTTCACAACAATTGAGAGTCGCCATTGAGTCGAGTGGATTCATAGTGGTTTGAAGAAAATCGACCATGAGTCATTTGCACTAAAAATCCTTGAAAACTACCCAATAGTATAGGTCACGCTAAAAACGCATCGAATGGAAATTAACCGCGAATTTAAGTTTGATTTCAGAAATTGATGATTCTGTCATGTGACAATAGATTCTAGGAGTATTGACTTAGTCTCAGAAGATTTTTCTGACAACCGATATTTTTTGGGAAAAAGTTTGTTTATGACCGTTTTGTGCAGAAAATGCCGGGAATTGTTTATGATTACAAAATTGAGTTGCAAGATGGATATATGGGTCAGGAAAAATGATGAGATGATCAATGGATGATTAATTGAATTTATCAAAGCCAATTGAGATTGAATCAAGTGAATATAAGAGTCCAATTGGAGGAGATGACTTGGAAATTCGTGTGCCCCCTCTCCCCTAGCGTCTTGGACCATTTGAGAGGTCGTGGGGGAGCGCCTTGGTGGCCCATTATGAGCGAAGGATTATACTTGGCCAAGAATGATTTTTGGGGATATTTTGGTGGAAATATCAAGCTCGGTGGAGCCCTCCATCCCCCTCACTCTTATCCTCTCTCTCTCTTACCCCTTCAACCGTCCAAGAGTTCTTCTCTCCCCTCTCCATTCTCGACCAGCAGCAAGATGAAGAAGTTGCAGCCCGTCACTCACCTAGACGCCGCCTCACACCGCCCGTACTGTCGCTGTTTCGCGCGCCACCGCCCGCGCGAGCACCACCCGCGCCCCCGCCTTCCTCACGCTGTCCAACCACCTTGTTCCAGCTTCTATTCGTGGGTTTGAGGGGCTGTTCAGCCACCGAGAAAGGCTGAGGAAGCTTGCCAGGACCACCGTTCAACTCGCCGAACAACCACCAACCCTTCCCGAGCCTCACCGCACCAAACCGAGTTGATTTCTCCTATTTTGCAGCCAAGATTAGCAGCTTTGAGAGTGGGTTTCCAGTTGGGTTCTAGGCCCGTTTTGAGATGTTATGGGCCTTGGTTTCTAGGCCCGCTTTGGAGAAAAGCGTTCCCCGCGCCGTTTCTGTCGGTTTGATCCGACTCGCGTGTTATTCCAGTGAATTTTGCTTACTAATGCTTTCTTAGTTTGCTAATTATGCTTCATGGTTAATTAGTGTTAATTAAGTAGGATTAGGTGGTTAGATTAGAACGGGTTAGTGATTATTAATTAATTGTGAGGTATGTTAGGCAATTGAATTGTGTAATTAGCAAGTAGAGATGTACTTCTATTTATTAAATGCATCTCGGCATTTTTCCCGACCCGTCTCGGGCTTCGATTAGACATTACGGGCCTAAATTAGATATATTGTAATTATTTATTAATTTTCGAAATTAATTAATTAATTAATTAATTTTCAAAAATTAGGCTAGGATAGTTGACGACCGAAATTTTATGCTGATTGTTGTGGTGCAGTCCGTTTATTTATTTGAGCTCTACGTTGCATGGAATTGAATTAATTGTAGAATTTTAGGAATTGTTCCTAAATTGTGTTGATTTTAGTAATTGATTGATGAGTAATCGGGTATAAGTTGTTAGTGCCAAAATCGTTGTGGTGGGATACTGATCATAGTGGAAATGGTGGAAATAAAAGTGATTATCTGTGTGGTGGTTGCCGGCTCGATGACTAAGTATGTCATTTAGGAGAATGGACATTTTGTGTATAGTGGATTAATGGTACGTTATACATCACTTGGGAGAATGCACGTGGGCTCGGTGATTAAGTATGGCATCTTGAAAGAGACACGTGGGCTCGGTAATTTGATGCATTACCTCGGAGAATACACGTGGTCTCAATGAGTACATTTGGCATCTTGAAGAGACACGTGGGCTCGGTGACTTAATGCATCGCCTTGGAGAATGCATGTGGGCTCGCTGATTCAATATGGCATCTCAAAGGGCATGTGGGCTCGGTGACTTGGTGCATCACCTTAGCGAACTAGTGCCTTAGAGAATGCACGTGGGCCCAATGTTTAAGTATGTCATTTTAGCGAATAGGTCGCCTTGGAAAATGTACGTGGGCTCGGAGACTGTGTATGTTATCCTGGAGAACGCACGTAGGCTCAACGTCTAGATGTTCCATCGTGGAGTGGGGAATATATAGTATTGATTGAAATGACATGTAATTGACTAGGTCGATTGATCGAGATATTGATTTGTGATGTGATTGCTTGGGTGCTATTGAACTGTGCTGATATGCAGATAGAATCTGAGGCCAAGGTAAGTCCTCTGACCTGTGTGTGCATAGGCAACCCGGTTAGCGTTTTAGTTTACCAATTGGGGCTCTCCCTTCACCACCCCTATGGGGATGGTCTACAGGGTTCATAACCACTCCTCTTACTATAGGATGCTTACCTAGCCAACATTTCGATCCGGCTCTACCCAACTTTTTTTGGTTCACCTCAACATTCCCCACTTGTCCAACTGTTGCTAAGAAGTTTTTGGATATCAAACGGACCTCCCCAGAAGGTAATTTTAATGTGGCCGATTTCTCCTTTTTTGCAATCAGTTTTGCTATAGCATCTGCTGCTCTAGCTAATTGTCCACCTTTTCCAAGTGTGATTTCTATGTTATGTATGAGGGTAGAACTTGCTGAGACGTGGTCTCAATGGTTATTGTATAACCATTTCAGGACCCTAACGAGGAGCCTAAGGAGGAGGAACTTGAGGAGGAGAACCTTGATGTGAAACTCGAGGAGGAGGAAGATTTTGAAGAAGAGGATGTTCCTGAGGAGGATCCTGAGTACGACCCGGATAAGGACTGAGATCCCATCATGTTTGCAAACCCTAGGCCGAGAACTGATGTGTGATGGTTTAGCCTTTAGCAAATAGTATTGTATTATATACTATGAGTTGTGCCTATATAAAAGTGTGGTTGTGATTTTCAAATGAGAAAATATGGCCTTACTTTTTTATCCCAATGTTTTATTGTCTGAGGATTTATAACTACTTCTGCATGTGCTATTGAAAATGAAAGGGTCGGTAATACGTAGTCTTGGGATATCACATTCTAAAATTGACCAAGGCAAGGGATGGGAGTGCGCCTGAGGATCGGGGCATGACATATGGTTTGAGATTGAAGGCTGCAAACATGGCTCGAGGAAGCTGGTTTAGGGTGATTTGATGCACGCCAAGTGTTCGACGAAATGCGCAAACCAAGTTTTGATCTTGAAATGGTCGATTTGAGCTTGGTTATTGTGATATTCATGTGTTGTGTTGTTCAATGTTAGCATATATTGGTTTAAGAAATTATTATTTTTATTTTTTTAAAAAATAAAAAAATCCAAAAATCCAAAAATTTCAAAAAAATATAAAAGTGATAGATGGTATCAAATTAAGGCAAAAATGACATCTATGAAATTTTCCTAATTTTAAAAGGTCATTTTCCTAATTTAATGCTATTTTAGTATTTTATAATCATTTTTGTAAATAATCTATTTTGCATAGATTAAAATTATGTAAAGTAATTTCATGTATATTTAAATTCCCATTTCGCTCACGGGAGTCCTGTCCTGGGGTGTGATAACAAGGCCATGTAATATTATTTGCCCGACTTGTATCGAGTCTTTCTTTTCCGCATTACTTTCAAGTTATTTCAATTTCTTGGATGTTTACTTATACATTGCTTTATATTAATTTGAGTATAAATTTCTCTTCTAAATTATGTTAGGATTAGTTTAGACATTAAGGAAAACAAACCTACAAAAAGCATTTGCATGGATGCTTAGCGGTTTTATAAGGATTATAATTGGTAATCAAGATTGTGTGGCCATTTAGATGAACAACTTTCCAAGTTAGTGGTACCGCAAGGATGCTAATAGAAACATTGGCATAAACAAGTCCCCATTCTTAGAAATCTCTGGTTGCATAGGAATCGAGACAACACTCCCGCATCTTGATTGGTTTCTAGCCGACCCTAATAGGCTAATGGTGACTCCTAGAAATACATAGGTTGTTAAGAATAAAAATACAAAATCCAACTTCGCGCGAGGTATGGGCTTGGGAGAGCCTGCGCCTAATTCAGGGCCGTTGGTCCGCCTCTTTAGGCAAATACCCCTCATTTTCCTCAGAACGGAAAAAGAGAGGTCGCTACACCTAGCATCTCCATCCTTCTTGGTTGCTGTTAGAAGCCATCAGACCACTGTGTACTGCCGTCTCGTCGCAGTGCAGCCTTGCCTTAGGCCGCTAAAGCTCTGTCGATCCACCACCGGCCTTGTCTCGCCCAACCAGCCACCGAAGCAGCTCCAATCACCACCAGCATAGAACCGGTTCGAGTGGGTCTTCACAGCATTATTTGGCTCGTTTTGGAGACTCACCCGACCCCGAAAGTTGGTCCCTCTTTAGAGTTTCTTGCCCCTCGTTGCGTTCTTGTCAGTTTGAACCGAGCGGATCGTCGAACAAGTGAGTTTAGCTCACTAATCCTTACTTAGGAAGTTAATGACGTTTAAGGGTTGATTAGTTTATATTAAGTATGGATTATGTGGATAATTAGAGTAGATTAGCAATTTAATTAATTGTTGTTGCATGTTAGGTGGTTAGAGTAGTGTAGTTAGAGCCTAGACAATTTCTAGTATTTATTTAGAGTAGTTTGAAAATTTTTCGGGCTCGTCTCGGCTTTTAATTAGGCTTTACGGGCCTAAGTTTGCTTATTTGCTATTTGTTGGTATTTATTTATTGATTTCCATAATTATTGAATTAAATAATTTCTGGAAATTTGCCCGGGATAGTCGGTGATCGGAATTTCGTGCTAATTGCAGTGGTGTATTATGTTTATTTAATTGAGTACTAGATTGTACAATTTGAGTGTAGTTGGTGATTGTGGGTAATTATCCCAAAAATGGATAATTTTGGCAATCAATTGGAAAATTACCGGGTGTCGGTCTACAGCGCTAAAAATCTATTTTGAGACTGCTAAAGTTAGTGAGATATCCAAAAGTGAAAATATTGTGTTTTGGCTAAGGCCGACCATGTACCCACACACGAGTATTTTTGTCGGGTATGATAAAAATGATGAATTAATTGCATGGTTCGAGTGGTATACTATATCAGCCTATGAGTTGATATGTCAGCTTAGGTAGAGAGCTATATACCAGTATATTATATCAACCTATGGGCTCTAATATGTCAGCTTAGATTGCGAGCAGTATACCTTATCAGCTTAGAGCGTGCTATATTATTTATTAGCTTAGAGTGAGCAATGTTACTTATCAGCTTAGAGGGAGCATTATTAGTATACTATATCAACCTACGAGCTATGATATGTCAGCTTAGATTGAGCAGTATACTATTTATCAACTTAGCGCGAGCTATACTATCTATTTATCAACTTAGAGTGAGCAGTCCTGATATGATTGGACTTATTAGACAGTATTGATTGGGCTGACCAGGGGAAGGTCATGATGACAAGTAATTGATTAGGTCGATTGATTGATGATTCGATCTAAATTCTAGATTTAATGTGATGATGTGATTCAATGATTGTATGAATTGAATTAGTTTGCAAGAAGGAACTGAGACCAAGGTAAGTCCTCTGACTCGTGTTTATACTTAGGTAGCCTTGTGGCATATTTTCTTCGTAGTAAGATCTTAAGGGGTTGAACTTGCTGAGACATCATCTCACCCCGTCGTGGGATAACAATTTCGAGTCCTTAGATGGCAGCCACACCTGAACATTTTGGTCAGCCTAAGAAGGTGACAGAACAGAAGTACTACATTTCGATCCATGGGCATCCCAAGGGGCTGCAATACAAACTAGTGAAGTCCATAATCTAGGTTGATGCGGGTCTACCCAAAAAGGTGCCCCATCAATACAGGGCATGGTATCGCTTGTATTGTAATAGGCAAAGAGAGGACTTGGTACCGGAATGTGCGATACCTTTGTATGTGATGTAGGTCGCTTTTGGAAAGGGCACCGCAGACCCTCCAGGTGGTTCGATGACAGACCCGGTGGACCTTGCCCTCGAAGAATTAGACTCCCCGGTGTACTCGGCTGAAGGCTCCAGCTGGAGTGTGGAGGAAGGAGTAGAGGAGGATGAAGACTGGGAGTGTCGAGAAAACCCCCCCTGTTTGAGAACCTACACATGTGTGTGTGTCTGTGTGGGTGTGTGTGTATATATATAATGGTTGTGTATAAAACGTATTTTGATATATGTATATAAGTGTGTTGTTATGGTTTTAAAAATTGGCCCTACTTTTCTATCCCACCTGTTCGTTGTCTGGGGATTTTATTATTCGCTTCCGCATGTGCATTAAAATGAATAGGTTGGCGATGCGTCCTGGGACATCGCTATTATATCGACCAAGCAGGGATGGACACGTGCTCGGAGGATTGGGATGTGACATCAACCCCTCCTTGATGTGGTCGATCCAAGGACAAGTCGGACAACTCACAGTGCTTGCAAGCTCCATCTTTTGACTTAGTGCGTTAGCCACGGAGTTAGCCTTCCTTGACTTGTACTCTAGCATGTAGTCGAACTCCGCTAGAAAATCTTGCCATCGAGCTTGCTTTGGACTCAGCTTCTTCTGAGTCTGGAAGTAACTCATGGCTATGTTGTCTGTCCTCATGATGAACTTAAATCCTAAGAGATAATGCCTCCACGTTCAAAGGCAGTAAACCACTGCGGTCATCTCCTTCTCTTGGATGATATACTGACACTTGGTATCATTCAACTTATGGGACTCGAATGCCACCAAATGTCCACCTTGCACCGACACCGACATCATCGATAGCATAATTTGGCTCGTCAGTCTCTACCTCGTAAGGCTGGGTATGATTGGGCAACACCAGCACCGACTCCTCAGTCATGACTTGTTTCAACCGATTGAATGCCCTTTGGCATCAATCCATCCACTCCCATAGCTTCTCCTTCTTTAATAGGTCCATGAGTGGCATAATGATGCTTGAATAGCTCCGAATGAAATGCCGATGGTAGTTGGTCGAAGAGATCCGCAATGAGCGGGATCAAGTACTTATTCTTAACGGTTAGCTTGTTTAGTGCCTAGTAGTCTATGCATATTCGGAGCGACCCGTCATGCTTCTTCTGGAATACAACAGGCGCATTGAATGGAGCCTTGGACAACCATATGTACCCTACATCGAGCAGCTCCTTTAGTTGGTTCCTCAGCTCTTCCAATTCAGGAGGCGCCATGCGATAAGGCACCATGGCAGGCGGTTGAGCATCAAGCACCAGCTCGATCTGATGATCCACACTTAGGTTACTTCAGTTGGGACTCCACTCCCTTCGTCCTTGTGGTCCTCGACCTTCAAGGTAGCTAAGATGGTCACCTCACCCTTCCTTGCTCCCTTGGATCGGGATCACGCATTGATACGGTTTATTCAACACGCATATACACTCAGCAAAAGGCAATATAACCGCATCGATTCTATCTAGGAATTTTATCCCAATGAAAAAATTGTAATCGTCAAGGGGAATTACCTTTAGAGTCTCCTTGCTCCTCTATTGCCCAAGTTGTAGCTCCACGTCCCTTGCGACATCGATAGCAAGGACCTTTTTGGAGTTTACGGTTTTGAGCCACCTAGTTCCTTTCTCAACCTATAGGTTTAGTCTCTTCGCGGCTTCCTCCAATATTAATAGATCGGATGCTCCCATGTCCATGAGCACACTCATCGTGGTCTCTCCGATTCTTAAGTCTCCGAACGTCAATCCTTTAGGCTCTTCTGCCTTTTTAGACTTGATCGTGCTAAGGATTCATAGTGAACCCAACCGTGACTCCTCCTTAGGCTCATCCTTTTTTCAAAGGGTGGCCAGCTTTGTGACATCCTGAAATTCGACCCCGTTTCGATAAAGTGAAATGGGCATGTCGTCAACGTGCCTATGGTCCTTTTTCTCTGAGCTGATCACTCACGAGTTAACTAACTTATTGGGTGAAGCTGTTAAGGGATGTATCCGCGGTAAAATCCCTAAAAGCTACTCAATTGGTTGGATTGGACTAAAATCGCGTTTGATTGATTCTAACCATGAAATTTAAATTGGTTTCGGGAATCGAATATTCGAGCGTGTCACAATTCATTTTTAGGACCGTCTCATCGTCTATCAATTTATTGCCGAGTCCGAAATTTCAAGAAAGAAATTATCGGAGGAAAAATCGAAGACCGGAAGAAAATAAAAAGGGAATGAGAAAAGGAAAATACTAGAAATAAGAAAATTGGGTTTTCTTATTAAAGTATTATTTTCTTTCCCTTTTCCTTTTCTCTTTTTCTCTCTCTCTTCCCTCTCCCTCGTGCGAATTCCCCACCGCCCATTCCCTCTTTCTCTCTTTCTTTGACCAGTCAATGCTTATCCTTCTCTCTTCTCTCTCTTCTTTCTTCCCCCTCACGACAGAACCAGCTTCTTCTTCTCCTTCTTTTCTTCGCGTGCGAACCAGGAGCTCGGAGATCGCAGCTCGCCGAGAACCGCTCGCCGCTCGTCCCGCCGCCGCACCGCCGCCGCACCGTGCGCCCGTGCACGCCGCACGTCCCCCGTTCGCCGCCCGTGCGCCGCCTGCGCTTGCTGTCCCTGCCGTGTGACCCAGCTCCCGTTCGGTCTCTGTTCAGCCACCGTGAGCGGCTGAGCAGGCCTCCGGAGCCGCTGTCCGGCCCTCCCCGGAGCACCGCCCGCTCTCCCGACCTCTTACCGCCCCCAACCCTCTCTCTTTCTTTCTGTTTTGCAGCCGATCCATCAAACCCGCGAGTGGGTTTCAGCCGGTTCGTGGGCTGTTTTGGGCCGTTTCCGGGCCCCAGATCCGTGAATCGCTTTGGGAGGTTTCGTTCCTCGCGTCGCTGCCGTCGGATTGATCCGATTTGTGCGCGATTTGGTGAGTAATCTCACTAATCTTGGATTAGTTGGCTAATTATGCTTAAGGTTGGTTTAGATTTAATTAATTATGTTTAGGTTGTTAGATTAGAATAAATTAGCAATTATTAGTCAATTGTGATGTGATTTAGATAATTTGATTGTGCAATTAACAAGTAGACGTGGTCTACTAATTATTGGAAGTGCCTCGGGATTTTTCCCGACCCTTAGTGGGCTCCAATTAGGCTTTTCGGGCCTAAGTGGATTTTTTTAGTATTTAATTATTAATTTTCGGAATTGCATTAAATAATTATTTATTTTGTGAAAATTCAACTGAGATGGCTCGGGACCGGAATATTGTGCTGATGACCGTGGTGAAGTCCGTTTATGTAATCGGGCTTTATTTTGAGCTAAATTGATTTTTTTAATATTAATTATTTAATTTTCGAAATTTATTAATTATTTATTTATTTTTCGGAAATTAAGATTTTGATGGCCGACGACCGAAATCTCGTGCTGATTGTCGTGGCGCAGTCCGTTTATTTATTTGAGCTCTACGTTGTATGGAATTGAATAAATTGTGATATTTTAGGGATTTACCCTAAATTGATTGGAATCGATTGAGATTGAATTATCGATTGGTGAATGGCCAAGTATGTTATTCAGTATTCATAATGCTTTGTGGAGTTGATTTAATTATTTGATTGAGAAATCGTTGAGCATTGGTTATCGGTGTTGAAAGTAGATTTGGTGACCACTTGAAAGAGGACACGTGTGCCCGGTGAATTGGAATGTCACCTGGAGAATGCACGTGAGTTCAGTGGTTGAATATGTCACCTTGGCGAAAAGGGTCGCCTGAGAGAATGCACGTGGCTCGGAGACTCGGTATGTCGTCCTGGAGAATGCACGTGGCTCGGTGACAGGATTTGGCATCTAAAAGGACACGTGGTCTCGGCGACTTGATGCATCGCTTTGGTGAAATGCACCTGAGAGAATGCACGTGGGCCCGGGCATCTAAAAGGGCACGTGGTCTCGGCGACTTGATGCATCGCTTTGGTGAGATGCACCTAAGAGAATGCACGTGGGCCCGGGCATCTAAAAGGGCACGTGGTCTCGGTGACTTGATGCATCACTTTGGCGAAAAGGTCGCCTGAGAGAATGCACGTGGGCCCAAGGTTCGAGGCACGTGAACTCGGAGACTTGGAATGTCGTCCTAGAGAATGCACGTGACCTCGCTTTTAGATACTCCTCCGTGGAGATTGATTTGTGTGACATGTAATCGACTAGGTCGATGCTTTGATTCGATGTGAATTGATTGACTGAATGGGAATGACCGTGAGTGGTCTTGTTGGCATATAATCGACTAGGTCGATTTGATCGATGCTTCGATCGGTGATATGATTGCTTGGGTGCCTATTATGAATTGTATTGACTTGCAGGTAGGATCTGAGGCCAAGGTAAGTCCTCTGCCCTGTGCGTGTTTAGGCAGCCTGTAGTATAATAGTTTACTAATTGGGCTTAGTGGGGTAGAACTCGCTGAGACGTAGTCTCATCCCAATTTGGGGAAAACCATTTCAGGACCCCGCTGAAGAGCTGTGGAGGAGGAATCCGAGAAGGAGGACTCGGAGGCGAATCTTAAGGAGAAAGATTGTTGGAGGAAGAAGGCAAGCCTGAGAGGGGCCTTAAATACGGCCTGGATGGATTGAGATCCTATCTTCTTTTGAGATCTCTATTTGGATGTAAATAGAGTTTAGAGTAAAAGTTGTGAAGTGCTTTGGTTTGTGCTTTGTATAAAAGTTTGGTTATAAGTTTCAATATGAAAAATATGGCCCTGCTTTTTTATCCCATCGTTTTATTGTCTGGGGATTTTAACTGCTTCCGCATGTGCTTAATAAATGAAAGGGTCGGCGATACTAGTCCTGGGATATCGCATTATAAAATCGACCAAGAGAGAAGGATGTGTGCGTGCCCGAGGATCGGGGCGTGACATCCCCTTTAAGTGGTATCAGAGCGAAGTTGAAGATTGGAGTGATAAGGAGCGTTGACCATGGGATAGTTAGTAGGATGGCCTTTAAATTCATGCCAATGCATGTCTGTGCTAGCCGAATGCTAGAATTGTTTGTTGTGTGTGGATCGCTCATCTTCTAATCCGGTGTGGATTTGGAAGACGGGTTTCAGTGTAAAGACTGAACCATGAGCGAGCAGGAGCTGAGAACTCCTAGTAACCTCTGTGACTCGGGATAATGCACTGACAAGGGTCATTACCCGAGGTGGTTGTGGCAGAGTGTTGACTCTGGCCAGTTCAAGTGTAAGAGTACCACTGCAAGTTGGTACTAGTGTAGCAGCGTCGAATGATCCTAAGTTCGATAGGATCGTTCTGATGCTAGTGTTCCTTGGGAACTGGATGAGCCAGCAATCTCAGGATCAAGCTGCCATTGTCACCTCTCATGCTGAGATCCAGAGTGGAGATGTGATCCGAGAGCGAGTCATTGCATTCAAGCTGAGGTATAGATCCAGTTCAGGCAGAAAGGGGAATCGGTCAGAGAAAAGACCGAGGTCAAGAGAAAGGTATTCTATTCCACTCACGAGGAAGGGTGGGATAATCAAGTCAGCACTGAGTCTAATAGATCAGGTTGTTTTCGGACGTGATGAAGGAGATCGGTCTTACATCCTTCCTAAGATGCGAAATTGTTTGGAGTATAGCCAACGGGGATATCTGGTCAGGAGTGATCCTAGCAGAATGATGGGGCAACCAGAAAGAGTGCATGCTTTCGCCTAATAGAAGATAAAAGATGCACCAGATAGGTGTCAGAATTGTAGAAGGAAGTATGGATAAATCCAGTGTCCGAGTATGACTAGAACCTGTTGTGATGATGACTAGCATGGCCATCAGGTGAAGGATTGTCAGTGGAAGTCTAAGGTAGCATAGGCATCGCTACTGCGGCCAGAACATCACTAGGATGACGAAAGGAATGGGAGTAGAATTGATCTTGCACCAATTAGAAAAAGAATGTGTTGGAAGTGATCTCATCAGAGTATCGTAGCTGAGTTTTGTACTGAGTTGGTTGAACTTAAATTGTTGAAGTAAAAGTGACAGAGGAGAAATCATTAGCAACAGTTGTGCTTGACTAGTTGCTGAGGTGTGAGTTTGACGCCACATGAATAGTGTGGGCTTATGAAGCATCTTGTGATAATGAATCACGATCATGGAGTAATCCAGTTGAGTCCATTAGCATGTGAAAATGTCAAGGTTATGGGGAGTCGAAAAGAATCTTCGATTTCATTAATTTCATTGGCTAAAGACAATCCGTTTGTTAGACGGAGGTTGCCAAGATTGATTTGACAGCTGTAGTGGATGTGTCAGTTGAGAAATAGAATGAGAAGAAGGTGGCCGTGATACAGAAAATTTCTAAGATGGTTCCAAAGGAATCACTTGGGTTACCACCAGAAAGAGAGATTGAAATTGCAATTGAGATAGCACCGGGATAGAGCCACTCTCGAAGGCTTCTTACCAGCTGTTGTTGTCTGAAGTGGTAGAATTGAAGATGCAGATGTGAAGATTGATGAATGAGGAATTCATGTATATCAGTGCATCACTTTTGGGAAACATCAGTTTTGTTTGTGAGAAGAAGAAAGATGGTTTATTGCGAGTGTGCATCAACTATTGTTAACTCAATTAGGTGAAGATCAAGGACAAGTGTTCTTTGCCAAAGATCCATGAATGGTGTGACTAGTTATAAAGAGTATCGATGTTTTAAAAGGTCGACTTGAGATCATGAAGTCGTCAGTTACGAACCAGGAAGGAGGTTGTGCGAAAGACAACTGTTCGTACTTGATATGGTCTTTACAAGAGTATTGTAAGATCGTTTGGCTTGGTGAACACTCCAGTTCCTGTCATGGATTTGACAAATAGAACGTTCAAGGAATATGTGGATCATCAGTTTGTGATCGTGTTCATTGATGACATCTTAGTCTATTTGAGAAGTAATGAAGAGCATGAGTATCATCTGAGATTAGTGCTTCATACCTTAAGAGCTCATCAGCTGTATGCTAAGTTTAGCAAATGCGAGTTTTGGTTGACTCGTGTTGCGTTCTTAGGTCATGTGATTTCCGGAGAAGGAATCTCCGTCGACCCGAGCAAGATAGAAGCCGTGATCAATTGGCAGAGACTGACATCAGTGACAGAAATCAGAAGTTTTCTAGGGTTAGCAGGTTATTACAGATGGTTTGTGGAAGGGTTCTCATCGATAGCGTCGCCTCTGACAAAGCTCCTGAAGAAAGAAGAGAAATTTGTATGGTCAGACAAGTGCGAGCGTAGTTTCCAAGAGCTAAAGGAAAAGCTGAATACCGCACCTATGCTGACGATTCTATCTGGTTTTAGAGGATTCGAGATCTATAGTGATGCGTTATTCAGGGGATTGGGTTGCGTGCTGATGCAACATGGCAGAATTGTTGCATACGCTTCTCGGTAGTTGAGACCTCATGAATTGAATTACCCGACGCATGACTTAGAACTCGCAGCCATCATATTTGCGTTGAAGATTTGGAGGCATTACTTGTGTGGAGAGAAGTTTCAGATCTTCACAGACCATCAGAGTTTCAAGTATTTGTTCTCTTAGAAAGAGTTGAATATGAGACAGCGCCGATGAATGGAGTTGCTGAAAGACTACGACTGTGATATTTTATATCACCCGGGAAAGGCGAACAAGGTCGCCGATGCATTGAGTCGGAAGTCTTCAATAGCACAAATCTTGGTTAAGGAGTGGAACTTAATCGAGAGAGCTCGGGATTCGGAATTCAAATTTGAGGTAGGCCACCTTTCAAGTCTTATGGCCACCCTCAAAATTGAGCCGGATGTCCAAGTCAGAATCAAGCAGCTTCAACCGACAGACCCAGACGTGCAGAGGATTCTTCAAGAGGATACCGAGAAAAGGAAAGCTGATTTTCAAGTTTCTGATGATGGGACTCTAAGGTTCCAAGGACGTTTGGTGGTACCTGACGATGTTGAGCTTAGAGAAGAAAATTTATCTGAAGCACATCGTAGCAGCTACAGCGTTCATCCTGGAAGCACTAAAATGTATCAGAATCTACATCAACATTACTGGTGGTTAGGTATGAAGGCGAGCATTGCCAAGCATGTAGCCAAGTGTTTGACTTGTCAGCAAGTAAAAGCCCAGCATTGCAAGCCGGGAGGACTCCTGCAACCTCTCGCGATCCCAGAGTGGAAATGGGAGCATATCACGATGGACTTCATGACTGGACTACCAAGGAGTCAGAGGGGGAATGATTCGATTTGGGTAGTAGTCGACAGGCTGACAAAGTCGGCTCACTTCATTGCAGTTCGAAAGGACATGAGTCTGGATAGACACGCAGACCTGTATGTGCGTCAGGTGGTTTGTATGCATGGAGTGCCGGTTACGATAACATCTGATAGAGACCCGAGATTTATTGCTGCTTTTTGGAAGAGCTTGCAGAGTGCTTTAGATACAAAGCTTCAGTACAGTACAGCGTATCATCCTTAGACGGATGGCCAGTCTGAAAGGGCAATTCAGACTCTTGAAGATATGCTGAGAGCATGTGTAATAGACTTCAAAGGAAGTTGGGAGGATCAGTTTCATCTGATAGAATTCGCCTACAACAACAGTTATCAGCAGAGCATCAAGATGGCTCCATTTGAAGCGTTGTATGGCAGAGCATGCAGAACTCCAGTGTGTTGGGATGAAGTTGGAGAAAGGAAGATATCAGGCCCAGAGTTGATTCGGCAATCAGTAGATGCCATGGCAGTGATCAGAGACAGATTAAAGACAGCGCAGAGCAGGCAGAAAAGTTATGCAGATAAGCGTCGAAGGTCTTTGGAATTCCAAGTTGGTGATCACGTTTTTCTGAAAGTGTCACCAATGAGGGGAACTTCGCGCTTTGGTAAGAAAGGTAAACTGAGTCCGAGGTACGT
Organism: Eucalyptus grandis x Eucalyptus urophylla; assembly: GCA_028830015.1. Lineage (NCBI taxonomy): Eukaryota > Viridiplantae > Streptophyta > Magnoliopsida > Myrtales > Myrtaceae > Eucalyptus > Eucalyptus grandis x Eucalyptus urophylla. Next base: position 40,938,302 of record CM054189.1, read on the forward strand.
AGGTCCGTTTGAGATTCTTGAAAGAATCAGAAACCTAGCGTATCGTCTTGCGTTGCCGCCAAGATTGGTGCAAGTGCATGACGTCTTTCACGTGTCGATGTTAAGGAAGTACGAGCCTGACTCGACCCACGTGCTCAATTTCAAGGAATTGGACGTGGATGACCGTGTGTCATACGTGCAAAGCCCGGTTCATATTGTCGATCGCAAAGAGCAAGTTCTGCGTACAAAGACCATTCAGTTGGTCAAAGTGGTCTGGCAACACCACGGTGCTGAAGGAACGACTTGGGAGACTAAAGAGTCGATGAGACAATTGTACCCCCGCCTTTTTGAGCAAAGTGTAAGGGTTTAAATTTCGAGGACGAAATTTTTATAAGAGGGGAAGAGTTGTGACATCCTGAAATTCGACCCCGTTTCGATAAAGTGAAATGGGCATGTCGTCAACGTGCCTATGGTCCTTTTTCTCTGAGCTGATCACTCACGAGTTAACTAACTTATTGGGTGAAGCTGTTAAGGGATGTATCCGCGGTAAAATCCCTAAAAGCTACTCAATTGGTTGGATTGGACTAAAATCGCGTTTGATTGATTCTAACCATGAAATTTAAATTGGTTTCGGGAATCGAATATTCGAGCGTGTCACAATTCATTTTTAGGACCGTCTCATCGTCTATCAATTTATTGCCGAGTCCGAAATTTCAAGAAAGAAATTATCGGAGGAAAAATCGAAGACCGGAAGAAAATAAAAAGGGAATGAGAAAAGGAAAATACTAGAAATAAGAAAATTGGGTTTTCTTATTAAAGTATTATTTTCTTTCCCTTTTCCTTTTCTCTTTTTCTCTCTCTCTTCCCTCTCCCTCGTGCGAATTCCCCACCGCCCATTCCCTCTTTCTCTCTTTCTTTGACCAGTCAATGCTTATCCTTCTCTCTTCTCTCTCTTCTTTCTTCCCCCTCACGACAGAACCAGCTTCTTCTTCTCCTTCTTTTCTTCGCGTGCGAACCAGGAGCTCGGAGATCGCAGCTCGCCGAGAACCGCTCGCCGCTCGTCCCGCTGCCGCACCGTGCGCCCGTGCACGCCGCACGTCCCCCGTTCGCCGCCCGTGCGCCGCCTGCGCTTGCTGTCCCTGCCGTGTGACCCAGCTCCCGTTCGGTCTCTGTTCAGCCACCGTGAGCGGCTGAGCAGGCCTCCGGAGCCGCTGTCCGGCCCTCCCCGGAGCACCGCCCGCTCTCCCGACCTCTTACCGCCCCCAACCCTCTCTCTTTCTTTCTGTTTTGCAGCCGATCCATCAAACCCGCGAGTGGGTTTCAGCCGGTTCGTGGGCTGTTTTGGGCCGTTTCCGGGCCCCGGATCCGTGAATCGCTTTGGGAGGTTTCGTTCCTCGCGTCGCTGCCGTCGGATTGATCCGATTTGTGCGCGATTTGGTGAGTAATCTCACTAATCTTGGATTAGTTGGCTAATTATGCTTAAGGTTGGTTTAGATTTAATTAATTATGTTTAGGTTGTTAGATTAGAATAAATTAGCAATTATTAGTCAATTGTGATGTGATTTAGATAATTTGATTGTGCAATTAACAAGTAGACGTGGTCTACTAATTATTGGAAGTGCCTCGGGATTTTTCCCGACCCTTAGTGGGCTCCAATTAGGCTTTTCGGGCCTAAGTTGATTTTTTTAGTATTTAATTATTAATTTTCGGAATTGCATTAAATAATTATTTATTTTGTGAAAATTCAACTGAGATGGCTCGGGACCGGAATATTGTGCTGATGACCGTGGTGAAGTCCGTTTATGTAATCGGGCTTTATTTTGAGCTAAATTGATTTTTTTAATATTAATTATTTAATTTTCGAAATTTATTAATTATTTATTTATTTTTCGGAAATTAAGATTTTGATGGCCGACGACCGAAATCTCGTGCTGATTGTCGTGGCGCAGTCCGTTTATTTATTTGAGCTCTACGTTGTATGGAATTGAATAAATTGTGATATTTTAGGGATTTACCCTAAATTGATTGGAATCGATTGAGATTGAATTATCGATTGGTGAATGGCCAAGTATGTTATTCAGTATTCATAATGCTTTGTGGAGTTGATTTAATTATTTGATTGAGAAATCGTTGAGCATTGGTTATCGGTGTTGAAAGTAGATTTGGTGACCACTTGAAAGAGGACACGTGTGCCCGGTGAATTGGAATGTCACCTGGAGAATGCCCGTGAGTTCAGTGGTTGAATATGTCACCTTGGCGAAAAGGGTCGCCTGAGAGAATGCACGTGGCTCGGAGACTCGGTATGTCGTCCTGGAGAATGCACGTGGCTCGGTGACAGGATTTGGCATCTAAAAGGACACGTGGTCTCGGCGACTTGATGCATCGCTTTGGTGAAATGCACCTGAGAGAATGCACGTGGGCCCGGGCATCTAAAAGGGCACGTGGTCTCGGCGACTTGATGCATCGCTTTGGTGAGATGCACCTAAGAGAATGCACGTGGGCCCGGGCATCTAAAAGGGCACGTGGTCTCGGTGACTTGATGCATCACTTTGGCGAAAAGGTCGCCTGAGAGAATGCACGTGGGCCCAAGGTTCGAGGCACGTGAACTCGGAGACTTGGAATGTCGTCCTAGAGAATGCACGTGACCTCGCTTTTAGATACTCCTCCGTGGAGATTGATTTGTGTGACATGTAATCGACTAGGTCGATGCTTTGATTCGATGTGAATTGATTGACTGAATGGGAATGACCGTGAGTGGTCTTGTTGGCATATAATCGACTAGGTCGATTTGATCGATGCTTCGATCGGTGATATGATTGCTTGGGTGCCTATTATGAATTGTATTGACTTGCAGGTAGGATCTGAGGCCAAGGTAAGTCCTCTGCCCTGTGCGTGTTTAGGCAGCCTGTAGTATAATAGTTTACTAATTGGGCTTAGTGGGGTAGAACTCGCTGAGACGTAGTCTCATCCCAGTTTGGGGAAAACCATTTCAGGACCCCGCTGAAGAGCTGTGGAGGAGGAATCCGAGAAGGAGGACTCGGAGGCGAATCTTAAGGAGAAAGATTGTTGGAGGAAGAAGGCAAGCCTGAGAGGGGCCTTAAATACGGCCTGGATGGATTGAGATCCTATCTTCTTTTGAGATCTCTATTTGGATGTAAATAGAGTTTAGAGTAAAAGTTGTGAAGTGCTTTGGTTTGTGCTTTGTATAAAAGTTTGGTTATAAGTTTCAATATGAAAAATATGGCCCTGCTTTTTTATCCCATCGTTTTATTGTCTGGGGATTTTAACTGCTTCCGCATGTGCTTAATAAATGAAAGGGTCGGCGATACTAGTCCTGGGATATCGCATTATAAAATCGACCAAGAGAGAAGGATGTGTGCGTGCCCGAGGATCGGGGCGTGACAAGCTTGGCCTTATTCGTGTAGTCTCGTGCCATATGAGGACCATCACAAAAGAAATATTTATAAGTTCGTACCTTCCTTTATCCTCCTTTACTTGACTCCGCATGAGCTTTGGAACAGCCAGCCGGTGGTCTTTTTCCAGTTAGGCAATTGAATCTTCCCCAATCTCCCCCACCATTGGCTTTGTCCTTTAGACAATAGTTCGACGAGGATGTGAAAGGCGCCTTATACTCCACGAAGGATTCGGCCATGGTCATGACTGTTGTGAGGTCTCTCACGTTGAACCGTTTACCTAGTTCCTTTCTCAACCTATAGGTTTAGTCTCTTCGCGGCTTCCTCCAATATGAATAGATCGGATGCTCCCATGTCCATGAGCACACTCATCGTGGTCTCTCCGATTCTTAAGTTTGCGAACATCAATCCTTTAGGCTCTTCTGCCTTTTTAGACTTGATCGTGCTAAGGATTCATAGTGAGCCCAACCGTGACTCCTCCTTAGGCTCATCCTTTTTTCAAAGGGTGGCCAGCTTGGCCTTATTCGTGTAGTCTCGTGCCATATGAGGACCATCACAAAAGAAATATTTATAAGTTTGTACCTTCCTTTATCCTCCTTTACTTGACTCCGCATGAGCTTTGGAACAGCCAGCCAGTGGTCTTTTTCCAGTTAGGCAATTGAATCTTCCCCAATCTCCCCCACCATTGGCTTTGTCCTTTAGACAAGAGTTCGATGAGGATGTGAAAAGCGCCTTATACTCCACGAAGGATTCGGCCATGGTCATGACTGCTGTGAGGTCTCTCACGTTGAACCGTTTCAATTCTTGCTTGGTCCATGGCTTGAGACTACTCATAAATTGGTGGTACGCTTTTGTTTCACTCATTGAGGGGATTTGGAGTAGCAACTCTGAAAACCGCTCGATGTAGTTTTTGCGACCCGATCTCGCCGCCCTCGAATTCCTCATCATCACGAGAAGAGAAAAAGGGGGAAATGTCGGATTTAGGGATACTTGATCACGAGAGTTTCCTCATGGTTCGCGTTCCAAAAAACGTCATCATCTCGCCTTTCAGATCAAGCCTCTTATGAGTTCCCTCCACGAGATCACGAGTTCTCTGAATCTCATACCTCGCGTGACAGTGGAGTGTTGTGATCCATACCCACATGAACAACATACCTTAGAAGAAAGAGTCGGGTGTGGACATCATATTTAAGGGTACTTTTACCATGCTAGCCCTCTCGACAGTGCGTTTTGCCCATAAGGATGCCATCACTTTATCCTTTGGGGTACTCCCATATCGAGGATGCTAAATCATGGTGAGTTTCATCGAAACTCGTACCTCATGTGACATGTTTATTTATACGGTCTAGTTGTTTATGACAACTTAAAAATAAGACAAAAGTAGCCACTAGCCTTGTTTTAGGGGTCGGCTAGAAAACCTAAATGAGGGTCGAGTGTATTTATTCGATTCCTATGCAGTCAAATATCTAGGTTCGGGAACTTGAGTTACGCTAATATTTCTATTAGCGTCATTTCGGTACCTAAATAGTATGTTGTGTTTTCCTAACATGTCCATGCGTTTCTTTTTACATTTTTGGGATCATTAATTCTAAACTAAGTGATCATGCGTGGTTGGTCATTTTTATTTTATTTAATTTCTAGAAAAACAAGAAAAGAAAGCAATCAATGGAATTGAAATTACGAGACAATAAGTAAACAATTAAGGAAAGCAGTAAATCTACCATGCAATCCTTGAAAATATAAAATAGAAACACAATTGAAAAAGATGAGAGAAAGAGAGAGAACCCGCAACTCGTTGGGCTTTATACAACAAATGGAACCTGAGACATATGTCAAGAAAATGAATAGTACATGATAATGGTCGAAATGGACATCGACTTCCACCGTCTTCACGCTTTCTCCATCTTCGAGGTCCTAATCTAAACTTAATCTAAGAAACTTATACCTAGGTGCATACAATGAAAGAAACAAGCATGCACATCAAAATAATCAAAAAACAAGATATCATGTCGAGATCAATCATTTAAAGGAAGTGCAATATGAAAGTCAAATTTTGAGGCCTCGGGGTCGGCCTTTGTCTTTCATGCAATGGACCCGTTAAGACACCTACCCAATCATCCATTTTTAAGACTTATAGCAATTATTGACCAATTGTAATCTCGCATGGCCAATAACACATTTAAGTCTCCTAATCAAGTGATCTATGTGATCCTAGGGTTTTCTCTCGATATCATGTATCAACCATACCATTCATCTAAAAGTCACATGTATTGCAAAAATCTAAACATGCATGTAGATCTTTTGAACCTTATTTCTCAACCCATCAAACAAAAAAGTGAACTGTTAGTAGGTCACTTATTATCAAGGGCATGCGCCAATAACAAACACATGCAATTTCTAGTGCATGATGATATTATATGTATGGGGGGTACATATGATATTTCAAAAATATATTTCGAAATCATTCATGAAAAGTTTTGAGATAAAATGACATCTCAGCTATAAAAGGCATTCAATTGTCAAGGTTAGCTCAGAACTCGCATAAATGCACTTACAAGCATCGTAGGCATTTTGAATACAATTCAAACCTTGACTTTTTCAATATCAAATTAGGATTTAAAAAGGTTTGAAAATATTTAGGATTAAGGAATATTTAGGCTATGGAATACATTCAATTACCAAGGTTAGCTCGGGGCTCGTATAAATGCACTCACGAGCGTCGTAGACATTTTGAATATGGTCCAAACCACGATTTTTCCTTAAGCCAAATCGAGTTTTGGAAAAGAACTTTTTAAGAAATTGTTTTTGAAAAACATCACATGTACTAAAGTATTTTTTGAAAGATGCAATTTGAAAATGCCGATTGCTTAACAATACAGATCAAAGCATTTTGAACAACTTCTCTAAAGATGGCGTGACCTAATTTCATGCACAAACTAGTCTAAAAAGTATAACTAAATAATCACAATCATGTTTATATCGGGAAATTTTAGAATAAGCTTGTAAGGACATCAAAATTGAGTAATACCCATTGACAATCTAACTATGGATGTATGACATGATAATGAACAACTTTCACGAAGAAATTTTTCTTGAACAAGCTACACATGAATTTACAAAAATCAAACAACAAGCAATAACATATCAGAAATTTGTCAAAACAACAGGACATTCAGCTAATGTCACAAGGATTTTTCTTATCAAAACATGTCTAAAAATCATCAAATTTACATACAACATAACCAACATGATGACAAGAAAGTTTCATTAAGAGGCCAAATTCAGATTCTGAATAGAAAAAATGAAACAAGATAGCAAAGATCTATCCAAACACAGGTTAGAACAGGGGTCCGAATTTGATCCATTGTACAGATTATGATCTAGATTTGACAAAAATGGAAAATAGTCCAAACGATGAGCGATTGACATGAAATTAGCGGTATTAGAAACTTTTAAGTGTGACCTATGTCATCCTAGAAGAGCTCGAATCCAAACTAGGTCAATTTGATATCATAATATCGAGAACTCTAAATGTGTGCGCATTAGTAACTAAGAAAACAGAACATAAGCATTCATTAGAAACCTCAAAATCATTCAAAGAATGCACAAATGACATGAAGAAATCACATGAGACTTAGGATTGGATGCAACAGAAAGTTTGGATAGTCATCTAATCATAAGTTAGCATGCGAAATGTCATACAATTTAAATGAAATGATTCGTGATTCCTAATGGTATGCTTGGGAGTCCTAAGTGTGATGAACACTTTTTGTGAGACAAATTTAATGTGCAAGATGATACTCAAAAAACATGACCTAAACATGTATGCAAACCTTGCAACATGCGGTTCAATCATTAAGAAGGCATGATCATAAAAATCAATCCCTAGATGCCTTAAACAAGTATGGAAAGGTGCACATATGACAATGTTTCAATTTAGTATTAAGTTTACAGAACAAGCATGATTTCAACCATTCTCAAGACATGCATAAATTATACCAAAAATCTCACATAGAGAGCATATGATGATAAATATTTCTTGTTAAGAGGTCAAAACTCATTTAAGATCATATGAGTCGTGGCAAAAATGGCAAAACAGACAAACTATATGTCCAGCACATGTTGCTATAGTACCTTTTATTCTAATGTATGCAATTGATTCATTTTGCCAATGTAAAAACCTTGCAAAGCATGCATCAATTGAACATACATCATGTATTTTAACTCTCATGAAGGATTTAAGACCAAATTGGTGTATTTATGGACTCAATTTCATCAAAACAAATCTTGGACCAATGTAGGACAAACTGACCTATGTTCATATCTAAGCAATTTTGACCTAGCTAAACATGTCTAAAAATTTTGAAAAAAAATACATGACATGTATAACACCTGTATGAGAAACTTTCATGATTAGATTTCAATATGGAACAAATTGACATAGGCTTAAATCTGAGTAGATCTGACGTAGTTGAACACATCCAAAAATCATGAAAATTTGCAAAAGATGTATGAGATGATTTGGAATAAAACTCATGAAGAAAATTTTGTCCAAAAATGATCACGAAAATCGTCACAAAAATAACAAAGCTAGAAGGCAGAACAAAATTAAAACCGAAAAAGACCTAAACTACTACATAATCGTTAATCTTCGGAGGCATTTTTCGAGGGTCAAACGATGCTCGGTTAGGACAAACCTCGTTTTGGCTAAAACAGTTACCTATGTACAAACCTACGAAAATCACAGATTAGGCTCAAAAACACAATCATTATTCAAATCATCAACAAATCATTACAGCATTCATACTCATTGATCTTAAGCATATAAAGACTCATAATCTTGAATCTTATCCCTGATCGACTAACTCGATCTCGCTTCATTGCATTCGGGTTTCGAATCGATACCCTCGTCACGATTTTCATTAGCAGCTTGGATACTTGGGGACTCCGACGATCATCAGTTCAAACCTAGAATGATATTGGTCCAAGAGATGAACCGAAACTTAGAGAGAGAGAGAGAGAGAGAGAGAGTGATTTGTTTGGGCGGGAGTTTATAGGGAGAAAAGAGAGAGAGAGGCTGAGTAGAGAGAATTTTTGTGCCAAATGAAGGCCCCTAGAAGAAATTTCATTTGTATACTCCTCACATTAAGTGATTTCAACCGTCGATTCGACCCATCAATCAAAATCTCGATCCAACTGTCAAAAATATATTTTGAAGGCTCCATCATGATCTTGAGGTGTCGGGTAATTGATCTAGTAGATTTGATTTGCTAAAAACCAAGCCAAAATCGGGAATTGCATCAAAATGTCCAATTATGGGTTAATTTGCAATTTGACGAAATTCGAGAATCAATTTGTAAAATTTTGGGAAATGAAAGGTGTAAAAGTGAAATTGGGATTGAGAGAGTTTCAGAACCGGTGGCCGGAGGCCAAGAAATGATCAGCAAGGGCTTGAACCAGTCAGTCTCGCTAGTGGCCAGTCAAACCGGCCAGACCGGTTCTGTCCGGTGTGGCTGGATTTTGACCGGTTTAGTCCGGTTTATGATATTTTGTCCACTTGGGATGACCCATGTGGATCAAAAATTTATGCAATTTGGCCTTTAAAGGACTAAATTGAAAAGGAAATTTATCCTTTTTATGAAGAAATTGACCAATTAAGATATAGTTAAACTAATCAAACCTTATGAACATGATCTAGAGTTTTTTATTGACCTAATTGAATGATTATCATGGAAAAAAAATGAGTCGAAACCATGGGTGCTTTGAATTGGGCCTAAAGGGCTAAAATGATCAAATTTGTAATTCAATGGGCAAAATTGCAAATTATCTAAAATTGAACTCAATTAGTGTCACAATTGCCCTAATTGGACATAGATTCACGAAATTAAACCATAACCATGAATGAGTCGATTCGAATTTTGTCGATTGAAACTTAATTGCTTGATTTTCTAATACCGTGAGGATAAAATTCTTCAAATTAATGAGTTTTGGTGTGAATTTTTTAAAATCGATCTCAAATTTGGACTTATCTTAAGGAAATGGTGAGAAACAATCGTTCATTCATAAGTTATGAAGGATCGATTTTGGTTTCCTAATTAGGGCTCAAAACAACAATTTGTATTTTGACTCGATAATGCGAAATTAAATGCTCAAGAAGATTTTGGATAGTCCTTAAACCAAATATCAAAGAGGGAACTACACCTAATTATGACTAGAATAAATGTAATTTTATTTTTGGTCGATTTAGAACTTGAAACTGAAAAATTCAAAAATCAAGGTTCTTAATCGTATTTTGTGAAATTTTTTATACAAAGTCAAATTGACATTAAAAAGAAATGTATTTGTGTGTGTGTGTGTATATATATAATTTTTTTTTTACGTTAAAGGTTTGACCAAAATTCAACTATTTAGTTGACTTTTCCTAAAATGTTGATTTTTTGGTCAAATTTTTGAATTTTCAAGAAATTAATTTGAAAAAAGTGAAATTAAAGTTAAGTGAATTTTTTTTGGGTAAAAATTTAATTTTTGATCCGGGGTTGACTTTTAGTCAAAGGTTGACCAAAAAGTCAACTCGAAAGTCAATCACTTGAATTTTCGGCTTTTTCTTGAAAATGAGCTAGAAATTACTTAAAAATGACAATGCAAAAAAAAAAAATGAAAAATGATACTTTTTGATCGAGAGATGGGGCTCCGCCACGATCAAAAACCCAAATCTCGATTTTTTTACCTTTTAATGATGCGTCGACTAAAAATTAGGTGTCAATAGTAATCGCGCACACTGCCCCTTTGCTCGAGACGTTTCAACTCGTTGCGAGCTTCTTCGTCCACATAAGTGGCGTAGTAGTTCCATTATAACTCCTCGACAAAACTACCCCAGGTTGTGATAGAATCACCACACCTATCATCCGACCGACGACGCCACCACAATAATACATTATCAGCTTTATACATAGATGCAGTGTTTACTTGGGATTGGTCGTCGTTGATCCTCATGGCTTGGAAGAACTACCCCATAAACCATACGAAATTATCCACGTCTTTGGCCACAAGCGAGCCTTTGAGCTCTTTCAGCTTGGGCACATCCGTTCGTGGACCTTGCACGGTGATCACCCCGTTCAAGCGTGCTGCTTCTAATTCAACAAGCTTCCCCTTTAGTTCCACTATCTCCGTGCGCATAGCCACCATCATGGCCTCCAGGGACTCATCCCGTTATGTGAGTTCTTCCCTTAAGATCCCTAGCAACTCGTGTCAAAGTTCTCCCATGCTGGCCTTGAGCTCTTGTACTTCAGCCACGAGCTCCTCCTTCCAGGCATCCACTCCATCTACGGTCTGGGCTAGGTCATCGACCGATCCTTGGACTTCGGTGACGAACAACTCTAGCTTCATCAATCGATGCTCTAGATGCCCCGTTGGATCCTCGAACACGAGCCACCATGGTTTTTCTTTCCCTTGGTAGCAGCTTTCTCGGCATTCCTCCCACGATCATTGCGATCGTCACCCATGACGAGCACCTCATCGAGTCGTGGATCAGTCATTGCGCTTGGAACGAACTTGCTCCGATACCACTTGTTACGGGCCAATCGATCTAGCGTATCCTAACCTGTGCAGCCTCAGGATTTTTCCCAAGTAGCCTTTCTCACACTCAACTCACAAGAATCTTTTAGAGAGAGAGAAACTTTAGAAAGAGAAGCTTTGACTTGTATTTCACTTGTGAATGAAATAATACAATGAGGGAGAGGAGACTTATATATATACAAATACAGGACAAACCGTATCTGTAGATCTCTCCTCAATCTAATGATGGAGATCGTATCTTTCCAACTACCATGTACTTGCATTTATTATATAACTGCACAATTTCCATATCGTTTGCCTCGAGGAGTATTCTAAAACACTCGAGAAAACCCTAGGACCGGGGGATACAAGCCGAGGGTCGCTTGCTCCAAGGATGGGTCACGGCCATCGTTTAGAACTCTCTTGGATCGTGCTTTTCTTTAGGCCGTGACACACGCGTATCTTAAAAATAACCATGCCGGATCCAAGCTACTTTGTAAAGGGAGAACTTTTAAGGTTGGTGTCCGCCATGAAATTACATTGAAATCCCAGTTCAACATGATTTAAAACTGTTTCGCATTTTTGTCTCTCCACTCCCACGTTTCTAGGTATTTCTATCCTCATTCTGTCCACAACTATAGTCTTGTCCGAATCAAAGCGATATGTGCAAGCGCAAGTCTCAAATTACTTGGTTTTGTTCGTAAGCAATGTGATCTCCGTCCCTTTCAATGGCTCTTTCATTGCCTCAAAACAGCATAGAAGATGACATTCGACACGTGAAGTTACAAGCAATTTAGTCTTAGATTTGTGTTGGACCAAATTTGACAAAGGGAGGGTCTACTTTGTAACGAAATCATCTAAATTTTACCATTTACTTCTTCAAAAAAAAATTGCAAAAATCGTATACGTTAACTTTTGTCATGCTACATAGGACGGTCAGTAGTCAACTCAACCATTCCCGACCAATTTTGGTTGAAGGACTACATTGATAAATAGTCAAAAAGTTTAGTATTAAATTAGTCAAAATTAAAAAGATTAAAATTAAATTGATTGTTATACAATATGTTTAAAATTGAATTGATCCTCGTTATCCTAATTGGTCAACAACAATAAAAATGAACTCCAAGTAAACACTTAATGTGCGAACAGTTTTTTATACACCACAATTGAATTGGCTTAAGTGGATCTGTTAAACACCACCAAAAGTTTGTTCTATTAATGTGCGAACTATTTTTCATACCGCTAGCATATATTGCGGCTTTTGTCTTCTTTTGACTAATCTTACTTTTTAAATTTTTTGGACTCTCTTACTTGACGCCAACGATTTAACTGAGGCTGGGCACAGGGCCTTGCTTGGGCATGCATGGCCTGAGCATGCCAGGATCGGTACATCATTTTGTCGGCCCATGTCGGGGCTTGTTCATGGTTGGCCTTGGCCCGATTTTAAAAAAAAAAGGTTCAAAAAACTCTATTTTTTGTTAAAATATAAAAAGAAAAATTAATTGAGAAAGTTGATGAAAAACACTCATTAAATTATACCAAATTAAGTACAATTACATCTTCATACAATTTGAAAAAAAAATCACACACAAGTTTTACCAAAAGAGAATGTGTAATAAAAAAGGTAGTTTCAGCATTGTGTCCCTCACTATAATTGGATGATACGGTATCATTGTTATCCTCTTGCTCATGCATTCTTCTGCAGTTTCTTACAAAAACTGATCATGCAATACCACTACCAAATTTAAAACTTTTGCAAATTGTTGACATCCGAACTTTCCTAACGGTCTAAATAAGAAAATTAGTGGTTCAAGATGTCCAATTGGGCAAGTCCCATTTCTTGACTTAAAAATCAGTGTAATGTCCTTAGTATCTCAATTGCAAGTAGAAATTAGGAGTATTGCATTTCGTTAGCAAATTAGGCATCATTTTTGGATGAATGCGTAGAATTAGGCCTTTAAGTTTTGAATTTTCGTAAAAAATGGCCAAAATTTGAATTTTTTTTATTAAACATTCGACTACAAAATCAGAATTTCATTAGTTTCTAATATCTTTTTTGAGACGTTTGAAGGATGGTGAATTTAGAAATTTTCAATATGATTAAGGAAATCTCAACCCATGGAGCCGATCAATCATTTAGAGCATGATACTTGGCATGCAAAATTGGATTTACTTAAATTCACACCCTACGTCACTTGATGCGATCATACAAAACCCTAAAGAAAAAAATAAATCATATTCTTCTACCCATTTTGGAGGGGTGGCGGCCGTGTAAAAGAAGAAACAATCCCTCTTTTATTGGTCGATGTTCTTACGAGCCCGTAGGGGAATACGCCATTATTTTTCAGAGAGAAGAGTGAGAAGAAATCCCCTCCAGAAGTTGCCTCTCCCGGGTTAGCCACCGAATGACACCACCGTATGCCGTTCACCATCCCCGATCGACACACCTCCAGTCGCTGGCCAATACAGAACCGAGAGGGACCTTTTCTCAGATTACGTGAGAAATCCTCCTCAAAACCTGTCCCCGACATCTTCCATCTGTCTTGAACACAGCTGATCATCGCTTGTGACCGTCAGCTATAGTTTCGAAAGGGTGCTGAACGCGCTCTGCTCTGCTTGGGTTCGTTGCTGAAAGTCAGATCTTTTCGTTGGCTGTGACTCCGATCCTCAATGACAACCAAAGCTACCGATCTGGTTACCAATCACAGTTTCGTTTGGGTCCATTAACAGGGGTGATTATTGGTGAGCAAAATGAGCAAGAATCATGGATACGCATATTGCCGAATCTCTAATAACATAATTTTTGGCCTCATTTGGTTCAGCTTTCCCAAGAGGCTTTGATTTGGCGGTCTTGAGGCCAGATCTGGCTACCTGACAGTCAAATATGGCGGTCTAGAGGCCAGATCTGGCCGTCTAAGGCCGCCAAATCTAGTGGTTCGGCGGCCAGATTGGCGGTTTGGCAGTTGGCTGGCAGTTGGCTGGCCGCCGGATTTGATTTTCAAACTTAAAAGCCAATTACAAATGTGAGTTTTACTAAACGGTGTTTATGCTAAGTTACATTTCAATGCTACAATTTACCAAACGGTGTAACATTTCGGAAAACCCCTTTACCTCAAAGGTATTTACATTTGCCCAATGACATTTCCCCAAAGTCGAACCAAACGGGCCCTTTCAGTGCTTGGATTGGCCATGGTGGTTCTTAACATATTGAGTACATTCCGCAATATCGGGGGCCCTTATCTCGAAAGGCCACTGATGGAGATGGCGGTGGTATTCTGGAGGTGGTCAATGGCAGTTGCCCTGCAGTATTTGAATGGTTCTGGCTGAATCATAGTTGTTTGTAGATGTCATCTTAGATTATGTGCGTGTTTGGTCAATAGTAGATTGAGGGAAAAAAAGAAGAATGGATTTTCATGTCCTGGGAATGATTCTGTGTAACGGTCGAGTGTAAGGAGAAAACGAAAGGGAGGAATAGTGAATAAGAGGATGGGCTTTATATTGGAAATTAGAGTTAGAGTGGGTTCAGGGCTTAATCCATGATGGGCTTAGTACAGTCGTCCTTCAAGATGGCCTAGCTTAGTATGATTTGGTTTTGGGCTGAGTTTGTTCTTTAATGAGTTGGGCTTCTACTAATTCGAAGACATTTTGCTGAACAGCAACATAGCTAAGAGGATTTCAAACCATTCTCAGATATCTACATGTTTTTTTTTTCCCTGTTCTTTATTTAATTTTTTTTTGGGGGGGGGGGGGGGGGGGAGGCACAATCGATGATGTCATAAAAATAAAGTACCCACATTTTAATATTAGACAATGCCTAGAAAAAGGAGGACCGGGTGCGAGTAGCACTTATTGCTTTGGGCTGAATGCGGCCCAAGAACAAAAATCTTGAAAATACACTAAAGCGTGGAACTCCTAATTCAAATAGATCAGAATTAAAAATTGATCCAAACCAATGACCGTGGCTGAAGTATGGAATAGACTAAGCTCAAACTTAGTGATACTTGATTTGAGAGGCTTCTCTAACTTTATTAAAAGTGTTTATACTACAGTTGTCAAGACATGACATGTCAAATTTTGATGATATGAAAAATCTAACCTAACTCATGCGTTTAATCCCTTCGCATATGTTTTTTAGGGACTCAAATAGAATTGTTTTTTCTCTAAATATTGTGTTAATAGATCAATTACATCACTAATCACTTGATTACATGCACAATTGGTGATTTATTAAGGCCTACTTAGCTCTTGGGAATCTCAATTAAACATAAAAACTGTTTATTTTAATTGACCAAACCCTTCTCTTTCCTGGAAAATAAGAAAAGTCCAATCAAAAAAGGAAGCGAAAAAGAAAGCGTGGTTTGGACTTGATGGGTTTAGTTTATGTGATGATGGGCCTAAGTAGGCCCGTCCGCCCATGTTGGGCCTAAAAGCCTAGCCCGCAAGATAAGGGCCCACGGAGGAACGGTTGCAATGTGAAAGGCTATGTTGTTTAAATACGAGGGGTTATGTCTTTTGGAGGAATGTTTTACGTTGAAGAGATACGTCTTTTGGAGAAGACGTAAGAGAGAAAAAGAAAAAGGGAGCATACATTTTGGTGTACGTACGTTGTTTCAGTCTCTCTCTCCCTTTAAGAAGCGTAAGATGCTACTCTCCCAAAACAAGAGTGTTCTCCCCCTTGAAGCAACAGTACGCTCCTCGGTAGACCGGGATCAGATTCTTCCTCGAACTTCAACATTGGTGTTTAATCTGTGGACAATAAGGTACGCTCGATTTCATGGTGTATCTTTGATCAGTGATACATGTGATTCCTAAGCTCGTTTTCCGCATTCATTTTAGAGGTTTGATTTAGTGTCGAATCCATTTTAGGGTATTAGTTATTCCCAACATTGGTATCAGAGCCATAGTTCATGTTTCCAAACCCCTTTTTCATGTTTATGAATTGTCTTTTTATTGAAAATTCGAGAAAAGCTGCTGTCGGCCAATCGGGGACGGAAAAATCCCGACACTTGCATACTGTTCACCCCGTTTTTTGATTTTCTGTAAATCAAACTTTATTTTTGATAGCGTAGGGTCGAAGGTCTCGTTGATACGAGAAAAACGAGTGGCGAATCGCCGCTTGAGGCCACTGGACACACCGCCATGTGCAACCGGAAGGAACTGGTGTCGTTGGCGTGTGCAATGCACGTGCCGATTTAGTCTCTACTGACCACATGCGACGCATGCATCGATTCGTTTCCCAGGCGCGTGTGATGCACGCGCAGAAGCTTGGCGCGTGCCGCGCACGCACCAGCTGACGTCATTGTGACATCAGCCATGCACGCGCGTGGCACGTGCTGGTCGGTTCGTCCGACCTGGCCCGACCAGCTCGACCCGATCCGACCCGACCGCCCGTTGACTGTTGACCCATTGACCTAACCCGCTTGACCCGACCCATTGACCTGTTGACTGTTGACTGGAGTTGATCACCGTTGACTGGCGTTGACTGGCCAAAAAAAAGAGGAAAATTTTGTATTTTCCAATTTTGTTCATTATGGATTATAAGTAATCCATTTTTTATTTATTCTGCATTTGTTGCATGAACTATGTAAAATTATGTACTTTCCCTTTTGTTCATTGTGGATTATAAGTAATCCATTTTTTGTTCTGCATTTGTTGCAGAAATTATGATGCATTATGCATGCATACCTGCATTTTTTAGGACTGACGAAGAAAATGCAAGACTTAAAGGGCTAATGACAGAGTTAGCTAATTATCGGTGGAATAACGGTGATGTAGTATCTCACGTGGTCAGGGTCAATAAGATGATACAAGAAATCATCTGGAATGGTTATCTTATGCCAGATTTTGAGAAGGTGCCGGTCTTAATGAACACTCTTCCACCTGAATGGCAAGTAGTGTTAGATCACTTATGGGAGGTCAATGTGGTCCCGGATTATAGGAGGCTCACGGTAGCTTTTGTAAGAGAATACAATAGGATCGAGTTAACCAAAACTTCAACCCTTGGGATGAGTGCCACATCGTGCAGAGTGAATGCGCCTTAAAGGTGGCATGAGAGCTCTCCAAAAGTTTTTTCGTGGTTGCCCAAAGTGCCTTCAAAATTCTTAGACAATTTTACTAAGAGATTAGAAGAGACTTTCCCTATTTATTTCTTAGATTAGTTTGAGATATTTTAGGTGTAAATATATCTTTTTATGTTTATATATATATATATATTTTCCGATCAACGCCGGTCAACGGTGGTCAATGACGGTCAATGGTGGTCAACTCGAGTCAACGGTCCCATTATGACCGGGTCAAGTCAACGGGTCAAACGGGTCGGTCAACGGGTCAACGGTCAACAGGCGGTCGGGTCGGGTCGGACGAACTGACCGGCACGTGCCACGCGCGTGCATGGCTGATATTTTTATTTCTTAAATTAGTTTGAGATGTTTTAGGTGTAAATATCTCTTTTTATGTTAATATTTTTCTTCCTTTCTGAATATATTTCTTAGTGTAATGGACATGTTTGATTATTGAAAGTCCAATGTTATTTATTATTGTAAATTATTATGTTAATTTACAATTCGTTATAGAAAGTTTAAGAAAGTTTTAGTGACTTTGCTGAACTTATTTTGCATAGAAGATTATATTAATGATAGTTATGAGTTAGGATTCTTTGGATGATGATTGGAAGCATAGTGACCGTTTGATTTTGAAAGCTTACTTGAAATTATTCATTAATACGATAAGTCTATGCAAAATGGATGCATAAATGATAGGCATTAATAGTTTGTGTATATGTGTCTGATATGTTCAGATCGATGGCTTCAACAACTAAGAACATAATTGCTAATTTGAACAAAGAAGACAAAATGAACGGTGATAATTGTGAAATATTGAATATGAAAATTCAATATGTGCTTGAAAAACAAGAAGTACTAAAAGCTCTTGACCATGTTATGGAAAATCTAGAGGATTCTGTGCACCACCTTGAGCTAGCAGAGGACCGTCTCAAGGCATTTGAGTGGGCTATAGATATTTGTTGTGTTGGTTTCAGCTCAAAAGTGGTTTTGAGCTCTAAGCGCAAGCGCATTGATTCGTTCAATATGTAGAAATGCAAGGGATCAAGTCCTTCTTGCAAGAAACCAAAAGTTAACCAACATAAGAGATGAAAACGTCCTCGAGTAAAGAGTATTTCAAGGGTGAAGTGTTACAACTGTGACCAAAAAGGTTACTATGCTCACGACTGTCGTGAGTCAAAGAAGGTACTCACCCCTTGTACTCTTAAGAACTTTGCTAATGTGTCAAGTTCTGTATTCTTAGCTGAATCTAATTCTTTGTGGACTGTAGATTTGGGAGCGACAGACGATGTAGCGAAGGATAAAGAATCATTCATGGAATTTCGACGAGTACCAACTAGAACTAAATGGATCTATGTAGGAAACAATTCCAGAACAGAAGTAAAAGGAATTGACATCTATCAATTGAACATGCGTGGTGGACGCACTTTCTTCCTACATAATGTGTTGTATGCTCCGGAGATTCGTCGGAATTTAATGTCTGTTTTAGTGTTGGTTAAACTTGGTTTTAATATGAACTTCTATAATAGTGGTGTTGATTTGTATTTGGATACAAACTACTATGGTTGTGGTTATTTTCTAGATGATTTTATTGTATTAAATGTTGACTATAGTAATGCCAATGTTTGTTATTCGCTTTTCACGTCTCCTAATTTATATGATAATGATGTGAATGTGTGGCATGCTAGACTTGGTCATATTGGCCAACAACGTATGAATAGACTAGCTAAAGAAGGCTTGTTGGGCAACATTGAAAAAGTTGATTTGCCTATATATGAGCATTGTCTAGTAGGAAAAAGACAAGGAAACCATTTGAAAAAGGCACAAGAGATGAATTTCCTTTGCATTTAATTCATTCTGACATATGTGGTCCGATGAATGTGAGATGAAGGCATAAGACTGTTTATTTAATCACATTTATAGATGATTATACTCGATTCAGATATGTCTATTTGATTTCTCATAAATCTGAAGCATTGAGTTGTTTCAAAAGGTTTATGAACTTGATAGAAAATTAATTAGACAGGAAAATAAAAGTATTGAGATCTGATCGAGGTCGAGAATATTTATCTGATGAGTTCAGAAAATTATGTGATGAAAAAGGAATAGAAAGACAGTTGTCTATTCTATATACTCCTCAACAAAATGGTATTGCGGAGAGAAGGAACAAAACCCTACTGGAAATGGTTAGGTCCATGATAGTGCATGCTAACTTACCTATTACTTTTTGGAGTGATGTGTTATTGATTGCTGTCTATATACTTAACCGAGTACCTTCCAAATCAGTTGCTTCCACTCCATATGAGTTATGGACAGGTAGAAAACCAGACTTAAGTTTTCTTAAGCCATGGGACTATGCTGCCTATACTCATGAGCCCTCTCACAAGTTTGAAAATTGGGTCCCAGAGGAAAGAAGAGTATTTTCATAAGATACTCTAAACACTTGAAAGGATATATGTTTATAGGTGAGCAGGAAAGTAGAAGTATAACTGAATTCGAATAACGAGATGTCACATTCTTAGATAATGAATTTCCTAAGAATGGCAAAATAGGTGAGGATTACTCCCTATTTGAAACCTTGGATCTAGATAATGAATTTAGTGGAGTTCGTCCAAGTGGGAGTAACATGAGAAGTGATGAATTTAATTCAACTCACTCTCAATTACAATCACACGATGAGATGATATCGTCATTATCTAATCCGAGTGGGAGCATGATGGGAAATGATGTGCAAAGTGCACAATATCCCATATGGCGAACAAGTCGTAAAAGTATTCTCCGTCGACATTTTGACATTGAAGGGGAGACTTTTATGGTTACTCCACAAGATGAAGATGAGCCAAGAAATGTTAATAAGGCTCTAACTTGCCCTAATAATGAAAAATGGATGCATGCAATGGAAGAGGAGATGGAGTCAATGAAGTTAAACCATGTTTGGGAACTGGTTGACCTTCCAAAAGGACGCAAAGCTATTGGGAACAAGTGGGTTCTCAAAGTAAAGCGTAAGGCTGATGGCTCGACAGAAAAACATAAGGCTCGCCTTGTGGCGAAGGGGTATAATCAACAAGAAGGAATTGATTATGAAGAAACATTTTCTCTTGTAATGTGATTTACCTCGACTCGCATTATTCTAGCAACAGTGGCTAATATGGATCTTGAGTTACATCAAATGGATGTAAAGACTGCTTTCCTCAATGGAGAATTAGAGGAAGAAATATATATGGAACAACATGCTAGTTTTATTATGGAAGGCCAAGAAGAAAAGTTATGTCGCCTCATGAGATCGATATATGGCCTTAAGCAGTTGTCGAGACAATGGTATATACGTTTTCATAATGCCATAATGGCATATGATTTTACAATGATAGATGAGGATCACTGTGTATATATCAAAAGATCCAAAGATCAATTTGTGATCATATCATTATATATTGATGATATACTAATTGCTGGAAGTAATATTGAGTTTGTTAATACTGTGAAGAGTCTGTTATCTTCCAACTTTGAGATGGAAGATATGGGTGAGGCTGTATACATCTTTGGAGTTAAGATTTTAAGAGATCGTTCAAAAAGATTATTATCTCTTTCGCAAGAAACATACATAAATAAGGCTCTTGAACGATTTCGTATGCAAGAATGTAAACTCATAGATACTCCTATTGCAAAAGGTGAATGATTAAGCCATAGATTGTGTCCAAGGACTCCATAAGAAAAGGAACAAATGAAACATGTTCCTTATGCTAGTTTTGTGGGATGCTTAATGTACGCTATGATGTGTACAAAACATGACATATGTTTTGCAGTTGGAATGGTGAGTAGATACTAATCCAATCTAGGTCAAGCACAATGGAAAGTCATTAAAATAATACTGAGGTATCTGAAGGGAACTACTGATTACAAGCTAAATTACCAAGGAAAGGATCTGCAGCTTGAAGGCTATTCAGATCTGATTGGGGAGGAGATTTAAATGAAAGGAAATCTACCTCTGATTTTGCTTTCTTACTGAACAATGGTGCCATATCATGGAGCAGTAAGAAACAAATGTGTATAGCCTTGTCCACGATAGAAGCTGAGTTCGTGGCATTATCAGCAGTAATTCAAGAAGGTGTTTGGCTTAAGAGATTTTTGGATCATTTAGGTGTTATTGGGTATGCTGCAGACTCATTGTTGGTTAACTGTGATAGCCAAGCAGCAATAGTGTACACCAAAGATCCAAAATATCATGGCAGGACTAAACATATAGATACCGAGTATAATTTTGTCAAGGATATAGTTGCATGAAAAGATGTTAACTTACAGTACATATCTATGCATCAAATGGTAGCAGATCCTATGATAAACCCAATACCTAGAGATGTGTTTTGTGGCCATGTGAAATCTCTAGGACTGCGTAGAGGCTGATGTACTGAATATTATAATTTCCCTAAAGTGTTCACATTTAATGAATTTGCATTTTTTTCATTATTAATGCCTGTGAATCTTTGTTTGACGTTTATACATCTTAATGCTCAGTGCATTATATAAGGTTGAGAAAGTATGTCGGACAAATGAAAAATTAGCCCAGTCACACGGGTAATCGTCTCTATTTACTGTGTGATAAATAGAGATGAGACGGTTTTTAAGCTTATTATCTAGGTGATAATCGAGAGCTCAAACTTAAAATATATATGTCACCTTAACTGAGTGTTAAGATGAGGACATGATATTGACTATGTCTGAAAGTAAAATAACCCACATATTTTACTTTATCTGTCTATGATGTCAGATGTGAGTTCTGATGAATTCTGTGAATGAGTAGATACGTGAACTCAAGTTAGACATTAAGTATGTCTGAACTATCATCTGTACGATATTAAAAGTGTAGACATACACTCCATGGGAAATGAGTTAATACCATAATACATATTTCATACTACGTATGCATGAGACGATCAATAAGAGTGACAAAAGTTTGATCTCAACTTTTATGCCGTGTGAGACTCTTGAGGAAAAGAGTTCCTCAATTTAGTGTTCTCATGACTCTTACTTATTCTCAAGATTTATATTCGGTGTTTGCTATCTTAGGATGTTGCCAATGATCATGAATTAATTCGATTTAATGGAACATTTCTAAAAAAACAAGCTAAACTGAAATTGAGAGTTTTGAAGAAAATAAGAAGATCGAATTTGGAGAATCACATATTAGTTTTGTGTTCACTGGTCGACCAATTATGACTGTCTTTGGGATAATCATAATTGTGAATACAATATATCAAATTTTTAAATGAGATCAAGAGAGATATAAATTTTATTGATCGATCTAGGGTTTTGCATATTAAATCTACTCAGAGTGTGATGCCCATTATGATCTGCTATATATTCCTAACAGATATATGACAACAAGCTCTCAAAGTATGTTGGTCGCACGGATTATTCACCAGTATGAATGTTGCAGAGAGGTAAAGAGGATCATGTTCAGCCCACCATGTGTGAGTGGAAGATGATGAGTTTAGTTTATGTGATGATGGGCCTAAGTGGGCTCGTCCGCCCATATTGGGCTTAAAAGCCCAGCCCGCAAAATAAGGGCCCATGGAGGAACAGTTGCAATGTGAAAGGCTACGTTGTTTAGATACGAGGGGTTATGTCTTTTGGAGGAATGTTTTATATTGAAGAGATACGTCTTTTGGAGAAGACGTAAGAGAGAAAAAGAAAAAGGGAACATACCTTTTGGTGTACATACAATGTTTCAGTCTCTTTCTCCCTCCAAGAAGCGTGAGACGCTACGCTCTCAAAACAAGAGTTTTCTCCCCCTTAAAGCAACAGTACGCTCCTCGGTAGACCGGGATCAGATTCTTCCTTGAACTTCAACATTGGTGTTTAATCTGTAGACAATAAGGTACGCTCGATTTCATGGTGTATCTTTGATCGGTGAAACATGTGATTCCTGGGCTCGTCTTCCGCATTCGTTTTAGAGGTTCGATTTAGTGTCGAATCTGTTTTAGGGTATTAGTTATTCCCAACAGGACTCAATTAGCAGATGGCAATGATGGTCAAACAAGGGAATTTTGAGAGGAGCTTGCTTCGTGAGTTCTACCTTGACTCAGTGAAGTTCCACGCATTTACTTCATCAATAATGATGAGTCAATGCGTAGGACGCAACTGAAACGAAGGACCGGGAAAACAGCAAGTCAAGTCAAATTTTGATAAAGACAAGCTGAGGAGGGAAATTCATGTGTTCATATGGCTTGTCGATGAACATTGGCTTTTGGTTATTGTCTCTCAGACAAGCCTTTGCTTCTAATAAGAATTGCCAAGATAATGACATACTAACAACGTCTTGGCGACATCCAATCATCGATAAGCTTCATGCACAAGAAATTGCGTGGACTACTGTTGCAACTTCTCTTTTTCCATCCCTAGGAAAATAAATAACATTTAGGGGTATTTACCTTGGGGGTATTTGCCTAAAGAGGCGGACCAACGGCCCTAAATTAGGCATGGGCTCTCCCAAGCCCATATCTTGCGCGACATTGAATTTTGAATTTTAATTCTTAAAAACTTATGTATTTCTAGGAGTTGTCACTAGCCTATTGGGGTCGGCTAAAAACCAATCAAGACGTGGGAGTGTTGTCTCTATTCCTATGCAACCAGAGATTTCTAGGACCGGGGAGTTGTTTACGCCAATGTTTCTATTAGTACCCTTGCAGTACCATTAACTTGGAAGGTTGTTTATCTAAATGGCCACACAATCTTGATTACCAATTATAATCCTTATAAAACCGCTAAGCGTTCATGCAAATGTTTTTGTAGGTTTGTTTTCCTTAATGTCTAGACTAATCTTAACAAAGTTTAGAAGAGAAATTTACACTCAAAGTAATGAAAAGTGGTGCATAACTAAACATCCAAGAAATTGAAATAACTTGAAAATAAATACAGAAAAGGAAAACCCGATACAAGTCGGGCAAATAATATTACATGGCCTTGTTATCACATCTCGGGACAAGACCCCCATGAGCAAAATAAGAATTCAAATATGCATGAAATTATTATATATGCCATTATTCTAAATAATTTTAATCTATGCAAAATGGATTATTTACAAAAATGGTTATAAAATACCAAAATAGCATTAAATTATGAAAATGACCTTTTAAAATTAGGAAAATTTCATAGATGTCATTTCTATCATAACTTGATACCATCCATCATTTTTATATATATATTTTTGAAATTTTCATATATATATTTTCATTTTTTAAATTTTAATTTAAAAATAATTCCCTAAATCGATATATGTTGATTTATACTAATATGGAACTGCCTAGTACATGAATATAATAAGAATCGAGCTCAAATCGACTGTTTGAAGATCAAAACTTGGTTTGTGCATTTCGTTGAACACTTGGCGTGCCTCAAACTAGCCCAAACAACTTCCTCAAGCCATGTTTGTGGCCTTCAATCTCGATCCATAAGCAATCTCATGTGGAACTAAAATATCAAGGTTATACTACCACATGCAAAGAACAAGATTAGATATAAATCATAGCTTAAAACATACAAGAACCAAGCTAAAATCGTCCTCAAATATGCGGGTTTGAGTTGATTTTGCAAATCTGGGTTTGAACCCAAGTCAAGAAAACAGGTTACATGCCATATTCAAGCCCCGACACTTATCACATGCAAGATCTAAGGGAAACATTACTTAAATCCGAGTGAAAGTAGATAACATGGGATTTCAAATGCAACAAACATTACAAAAAACTATTAACCGGACATATCGAAACGAATTCTTCAAAAAGCGTATATGCATGATCTATGCTGGCTAACCATGTTTCAATGTGGGTTGGCTTGGTTTTTGGCTTAAGTTTTAGACGATCTTATAGTTCATACGGAGATTTAAAGACTAAATCGGGCTGACCTATGCATTATTTGTACTCCCATATAACATTAATCAAAGTCACAAAGACAAGTAATGCATGAAAATTGGGTATAGTAAATCAAACATGTAAGGCTCTTGAAAAAATTTCAACACTTTGAAAAATTCTAGCCTCAAAATCAGTTTTTTTGGACTAGTTTTCCTCTTGAATTTCACTATTAAAACATGTTCAAACTTAGGCAAAAATATGTCTAGGATGCTTACCTTGCTTCCTAGTTTCTTTTGCAAGTGATTCTTGTTTGAGGAAACTAAGAAATTATCCTCGGGGGGGGGCACATGGAAGTTGACTCCTTCAAACTGGAAATGAGATCTACAGAAAAAGAACTAATAACGAAGGTTTTTGTTGACCTCAAAAAGTATACTTCAAGAGTTCTTTTGTTGGAAAACTTAACACCAAACCAAACTATATGTATTCTAGTTTTGGGTAAAAGTCAAGATTTTCCTCATTTGTCTCTCAACTTTCTCAAAACACTGGCTTTCCCTCACTCGAGACCAACCGGGCTCAACACTTTAAAAAAAAAATCGATGTTTCTTGGCTCGCTAGGAGGGTGTTTCTCAGGAGGCTTTAGGATATTTTCTCGAACTCCATTTGGGACATGCGACCTATGGATGGAAAGATCTTTGAGTGAAGTCTCACTCTCTAGTTGAAGGTTTGGCTAATTTTGTCTGAAAGTTTGTGAAAATTTCACTTTTCTCTCTGAAGGTTGATCTGGAATTTCTAGGTTTTCTCTTTCTTGAGTTGCTTCTGAATGTGTTTTTGGAGGACGACCGTGAGCTCCCTCCTCTCCTTCTTGTCTCTTCCCTCTCATGTCTTGAAAGAGCTTGCATCATAAATCTTATCCCCTAAATTAATGGATTTTTGGTCGGTCTTTTGTCCACTTACCAAGCTTGTCAACATGGCTACTTCAACAACTTTCTGACTTAGCCAAAATTTTAAAATTCTGTAGCTGTTGAGTGTGCAGATTTCATTGCGATTTTCCCGTGCTTTCAGCAGCTTATCCTTGACCAATTTTTGTCCACTTGCACTACCAATAATGGTCTTCCATCACGTGCAGAGATCATGCTGGTTGGGCAGCTAAGGAGGATATGGTGGGGCCACCAAGTTGCTTACTCAGCAGCTCCAAGTTGAGACTAACTTGTGGATTGAGATTTGGCAGCTAGTTTGGGTGCTTTAATCCATCAATTTGGCTGCTGTTTTTGATCAATTAGCAAGCTCGTGTATAGTAGTTTATGATCTTGACAATTTTTCGCAATTGTCTCAACCCAATTTTGCAAGATAGTCCCTCAAAATTGGCTATTTTCTTACCCAAAAATGCCAAATTCAATGTAATTCGGTCTTTTTTTTGCCCGATTTGATCAATTAGACCCGACCCATGTTCAATTTCAACTCAATTGGGGGCCTAGATGATGATTTAAGGGCTCGGGTGAAATTTTGCAAATTTTGCGAATTGGTCCCTCAACTTTTAGAAATTGCATTTTGGCCCCAATTTACTATTTTAATCCCAATCTGACCTCCTGGGCTTGGCTAGTCACATTTAGATCATTGGCCCCAACTTTTTTTCTTCTTTTTTTTTTAATATCTTTTTTAATCTTTTTTTAATAATTTTTTTAAGGAAAAACATCGTCCATTTTAAAAAAAAATATATATATACTAAACACCTAGATAATCTATATGCAATAATTTGACATGAAATATTTTTGTGGAAAAACAAGTTCCCTTTTTTTTGGAAATAATTTTTGGGAAAAAATTTAGGTGTCAACAACTACGAAGTCTTATTTTTTGTTTATAAAAGTAAGAATTTATATACCAAATAATATTGTAGGTGGGCCAAGTCATCATGCATCACAAAACATATTATGCATCAACCATCCTTCTAATATATAGTAGTTTAAGAAAATCCACAATCAATTTCTCTATAATATCTACACATAATAATTTGAATCTAACATCTCTTATGAATAAACAACTAGGACAATAAACTATGCTAGCGAATATTTGGAGAAAACTAAAATAATCTTGTGACATGTGAACAAGCCATAAAGCTTCATGATGCGAAGGTAAAAATTGAAATCAATTGCCTTAATTAATTAAGCCGTAATACTTTTTGGGAAATTGTATTAATTATGATTCAATTGACAACAACTTGCTATGATAATCAAAAGTGAAAATCTATTTATTCAGATCGAAAGGTGATGAGGTCTACATCGTACAATTGAGCAAGCAATTATATATAAAAGATTATGCCTGGTATTCGTCAATTATGATTTCAATTTCAGGAGAGATTATCCAGTATGTTTTCAAGGATGAAGTTATCGCAAAATTAATGTATTATGATTGTGTGTGCACCCTAAGAGAGAATTATTGCCCGACGACATTGATATGCAAGATCATCCGCTTATAAAAGTTGTCAACTAAAAACATGGGAAATTTCCAAACAAACACACTAGACAATCAATGGTAATTACACAACCAACTTTTGTTTTTTTTTTGTTTTTCCTTTTATTTCACTTTAACAGCCAATGTTTCTATCTATAATTTTGTCCACCTTCGAGGCTTCTAGATCTGATTTTGGGAGTCCAGATTCTTTCTTGCTCTGCACTCCAACTTGACTGAACCTGCTGATATTTACATTTCCTGTTCAACAACCGGATGACTAAGTAATTTTGCTGATGTTCGTTTGTTCGTCAAGCGTTCCACGAGCAAGAGGGAGTTTAAGTTCGAGCCCATTAATATATTTAGTTGAAACTAGTTTCATTCAAAAGCTTGAGCCGATGAATGATGGGCCAATTATAATATTAACTATTCTACTCCATATCAATTCTTGGATGTGGGACTTTTATAACATAACTTATAAGTGCTAGGAATATGTCAAGACAAGGCATGTTAAACTTTGACCGTGCGAAAAATCTAACCTAGCTTATGCATTGAATCCCCTCACACATGTTCGTAGGGACTCGACATAGATTTTTTTTTTCTCTAAATATAGTGTTAATAGCTCGATGACATTACTAATCACTAGACTACATGCACGATTGATTATTTATTAAGGCCTGCTTAGCTCTCGGGATTTCTCAATTAAACCTGAAAACTGTTTATTTTAATTGAAGAAGAAAACGTGGGTTGGACTCAATTAGCAAGGATGGTCAAATGAGGTTAAAAAAGAGGAACTTGCTTCGTGAGTTCTGTCTTGATCTAGTAAAGTTCCACGTATTTAGTTCACCGATAATAGCAAGTCAGTGCGAAAGACGCAACAGCAACAAAGGACCGGGAAAAACTTTCGATTAAGACTTGCCGAGGAGGCCGAGGGGCGAAATTCGTGTGTTCACATGGCTTGTCCAATCACCGATGAGTATCATGCACAAGAAACTGCGTGGACTTGCGAAGTCTTTTTATTTGTTTATAAGGAAAATTTTATTTACTAAGAAATATTATAGGTGGACCAAGTCACGGAGTATTGTGAAACTTGTGCCTCACTCATCCTTAAAATGTATAGTAGTTTAAAAAATTCCCTAATCAATTTCTCTATAATATCTATCTATAATAATCTGAATTGAGAGATGTTGACACCTAAATTTTGACGACCCGATTAGTTATTTATCGCATTAAAAAATCAGGGATTAATTTTTAAGCTCTAAACAAATAATATTAATTGCATAGCATATAATTTTAGGTGCATTCATTTTTATTTTATTTATGGCATTTGCATTGGATTGACAATGGTGAACGTACTCGAACGAATGGTTTTAAGTTTAATAGATACCAAGGTATTCTATTCTTCGATGTGATATTTCTTTATTTCAAACAAGAAATGAATATCTTCATCAAATATTTTGGGGAAAATTCACAA
The DNA here is from genome assembly GCA_028830015.1 of Eucalyptus grandis x Eucalyptus urophylla. Taxonomy (NCBI): domain Eukaryota; kingdom Viridiplantae; phylum Streptophyta; class Magnoliopsida; order Myrtales; family Myrtaceae; genus Eucalyptus; species Eucalyptus grandis x Eucalyptus urophylla. The sequence goes on from CM054189.1 coordinate 40,967,070, forward strand.
TTGGAACAAGACCAAAAGAAATATTGTGTCCACAAAGTAAAGGAAAATCAAGAAAGGAGATTGGCGCATGTGTGTATGGCAGTGGAGAAAGAAAAGAAAATTCAATGGGATTTTCCCGTTATTCGAGGGAAATATTCAGCAATGACTCAAAGGGAAGTGGGAGATTCACGTACTAATAGGGGCCGAGCATAATATTGAGAATATCAATCGGTGGATTTCATTCACGCCAGCCCAAGATATCTCTTGCCTTGTGCAAACAGGATTGACACGTATAAATAAGAAGCAAGAGATGATCGTAAGACGGGGGCCACACATATTACATTCGGCCACACAATGGGTTTCTCTTCGTCGAACAAGAAAAAGAAGAAAAGAGAACACAAAAAGCCAAAAAAGTCAAAAAGAGAGGAAGGGGCAGGGTGAGGAGAAAAACAGAGAGAGGGGATGTGAGAAGATGTGTGCAGCAGAGAAGAAAAAAGAAAACAGGGAAAAAAGAAAAGGGACTGTTCATTGTCTTCCTCGTGAAAGTCTCTCGACGCCCCCTTTGTTCGCTGCTGCCTGGGCTGCCGTGATCGAGCTCTCGCACCGCCACCTCCGATTAGTGACCAGACGCAGCAACACCACTCCGTTCGACATCCCTGCACGGCAGCCCGAGAACAGAAGACACTGTTGAGTCCACCATCATCTTGTTGTCGCGCCCATCGTCAACGCCTTCACTCACACTTCCGCGAGCCCTGCTCTGCATCTTTGCCCAATTCACAGGAGCTCACGCCGCTGCTCTACCGCCTCGCCAGACACCGCATCGCCGCTCTACAGCCACCTGAGTTTCCCTCGACGACACCTACTGAAGTCACGCTCAGATCTGCAAACGTGCCAAAGCCCACTACACCTGTACCAGCACCCGCTCTTGACGCCTTCGGCTGCTCGTCCCCCCGCGACGCTATTGTGCCTCCGAACGCCGGTGTCTCCCTCTACCGGCAACCGTCACTCCGAGCACACCTCCGCGATGCCCGGGCCGCTCCGCCCTCTGTTGCATCGTCACCGGGCCAAAACGCCCCTGTCTTTCATCTCTGCCCGCAGCACTGCAGATCCCGAGGCCCCTTTGCCGACGCCACGGCCTAATCTGCCGCACCGGAGCTACAACCTGCTCCACCTGTTGCGACCTGACGCTAGCACTGTCGGTCTTGCACTTCCACGAGCACACCACTGCAGCAGCTCACCTAAGCCGGTCACCGAGCCCCTCACCGCGCTACCAAGCCCTTTCTGCCCGGAGCTCCACCCCTCACCGAGCCCTTTGCTGCCAGGTTTTCGCTACCACGCCAGACCGCTCGCCACCGATTCGCCTGCCGTCGGTCCTCGCCGGAGCTTCGAATGCTGGTGACCCACCACCCATGGTGACCTTTCGTCCTTGGTGATCTGCCACGAGCACAAGGCTTGGAAGGGAAAAAAGAAAAGAAAAAAAAAACAAAAGGGAAAATCACATTAGGTAGTTTTCTATTTATTTTATTTTATTTTACTTGTTCTTTTTAGTATAATTATTCTTTAATGTAAGATTAAGATTGCTCGACATGAAATTGCTTCTGAAATTTGAGATTGACAGTCCGATTTTCACACCCGAAATCCAACTCGCAATCGCTTGCAAAATCGCCAATTCGATCTCTTGGCCAAGATTTGATTCACGATTTATTTAAAAATTGGCCAACCCAATCTGATGCGCGAGATATGGTTCACCAATTTGTGGATATCGAATGATTTGCTGTCATGTTGGTTGAAATCAATTTTATTTTGTTAAATGAAAATTCCAAAAAATGCATTCATTTAGGATGTTAGTTTTTGTTTGATTTAAGTTGCATGTTTAATTATGTGGCAATTTTAAATTTCGAAATTAAAAAAAAAAACAAAAATCATCATGCATATGTCATGTAGAGTTAGGCATATTTTGCACGTCATTGCATATTAGGGTAAAATTGCACTTAGTTTGATTTTAGATAATATTTTAATTTATTATGTGTTTAGGTATTTTCTTAAATAAATTGCATTTTAGGATTATTTAGGTTTAGATAATATTTTAGTTTAAATTAGGATTTGGCTCAACCTAATTCCTAATACAAATTGAATAGAATCTTAATCTAACTAGATAATTTTCACATTTGATCTAATTCCGAATTTCATGAAAAAACCAAAAAATGTCTTAGAATAAATTAGTTTTATTTTATAGAATGAATCGCATTTAAAAAAAAATGTCATGTGCACGTCATTAGGATTGGATTCATGAAATGCATGTCATTGTTGCTAGTCCATTCAACTAGAAATTGCATGTCATTAGAATTAGGTCATTTAGTTAATATTGCATTGCATATTGCATGATTTTCATTAATTAAGTGAAAACAAAAAAAGAAAGAAAGAAATTGTGTGTTAATTAGAAATCATATCTAGGATTGTTGATGTGAATTTTGATTTAACATTGCAGACGCTTTCGTTGCTTTGAGGTAAGTCCTGCAATTTATTTATTGCTTTACTTGGGTGTTAAATTGGTGGTTTGCGCACCCGTATGATCAACTCACATGTTAGGGAAATAGATTTAAAATCAATCAAAACTGCTTGCAAAAATATTTTTGAGAATAAAAAGAAATGGTACCGAAAGGGCATTAGAGAAGCCTAGTGTAACCAAGTCCCCGTACCAAAAATCTCTAGTTCGTAGGAGTAAAATAATCCTCTAATTATTTTACTTAGGTGTCTAATCGACCTACCGTAAACTAATTAGTGACGACTCCTAGATAAAATCCATTTGCATGTTAAAAAATTTGAACTTAAGTCGCGAATTGGTATGGACTTGGGAGAGCCCGAGTTAAGTTTAGGCTTAACGATCCATTAGCCAAATCCTAAGTAGTTCACACCCAAAAAATTTGGTCACGACAACTTGGCAACTCCACTGGGAACTTGAGTTGAAACTCCTAGTGGACTTAGGGCAATTTTCTCTTCAATTTGAAAAAAATATTTTTGTTTGGCAGCGAGGATCCCAGGTGTTAAATGTTTTTGCAGGATGGGAGGTATAAGGGAAAGTGTTTGCTAACATTTGTTTTTCAAGGAGGTGTATGAATGCATGGTTTATTTTCAAACTTTAAAGTGTTGTTTGATATAAACTGTCGTGCATGCTTTGCATTTACACTACACTTTTGCACACACAACTTGCCACCGGACTTGGGCCGCATAGGATCATTTAGGATGGTATTGAGATGGATACCACTCCGACCGCATGCTCGTGGTACGAGTCGCCCAATCTCAATCCCAAAGTTTCTTTCATGGTGTCAAGAGTACCCACCTCGGTCTGCATGCCCACGACCCGAGTTGGCTCTTTGACCAAGCTGAAGTCATGAGGACCCGACATAGTCCACACGTCCATGGCTAGTCCGATCATCCTTGTGGCTCCACTTTGATAAGCCTTATAGATTAGAAATCAAGCCACTTACCATGCACATGTCTATGTGATTACCATTGATTCTCCTTGGTGAAGTAAGTCATCTACCCTTATACTATGCAATTTACTTTTGGTCTGTCTATGACAATCTAGGTTAGTCGTTTGATCTAAGTCATTCTGTGACATCCCAAATTTTCAACCCTGTCTTCTATTGAATAAATCGGGCATTTCATTGACGCGTCTATAGGGTTATTCTCAGAGCCGATCACTCTCGAGATAACTAGACTATCTGGGAAAATTATTAAGAAATTTTAAGGCAATAGACTTGAGAACTCGATCAGGAATCGACTTCTCGACCGTGTCCATCGTTAGAGGCCATTACGGCGCAGTTAAAAATCGATTTGAAATCAGAAATAGATTGGATCGACAGAGATGTGTGGCTAATCGTGGGCGACACCACTGAATTAGAAAATTCTCGTCGGCCGACACTAGACTGATTTTCTTATTGTTTTGGTACCCTGTGTCCGTAATTGAATTCTCGAGATTTTCACGATAATCAAGAGTCGCCAATGAGTCGAGTGGGTTCATAGTGGCTCGAAGAAAATCGACCACGGGTCATTTGCACTTAAAAAGTTCTGAAAACTACCTGATAGTCTAGGTCACGCTAAAAACGCGCCGAATGAAAATTTAACCGCCAATTCAAGTCCGATTTCAGAAATTGAAGTTTTGGCCATGTCACAATAAATTTTAGGAGCATCGACTCAGTCTCAGAAGATTTTTCTGACAACTGACACTTTTTGGGAAAAAGTCGTCGCCGGATTGTTTTAGTGCAGAAAATACCGGAGATGGTTTTTGGATGCAAAATTGCGATGGAATATGGGTTCAAAGATGAGGAAAAATGCCGGAGTAATCGATGGATGACCAATTGAGATTATAGAAGCCAAATGAGGATGAATTGAGATTATTCAAGTGTCCAATTGAGAGGAGATGATGCCAATTTCGTAATCCCCCTCATGCCTAGCCAAAATGCACCATTTGAAGTGTTGTGAGAAGTGTTGGTGTGGCCCATTGGAGGCCAAGGGATTATACATGGCCAAAAACCAAGTCTTGGAGATGTTTGTGGAAAAATCAAGCCCAAGGGGCCCTCCATCCTTTTTCATCTCTATCTCCTTGTATTCTCTCACCCACCGTCCACCTCCATCCTCTCTCTCCCTTCTCATTTTCTTCGTGCGGCTTCCTCTCCATCTTCCTTTCTTTCACTCGAGAAAACCGAAGCCCCTTTCTCTTTTCCGTGGACCTCCTTGTCTCACGCTGCAGCTGGCCACGCATCAAGCGGCAATTGATGCTGCTTCTTGTCTCCATATGCAGTCAACAAACTAGCTTTTGTTGACCTCTGAAGCAGCGCCCATCTCCACTACTTTGTGTCTCCTCCAGCAGCGTTGAAGACTTACCGAAGCTGCTCCTCACGTCCGCGTCTTCAACTTCGGTCCAAAGCCAGTGAAGCAGCGCCGAACGAAGCCACCACTGCCTCCTGCACCCACGCGTCCCACCGAAGACTACAAGCTTCTTCGTGTCTTCAATTTGCTGGTCAACATCTCCTTCCACTGAAGAAGCCGCACGTCCGAGGACTTCAGCGACTTGAAGACCCTAGCGAAGTCCACATTTCTCTTCTTGGCCGCGCGTCTTCAGCATCTTCAACGCCACGGCGCCACCGATTCCCCTGTTGCAGTGCCACACGTCCACGACCTACCTCCTCTTGGTCAACAAGCGAACCAGTCGAACCCCTCTGTTGACCCGCGCTGTCTCCTCACGCGGGCAACACCGAGCGAACCAGCAGTCCATGACTTCTTCTCCGCCAGCTCACCATCGTCACCTGCAGTCACGCATCTCCTTGGCCCAGCCGAATTCAGTCTTCGGGCCCAGCAAAGCCAGCAGATTCCAGTGTCTTCGGCCTATCTTCTTTGCAGCAACTCAGCCCAGCCTTTTTGAGGCCCAGTTTCTAGCAACCAATTGAAGTCCAGCCCACCAATTTGAAGCTCAAGTAAATTCAGTTCAGAAATTCAGCAGGCCCAACCCAATTTGGGTCCAGCCCAAAAGCAAGAATAAATCTCAATTGGGCTGAGATTTGTTGGGCCAAGTCCAAAGCCCGGTCCAAGCCCGCCGGTGTCGTCGAAAGTCTGATTTCGGCCGCCGTCGTGTCGCCATTGCGTTGATTCGGTCTTTGCTCTTATCAAGTGAGTTTTACTCACTAAAGCTTTCTTAGTTTGCTAATTATACTTAAGGTTGGTTAGATTTAATTAAATGCAATTAGGTGGTTAGATTAGTTTAGATCAATTAAATTAGAGACTTAATGATGCATGTTAGGTGGTTAGAAATAGACATTAGCAAGTAGACATGCCATGTTATTTATGGAGCGAGTCTCGGTAATTTTCCGGGCTTGTCTCGGTATCCAATTCGGCATTATGAGCCTAAATTGGATTTTTATAATTATTTATTTAATTTTCGAAATTAATTATTTAATTATTTATTTTTCCGGAAATTCAACCGGGATGGCCGGTGACCGGAATTTCGTGCTGATTGTCGTGGTGCAGTCCATTTATTTATTTGAGCTTTATTTGGTGCTAAAGTAATTTATGAGTGAATTTAAGATTTATTCCTAAATTGAATCTGGAGAGGGTCGGGTGGGACTGTAAAGCCACTAGTTCTTGAGAGGGTCGGGTGGGACCGTAAAGCCACTAGTTCTTGAGAGGGTCGGGTGGGACCGTAAAGCCACTAGTTCTTGAAAGGGTCCGACTGATACGAAATCGACTAGGTCGATTCGATCGATGCTTCGATCGGTGATGTGATTATTTGAATGCCTATTGAACTGTACTAATATGCAGATGGAATCTGAGCCCAAGGTAAGTCCTCCAACTCGTGCCGTGTTTAGGCAGCCTATGGTGTATTGGCTTTCTAATCGAGTCTTAGGGGGTAGGACTCGCTGAGACGTGGTCTCATTGGTTATTGAATAACCATTTCAGGACCCTGAGGAGAAGCTAAAGAAGAGGAACCTGAAGGGGAGAAAGACTTTTGAAGAAGAAGATGATCCAGAGAGGGATCTTGAATATAACCCGGATGTGGATTGAGATCCCATCCCTTTTGTAAACCCTGTCTTAGTATAGATAGGTGTGAGACAAGTATGTTGTGAATAGTATTGTAAATATACTATGAGTTGTGCTGTTAATGAAAGTGTGGTTATGAATTTTAATATGAAAAATATGGCCTACTTTCCTATCCCATTGTTTTATTGTCTGGGGATTTATAACTGCTTCCGCATGTGCTTAATAGAAAGAAAGGGTCGGCGATACATAGTCCTGGGATATCGCATTCTAAAATCGACCAAGTAGAAGGATGTGCGCGCATCCGAGGATCGGGGCGTGACACATTCATCAATTAGAAATGAAATGAGGAAATTGCGATGCAATGAATCATTTGCAAAAAAAAAAAAAAAAAAAAAAAAACCTTGGAGAATTTGTTTTCAATTCATGTTTAGGAAATTTGGTCTTGTTAGGTAGTCTATCTTTATTTTCCTAGTCCATTTTTAGGAAATGCCTTTCTTGTACGAACTTTTCATGAATAAATGAAAAAAAATGAGAAATTGATTAGAACATTGTCATGGATTGACTTTCTATTTACCCTCATGCTTACACGTTCCCATTCATTTGAATTAGGTGATTATGGAGCTATCCCGCTCACCCATCCGTACACGTTCCTATTCCTCTTCTTGGAAGAGGTACGTCTCGTTCTTGAACATAATTAATTTTGGGAAATGACACTTTGTTCTTTTCCTTGCAGATGACAAATTGGGGGGCATGACAGATTTTGAGACAAAATCTCCACCTAAGCCAAAATGGATATTTCATGTGCATTTACTTTGATGTTACATAGTATACTATTCATGCACATTGTTTTGTATAGGGGCAAAAGCAAGATTTTATCAAATCAAATATCGGATTTTCAGCCTTGATTGATCAATTTATTTGTTCCCTTTTGATAGGGGCAATCCAAGGACATCCATTGCTGAGACAATTCCTTTGTGAAGCAATTCCTTGAATGAACGCTCAAAATCATGTTTTTCATACTTTTGAAAGCATTTTTTGAGTGTAGTAAATTGTTTGTTCTGAAGTTTGTAATTTTTCATGCTTAAAGCTACTAAGGATTTTGCATGATGACTCTTACATGTTTAGTCCACCAATTCCACTAAAGAACATCAAGATGAACTAATTCAATGAATGATGTGGAATGGATTAAGCATGCTAAATGAGACGTGTCAGGATGATGAAAGGTAAGCCTTATCCTATACATAGTCCCCTACTTATACACTTGTCAGATGAGTGTAGGAAGTTCCATATTTGCAAGGTACGATGACCGAAATGATGAGGGGCAATTCATTTCTTTTTCACAAACACAATAGGTGATCCATTGCTTAACCACTTTGAGCCTTATACACTTGTGGAGATTTTTTTTTCAAATTATCCCTGTCAAGAACCACCCCACATCGGGGCAAGTTGGAGGTAAGACAACATCATAAGGTGAGGAGAATGAATAGAAATTTTCTTACTCTCACTTGCATCAATCTTCAAGTCGTGCTATTACATTGAATTCATGTGATAATTTAAGTGCCTTAGGATGATGAAGAGCATTTATTTCTCTATCCTATACAGTTATATCCTTTGCATAGCTCACTTGAGCTTGAAATTTCATTTCTTCAAACCTAGTTGGTGATCATCCCCCACACTGGGACAAGACAAAAGACAGAAGAAGACCCTTGAAAGTTTGAGTGCCATTCAAAGTGTAATTGCTTGATGCATGCATAGAAATCAAAATAGAAATAAGGGGCATGAAAAAGCAGTATGCCTAGTAAAAGCAAGGCCAATGCCCATGAAAAAGAAGTGAAAAAAAATGAATGAGAACTAAGGGCATGAAAAAGCAGTGTGCCTGGTAAAAGCAAGGCCAATGCCCATAAATGAAAATGAAAAATGAAAAAAAGAGTCAAGATAGATGACTGTCAATTGCAAGAATTGAATCACAATGGAGCAATACTCAAATAACTCAAATGCTGAGTTTTTACAATCAATGGGACACCTTATGAAGACAATCCCCGTGGTGAAAAAGAAAACTGGTGGCAATGCCAAGATGATCACCAACTCTCACCCTTTACACACATTTTGAGCCTAACGATCCTTTCATTTCTCAACCCATGAACCCAGCTTATGTTACATCCCTTACAAAATCTCTTCAGATTAGGGCATTTGAATTAACATGGGAGTTCATATATTTTTAAGCATCGCTCGAAGAAGTGCGAGCAAGATTATTTCTTTCTCATTTTGCAGGGTTCTTGACTTGTAAACTCGGAGATGATTGCATAATTGTTTTTTCAATTGCCTTGACTCAAAGAGTCCCATTTGTTAAGCCATTGACCAAGCCTATATTACGGTCCCTACTAAAGACCTCTCAGATTGGTAAGATCATACCACTTACGAGAATATTCGGACCCTTGTCGATGTGATGATGGTGAGATGGAGTGATTCTTATAAAATAGCCATTCTAGACGAGTGTGAGTGAAAGTCATTTCTAACTGAAAGTCTCTCATTTAGTATTCTTGAAAAATCCATGTTGTTGTCTTGAATGACAATTCCCTCCAGTGGAAATTTGGATGATGCAAATATGGTAAAGTCATTATGCATAAATCCCGATTGAATTAATAAAAACTTCAGTGGATTTTGAAGTGTGCATTCCAGCATAGCCTTAATTGCTTATTTCCTTGGTAAATGCATTTTTTCTCTAAATCATGTCTAATAGGTAATGCTTTCTCAAAGACCCAAGAGCTCTTGACATTCAAGTTCCCTTCAGAATGCCTTGTGATATTAGGAGATGAGAAGCCTTAACGAACATTCAAGGTGCATCCTTGATATTCCAAAATTTATTTCTATCAGGAGGTGAGAGACCTCCACGGGATATATAAATTCCAAAAGATATATCCCCAAGAATCGGAGATATCACCAAGTAAGTATATCCCTATCCATACCTTAAATATTTGTCGTTGCATAGGTATTCCCCTTTTGAATACATTGATGCTTAATTGAGTTTTCTTCAAAGATTTTTCTCCAAATTCAGTCTGATTAAGGCAACCGAAGAACGGTTCGGATCCTGGTCAGATGATCTGTGTTGCAATGCTGGGTGACTGAAGAATGGTTCGGGTCATAGGCAAGCAAAATCTCCGTTTAGGTGACCGTAGAATAGTACGGGTCCTAAACAACATTAATTGCTCTAACAGGCGACCGTAGAATGGTATAGGTCCTGGAAAAGCAATTTATTTCTATCAGGAGGTGAGAGACCTCCACGGGATATATAAATTTCAAAAGATATATCCCCAAGAATCGGAGATATCACCAAGTAAGTATATCCCTATCCATACCTTAAATATTTGTCGTTGCACAGGTATTCCCCTTTTGAATACATTGACGATTAATTGAGTTTTCTTCAAAGATTTTTCTCCAAATTTAGTCTGATTAAGGCAACCGAAGAACGGTTCGGATCCTGGTCAGATGATCTGTGTTGCAATGCTGGGTGACTGAAGAATGGTTCGGGTCATAGGCAAGCAAAATCTCCGTTTAGGTGACCGTAGAATAGTACGGGTCCTAAACAACATTAATTGCTCTAACAGGCGACCGTAAAATGGTATAGGTCTTGGAAAAGCAATTTCCCCATTCAAGCGACCGTAAAATGGTACGAGTCCTGAAAAATCAATTTTCCGTCAAGGCGACCGTAGAATGGTATGGGTCCTGGAAAAACAATTTCCCCATTCAGGCGACCGTAGAATGGTACGGGTCCTGGAAAGTGAATCCCCGTTTAGGCCACTGTAAAATGGTACGGGTCCTAGACAACACCTATTTCCCTATTCAGGCGACCGTAGAATGGTACAAGTCTTAGAAGGTAAATCCCCATTTAGGCGACCGAAGAATGGTACGGGTCCTAGACAACACCTATTTCCCTATTCAGGCGACCGTAGAATGGTACGGGTCTTGGAAGGTAAATCCCCGTTTAGGCGATCGTAGAATGGTACGGGTCCTAGACAATACATATTTCCCAATTCAGGCGACCGTAGAATGGTACGGGTCCTGGAAGGTGAATCCCTGTTAAGGCGACCGTAGAATGATACGAGTCTTAAACACAACCAAACACTGCCATACTAGGCGACCGTAGAATGGTACGGGTCCTAGAAAAGCAGTCTCTTTGCAAAGCCATGTTACAATTCTGGGCGATCATAGAATGGTATGGGTCATGGATATGTAACACCAACTATCTCGAATTACTCTATTCTTCTTGAAGGTAAGTTATTCTAGGTAGGTTCATTTATCATTTGTGTTTCCATGCATCATATAAATTGCATTCAAAAATGGAATTTATTTTCCAAAAAAAAAAAAAAATCATTCAATGCATCTGCATAGTCAAAATTTAGGTCTCAATTTGTCTTTGAAGGCAACCTCTTCGAGCTCACCTTCAAAGAGGGGCAGCTGTTGATACATAAAATTTGATGACCCGATTAGTCATTTATCGTATTAAAAAAACCAGGGATTAATTTTTAAGCCCTAAAAAAACAATATTAATTGCATAGCATATAATTTTAGGTGCATTCATTTTTTTTATGGCATTCGCATTGGATCGACATTGGTGAATGGACTCGAACGAATGGTTTTAAGTTTAATAGATACGAAGGTATTTTATTCTTCGATGTGATATTTCTTTATTTCAAGCAAGAAATGAATATCTTCGTCAAATATTTTGGGGAAAATTCACAATTGGAACAAGACCAAAAGAAATATTGTGTCAACAAAGTAAAGGAAAATCAAGAAAGGAGATTGGCGCATGTGTGTATGGCAGTGGAGAAAGAAAAAGCAAATTCAATGGGATTTTCCCATTATTCGAGGGAAATATTTAGCAATGACTCAAAGGGAAGTGGGAGATTCACGTACTAATAGTGTGACATCCTGAAATTCGATCCCGTTTCGATAAAGTGAAATGGGCCTTTCGTCAATGTGTTTACGGTCCTTTTCTCTGAGCTGATCACTCACGAGTTAACTAACTTATTGGGTGAAGCCGTTAAGGGATGTATCTGCAGTAAAATCCCTAAAAGCTACTCAATTTGTTGGATTGGACTAAAATCACGTTTGATCGATTTTTAACCACGAAATTGAACTCGATTTCGGGAATCGAATTTTAAGCGCGTCATAATTCTTATTTTTAGGATCCTGTCTCATCGCTCGTCAATTTATTGACGGGTCCGAAATTTCAATAAAGAAATTATCGGAAGAAAATTGAAGCCCAAAAGAAAAGAGAAAAGGAAAATTGAAATAAGGAATTATGCATTTCCTTTTCTTTTTCCTCTCTCTCTCCCTCTCTTTTCTTTTCTTTCTTTTCTCTCTTTTCTTTCTCTCTCCTCTCCCCTCCCCCTCGTGCGAATTGCCCCCACCGCCTATTCTCTCTCTCCCTTCCCTTTTTGACCGGTCAACCCTTATCCCTTCTCTCTCTCTCTCTCTCTTTCTTTTTCTTCTTCTTCCTCCGCACGCTCGACCAAACCAGCTTCTTTCTTCTCCTTCTTTTCTTCGCGTGCGAACCAAGAGCTCGGAGCAAAAGCAGCGCAGCTTGTCCCGCCGCCGCACCGCCGCACCGCCGCCCGCGCCGTGCCCGCGCACCCGTCGCCGTCCCGCCGTCCGCGCACGCCCAGGCCGCGCGACACAGCTGCTGTTCGCTCCTGTTCCAGCTTCGACCAGCCACCGTCCGGCCACCTCCGGCCACCGCCTAGCCCCGCCGGACCTCCCCCGCAACCCCCTCGCCCTCCGCCGGCTTCCCCTCGCCGCCCTAGCCGCCGGAGCAGCCCTGATCGGCTCCGTCCAGCAGACCCACAGAGTGGGTTTCAGCATCTTCGGGCCTGCTTTTGGGCCGTTTCCCGGCCCCGGATCCGCGAGTCGCTTTGGGAAGTTTTGTTCCTCGCGTCGCCGCCGTCGGATTGATCCAATTTGCGCGCGATTTGGTGAGTAATCTCACTAATCTTGGATTAGTTGGCTAATTATGCTTAAGGTTGGTTTAGATTTAATTAATTATGTTTAGGTTGTTAGATTAGAATAAATTAGCAATTATTAGTCAATTGTGATGCGATTTAAATAAATTGATTGCGCAATTAGCAAGTAGACGTGGTCTACTAATTATTGGAAGTGCCTCGGGATTTTTCCCGACCCTTAGTGGGCTCCAATTAGGCTTTTCGGGCCTAAGTGGATATTTTTAGTATTTAATTATTAATTTTCGGAATTAAATTAAATAATTATTTATTTTCCGAAAATTCAACTGAGATGGCCTGGAACCGGAAAATTATGCTGATGACCGTGGTGAAGTCCGTTTATGTAATCGGGCTTTATGTTGAGCTAAATTGAATTTTTAATATTAATTATTTAATTTTCGAAATTAATAAATTAATAAATTATTTTTCGGAAATTAAGATTTTGATGGCCGATGACCGAAATCTCGTGCCGATCGTCGTGGCGCAGTCCGTTTATTTATTTGAGCTCTACGTTGTATGGAATTGAATAAATTGTGATATTTTAGGGATTTACCCTAAATTGATTGGAATCGATTGAGATTGAATTATCGATTGGTGAATGGCCAAGTATGTTTATTCAGCATTTATAATGCTTTGTTGAGTTAATTTAATTATTTGATTGAGTATTGATTGGTGAATGGCCAAGTATGTTTATTCAGCATTTATAATGTTTTGTTGAGTTGATTTAATTAGTTGATTGAGAAATCGTTGGGCATTGGTTGTCGATATTGAAAGTGAATTGGTAACCACTGCAAAGAGGACACGTGGCTCGGTGAATTGGAATGTCACCTGGAAAATGCACGTGAGTTCAGTGGTTGAATATGTCATCTTGGCGAAAAGGTCGCCTGAGAGAATGCACGTGGCTCGGAGACTCGGTATGTACTCCTGGAGAATGCACGTGGGCTCGGTGACAGAGTTGGGCATCTAAAAGGGCACGTGGGCTCGGCGACTTGATGCATCGCTTTGGTGAAATGCACCTGAGAGAATGCACGTGGGCCCGGGCATCTAAAAGGGCACGTGGGCTCGGCGACTTGATGCATCGCTTTGGTGAAATGCACCTGAGAGAATGCACGTGGGCCCGGGCATCTAAAAGGGCACGTGGGCTCGGTGACTTGATGCATCACTTTGGCGAAAAGGTCGCCTGAGAGAATGCACGTGGGCCCAAGGTTCGAGGCACGTGGACTCGGAGACTTGGAATGTCGTCCTAGAGAATGCACGTGGCCTCGCTTTTAGATACTCCTCTGTGGAGAGTGATTTGTTTGACATGTAATCGACTAGGTCGATGCTTTGATTTGATGTGAATTGATTGACTAAATGGGAATGACCGTGAGTGGTCTTGTTGGAATATAATCGACTAGGTCGATTTGATCGATGCTTCGATCGGTGATATGATTGCTTGGGTGCCTATTATGAATTGTACTGACTTGTAGGTGGGATCAGAGGCCAAGGTAAGTCATCTGCCCTGTGCGTGTTTAGGCAGCCTTTAGTATAATAGTTTATCTAATCGGGCTTAGTGGGGTAGAACTCGCTGAGACGTAGTCTCATCCCAGTTTGGGGAAAACCATTTCAGGACCCCGCTGAAGAGCTGAGGAGGAGGAATCCGAGAAGGAGAACTTGGAGGTGAGATATGAAGAGAAGGATTTTTGGAAGAAAAAGATAGTCCCGAGAGGGGCCGTGATTACGGTCTGGATGGATTGAGATCCTATCTTCTTTTGAGATCTCCTTTTTTTGTGAATAGTTTTGAAGTGGTTTGTGTTTTGTATAAAAGTTTGGTTATAAATTTCAATATGAAAAATATGGCCCTGCTTTTCTATCCCATCGTTTTATTGTCTGGGGATTTTAACTGCTTCCGCATGTGCTTAATGAAAGAAAAGGGTCGGCGATACATTGTCCTGGGATATCGCATTATAAAATCGACCAAGGTAGAAGGATGTGTGCGTGCCCGAGGATCGGGGCGTGACAAATAGGGGCCGAGCATAATATTGAGAATATCAATTGGTGGATTTCATTCACGCTAGCCCAAGATATCTCTTGCCTTTTCGCAAACAGGATTGACATGTATAAATAAGAAGCAAGAGACGATCGTGAGACGGGGGGCCACACAAGGGGTTTCTCTTCATCGAACAAGAAAAAGAAGAAAATTGAACACAAAAAGCCAAAAAAGTCAAAAAGAGAGGAAGGGGCAGGGTGAGGAGAAAAACAGAGAGAGGGGATGTGAGAAGACGTGTGCAACAGATAAGAAAAAAGAAAATAGGGAAAAAAAGAAAAGGGACCATTCATTGTCTTCCTCGTGAAAGTCTCCCGATGCCCCCTTTGTTCGCTGCTGCCCGGGTTGCCGTGATCGAGCTCCCGCACCGCCACCTCCGATCAGTGACCAAACGCAGCAACACCACTCCGTCCGACGTCCTTGTGCGGTAGCCTGAGACCAGAAGACACTACCGAGTCCACCATCGTCTCGCTGTCGTGCCCATCGTTGATGCCTTCGCTCACCGTTCCACGAGCCGTACTCTGCATCTCTGCCCGATTCACAGGAGCTCACGCCGTTGCTCTGCCGCCCCGCCGGACACCGCATCGCTGCTCCGCAGCCACCTGAGTTTCCCTCGACGACGCTTGCTAAAGCCGCGGTCGGATCTGCAACCGAGCCGAAGCCCATTGCACCTGTGCTAGCACCCGCGCTCGACGCCTTCAGCCGCTCGTCCCCCCGCGACATCGTTGTGACTCCGAATGCCAGTGTCTCCCTCTGCTGGCCACCGTCACTCCGAGCACCCCTCCGTGATGCCCGGGCCACTCCGCCCTCTGTTGCATCGCCACGAGGCTAAAACGCCCCTGCCTTTTGTCTCTACCTGCAGCACTGCAGATCCCAAGCCCCCTCTACCGATGCCACCACCCGATCTACCGCACCGGAGTTGGAACCCGCTCTGCCTGCCGCGACCCGACGCTAGCACTGTCAGTCCTGCACTTCCGCGAGCACACCACCACAGCAGCTCGCCTAAGCCAATCACCGAGCCCCTTGCCGCACTACCAAGACCCTTTATGCCCGGAGCTCCGCCCCTCACCGAGCCCCCTACTGCCGGGTTTCCGCTGCTGCGTCGGACTGCTCGCCACCGATCTGCCCACTGCAGGTCCTCACCGGAGCTTTGAACGCCAGTGACTTGCGACCCTTGGTGACCTGTCGTCCTTGGTGATTCGCCATGAGCACAAGGCTTGGAAAGGAAAAAAGAAAAGAAAAAAGAAAAGGGAAAATCACATTAGGTAGTTTTCTATTTATTTTATTTTATTTTACTTTTTCTTTTTAGTATAATTATTCTTTAATGTAAGATTAAGATTGCTCGACATGAAATTGCTTCTGAAATTTGAGATTGACAGTCCAATTTTCACGTCCGAAATCTAACTCGCAATTGCTTGCAAAATCATCAATCTAATCTCCTGCCCGAGATTTGATTCACGATTTATTTAAAAATTGGCCAATCTGATCTGATGCACGAGATATGGTTCGCCAATTTGTGGATATCGAATGATTTGCTCTCATGTTGGTTGAATCAGTTTTTGTTTGATTTAAGTTGCATGTTTAATTATGTGGCAATTTTGAAATGCGAAATATAAAAAAAAAAAATCATCACGCATATGTCATGTAGAGTTAGGCATATTTTGCATGTCATTGCATATTAGGGTAAAATTGCACTTAGTTTAATTTTAGATAATATTTTAATTTATTATGTGTTTAGGTATTTTCTTAAATAGATTGCATTTTAGGATTATTTAGGTTAAGATAATATTTTAGTTTAAATTAGGATTTGGCTCGACCTAATTTCTAATACAAATTGAATAGAATCTTAATCTAACTAGATAATTTTCACATTTTATCTAATTCCGAATTTCATGAAAAAACCAAAAAATGTCTTAGAATAAATTAGTTTTATTTTATAGAATGAATTGCATTTTTAAAATAAAAAAAAATGTCATGTGCACGTCATTAGGATTGGATTCATGAAATGCATGTCATTAGAATTAGGTCATTTAGTTAATATTGCATGATTTTCATTAATTAAGTGAAAACAAAAAAAAGAAAGAAAGAAATTGTGTGTTAATTAGAAATCATATCTAGGGTTGTTGATGTGAATTTTGATTTAATATTGCAGACGCTTTCGTTGCTTTGAGGTAAGTCCTGCAATTTATTTATTGCTTTACTTGGGTGTTAAATTGGTGGTTTGCGCACCCGTATGATCAACTCACATGTTAGGGAAATAGATTTAAAATCAATCCAATTTGCCTGTAAAAACATTTTTGAAAGTAAAAAGAAATAGTACCAAAATGGCATTAGAGAAGTCTAGTGTAACCAAGTCCCCGTACCCAAAATCTCTAGTTCGTAGGAGTAAAATAATCCTGTCATTATTTTACTTAGGTGTCTAATCGACCTACCGTAAACTGATTAGTGGCGACTTCTAAATAAAATTCATTTGCATGTTAAGAAATTTGAACTTAAGTCGCGAATTGGTATGGGCTTGGGAGAGCTCGAGTTAAGTTTAGGCTTAACGATCCATTAGCCAAATCCTAGGTAGTTCACACCCGAAAAAATTGGTCGCGACAAGAGAATTGTCCAAAAAGCCCTAAACCTATTACATTTTTGCGAATTCATTCATATACCTTTTAATTTTGTCAATTCAGTTTTAAACATTTTCACTTCTTGCTAATTGAATCCATCCAGCCAATTTTGGCCGGAATTGCTGACATGGACGTTGGTCATCCTACGTGACATGATCAACGTTGACGTGGACAAAATTTATTATTTTGTGAATATTTTTTTCAAAAATTTTTAAATTTTTTTAAAAATTTAATTTTTTTTAATTGTTTTCTTTTCGTTTTTTTCCCCTCTCTCTTCTTCCTCTACCGATCGCCTAGCCTTCGATGACCAGCCAGAGGCTGTGACTAGCGAGGGTTGGCTCTCTAAGAATTGGCAAGGGGCGACCTCGCCGGGATCTAGCGAGGGACAACATCGCGGGCCTTGGCGAGGCTTGCGCTCTACAGATCTCATGGTTGGCGAGGGCGCCCCTCACCTACTTCAAGTGAGGGTGAGGGTTGGCCTTGTCGGCCACGAATGAGGCTTGGACAACCTCGCCAGATCTTAGCAAGGGCGACCTCGCGTGAGGCTGGCGAGAGCGAGCCTCACCTGAGGCTCGCAAGACCGACCCTTGTCGGTTGTAGCCGCTGGTTGATCACCAAAGGTTGCTTGATTGCTAGAGGAAGAAGAGAGAGAAAAAGAAAAGAAAAGAAAAATTAAAAAAAATTTAAAAATTTTAAAAATTTTAAAAATGATGGCCGGCATCCATGTCAACAAATTCCGGCCAAAATTGACAGGATGGACTCAATTGGTAAGAAGTGAAAATGTTTAGGACTCAACTGACAAAATTAAAAGGTTTATGACTGAATTGACAAAAGTTCAATAAGTTTAGGATTTTTTGGAGGATTTGGACCAAATGATGTTGTCCAATCCAATCTGAATCTAACATCTCTTATGAATAAACAACCAAGACAATAAACTATGCTACTGAATATTTGGACAAAACCAAAATAATCTTGTGCCACGTGAACAAGCCATAAAGCTTCAAGATGCGAAAGTAAAAATCGAAAGCAATTGCCTTAATTAATTAAGCTGTAATACTTTTGGGAAATTGTAGTAATTATGATTCATTTGACAACAACTAGCTAAGATAATCAAGGGTGAAAATATATTTACTGAGATCGAAAGGTGATGAGGTCTACGTTGTGGTAGATGGACTGTAAGTACGTAGTTTACTTCACTTCAAATTTAAGCAAGTGCTAAGTATATGTCCAAATCTTGACGGACCTTGAGTCATGGCAAAGAAACTTGCACATATAATTAATGCAATTGGTTGTGCTTGTTTGATGGTCTTCCTATTTCCAAGTTTCATTAGGCTGTAGTCTATAAATATTGGCTGGTTTTTGAGATGACTAATCAAAATAAGAGGAAGAGGAACTCGAAGGCAACTTGAGCATGGATATTGAGCAAAAAGATGAGTACCTGTCATGTGTTTTTGAGTTTTAGGGGACCGGACACGCACCTGACCTTAGCCGATTGTCTTTACATCCACTTGATGCACGCCGGATGGTCAAATGAGGGGGAAAAGGAATAAAAAAAGAAAAAGAAAAAGAAAACATGGGCTGCACTCCATTAGCGGACCCCAGGATGGTCAAATGAGAAAAAGAGAGATGATTTGCTTCATGAGCGAACTCACTCGACTCAGTAAAGTTCGATGCACTCCCTTCACCGATGATGTTGCATGAGTGCGGAGACGCAGCTGACAATGAAGGATTGTAAAACAGCCAAGTCAAGCCAACTTTTGATTAAGACAAGCCAAGGATAGGAGATTCATGCGTTCATATGGCTTGCCGATAAACACTAGTTTCTGGTTTTATCTCTTGGACTAGCCTTAGCCTAGCGCTACATCAGAGGTTATCTGGAGCAGGGTTAGGGTGAGTGAATATGAGATTGCAGTGTGAGATTTCAAGAAGCTTGAGATGACCTTCGTGTTTTCGGTAAAGAAGATGATGAGCTATTAGTCCTTAGCATGAGGAGAAAATTTTCAGTGGTATGTGCGTGCCACGTCATCCACTAATGTGGTGCGCACATACCACTCAGATATCGACATGTGTCCTGTGGGGCCTGCTAGAAAATCGCTAGAAAATTTAAGGGCTAGCTCGACTTGGCTCGGGTCGCTGGCAGAGGAAAAGACAAGACACGCTCCTGCCCAAAAGCCCAAAAGGTTTCTTCCTCCTCAATTGAACTTTTTGCAAAAAAATTTCTCTCTCTCTCACTTTCTCTCTCCTCGCACACAGGAGAACAAATAGAGAACGATCGAGACTTGCGTTTCCTTCTGCATGCATCCCACCCCCTCCGCTTCCACCTTCGGCTACGACTCCGCCTCCACCTGTTCCCGTGGAGATCAAGCACAACATTTGTGCTCGTGTTGGTCTCCGCCTCCGTGCATCCCACCTCCTCCGCCTCCTTTACCTTCGCTTGCCCAATAGCCTCGCCGGTCATTTGCCTCTGGCATCCTCCATCTCTGGCATCTGCTTGTCCTCCCCGTCCCGCTAGCCTCCGCCGCAAAGCCATCGCCTCCGGCAGGAGGGAGGCAGCCTCGGTCTCATTCCCGAGCGGCACCAGGCTCCCCGCCGCTGACTAGGCATTGTTCCTAATGCTGGGCCGCTTGGTCGCGAGGGAGATCTTGGTGGACCTGGGTGAGGTCGACGGTGCGGAGAAGAAGGAGAGGCACGAGCTAGAGAAGGATTCCCGCTTGCTGTGGAGGAGGTACGTGAACCAGCTGTACCGGCATTGGGAGCTAGGGCTTTTCCTGGACGTGAGCCGGATCGACTTCACGAGCAAGCTCATGGAGGAGATGGAGCCCCAGTTCCAGGCCGCGTTCAAGGCGATGGAGGAGCTGGAGAAGGGTGCGATGGTGAACCCATATGAGGGCCGCATGGTCGGGCACCACCGGTTGAGGAAGTCGGAGTTCGCGTTGACCCGATCCTGAAGGCGCAGATTGAGAGCACGCTCGACATTGTCTGTAATTTCACTATCGACGTGGTTAGCAGTAAGGTCAGTTATGGAATTCCGTTCGTTGTTACTCTCCTTGTGGTAAGAGAGGCTGTAGTTCCTTGCGTTTTTTTTTTAATCAGTTTGCTATCGTAGTTGCCTGTGTCAGATTTCTGGTAAATGTGAACATTGTCTTAGTTGCTCCAGAAAGCGTGAGCTGAGGATAAATTGAAGTGATTTCTGGTGGAATAGATGGAGAGCTCATTTACGAATCAGTCACTTGAAATTACCGTTTATGGAAATCTCTTACTCTAATACATAGTAGTTTCAAAGGTAACGGAGGCATGCAAAGGTTTCCTCGGTAATGTCAGCATGAAATTCAGTTTTTGACTGTTAGTTTTCTTTTAGGGTGCTTAGCTGATTGCATTGGACACGGATGCAATGATTGACTTGATTATGTTTGATACTTAATTTGCAAGTTAAGCCCCCTCCTACTTCTCCTGTGGATCGCTTTACTCAAGTACTTTCAGTTGGAATTGGGGGTTCAACTCTTGGGCCATAGTTTATTGCAGAGGCATTGGCTCCCGATAATCCTCCATTGAAGGTGTCTTGAGACATTGTAGATGAGTTAGTGGTGGCTTGTTTGTCTTCGTCCTTTCTTGCTGTTTCTACTAGTTAAAATTATTTCTCAAGTCTTGGCAACTGTTCCCTCAAGTGAGCAGTTCTCTTAATGCTATTCTTCCTACTTGGATTAGTCATGATGTCATTCCACTTTGGGCTTTTCGTTGCAAGTTCATCGCTATAGATATGAGAATGATCCAACTCCCTTCCCTGTATTCTTCCCACTCACATTCTCCTCCATTATTTGGAGCAAGTGTATATGCTGCTTGATTCACTTATGCGCAATGAAAATAGATCTACTTTGGTTGATCAAACTGTACATAGGTCTTTTGTCTTCGTCCTTTGATTCGGTATTCGAAAAGCATTAGTAAATTTTAGATTTTGCACATCAAATTTGAGTAAAGTTACAAGCTATGGATGAATGTTCGGTTATGAGTCTCGGCACATTGGGTGAATACCTCGTGTTAGCGATTTTTTGACTTTTGACGGTCTGGATGATATCTCAATTTTATTTTTGGAAGATTAGATTCATTAACAACACAAATCCGGCTAGAATTGACCATCAAAGTGCGCACCTTGGTCCTAAGCTCTCTTCTACCCCAATTATTGTGATATCAAAGGTGCCTGCATGTATTTTGCTTTGTGATCTCTCCTTTATGCAGATTAGAAGAATATATCATTGTTATTTCCTGTCCTACAGAGTGGTGGCAATCCTGAAACCAGAAATGGCTTATTGGAAGTACATAAGGCCTTTCGTGAAACGGGATTGGAATTTGCAAAACAGGTTTTGGTCCTAGGTTTTTTCCCCCTGCCTATAGAAGTTTCACTGACAAGTCATTGAGTTTCATGTTCGCTTTAAAGATACTAACTAGAGCAGAGTTGAACAAGAACAAAACTTTGATGAAAAGATGATTAGTGAGGGAACCCAATCCAAAAAATAGTGTGCTTCGGGGGGGAGGGGGGAGAGAGAGACCATGGACATAGTGTAAATGCCATAATAAAAGCCATTAGACATATTATAACAGTCACCAAATACTAGATTTGGCTTGCATACCATTCAAAGTAAATTTTAGTAAACTCAAGTTCCATTTGAAAAGCTAATGCAGCGAGTTGAACATCACGAGCTTGAATAATGTGGTTCAAACAAATCCAGCTATTTGGTTTCTTCTTATATGCCTTTGCTACTGACCTAAGATTCATTGCAGTTCGTTCTCTTTTTAAAAATTCTTCTGTGGTGCTGCATTGGCTTTACTTCATCAGAGTTGCGATGCATGAGATGTTTCCTAGGGATTTCTTCTTTATCATCTCATTTCAGCTTTTTGTTTGCAGATCCAAGCTTTTTTGAGCAGTTTGGTTGGGGGAATTTTTGCTTGTTTTGTCCATACAGTATGTTAATTCATTATTAGGCTGCGTGAGTTTTTCTTGGCCTCCAAGTCTTCATTCATCGTCTTTAGATGCCATGACAAGGCTCAAGTCATATGGGCAAATTCTCATCTTGGTCGGTCGAGGTGCTGTTACAGCAACTTCTGTTGCCCTTGTGGAAGAGTTGCTTTTCAGATCATGGTTAACTGAAGACATTGCTGCTGATCTTGGATATCGCCCGGGAATTATTTTGTCAGGGCTTGCATTCTCCCTGTTCCGGAGGTACATTGCTTTAATTAAGTCATGTTCCTTCCAACTTTTTGACTCCTTTTTGTCCTTGGATTTTCTCCTTCAGTTTTTTGTTCTTCATTTGTTGCAGGAAAATGTCTATTGGGGCCAGGAAAAGCATGTTACTTGAAATTTGACAAGTAAATCAGCACTCCTGGAAATCAGGTTGTAACTTGGTGACCACCCTTTTCTATTTTAGAGTAATCATGCAACACTGCTAACCTGTTCTTACTGAAATCTTGGTTCTAGATTGAACATGCTTGCAAATTTTTTGTTTTTTTATCAAGAGAAGTTTACATAATAAAAATTCTGATGAGGAAGGCAAACTTATGACTTGCCAAACTTGCCTTCTTGAAAGACTTAGATCTGTTAGTGTCATGTCACATTCTTTAGCAGCTACAATGAGGACAACGTTCTTTCTTCTTAGCTTGATCTTTCATCCTTTCTCTTTTAGGTTAAAGCGTCTGCTTCGAACCCGGTTCACGTTTCCGTCATGCACTTGATCAATTTGCTTTTGACCTGATCTTCCCTTTGAGTCAACATCAAAGATACTTGACTTATCCGCCGCATTTCAGGTCTCCATGGGCAATACCTGGGATGTGGCTCTTATCACTAAGCTTGGCCAGGCTTCGACAAATCGGTGAAGGTTGCCTCTGTGTTCCAATTGGGCTTCGCGTAGGGATATTGTAACATCCCGGGCCCCATTATGTAATATTGTCCGCTTTGGGTCACCCGCTCTGGCACGGACGAACCGCCATCTCAGCCACGGTCTTTTCCCTCACGGCTTTAAAACACGTTACACAAATTAGGACCCAAGCCTTATAAGCTAATTAAGACCTCCCTCCCTAGGCGATGTGGGACAAGAGAGGAGGCTGTCACACTCTCCACCTCTTAACAGAACAACGTCTTCGCTGTGGCCCCACGGGCGTCAGAACAACATTCGAGCTGTGGTCCCACACGTGGTCAGGAGTCGGCTCTGATACCACTTATAACATCCCAGGCCCCACTGTGTAATATTGTCCACTTTGGGTCACCTGCTCTGGCGCGGACGAACCGCCATCCCAGCCACGGTCTTTTCCCTCACGGCTTTAAAACGCGTTACACAGATTAGAGGGACCCAACCTTATAAGCTAACCAAGACCTCCCTCCCTAGGCGACGTGGGACAAGAGAGGAGGTTTTGTAACGATCCGGGCCCCACTGTGTGATATTGTCCGTTTTGGACACTGAGTCCTCACGGCTTTAAAATGCGTCACACAGGTTAGAAGAGCCCAAGCCTATAAACTGGCCAAAGTCTTCCTCGTTAAGCGATGTGGGACAGGGACCCCTTCCTTGCGCTCGTCCGGGGACCGAGGCGCGGACGCACCGCCATCCCTCCTCCCCGCGCATCGCCGCTCGGGCCGTCACACTCTCCCCCCCTTGGGAGCACAGTCTCCTCGCTGTGGCCACACACGCAATCGAGAGTCAGCTCTAATACCATTTGTAACATCCCGGGCCCCACTGTGTAATATTGTCCGCTTTGGGTCACCCGCCCTGGTGTGGACGAACCGCCATCCCAGCCACGGTCTTTTTCCTTACGGCTTTAAAACGTGTTATGCAGGGGCAGAGGGCCATCTCGCGGGCCTTCCCTCTCCCAAGCCATAATATTGTCCTCTTTAAGCCCCGCACTAGGGTGGATGCACCGCCATCCTAGTTGGGCCACCCTCAAGGCTTTGTTCTCAGCACAGCAGAAGCATGTGTGAAACGCGTCATGCAAGGGCCCCACTGTGTAATATTGTCCGCTTTGGGTCACCCGCCCTGGCGTGGACGAACCGCCATCCCAGCCACGGTCTTTTTCCTCACGGCTTTAAAACGCGTTACACAGATTAGGGGGACCCAAGCCTTATAAGCTAACCAAGACCTCCCTCCCTAGGCGATGTGGGACAAGAGACCCCTTCCTTGCACACGTCCGGGGACCGAGGTGCGGACGCACCGCCATCCCTCCTCCCTGCGCACCACCGCTCGAGCCGTCACAGATATTAGTCTCAAGTTGCACTCTATAATCAGGTGGCTTTTTGATCTACAACCCCAACTTCCCCCTTTGGATAATGGGGACTCATCCTTTCCAACCATTCGACGGGATAGTTGGCCTTACATTCTCTTTGGTGCTGGCAATTATGTTCTATCCAAGAGAAGCCGCGATGAAAAAGGAACTTACAAGACCCATATGGGAGTAGCTACATGACTAGTGGATTGATGCACGATTTGGAGGGTATGGAACTCTCTGCATTCTATTTCTGGGTAGGCGCATTGATAGTGGTAGATGGTTTTATCCTCTGCCGGTTATTTTCTTCTTTTACTCATGAAGGTGTAGATAGAAATAGAATACCTCAGAAATAAAAGGCAATTTTGACAGAGCGTGTTGTGTCGATGTGTGTATAAATAATGGAATCAATATTAAATTGTACAGTACGAGCTCTTTCCACCTCCTATTCTTTTGTATTGATTGTCCTCTCTCCACCTCCTGTTCTTTTGTATTGATTGTCCTCTCTCCATACGTTAGATGTGTATAGTTGACTGGAATAGTCAATTCCGATATACAAATTTTCCTTGTGATTTACTTTAAAAGACTTGTTTTGCCTCGGCAAATTTTTTTTTTTGGACAGTCTTGTGCTATATCCAAGGGACTCGCTACTGTCGCTGATCCGAGTAACACATTTGGATGCACATTGCTAGCTTAAAAGCGAAGGAAAAATGGTTGAACGTGAACTTACAAGTGGAAGACGACAGGTAAATTGAGGGGACACTGGGGAAAAGAAGAAGGAAATTTCATTGAATTGACTTTTTGAAGAACCTAACCGAACATACATTCATAGCAGAAAGAAGCAAAAGAAAGATTGACAAAAGCAGTTGCGAAAAGAAAAGCAAAAGAAAAGGCTCTCTTCCAATCCAATGCAATGGCAATTATTCCTCAACTCTCGAGAGAATTTGGAGTTGTCTGCCTCTTCTCTAACTCACTCAACGACAAGGGGAACCGACTCGGCCTGGCAAGACAAAGGAGCAGTGTGTGAATATCCGAACAATGAGTCAAAATATGCGTGCAGATTGTCGCGCTCATGATCTGATGAGAAGCCGAGTCTCTTACCAATTTCCGATACTTGAGGGCATAGAACATTTCCAGGTAGCGGCGGCTCTCAAGACGGTGGAGATTTGAGATGTGCTTCCAGAAGCCGTACACCACCCTCAAGTTGAGCAGCCTCTCAGAGTAAATTTGCCATGTATACCTGCCAAAAGCAAAGCACCACATGTTACCCACTTGTTTCTTGAACGAGTTGAAATGTGCTCTTTTTCCCTATCAAAGATTGAACCTAACAAGAATCCCGGTCCTTAATTCTCGATTCTCTGCATCGCCCCCTGTGAGATCTTGTCCCAGTGGCTCATAGAGAGCGGGCTGCACAAATGCTCCCCTCATGTTGCAGACGTACCGGTAAAGCTCTCTGTTCCTCACCCGGTTCATCTGGGAGGAGATCCACCTGAACTGGCCATTCAAATTGTACGTCTCAATCAGCCCGCACATTCCTTTCATCTCGGCTTGCTCTTCCAAGTCCTTAGATTACTTCCTCCGGTCACCACCGACCACAACCAAGTTGACCAGCTCTCTCAGGCGGGTGTTCTTTCCGTACCACTCAACCAGCCCAGTTAAGTTCTTGACACGGTCCAGTCTTGCCATGGTGAACAAGATTGGCTTGTTTCGGTCCTTCAATACGCATCTGTTTTGACATTAACCAACACATCCATGTCAGCTTTTGTTTGAGCTTGAACATTATCATTCAAAACACAAGATGCTAATGTAGGTCCAAGTCCAGTATGGGAGGGGAAAAGAACTCCAAAAATTTACAGGTGTTCCTTGTTCTCCACATTGCTGAACAGAAGCTCTTCGATCTCAGCATGGAAAGATTTCAACCTCCGCTTCTCCTCCGTGTAGGAGAAATAAATGCTCATATCAGCTCCTGGAGACACGATGTTGAATTTGGGATCGAAAACATCAATGCCATGGATGACTCGGTACAGTCCAGGAAGTGTAAAAGTGGTGTGACTTTCATATTGCTCAACCATGTCCTTGCAGAAAACATATAATTATATGAGCAGTTTAGCACATTACGGTGGATTGAGGAACATTTAGCATGAATCCACATCTGAAAGAAAGATGAGTTACCTTCCGGCAATCTCCTGGAAGGTACTGGTGATTATAAAGTCGGTGTGGTTCATAGCTATGAGATCTGCTGTAAACTGGCAAGAGAAATGATATTTTTCCTTGATCTTTTTCCAGAAGATGTCAGATTCCGGGTATTTGGTCTTCTCAAGGGCATGAGCTATCTTGCACTGCATAATAAATCAGAAGAAACTAATATTTAGCATTTGGTCCTTGATTAATCATAGTGCCACTATAGAGAGTACAAACTACGAAGGGATAAACCTGTGTAACGCCTAACTTATGGGCCAGCAAAGAAACAACAATCTTACCATCACTGTAATTGCTGATGATCAAATCGGGCTTGCCTTGTAGTTCTCCAGCAATTTCATTGGCGACATCCTGATGAGAGAAGATAAGGTTAGTCTTCATATTACAAAAGATTGGAATGTCAACAAGAAATCCTCGCAAAGTATAATCTTATGAGCTAATATACCTCGGTGTATGTTTCCAAGTAAGGCCACACTTCAAATCGTGAAATCCACTTTCGCACCATCCCTTTCTCCGTTCTAAAGGGAACTCGAAGAATGTGGGAGTATTCTGTTCCAAAAACCTTTTCAAGACGCTGGTTGCACGTGGTTCCTACTGCATCAGGAAGAAGACGAGTGAGCTGCAACACAAAACAAACATAACGAGTTAGTTGGATTGGCCAGCAAAAAACTATTCCAATATCAGTAAAAAAGCAAGAACCTATGATGAGGATCCGAGGAGTAATATCCAGCTCTTGTTGTTTGATACGGTGAAGCATCTCACTCTCCAATGCACGAACTTGGTCCAAGATGTACACAACCTACAAAATGTGAACAACGTATGATGATGGAATTGCATGTAGAAATACTGGCAAGAGATGCTAAATCAATATTTGAGACAATTAGTGACCTGGCCAACGGTATTGCGATATCCGAGGACATCGTCTTGGGCAAAGTAACTGTGAGGTGACATGATAACAACGTTAAAGACCATGGGGATTCTTCCCAAGAAATTCTCGAGGGTGCATGGATCGGGAGCCTCAAGTAGATCCAGAAGAAGCCGAATCATTTCAAGCACACGCTCGGTGGTGTCGCCCCAGCCCCTCTCTAGCCCAATTTCCTGAAACTGGTGCTCGAACTGAGAGTAAGGTGTCTCAGGTTTGAGGGCAGAGAGGTACTCCTCTGCCTTCCTCAGGACATGTTGGAGCGAGAAGACATTTTGAATTCTTGTGTTGACCATCATGTTCTGCATCACAGATCAGCATAAATGAGTCTCAAGTAATTGTTTGCAAAAAAAAAAAATAAAAGGATTCGGTCAATGCATCTAAAATATGAGCAACTCTGAACTGTCCTTTCAACAGTCATGAAGTTATGTGAATGTCGCAATGTTTCCTTTGAGTTGTCATTTACACAATCTCGTTAATACAATTTAGTGATACACGCAGCGCATAAGAAGTAGATCCGAGAGAGTGAGATGAGTGTTATCTACCCACGGGCTTACCTTTCCTTTGTAGCAATGAACTTGAAGGAACTCAAGCAGAGGGTGCAAGCTCTCCTTGTCATGGAAGAGCTTTGCCGAAAGGTGGCGGTTGAGGAACTCCACTCCATTTCCAATGGACTTCGAAAGAGTTGGGCGGGGAAATTGGGCGGTGAATGGCTCAAAGTCCAATTCAAGCACAAAGTTTCCATTCAAACTGCAACAGAATAAGCGGCATTCATTTGCATATTATAGATCTCATGATGTAATGTCGTGACTGCCAACAATCCACAAATTCGAGTAACCTACAATCCTTCCGCCGAAAGCAAAGCATGCTAGCATCCATGTGGTGCTAAAAGCCAAAAATGAAAAAAGAAATACTTTCCATCGATAAGTTCTTCTTTGAAATAAAGGAACTCGGTCACTTGCAACTCCTCAACAAAAAGGGCATGGATATTTACCCTAATGTAGTCCCACACACCGGGCCTAGGACGCACAGCAAGGGCAATCCATGGAGGCAAGACTATTGCTTCCTAAAGAACAAAAGCATATCGATAGAACAATAAGAGAGATCAAACGTAAAAAGATATTTTTCATACACAATAATTGCATACTAGAAGAGCTAATACCCTATTGCGTCTCAGAGTACACAGCCTAGGTATTGCCCATGGAGATCAAACGGAAAAAGATATTTTTCATACACATTCATTAATCAGAATCTTCTTAATTGTCATTTTCAAACTACTACGTATCAGAGTAGGAGATTTCCATACACGGTTATTTCAAGTGACTAATTCGTAAATGAGCTCTCCATCTATTCCACCAGAAACCACTTCAATTTATCGTCAGCTCACGCTTTCTGGAGCGACTAAGACAATGTTCACATTTACCAGAAATCTGACACAGGCAACTATGATAGCAAACCGATTAGAAAAAAAAAAACGCAAGGAACTACAGCCTCTCTTACCACAAGGAGAGCAACAACGAACGGAACTCCATAACTAACCTTACCGCTGACCACGCCGGCAATGAAATTGCAGACGGGGTCGAGCATGCTCTCAATCTGTGCCTTCAGGATCAGGTTGGCGCGAGCTCCGACTTCCTCAATCGGTGGTGCCCGACCATGCGACCCTTGTCCGGGTTCACCATCGCACCCTTCTTCAGTTCCTCTATCGCCTTGAACGCAACCTGGAACTAGGGCTCCATCTCCTCCATGAATTTGCTCATGAAGCCGATTCGGCTCACGTCCAAGAAAAGCCCTAGCTCCAGATGCTAGTACAGCCGGTTCATGTACCTCCTCCATAGCAAGCAGGAATCCTTTTCCAGCCCACACCTCTTCTTCTTCTCCGCGCCGTCAACCCCGTCCAACTCCGCCGAGATCTCCCTTGCGACCGAGCGACCTAGGTTAGGAACAATGCCCAGTCAGCGGCAAGGAGCCTGGTGCCACTCGGGAACGAGACTGAGGCTACCTCCCTCCTGCCGGAGGTCGATGGCTTCGCGGTAGAGGCCGGCAGGACGGGGAGGACAAGCAGATGCCAGAGACGGATGATGCCAGAGGCAAATGACTGGCGAGTCTTCTGAGTAGGCGGAGGCAAAGGAGGCGGAGGAGGTGGGATGCACGGAGGCGGAGACCAACACGAGCACAAACGTTGTGCTCGATCTCCACGGGAACAGTCGGAGGCGGAGTCTGAGCTGAAGGCGGAAGCGAAGGGGGTGGGATGCGTGGAGAAGGAAACGCAGGTCTCGATCGTTCTCTATTTGTTCTCTTGCGTGCGAGGAGAGAGAAAGTGAGAGAGAGAGAAAAAAAATTGCAGAAAGT
This sequence comes from Eucalyptus grandis x Eucalyptus urophylla, assembly GCA_028830015.1. NCBI lineage: Eukaryota > Viridiplantae > Streptophyta > Magnoliopsida > Myrtales > Myrtaceae > Eucalyptus > Eucalyptus grandis x Eucalyptus urophylla. Next base: position 40,996,938 of record CM054189.1, read on the forward strand.
TCAATTGAGGAGGAAGAAACCTTTTGGGCTTTTGGGCGGGAGCGTGTCCTGTCTTTTCCTCTGCTAGCGACTAGAGCCGAGCCGAGCCAGCTCTTAAATTTTCTAGCAATTTTCTAGCCGGCCCCACAGGACACGTGTCGATATCTGAGTGGTACGTGCGCACCACGTCAGCGGATGACGTGGTGCGCACATGCCACTGAATATTTTCTCTAGCATGAGAGATATCTACCAAAAAAAAAGAAAAAAGAAAAATCTGCAACATCAACTTCCCTTCCCGCTTAATGGCGAATGTCCAATTGAGTAAAACTCTGGACGGCATTTTTGTGTGTTTTTTTTTATGAGAAATAAACCGATTTCAGCTTTAAATTTATCAAACCAGTTGGGTGTTTTCAAAGGAGAATGAGAACAGGAAAGTGGAAGAGGATTTCCCTGAAAAGCAAACGGCACCTGTCAAACGGTCAAAAAGGAAACTGTGGATAAACCTCTTTCCAACTCCATAGCTACCAACCACCAGCTGGGTAGTCGGTGGAGCCTTTTTGACTTTAGTGGTTTGAATATTTGATTACCTGACCTACTTTCGCTACTCTGCGGATCCTCTCTTTCGCAGAAACTTAAGAGGAGATACTATAAGTTCAATTTTATTTTATTTTTCAAATACCCAATTGCCCATACGAATAACTGTGTCAAATCAATTCTCATACAAATCTGTAATTCAGATCGGGACAAAGAACCAGTGCAGTGGAGTTGCTTGTCCCCTTTTAAATTTAATTTCACGTCAATTTTTTGACTGCGAAAATAGTGTGAAATCAACTTAGCTCGATTTGACATATGAGTCCTCTGCCCTATATATTTTTTCCCCTTGTCGAGGGAACTCTCTCTCTCTGGGGGCGCCCTTTTATGTTTACTTGCCATTTAAAAAAATAAAACAAAATGACGAGAAAAAATGATGGGTGACAAACCCCCTAATAGTTGCCATTAGTCACTTTTTGCAAACCCTATCCTCCATCGCAGATTCTTTCTAAAATTCTTCCAATTTAAAATGAATGCTCGTACTAAGTTTAATGCAGAAAACCAAAAATAATTGACCCGTTTCTTATCATGTTCACATTGCCTCATTTATTTTTAAAACCATCACTTCATATTCTGACTATTTAGGCTCCTTTTATACTAGACTTGTCAAATCGGTGAGTCAAGACTTGTCAAATCGAATTGACTTATTATTATGTAATACAATTTTAATAACTTATACTCAACTTGATCTATATTAACAAAACATATTCATATTTATCCCAATTTATGAAAGCTCATGCTTGCCATTTAACCCACTTTAGGCTCTTTATATGAATATGTTATGTGAATAAAATTTTATATCAAATTGAATAAAGTAAATTAACAAAAAAAAAAGAAGAAGTTATCACTTATTGTCGCTTGCCTCACCGAACTCAGCCAATAGTCTAAGGGTGTGTAAAAGAGTGTAGAAATGTTCAATGAATTTACTTTAAAAATCGAAGGGTGAGAGTATAATAAGTTTTTAATGTTCCTGTCTTAATGAAGAGGAGTCGTTTTTGACCATCACCATGAACAAAAAGAATATCTAATTGGGCTATTCATTTATAATTGGACGATAATTGAGCGCTTTCTTTATGATGTTTATATTTAATTGTAAGATTTAAAGCTAATTACTAGCTTCAGCTATTACATTGGTCTAATCTACATCAAATGTACTAGGAAATATAATGTTTAGGTTCAAGAATTACTATACATTCAACATTTATCTTAAAATAAATGAAAATATGAAGACAAAAACTACCGGTTAACACATAACATGGAATAACTTAAAAATTAATCAACAAATTACAACCACTATTTCTAATTAACAACCAAAGATCCCAGCAGTTATATGAGCCCATTACACGTGCTTTAATAATGCAATGGCAGGATCTCCAAATAAAAACAATGAACTGAACAGTGTGGTTTAAAGAGCGTGGTTTAGGGATGTACCTGTGAATAATTTGAAAAGTGTGGTTTAAGGATACACCCACGAACCGTGTGGTTTAAGGCAGTCCCACTAACCGTGTGGTTTAAGGCAATCCCACGAACCGTGTGGTTTAAGGTAGACCCACTAACCGTGTGGTTTAAGGCAGTCCCACGAACCTTGTGGTTTAAGGCAGTCTCACGAATCTTATGGTTTAAGGCAGTCCCACGAACCGTGTGGTTTAAGGCAATCCCACGAACTGAGTGGTTAAGGCAATCCCACGAACCGTGTGGTTTAAGGCAGACCCACTAACCGTGTGGTTTAAGGCAGTCCCATGAACCTTGTGGTTTAAGGCAATCCCACGAACTTTATGGTTTAAGGCAGTCCCATGAACCATGTGGTTTAAGGCAGTCCCACGAACTTTGTGGTTTAAGGCAGTCCCACGAACCTTGTGGTTTAAGGCACTCCCACGAACCTTGTGGTTTAAGGCAATCCCACTAACCGTGTGGTTTAAGACAGTCCCACTAACCTTGTGGTTTAAGGCAATCCCACGAACCATGTGGTTTAAGGCAATCCCACGAACCTTATGGTTTAAGGCAGTCCCACAAACCGTGTGGTTTAAGGCAGTCCCACTAACTGTGTGGTTTAAGGCAGTCTCACGAACCGTGTGGTTTAAGGTAGTCTCACTAACTATGTGATTTAAGGTAGTCCCATTAATCTTGTGGTTTAAGGTAAACCCACTAATCATGGATTTAAGGCAGTTCCACTAACCGTGTGAATTGTATGGTTTGAGGATGATCAAGAAACTCTTGAAAATGTATAGTTTAAGGCTTACTCATGAACCCTTTGGAATTGCAAGGTTTAAGGATAACCAAGAACCTCTTGAAAATGCATGGTTTAAGGCTAACCCATGAACCCTTTAGAATTGTGTCTTGAAAATGCATGGTTTGAGGCCAACCCATGAACCATTTGGAACTACATGGTTTAAGGATAACCAAGAACCTCTTGAAAGTGCATGGTTTATGGCCAACCCACTAACCTTGTGAATTACAAGGTTTAAGGATAACCAAGAACCTCTTGAAAATGCTTAATTAAGATTACACTAATCTAATTATCCAATTAGCTCTAATTAATTATCCACTAAACTAATCATGCCATCTAATCTAATTAGCTTCTATTAATCTAATCTAATCACCTAAACTATACTTAACCTAATTTAAACAACCCTTAAGTATCATTAACCTCATAATAAAGGTTTAGTGAATAAACTCACCGGTTTTGCAATCCGATGAGTTCATGGTGACGGAAATGCTAAGGCAAGCGATAAACCTCCAAGTAGTGACACCAACCAAGGCCGGGAAGGGCTCAAAAAAGCCTCCCAAAGTCTCAGCTGGGTTGAGCTCTTCAGCTTCTGTTCTTGGCTGGAAGGAGCTGCTCTGGTGGCTAGTTAGGGCTGACACAGCAAGACAGGACAGCAGCGGACCAAACGGGTGTAGGTGGCTGCTGGACAGCAGCAAACTGAGCTCTGATGACCTCCACAACGGCTAGGGGACGCTAGATGACTAAGGATGGCGACGGACAAGGCTCGGGATGTGCGGACAGGTGCGCGAGGGCGAGCAGGTGAGTGACTAGCTTTGGTTGGCTTGCGACGGCGAAGGGCGGTTGGATAGGCAGCGAGGGGATTCCGGCGGCTTGCTGTTGGTCTCCTATGGTTTTCTTAAGCTCCCTAGACTTCTCTACAATGGAGAAAGCCAGACTTCAAGGAGGAAGAAGGTCTACTGAAGCAAGGGGGTCCCTAAGGGCTTCCAAGGCTCAACACTTGTCCAAATTCTAACTCACAAGCCCCAACCAGCCATCAGCCTTCATCCTCAGCCATTCTCTCTCCTCAAACTTCCTCAAGAAGCCTCCCAACAAGTCCAAAATGTTCCTCCCCCCATGGCATACAAATTTTGTACAAATGCCCTTCAATTTCATTCAATTTCCCATCCAATCAATCCAAATTGAAGCCCATAAATTGAACCAAGGTGTATTCACTTAATTCTACATTTTTCCTTGTCAATTGAACCATGTTGGATGTCAAAAGCGCAACCAAAAATGGGCCTACAAATTTCGCGGTCCCAAATAACCATACTTTGATTTTTCGCCGAAAATCATGGTTTGCAGAAAAATCTTCTAAGAATGAGTTGACTTTCCTAAAATGACTTGTGACATGACAGAACTTCCATTTTCTGAAATCGGGCTCAATTTCACGATTAATTTCAATCTTTTGTGATTTTAGGGCGCCATAATCTCCCGGGTAGCTTTTAGGAATTTTTGGCGCATTTGACGTGTGGTCAATTATTTTCGAGCCACAAAATACATCTTCAACTCATTGGCGACTCTCGGTTGTCATGAAAATCTTGAGCTTTCAAATACGAACACAAGGTACAGAAAAGACGGAAATATCGGTCTAATATCGTTCGACGAGAAGTTTGCAATTAGGTGGAATCACCCACATACTAATCACATACCTTTGTCGAATTGATCTATCTTCGGTCTCTGGTCGATTTTGATAGTGCTGTAATGACCCTTGCAAATTAGCACGGTTGAGTAGTCGTTTTCTAGTCGAATTCTCAAGTCTATTACGTTATAATCCCTTCACGGCTTCACTTGATAGACTAGTTATCCTGTGAGTGATCAACTTAAGGAAAAGAACTATAGGCACGTCGATGAAAAGCCCGACTTATTAAATTGAAAACAGAATTGGAAAATCGAGATGTCACAGTCGATATTTTCTAAAATCGACTTGAGGGCAGGATATCATCAACTGAGGATTCATGAGCTGTACGCTACGTTCAACAAGTGTGAGTTTTGGTTAACTTGTGTTAGCATACCTAGGTCACATGATTTCAAGGGAAGGAATCTCCATGGACCTCGCCAAGATTAAAGCAGTGATCAACTGGCCAAGACCGATGACAATGACAGAGATCATAAGTTTTATGGGTTTAGCAGGATATTACAGAAGGTTCATAGAAGGGTTTTCAGCATCAGCTTCACCTTTGACTCGACTGTCGAAGAAGGAAGAGAAATTCATGTGGACAAACAAGTGCGGGTGTAATTTCCAAGAGCTTAAGCAGAAGCTGACTACCGCACCCATGTGGACGATTCCATCTAGTCCTAGAGGGTATGAGATCTATAGTGATGCGTCCTTTAGAGGACTGGGTTGCATGTTGATGCAGCATGGTAGGGTTGTTGCATACACATCCCGCCAGTTAAGACCTCACGAGTTGAATTACCCAACGCAAGACTTAGAACTCACAGCAATAATTTTAGCTCTGAAGATTTGGAAAGATTATTTGTGTGGAGAAAGATTCCAGATCTTCACTGACCATCAAAGTCTCAAGTGTCTATTCTTTCATAAGGAGTTGAATATGAGATAGCGTCACTAGATGGAACTCCTGAAGGACTACGATTGTGATATCTTGTATCACTCTGGATAGGCTAACAAGGTTGCAGATGCCCTAAGTCAGAAGTCTTTAGTAGCGCAAATGGTGCTTAAGGAATTGATTTTACTCAAGAGAGCTCGAGATTTAGTTTTTAAGTTTGAGGTAAGCCACCTTTCAAATATTATGGCCACCCTTAGAATTAAGCCAGAAGTGTAGATCAGAATCAAGACACTTCAGCCGACAGATCCAGAGATTCAGAAAATCCTGCAAGAGGATACCGAAAAGAGGAAGGCTGACTTTTGGATTTCTGAAGATAGAACACTAAGATTCCGAGGACGATTGTGTGTACTTGACGATATAGCGCTTAAGGAAGAGATCTTGTCAGAAGCTCATCATAACAGTTACAGCATTGTAAGCAGGGAGAACTTCTACAACATCTTGAGATCCCCGAATGGAAATGAGAACACATCACAATGGACTTTGTGACAGGCTTACCAAGGAGTCAGAAAGGTAATGATTCAATTTGGGTAATGGTTGACAGATTGACGAAGTCGGCTCACTTCATCACCGTACGAAAGGACCTTGATTTGGACAGGCACACAGAGTTGTACATGTGTCAAATTGTTTGTCTGCATGGAGTGTCGAGGATGATTACATCAAACTGAGACCCTAGATTCACAGCTGCCTTTTGGAAAAGTTTGTAGACCGCCTTAGGAACGAAGCTGCAGTATAGTACGGCCTATCATCCTCAGACAGATGGCCAGTCTAAGAGGACAATTCAATCCCTTGAAAAAATGCTGCGAGCCTGTGTGTTGGATTTCAAGGAAAGCTAGAAGGAACAGCTTCATCTTGTCGAGTTTGCCTACATCAACATCTACCAACAGAGCATTTAGATGCCTCCTTTTAAAGCATTGTATGGCAAAGTGTGCAGAATGCCAGTGTGTTGGGATGAGGTCAAAGAATGAAAGATCACAAACACAGAGTTAGTCCAGCAGTCAATGGATGCAATTGCCATCATCAGGGAAAGATTAAAGACCGTTCAGAGCCACCAGAAAAGTTACGCCAATAAGCGTCAATGTCATTGTGTGACATCCTGAATTTTCAATCCCGTTTCAATTGGATAAATCGGGCTTTTCATCGACGCGCCAATAGTGCTATTCTCTGAGCCGATCACTCATGAGATAACTAGACTAACTAGGAAAGTTATTAAGAGATTTTAACGCAACAAACTTGAGAATTCGATCAGGAATCGACTGCTCGACCATGTTAATTTGCAATGGTCATTACGGCTCAATTAAAAATTGATCAGAGACCAAAGATAGGTCAATTCGACTAAGGTGTGTGATTGAGTGTAGGTGATTCTACCCGATTGCAAAATTCTCGTCGATCAGCACTAAACCGATTTTTTGTCGTTTTGGGTACCCTGTATCTGTAATTGAAACCTTGAGATTTTTATGACAACTGAGAGTCGCCAATGTGTCGAAGATGTACGTTGTGGCTCGCAGAAATCGCGTCAGGTCACGCAAAAATCGCGTCAGATTGAAAATAACCGCGAATTTGAACCCGATTACAAAAAGTGGAAGTTCTGTCATGTCATGACCTATTTGAGGAACGTCTACTCATCCTTCGAAGAATTTCGGCTGTCGCGAGCTAAATTTCGGGTGCACCACCTAGGTTTAGGCTAATGGATTACTAAGTCTTTAAACTTAGCCCAAGCTCTCCCAAGCCCATACCAATTTGCGACTTAAGGTTCAAGTATTTAGCATGCAAAAGATTATTAGTTAGGAGTCGCCACTAATCGGTTTACTGTAAGTCGATTCGAAACCTAAGTAAAATAATAGGAGAATTATTTTACTCCTACGAACCAGAGACTAAAGATACGGGGACATGGTTACATTAGATTTCTCTAATGCACTTTCGGTACCATTTGTTTTTAATTTTCAAAAATGTTTTTGCAAGCAGCTTGGATTTATTTTAACCTAAATTACTATCATGCAATGGGGTGACCACACAGATGCTCAATCACTATTAAACAATCAAAAGACTTCCATTAAAAGAAATAAACACACAAAGCATTTTTTGGGTTTTCTTTTATCTTGAAATCGAAACGTGCATTTTAACTTTATGACCTAACTTTATTAACAAGCAAATTCTAATTAAATGAACCTAACATGCAAACTAATTGACATGCACTTAATATTTTTGTATTTTTTTTTATTGAAATTCGGAATTAATAAAAACCTTGATTAAACTATCTAAAATGAATAATTTTCTAATATGTTTTAGGGATTAATTTGACTTAAACCCTATCCTATCTTAGAAAACTATTTTTAAAGAAAAATGAGATTATCAAGATGTGCAAAGATTATCTAAGCCTATTTATAAAAAAAATCAATCCTAATCTATTCCAAAACATTATTTAAAGGTGCAATCCTAAAAATGCAATCCTAATTTTTAAACCAACAACTCCGATACAAGATTTGATTTTTTTATTTTTATTTGATTTTTTAGTGTTTCTCAAAGATAAACAGCTATATCTAAACAATCAAGATATTCATCAAATAAATGATTAAAATAATTGAAAAAAAAAACATGTTGTCTCATTGGTCAAATTAACAACTGCTTTAACCCTAAACATCTAGACAAAATGTTCAAAATAATTAAAAATCTGATTCGAAGTCTTACGGATCAAATTAATAATTATAATGATTTAACAATTAAAATACTGTCAAAATGCCCAAAAATTAATATAATTAAAAAAATGATCCGACATTTTACGGATCAAATTAATAATTACAATAATTTTAGAGAAAACCCTTGCGGATAATGCCTACAAGATTCATGAGTATTGACATCCAATGTTCCAATTTAAATAACTGAACTTAAAAATATAAACAAAATAAATTAAAATAAATGAAAAATAAAAATAAAAATAAAAATAAAAAACCACCTAATAGGGGTTTCGAAAGGGTGAGCAGCGACGGTGGGCAGCGTCGGCAAAGGGCAGAGCACGGAGAAAGGCAAGGGCAATGGCGCGGCGTTGGTGGTGGGCAGCAACGGGCTGGTGTGTTAGCAGCTGCTGGGTTTGCCGGAAGAAGGCTCGGAGGTGGTACTGTAGGTAGCGATGGAAGTGCTGCAAGCGGCGGAGGCAGAAAGGGGACCGATGCAAGCTGCTACTACTGGCGGTCAAGGCGAAGTGGCGAGGGCGTCGAGTGCTGCTGCAGGCACGGTCGTTAAGTAGAGGCTGGTAGGCACGGCACGATCGCCGGGCGAGCGGTGCTGGATAGCAGATCGCTGGTTGTCGGGTGCCGCAGGTGGAGGCGAGGGGAAGGTGCAATTGCGAGTGAGGGGCGCAGCCAATGGAAGCTTCATCAGGTTGATGGAGTAGCTTGGCAGCAGCGTCGGCTTCGGGACTTCTGGCATCCGGCACTACTGGTACGAGCACGGAGACTCAAAAGTTGCTGGGTGCGCAAGCAAAGGCTTTCTGGGCGGTGGCGAGTGGCGACAGAAGAGGACAGGTGGTTGCAGAGGTGTTGCGCGGTGATCGCGGACGAGCGGCAGGGATGGCGTGGATGAGTGAGATCAGTGCGGCGAGCTTCGTGGGGGAGACGCAAGCAATGGGTGCGGGAGGAAGAAGATGCACAGTGGTTTTTTTTTCTCTCTCCTCACTTGTCTCTCACGTCACTTCTCTCTCTCTCTCTCTCCCGCTACACTCACATCTCTTCTCTCTCACTGTTTCATTCTTTTTTTCTTTTCACTTTCCTATTCTTTTTTCCCACCGAAAGAACCCCCTGCTCACTGTACACGACCCCTTTTATAGGCAAAAAACGTGATCTTCCTGGAATACTTCGTATCAAAGATTACATATAACCTCCCGATCACAAAAATCCTTTTTTTTTTTAAATTTCCTTATCTCCTGAATATTCTCTACTGATTTTATCGCCTAAAGATAAGATTGCGACACGATTTTTCTTAAATTCCAAAAATCTACCTTAATATCATTTCAAATCTCCATTTAGGTAATTTTTGTCATTAAAATAAAATGGGCTCGGGCCAATTTGCTCGTGTCATGGGCTTAGTATGGCCTGCCAAGTTAAAGCTCAGAATCATTAATTTGAACCCATTCGCCTTTGGTCCAATAAATGCAAAAAATGCAAATTAAAAATAAATGCACCTAAATTTATATGTTATGCAATTAATTTTTTTTAGGGATAAAATTACCCCCTAATTTTCTATGCAATAAATAAATGACCGGACCGCCAAAATTTAGGTGTTAACAGCTACCCCTCTTTGAATGTGAGCTCGTAGAGGTTGCATTCAAAGACAAATTGAGACCTAAATTTTGACTATGCACATTGAATGATGATTTTTTTGTTGGAAAATGAATTCCCATTGAAAATGCAATTTATATGATGCATGGAAATGCTAATGCAATTGTATGATGTGAAAGGATAGAACGTACCTACAGTTACTTACAATCAGTGTGGTAAAGCATCTTGAGGTACATGATAAATCCCCATTTACTTTGTAAGTACCTAACTCTCACTCAAGTTCTTTGAAGAGTCTAATACGTAATAAATTGAGACATCAAGACTGGGAAGAACAATCACATCCAAAGTGAAATGTTCAACGAAAATAATTGAGACATCCAAATCCAGACTGAGATGACAAGATTTTTGAACTTGAAATGCCTAGATCCAGACTAAGGTATAACGAGAAAGATAAAAAAACATTCACATCCAGAGTGAAATGTTCAATGAAAAAAATTACATCCAGATCCAGACTAAGATGTCAAGATTTTTGAACTTGATATACCTAGATCCAGACTAAGGTATAACGAGAAAGGTCGAGAAACATTTACATCTAGAGTGAAATAGTTAATGAAAAGAATTACGACATCTAGATCCAGAGTGAGATGTCAAGATTTTGTGCTCGAAATACTTAGATCCAAACTAAGGTATAACGAGAAAGGTCGAAAAAACATTCACATCCAGAGTGAAATGTTTAAACGAAAATAATTAAGATATCCAGATTCAAACTGAGATGTCAAAATTTTTTAACCCGAAATACCTAGATCCATACTAAGGTATAACGAGAAAGATTAAAAAAACATTCACATCCAGAGTGAAATGTTTAAATGAAAATAATCAAGACATTCGGGCCCAGACTGAGATGTCATGATTTTTGAAGCTCAAAATACATAGATCTAGACTAAGGTATAATAAGGAAAATCGAAGAACATTCACATCTAGAGTGAAATGTTGAACAAAAAGAATTGAGACATCCAGATCCAGACTGAGATGTTGAAATTTTGGAATGTAATTTGTATGTAAATGCAAATGGTAAAGGAACCTACCTGGAATATCTTACCTTCAAGGAGGGTAGAGTGATTCAAGGTAGTTGACGTTACACGTCCAAGACCCGTACCTTTCTATGGTCGCCTAGTGTTGCAACATAGACTATCTGACCAGGACCCAAACTTTCTTCGGTCGCCTTAATCAGATCGAATTTGGAGAAAAATCTCTGGGGGGACAGCTCAATCAAGTCGAGTGTCGGTGCACTTGAGGGGGAATACCTGTGCAATCACAAGTATTTAAGGTATGGATAGAGATATACTTACCTAGTAACATCTCTGAGCCTCGGGGATATGTCTCTTGCAAAACATGGTTGTAGGACAGACAACATGCATTCACAGACATGCATTAATTCAAGTGAGGTTCATGCGTGATGATTTTTATCAATCTTGCATCACCTAATTTTCATTTGGAAAGATTTCAGAACAATATTCCAATCTGAACACATGAGTGTCATGGATGTGTCAGGTGAAAGATCTTTCAATCTGAAAGGACTTTTCACTCATCCTCATTAAAAGGGTCATTTTATCCTAACCTTTGATGTAGGATTTTGACAATCACTCTATCTTACCATTGTTATGCCAGACAAGGGTCTGAGCAATCTCGCAAGTGGTACGACCTTTACCAATCTGAGAGGTCTTTAATAGGGACCGTAATGTGGGCTTGGTCAACGGCTTAACAAAGGAGACTCTTTGAGTCGAGGCTATTGAAAAATGAGTGATATTCCGCAATCATCTTTGGGTTTACAAGTCAAGAAAGATGCGAAATGAGGTAGAAATTGCTTTACTCGCACTTCTTCAATCGATGCTTTCGAACATATGAACTTTCACGTTAATTCAAGTGCCTTAATCTGAAGAGACTTTGCAAGGGATGTAACGCAGGCTTGGTCCATAGGTTGAGAAACGGAATAATTATTAGGCTCAAAAAGTGTTTAGGGGGCCAAAGTTGGTGATCATCTTGACATTTCCAACAATTTTCTTCCCCATCGTCGAAGATTTTCTTCACATCACAGCTCCATCGATTGCAACATCTCAGCATCTGAGTTTTTATTTTTTTAGTACCACATTATTGGGGATACTACGCTTGATTTTTCTCTTTAAGCATTGGCCTTGCTTTTACCAGGCACACTGCTTTTTCATGCCATTTTTTTTTTTTTGCATTTATTTTCTTTGGACTCGCACAGCCTTCATCTTTTATCATCATTGTAAATCATGCTACTTGAGTGGTTTGTTTTTCTTGCCTTGCCCTAGTATAGGGGATGATCACCAACTGAGTTTAATGTGAAGCAAATTTATGGGCTTAAATGGGCTATGCAATGGGTAAAAGTGTGTGGGATAGAAAAAGAACTGCTCTTTGTCATCCTAAGGCACTTCAATCACCATATAAGCTACACTGTGAAAGCAATACTCGAAGATCGATGCAAGTGTGAGTAAGAAAATTCCTATCATTCATTTTAAATTTTGTCCCAGTACGGGATGATCCTTGACAGGGATAATTTAAAAAGTTCTTCATGTGTGTGGGCTCAAAAGGCAAAACAATGGGTATACTTGTAGTGTTTCAAGTAGAAGAAGAAATTGCCTCTCATCACTTTGGTTGATGTACCTTTGCGAGAACACCATTTTCCTTATACGCATGGAATTTTTCCACACAACTCACTGGGATTAGTGTATGAAATAATGTATGGAATAAGGCTTGCCTTTCGTCATTCCAAAGTATCCCATTTGACACATTCAATTCATCTCACATAATTCACCAAGGAAGAAACAATGCAAGATTTGCAACAAATTTGAACAATTCACTTCACTGAGGCAATTTATTCATTATAGAAATGCTTGCAATTCAAAACATGACACAGCAAATTATATCATGGGTAATACTTTTTGACAGCATCATAATTAACTGGAGTATAAAACTCACGACCATCCATTTCTGCCAGGATCAAGGCACCTCCAGGGAGCACCTTCTTCACTATATATGGACCACTGTAATTCGGAGAAAATTTGCCACCAGGATCCAGAAAGATCGGCAACAGCTTCCTTAGAACAAGATCATTTTCCTTGAAATGTCTCGGTCGTACCTTTCGGTTAAAGGATCTAGCAACTCTCTGCTGATAAGTTTGGCCATGGCAAAGAGCCTTTAGTCTTTTTTTCATCAATTTAGTTTAACTGCTCAAATCTTTGTTGCGTCTATTTAGCCTTAGACAGCTCCACTTAGGATAAAACTCTTAGAGAAAGAATTTCCACCTTCACAAGTAGAACTGCCTCCATGCCGTACAGTAGAGCAAATGGGGTTGCCCCAGTAGAAGTGCTGATCGATGTCCGGTACGCCATTAGCGCGAAGGGTAACCTGTCATGCCAATCTCAATAATTCTCAGCCGTTTTAGCGAAGATCTTCTTAATGTTCTTATTGACTACTTCCACAGCCCCGTTCATTTGAGGGCAGTAAGGGGACGAATTCAGATGCTTGATCTTCAACTCACTGAATAAATCATCAACAATTTTGTTGTTCAAATTTGTCCCATTGTCAGTGATGATTGCTTCAGGGACGCCATAGCGAGCAATTATGTCACGTTTGATGAATTTCGCAACATTGCGAGTGGTGACACTTGCAAAGGACATAGCTTCAATCCATTTGGAGAAATAGTCGATGGCCACTAAAATGAATCGATGCCCATTAGAAGCCTTCGGGTTTATTAGGCCGATCACATCAATGTCCCACATTGAGAAGGGCCATGGCTCGGAAAACTGGTGCAGCTCAGTTAGAGAAACATTTATCTTATCACCATGGATCTGGCAATGATGACAACTTCGAACATGCTGGATACAGTTACCTTCTAATGTGAGCCAATAGTAGCCTAATCTCATAATCTTCTTAGCTAACACGTGCCCGTTCATATGAGAGCCACACACTCCTTCGTGTACTTCTTGCATGATTTGAGTTGCTTCGACTGCATTTACACAGCACAACAAGACTGAATCATAAGATCTCTTGTACAAATTCTCACCACTAACAAAGAATTTTGAGCCCATCTTCATGATATATTTCCTCTCAGCTGGAGTACTTCTCTCGAGGAATTCCTGTTTTTGAATATAATTCATGATATCATAATGCCATGATTTTCTATCAAGTTCTTCAGTCACGATCATACAATAAGCTCGCCTTAGCAAAACCTCTATTTTCAACAGCTCGACTTCTAATCCATCTGTGACTTGCAACATAGATGATAAGGTTGTGAGTCCATCCGCGAATTGATTGTGAGACCTCGATAAGTATTCAAATGAAACTTCATTGAATTCCTTGATTAGATTCTCTAGGTACTCATGATATGGGAGCAACTTGGCATCTTTAGTCTTCCATTCACCTACGGTCTATAGTATGATTAGCGCAGAATCCCCAAACACTTTTAGCTTGGCCACACCCATCTCAATTGCAACTTGAAGCCCGAGGATGCAAGCTTCATACTCAACTATATAGTTAGTGCATGGAAACATCAATTTCACAGCTACTGGGTGGTGTTGTCCATCGGGGATATCAAAACTGCCCCAGTGCTAGAACCAGACAAGTTCACAGCTCCATCAAAGAACATTATCCATGAGTATTCATTTATACTCAAGACACAAGCGTCTAGGGAACAACCATCACTATTTGAGACTCCTGGATTCTCAGCCAACAAATCGGCAATCACTCGTCCCTTAATTGACTTTTGCGGCACGAATTGCACATCAAATTCTGAAATTAAAATTTTCTGTTTAGCCAACTTACCCACCAAAGCTGGCTAATCAAGTAAGTACTTGATGGGGTCATTCTCAGTCACGAGGAATGTCTGGTAATGCAGTGTGTACTGTCGTAATCTTTGCAATACCCACACCAATGCGGCATAAGTCTTTTTAACATCAGAATATTTCAGCTCTAATACAGTGAACTTTTTACTCAGATAATAGATGACTCGTTCTTTTTTATCGACATGACTTTCTTGAGCAAACATTGCACCCAACAATTCACTATGTATGGCGAGGTAGAGAATCAAAGGATGCCCTGGCGATGGCGGGACAAGCATTGGTGGATTCATTAAGTACTGTTTCAACTTATCGAATGCTCCTTGACACTCATCATCCCAGTTGACTCGTGCATTCTTCTTTAAGAGCTTGAAGAACGGCTTGGCAGTTTCGAAAAGTTGGGAAATGAATTGAGCAATGTAATTCAATCTCTCCAAAAGGCTCCTGACTTCTTTCACCGTTGCCAGGGGTTGCAACTCACATATAGCCTTAGCTTTAGACGGGTCTATCTCAATTCCTTTACTGCTCACAATGAATCCAAGTAATTACCGGATGTTGCTTTGAACACGCATTTAGTAGGATTTAGATGAAGCTTGAATTTACGGAGTCGATCAAACAATTTCTTCAAGGTTTCAATGTGGCTTCTTCCAAATTGAGTCTTCGCAATCATATCATTAACGTAGACCTCGATCTCCTTATGCATCATATCGTGGAATAATGCTACCATGGCTAGCTGGTAAGTTGTCCCTGCATTCTTGAGTCCGAAGGGCATGACCTTATAATGAAAGGTCCCCCACGGGGTGATAAATGCAGTTTTCTCCTTGTCTTCCCCCTTCATCCTTATCTGATTGTACCAAGAAAAACCATCCATAAATGAGAGTAGTTCAAATCCGGCAGTACTATCAACAATGACATATATGTGAGGTAGCGGGAAATCATATTTTAGGCTAGCCTTGTTCAAATCCCGATAATCGACACAAACTCGAACTCGCCATCCTTCTTCATCACCAGCATGATGTTAGTTACCCATTCAGGATATTGCGAGACTTCAATGAATCCGACTTTCAGAAGCTTCATCACTTCTTCCTCTATCTTCTTTGAGAGCTCGGGTTTAGTCCTCCGCAACCTTTGCTTCTTAGGTGGCATGTCTGGATTAATAGGCAAACAGTGCTCCACGATTGACGAGTTTAACCCAGGCATGTTAGCGTAGGTCCATGCAAAGATGTCTTGATATTCCTTTAGTAACCGAGTTAGGCGCTTGGCCTCATCTTTGGGGAGATTTGCCCTATTTTCACCTCCTTGGCTGCTTCAGTATCACATAAATTAATAGTGACAGTCTGCTTGAACGTAAGAGCCTTGGCTTTTTCATGTTATTCCCAGCTACGTTGCACCTCAATGGAATCCTCGATTGAGTTTTTAGGATCATCATTATCAGCACTTGTTGCATTGGATTGGACCATTTCCACACCTCTGCATGCTATATGATTGTCCCTGAAGCAGGAAATAGAAGGATCAAAAAGACAAACATGATAAATCATATTTTATTTTTTTGTGAAATATTTTTCGAAATTCTTTTGCAAAAGCATTTTTTTTGAAACATTTTGACATGAGAAAGCATGATGAAGCCCAAGCCTCAGAGTTCTCCTTGGATTTTCTTTTTGTTTTATCGACTGGATATCATCACAGGGCTGGTTTAGTGTACCTCATCATGCCCTCAAAATAAAATTTGTAATTTCATTGAAATTCATCAATCAATTATATTTATTGAATGGAAAATGATATTCCAAAGCCCTAAAAAGAAAGCGAAAAAGAAGAAATCAAAGCAATTCCTAAAAAGCGATAAAAATTCGCACGCAGGGGAATGTGCGAAAGCGATAAATAGGTTACTCTTGTGGGCTGAGCCCCATTTCTTCTAGAGGTCCTTCATCAATAGCCCCTATGAAGAGGTCATCGAATAGACCTGTAATTCTTTCCAGGCCATCATCAGAGTTCTCGGTCTTTGGAGACGTTAGATCGTCCATTCCATCCCATCCACTTGGAACTATGTTGCGGGGGTCAAAGTAAGAGTTGGGGGGAGCCGAATACTTCACCATATAGTCGAATTTTCCACTTGGTTGCCCCAGAGTATCCATCACTTCAGCTTCATCTTGCATCATAACTAGAGGACTAGGGAACGTCTTGTGAATGTTTGGAGGCAGTAAACTTTGCCTCCATCGCCCTTGTATAGGTGACGAGTTCTACCTTCCCCGTCCTTGTCTTCCAAAATTTTCTCCACCTCTTCCATGGTACCCTAATCCAGCAGATCGGGACCTCTGAGGGGCTTCAATGGAGTTTTGAATACCTTGACCCCTTCTTCCAAGACCATGGCTAGAAACAAAGCCATTCCCAACCATCACCCTTCCCACCATAAGGGCAGCATTTGAAACTTCAGGAGTGGGTGGTGACGAATCTCGAGAAGCATGTATGGTGGACACCAATTCAAATGAGTGATAAAACTTCATTCGAATTCAACATTTGGCTCCACATAGGGGATAGCCTTCTCATAGTTAATCCGATGATCCTCCTCACCATAGACAGTGACCAACTTCCCTTTGATCACGAACTTCACAGCTTGATGTAAACTTGAAGGCACTGCTCCAACAGTATGAATCCAGGGATGACCCAGCAAAAAATTAAAGGCGGTAGGGATATCCATTACTTGGAAAGGGACATTGAAAACAACCGGCCCTATTTGCACATCGAGGTGAATCTCCCTAAGCACCTCCCTCTTTGTGCCATCAAAAGCTCGCACAGAAGTCTTTGCAATATGTATCTTGGACGGGTCTACCTTGAGGTAATGAAGAGTCGCCAGTGGACATATGTTTAGGGCAGACCCATTATCAATGAGCGCTTGAGACACATGAGAAGCCTTGTGTTTGACAGATATGTAGAGTGCTTTGTTATGCCCCCTACCCTCAAGAGGGAATTCATTAGAAAAATCAATCATGTCCTTGAGAAGGACCGATCCAACAAAATCCTCGAGCTTATCTGCCTCAATTGTTTCTGGTACATGAATTTCACTCAGCACCTTCATCAGCGATTTTTGATGCACAGGGGATGTTAGTAGGAGTTCAAGCAAAGAAATCTGAGCAGGCATCTTTCGCGACTGGTTGACCACATTATATTCACTTGCTTTAATCACGGCCAGAAATTCCTTAGCCTCTTTGTCAGTGACAGGCTTTGCAGGTTGAGCATTAGTTTGAGCATAAGTTCAACCAAACCTTGTAACGAGGTCAACATCTAGGTTATAAGACCAAGGCACCGCTTTGTTGTCAACATACTCATATGGCTGAGGTATCTCAATCACTATATCCTCGTCAAATGCATCTTCCAGTGGGGGCATATTCACGAGTGATGGATCTATCTCTTCCTTATCATCATCAAGTGCAACCTGCCCCTCCTCCCAATTGATAATGATATGGGAAATAGTAGAAACTATGCAGTTATGGTCAGCATATACGATGATACCGCCATCTACCATTTTGGCAACCCTTTCTCTCATCAATGACAGGGGAATGTTCTCATGACCTAGATAATATCCAGCTCTTACCAGCCCATTGTAAGCATCCACCACGTGCACCTTTGAGTTCTTGATTCGACCAGCATCATGTTCAAAAATAGCATTCACCCTATCCTCATGCTCGGGTAGAGGATTCTTCTTGACATTTGGTTGAGTGGTGTTGAAGGAAAACGCCTTGGTGTCCAATAAGTTTTGGATTTTATGCTTCAAAGTCATGCATTCATCAATCGAATGTCCTACTTCCCCTATATGGTACTCGCATTTCTTGGAGGGGTCGTAGTTAGAAAATTTTTCAGCATTGGGTCTCTTTGGCTCGTAGGACAGCAACCCCTTCTTTTGAAGGACCTTTAAGACCTAGGACAGAGGGCTAGGAAGAGGAGTGAACTGCCTCTTAACAAACTGCCGAGGCACAATCGATCGGCCTCTGCCTTGCTGATTCTTAGGGACATGAACAATCGGAGGCTTGCTAGGTTGTGCATATGCAACACTGACTTCTATGCTAGGTTCTTTATCTTTCTTCATGGTGAACCTTTTGCCTTGATGGGTCAGTTCGTTAAACCATCCATCTCTTAGCCCAATCTCAATCTGTTCACCCACCGGGAAAAGTTGGTTGAAGTTCTCAACGTATGTGCTAGCCATCCAGTTATGGAACTCAAACGGGAGAGTCTTGATGAACAACTTCATCAGCTCCTTGTTAGTAGGCTCAGGAGTGATTTGAACGGCCAGATTTCGCCACCTCACAGCATATTCCTTAAATGACTCACTTTTCTTCTTCTCCATCTGCTCAAGATCCTCTCGGGAAGGTGCGATGTCCATGTTGAACTTATATTGCTTAAGGAACGCGTCAGCCACTTCATTCTAGGTGTCGAGAAGGTTTACATTCTTCATTATGTACCAGTTCAGTACGGGCCCAGTCAAGCTTGCATGAAATGATTGAGTCATGAGGGGCTCATTCTTGACATATTGGGCCATGCGTATAAGGTACATCTGCAAATGAGCTTTTGGGCAGGAAGTACCATTGTATTTCTCGAACTCCGGCATTTTAAACTTCTTTGGCATCTTAACATTCTCATACACGGACAAGTCGAATATGAGTGAACTCTGTGACTCTTGCAATTGCTTCACTTTCTCCTCAAGTTTCGCAAAGCGTTCATCTTGTTCCTTCTTAGGGACATTGTCAGGCTTTGTCTTTTCGGCAGTGACCAACGGTGGGTCATCTTCCAGCTCGGGCATGTCATCGTCACCCATTTGAGGCATTGTTTGCTTGCTTCGGGATAACTATTTCGAGAAGAGTAAGTGGAGGATTCGGGTTCACCCGGAGGGGTTGAAGTTAAGCTGTTATAAGCTGCATAGAGTTAGCTAACTATTAGAGTTGATTTTCCATGATGGACATACGATCACGCATTTCATTTTGGTTGGCCATTTTAGCCCTTGATCAAGTAACAATAGGCGAGCGTGGCGGATCCGTTGTCACCTAATATAATAAAAGCAATGTAAGAACCAATGACAAGATAGGAAAATGGCCCGTGACAATGGTTTTTATTCAAGATTTATTTGAAATTTGAACCAAGTTCCCTAACAATGAACTAAGAATTGAAATCCAAAGTCCCTAAACATTGAATCTAAAAATTGAAAACATTGAAATAGAATTTGAAACCAAAGTCCCTAAACATTGAACTAGGAATCAAAATTCAAAACATCTCATTTTATATGTTTTCGGGATCCCAACGCCTTGCGAAGCTTCTTATTTTCAGCTTCAATTATTTCCACTTTCCGCATAAGATGCTCAATTTGTGCACGTTGGGTGGGCTTCTCAGTCACAGTAGGGACCACTGGACGCAAGGTGGTAGGAATCCAGTGTTGTTGGATGTAGAATGCTGACACATGGTGAATCTCCTCCTCACCTTTCAATCTCCTGGGCACCAAAATCTTCTCTGGGTGGCTTTCATTCCTTGTAGCAATGATCATCTAGATCTCGTTGAAGTAGTCACAGTTTGTTCGAATAAAACAAACTTGGAACAAATCTATCTTGAGTGGCGGATGAACTTCTTGAAGAGCTTTATACTGACAAGCCACCCTGTGTGGGTAATAAGCAATCGCACCGAAAAGGCCCAACAACGGGATTGGCTCATCATGCTTGTGTGAGAAACGAGCCTCCTCAACTTGAAACCATTTAGTATACCATAGGAATGCCATAGGATTAGGATATCTCAAAAAATTAATCCAACGGGCGTACTGTTTATTTGGGAAAAAACGTTCTAACACCGCAAATTTTTGTATGGGATGCCTAAAATCGTCAATCTTAAATTGTTTCATAAGGTGTCCAAACCCTCTTATGTGGGAGAAAAACAATATTTGCAAAAGTTCAGGGAGGGCACGCATGGTCCTTTCCTCATTTTGTTTGAAATGGGTTAATGACAAAAATATTTCAGCTAAAACCATATTGACATAATTTAACCCGTCGTAAATACGATTAACCACCCATGAAATTGAAGGATTAATGGCATTTTTTCGATAAGGAAAAACGATTAGTCCAAAAAATGCTAACATGAAAATCCTAGCTTTTGAAATCATTGGTTGGTTTGCAAAACATTCTTCCAAAAATGAAAATGGGCATACATAGCAATTGGCTTTAACAACCTTCCTTACCGCTTCGGCCTCGATTTTTAAAAATTGTGATAATTCATAAATAGAATCAATACCAATAGGCAGCCTAATAAGTTCCTTTTCCAGGGGCATTCCAATGGCAACACTATATTTGTCACGCCCCGAACCCCAAGCGCGTGCCCATCCCTATCTAGTTGATAATAATTTGCGACTTCCTAGGACGAGTCGCCGACCCTTTCCATTTTATTGCACATGCAGAAGCGAAAATAAATCCCCTAACAGTAATCATCTCGGGATAGAAAAGCAGGATATATATTCACAAAACAAACATGCTTTTATATATACACTGAGTCATATACAAAAGTCTTTGGCCAAAAGACGACAAAAGACTGGCCTTCCAAAAAGAAGCGGTCCTAACTGACCCACGCTTCCGATCACCTCCTCTCAGCTTCAGGTCCTCCACTCGACGACCCTGAAAATGTTGTCTCACAATGGGGTGAGATATCATCTCAGCGAGTTTAAGCTCTAAACCCCGATTAGGAGGGAAAATATGCCCAGAAGTGTCCTAATCACACAATCACACAATCAAGGAGACTTACCCCGTCTCAGATTCACCCTGCAGGTCAGTACAATTTATCTCACAGACAACATGAGAACATGAGCAACAAATAGGCTCCAATAATTGAAACGCCACACTCAATTAATCATACGTTTCTAGTTTTGATCTCGGCACATAGCACGGCCTACTCTCTGTTCGGCGGTCCTCTGGCATTGCCAGGCATCGTCTCATCCCATTGAACACGGCACGTCTATTTATCATACGGCTTTCCTGAAGGAGCATAGGGTCTAGAATCTACTGTGATAGGCTTCCCGTTGTCCAGGGGGTATCCCAAATAAAGATAATGTCCAGCTCAACAACCCGAGACGATTTCTCTTAACCATCACACGATCACTCAAATATGGCCCAGGGCACCGTGCATTGCACTCAAATGCTTCAATTAAAATGGTGAGCCTGGCCTTTTTCTTCGTATTAAAAATTCACATGAAATTACCCGTGTGTGGGTACACGGTCAACTTGACCCAGAAAAATTGATATCCATCCTTTTCAAAATCCCACTATTTCATATAGTACTAAAGACTATTTTCGATGTCAAAACCCGACACCCGGGATTTTCTGAATAAATATTGGAAATTCACAATTTTTGGAATTAAATACCAAAAATCAAATCAGCACTCAATTTACAGAATTTAACACTCAATTGCAGAATTTAACCACACCATTGCAATTAGCACGAAATTCTGGTCACCGGCTATCACGGCCTAATTTCCGGAAAAATAATTAATAATTAATTAATTCAATTTAATTTCTAAAAATACTAACCTAGGCCAAAATTATTAAATTAAATACCAATACGGACTCGGAAAATTCCCGAACCCTTCTAGATAAACAGTACAATTTATTTAGGCCTTAACTAAACCATGCTAACCACCTAACATGCTCAATTAAATAATTACATTTCTAATTTAATCTAATTAACCACATAATTCCTAATAAAATAAATCTAAACACCACTTAAACGGCATTAGCCTACTAAGTAGAGTTTAGAGTATAAACTCAACAGTGCAAAACGAAGACCGGTTTACCGCAACGGCAGCGCGACGGCGGCCGAAACTTAAATTGCGCTGGCGTCGAAGAAACTCGGAACGGGCCTAAACTTGGCCCAACAAATCTCGGCCCAATCTGAGATTTGTTTTTGATTTGGGTTGGACCCAAGTTGGGCTGCTTCGCGGGCTGGATTCGCTGGGCTTTCAAGACTGGGCTTGACTAAAAATGGGCTTCAAATTACTGGGTTGATCTTGCTTTGAAGAAACTGTTGGGCTAAAGATTGGGCCGAATTGTGGGCTGCTTGCTCACGGGTTGGGCTTCAAGTGGGCGTGTGGCTCGTGGGCTTCAAAATGAATCCGCGGCTTCAATTCGGTGGATGGAGATCTCAGTGAGTGGGGCTGTAGCGTCGAGTTGGAGAGGAAGCAGACAGAGGCAACTGCTGGCATGCGGACAACGGCAGTGGAACGCTCGGCTGAATTCGTGAGGAATGGAGCTGCACGTCAACGTTCGTGGCTCCTTGCTGGGCTTGACTCGGTGCCATAGAACAAGAGGCCGCGTGGATGTAGTTCGTGGAAGCGGCAAGGGTGGAGTTTCGGAAGTAACGCCAAGGTGGAGGCCGCGTGGAGAGGCACACGAAGAGGAGTCAACAAAACTGGTTTGTTGGACTCTTGGTTGACTAGGCTTGGGCTGAAGGCGTTGATGGCTTGGTGAGAAGGACAAAGGAAAAAAATAAAAATAAAAAGCAGAGCAAGAACTGATGATGATGGAGGAGAGTTGATGCGCGAGAGAATGGGGCACTCGAAGGAAATGAGAAGATAAAACCGAAACAGTAGGAAAGGAAAAATGAAAAAGGAGCTGCGGAGGGTAAGGATTGAAGAAGACGTGTTGGAGAAGCTCGAAGAGGGGCCCAATGTCAGCAAATCTTATCTCCTTAATTAAACACATGTCCCCCCTATCACTTTCCAACAAATCAAACCCAAAATTAACCATTTTGATGACAAAAACTGCAGCCATAGTCCAAGCTCCGAATTTGACTCTTTGGTATTCAGATTCTTCAACAAATTCCCAATTTAATGTCCAAATTTAGTTGTAGGAAAAGTCCACGAAATTTCTACAAGTCCCCTTCGCCATATAGCTCGGTTTGCAAGTCCAAATTTCCTTCAATTTGGCCCATCCGAATTTCCGCTATTTTTCTGTGACGTTCGAACCGATTCTCTGTAAAAATCTCGGAATCTCTTAAAATTCTTCGGAGGATAAGTCGACGTTCCTCAAATAGTTAGTGACACCACATAACTTTCAATTTCTGAAATCGGGTTCAAATTCACGGTTTCAATCTGGCGCGCTTTTAGCGTGACCTAGTCTACCAAGTAACTTTTAGGAATTTTTGGTGCAATTGACCCATGATTGATTTATCTCGAGTCATAATGTACATCTCCGACACATTGGCAACTCTGGATTGTCGTGAAAATCTCAAGGTTTCAATTACAGACACAAGGTACCCAAAACAATAAAAAAAATCAATTTGATGCCGATCAATGATAATTTTGCAATCAGGTGGAATCACCCACATTTTGATAACCTATCTCAGTTGAATTGACCTATCTCTGATTTCTGATCGATTTTTAATTGTGACGTAATGACCCTTGCAAATTAGCACGGTCAAGTAGTCGATTCCTGGTCGAATTCTAAAGTCTTTTGCGTTAAAATCCCTTAATGACTTTCCCAGATAGTCTAGTTATCTCATGAGTGATCAACTCAGAGAATAGCACTTTAGATGCGTCGATGAAAGGCCTGATTTATTCAATTGAAATCAGATTTGAAAAAACTCAGAATGTCATTATATTCCTCTAGTGTTGGGGTTAGTTAATACTCACCAAACATGAAGGTTGAAGTTTGTGGACACCGGAAATGGGGCAGTGCCTGTATAACACCGGAGTGGATGTTGATATCTAACAATGGGAGAAGTCGGGCGATCCTGGCTTTCACATATTTTTGGCTGTCTTGATTTAACTGGTCCAACCACATTTTGAGCTCTTTTTTGGGAGTGGAAATGAATTATACGTCGGTTTTCCCCATTGCATATAAAACACGATTGACGACGAAACCTATTGTCATGGACCGACAAAATTGCAATAACATAAGTAAATTGCAGAGTGAGAATTAGACAACTTACTTTCACCGGAAAGGGATGGCAATCACATAGACACACACGTGAAATGTGAGGCTCAATTTCTATCTAGATGTCTTAACAAAGTGGGGTTAAGAGGATGATCTGACTGCCGCAGTCTCGTGTAACGTGTCAGGTCCCCCTAACTCTAGTTCAGTCGAATAGAATGCCCAATAATCACGCAATCTCGCGGATATGGACAAACACATTCGACACCATGAAAAAACTTTTGGGAAAGAGAAGGTCAACCTCTACATAGCAGTCTCGCTTTGAAGGAAGTATCCTTCTCAACACCATCCTAAAAATCCTATCGCAGCCTAGGTCCGACAGCAGGTTGTGTATACAATAGTGTAGTGCTAAAAGTAATAAAACATGCACAACAGTTTAAACACAAACAGCACTTCTATAGCTTGAATTTAAAACATTCATCCCCAACTCCAACCTGCAAGATAAGGGTTAGCAAAGACTACTCCCCTTATATCTTCCAATCTGTAAGAACATTTAACACCTTAAATGTCAGGGATGTACTTGGTATCCTCGTTACCAAACAATAACATTTTAAAAGAAAAAGGAAAATTCACCTAAGTCCACTAAGTGTTTTAACACAAGTCCCCAGTAGAGTCGTCCAGCTGTCACGACCTAAATTTTGAGTGCCTCACCTAGGTTTAGGCTAATGGACTACTAAGTCTTTAAACTTAGCCTGAGCTCTCCCAAGCTCATACCAATTCGCGACTTAAAGTTCAAGTATTTAGCATGCAAAAGATTATTAGCTAGGATTCACCACTAATCGATTTACAGTAGGTCAATTAGACACCTAAGTAAAATAATGGGAGAATTATTTTACTCCTACGAACCAGAGACTAAGGGTATGGGGACTTGGTTACATTAGATTTCTCTAATGCCCTTTCAGTACCATTTCTTTTTCATTTTCAAAAATGTTTTTACAGGCAGCTTAGATTTATTTTAAACTAAATTACTATCATGCTAGATGACCACACAGATGCTCAATCACTATTAAACAATCAAAAGACTTCCATTAAAAGAAATAAACACACAAAGCATTTTTTGGGTTTTCTTTTATCTTGAAATCGAAACGTACATTTTAACTTTATGACCTAACTTTATTAACAAGAAATTTCTAATTAAATGAACCTAACATGCAAACTAATTGACATGCACTTAATATTTTTGTATTTTTATTGAAATTCGGAATTAATAAAAACCTTAATTAAACTATCTAAAATAAATAATGTTTTAATATGTTTTAGGGATTAATTTGACTTAAACCCTATCCTATCTTAGAAAACTATTTTTTAAGAAAAATGAGATTATTAAGATGTGCAAAGATTATCTAATCCTATTTATAAAAAAAATTCAATCCTAATCTATTCCAAAACATTATCTAAAGGTGCAATCCTAAAAATGCAACCCTAATTTTTAACCAACAACTTCGATACAAGATTTGATATTTTCATATGTTTTTTTTTTTTTGGGGATTTTTTAGTGTTTCTCAAAGATAAACAACTATATATACACAATCAAGATATTCATCAAATTAATGATTAAAATAATCGAAAAACTAACATGTTGTCTGACAGGTCAAATTAACAATTATTCTAACCCTAAACATCACGACAAAATGTTCAAAATAATTAAAAATTTGATCCGAAGTCTTACGGATCAAATTAATAATTATAATGATTTAATAATTAAAATACTGTCAAAATGCCCAAAAATTAATATAATTTAAAAAATGATCCGATATCTTACGGATCAAATTAATAATTACAATAATTTTAGACAAAACCCTTGCGGATAATGCCTACAAGATTCATGAGTATTGACATCCAATGTTCCAATTTAAATAACTAAACTTAAAAATATAAACAAAATAAAGTAAAATAAATGAAAAATAAAAATAAAAATAAAACCACCTAATAGGGGTTTGGAAAGGGTGAGCAGCAACAGTGGGCAGCGTCGGCAAAGGGCGGAGCATGGAGAAAGGCAAGGGCAATGGCACTGCGTTGGTGGTGGGCAGCAGCGGGCTGGTGTGTTGGCAGCTGCTGGGTTCGCCGGAAGGAGACTTGGAGGTGGTACTGTAAGCGGCGATGGAAGCGCTGCAAGCGGCGGAGACAGAAGGGGGACCGATGCAGGCTGCTGCTATTGGCAGTCAAGGCGGAGCGGCGAGGGCATCGAGCGTCGCTACAGGCTCGGTCGTCGAGCAAAGGTTGGCAAGCACGGCGCGATCGCCGGGCGAGCGATGCTGGACAACATATCGCTGGTCATTGGGTGCCGTAGGTGGAGGCGAGGCAAAGGTGCAATCGCGAGTGAGGGGCACGACCAATGGAAGCTTCGTTAGGTTGGTGGAGCGGCCTGGCAGCAGCGTAGGCTTCGGGACTTCTGGCGTCTGGTGCTGCTGGTGTGGGCATGGAGACGCAGAAGTCACTTGGTGCGCAAGCGGAGGTTGTCTGGGTGGTGACGAGTGGCGACAGAAGAGGACGAGCGGTTGCAGAGGTGTTATGTAGTGCTCGCGAACGAGCGGCGGGGATGGCGTCGACGACCGAGATTGGTGCAGCAAGCTTCGCGGGGGAGACACTGACGATGGGTGTGGGAGGAAGAAGATGCACAGTGATTCTATTTTTTTCTCTCTCCTCACCTGTCTCTCACGTCACTTCTCTCTCTCTCTCTCTCTCTCTCTCTCTCTCTCTCTCTCTCTCTCTCTCTCTCTCTCACTGCACTCACATCTCTTCTCTCGTTGTTTCTTTCTTCTTCTTTTTCACTTTCCTGTTCTTTTTTTCCCACCGAAAGAACCCCCCTGCTCACTGTACACGACCCCTTTTATAGGCAAAAAACGTGATCTCCCTAGAATACTTCGTCTCAAACATTGCATATAACCCCCCGATCACAAAAATCCTTTTTTTTTTAAAAAAAAATTTCCTCATCTCCTGAACATTCTCTGCTGATTTTATCACCTAAAGATAAGATTGCAACCTGATTTTCTTAAATTCCAAAAATCTACCGTAATATCATTTCAAATCTCCATTTAAGTAATTTATGTCATTAAAATAAAACGGACTTGGGTCAATTTGCTCGTTTCATGGGCTTAGTCCGGCCTAACAAGTTAAAGCTCAAAACCATTAATTTGAACCCATCTACCTTAGGTCCAATAAATGCAAAAAATGCAAATTAAAAATAAATGCACCTAAATTTATATGCTATGCAATTATCTTTTTTTTAGGGATAAAATTACCCCCTAATTTTCTACGCAATAAATAAATGACCGGACCACCAAAATTTAGGTGTCAACATCGGCGATTCCGGGATTTTTACGGAAAATCAATTTGGACTTTTTGGAAAACAAACGGAAATTCGGATTGGCCGAATTGAAAAGATTTTCAACTTGCAAAGCAAGCTACTTGGCGAAATGGAGTTGCAGAAATTATGTGGGCTTTCTCTACATCAAAATTGGATGTAAAATTTGGAATGAAGAAATTGAAGACCAAAATGTGAAATTCGGAATTGGAAAAAGTGCAGCATTTTTGGGCATCAAAATGGGTTTAATTGTTAAGATAATGCAAGAAAGTATTAAGAGACATTGGGATAAGTTTGAGGGCCAATTGGGGGACCAAGCATTCAAGTAATAGGATAACCTTTATTGACTTTTTACTTTGTTTCTTCAAATCTTCCTCTACACGCCTTGACAGCCGCCCCCTCCCTTCACGCGTTGCCATCTTCGGCTCATTCTCTCTCTCTCTCAATCAGTCGATTTTTCCCCCTCAACCGAAGCTCACGCCTCTGCTCCCTCTTTCATTTCTTTTCTCTGCAACTTACGCCCATCCCCACCACATTTTGTTCCCCCCCACAAGTCAACCATCATCAAAAGAAGCTTCATTGTTGACCGCCTGCATCACTTGGAGACTCGAGCAACCCCTGCAGCTGCTACGTTCGAAGTTATTGTCCGTTCGTCCATCCCTCCGTCAACGCTGTGGCCCGCTTGGACTTGGTCCAGTTCGTGTCTTCAGCCTAGCAAGCCGCACGAAGTCAGCCGTCCAAATCAGCCTAAACCGAAGCTGCTTTTTCATCGTTGTTACCTCCTTCGAGCAGCCCATCAGCCGAGCAAAAACCGAGCAGCAATTTTTTTCAGCGAGCAGAAAATTGTGGGCCAATTTTTGGGCCCGATCCATGCCCCATTGGTGTCGCCATTTTGGGACTTGTCAGTCCTCGTCGCGACCCCATCGTTTTGATCCAAGCGGATCTCGAATCGAGTTATCTCACTAAACCTTGATTATTAAGTTAATTATGTTTAGATGGTAATTAGATTAGGTTAATTGAGGTTTAGGTGGTTAGTTAAATTAAATTAGTTATTTAAATATCCTATTTTGCATGTTAGGTTGTTAAATTAAGTTAATTAGGGCCTTGATAGGTTATATTAATTATCTAGATTGGTTCGGGAATTTTCCGGGCCTGTCTCGGTAGTTAATTTTGTAATTTCGGCCTAGGTTAGCTATTTTTGGAATTTAATTGATTTACTTAATTAATTTTAGTAATTATTTAATTATTAAATATTTTCCAGAAATTAGGCTGGGATATCTGATGACCGGAATTTCGTGCTGATTGTAATGGTGTGTTCAGATTTCACAATTGGATGTTAATTTGTGCAAATTGAGTGCTGATTGGATTTTTGGTAATTTATTCCAAAAATTGTGAGTTTCAATATTTATTCAGAAATTCATGGGAAGTCGCATTTATATCGACCGCAGTGGGATGTGCACGTTCTCGAGAGTCGAGGCATGACACATTGGAATTTCAAGTTGGTGAGCACGCCTTTCT
Organism: Eucalyptus grandis x Eucalyptus urophylla; assembly: GCA_028830015.1. NCBI lineage: Eukaryota > Viridiplantae > Streptophyta > Magnoliopsida > Myrtales > Myrtaceae > Eucalyptus > Eucalyptus grandis x Eucalyptus urophylla. The sequence goes on from CM054189.1 coordinate 41,026,237, forward strand.
AAAGGTGTCAACAATGAGAGTTACTTCACACTTTGGCAAAAGGGAAAGTTGAGTCCGAGGTACGTAGGTCCCTTTAAAATTCTGGAAGGAATCGGAATCCTAATGTATCGTCTTGCATTGGCGCTGAGATTGGCGTAAGTGCATGACGTCTTTCACGTGTTGGTATTGAGGACATATGAGCCTAACCTGATCCACGTGCTGAATTTCGAAGAGTTCAACGTGGACGACAGAGTGTCATACGTCGAAAGCCCGGTTCAATTTGTGAATAAAAAAGAACAGATTTTGTGTACCAATACAATCCCGTTGGTTAAAGTGGTCTAGCAACACCACGGCTTAGAAAGAACAACCTAGGAAAGTGAAGATTCGATGAGACAACTGTACCCCCACCTTTTTGTTTAAAGATTGGTAAGGGTTTAAATTTTGATGACGGAATTTTTATAAAAGGGGAAAAGTTGTGACATCCTGAATTTCAGGCTTTGTTTTCGATTGAATAAGTTGGGCTTTTCATCGATGCGCCTATAGTTCTTTTCCCTGAACTGATCACTCACGAGATAACTACCTTATCAGGTAAAGCCATTAAGGAATCTAAACGCAATAGACTTGAGAATTTGACTAGGAATCGACTGCTTGACCGTGTTAATCTACAAGGGTCATTACGGCATTGTCGAAATCGATCAGAGACCGGAGATAGGTCAATTCGATATAGGTATGTGATTAGTGCATGGGTGATTCCACCTAATTGCAACATTTATGTCGAACAGCACTAGACCGATTTTTCTGTCACTTTCGTACCTTGTGCTCGTATTTGAAAGCTCAAGATTTTCACAACAACCAACAGTCGCTAACGAGTCGAAGATGTACAATGTGGCTCGAAAATAATCGACCACGGATCAATTGCACTAAAAATTCCTAAAAGCTACTCGGTAAGTTAGGTCACGCTAAAATCGCATCAGACTGAAATTAACCATGAAATTGAATTCGGTTTTGGGAATCGAACGTTCGAGCATGTCACAATTCATTTATAGGATGTCGTCTCATCTTTCGGAAAAATTTTGTCGAATCCAGGATTTTTCAGAAAAATCGGATTTCTGATCAATCGGAAAAAGAATGAAATTCGGTTGGGTGAGGGAAATGGCCAATTTTGTTGTTCAAAGTTGATTATTTGGGAATTTATCTTTCAAGAAAGAATTAGGGGACCAAGCTTTAATTGAGTAGATAAGTATGCTTGACTTTTTGCCCCCCTTTTCTCCAACTTCCTCCGCACGCCTCAGCCGCTCCCTCCCCTTTCGTGCTTCTATTTCTCTTTCATTTCTTTCCCTTCCGTCTCTACTTCTCTTTCATTTCTTTTCCTTCGAAGACCATATGCTGCCACATGCCCGCGCTCCTTCCACCTTCATCAATCCCTCTCTCCACCGAAGCCATCTCCATCGAATATTTCTCAAGTTGCCACACGTCCGCGATTCAACCTCCACCGATTCAAACTTCCCTAGCAAAAACCCCTGAAGTTGACTCTCAAGCAGCTCCATCTCCACTCCTTCTCTCTCTTCGTTGCCGTCTCCGACTCATCCCCTTTGTTCCCCTCCATTTCGATGCCACCGTAACCCCATCAAGTCAACTCCAATCGACGCTAGCCCACTTCCCAATGGGTCAACACTAGCGAAGCTCCCCCTTCATGTTGACGCCAGCAGCTGCTTCCCCCTTTGTGCGCCAGCTGCCACCCATCCCCAGCAGTACCGTCGAAGCTGCTTCTTCCTTCTGCCAACGCCAACCCCAACAACGAGCAGCCCACATCCTCACGTCCACAGCCGCAACGCCAGCTGCTCCTTCGTTGGCTCTCTTCACGTTCGGCCTAGCCCCAAGTCTAGAACCGAGCAACCCATTTGCAAACGTCGTGGGCTTTTTCAGCCCGATCCAGCCCTCTTTTGGCATCGTCGTAAGCCCAAATTTCGGTTGCCATCGCGCCGCCGTCGCAATGAACCGATTTTCGCGCTAAACTTGTGAGTTTACGCACTAAACTATAATTAATAGGCTAATGACATTTAAGGGGTGTTTAGATTTAATTAAGATTAGATTAAGGTAGTTATTAGCTTATTTAATTAATTTAGGTTAGTTAGATTAGTAATTAGGTGGTTAGAACTGGTAATTAGTTAGTTTATTATGTGGCCTTGTAGTTAGAATTGTTAGTATAATTTAATTAGTCCAATAGGTGGTTAGATTAGCAATTTTTAGCCTAAGTTTGTATTTATTGAATTATTATGTATTTTTTTAATTAATTTTGGAAATTAATTAACTATTTAATATTTTCCAGAAATTAAACCGGGATAGCCGATGACTGGAATTTCATACTGATTGCAATAGTGTATTCAGTTTATGCAATTGGGTGTTAATTTGTACAAATTGAGTGCTGATTGAAATTTTGAATATTTATTCCAAAATTTGTGAATTTCTATCACGCTCCAATCTTCGGGCACGCACACATCCTTCTGACTTGGTCAATTTTAAAATGTGATATCGCAGGACTATGTATCGCCGACCCTTTCTATTTATTAAGAAAATGTGAAAGCAATTATAAATCCCCAGACAATAAAACGATGGGATAGAAAAGCAAGGCCATGTTTTTCATATTAAAACTTATAACCAAACTTTTACACAAAACACAAGCGAGAGTACTTTACAACTATTCACAACTTTTTACTCTAACTCTATTAACATCAAAACAGGATTCACAAAAGAGGATGGGATCTCAGTCCTCATCCGAATCGTACTCAAGATCCCTCTCGGTAGTATCTTCTTCTTCCAAAAATCCTTCTCCTCAGGTTTCCCTTCAAAGTTCTCCTTCTCAGACTCCTCCTCAACTCCTCATCAGGGTCCTGAAATGTTTTCCCCAAACTGGGATGAGACTACGTCTCAGTGAGTTCTACCCCACTAAGGCCCGATTAGTAAATCATTATACCGTAGGCTGCCTACACACGAACAGGGCAGAAGACTTACCGTGGCTTCAGATCCCACCTGCATGTTAGCACAGATCAAATATACATCCAAGCAATCACATTACAGATCGAAGCATCGATCAAATCGACTTAGTTGATTACATGTCAACAAGACCACTCACGGTCATTTCCATTCGATCAATCAATTCACAACATCATATCAAAGCAATAATCAATCGACTTAATCGATTACATATCAATCCAATCATTCTTAGGTCATTCATTTCATCCCATATAACCTCCAATAGTACACTTAGTCACAGAGCTCCATTAATGATCTCGGTCGTTGTTTCCGCCAAGGCGACATAAGTATCAGACGGTCTACGTGCGTTCTTTAAGACGCCGTTTTCGCACAGTGATCTCCCTAATCACCAAACCACGCCCGTCATAGGTCACAGATCACCGATAGTCTACGTGTGTTCTTTAAGGCGCCGTTTTCGCACAGTGATGTCCTTCATCACCGAACCACGCCTGTCACGATTCATAGGCAGTCTACGTGCGTTCTTTAAGGCGCCGTTTTCGCACAGTGATATCCTTAATCACCGAACCACGCCTGCCATAAGTCATAGACAGTCTATGTGCGTTCTTTAAGGCGTCGTTTTCGCACGGTGATGTATTTTATCACCGAACCACGCCTGTCTATACTTCGTACTTGATCGGTCTCAGCCAATAGAATTCTCAGTTAGCTCTCACCACTCTCTCCACTAACAGCTCAACAAGGCATTACAAATGCTAACTAGCCATACTCAGCCATCTGCCAATCAATAATTCAATTTCACTCAATTTCAATCAATTTATGGTAAATCCCTAAAATATCACAATTTATTTAATTCCATGCAACGCAGAGCTCAATTAAATAAACGGACTGCGCCACGACAATCAACACAAGATTTCGGTCGTCGGCCATCTCAACCTTAATTTTGGAAAAATAAATAATTAATTAATTAATTTCGAAAATTAAATAATTAATATTAAAAATTCAATTTAGCTCAAAATAAAGCCTGATTAAATGAACGGACTTCACCACGGTCATCAGCATAATATTCCGGTCACTGGCCATCCCAGTTGAATTTTCAAAAAATAATTAATTAATTAATTAATTCCGAAAAATAATATTTAAATGCCAAAAATTCCACTTAGGCCCGAATTACCAAATTGAAGCCCGATAAAGGGTCGGAAAAATCCCGGGCTACCCTCAATAAATAGTAGACCATGTCTACTTACTAAATACACATTCAATTTGTCTAATTTGTATCACAATTAACTAATAATCACTACTCTATTCTAAACTAACCACCTAATTACATTTAATTAAACCTAATCAACCCCTAAGCATAATTAGCCAACTAAGCAGGGATTAGTGAGATTACTCACCGGAATCGCGTGCAAGTCGGACCAATCCGACGGGAACGACGCGAGGAGCGATAAACTCCAAAGCGGGTCTCGGGTTCGGGGCCCAGAAACGGCCCAAAAGCGGGCCCAAAGAGGGCTGGAAACCCACTAACCAGCGGCCGTTCTAGGCTGGCCGAAGCTGGATCAGTGGCTGAGGCGGCGAAGCAAGACCGGGGGAGGGCGCAGGAAGCTCCGGCGGGTCCGAACGGTGGCCGGACGGAGTTGGGCGGCGGCCGGAGGTGGCTAGAAGGGCGGAACAAGGGCTGAGCAGAGGTGAGGTCGCACGGGGGAGGACGCTTGGGCGGTGGAGAGGGCAGGCGGTGCACGGCGGTGAGCGGTGGACGCGCAGGCGTGCGGTGCGGGTGGCGGGACGGGCGACGACGATTGCTTTGGCGAGCTACTACTTCTGTCTTGCTGGTTCGTTCGAACCAGAGGAGAGAGAGAGGGCGTCGGCGGCGGCTGAGGAGGGTGAGGGAGAGGTGAAGGCAGGCGGTGAGCGGCGGACGCGCAGGCGCGGGCGCAGGACGAGTGGCGGCGGCTTCGTCGAGCCGCTGCCGTCTACTCTTCTTCCACTTCTGGTCTTGCTCGCTCGAACGCGCGAAGGGGAGAAAGAGAGAGAGAGTGTTGAGAGAGAGAGAGAGATGAGAGAGAGAAGAGAGAAAGATCAGGTTTGATTGGTTAAAAAGTAAAATAAAAGAGAAGTAGAGTGGAAGACAGCAAGGGGCAATCGGTGGGGAGAAACGCACGAGGGGGAGGGAAGAGAAGAGAGAGGGAGAGAAAAGAAGGGAAGGGGAGAAAGAGAAAAATAAAATAATACAATACAATTATTCTTATTTTATTTTTCTTTTCTCTTTCCCTTTCTAAATTCTTTCGGTCTTCAAATTTTTCCTCCGATAATTTCTTTCTTGAAATTTCGGGATCGTCAATAATTTGACGGACAATGAGACGAGGTCCTAAAAATGAATTGTTACACGCTCAAATATTCGATTCCCGAAACCAAATGAAATTTCATGGTTAAGATCGACCGGACGCGATTTTAGCCCAATCCAACTAATTAGGTAGTTTTTAGGGATTTTACAGTGGATACATCCCTTAACGGCTTCACCCAATTGGTTAGTTAACTCGTAAGTGATCAGCTCAGAGAAAAAGGGCCATAGGCGCGCCCACAATATGCACATTTCATTTTATCGAAACGGGGTCGAATTTCAGGATGTCACAACTCTTCCCCTCCATAAAAATTTCGTCCTCGAAATTTAAACCATTACACACTTTGCTCAAAAGGTGGGGCTACAATTCTCTCATCGACTCTTCAGTCTCCCAAGTTGCTCCTTTAGTGCCGTGGTGTTGTCAGACCACTTTGACCAACGGAATTGTCTTTGTACGCAGAACTTGCTATTTGCGATCGATAATTTGAACCGGGCTTTCAACGTATGACACACGGTCATCCACGTCCAATTCCTCGAAATTAAGCACGTGGGTTGGGTCAGGCTCGTACTTCCTTAACATCGACACATGAAAGACGTCATGCACGTGCGCCAATCTTGGCGGCAACGCAAGACGATACGCTAGGTTTCCGATTCTTTCAAGAATCTCAAATAGACCTACGTACCTCGGACTCAGCTTGCCTTTCTTACCAAAGCACGAAGTTCCCCTCATTGGTGACACTTTCAGAAAAACGTGATCGCCAACTTGGAATTCCAAAGACTTTCAACGCTTATCTGTATAACTTTTCTGCCTGTTGTGCGTTGTCTTTAATCTGCCTCTGATTACTGACATGGCATCTACAGATTGTTGAACCAACTCTGGGCCTGTTATCTTCCTTTCTCCGACTTCATTCCAACGTACTGGAGTTCTGCACGCTTTGCCATACAATGCTTCAAAAGGAGCCATCTTGATGCTCTGTTGATGACTGTTGTTGTAGGCGAATTCCACCAGATGAAGCTGATCTTCCCAACTTCCTTTGAAGTCTATTACACACGCTCTCAGCATGTCTTTAAGAGTCTGAATTGTCCTTTCAGACTAGCCATCCATCTAAGGATGATATGTCGTACTGTATTGAAGCTTTGTACCTAAAGCACTCTGCAAGCTTTTCCAAAAAGCAGGAGTAAACCTCGAGTCTCTATCGGATGTTATCGTAACCGGCACTCCATGCATTCGAACTATTTGACGCGCGTACAGGTCTGCGTGCCTATCAAGACTGAGGTCCTTTCGAACTGTAATGAAGTGAGCCAACTTTGTTAGCTTGTCGACTACTACCCAAATCGAATCATTCCCCCTCTAACTCCTTGGTAGTCTAGTCACGAAGTCCATCGTGATATACTCCCATTTCCATTCTGGAATCGCGAGAGGTTGCAGAAGTCCTCCCGGCTTACAATGCTGGGCTTTTACTTGCTGACAAGTCAAACACTTGGCCACATGCTTGGCAATGTCTGCCTTCATACCTGACCACCAGTAGTGTTGACGCAGATTCTGATACATCTTGGTACTTCCAGGATGAACACTGTAACTGGTACTATGTGCTTCAGATAAAATATCCTCTCTAAGCTCTACATCGTCAGGTACAACCAAACGTCCACGAAGCCTCAGTACCCCATCATCAGAAACTTGAAATTCAGCCTTTCTTTTATCGGTATCCTCTTGAAGAATTCTCTGTACATCTGGATCTGTCGGTTGGAGTTGCTTGATTATGACCTGGACATCCGGTTCAATTCTGAGGGTGGCCATAAAACTCGAGAGGTGGCCTACCTCAAATTTGAATTCTGAATCCCGAGCTCTCTCGATTAAGTTCCACTCCTTAACCAAGATTTGCGCTATTGAAGACTTCCAACTCAATGCATCGGCGACCTTGTTCGCCTTTCCCGGGTGATATAGAATGTCACAGTCATAATCTTTTAGTAATTCCATCCATCGACGCTGTCTCATGTTCAACTCCTTCTAAGAGAACAAATACTTGAGACTCTTGTGGTCTGTGAAAATTTGAAATTTTTCTCCGTACAAGTAGTGCCTCCAAATTTTCAATGCAAATATGATGGCTACGAGTTCTAAGTCATGCGTCGGATAATTCAATTCATGAGGTCTCAACTGACGGGAAGCATATGCAACAACTCTACCATGTTGCATCAGCACGCAACCTAATCCCCTGAATGACGCATCACTATAGATCTCGAATCCTCTAGGACCAGATGGAATCGTCAGTACAGGTGCGGTAGTCGGCTTTTCCTTCAACTCTTGAAAACTACGTTCACACTTGTCTGACCATACGAACTTCTCATTTTTCTTCGTGAGCTTTGTCAGAGGCGATGCTATCGATGAGAAACCTTCCACAAACCTTCTGTAATAACCTGCTAACCCCAGAAAACTTCTGATCTCTGTCACTATCGATGGTCTCGGCCACTTGATCACGGCTTCTATCTTGCTCGGGTCGACGGAGATTCCTTCTGCGGAAATCACATGACCTAAGAACGTAACACGAGTCAACCAAAACTCGCATTTGCTAAACTTAGCATACAGCTGATGAGTTCTTAAGGTCTGGAGTACTACTCTTAGATGATTCTCATGCTCTTCATCACTTCTCGAATAGACCAAGATATCATCAATGAACACGATCACAAACCGATCCAGATATTCCTTGAACATTCTGTTTGTCAAATCCATGACAGTAACTGGAGTGTTCACCAGGCCAAATGATTTTACAATACTCTCGTAAAGACCATATCAAGTACGAACAGCTGTCTTTCGTACCACCTCCTTCCTGGTTCGTAACTAACGACTTCATAATCTCAAGTCGACCTTTAGAACATCGATACTCTTTATAACTAGTCACACCATTCATTGATCTTTGGCAAAGAACACTTGTCCTTGATCTTCACCTAATTGAGTTGACGATGGTCGATGCACACTCGCAACAACCATTTTTCTTCTTCTCACAAACAAAACTGATGTTTCCCCAAAGTGATGCACTGATATGCACAAATTCCTCATTCATCAATCTTCACATCTGCATCTTCAGTTCTATCAATTCAAACAACGACAGCTAGTAAGAAGCCTTCAAGAGTGTCTCTATCCTTGTGCTAGCTTAATTACAATATCAATCTCTCTTTCTAGCGGTAACCCAAGCAATTCCTTTGGAACCATCTTAGAAATTTTCTGTATCACAGCCACCTTCTTCTCATTCTATTTCTCAACTGACACATCCCACTACAGTTTTCAAATCAATCTTGCAACCTTTGTCTAACAAATGGATTGTCTTTAGCCAACGAGATTAATGAAATCGAAGATTCTTTTCGACTCTTAATAATCTCGACATTTTCGCAAACTAATAGACTAAACTGGATTATTCCATGACCAAGATTCATTATCACAAGATGCTCTATGAACTCACATTATTCATGTGGCGTCAAACTCACACCTCAACAACTAGTCAAGCACACCTATTGCTAGTGATTCCCCTCTCTTTCACTTTTACTTCAACAATTTAAGTTCTACCAATTCGACACAAAGCTATGCTGCGCTACTCTAATAAAATCACTTCCAACACATTCTTTCTCCAATCGGTGCAAGGTCAATTATACTCCCATTCCTTTCGCCATCCTAGTGGCGTTCTGGCCGTAGTAGTGATGTCTATGCTACCTTAACTTCCACTGACAGTTCTTCACCGGTCATCATCACAACATGTTCTAGTCATACTCAGACACTGGATTTATCCATGCTTCCTTCTAAAATTCCGACACCTATTTGGTGCGTCTTCTATCTCCTGCCAAGTGACAGCACACACTCTTTCTGGTTGCCCCATCAGTCTGCTAGAACCACTCCCGACCAAATATCCTTGTTGGCTATACTTTAAACAATTTCGCGTCCTAGGAAGGACATAAGACCAATCTCCATCATCACGTCTGGAAACAACCTGATCTATTTGACTCGGTGCTGACTTGACTACCCCACCCTTTCTCGTGAGTGGAATAGAATACTTTTCTCTCGACCTCGGTCTTTTCTCTTACCGATTTCCATTTATGCCTGAACTGGATCTATACCTCGGCTCGAATGCAATGACTCGCTCCCGGATCACATCCCCACTCTAGATCTCAGCAGGTGAGGCGACAACAACGGTTGCGGCACTGACGGCGACTCGATCCTAAGCCTGCTGGCTCATCCAGTTCCCAAGAAACACTAGCATCAGAACGATCCTGCCGAACTTAGGATCATTCGATGCTGCTACACTAGTACCAACCTGCAGTGGTACTCTTACGCTCGAGCTGGCCAGAGCCGACACTCTGCCACAACCACCTCGGGTACCGACCTTTGTCAGTGCATTATCCCGAGTCACAGAGGATATTGTCCTCTTACTAGGAGTTCTCTGCTCCTGCTCGCTCATGGTTCAGTCTTTACACTGAAACCCGTCTTCCAAATCCACACTGGATTATAAGGTGAGCGATCTACACACGACAAACAATCCTAGCATTCAGCTAACACAGACATGCACCAGCATGACTTTAACGGCCTTTCCTACTAACTATCCCATGATCATCGCTCCTTATCACTCCAATACCTAACCATTGCTCTGATACCACAAAAATGGGATGTCACGCCCCGATCCTCGGGCACGCACACATCCTTCTGACTTGGTCGATTTTAAAATGCGATATCTCATGACTATGTATCGCCGACCCTTTCTATTTATTAAGCACATGTGGAAGCAATTATAAATCCCCAGAAAATAAAACGATGGGATAGAAAAGCAAGGCCATATTTTTCATATTGAAACTTATAACCAAACTTTTACACAAAATACAAATGAGAGTACTTTACAACTATTCACAACTTTTTACTCTAACTCTATTAACATCAAAACAGGATTCACAAAAGAGGATGGGATCTCAGTCCTCATCCGGATCGTACTCAAGATCCCTCTCGGTAGTATCTTCTTCTTCAAAAAATCCTTCTCCTCAGGTTTCCCTTCAAAGTTCTCCTTCTTAGACTCCTCCTCAGCTCCTCATCGGGGTCCTGAAATGTTTTCCCCAAACTGGGATGAGACTATGTCTCAGCGAGTTCTACCCCACTAAGGCCCGATTAGTAAACAATTATACTATAGGCTGCCTAAACATGCACAGGGCAGAGGACTTACCTTGGCTTCAGGTCCCACCTGCATGTTAGCACAGATCAAATATACATCCAAGCAATCACATTACAGATCGAAGCATCGATCAAATCGACTTAGTCGATTACATGTCAACAAGACCACTCACGGTCATTTCCATTCGATCAATCAATTCACAACATCATATCAAAGCAATAATCAATCGAGTTAATCGATTACATATCAGTCGAACCATTCTTAGGTCATTCATTTCATCCCATATAACTTCCAATAGTACACTTAGTCACAGAGTATCAGACGGTCTATGTGCGTTCTTTAAGGCGCCGTTTTCGCACAGTGATCTCCCTAATCACCAAACCACGCCCGTCATAGGTCACAGATCACTGATAGTCTACGTGCGTTCTTTAAGGCGCCGTTTTCGCACAGTGATGTCCTTCATCACCGAACCACGCCTGTCACGATTCATAGGCAGTCTATGTGCGTTCTTTAAGGCGCCGTTTTTGCACAGTGATATCCTTAATCACCGAACCACGCCTACTATAAGTCATAGATAGTCTACGTGCATTCTTTAAGGCGCTGTTTTCGCACGGTGATGTACTTTATCACCGAACCACGCCTGTTTATACTTCGTACTTGATCGGTCTCAGCCAATAGAATTCTCAGTTAGCTCTCACCACTCTCTCCACTTACAGCTCAACAAGGCATTACAAATGCTAACTAGCCATACTCAGCCATCTACCAATCAATAATTCAATTTCACTCAATTTCAATCAATTTAGGGTAAATCCCTAAAATATCACAATTTATTTAATTCCATGCAACGTAGAGCTCAATTAAATAAACGGTCTACGCCACAACAATCAGCACAAGATTTCGGTCGTCGGCCATCTCAACCTTAATTTTTGAAAATTAATTAATTAATTAATTAATTAATTTCGAAAATTAAATAATTAATATTAAAAATTCAATTTAGCTCAAAATAAAGCCCGATTAAATAAACGGACTTCACCACAGTCATCAGCATAATATTCTGGTCACTGGCCATCCCAGTTGAATTTTCAGAAAATAAATAATTAATTAATTAATTCCGAAAAATAATATTTAAATGCCAAAAATTCCACTTAGGCCCGAATTATAAAATTGAGGCCCGATAAAGGGTAAGAAAAATCCCGGGCTACCCTCAATAAATAGTAGATCATGTCTACTTGCTAAATACACATTCAATTTGTCTAATTTGCATCACAATTAACTAATAATCACTAATCTATTCTAATCTAACCACCTAATTACATTTAATTAAACCTAACCAAACCCTAAGCATAATTAGCCAACTAAGCAGGGATTAGTGACATTACTCACCGGAATCGCGTGCAAGTCGGACCAATCCGACGGGGACGACGCAAGGAACGATAAACTCCAAAGCGGGTCTCGAGTTCGGGGCCTGGAAACGGCCCAAAAGCGGGCCCGAAGAGGGCTGGAAACCCACTAACCAGCGGCCGTTCTAGGCTGGCTGAAGCTAGATCGGTGGCTAAGGCAGCGAAGCAAGACCAGGGGAGGGCGAAGGAAGCTCCGGTGGGTTCGAACGATGGCCGGACAGAGTTGGGCGGCGGCCGGAGGTGGCTGGAAGGGCGGAACAGGGGCTGAACAGAGGTGAGGTCGCACGGGGGAGGATGCTTGGGCGGTGGAGAGGGCAGGTGGCGCACGGCGGCGAGCGGTGGACGCGCGGGTGTGCGGTGCGGGCGGCGAGATGGGCAACAACGATTGCTTCGGCGAGCTACTGCTTCTGTCTTGCTGGTTTGTTCGAACCAGAGCAGAGAGAGAGGGCGTCGGCGGCGGCTAAGGAGCGTGAGGGAGAGGCGAAGGCAGGCGGTGAGTGGCAGATGCGCGGGCGCGGGCACGGGACGAGCGGCGGCGGCTTCGTCGAGCTGCTGCCGTCTGCTCTTCTTCCGCTTCTGGTCTTGCTCACTCGAATGCGAGAAGGGGATAAAGAGAGAGAGAGTGTCGAGAGAGAGAGAGATGAGAGAGAGAAGAGAGAAAGATCAGGTTTGACTGGTCAAAAAGTAAAATAAAAGAGAAGTAGAGTGGAAAACTGCAGGGGGCAATCGGTGGGGAGAAACGCACGAGGGGGAGGGAAGAGAAGAGAGAGGGAGAGAAAAGAAGGGAGGGGGAGAAAGAGAAAAATAAATTAATACAATACAATTATTCTTATTTTATTTTTCTTTTCTCTTTCCCTTTCTAAATTCTTCCGGTCTTCAAATTTTTCCTCCGATAATTTCTTTCTTGAAATTTCGGGATCGTCAATAATTTGACGGACGATGAGACGAGGTCTGTTGACACCTAAATTTTGGCGACCTGATTAGTATTTTATTGCATTAAAAATTAGGGGTTAATTTTATCCCTGAAAAAATAATTAATTGCATAGCATATAGATTTAAGTGCATTTGCATTTTTTGCATTTGTTTATTGGACCGGTGGCGGATGAGTTCGAATTGGTGGTTCTGAGCTTTAAATTGATGGGCTGGACTAAGCCTACGAAGGGAGCAAATTGGCCCAAGCCCGTTTTTTTTATGATCGAAAATTATCTCGTGAAAAATAGAGATTTGAAATTTTTCCGGGAAATGTTGGGGGATTTTTCAATATCTTCGGATAGGGCAAGTGCGACAATAATATTGCGAGCTCATCTTTAAAATATTCAGAATCCAAGAAAATTTTATTACGATCCCGAACTTTTGGCAATGTTCGATCAATTGTGAGTTGGTATTTGGAAAGAAAATAATTGTTTTTGTTGATCTTGTGATTATAAATGTGCGGACAAAAACATCAAAAAGGGAAAGAAGGATTAGCATTGTTAAAATATATATTCAATGAGGATATATGGATCCGCAATGCGTACAAAGGAAATATAAACCCTCACAAAAGAGGGAAGTCAATACGTGGATCCTATATTCAAATTTCCCTTTTTGAAGTTCATATTCGGCCAGTATAAAAAGCGTAATGTTCGAGGGAAAAAAAGGGGGCACACAACGGCCAAATTAAAAGGGGTTTTTCTCTAGTGGTTTTTTTTAGGTCAGAAATTTAAAGCAAGAAGAGACAGACTTCTCCTTTTGTTGGGTTCCTTCGTCGGGGTCTGTTGGAAGGAGCAGAAAAATAAAATCAGAAAAAAAAGAAAGCAGACAGAGAGGAAAAAGCAGAAGAAGTACAATTCGCAGGGGTGTGAGGGGACGTTTATTGTTCATCGTCTTCCCCCCACACTTGCTGCCCGCACCTGCATCTGGTCACCGTGCGACACTTACCACCCGTTTCTGCTCTCCCTCTGTCAACTCCGCTTCTACCCACGACCCAGCCGCGCCACAGCACCTCCGTGCCAGATCTCTTCACCGGCGCACCACCGTGCCCCCGCTCGCACCGCCGCGACTCGACACCAGCAGCGGAGGCGCAACTCGACGCTTGAAGCCACCACCGCGCGCCTCCAGCCCTTGACGCAGCAGCAACCCGCGAGTTTCCCTGCTGCACCTCCACCCTTCGATCGATCGTGCCTCCGCTGCAGCCCGTCCTTACAACTCCATAGCCGCGAGCGTCGCTTCGCCCGCGCCTCAACCGCCTTGCAGCAGATCTCGAGTCTCTTCTGCCGCGCCTGCCTCACTGCCTGCTCAGCCCAGCACTCGATGCGCCGACACGGCTCGGAGTCGAAAACCAGCGAACGACGTCCTTGCTAGCCTCACCTGCAACCCGGGAGACTGGCGAAGCCGTGGCTGCCCCTACTCTGTTCCGAGCTCCCCTGTTGCCCGATCTCTTCCCCGTTGGTCTCTATGCCTCTTCGGAGCTTCGAATCTATGAGCCCCTTTCGCCGACCACCCCTGTCACCGACGACATAGAAGCTAGTCCCGTTTTCTGTCACTGCTCCCGCCTGCACTCGCGCGCCTCCGTTTCTGCTCCGACGACCCGGCGTTACTCCTGCCCTGTTCGTTGCTACCGAGTCCCGAGCAACCCGCCATCGCCAGCTGCTGCCCCTTTCCGAGTATCTCCGCCTTGCTCGCTACTGGTCCGTCCGCCGCCGGTCCTCACGGAGCTCCGGTGACCCACCAAGCCGTTGTTCATTAACCCTAGTTTAGGAACTAAAATCCCAATTAGGTAGATTTCTTATTTTTATTCTTTCGTTATTATTATCATAATTTATTTTGTTTCCTTATTTGAGATATTTCCCTATGCATAATTGGAAATTCCAATATATCACATGATTCGCAACCGTGCTAGGGTTTTTTATTTCATCTATAAGGTTTTAGATGAAATAATTAATCAAGTCGGAATAAAGTTGATATTTTGATCTTTAAGGCTTAAGATCAATTTATCTATTTTACTAGCGAAATATTATCCTTTGAGCCGAACGATATGTGATATTTTTTGATGATTTTGAATGGCTTGTCTTGTCTTGATTGCTTCATTTTGAAATATGTTTGAGTTAGAATATTGCATGATTTAAGGCTATTTGCATGTTTAGATTAAGCATTTTGTTTATCATCAATTTTCGAAATAAAAAATGAATCTAGGATGTTAGATTTTTGTTAGCTTAAATTGCATGTTTAATTATTTGACATTTTAAATTAATTAAAAAAACAAAAACAAAAACCATCAAGCACATGTCATGTCGAATTAGGGCATCCTTTGCACGTCATTGCACATTAGAATAAAATTGCATATTTCATTTTAAGTTTAGATAACTTTTTAGATGGTTTGCGTTTTAGTTAGGGATTTCTAAGTTAGGGTGACATCCTAGTTTGAATTAGGATTTGACTTAACTTCATTCCTAATACAGATTAGATGATATCTTAATCTAGTTAGATAATTTTCACATCTTTTTAATTCCGAATTACATAAAAAAAAAATACAAAAAATGTCTTAGAATAAATTAATTTTATTATTTAGGATGAAATGCATTCTTTTAGGAAAAATAAAAAATGTCATATGCACGTCATTAGGGTTAGATTCACTGAGATGCATGTCATTTAGTATTTTTGCTAGGCCCATTTAATTAGAAATTACATGTCATTAGAATTAGATTATTTAGTTAATATTGCATTGCATATTGCATGATTTTCATTTAAAAAGTGAAAACAAAAAAAGAAATTGCGTGTTAATTAGAAACCATATCTAGGATTATTGATGTGGATTTTAATTTAACATTGCAGATGCTTTCGTTGCTTTGAGGTAAGTTTTTTTTGCAATTTATTTATTGTTTATTTGGGTGTTAAATTGGTGGATTGTGCACCCGTATGACCACCTCACATGTTAGGGAAATAGATTTAAAATCAATCCAAACTGCTTGCCAAACATTTTTCAAAATAAAAAGAAAGGTACCGAAAGGGCGTTAGAGAATTCTAGCGTAACCAAGTCCCCGTACCCATAGTCTCTAGTTCGTAGGAGTAAAATAATTCTCCCATTATTTTACTTGGGTTTCTAATCGACCCACCAAAAATATATTAGTGGCGACTCCTAATTGAAAATCAATTGCATGTTAAGAACTTGAACTTAAGTCGCTAATTGGTATGGGCTTGGGAGAGCCCGAGTTAAGTCTAGGCTTAACAATCCATTAGCCAAACCCTAGGTGGTTCACACCCGAAAAATTGGTCGCGACAGCTTGGCGACTATGCTGGGGACTTAAAGTTAGAACTCTTAGTGGACTTAGGCCAATTTTTCTTTTCTTTTGAAAAATGTTTTTGTTTGGCAGCAAGGATCCAAGGTACGTCCCTAACATTTAAGGTGTAAAATGTTCTTATAGGATGGGAGGTATAAGGGGAAGTGTTTGCTAACCTTTGTTTTACAGGGAAGTGTAGGAATGTATGGTTTACTTTCATATATGAAGTGCTGCTTGATATAAATTGTTGTGCATGCCCTGCATTTAGCACTACACTTTTGCACACACAACCTGCCGCCAGACCTGGGCCGCACTAGGATATTTAGGATGGTATTTAGTTGGATACGACTTCAACCGCGAGGCCGCGTAGTAGAGGTTGCCCAACTCAATCCCAAAAGTTTCTTTCTTGGTGTCAAGAGTGTTCACCTCTGCCCGCGAGACTGCATCGCATTGGGGTATCATTCTTGACTGAGCCGAAGTTAGGAGGACTTGACTTAGTATGCGAGGCTGCAACTAATCATCCCACCCTCCTAACTGCACTTTGCTAAGCCTGTCTAGAGTAGAAATCGAACCCCACATTTCATGTGCTTGTCTATGTGGTTGCCATCAATTTTCCTTGGTGAAGTAAGTCTTCTATCCCTATACCATGCAATTTATTTTGTAATGTTTTTTGGTCGGTCCATGAGAATTTAGGTCAATCATTAATTTAACTTCTTTGTCAATTAGAGATGAAATGAGGAAATTGCCATGCAATAAATCATTTGGAAAATAACAAAAAATTGGAGAATTTGTTCTCAACTCATGTCTTTATTGTTTTTATTAGGGAGACTCAAATTTTGGCATTTCCTAGTTCATGTTTAGGAAACTTCATCTTTGCTAGGGCGTCCCGTGTCTTTATTTTCCTAGTTCATTTTTAGGAAATTCTCTTCAAGTGTTGACTTTTCGTGACAAAAAAGGAAAAAGTGAAAAAATAGATTAGATCATTGTCATGGACTGGCTCTCTCTATTTACACCTCATACTTACATGTTCCCGTTCATTTGAACAGGTGATTATGGAGCGATCTCGCTCACCCATTCGTTCACGATCGAGAACTAAAATGACGGATTAAAAAGAGCTTATCTCGTCAAGCAAAAGTGCTGTGATATATTTTTAGTGAGAAATTGCGACTCCAAGAAGAGAGCCAAGAAGACTTTTTGACTCGTCTCATTTTCCTGAGGTAGCCGAATTTGATGCCACCATGAAGAGACCAGTGACATATCTAAAAGGAGAAATATCTGACCTGAAGGGTTTGCCTCACAAGATCAAGGAGGGTGAAGAATTCAAGTACACATGATTCATGGTCCTAAGTTGTTCCATTTCCTCATTTAATTAGGGGCATGCACCTTCCCCTGCGTGGGAATTATTATCGCTTTTTAGGGATTGATTTCAATTTCTTCTGTGCTTGAGCATCACATTCCAATAAATGTAATTTGATTGATGAATATCAATAAAATTACAAGTTTTGTTTTGAGGACATTATGAAGTACACAAAACCAGCCCGGTGACGATATCCAACAATGAAAAGAAAATATTATCCAAGGAGAATTCTAAGGACTGGGCTTCTTCATGCTTCCTCATCCAAAAAGAAAAATCCAAAAGAACAAAAAAAAAGATCATTTTTCAAGCCATTTCCAAAAAGCATGCGTTAGATTAGCCTTGTTTAATTTTCTGACTCATTTACTTCATGTTTCAAAGCATTACTTTCTCGACCCGATAAGAAAGCATCTGAAAAAGGCACATCAGGTTGCAATTGGTTCAATTGTTACTCAACAAGTTTTTAAAGAGTTAATGTCGGTCACATCTCGATACTACTTTAAATATCCATCTTGAAGGGCCAAACAAAGTGTGTTCCATTTCCATGCTTGATGGAATTTTCATTCTCGACCATAAAATGAGGGGCAAGTTAAAAGAGGATCATCCATCTTTGGTGAAAGAGGTACATCTCGTTTTTGAACATAAATAATTTTGGGAGATGACGCTTTGTTCTTTTCCTTGCAAATGACGAATTGGGGGCACTACAGATTCTAGTAGTGACATGACTGAGACAAAATCTCGATCCGAGCCAAAATGGTTGTGCAATTTGAATTTACTTTGATGTTGCATAGTATCCTATTCATGCACGTTGTTTTGTGCAAGGGCAAAAGCAAGATTTCATCAAATCAAATATCGGATTTTCATCATCGATTGACCAATTTGTGTGTTTATTCCCTTTCGATAGAAGCAATCTAGGGACATCCATTGCTGAGACAATCCCTTCATGGGACAATTCCTTGAATGAATGCTTGAAATCATGTTTGAGTGTAGTAAATTGTTTGTTTTGAGGTCACAAATGCTTTTTATGCTTAATGTTGTTGAACTCTTTTGAAAAGAAAATTTTCATATTGATTTAGCTCACCAATTTCATGTGGAGATTTGTCAAGATAGACAATTTAATGGAGTGACATCAATGCTTAAGAATGCTGAATGAGACGTGTCAGTATGATGAAAGGCAAGCCTTATCCTATACACAATCCCCTACTTATACACTTGTGAGATGAGTATAGGAAGTTCCATATCTACAAGGTAAAGAGTTCTCTCACAAAAGGTACGATGACCGAAATGATGAGGGGTAGTTCATTTCTCTATCTCAAACACTACATGTGATACATTGCTTAACCCCTTTTGAGCCCCATACACTTGTGGAGATTTTTTTCAAATTATCCCTGTCAAGAACCACCCCACATTGGGGCAAGTTGGAGGTAAGACAGCATCATGAGGTGAGGAAAATGAAAAGAAATTTCTTGTTCTCACTTGCATTAAATCTTCAAGTCATGCTATTACATTGAATTCATGTGGTAATTTAAGTGCCTTAGGATGACGAAGAGCATTTCTTTCTTTATCCTACATACTTATATCCTTTGCACAGCCCATTTGAGCCTGCAATTTTTCATTTCTTTAAACCCAGTTGGTGATCATCCCCCACACTGGGGCAAGGCAAAAGGTAGATGAAGACCCTGAAAGTTCAAATGTCATTCAAAGTGTAATTCCTTGACGCATTGTGCGTAAGAATTGAAATCAAAATAGAACTAAGGGGCATGAAAAAGCAGTATGCCTGGTAAAAGCAAGGTCAATGCCCATGAAAAAAAAAAGTGAAAAAAATGAATAAGAACTAGGGGCATGAAAAAGCGGTGTGCCTGGTAAAAGTAAGGCCAATGCCCATAGATGAAAAAGAGTCAAGATAAGGTGACTGTCAATTGCAAGAATTGAATCCTGATGGAGCAATACTCAAAGAACTCAAAAGTTGAGTTTTTACAATCAATGGGGCATTTCATGAAGACAATCCCCGATGATGAAAAAGAAAACTGGTGGCAATGCCAAGATGATCACCAACTCTCACCATTCACATGCATTTTGAGCCTAATGATCCTTTCATTTCTTAACCCATGAACCCAGCCTATGTTACGTCCTTTACAAAGTCTCTTCAGATTAGGGCACTTGAATTAACATAGGAGTTCATATGTTTATAAGCATCGCTTGAAGAGGTGCAAGCAAGATTATTTCTTTCTCATTTTGCAGGGTTCTTGACTTGTAAATCCGGAGAAGATTATAGAATTGTTCTTTCAATAGCCTTGACTCAAAGAGTCCCTTTGTTAAGCCATTGACCAAGCCCACATTACGGTCTCTATTAAAGACCTCTCAGATTGGTAAGGTCGTACCGCTTGCGAGAATACTTGGACCCTTGTTAGTATGATGATAGTGAGATGGAGTGATTCTCATAAAATAGCCTCTAAATGAGAGTGAGTGAAAGTCCTTTCTAACTGAAGGTCCCTCATTTGGTATTCTTAGGAAATCCATGTCATGAGTGAAGATTGTCTTGAATGATAATTCTCTCTAATGGAAATTTGGGTGATGCAAATTTCATTGAATTTTGAAATATGCATTCTAGAGTAGCTCATATTGTCTATCTCTTTGATGAATGCATATAAGGTTTTGCTCTAAATCATGTCTGACAAGTAATTCAAGTTCTTTTCAGAATGTTTCATGATATTAGGAGATGAGAAACCTCCACCATGAGGTGAAAGACCTCCACAGGATATCTAAATTCCAAAAGACATATCCCCAAGAATCAGAGATATCACCAAGTAAGTATATATCTACCATACTCTAAAATACTTGTCATTATGCAGGTATTCTCTCTCAAGTGTATCAACACTTGACTTGGTCAAGCTGTCCAATTATATCGACCTGGCATGCTTTCGCAGCCCAGAGTCATTTTCATCGACTCGGCGTGCTTCCGTAGCCCGATGTGTGACATCCTAAAATTCGACCCCGTTTTGATAAAGTGAAATGGGCATTTCGTCGACGTGCCTATGGCCCTTTTTCTCTGAGCTGATCACTCACGAGTTAACTAACCTATTGGGTAAAGCCGTTCAGGGATGTATCAGTTGTAAAATCCCTAAAAGCTACCTAATTGGTTGGATTGGGCTAAAATCACGTCTGATCGATTTTTAACCACGAAATAGAACTCGATTTCGGGAATAGAATTTTAAGCGCGTCATAATTCTTATTTTTAGGATCCTGTCTCATTGGCCGTCAAATTGTTGACAAGTCCGAAATTTCAATAAAGAAATTGTCGGAAGAAAATTGAAGACCAAAAGAAAATAGAAAGGAAAAGGAAAATTGACATAATGATATTATGTATTTTCTTTTTCCTTTTTTCTCTCTTTTCCACTCCTTTTTCTCTCTTTCCTCTCTCTCTCCTCTCCCCTCTCCATCGTGCGGACAGCTTCCCCCCCCCCCCCACCGACTTCTCTCTCTCTTCCCTTTTTCACTGGTCCAACCTTATCTTTTCTCTCTCTCTCTCCTCTCTTTTCTCCCCCACTCCCCTCGTGACCGAACTTTCTTCTTCCCCTCTTGCTCGTGAAAAACCAGAAGCTGAAGACAGAAGAGGAAGAAGAAGACAGCAGCTCGTCACGCGCCGCCGTCCCGCCGCCGCACCGCACGCCGCGCATCCGCCGTTCGCCGCCCGTGCGTCGGTTGCGCCTGCCGCCCCTCCCCCGTGCGAATCAGCCCCTGCTCAGCTTGGTTCCGCCCTGACCAGCCCCCGTCCGGCCACCTCCGGCCGCCGTTCGACCCCGCCGGACCTCCCCGGCGTCCCCCTCACCCTCCGCTGGCCTTCCCTCGCCGTTTTGGCCACCGGAGAAGCCCCGGCCAGCCCCGACCAGCGACCCACGAAGTGGGTATCCAGCGACTTCGGGCCTGCTTTTGGGCCGTTTCCGGGCCCCGGATCCGTGAGTCGCTTTGGGAAGAATCGTTCCTCGCGTCGCCCTCGTCGGATTGATCCGATTTGCGCGCGATTTGGTGAGTAATCTCACTAATCCCGGATTAGTTGGCTAATTATGCTTAAGGTTGGTTTATATTGAATTAATTATGTTTAGGTTGTTAGATTAGGATAAATTAGCAATTATTAGTCAATTGTGATGCGATTTAGATAAATTGATTGTGCAATTAGCAAGTAGACGTGGTCTACTAATTATTGGAAGTGCCTCGAGATTTTTCCCGACCCTTAGTGGGCTCCAATTAGGCTTTTCGGGCCTAAGTGGAATTTTTAGTATTTAAATATTAATTTTCGGAATTAAATTAAATAATTATTTATTTTCCGAAAATTCAACGAAGATGGCCCGGAACCGGAATATTATGCTGATGACCGTGGTGAAGTCCGTTTATTTAATCGGACTTTATTTTGAGCTAAATTGAATTTTTAATATTAATTATTTAATTTTCGAAATTAATTATTTAATTAATTATTTTTCAGAAATTAAGATTTTGATGGCCGACGACCGAAATCTCGTGCTAATCGTCGTGGCGCAGTCCGTTTATTTATTTGAGCTCCACGTTGTATGGAATTGAATAAATTGTGATATTTTAGGGATTTACCCTAAATTGATTGGAATTGATTAAGATTGAATTGTAGATTGGTAAATGGCCAAGTATGTTATTCAGCATTTATAATGCTTTGTTGAGTTCATTTAATAATTTGATTGAGAAATCGTTGGGCATTGGTTGTCGGTATTGAAAGTAGATTGGTAATCACTTGAAAGAAAACACGTGGGCTCGGTGAATTGGAATATCACCTGGAGAATGCACGTGAATTCAGTGGTTGAATATGTCACCTTGGCGAAAAGGTCGCCTGAGAGAATGCACGTGGCTCGGAGACTTGGTATGTCGTCCTTGAGAATGCACGTGGCTCGGTGACAGAGTTTGGCATCTAAAATGGCACGTGGCTCGGTGAATTGATGCATCACTTTGGTAAGCAAGTACCTTAGAGAATGCACGTGGGCCCAGGCATCTAAAAGGACACGTGGCCCGGTGATCTGATACGTCACTTTGGTAAGCGAGTACCTTAGAGAATGCACGTGGGTCCAGTATTCGGAAATAGCATCTAAAAGGGCACGTGGCTCGGTGACTTGATGTACCACCTTGGCGAAGAGGTCGCCTTAGAGAATGCACGTGGGCCCAGGCATCTAAAAGGACACGTGGCTCGGTGATCTGATGCGTCACTTTGGTAAGCGAGTACCTTAGAGAATGCACGTGGGTCCAGTATTCGGAAATAGCATCTAAAAGGGCACGTGGCTCGGTGACTTGATGTACCACCTTGGCGAAGAGGTCGCCTTAGAGAATGCACGTGGGCCCAAGGTTCGAGGCACGTGGCTCGGAGACTTGGAATGTCGTCCTAGAGAATGCACGTGGCCTCGCTTTTAGATACTCCTCCGTGGAGAATGATTTGTGTGACATGTAATCGACTGGTTCGATTTGTTTTGAGTAAATGGGTGCCTATTGTGAATTGTACTGACTTGCAGGTGAGATCTGAGGCCAAGGTAAGTCCTCTGCCCTGTGCGTGTTTAGGCAGCATGTAGTATAATAGTTTACTAATCTGGCCTTAGTGGGGTAGAACTCGCTGAGACGTAGTCTCATCCCGGTTTGGGGAAATCATTTCAGAACCCCGCTGAGGAGATGAGGAGGAGGAGTCTGAGAAGGATTTTTGGGAAAAGAAGATAATCCCGAGAGGGCCTTGAATACGGCCCGGGTGAACTGAAGCTCTATCTTCTTTTGAAATCTTCATTTTGATGTGAATAGAGTTTAAAGTAAAAAGTTGTGAAGTGCTCTGGTTTGTGTTGTGTATAAAAGTTTGGTTATAAGTTTCAATATGAAAAATATGGCCCTGTTTTCTATCCCATCGTTTTATTATCTGGGGATTTTAACTGCTTCCGCATGTGCTTAATAAATGAAAGGGTCGGCGATACATAGTCCTGGGATATCGCATTATAAAATCGACCAAGTGTGAAGGATGTGTGCGTGCCCGAGGATTGGGGCGTGACATCCCCTTTTTGTGGTATCAAAGCTTAGTTCGAGATTGGAGTGATAAGGAGCGTTGACCATGGGATAGTTAGTAGGAAAGGCCTTTAAATTCATGCTGGTGCATGTCTGTGTTAGCTGAATGCTAGAATTGTTGTGTATGGATCGCTCATCTTCTAATACAGTGTGGATTTGGAAGACGGGTTGCAGTGTAAAGACTAAACCATGAGCGAGTAGGAGTTGAGAACTCCTAGTGAGAGGACAATGTCCTCTGTGACTCGGGATGATGCACTGACAAAGGTCAGTACCCAAGGTGGTTGTAGCAGAGTGTTGGCTCTGGCCAGCTCGAGTGTAAGAGTACCACCGCAAGTTGGTACTAGTGTAGCAGCGTCGAATGATCCTAAGTTCGATAGGATCGTTCTGATGCTAGTGTTCCTTGGGAACTGGATGAGCCAGCAAGCTCAGGATCAAGCCGCCGTTGTCACCTCACATGCTGAGATCCAGAGTGGAGATGTGATCCAGGAGCGAGTCATTGCATTCGAGTTGAGGTATAGATCCAGTTCAAGCAGAAATGGAAATCGGTCAGGGAAAAGACCGAGGTCGAGAGAAAAGCATTCTATTCCACTCACAAGGAAGGATGGAGTAGTCAAGTCGGCACCGAGTTAAATAGATCAGGTTGTTTTCGGACGTGATGATGGAGATCGGCATTATGTCCTTCCTAGGACGCGAATTTGTTTGGAGTATAGCTAACAGGGATATCTGGTCAGGAGTGGTCCTAGCAGAATGATGGGGCAACCAGAAAGAGTGCATGATTTCGCCTAATAGAAGATAGAAGATGCACCTGATAGGTGTCAGAATTGTAGAAGGAAGTACGGATAAATCCAGTGTCTGAGTATGACAAGAACATGTTGTGATGATGACTAGCATGGCCATCAGGTGAAGGATTGTCAGTGGAAGTCCAAGATAGTATAGGCATCTCTACTGCGGCCAGAACGCCACTAGGATGGCGAAAGGAATGGGAGTAGAATTGATCTTGCACCGATTAGAGAAAGAGTGTATTGGAGGTGATTTTATCAGAGTAACGTAGCAGAGTTTTATGCTGAGTTGGTAGAACTTATATTGTTGAAGTAAAAGTGAAAGAGAAGGGAATCATTAGCAATAATTGTGCTT
This sequence comes from Eucalyptus grandis x Eucalyptus urophylla, assembly GCA_028830015.1. NCBI lineage: Eukaryota > Viridiplantae > Streptophyta > Magnoliopsida > Myrtales > Myrtaceae > Eucalyptus > Eucalyptus grandis x Eucalyptus urophylla. The sequence goes on from CM054189.1 coordinate 41,050,890, forward strand.
GACTAGTTGCCGAGGTGTGAGTTTGACGCCACATGAATAGTGTGAGTTCATAGAGCATCTGGTGATAAGGAATCATGGTCATGGAATAATCCAGTTTAGTCTATTAGTTTGCGAAAATATCAAGATTATTAAGAGTCGAAAAGAATCTTCAATTTCATTAATCTCGTTGGCTAAAGACAATCCGTTTGTTAGACGGAGGTTGCCAAGATTGATTTGACAGCTGTAGTGGATGTGTTAGTTGAGAAATAGAATGAGAAGAAGGTGGCCGTGATACAGAAAATTTCTAAGATGGTTCCAAAGGAATTGCTTGGGTTACCGCCAGAAAGAGAGATTGAAATTGCAATTGAGATAGCACCAGGATAGAGCCACTCTCGAAGGCTTCTTACCAGCTGTTGTTGTCTGAAGTGGTAGAATTGAAGATGCAGATGTGAAGATTGATGAATGAGGAATTCATGTATATCGGTGCATCACTTTTGGGAAACATCGGTTTTGTTTGTGAGAAGAAGAAAGATGGTTTATTACGAGTGTGCATCAACTATCGTCAACTCAATTAGGTGAAGATCAAGGACAAGTGTTCTTTGCCAAAGATCAATGAATGGTGTGACTAGTTACAAAGAGTATCGATGTTTTAAAGGTCGACTTGAGATTATGAAGTCGTCAGTTACGAACCATGAAGGAGGTTATACGAAAGGCAGCTGCTCGTACTTGATATGGTCTTTACGAGAGTATTGTAAAAGATCGTTTAGCCTGGTGAACACTCCAGTTGCTGTCATGGATTTGACAATCAGAACGTTCAAGGAATATGTGGATCATCAGTTTGTGATCGTGTTCATTGATGACATCTTAGTCTATTCGAGAAGTGATGAAGAGCATGAGAATCATCTGAGATTAGTGCTTCAGACCTTAAGAACTCATCACATGTATGCTAAGTTTAGCAAATGCGAGTTTTGGTTGACTCGTGTTGCGTTCTTAGGTCATGTGATTTCCAGAGAAAGAATCTCCGTCGACCCGAGCAAGATAGAAGCCATGATCAATTGGCAGAGACTAACATCAGTGACAGAAATCAGAAGTTTTCTGGGGTTAGCAGGTTATTACAGACGGTTTGTGGAAGGGTTCTCATCGATAGCGTTGCTTCTGACAAAGCTCCTGAAGAAAGAAGAAAAATTTGTATGGTCAGACAAATGCAAGCATAGTTTCCAAGAGCTGAAGGAAAAGCTGACTACCGCACCTATGCTGACGATTCCATCTGGTCTTGGAGGATTCGAGATCTATAGTGATGCGTCATTCAGGGGATTGGGTTGCGTGCTGATGCAACATGGCAGAGTTGTTGCATACGATTCCAGGCAGTTGAGACCTCATGAATTGAATTACCCGACGCATGACTTAGAACTCGCAGCCATCATATTTGCGTTGAAGATTTGGAGGCATTACTTGTGTGGAGAGAAGTTTCAGATCTTCACGGACCATCAGAGTCTCAAGTATTTGTTCTCTCAGAAAGAGTTGAACATGAGACAGCGTCGATTGATGGAATTGTTGAAGGATTATGACTGTGATATTTTATATCACCCGGGAAAGGCAAATAAGGTTGCCGATGCATTGAGTAGGAAGTCTTCAATAGCGCAAATCTTGGTTAAGGAGTGGAACTTAATCGAGAGAGCTCGAGATTCAGAATTCAAATTTGAGGTAGGCCACCTTTCAAGTCTTATGGCCACCATCAGAATTGAACCGGATGTCCAGGTCAGAATCAAAGAACTTCAACTGACAGACCCAGACGTGCAGAGGATTCTTAAAGAGGATACCGAGAAAAGAAAAGCTGATTTTCAAGTTTCTGATGATGGGATTCTAAGGTTCCAAGGACGTTTGGTTGTACTTGACAATGTTGAGCTTAGAGAAGAAATTTTATCTGAAGCACATCGTAGCAGCTACAGCATTCATCCTGGAAGCACTAAAATGTATCAGAATCTGCATCAACATTACTGATGGTCAGGTATGAAGGCGTACATCGCCAAGCATGTGGCCAAGTGTTTGAGTTGTCAGCAAGTAAAAGCCAGCATTGCAAGCCGGGAGGACTTTTGCAACCTCTCGCGATCCCAGAGTGGAAATGGGAACATATCACGATGACTTCGTGACTGGACTACCAAGGAGTCAGAGGGGGAATGATTCGATTTGGGTAGTAGTCGATAGGCTGACAAAGTCGGCTCACTTCATTGCAGTTCGAAAGGACCTGAGTCTGGATAGACACGCAGACCTGTATGTGCGTCAGGTGGTTCATATGCATGGAGGGCCGGTTACAATAACATCTGATAGAGACCTGAGGTTTACAGCTACTTTTTGGAAGAGCTTGCAGAGTGCTTTAGGTACAAAGCTTCAATACAGTACAGCTTATCATCCTCAGACGGATGGCCAGTCTGAAAGGACAATTCAGACTCTTGAAGACATGCTGATAGCGTGTGTAATAGACTTCACAGGAAGTTGGGAGGATCAGCTTCATCTGGTGGAATTCGCCTACAATAACAGTTATCAGCAGAGCATCAAGATGGCTCCATTTGAAGCGTTGTATGGCAGACATGTAGAACTCCAGTGTGTTGGGATGAAGTCAGAGAAAGGAAGATAACAGGCCCAGAGTTGGTTCAGCAATCGGTAGATGCCGTGGCAGTGATCAGAGACAGATTAAAGACAGCGCAGAGTAGGTTGAAAAGTTATGCAGATAAGCGTCGAAGGTCTTTGAAATTCCAAGTTGGTGATCACGTTTTTCTGAAAGTGTCACCAATGAGGGGAACTTCGCGCTTTGGTAAGAAAGGAAAACTGAGTCCGAGGTACGTAGGTCCGTTTGAGATTCTTGAAAGAATCGGAAACCTAGCGTATCGTCTTGCGTTGCCGCCAAGATTGGCGCAAGTGCATGACGTCTTTCACGTGTCGATGTTAAGGAAGTATGAGCCTGACCCGACCCACGTGCTCAATTTCGAGGAATTGGACGTGGATGACCATGTGTCATACGTTGAAAGCTCGGTTCAGATTGTCGATCGTAAAGAGAAAGTTCTGCGTACAAAGACCATCCCGTTGGTCAAAGTGGTCTGGCAACACCACGGCACTGAAGGAGCGACTTGGGAGACTGAAGAGTCGATGAGACAGTTGTACCCCCACCTTTTTTATCAAAGTGTAATGGTTTAAATTTCGAGGACGAAATTTTTATAAGAGGGGAAGAGTTGTGACATCCTGAAATTCGACCCCGTTTTGATAAAGTGAAATGGGCATTTCGTCGACGTGCCTATGGCCCTTTTTCTCTGAGCTGATCACTCACGAGTTAACTAACCTATTGGGTAAAGCCGTTAAGGGATGTATCAGCTGTAAAATCCCTAAAAGCTACCTAATTGGTTGGATTGGGCTAAAATCACATCTGATCGATTTTTAACCACAAAATTGAACTCGATTTCGGGAATCGAATTTTTAGCGCGTCATAATTCTTATTTTTAGGATCCTGTCTCATTGGCCGTCAAATTGTTGACAAGTCCGAAATTTCAATAAAGAAATTGTCGGAAGAAAATTGAAGACCAAAAGAAAATAGAAAGGAAAAGGAAAATTGACATAATGATATTATGTATTTTCTTTTTCCTTTTTTCTCTCTTTTCCTCTCCTTTTTCTCTCTTTCCTCTCTCTCTCCTCTCCCCTCTCCATCGTGCGGACAGCTTCCCCCCCCCCCCCCCACCGACTTCTCTCTCTCTTCCCTTTTTCACTGGTCCAACCTTATCTTTTCTCTCTCTCTCTCCTCTCTTTTCTCCCCCACTCCCCTCGTGACCGAACTTTCTTCTTCCCCTCTTGCTCGTGAAAAACCAGAAGCTGAAGACAGCAGCTCGTCGCGCGCCGCCGTCCCGCCGCCGCACCGCACGCCGCGCATCCGCCGTTCGCCGCCCGTGCGTCGGTTGCGCCTGCCGCCCCTCCCCCGTGCGAATCAGCCCCTGCTCAGCTCGGTTCCGCCCCAACCAGCCCCCGTCCGGCCACCTCCGGCCGCCGTTCGACCCCGCCGGACCTCCCCGGCATCCCCCTCACCCTCCGCTGGCCTTCCCTCGCCGTTTTGGCCACCGGAGAAGCCCCGGCCAGCCCCGACCAGCGACCCACGAAGTGGGTATCCAGCGACTTCGGGCCTGCTTTTGGGCCGTTTCCGGGCCCCGGATCCGTGAGTCGCTTTGGGAAGAATCGTTCCTCGCGTCGCCCTCGTCGGATTGATCCGATTTGCGCGCGATTTGGTGAGTAATCTCACTAATCCCGGATTAGTTGGCTAATTATGCTTAAGGTTGGTTTATATTGAATTAATTATGTTTAGGTTGTTAGATTAGGCTAAATTAGCAATTATTAGTCCATTGTGATGCGATTTAGATAAATTGATTGTGCAATTAGCAAGTAGACGTGGTCTACTAATTATTGGAAGTGCCTCGAGATTTTTCCCGACCCTTAGTGGGCTCCAATTAGGCTTTTCGGGCCTAAGTGGAATTTTTAGTATTTAAATATTAATTTTCGGAATTAAATTAAATAATTATTTATTTTCCGAAAATTCAACGAAGATGGCCCGGAACCGGAATATTATGCTGATGACCGTGGTGAAGTCCGTTTATTTAATCGGGCTTTATTTTGAGCTAAATTGAATTTTTAATATTAATTATTTAATTTTCGAAATTAATTATTTAATTAATTATTTTTCAGAAATTAAGATTTTGATGGCCGACGACCAAAATCTCGCGCTAATCGTCGTGGTGCAGTCCATTTATTTATTTGAGCTCCACGTTGTATGGAATTGAATAAATTGTGATATTTTAGGGATTTACCCTAGATTGATTGGAATTGATTGAGATTGAATTGTAGATTGGTAAATGGCCAAGTATGTTATTCAGCATTTATAATGCTTTGTTGAGTTGATTTAATTATTTGATTGAGAAATCGTTGGGCATTGGTTGTCGGTATTGAAAGTAGATTGGTAATCACTTGAAAGAAAACACGTGGGCTCGGTGAATTGGAATATCACCTGGAGAATGCACGTGAATTCAGTGGTTGAATATGTCACCTTGGCGAAAAGGTCGCCTGAGAGAATGCACGTGGCTCGGAGACTCGGTATGTCGTCCTGGAGAATGCACGTGGCTCGGTGACAGAGTTTGGCATCTAAAAGGGCACGTGGCTCGGTGAATTGATGCATCACTTTGGTAAGCAAGTACCTTAGAGAATGCACGTGGGCCCAGGCATCTAAAAGGACACGTGGCCCGGTGATCTGATGCGTCACTTTGGTAAGCGAGTACCTTAGAGAATGCACGTGGGTCCAGTATTCGGAAATAGCATCTAAAAGGGCACGTGGCTCGGTGACTTGATGTACCACCTTGGCGAAGAGGTCGCCTTAGAGAATGCACGTGGGCCCAGGCATCTAAAAGGACACGTGGCTCGGTGATCTGATGCGTCACTTTGGTAAGCGAGTACCTTAGAGAATGCACGTGGGTCCAGTATTCGGAAATAGCATCTAAAAGGGCACGTGGCTCGGTGACTTGATGTACCACCTTGGCGAAGAGGTCGCCTTAGAGAATGCACGTGGGCCCAAGGTTCGAGGCACGTGGCTCAGAGACTTGGAATGTCGTCCTAGAGAATGCACGTGGCCTCGCTTTTAGATACTCCTCCGTGGAGAATGATTTGTGTGACATGTAATCGACTGGTTCGATTTGTTTTGAGTAAATGGGTGCCTATTGTGAATTGTACTGACTTGCAGGTGAGATATGAGGCCAAGGTAAGTCCTCTGCCCTGTGCGTGTTTAGGCAGCCTGTAGTATAATAGTTTACTAATCTGGCCTTAGTGGGGTAGAACTCGCTGAGACGTAGTCTCATCCCGGTTTGGGGAAATCATTTCAGGACCCCGCTGAGGAGATGAGGAGGAGGAGTCTGAGAAGGATTTTTGGGAAAAGAAGATAATCCCGAGAGGGGCCTTGAGTACGGCCCGGGTGAACTGAAGCTCTATCTTCTTTTGAAATCTTCATTTTGATGTGAATAGAGTTTAAAGTAAAAAGTTGTGAAGTGCTCTGATTTGTGTTGTGTATAAAAGTTTGGTTATAAGTTTCAATATGAAAAATATGGCCCTGTTTTCTATCCCATCGTTTTATTATCTGGGGATTTTAACTGCTTCCGCATGTGCTTAATAAATGAAAGGGTCGGCGATACATAGTCCTGGGATATCGCATTATAAAATCGACCAAGTGTGAAGGATGTGTGCGTGCCCGAGGATTGGGGCATGACACGATGTCTCTTTCATCGACTCGGCGTGCTTTTGTAGCCCGATGTCCCTTATAATTGACCTAGCGTGCTTTCGTAGCCTAGAGTCCCTTTCATCGACTCGGCGTGCTTTTATAGCCCGATGTCCCTTATAATTGACTTGGCATGCTTTCGTAGCCCAGAGTCCCTTTTATTGAACCGGCGTGCTTTCGTAGCCCGAAGTTCCTGACCTAGCGTGCTTTTGTAGCCCAGAGTCCTTTACACTGACACTCGATGGAGTTGTCCCCCGAAGATTTTTCTCCAGATTCAATCTAATTAAGGCGACCGAAGAACGGTTCGGGTCCTGGTTCGATGATCTGTGTTGTAACGCTGGGCGACCGAAGAATGGTTCGAGTCCTAGCTAAGCAAAATCTGCGTTTAGGCGACCGTAGAATGGTACGGGTCCTAGAAAAGCAATTTCCCCATTCAGGCGACTGTAGAATGGTACGGGTCCTGAAAAATCAATTTTCCGTCAAGGCGACCATAAAATGGTACGGGTCCTAGACAACACCTATTTCCTCATTCAGGCGACCGTAGAATGGTACGGGTCCTAGACACAACCAAACACTGTCATACCGGGCGACCGTAGAATGGTACGGGTCCTGGACATGTAACACCAACTATCTCGAATTACTTTATCATCCTTGAAGGTAAGTTATTCCAGGTAGGTTCATTTATCATTTGCGTTTCCATGCGTCATATAAATTGCATTAAAAAATGGAATTCATTTTCCAAAAAAAAAAAAAATCATACAATGCATGTGCATAGTCAAAATTTAGATCTCAATTTTTCTTTGAAGGCAATCTCTTCGAGCTCACCTTCGAAGAGGGACAGCTGTTGACACCTAAATTTTGGCGACCTGATTAGTCATTTATTGCATTAAAAATTAGGGGTTAATTTTATCCCTGAAAAAAATAATTAATTGCATAGCATATAGATTTAAGTGCATTTGCATTTTTTGCATTTGTTTATTGGACCGATGGCGGATGAGTTCGAATTGGTGGTTCTGAGCTTTAAATTGATGGGCTAGACTAAGCCTACGAAGGGAGCAAATTGGCCCAAGCCCGTTTTTTTTATGATCGAAAATTATCTCGTGAAAAATAGAGATTTGAAATTTTTCCGGGATATGTTGGGGGATTTTTCAATATCTTCGGATAGGGCAAGTGCGACAATAATATTGCAAGCTCATCTTTAAAATATTCAGAATCCGAGAAAATTTTATTACGATCCCGAACTTTTGGCAATGTTCGATCAATTGTGAGTTGGTATTTGGAAAGAAAAGAATTGTTTTTGTTGATCTTGTGATTATAAATGTGCGGACAAAAACATCAAAAAAGGCAAGAAGGATTAGCATTGTTAAAATATATATTCAATGAGGATATATGGATCCGCAATGCGTACAAAGGAAATATAGACCCTCACAAAAGAGGGAAGTCAGTACGTGGATCCTATATTCAAATTTCCCTTTTTGAAGTTCATATTCGGCCAGTATAAAAAGCGTAATGTTCGAGGGGAAAAAAGGGGGCACACAACGGCCACATTAAAAGGGGTTTTTCTCTAGTGGTTGTTTTTAGGTCAGAAATTTAAAGCAAGAAGAGACAGACTTCCACTTTTGTTGGGTTCCTTCGTCGGGGTCTGTTGGAAGGAGCAGAAAAATAAAATCAGAAAAAAAAGAAAGCAGATAGAGAGGAAAAAACAGAAGAAGTACAATCGGCAGGGGTGTGAGGGGACGTTTATTGTTCATCGTCTTCCCCCCACACTTGCTGCCCGCACCTGCATCTGGTCACCGTGCGACACTTACCGCCTGTTTATGCTCTCCCTCTGCCGGCTCCGCTTCTACCCATGACCTAGCCGCGCCACCGCACCTCCGTGCCAGATCTCTTCACCGGCGCACCACCATGCCCTCGCTCGCACCGCCGCAGCTCGACACCAGCAGCGGAGGCGCAACTCGACGCTTGAAGCCACCACCGCGCGCCTCCAGCCCCTGACGCAGCAACAACCCGCGAGCTTTCCCTACTGCACCTCCACCCTTCGATCGATCGTGCCTCCGCTGCAGCCCGTCCTTGCAACTCCACAGCCGCGAGCGTCGCTTCGCCCGTGCCTCAACCGCCTTGTAGCAGATCCCGAGTCTCTTCTGCCGCGCCTGCCCCACCGCCTGCTCAGCCCAGCACTCGATGCACCGACGCGGCTCAGAGTCGAAGACCAGCGAACAACGTCCTTGCTAGCCTCACCTGCAACCCGGGAGACTGGCGAAGCCGTGGCTGCCCCTACTCTGTTCCGAGCTCCCCTGTTGCCCGATCTCTTCGCCGCTGGTCTCTGCGCCTCTTCGGTGCTCCGAATCTGTGAGCCCCTTTCGCCGGCCACCCCTGTCACCAACGCCATAGAAGCTAGTCCCGTTTGCCGTCGCTGCTCCCGCCTGCACTCGCGCGCCTCCGTTTCTACTCCGACGACCCGGCGTTACTCCTGCCCTGTTCATTGCTGCTGAGTCTTGAGCGACCCACCATCGCCAGCTGCTGCCCCTTTCCGAGTATCTCCGCCTTGCTCGCTGCTGGTCCGTCCGCCGCCGGTCCTCACGAAGCTCCGGTGACCCACCAAGCCGTCGTTCGTTAACCCTAGTTTAGGAACTAAAATCCCAATTAGGTAGATTTCTTATTTTTATTCTTTCGTTATTATTATCATAATTTATTTTGTTTCCTTATTTGAGATATTTCCCTATGCATAATTGGAAATTCCAATATATCACATGATTCGCAACCGCGCTAGGTTTTTTTATTTCATCTATAAAGTTTTAGATGAAATAATTAATCAAGTGGGAATAAAATTGATATTTTGATCTTTAAGGCTTAAGATCAATTTATCGATTTTACTAGTGAAATATTATCCTTTGAGCCGAACGATATGTGATATTTTTTTATGATTTTGAATGGCTTGTCTCGTCTTGATTGCTTCATTTTGAAATATGTTTGAGTTAGAATATTGCATGATTTAAGGCTATTTGCATGTTTAGATTAAGCATTTTGTTTATCATCAATTTTCGAAATAAAAAATGAATCTAGGATGTTAGATTTTTGTTAGCTTAAATTGCATGTTTAATTATTTGACATTTTAAATTAATTAAAAAAACAAAAACAAAAATCATCATGCACATGTCATGTCAAATTAGGGCATCCTTTGCACGTCATTGCACATTAGAATAAAATTGCATATTTCATTTTAAGTTTAGATAACTTTTTAGATGGATTGCGTTTTAGTTAGGGATTTCTAAGTTAGGGTGACATCCTAGTTTGAATTAGGATTTGACTTAACTTCATTCCTAATACAGATTAGATGATATCTTAATCTAGTTAGATAATTTTCACATCTTTTTAATTCCGAATTACATAAAAAAAATACAAAAAATGTCTTAGAATAAATTAATTTTATTATTTAGGATGAAATGCATTCTTTTAGGAAAAATAAAAAAAATGTCATATGCACGTCATTAGGGTTAGATTCACTGAGATGCATGTCATTTAGTATTTTTGCTAGGCCCATTTAATTAGAAATTACATGTCATTAGAATTAGATTATTTAGTTAATATTGCATTGCATATTGCATGATTTTCATTTAAAAAGTGAAAAAAGAAGAAGAAATTGGGTGTTAATTATAAACCATATCTAGGATTATTGATGTGGATTTCAATTTAACATTGCAGATGCTTTCGTTGCTTTAAGGTAAGTTTTTTTTGCAATTTATTTATTGTTTATTTGAGTGTTAAATTGGTGGATTGTGCACCCGTATGACCACCTCACATGTTAGGGAAATAGATTTAAAATCAATCCAAACTGCTTGCCAAACATTTTTCAAAATAAAAAGAAAGGTACCGAAAGGGCGTTAGAGAATTCTAGCGTAACCAAGTCCCCGTACCCATAGTCTCTAGTTCGTAGGAGTAAAATAATTCTCCTGTTATTTTACTTGGGTTTCTAGTCGACCCACCAAAAATAGATTAGTGGCGACTCCTAATTGAAAATCAATTGCATGTTAAGAACTTGAACCTAAGTCGCGAATTGGTATGGGTTTGGGAGAGCCCAAGTTAAGTCTAGGCTTAACAATCCATTAGCCAAACCCTAGGTCGTTCACACCCGAAAAATTGGTCGCGACAAGGTCCTAAAAATGAATTGTGACGCGCTCGAATATTCGATTCCTGAAACCAAATTAAATTTCATGGTTAAAATCAACCGGACTCGATTTTAGCCCAATCCGACTAATTAGGTAGCTTTTAGGGATTTTACCGCGGATACATCCCTTAACGGCTTCACCCAATTGGTTAGTTAACTCGTGAGTGATCAGCTCAGAGAAAAAGAGTCATAGGCACGCCGACGATATGCACATTTCATTTTATCGAAACGGGGTCGAATTTCAAGATGTCACTATTTCGATATTTATTCAGAAAATCCCGAGTTTCGGATTTTTACATCGAAAATAGTTTTATATACTATATAAACTAATGGGATTTTAAAAAGAAAGATATTAATTTTTCGGGTTTGATCTAACCGTGTACCCACATACGACTATTTTCACCGAGTGCTTTTAATACGAAGAAAATAGGCCAAGTCCGCGAATCAACCCAGTTCCCGGCCTCCTCTACCCCTTGCTCCCTCGCGGCGTTGGTGAGGGGGACTGAGGCGTTGCCGGGCAGACGGTAGCGACGGCGGTGACAACAGACTTGACAGTGACGACGGCGTCGACAACGGCTACAAACCGCCTACGAGGACAGCAGGGACAAGCGACAACGCGGCTGTGCTGGTGTGGTCGGTGGCGGCACGGTTTGAGAGGGGGAATGCAACGGCGACGACGTGACCGGCGGCAGCGACGGCTACCATTACCTGTCTGTGACGAGGTGGCGAACAGTGGCGATGACAGGGCAACGACGGCGGCCACTCAACTTCCGAATCTGGTGTGGCGTCGGCGGATCAGTCGCGGCAACGGCTTCAGGGGGAACGATAGCGAGCCTTCGAGGCAACGGCGTTGGGACTCGGTCGAGGCAACGGTGTCCGCACAACGTCTAGTGGCAGCGACAACAACAAGAACCCCAGATCTAGACCTTGGTCAACCCTCTCCTGTAACCCCAGCCTTACAGATCTCAAACCTCCTCTACTCAGAACTCCCCTCCTCCGGCCAGACCTCGGATCTCGGCCTGCTTGTCCTCGGCCCCCCTTATGAAGTCTCTCAATGGGAGGTTTCAAAGATCTATAGCCCTCGATCCTTCGCCACTTCTCTATGTGTTCTGGCCTTCTCCCCAACAACCTATTTATAGGCGCGGGGATGCCAATCGACGGAGGCTAGGCCGGCGGTCCTTAGTGCGCCAACCGGCCTTCCTCTGCGGGTCAAACCGGCGTCAATTCTTCCCCCTTCCACGGAGGCATGCTCGCCTTCAATGCCGCGTCCTCTTAGCGACCGGCCTACGCTCCTCTCTCTGTTGTAGGTTGTGCTCGAGCGCGTCTTCGTCGCCACGCGTGACTTGCAAAGGAGGAAGAAGGAGGAAGGAAGAAGAAGATGGGAGGAAGAAGACAAAGGAGAAAGAGAGGGTCGGGCCGGGTCACATGGGCCAAGCTGTGGGGAGCCCACACGAGAAAAAAAAGAGGGGCTGGGCTCGAAGGCCTAGCCCGATGGGCTACATTTGTTTTTTTTCTGTTTTCTTTTGTTTTTACTATTTTTTTATTATTTATTATTTATTATCCGAAAAAAAAGGAAAAACAAAGATTAAAATAGACTAAGGCCTAATTAAAAACCTAATCAAAATTTAGGCGTCAACATACGTTTTCTTGGAATATGGGGAATAGGTGGTATAGGTAAAACAACACTTGCAAAGGTTTTATTCAACAAATTGTCTTCTCACTTTGATGGCATTAGTTTGCTGAACGACATTCGAGAATTGTCACGACATGGTCTGATAAACTTGCTGAAAAAGTTATTATCAAGTTTTGTGGGTTCTGTTATTGTTGACCAAGTAGAAAACATTGAGATTTTGATGAATCGGATCAAGAGAGTGTGTGAAACTAGAAAAGTCCTCATTGTCCTAGATAATATAGATGGGACGGAGCAACTTCATATGCTAGTCGGAAAATCCAATCGGTTTGATTCTGGTAGCAAGATCATTATCACAACCAAGAACCCACATATCCTACATTCTCTAGATGATTCATTTGGTGAAGAGGACCAAAAACAAACCAAAGAAATTTTCATTTATGAAGTTCCTGAAAGGTATTTTAACCATGCACTTCACTTGTTTTGTAAGCACGCATTCAAAAGAGACATTCCCGAAAATGGATATGATTATATTGCAGAACTTATCGTCCGTAAATTGGGAGGGCATCCTTTGCTTGTCCAGGTGATAGGTTCATATCTTTATTGCCACCGCTCATGGGTAGACACATTGGAGCAGTTAAAGAAACGTCCTGTCAATCATGTTGACAGTGCATCAATGATAAGTTTCACAGGATAAGAAAAAAGAAGTATTTTTAGATATTGCTTGCTTTTTCACTAATGAGGACCAAATATATCCAATTATCATATGGGATGACCATAATGACAATTCTCACAGTTCAATTAGTGTCCTCCTCCAACTATCCTTGATAGAAGTTATAGATGATAATAAGTTCTGGATGCATGACCTTGTTTGAGATTTGGGAAGGTCCATCATTAGGCAGGAATATCCTCACAGATACAGAAGGGTGTGGATTTGTGAGGAAGCATTGGAACTATTGGAGAGAAAAGAGGTAAAATGGAAGAGTTGTCACATAATTTTCATTTGGAAGAAGGAAATTCTTGAATTTTTATTATATATTATAGTTACCTTTGTTTAAGTTTCCATTTGTCTGGTGAGTGAAGTAGCTTTCTCTCGATCATCCGGATCAAAAGGTCTCGTAAATTGGTGGAGAGAGACCAGATAGATTGCCTAATAGTTAAGTTTGCTTTCTAGATTATGTAGAATAGAAGATGGATTCCTGGAAATTGTAAAGCAACGGAGCGCCATTTCACGCGCTATCCTAGCAATGTCAAAAGAATACTCTGTTTGAAGAATCTTTATATTACTTTCAAACACAATTACAGAGAAAATGAAGATTGGACTTTGGTATGCTAATTATATTTCTTGAAAAGCAGAAAATATGAAATGGAGAAATGATTTATAAGGTATTTTCAAATGGAACCTGAATAATTTCTTTAATGGTGTGTTCGGTGTTCTTATGCTTCCTTTCTATATAGCTCTATAAGAGTGTAAAGTGTTGGGCTCTCAATTAATCCCGACTCTTTTACGGCAGAGAAATGAACATGTAGAAGCATTAAGCCTGGAATCCGGTGGCTGTAGCCACAACTTTACAGCTGAACAATTAGCTGCTCTACCAAATCTAAGATTTCTTTGAGTGAAAGGCGTTGATTTTTTCGGCAACTTCCATAATCATCTTTCAGAGCTAAGATGGCTTTCTTGGCAACTGAGCCAAACAACTTGCTTGGTGAGTAACTTTCATTTTAGTAAATTGGTCGTGCTTGATCTCTCAAATAGCATGATTGAAGATGATTGGGGCGGGTGGAGCCAAATGAAGGTATGATATGCCTTACTCTATATACTTCTTTTGTCATTACCTCATTTGTGATGAATGATGCAATGATAGAAGCAAAATATATTATTTAATTCTTTCTATCCATACCTTATACGATTGACATAATGGTTGCAGGCACTTATCATCTCATCTAAGCATAAAATATATTTTGCATGGGTAACATTCAATATCCTTCTATGTATCAAAGTAAAACACAATTATGTTCCACTTAAAAAATCCTTCATGTGGTTTCTTAGTTCTGCAAGTTGCTTAGTTTTTGGATATATTGTATTTCATTATAAGTGAACGCCATCATGCTTCAATATGCATCAGATATGATTTGAATGACATAAAAATTAAGTCATATATAGTAATGCAAAAGTTAATTATAATCAAGTTTGAGTTGGGTAAAACTCAACTCAACCGGCGTAAAGGATCACAGATTTATCTGCAGAAGCAAAATTGAAGACGCTCTCTATCTCTCTCTCTCCCTCCACCCACCCCCCCCCTCCCCCAAAATGCGTACGCGTTCATGTTCACTCACCCTTTTTCAGTAACCCCACTAACAGTTGCCATGAATCCCGTCTTGCAACCCTTCCCTCCATCTCAGATTCTCTCTAAAACTCTTCAACATAGAATGGATGCTCGTAATGAGTTGAAGGTGAAGTATCGAATTCATTCTCACCTTTTATATCAACTTCACTTTGCTTCATTTATCTTTACAACCGTCGCTTCGTATCCTCACTAGTATTAGGCATTACATTACACTTGACATAGAGTTTAAGAGAGCATCGAGTTGGAGATGCAGAGGGGTTGAATGCGGCGGTGTTGAAGATTGTGGTCGGAGGTGGTTTGCTCGTGGCCAATGGCGGTGGGTGGAGAAAAACTAGGGGGGTGTCGGTATTTGGGGCTTGTGTGTGATTTGGGAATCAGAGTTTCTTGTGTTTTTAGCGACGATACTCTAGTCTTTAGGTTATGGAGTTTTGTTCTCAGACGCAAACTGTGGGTTTTGGAAATAACGGATGTGAAGTGAAGTAAAAAAAAAAAAAAACAGAGAGAAAAGGTTTGGGGATTATTTTCAAAAATTTTGAAGTACGAGGGTTATTTGCAACATCCCCACAAAGACTTGGGATATTCAAACTACCTTAGATTATTGTAAATAACGACTTATGAATAATGAGGATATAACTAGTCCTCCCGTATATTCTGATGTTTCTTATTTATTTTTTTAACTTCAACTTTGTTTTTGGCAGATGAATAGATTGAAGGTTTTAGATTTGACAGGTTGCAAACAATTAAAAAAGACACCCGACTTCTCTAACTTCATGACTTTGGAGATGTTAATTCTTGCTCAGTGTGTCAACTTGACCACAGTTGATAGCTCCATTGGTAAGCTAACACTCCTAAGAATGTTGAATCTAGAGGGGTGTAGCTCTCTTGTGGAGTTGCCAGATGAAGTTGGTTTTCTACATTCTTTGACGCAGATTGTCATGCCCCAATCTAACAGGTAATTGCTTCCGTTTTGATTAATCATGACAATATAGGTCATTCAATTGACTTAAAACACCATACAAATTTTAAAGTCACTTTAGTGCAGCCTATTGCATCCAAATAGCCGTATCCTCAAGTAGATTCATATTCTTTAGAACACTTTTATGATCTTTAAGTGCAAAAAAAGGGAGGATCTTTACTATTTAGCATAGTCATTCTACTAACTCGGAAGACGAATCTCCAAAAAATGCATGAACTTGTACCCATTAGACTATCCCCACTTTCCAAATGACCTCAATGAAAATATATAAATTTCATACTTAATGATTGAAAAAACTCACTGTTAAGTTTTTCGCCTATCCAAATTAATGAATTCACTCCCAATAGTCAATTTGAAATGGTAATTTTCTATTTGGGGCAAAACGAACTCAATTCAAGAAGCCTTACTATCAATTTTTTTTTCTTTTTTGACAAACTCTTTCAAATTTAATCTGCTCATTTTTCCTCTCATTTCTCGTTGAAACAAACGAGACATTAATATAGAAGTCCGAAAAACGATGTCATTATTGATTAGCCAGAAACGAGGTAGCTATGCCTCTCTGATGTTTGTTTTACTAAAATGTCTATTGTACATGTCCACGCCATTGTCCACGTCTTGCATGAACGAAAAATTTAATGGTGGACCTTTTTCGTCCATTAAGTAATATTTCGTGCACTTTTTGGGTCATTTGAAAGTGGAGATATTTTTGCCCTACGAACGTGAGTTCATGTTTGGTGTTTAATCTGTGGCTAACAAGGTACACTCGAATCCGTGGTGTGCTTTACGATCGGTGATGCATGGTTTTTCCCGGGCTTCGTCTTCCGCATTGATTTAGGGGTTCGATTCGGTGTCGAATCCGGTTTTCGGGGATCCGTTATTCCCAACATTGGTATCAGAGCCAGGTTCACGTTTTTTCCCGATCAATTCTGATGTTTTTGATTGATTTTTCGCGAAATCCCTTCGGCCGTACGGAATCGGGCAAAAATCCCGACACCCGAGTGCTTTTCGGCCATTTTTCCGAGATTTCGTAAGTCAAAATAAAATTGTGATTGCATAGGAAGAAGCGCGATGTCGAGACGAGTCCGGCGATGTGTCGACCGCCGCCGGGCGCCACCGCACGCACCCACACGCGCGGCCGGAAGGCGCTGCGCGTGGGCGCGACGCGCCCGAAGCGCTGGCATTGGCCAGCGCGTGCGGAGCACGCACCGGTCGGCGAACCGGCGCGTGCACGCCGCCGCCGGGCAAACTGGCACGCGCCGGTCCGCGGACCGACGCGTGCTGACGTCACCGATGACGTCATCACTGACGTCGTTTCGTCGGACGGTCACCGGCCGGCGACCCGACCCACCGGAGACCAAGGCACGTTGCAGGCACGTGCGGATGACGTCTGCGTGACGTCATCCCCCGCACTCGCGCGGCACGTGCGTCGGTCCGCACGAGCGATCCGACCGGTCCGACGACCGTTGTCACGCCCCGATCCTCGGGCACGCACACATCCTTCTCACTTGGTCGATTTCTATAATGCGATATCCCAGGACTAGTATCGCCGACCCTTTTATTTATTAAGCACATGCAGAAGCAGTTAAAATCCCCAGACAATAAATCAATGGGATAGGAAAGTAGGCCATATTTTTCATATTGAAATTCATAACCACACTTTCATTCAATGCACAACTCATAGTACATTTACAATACTATTTACAACATAAAAGTCTCGCACCTATCTACTCTAAGACAGGGTGCACAAAAGGGATGGGATCTCAATCCACATCTGGGTTGTATTCAAGATCCCTCTCTAGATCATCTTCTACTTCAACAATACTTTCTCCTTCCTCAGCTTCTCCTTCCTCAGCTTTTCCTCAGGGTCCTGAAATGGTTATTCAATAACCAATGAGACCACGTCTCAGCGAGTCCTACCCACTAAGACTCGATTAATAAACTAATACGCCATCCGGTTGCCTAAGCACAACACGAGTCAGAGGACTTACCTTGGCCTCAGTTCCAACCTGCAATTCAAGGTTAAACACAGATATTCCAACCATTCACGACATTCGATCAAGCATTGATCAATCGACTAAGTCGATTACATGTCAGTCAGACCCTCTCTAGGTCATTCCCACTCATACCACGCTTTCTCAGTGGTGTACTCATTCACCAAATCACATGTGTTTCTCGGGCGTCGTTTTCGCCAATGACATACCGATCACCGACACCGTGCGTTCTTTAAGGCGCCGTTTTCACCAGTGATAACCTTGATCACCGAACCACGTGTCCTTTCAAGGGCGCCGTTTTCGCCAAGGTGACATCGGCTATAGACCACATCGTGCGTTCTTTAAGGCGCCGTTTTCACCAGTGATATTCCCATAACCACCGAACCACGTGTGTCTATAAGTCATTTACGTGCGTTCTTTAAGGCGCCGTTTTCGCCAGTGATACTTCCAATCACCGAACCACGTATGTCCAATAATATCGTACCTGATTGGTCTCACCATTCTCCCTACTATATAGCCCATCAACGTACTGGCGCTATATACCCATGCTTGGCCATTACCAATCAAATATTCAATAACAAACAATTTAGGACAATTCCTAAAATTCCACAATAAATTCAATTCCACACAACGTAGAGCTCAAATAAATAAACGGTCTGCACCACGACAATCGGCACGAAATTCCGGTCACCGGCCATCCCGGTTGAATTTCCGGAAAAATAATTAATTAAATAAATAAATTTCGAAAATAAATAAATAAACATTAAAAATCCAATTTAGGCCCATATTGCCTGATTGGAGCCCGAAACGGGTCGGGAAAAATCCCGAGATGCATTCAATAAATAACCAAACATTTCTACTTGCTAATAGCTAGGTCTAACCACCTAACATGCATCATTAAGTCACTAAATTAATTGTTCTAACCTAATCTAACCACCTAAGTGCATGTAATTAAATCTAACCAACCCTAAGACATAATTAGCAAACTAATAAAGCTTTAGTGAGTAAAACTCACTTGACAAAAGCGGAGATCGAATCACCGCAACGGCGACGCGACGGCGGCCGAAATAGGACTTTCGACGACACCGGCGGACTTGGACCGGGCCTTGACCTTGGCCCAACAAATCTCAGCCCAACTGAGATTTGTTCTTGCTTTTGGGCCAGACCCAAGTTGAATTGGGCCTGCTGAAATTTCTGGACTGACTTCACTTGGGCTTCAAATTTCTTTGCTGGAAATTGGGCCTCCAATTTCAGTTGATGGGCTGCTGAACTGGGCTTGACTAATTACTTCACTTGGATTGGACTGGGCTTGAAGACTGCAGGAAATGGGCCTCAGTAAAAATTCTACTGAATTGGGCCTCAAATTACTGGGCTGCAACTTGAATTAAATTGGCTGAAGAACTGCTGGACTGATGGGCTTCGGAGCTGAATCTGCTGGGCCCGAATTGCTGAAAGTGCTGGACTGAAGACATAGCCCAAATCACTAGAGTTTCCTGGGTCGCTTGCGGGTGGTGGGCTACGCTTTGCTCGATTCCACGAGCTGGCTTCGTGGATGAAGAGAGAGCAGCTTCAGTCTTCCATTCGGTGGCTTTCTGTACGTGTGATGATGGGGCGTGAAGACTGAAGGGAAGCAAGGCTGGCAGACGGTCTTCGTGGGCTTCAATTCTGTGGAGATTGCTGACCGAAGACACTCGTGGACGCGCGGACTGAAGCTTCGTGACTGAAGACGCGTGGGCTGGCGTTGCGGACGAGATGCAGTCAACGAAGGGGCTTCGGCGTGGCTTGAAGTTGACTGAGAGAAGTTTTGCTGGAGACTTTACTTCGGTGGGAGCTTCAATGTCCGCTTGTTGACCGAAGAAGAGGCAGATGCGGCCAAGTGGCAGCAATGGAATGATGCTCAGTCAACCGAAGGCTCCGCTTGTTGCTGGTGTTGACCGTGAGCTGGCGTGAGAGGCAGCGTGAAGATGGATAGTGGAGCAGACGATCGTGGAGCTGAGGGGTGAAGGACGCGCGGCAAATGGAGATGCAGCTGGTGTCGATGCTTGCGGAGAAGACTGCTCGGGTCTTTGACTCAGCTGGCTGGACAGAAGATACGGATGGAGGAAAATCTTGTATGAGCTGCAGGGGGGTTTGCTCGGTCTTCTTCAGCGGCTGTTGGAAATGTCGCACGAAAATGAAAAGGGGAGGGAGAGTCCGATCGGTTGAGGAGGTGAGGGAAAGAGAGAATGGATAGGAATGAGTGAGGGGCCCTTTGGCTTTTAATCCTCACACAAATATCTCCCCCAAAACCATTCCTAGCCATGTATAATTTACTTGGCTCACAATGGACCTCTCAAGAACTCTTCTAGAAGCCAAAATGGTCCAAATGTTGTGGCTAGGTGGGGGGTTACGAATTTTAAAATCTCAGCTTCAATTGGACATTCATTCCATCCAAATTTCATTTCCCTTGGCCCTCACAAAATCAATCGGTCATCCATCAATTACCTCGGCATTTTTCCTCACTCAAGAATCCACCAAAAATCCAAATTGATACCAATGTTGCACACCCCCATCTTAAGATTCGGTTTTTAACTAAGGCGAACTAAATTTCAATTCCAATCTCTCCAAATTGAGGTCCAATTGTGATGTAGAAAAATCCCAAGAAATTTTCTATAAATCTCCGACACACATAGGCTCAACCCGAAAGTCAAATTTCCCATTAATTTAGCCAATCTGAACTTCGGCCAAACTTCCACGACGTCCGAACCCAATTTCCGTAAAAATCTCGGGACCTCCGAAAAATCTTCTGAGACTGAGTTGACGTTCCTAAAATAGCTTGTGACATCACTGAACTTTCGATTTCTGAAATCTGACTCAAATCGACGGTTAATTTCACTCCGGCGTGCTTTTAGTGTGACCTAGACTACCGGGTAGTTTTCAGAACTTTTTAGGGCAATTGACTCGTGGTCGATTTTCTTCGAGCCACAATGAACCCACTCAACACATTGGCGACTCTCAATTGTCGTGAAAATCTCGAGGGCTCGACTACTAACACAGGGTACCAAAACGACAGAAATCAAATTAGTGCCGGTCGACGAGAATTTTCCAATTTAGTGGAGTCACCCACGATCGGCCACACATCTCAGTCGAACCGACCTATCTCTGATCTCAATTCGATCTTTACTGTGCAGTAATGACCTCTAAAGATGAACACGGTCGAGAAGCCGCTTCCTGGTCGAATTCTCAAGTCTATTGCCTTAATATTCTTTAATGGCATACCCAGCTAGTCTAGTTATCTCGAGAGTGATCAGCTCTGAGAACAACCCTATAGACACGTCAATGAAATGCCCGATTAATTTAATAGAAAACAATACTGAAAATTCTGGATGTCACAACCGTTGACCGTTGACCTCCGTTGACGGCCGTTGACCACCGTTGACCGACGACCGTTGACCGTTGACTTTGACCGTTGACCGTTGACCCGAAAAAAAAAATGTGTTTCTTTTTCAATTAAGTCTATGTGGATTATAATGTGATCCCTTATTTGTTCCGCATTTGTTGCAGGAACAATGCCTCCCTTGAGGTTGCGCACACCTATTCGCGCAGTTACCGATGAACAAAATGATAGGCTGTCTAAGTTGATAGCTGAGCTGACTGATCATCGATGGGAGAGAGGTGACTTAATTGATCATGTCCTTGAAGTCAACGGGAAAATTCAACAGGTCGTATGGAATGGTCGTCCTATGTCACAGTCAGAGATGGTGCGATTTTTCATAAACACTCTTCCACCTGAATGGCAAGATGTGTTGAATCGCATATGGGATGTCAACGGAACTGCTTCCTATAAGAAAATTGTGATGGATTTTGTAAATGAATATTACTGTATTGTTTCAAGGGAAAATATCAAGAAATTGAACAAAAGAGGATCTTTCCCAGTTCGTGTGCTGACTTGGTGTTAGTTGTATTGGCTGATATATATTAAGTGTGCTTTGTAGACATAATTATGTAATGTTTACTACCTGATAGTTGTTGATGTAGCAACCAATGTCTTGATTGTATTAGTTGAAAGCATTATTATTTTATTTGAATTCAATTATCTATTGCTTTCTGTTATTGCTGGTTGCTGTGGGTAATTAGCAGTGGGTAGTTTAGAAGTTTTTGTAGATTCATAGAATTGATTTTGTATATGACAATCATATTAATGATAGTTTTAAGTTAGGATTTTTGGAGGATGATTGGAAACGTAGTGACCTTTTGATTCTAAAACCTTACTTGAAATTGTTCATTAATATGATGAGTCTGTGCAAAAGGGATGCATAAATGATAGGCATTAATTATTCGTGCATATAAGTCTGATGTGTTCAGATCGATGGTTTCAGCAACTAAGAACATAATTGCTTATATGAACGGCAACAATTGTGGAATATTGAATACGAAGATTCAATATGTGCTGAAAAAGCAAGAAGCACTAGAAGCTCTTGACCATGTTATGGAAGATCTTATAAATGATGTGCGCCACTTTGAGCTAGCTGAGGACCGACTAACAGCATTTGAGCAGAAAATAGATATTTGCAATGCTGGTTCTAGCTCAGAAAGGGCTTTGTGCTCTAAGCGCAAGCGTATTGATTCGTTCAATATGTGGGAATGCAAAGGATCAAGTCCTTATTGCAAGAAATCAAGAGTTAACCAACACAAGAGAGGAAAATGTCCTCAAGTAAAGAAAATGTCAAGGGTTAGGTGTTACAATTGTGACAAGATAGGTCACTATACTCGCAACTGTTGTGAGCCAAAAAAAAAAAGAAAAAAAAAGAAAAGATAAACACCTCTTGCACATTTGAGAACTTTGCTTATGTGTCGAGTTCTGCATTATTGGCTGAATCCAATCCTTTGTGGACTGTAGATTCAGGAACGACAGACCATGTAAGGAATGATAGAGGATCCTTCGTGAAATTCCAACGATACCAACTGGAACTATGTGGATCTATGTGGGAAATAATTTCAGAGTTGAAGTTAAAGGGATTGGCACCTGCCAATTGAATATGCGTGGTGGACGCACCTTGTTCCTACATGATGTCCTATATGCTCCAGAGATTTGTCGAAATTTAAGTGTCTGTTTTGATGTTGGTTAAGCTTGGTTTTAGTATGAACTTCCATAATAGATGTGTAGATTTGTATTTGGATACAAACTACTATGATTTTGGTCACTTTCTGGATGGTTTTATTGTACTAAATGTTGACTGTGGTGATGTCAATATGTTATTCCCTTGTTTCACGTCTTCTACTTTATATGATAATGATGTGAATATGGTGGCATGCTAGACTTGGTCATATGGGCCAACAACATATGAAAAGACTAGCCAAAGAGGGCTTGTTGGGCAAATTAAAAAAAGTCGATTTGCTCATATGTAAGCATTGCCTAGAAGGGAAAACAACAATGAAACCATTTGAAAAAGGTAAAAGAGCTGAATTTCCTCTGCATTTAATCCATTATGACGTCTGTGGTTCAATGAATATGAGAGGAAGGCATGGGGCTGTTTATTTCATCACTTTTATAGATGATTCTACTCGATACGGATATGTCTATTTGATTTCTCATAAATCTGAAGCATAAGTTGTTTCAAAATGTTTATGAACTTGGTAGAAAATCAATTAGACAAGAAAATAAAAGTATTTAGATCCAATCGAGGTTGAGAATATTTATCTGATGAGTTCAGAAAATTATGTGATGAAAAAGGAATAGAAAGACAATTATCTATTCTATATACTCCTCAACAAAAATGGTGTTGCAGAGAGAAAAAACAGAACCCTACTGAAAATGGTTAGGTCCATGAAAGGCGCATGCTAACTTACTTATCACTTTTTTGGAGTGATGCGTTGTTAACTGTTGCCTGCATACTTAACCGGGTGCCTTCCAAATTAGTTATTTCCACTCCATATAAGTTATGGATAGGTAGAAAACCAGACTTAAGTTTTCTTAAGTCATGGGGTTGTACTGCCTATACTCATGAGTCCTCTCACAAGTTTGGGAAATTAGGTCCCAAAGGAAATAAGAGTATTTTCATGAGATACTCCGAACACTCGAAAGGGTATGTGTTCATTGGTGAGCTGGAAAGTGGGAGTATAACTGAATTTGAATCACGGGATGTCACATTCTTAGTGAATGAATTTCCTAAGAAGGGCGAAATAGGAGAAGATTACTCCCTATTTGAGACCTTGGATCAGGATAATGATATTAGTGGAGTTCATCCAAGTGGGAGTAATATGAGAAGTGATGAATTGAATTCAACTCATTCTCAATTGCAATCACATGATGAGACGACATCATCATTACCTAATTCAAGTGGGAGCATAATGGGGAATGATGTGCTAAGTGTACAATCTCCCATATGGTGAACAAGTCGCCAAAGTATTCCCCGTCGATGTTTTGACATTGAAAGGGACACTTTTATAATTGCTCCACAAGATGAGGATGAGCCAAGAAATATTAATGAGGCTCTGAATTGCCCTAGTAAGGAAAAATGGATTTATGCAATGAAAGAGGAAATAGAGTCAATGAAATCAAACCAAGTCTGGGAACTGGTTGATCTTTCAAAAGGGACGCAGAGCTATTGGGAACAAGTGGGTTCTCAAAATAAAACGAAAGGCTGATGGCTCGATAGAAAGGCATAAGGCTTACCTTGTGGCGAAGGGGTATAATCAACAGGAAGATATTGATGATAAAGATACATTCTCTCCTGTAGTGTGATTTACCTTGATTCGCATAATTCTGGCAATAGTGTTTGGTATGGATCTTGAGTTACATCAAATGGATGTAAGAACTGCTTTCCTCAATAGAGAATTAGAGGAAGAAACATATATGGAACAATCTGCTGGTTTCATAGTGAAAGGCCAAGAAGAAAAAGGTATGTCGACTTTCGAGGTCGATATATGGCCTTAAGCAGTCGTCAAGACAATGGTATATACGACTTCATAATACCATAATGGCATATGATTTTACAATGATAGATGAGGATCATTGTGTATATATCAAAAGATCCAATGATCAATTTGTGATCATATCATTATATGTTGATGATATACCAATTGCCGGAAGCAATATGGAGCCTGTCAATACTGTCAAAAGTCGGTTGTCTTCCAACTTTGAATTGAAGGATATGGGATAGTAAACCCAAAGACACTCCTATTGCAAAAGGTGAAGGATTGAGCCATAGACTGTGTCCAAGGACTCCACAAGAGAAGGAACAAACGGAATATGTTCCTCATGCTAGTGCTGTTGGGAGCTTGATGTATGCTATGATGTGTACAAGACCTGACATATGTTATGCAGTTGGAATGGTGAGCAGATACCAATCCAATCCAGGTCAAGCACATTGGAAAGCTATTAAGAGAATACTAAGGTATCTAAAGGGAACTGCTGATTATACGTTGAGTTATTAAGGAAAGGATCTGCAACTCAAAGGCTATTGTGATACAGATTGGGGAGGAGATTTAGATGAAAGAAAATCTACCTCTGAGTTTGTTTTCTTACCGAATAATGGCACCATATGTTGGAGCAATAAGAAACAAAAGTGTATAGCCTTATCCACGATGGAAGCTGAGTTCGTGGCATTATCAGCAGCAGTACAAGAAGTAGTTTGGCTTAAGAGATTCTTGGATCATTTAGGTGTTATTGAGAAAGCTGCAAATCCATTGTTGGTTAACTGTGATAGCCAAGCAGCTATAGCGTACACCAAAGATCCAAAGTATCATGGCAAGACCAAACATATAGATACCAAGTATAACTTTGTAAAAGATATGGTTGCACGAAAGGATGTGAACTTACAGTACATATCTACGCATAGAATGGTAGCAGATCCTATGACAAAGCCAATACCTAGAGATGTGTTTTGTGGTCATGTAAAATCTCTAGGATTGCGTAGAGTCTGATGTACTGAATTGTAATTTCCCTAAGAGTTCACATTTGATGAATTTGTGTATTCATCATTAATGCCTATGAATCTTTGTTTGATCTTTATGCATCTTAATGCTCAGTGCATTACTTTAAGTTAGGAAGTATGTCGGACAGATATAAGATTAGCCCACTCACACGGGTAATCGCCTCTATTTACTATGTGATAAATAGAGATGAGACTGTTTTTTTTTAAGCTTATTATCTAGGTGATAATCGAGAGCTCAAGCTTAAAATACGTATGTCGCCTTAACTAGGTGTTAAGATGAGGACATAATACTTACTATGTCTGAAAGTAAAATACCCCACATGTTTTACTTTATCTGTCTATGATGCCAGATGTGAGTTCTGATGAATTTTGTAAATGAGTAGATACGTGAACTCAAGTTAGACATTGGGTATGTCTAAACTATCATCTGTACGGTATTGAAAAGTGTAGACATACGCTCCATGGGAAAGGAGTTAATACCGTAATACGTATTTCATACTACGTATGCATGAGACGACCAATAAGAGTGACAAAAAGTTTGATCTCAACTTTTATGACGTGTGAGACTCTTGAGGAAAAGAGTTCCTCAATTTTTTAGTCCCCTCATGACTCTTACTTATTCTCAAGATTTCTATTTCGTGTTTGCTATCTTAGGATGTTGCCAATGGTCATGTGTTTGATTCGATCTAATGGGACATTTCTAGAAAAGCAAGCTGAACTGAAATTGAGAGTTTGAAGGAAAGAGGAAGATCGATTTTGGAGAATCACATTATAGTTTTGTATTCACTGGTCGACCAATTATAACTGTCTTTGTGATAATTATAATTGTGAATACAATATATATATCATTGTTTAAAAGAGATCGAGAGAGATATAAATGTGATCGATCGATCTAGGGTACTGCATACTAAATCTACTCGGAGTGTGACGCCCATTATGAGCTGCTATATATTCCTAACAGATGCATAACAACGAGCTCTCAAAGTATGCTGGTCACACGGATTATTCACCAGTATGAATGTTGAAGTGGGGTAAAGAGAATCCTGTTCGGCCCACCATGTTAAGAGAGAGTCTATGATGGATTATTCTCTGATGGGCCTGAGTAGGGCATGTCCGCCCATGTTGGTTTTGGACCACCATGTGCGAGTGGGAGATGAAGGCTTTATTTGATTTGGGCTTAAGGCCCATCCGCCAAAGTTGGGCCCAGAAAGCCCGGCCCACGGGAATAAGGCCCGTGGAAAGAGGGAGGTATAAAAGGGAAGAGAGAGAGAGAAAGTAATGTACGTTGAATCAGAATTACGTTTTCTCTCCCACGCGTTTTCTCTCCCAAAAAGGACAGTAGGCATACGGCTTCCAATTTCTTCCCTTCAAGGCTTCATCGGATCGATTCGACCGGATTCTCTTCCTCCATTGGCTTTTGGTGTTTAATCTGTGGCTAACAAGGTACGCTCGAATCCGTGGTGTGCTTTACGATCGGTGATGCGTGGTTTTTCCCGGGCTTCGTCTTCCGCATTGATTTAGGGGTTCGATTCGGTGTCGAATCCGGTTTTCGGGGATCCGTTATTCCCAACAATGTCGATCGTGAACAATTTTCACGCTGGCAGCAACAAAGGCCTCGGATTCTATTTTACATGCATCACACTTAAAAACAGAGCAGAGAGCTTTTACCTTAGCTTGGACCAATCATCGGTCACGGTCGTTTGTTCAACTAGCCAGAGGAGGTCTTGGATGCGTTGGCAATGATGATTGAAGCCAGTGAAGGAGAATCGAACGGGCCGTGAGTGTTCGACACTCTGATTGGATTAACAAAGCAGAACCGAGAAAGTCCCATTCGATGAGATGTTTGACAATCTGAAGAGACCAAAGTTCAGCAACAATCTCCAAAAGAATCACAGGCGAAGCTGGGAAAAGAGGGAATCGGAGATAATGACACAAGCAAGAACATGGAGAAATCGATACTACTGATCGAATCGCATATGGAAATCAGAAAAGAAGAGGTGACTTAGCTTCGATGCCATTGCAGTAATCGGAGAACTGAACCGGAAGGAGTAGGTGCATTCGTCGGAACAGAGCTGACGAACGCCGGAATCCGCCGGAATGAAGACAGGCTGAACAATCCGAATTCTGATCTTGATTGGGCTGGTGGATTGAGTTCGTGGACCTGGGTCTGTGGGCCGCATGAACTAGGCTCATTAGATCAGGCCATTTCCGTCATGATTGGACCCTTCAACTTTTTTTTTTCTCTTCTTCCTATTCTTTTTTTCTCCTTCTTTTCCTTTTTTTTTTTGTTAGTATATGTATTTTTTACACAAAGTATATTTGATGCATTGACAAAGATTCAGGTGTCAATGATGTAGGATCTTCCAAAATGGGTCATGAGTGAAAGCCTGCATCATGTGGCTGGGACTAACCTTTAGATATTTTGACAAAGGGCTAACGGATGGAGATTTTGGGCTAGGGTGATTAGTTGGTGATTTTTGTAGACAAAACAAATTTGGAGCAATTTTGTCGAAATAGAATGGGAATTGACAGTTGAGTAAATGATATGCCATTATTATTAGTCTTAAAAATGAGAGATTTTTCTAAGAAAATATTTTGCAACCATCGGCGTCCTTTTCCGCTCAATGCCGTGTTTTCAAACGGGAATGAGAACAGGAAAGTTTGACAATTCTCTTTAGAAAGCAAACAGCACCTAGCAGTCGGTCAAAAAAAGGGCACTCTTGTTAACCTATGGCGCGTTTGGTAACATTTCTGTTTAAAAATTGTTCCAGGGAACAAAAATAGAAAAAAAATATTTCTATTCCAGAGAACAATTTTTGAATAAAAAAAAATGCATCTGGTAAATTTGTTTCGGGAATAAAAAATGAACAGAAACATATTTGGTAAATTTGTGTTCTTTTTTTGTTTCTTTTAATTTTTAATATTTTTATTTTTTAATACTTTTTTTCTTTTTTCTTTTTTTCTTTTTTTCTTTTTTTGGCTAGTTGCCGGCCTCGACCATGGATGGTGATCGGTCGACGAGGGCCGGCGGCCTCGCCGGTGAGCCTCGCTGGTGGCTGGGTGAGCTCGGCCTCGCCGGGGGCCGGCGATGCTCCGGCGAGGTTGCCGGCCCTCAACGGCGTCGCCGGCCAAAGAAAAAAGAAAAAGAAAAGAAGAAAAAGAGATGAGAGAGAAAATTTGTTCTTAAATTCTGTTCCAGAAACAAAAAACACATTTTTCTTGTTTTTTGTTTCTATTCCAAATGTGTTCCTGGGAACAAAAAAATAGATTTGGAACAAAAACGTAAACAAACGCGTTTTTGTTCTTTTTTTGTTCCCTGGATCAAAAAAACATAAATTTTGTTCATAAAAAGAAATAAAGAACATTAACAAACAGGTCCCTAGCCGCCCCTCATTCAACAGTCAAAAAAAGGTGCTCCCAGTCTAGCCACACAAATTATTTAAGTCGTTCTTTCCAACCCCAATGCTCCTACCGGCACCGGTTTGCACGTAGTTCCAGCGAGAAATGTGCACAACCAGACATCATAAAATACCTCGTGCGTCGTTCTTCAGGAAACGATGCGCCCAGTCTGGCCTAGACTGGTCATCTTCACTAGACAGAATGAATAAATTACTTAGCTTCTTTGGTGCTTTTCTAAAAAGACTGCACAATTGACATTACAATAGTGCACGCGCGATGCACGTACGCAACCAATTTACATTTAATAGATCTTACAAAATTTCCCTATTATGAAGTACTAGAATTATTAAATAAATGACAGAAATTATTGACATGGTATGAAGAAATTGAATATTTTTATGTGGAAAGATAAAATTATTTTAAGATTTGAAATTTCTTTTAGTAGAATTGTTTGTACGTAGAAAGGATTCAAATTGAATTATATGAAATATAAATTAGAATTATGAATTTAGATCTTTGTCTATTGATAATCGAGGTTTTTTTAGGAAGAAAAAAGTAATCATGATCAGGACCTCTTTGATTTATATAAATATATATGAAGTTATCGATTTCATCCCGACACCTCCAGCAATATCATGATAATGGATGTTTTATTTAGAATTGTTAGTTGATTAAAGAGGAAATTATGGGGCTATTTTCCTTTAACTCTATAAAGGAAAAAACTCACCCGAGCCTATCTATTTTGGCTTAAAAGAGTAAAAATCAACTTTTCCACTTTCTCGTCAAATGCTAAAGTATTCTTTCAAACATTAAAAAATGACGTATCAATATTTGTATAACATGAAAGTTTCATATGGTAAGATTTAAAAAAAAAATTCAAAGCGCATGTTGCAAAGTTTAAAAAAAAATTAAAAGGTAAAAAGTCAATCCGAACATACCACGAGCGTGCATGACAAAATTTCTGGAACAGAAATCAATTTCTAACCAGAAATTAATTTCTCAATTTCTATTCCATGGATGAGTTTCTGAATAAAGAAACGTGTCTAATAACAATTCAAAATTTTTATTTTTGAAATAAAAATTCATTTGATAACAGAATAAAATTTCTATTTCTAGGAGCGGTAATGATCGGCGTCTAATGGCCGGAGTCCGACGTTCGGTGACCGGCATTCGGCATCCAGTGACCGGCGACGGGTGGCCAAAGTTCGGAGTCCGACACCAGAGTTCGACGTCTAACGTCTGACATCCGAAGTTGGGCGATAGGAGGTCGACGACTGGTGGCCAATGGCCAGAGTCCAACGGCCGGTGGCGAGCGACGAACGGTCGTCAGTGATCATCCAATGGTTGGTGGTGAGTCTTCGGCATCCAATGTGACATCCTGAAATTCGACCCCGCTTCGATAAAGTGAAATGGGCATTTCGTCAACGTGTTTACGGTCATTTTTCTCTGAGCTGATCACTCACGAGTTAACTAACATATTGAGTGGAGCCGTTAAGGGATGTATCTGCAGTAAAATCCCTAAAAGCTACTCAATTTGTTGGATTGGACTAAAATCACGTCTGACAGATTTTTAACCACGAAATTGAACTCGATTTCGGGAATCGAATTTTAAGCGCGTCATAATTCCTTTTTAGGACCTTGTCTCATCGTTCGTCAATTTATTGACGAGTCCGAAATTTCAATAAAGAAATTATCGGAGGAAGAATTGAAGACCAAGAGAAAATAGAAAGGAAAAGGGGAAGAGAAAAGGAAAATATGAATAATGATATTAAGCATTTTCTTTTTCTCTCTCTCTCTTCTCTCTCCTCTCCCCTCCCCCTCGTGCGAAAACCCTCCCCACCGACTGCCCCAGCTGTCTCCCTCTTTGTTCCTCTTTCATTGACCAGTCAAGCCTATCCTCTTTCCTCTTCTCTCTCATCTCTCTCTTTCGCACTCTCTCTCCCTTGACTCTCTTTGCTGTGCGAACAGAACCAAAACCAGAAGCCCGGAGCAGAAGCAGCGCAGCTCGTCGTCGCCACCGTTCCGCCGCCGCACCGCCGCCCGCACCCGCGCCGCGCCCGTGCGCCCGCCGCCGTCCCGTCGTCCGCGCACGCCCAGGCCGTGCGAATCAGCCCTGTTTCGCCCCTGTTCCGCACTGACCAGCCACCGTCCGGCCACCTCCGACCACCGCCCAGCTCCGCCGGACCTCCCCGGCGTCCCCCTCGTCCTTCGCCGGCCTTCCCTCGCCGTTTTGGCCGCCGGATCTGCTCCGACCAGCCAAGGGCAGAAACCCACAAAATGGGTTTCCAGCTGGTTCGGCCCGTTTTGGGCCGTTTCCCGGCCCCGGATCCGCGAGTCGCTTTGGGAAGTTTTGTTCCTCGCATGCCCCCGTCGGATTGATCCGATTTGCGCGCGATTTGGTGAGTAATCTCACTAATCCAGGATTAGTTGGCTAATTATGCTTAAGGTTTGTTTAGTTTTAATTAATTATGTTTAGGTTGTTAGATTTAAATAAATTAGCAATTATTAGTCAATTGTGATGTGATTTAGATAAATTGATTGTGCAATTAACAAGTAGACGTGGTCTACTAATTATTGGAAGTGCCTCGGGATTTTTCCCGACCCTTAGTGGGCTCCAATTAGGCTTTTCGGGCCTAAGTGGATATTTTTAGTATTTAATTATTAATTTTCGGAATTAAATTAAATAATTATTTATTTTCCAAAAATTCAACTGAGATGGCTCGGGATCGGAAAATTATGTTGATGACCGTGGTGAAGTCCGTTTATGTAATCGGGCTTTATTTTGAGCTAAATTGAATTTTTAATAATAATTATTTAATTTTCGAAATTAATAAATTAATAAATTATTTTTCGGAAATTAAGATTTTGATGGCCGACGACCGAAATCTCGTGCTGATCGTCGTGGCGCAGTCCGTTTATTTATTTGAGCTCCACGTTGTATGGAATTGAATAAATTGTGATATTTTAGGGATTTACCCTAAATTGATTGGAATTGATTGAGATTGAATTGTTGATTGGTAAATGGCCAAGTATGTTATTCAGCATCTATAATGCTTTGTTTAGTTGATTTAATTATTTGATTGAGAAATCGTTGGGCATTGGTTGCCGGTATTGAAAGTAGATTGGAATATCACCCGGAAAATGCACGTGAGTTTAGTGGTTGATTATATTGAATTTTTTATGTTGGCTCTGTGATCAGTGTATCACCTTGGCGAAAAAGACGCCCGAGAGCATATTGAATTGTTTACGTTGGCTCTGTGATCAGTGTATCACATTGGCGAAAGAGACGCTCGAGAGCATAATAAAGTGTTCACTGTACGTCACCTTGGCGAATCGACGCCCGAGAGCATTGATGGAGCTCTGTGACTAAGTGCGGGCATCTAAAAGGGCACGTGGGCTCGGCGAATTGATGCATCGCTTTGGTGAGATGCACCTAAGAGAATGCACGTGGGCCCGGGCATCTAAAAGGGCACGTGGGCTCGGCGAATTGATGCATCGCTTTGGTGAGATGCACCTAAGAGAATGCACGTGGGCCCGGGCATCTAAAAGGGCACGTGGGCTCGGTGACTTGATGTATCACTTTGGCGAAAAGGTCGCCTGAGAGAATGCACGTGGGCCCAAGGTTCGAGGCACGTGGACTCGGAGACTTGGAATGTCGTCCTAGAGAATGCACGTGGCCTCGCTTTTAGATACTCCTCCGTGGAGAGTGATTTGTATGACATGTAATCGACTAGGTCGATGCTTTGATTTGATGTTGTGAATTGATTGACTGAATGGAAATGACCATGAGTGGTCTTGTTGGAATATAATCGACCAGGTCGATTTGATCGATGCTTCGATCAGTGATATGATTGCTTGGGTGCCTATTATGAATTGTACTGACTTGCAGGTGGGATTAGAGGTCAAGGTAAGTCCTCTGCCCTGTGCGTGTTTAGGCAGCCTTTAGTATATTGGTTTACTAATCGGGCTTAGTGGGGTAGAACTCGCTGAGACGTAGTCTCATCCCAGTTTGGGGAAACCATTTCAGGACCCCGATAAGGAGCTGAGGAGGAGAAGTCTGGGAAGGAGATCTTGGAGGTGAAACTTGAAGGGAAGGATTTTGAAAGAAGAAGATAATACCGAGATGGGCCTTGAGTATGGCCTGGATGGATTGAGATCCTATCTTCTTTTGAAATCTCCATTTTGATGTGAATAGTTTTGAAGTGGTTTGTGTTTTGTATAAAAGTTTGGTTATAAATTTCAATATGAAAAATATGGCCCTGCTTTTCTATCCCATCGTTTTATTGTCTGGGGATTTTAACTGCTTCCGCATGTGCTTAATAAATGAAAGGGTCGGCGATACTAGTCCTGGGATATCGCATTATAAAATCGACCAAGTGAGAAGGATGTGTGCGTGCCCGAGAATCGGGGCGTGACATCCAATGATTGCCGATGAGCAACCAACGACCGGTGGGCGTCCGACATTCGGCGACGAGCGATTGGCGATTGGTGATGGGCGGCCAAAGTGCGATGGCCAGCAACCGACGTCCGGCGGCCGATGGCCGACGACCGGGGCCAACCACGGGCGGCCGGCGGCCGACGACCGGGGCCAACCACGGGCGGCCGGCAACCGGCGGCAGGCATCTAGCATCCCAAGAGCGGCAAGTAGGCGATGGGCAGTGATGAGAGTAAATGATAAGAAAATGTTTGATTTCTCATTTCGGTTCCAAACCGAAATAGAAAAGCTAAAAATTTTAATATCTAATTTCTGCTCTAAATCTATTTATGGAATAGAAATTTGTTCCTAAAATTAAAAAATGAAATTGCGTTACCAAACGGATTTTTTTTCCAAACCTGTTCCGGGGAACAGAAAAATAGAGAAATAGAAAAACAAAAATTTTGTCATGCGCACTCTAATTAGATGGTTGAAAAAACACGATTGAGTATCTAACAACGTAACTTAATGTGATTCTTTTGTAGCAAAGAAAAACCTACCCTTTCTCTCTCTTCTAATTCTTGTTCTTGCAACTCTTACATTCCCCCTTTGACCAAAAGAACTCTCTTATTTACTCCCTTTAAGAATCGACTTTATTGAGAAAGAAGCAACACTTTGGGAAGCACGCGACGAGATCCGATGACTTCGTAAGACTCAAAAACACGTTGGGATGATGGGGGAAACTGAAGAAATAGGCTGTCATTTCTGGTCGACTATCGTTACTAAATTCACCGCCCTTGCTCTGATTATTATCATTATTTGTTACGTTTAGAATTTTCTTCTCAAACACACCGCTGCGGAAACAATTACCAAGCTTAAAGATTTGTAAGTCCTCATTATATACATTTGACTGGAGATTAATCGAAATGAAATATTAAATACATTATACTATGTTAAAATAGAAATGGTAACTTTAAGTCATTGCTAATCTCCAAAATAAATTTTCATAAATTATCGAAATAGTTGGTACTTTGAAACAAACAAGTAACCTTTGGCAAGTGGATTTAAGTAAGAGTTATTAATTTTCTAGTAGCTTTAACATGCAGAAATATCCACAAATAAATGTCAATAAATTATCAAAATAAGTGGTGATTTCGAAACAATTGAATAAATGTTGATACTGTTAGAAGTATGCCCTAAAATTAATTAACTAATTAAAAAAAAATTAAAGCTTCGTGCATGTGCACGAAGCGTAATGGTCAGCGGTTGCTGACCATTATGCACGAAGCATGGATGGTCAGCAACCGCTGACCATCATGCCAAGATCGTGCATGAGCGGTTGCTCATGCACGATCGTGTGCTTTGGACGATCAGCAACGGTTGCTGATCGTCCATCGATTAGCAACCGTTGCTAATCGGTTTTTCTATAAAAACCATTGAGGGACGAGAGTAAATGGGCTGCTGAAAATTTGGAAAAAGAGACTTCATGTGTTTTGTCTTCTTGTTTCAGATCCGCTCTTCACCATGAACAAAAATTTGGAGTTCTCTAGTTGCTGAATATTGAGAAAAAGTGTGCGTGTGTTCTTGTGTCTTTGAGACACGAGGAAGAGACACAATTTTCTCGTTCGGGCCGTGACTATTATACATCAAGAATACGACGGATTCTTTCCATGTGATTGCTAGCACAATCGAAGTGGAGAATATCCGAAGGTTCTCTCTTCCGTTCGACGTTCATTGTTGGTGTGTCTGAACTAGAGGTCCGACGCTTGTGGGACTCGTACTGTAGAACATCCGAACCGACTTGTTTTCAAAGCGCGCTTCGAGAGGTATTTCGTTTAACTTCCTTTTATGTTTAGATTTTTGATTAAAACGCACGAACAACGCCTTAGGAGAATCATGTGTAAAATATATCTTTGTTTCCGCTGCGTTTATTTCTGTTAATTTTTCTTATACATGATTCATGAAAACCCAACAGTGGTATCAGAGCCAACCTTAGGCGTTTTCGTGCGTTTAATTGATTTATAGTTCAAATATATTTTTGCATTCTAATGGCCAATTTACTTTTGTTAAGAGAATTGGTTCTCTTGCTCTTATGTGGCCTATAGAAGTTGATTTCGCTGCTTGCTTGGCGGAATAAGCCTTTTGGCCGAAATGTAGTGGCTATGGCTAAGGCTTCTTCTTCAAAGGGTAAGACTGTTTTAAAGAAGAATAAATGGAAGAGGCCTATCAAATCTATTGTGCAACCAAAACCCATGATTGATAAAGGGAAATGTTATTATTGTGGTGTCAAAGGGCACTGGAGGAGGAACTGTAAGAGGTACATCGCGAGCTTGAAGGTCAAGCCGAAGAACCGACCTTATGAAGGTATGCTGTCTATGCTTATTGAAACCAATCTTATGGTTAGTGCTAAATCCAGCTCATGGGTTCTAGATTCTGCTGCAACTTCACATATTTGTATGTCTTTGCAGAATCTGGAAATAAGCAGGATGCTAAGGCGAAATGAGATTGTCCTGACGTTTGCCAATGGAGCAAGAGTTGCTGCATTAGCTATAGGGACTTTTCATTTATGTTTGCCTTCTAGACATGTAATGTTTTTAAAGAACTGTTTGCATTATAAGAATGCTGTTAGGAACATCATCTCTATACCTCGTTTGGGTAAAGAGAATTATGAATTTTCTTTTGTTGATGATGTATGTTCTATTTATCATAATAGAATATGTGTTGGTTCTAGCTAGGGGTGTGCATTGGACCCGGGAACCGCCCGGACCGCCCGGAACCGGACCGAAACCGCCCGGAACCGGCGGTTCTTGAGGGAACCGGTCCGGTTCCTGGGTCCAATTGTTGAGAACCGGTGGGAACCGGTCCGGTTCCTGGTTCCGTGGGCGGATCCGCCCGCCCGCCCACCCGGACCGGACCGGTACTATTTATAATTTAAAAAAAAAACAAAAAAAAAAAAAAAACAATCGCGAACGAAGCCCCCTGCCCCTAATTTGCGAAGCCCTAATCGCGTTTCTTCTTCTTCAACCTCCGACTCTCTCTGTTCCTTTCCTTCTCTTCGTCTTCGATTCCACGGTTCCACGGTCCACCCCGAGTATCCACACCGCCGCCGCTGCTCCTCCTCCGCCACTGTCCGTCCCCTCGCGCCGGTCACCACTCGCCAGCGGCCAACCACTGCTCCTCCGCCTGTGCAAGAACTCTTGACCGAGCCGGCGAGCCCCTTTTCCGTCACTCAACAAGGTAAGAAGCCCTAATTTGCTTCTCATCTCTTGATTCTCTTTCGATTTCTTCCTCAGTTTTTGATTATCTCTCTGTTTCTTCCTCAATCTCTTCTCCTCGTCTTCGATTCCTCACCAAGCATTCACGCCGCCGCCGCTGCTCCTCCTCCGCCACTGTCCGCCCCCTCGCTCCGGTCGCCACTCGCCACAGCCGCTGCTCCTCCGCCTCTGCTGTCCGCCCCCCTCGCCATAAACCCTACAAAGCTCTTGCTTTCCTCACCACCAAACCAAAGGTACACACGAGTTCGTGCGTGGCGTCTCGTTATTCTGCTCAATTTGTCAATTCCCGTCGTTCTAAAAGTGAGTTCGGTTGTGTTTAGAACTTTAGATCCACGTAGCAAATTTGAGGGTCGTGCGATTTTGGGGTCTCCTGAATTGAGTTACAAGTTGTTTCGCTCTTGAAAACCAGAATTTTTGGCGTCAAAATCGGTTCCATGGATCCACCCGGGAACCGGACCGGACCGGCGGTCTGGTTCCCGGGTGGATCCACCCAACAAACGGGTGGATCCCGATTCCGATTTTTCGGAACCGGTCCTTAGCGGGCGGTTCCCGGTTCTAGGTCGGGAACCGCCCGCCCGGACCATGCACACCCCTAGTTCTAGCTTATTAACCAACAATCTTTATACCATTACAATGTCCGGTAATGCGATTACCAATGTCAATAAGAAAAATAGAATTGATATAAATGCCATAACTAATAAACGCCCTAGAGACGGTCCAAATAAAAAGTATGTTTGGCATCTCCGATTAGGTCATATTGGAGAAGACAGAATTAACAAGTTGAGTAATGATGGATACATTGATCCTTCAAATTTTGAGTCATACTCGACTTGTGAGGCATGTCTTCTAGGAAAAATGACCAAAGCGCCTTTTGTGAGACAAAGTGCGCGAGCTGCTGACATATTAGAATTAATACATACAGATGTATGTGGACCAATTAATGAAACTGCTAGAGGTGGTTATAATTACTTCATTACCTTCACCGATGATCAGTCACGGTATGATTATTTATACCTCATGAAGTATAAATCTGAATCTTTTGAAAAGTTCAAGGAATTCAAGGCTGAAGTTGAGAAACAAACAGGAAAATGTATTAAGGCTCTTCGATCGGATCGAGGAGGTGAATACCTTAGTACTGAATTCCTGGACTATCTTAAAGAGAATGGCATTTTATCACAATGGACACCTCCTGGAACTACGGAACATAATGGTGTATCTGAACGAAGAAATCGTACTTTATTAGATATGGTACGATCTATGATGAGTTACACCGATTTGTCAATTTCCCTTTGGGGATATGCCCTTGAGACAGCTGTATATATACTGAATAGAGTGCCGTCCAAATCTGTTCCAACTACGCCCTATGAGATATGGCATAGTAGGAAACCTAGTCTTAATCATATTAAGATTTGGGGTTGTCCAGCTTTCGTGAAAAAGCTAAAAATGGAAAAATTGGAGGCAAGATCTGAACAAGGTCGCTTCATTGGATATCCAAAGGAAACTCTTGGATATTATTTCTATTTTCATTCAAATCAAAGAATTTTGGTATGCAAGCACGCTTCTTTTTTGGAGAATCAGTTCATCCAAGAAAGTGATGTTGGGCGAAAAATAGTCTTACAAGAAGAAAATAATGAAGTGCCAAACAACCGAGTTCAGATACCAATCTCTGATTCAGTGGAAGCTTCTGATACACAACCTCTTAGGAGAAGTGCGAGAACGTCTCGCCCACCTGCTCGTTATAGACACTCGGTTGATCATATTGAACCATTATTCATTGTGAATGATAGTGATCAACCCGGTGATCCTAAAACCTATGAGGAGGCGATGTTGGACATCGATTCTGGTAAATGGCTAGAGGCCATGAAATCCGAAATGGATTCAATGTATTCCAATGAGGTTTGGACCTTGACTGACCTGCCTGATGGTATTGTACCAATTGGCTGTAAATGGATCTTCAAGAGGAAGATGAATGTTGAAGGTCAAATTGGAATTTACAAAGCACGGCTGGTGGCGAAAGGATATCGTCAAAAAGAAGGAATTGATTATGACGAAACTTTCTCACCTGTGGCCATGCTAAAATCCATTCGGATTATGTTGGCTATAGCTGCACACCTTGATTATGAGATATTCCAGATGGATGTCAAAACGGCTTTTCTAAATGGTTTTCTCGATGAGGACATCTATATGGAACAACCACAGGGTTTTGAATCCAATAGTGAAAAACATAAGGTGTGTAAGCTTAAGAGATCCATTTATGGACTCAAACAAGCCTCCAGAAGTTGGAACATTCGTTTTGATGAGGTAGTCAAATCGTTTGGCTTCATCAAAAATCCGGATGAACCTTGTGTATATAAGAAGATCAGTGGGAGTGCAATTGCATTTCTGGTTTTGTATGTCGATGACATACTTTTGATTGGAAATGATGTACCAATGATATCATCGATAAAACTATTCTTGTCACGGAAATTCTCCATGAAAGATTTAGGAGAGGCAACCTACATTTTAGGTATCAAGATCTATAGAGATAGATCAAGACGATTGATTGGCCTCTCACAATCTACGTACATAGACAAAGTGTTAACACGGTTTAACATGCAATGTTCCAAGAGAGGATTATTGCCTTTTAGGCAAGGGATCCGTCTTTCTAAGGAGATGTGTCCCAACACTCCTGAAGAAAGAGAGCGGATGGCAAAGATACCATATGCATCCGCTATTGGAAGCATAATGTATGCTATGCTATGTACTAGACCTGATATAGCGCATGCTGTAAGTATTACCAGCAGATATCAGTCTGATCCAGGAGAAGAGCACTGGATAGCAATCAAGAATATTCTTAAGTACTTGCGAAGGACTAAAGATTTATTCTTGATATATGGAGAAGGAGAATTTAAAGTTGTAGCTTATACTGCTTCCGATTTTCAATCGGATCCTAATGATTATAAGTCTACGTCTGGGTTTGTCTTTACATTCAATGGTGGTGCAGTTAGTTGGAAAAGTTCCAAACAAAGCATTACTGCCGATTCCACCACTGAGGCAGAGTATGTAGCTGCTTCTGAAGTAGCAAAGGAAGCCGCTTGGATGAAGAAGTTTATTTCTGAACTTGGAGTCGTTCCTTCAATTGAGCAACCGATCACATTGTTTTGTGACAACAATGGGGCGATAGCTCAAGCTAAGGAACCAAGGTCTCACCAGAAGTCCAAGCATATTGAGAGACGCTTCCATCTCATCAGAGAAATTGTTGGGAGAGGTGATATCGCCTTGCAGAAAATTGCCTCAGCAGAAAACGTGGCAGATCCCTTCACTATAAGGCCTTACCTCAGTCTTCTTTTGAAAGACATATTGACAAAATGGGTTTGAGGTACCAGACAAGTTGGCTTTAGTGCAACTGGGAAATTGTTGGATGTATGCCCTAAAGCTACTATGTAATAGTTACATATTAGGGATTTCAATTGTACTTTCATTATTATTATTTAATTAATGGCAACGACGTATTCATTCATTGTCCAATTATTTTATATTGATGAATGATTCCATAAGATCAGTTGCAACTAGACCTATTCTTGAGACGTCAAGAATATATGTGACGGGTTCATAGTTAGATTGAATCTTTAAATTGTTCCCGGTCGATGGATTATTAAGTGGATATTAATAATCCTGTTGAGACCGGTGTGTTCTTAACTTCGCCATTAAGTATTGGATACTTAAGGGAATGATGAGTCACATGTCATTGGGTATTATGATGCCTGAGTTAGAACACAGGTGTTTGTATTAGACAAATTCACTGAACGTGACGCATATGGAACGATTAGCGACATGGAAGCTTTTAGCGTGGTCAATGTCTAATTGTTCATGTTTTGGTCTTGTGTAAATAATCTTTAGACCTGAGGCACAGTGTTAACTTGTGTATCGAACAACTATGGTTCACGGGTGCACATAATGCCGGGTCGTCGATCCGTCTTTATACTTGATGGTTATAGTTTGTTCATATATGAAGTTACACGTGTGCGCAATATGGAATCTGTCTCCTTGTTATATGCAAGGTATGATAATGATGTCCTATGTGATCTAATTGTGACACTGTATTGAAATCCTCGGCCGGGGTTGTAACCGAGAATAAATTGTTTATGTCTCGAATAAAATGCATGTCAATTAGATTTGTGCATATGATCAAATTAATGACTTGACAAATATTCCATGGTCTTTGTTTGATCGGGACATAGTAAGACAGAGGGATTGAATTACACTGTAGCCAAAGCTGACAGGTTCATTATGTTCTTAAAGCATTCACACTATCTGAGTAGCCATGACATATTGCTAGATGTCAATCGTGGCTTGTAAGACCTAAAAGATTAATCGGGACAATTAATTCTTTTGGAAGTACTAATGTGTTAGTACAAGTCTTACTACCAGCTTAGTGATGAACCTATGGATGTCACACACCATAAACAATTAGGATAACGTGGAACAAGAGAGAAATATTATTGCAAATGTGTTTGCAATCACTGCAATCGAATTGAGTCGATTTGAAATTAAATTAAATGAGATTTAATTTAATTTGTATTATAGTCACGAGCCTACTTGCATATGATGCACACGCATGCCCAAAGTGGATATATGTTAACATACCAAACAAGTTGGCTTTAGTGCAAGTGGGAGATTGTTAGAAGTATGCCCTAAAATTAATTAACTAATTAAAAAAAAATTAAAGCTTCATGCATGTGCACGAATTCGTGCACATGCACGAAGCGTAATGGTCAGCGGTTGCTGACCATCCATAATGGTCAGCAACCGCTGACCATCATGCCAAGATCGTGCATGAGCGGTTGCTCATGCACGATCGTGTGCTTTGGACGATCAGCAACGGTTGATGATCGTCCATCGATTAGCAACCGTTGCTGATCGGTTTTTCTATAAAAACCATTGAGGGACGAGAGTAAATGGGCTGCTGAAAATTTGGAAAAAGAGACTTCGTGTGTTTTATCTTCTTGTTCCGGATCCGCTCTTCACCATGAACAAAAATTTGGAGGTCTCTAGTTGCTGAATATTGAGAAAAAGTGTGGGTGTGTTCTTGTGTCTTTGAGACACGAGGAAGAGAAACAATTCTCTCGTTCGGGCCGTGACTATTATACATCAAGAATACGACGGATTCTTTCCATGTGATTGCTAGCACAATTGAAGTGGAGAATATCCGAAGGTTCTCTCTTCCGTTCGACGTTCGTTGTTGGTGTGTCTGAACTAGAGGTCTGACGCTTGTGGGACTCGTACTGTAGAACATCCGAACCGACTTGTTTTCAAAGCGCGCTTCGAGAGGTATTTCGTTTAACTTCCTTTTATGTTTAGATTTTTGATTAAAACGCACGAACAACGCCTTAGGAGAATCGTGTGTAAAATATATCTTTGTTTCCGCTGCGTTTATTTCTGTTAATTTTTCTTATACATGATTCATGAAAACCCAACAGATACCTCAATCAAATATTGATAACACTAAAACTAGATAATAACTTAATCCACGAAAAGTTAATAAATCACTTAAATTTATATTAATAATTTGCTCTAAGAGTTGATAACTCTAATATGATCGTCGTTGTAGAAAATAAATTTTTGCAAGTCTTGGAACGATTGCTAATTTTGAAACAATCAAATAAAAGTAGGTAAACGATACAAAAGTTGGTAACATGCGGCTAAGTTACATGAGTAGACATTGGTAACACATAATATTTAGGAACAATCAAATGACTAACACACATCTACACATAAGATTCTTTCCTTCTCTGCGCTCCAACTTGACTTGAACCTGCTGATGTTTACATTTCTCTTTTGTTACGCGTTCCACAAGCTACTGATGTTTATATTTGAGAAATGCGAAGAAGACGGTGCTGTCACCTTATGGAAGGTGATGGTCTACTCTTGACCATAAAATCATTTCCCAGAAGAAAAATGAATTTTCATCCGGTTTTTATGGAAGTGGCCTTCTTTAAAACATCAGTTTATTTATCCATAATTATGCATAGTTATGCAAAAAAAAAAAAAAACGAAATCATAGACAATCCTTCTGCAAGTTAAGAAAGTTTATTCTACTTAATATTTGTTAGATTAGAATCACCAAGATTCGTGTCATTCTGTAATGTTGCTGAAACATTATAATATATAAAAGCCAACATAATCATTTACATGACATTATACCTTATGTTTAAATGTCCTCACTCAAACCTATCCCTAACACAATATTATTTGCTCTAGTCATGATCACCTCATTTTCACAATTTTATAACTTGTGTTACTAGCTTGAAGTTTTGGTGAGACTAGCTAGTCTACAAAAGCAACAATTCAAACTCAAGCAACATGGACTCAGGGGCATGATTGGAATAAAAAGCGAATCTGACTCCCTGCATTATACAATTTTACTTGAACAAATTTTTATCTTTTACTTATTTCTATGCATTTTCTCATATTTCACCCTATAAATTTGAATGTACGAAATATTTTGTCTTGCTTTTTAGGCTATGATTTTTTATTTGCCGATATGAAAAGTGTACCATCCTTATATATGTGAAGTACGTGACAAAGCTAGCAATATGTAACTTTTTACTTCTTCAAATTAATTAACATTTGCATTTCCCCTCTGAAAATTGTGCGCGATATTTTACTAATTAATTTTAGTGCAAAGCACAAGACCTAAAATAAATATGAATAACGGGTTTAACTTATGTGATTTTACAGAACAAAGGCCATTTTTGACAATTAACTTTGGAAGTTTTACTTTCCAGTTGCCAAAATGAGTCCAGTTGGCATAATATGAGAATTGTGGTCACAAGAGCACCGTCACAAATTAAGTGTAATGGTGCCGTTAGGCTAGCTGCACTCTTTATATTTTGAGCTAATAATCAATGGAAAAACCAATGAGTATTTTCCTTGATAAGGAAATTTTTCTCATCGTCCGTGGCTGATCTCTTGCAAGCTTTCTTTCCTTTTGTCGTACTTGTTCCTCCAATTTTCGATCAAGTTTTTTTATTAGACTATGCGACGTGCACGGATGATCAAAGTTCATTTGAATAGCTCCAAAATTGAAAAACGAAAAAGAAAAATGCGGCCGCAAAAAATACATAGGCGGCAACATATAAATAGCAAACAATTATTCAAGAACCGTAGACAGATAAATATGGTAATGCATGCATTGACGTACAGTTCATTAAAAATTTTAACTCTTGAGTTGATCTTGCGTTGCCCAAAATGTTTGCACCAGTGAATTGTTATCATATTATGC
The DNA here is from genome assembly GCA_028830015.1 of Eucalyptus grandis x Eucalyptus urophylla. NCBI lineage: Eukaryota > Viridiplantae > Streptophyta > Magnoliopsida > Myrtales > Myrtaceae > Eucalyptus > Eucalyptus grandis x Eucalyptus urophylla. Next base: position 41,094,539 of record CM054189.1, read on the forward strand.
TAGCTGTTCTAATAAAAACACCTAATAGCTTTATTTCTCAAACTCTATTTTGCGTATTTTCTTGATTAGTCACACGTATGTAGCATGGCTTATTAGTTACAACTCAAAGCATATTTACTGATTTCGGTATCTTTCACTTGCCTCTTTTTTTTCCCCTGTAATGCCTATTTCATCTGAAAAAATACTATGCCTCTATATTTCTTAAATGGATTTTGAATATTGTGGGTAGCTTTATATGCACGTCTAAAACATGTAGATGGTCTCTACTGTCTAGTTCTAATAATACTTGTTGAATCAGAAAAGCTCTGATACTACTTGTCAGGCGTAGCATTGATGTGCAAAAAAAGAAAGAGATTAGATGTTATTTTTCAACAGAGAAAATTACAAACGGATGAGACCTCTATAATTTACTCACTCCTAGAAGCTTGATATCTTCATTTGAGAAGAGTTGGCACTAGTTTCACTCAAAAATTTAAACCAATGAGTAATGAGCCGACTAGAATATATTAACCGCTCTACACCATATCAATTTTTCAATGTGAGACTTTTCTTACATAACTTATATGTGCACTCTTACAACAACAACACAAGCACCACACGCTCCCCTTTCTCAAGTTTAAGGTTACTTGTTTCTTTGTACTTAGTCGAACTTTGATAGAAACAGCCTCTTTCTATACTTCTTGCAGAGTTCGAACGAGTGCAGATTTAGTTGTAAAATATTCATTCGCCTTGTTTGAGAGGTTAGAGACCAGTTTCTATAGGAGTTAAAAATTGATTTCACCGAGAGGTTATTTAGAGCATGCTTAGGTGAGTGAGTATGCAAATACGTAACAATTTCATAGTGTAATGCCACAAACTCTTACATATTTTTTCAAATGCCCAATTGCCCAATTAATATCGTTCAGCTTTTCCCTAGCGGTTCGCATCTTAACTCCTGTCTTTCCTCTCCTTCTCAGAATTTCACCCTCATCCTCCCCACGTTTCTTGATATTTTCTTCATATTGAGAGTAATCGCAGAGCCAAAAATCACCAATCCTCGAGAAGCGTTAGTCGATCTTCTTTCACTAAATCTTGTCGCAGTTAGTTCTTTTTACATGCAGTGGTTAAATTGTTGGTGAATAGATGATCAGCCACAAATTGGACTCCATCGAGGTGTCGCTTTAATCACATTGTGAACTCCATCGTGCTAGGTGGATTGTAAGTACGTAATCTACTTGATTTCAAATTTAAATAAGTGCTAAGTATATGTCAAGACAAGGCATGTTAAACTTTTGATCATGCAAAAAATCTAACCTAACTTGTGCATTTAATCCCCTCACACATGTTTGTTTGGGACTTTAAACAGAATTTTTTCCCTCTAAATATTGTGTTAATAGCTCGATTACACTACTAATCACTCGATTACATGCACGATTGATTATTTAATTAAGGCCTGCTTTGCTCTCGGGAATTCTCAATTAAATCAGAAAACTGTTTATTTTAATTGACCAAACCCTTAAAGGAAACTAAAACTTGCCCAATTAGAAAAAGAAAAGGAGAAGAAGAAAACGTGGGTTGGAGTCAATTAGCGAGGGTTGTCCATCTTTGATAATTTTGTCATCATCTAATTATTTTCGAATGGGTCCATTCAACGCTGGAAAATATCACAACGTAATAAAAGGGTCAAATGAGGAAAAAAGAGAGGAACTTGCTTCGTGAGTTCTACCTTGACTCGGTAAAGTTCCATGCATTTGCTCCCCCAATAATAGCGAGTCAGTGCGAAAGACGCAACTGAAACAAAGGACCGGGAAAAACTTTCGATTAAGACCAGCCGAAGAGCGAAATTCATCTGTTCACGTGGCTTGTCCAATCACTGATGAGTTTCATGCACGAGAAATTGCGTGGACTAGCGGATTTTTTTATTTGTTTTTAAGTAAGAGTTTAAACACCAAAAAATATTGTAGGTGGACCAAGTCATTAAACACCGTGAAAACTTTTGCCTCAATCATCCTTCTAATGCATAGTAGTTTGAAAAAATCCATAATCAATTTCTCTGTAATATCTATATAGAATAATCTAATCTAACATCTTTTATGAATAAACAATCAGGACAATAAATTATGCTACTGAATATTTGGACAAAACATAATAATCTTGTGACATGTGAAAAAGTCATAAAGTTTCAAGATGCGGAGGTAAAAATCGAAATCAATTTCCTTAATTAATTAAGCCGTAATACTTTTTGGAAAATTGTAGTAATTACGATTCGTTTGACAACTCGCTAAGATAATCAAGAGTGAAAATATGTTTTTTGATATCGAAAGATGATGAGGTCTATGTCGTGGTAGGTGGACTATAAGTACGTAACTTATTTGACTTCAAATTTAAATAAGTGCTAAGTATATGTCCAAATCTTGAAAGATCTTGAGGCACGGCAAAGAAACTTGCACATATAATTAATGCAATCGGTTGTGCTTGTTTGATGGTCTTCCTATTCCCAAGTCTCATTAGGCTGTAGTCTATAAGTATTGGCAGGGTTCTCAGACGATTGATCAAAATCAAGAGGAAGGGGATCTCAAAGGCAATCCTGAGCATGGATATTGAACCAAAAGACAAGTATCATGTAATTTTGAGTTTTAGGGGACCGGACATGCACCTGACCTTAGCTGATAGCCTTTACATCCACTTGATGCGCACCAGATGGTCAAATGAGGGGGAAAAGATCAGAAAAGAAAAAAGAAAAAAGAAAACATGGGCTGAACTCAATTAGCGGAACCCAAGGATAGTCAAATGAGGAAAAAAAGTTAGAAACTTGCTTCATGAGTTCGAGCTTGACTCAGTAACGTTTGATACACTCCCTTCATCGACAATAGTTCGTTAGTGCGGAGACGCAACTAGAGACAAAGCGTCAAGGATAACAACGCATGAAAATATCTGAACTAGTCAATGCTTATCTAGTTTAGTTATTATTGTAGACTGTAACGGATTAATTTAAAATATTTAAATTAGTCCATTTATATCTCATAGCGTCAAGGATAACAACGCATGACTCGTTCAAATTCAAAATATCTAAATTAGTCAATGCTTATCTAGTTTTGTTATTATTATAGACTGTAACGGATTAATTTAAAATATTTAAATTAGTCCATTTATATCTCATATAATTAATCTAATAGCTAGTAGAGAAACTCTATAAATACAAACGCTATCCTAGAGTTAAAGGATAAGTTTAAAGGATAAGCCAAACTCATGCTCAAACTTATATTCTATTTTTACACTTCTTTTCCCCGGTGGTTTGCCTCCTAACTCTTGTTGTTCTTCTCTTTCTCAGAAATTCACCCTCATCCTCCCCACGTTTCTTGATTTTTTCTTCATATTGAGAGCAGTCGCAGACCAAAAATCACATGTCCTTGAGAAGCGATTGGCTGTGCTTGTTTGATAGTATTCCTATTTCCAAGTCTCATTAGGTTGCAGTCTATAATTATTAGCAGGGTTCTAAAACGATTGACCAAAATCGAAGAGCAGCTCATAGGCAATCCTGAGCATGGAAATGGAGCCAAAAGACGAGTATGATGTGTTTTTGAGTTTCCGGGGACCAGACACGCGCTTGAACTTCATTGATGTCCTTTACCACTCCTTGATACGCTCTGGAATCCGTGTTTTCAGAGACGATGAAGAACTCCGAGTCGGTAAAAAAATTGGCGGAGAGCTTTTGAAAGCTCTTGATAGGTCTCGAATCTACATACCTATTTTCTCCAAGGACTACGCTACTAGTTCATGGTGTCTCCGTGAGGTTTCACACATGGTAGAACACAGATCAAAATCAAATGGGAAAAAAGTGATACTACCCGTCTTTTACGATGTGGATCCTGCTGATGTTAAGCTCGAAACCCAATTGTACAAGAAAGCTATGTCCAAGCACAAGAAGTTTTCCTGTGAGGAATTGAAGAGGTGGGAAAACGCCCTTGTAGAGGTTGCACATATAAAGGGATGGGATCTTAAAGGCAGAAGGTAATTTTCCTGAACTTTTTGGGTTAGCAAGCACAATATTTACTGTTCATTGGATGAAAGTTGGTCCCTTGAAATTTCCAAACATTTTGGCAATTTTTTTTGTTAAGATTGGCATTAGAAGTTAATTAAAGCTAGACCGAACACCCGAGAACCCACAGTAGAAAATAGAATATGGCCGATTTTTTTTTTCTTTTTAAGGACAACTAACCATCAAACCCAACCCAGCAAGGCATTTTCCAATTTTTGTTTGGGTTATCCCAATATGACCCGACAGGTAACACCAACTTCCTACTTTATCGACTATTTTACTTAATCACGTCATCACAACAGAAGCGTAGTGCAAACAAGCGATTCTGGCGATTATGTGTATTTTTTGTGTCCAATGGTCATCAGAAAATATCGTACAATAATAAACTCGTGTTAGATTGTTGAGTAAATAGGAATATTGCAATTTTATAACTATAGCAAGACATGATTAGATTTTTTTTTCCCTGAAAAAGTGCGTGATTTAACATTGCAAAAGTGCATGCACGATGCTTGTATGCAGAAAATGGACGTTTAAAAAGATATTACAAATCTTCCTATTATAAAAAGTTAGAATTATTGATTAATGAAACAAATTTTGACATAATATAAAGAAATCGAACACATATATATTACAAATCTTCCTAGTAAAGTTATTTTTTACAATAGAAAAAAATTAAAATTTAAAATTGAAATATGTGATTTATAAAATAGAATTATTAACTTAGGTATTTGTCCATTTATTGAACATTTATGAAATAACCAATTTAGGGAAGTAAAATCAAGATGGACCTCTTTGATTTATATAATAATATAGATAAGGTTATCGATTATATCCCGACACTACCAATAAAAAATTATGACGAAGGTTTCCTTTACAATTGTGAGTTGATTAAAATGGATAGGGTGTGCCTACTTTTTCTAAACTCTTTCTAGATGAAAAGTAAAAGACTCACCCGAATCCATTCATTTTGGCATAAAAAGGCAAATATAATTTTTTTTCACTTTCTCGCTATAAGCTGAAGTATTTACTCAAATATTAAATATAAATTTACATGTCAATATTAGTATAACCTGAAATTTTTAGGTAAGACTGAAAAAATAAAATCAAAATTAACCTTGCACAATTGAAAAAAAAAGGTAAAAGATGAAAGTTAAGATGGACAAGCCAATTAGCGGACTAAAAAAACAACATTCATTATACCACCACATGTATAATTTTTTTTGTTCGGACTTATCCAGCCACATTACTTAAGGTGATTCTTTCGTTGCAAAAAGGAAAACAAAAAGCCTTTTTTTTTTTCTGTGTCTTCTGCTCACGCACTTTTTTGGGCCAAGTCCCTCTGAAAAGCATGAATAGGTCAAAAGTAGAAAAAAACCAAACCATTTTACCGTTTACTTATAAGTCAAGAAAAAAAAAAAGTAAAGTACTTTCAAATTTGAGACAAATCTAGCCAATATCCCTCTATCGCCGTTAAAACATGGAATATTCTGTTGAAGTCCTCCCGAAATATCGGTTTGCCCCTTTGTGTTTTCTTTTTATTTTTTATTTTTTTTTATTGTTGGTGGGATTTTGTTTAATTGTACGACTGTTGGACCATGTGCGTTGCACCTGACCTGATGATATTGGGCTTTAGCTGCCAATCACAAAAGTATTATTCTTAAGTTTTGGATCGATATTTTATTTTTATCCATCACTATCGTAATAGACAACCCTTATCAAAATAAGGAGGCAATGCATTAGAATCAGAGGAGGCATTCGTTTAGCGAAAAATGAGTGATTTAAAAATATTTTTCAAAAAATTATCATTTATATCGTTTAGAAAAATAAATGAATGAAAAAAAATTTCACCACCCGCAAAAATATTTAGGCATAAATTGTCATCGACAATGAAAAAAATTTCATTGATTAATTTTTCTAAAAAACAATCATTTTTTAGAAAAATTATTTTTTTCAAATCACTTAATTTCCGTGAAATAAATGTACCAAAATGTTTTTGTTGGCAAAACGGCAGTCTTGCTACAAGTCTCTATACATTTACCTTCACCCTGTACTTGTATATTTTTTCCTTAATGGAAGAACTTGGTTAGATTTAATTGTCATTTTAGTAAATTTCTCCATTGTAAAGGCCTAAAAGCACCAAGAAATACGCTCTAGCACATAACACACCTTAATCTTAATTTTGTAGTACACATCTGATCTCATGTGCACGGCCGCAATTGCACTTGCAAAGCGACATTTTGGCCTTTAAGAGAATATGGTAGACGACACTTCGAAGAGAAAGAAAAATTACATATTAGCAATCTACTTATTAATCTTTAACAAATTCTTGTGGTGGCGGTATTGGGCTAGAGACCAAAATAATAAGCACAAGTTTTACATAACTTTATATCAAATAAATTTAGTCATTACATTATTCTTAGTAAATTAGATTAGTTGTCTAAAAAAATTTATTCTAAAATTAACTGAAGTTCCAAAATGTTAAATCAAATATGTATCTAGAAATTTGAAATCTAAATTAATATATTAAGTAAGATTATAAGTTGACATTTCAATCTGCTTGTGTACTTGTAATAAGCACACCAAAACAAGGTTGTAAAACTTGAGACGATAAACAATTTACATATAGAATCAGATGTCACTTTAGTACTTTTTATTGTTGAAACTACATGATGGTCAATTAAATAGCAATTATCAGTTGAGAAGTTGGTATATAGAAATTTATGTTAAATTGCTTGAGTTAATATGATGTATTATAATCACTAATTATAATATGATGTATTATAAGTTATCACTAATTACACCTTTTGTTTGTCTTTTTAGCCAAATTTTATTTGGATAATGAATTATCTTATCATTTTGTAGCTAAATATATTTCTGTGGGTACGTTTATGAATAAGTGCAGTTAAAAAATGTGCAATGAATTGCATACCAAAATTGATTTAAATTTTTTTGAACAAGTTGGATCGTTATTCAATGTTTTCAACTGTTCGTGTATTTATATTAAGTAAACAAATTGACAAACTAAGAATAAGATAGCTTATATTTATGATTACAATATTGTTGTTGTCAATTTTATATAAATAGATTAAATGCATGTATCTTCAATTGTATTGGACTTGTATATGATTTATTTTATTGTATTTTACATAGGCATAATTGGGAAATCACCATTTTAGCCATTTGGAAAAAGCTGATGATGCTAGAGACCATATAAATCACTCACTCCTCACTTCTTATTTTAACTTACTCACCCTGAAAGCGGTCGAGAACAAATAGGGAGAAGTTTATTTGTTTTGGAAAAAAGGACAGAGCTACAAACCATATCACTAAAAGAGCGGAACGACCCTTACATTTTTATTTTGAAGAGGTTAGACTTTTATCTAGTTTCTTCATTATTAAACAGATTGAAAAACAAAAACTATGTACAGCAACCTAACACTAGTTGCCTTATATTGAAATAAGTTATATCATCCTGATCTTTCTATGATTTATTTTGTTTACTATTTAGATGAAGTAATGTATTTTTAATTTACTCAGATATGTACATTTGTTTTTTTTTTAATTTTTAATGTTTAAAATGCTTACATGGAAAAAAAAAACGCCCTATTGTGATAAATATATGGTACTTCTTTTGATCTAACTTAGAAAACGAGAAAAATATACTTTTTTTCATGAAACGAGAAAATACTTTTACCTTGCACGAATCGTGCTTCTTTTGCTATTACACTAGACCCCATATATTGTAGTTTTATATAAGAAGTCTACAGAACTTCCACAGCAACAGTAGTATAAGTTTATGACAATCCAATTTCAATTTTATAACTTTACATTTTAATTAGTTAGTCAACCTCCGTATTACTATACAAAAACGTATTCCTTCCCAAATAATTTAACTTGTGAATCTTATTCCGTCCATTCCATAAAATATCTTCTTCACATCGGCTTAAGCTTGATGGGGGATACAAATAGAGAGAGCCTGAGAATCCACCTTGACTAGCGTGTCCTTTTATAAGCTTAACGTTTCTTTTCCACTTTAATTTTTTCAATTAACCCTTAAAAATTTACTTATAGTATAATTTTGTACTTCTCTCATACCTTAGATAATAAATGTTCCCACTTCGATGTTATTATCCAATATTACAAATCACATTTATTTAAAATGACATCACTTATGTTATTTCGTCATTCCGTTAACTGAAATCATTGATGGTTTAGTCAACCTTACTTGCTATGTAAAAAGAAAATATTATTGAAAAAGTTAAAATTACGACAAGAGATGGAATGTCGTGTATGTTATGAGCCTACTTTGAAGCCATCACCTTTTCTATTTGTGGACATATTAAAAAGTTAGTTTCTCTTCTTAATTCTTGAAATTGGGGGCCTTTCCATGAAATACAAATCTCAACGGACATATCAACTGATTATGACGCTTGATTTGCATGAGAGGTCATTGGAATAGTCAGCTCCTTTTGTTGCGGAAAGCAAGTGATTGAACAATAAAAAAAAAAATAGAACGAGAAAATAAATCGGATATTAGATTTATGTGGTTCTATCGTAGTGACCTACATCCACAGGGAGATTAGCAACGAATTCCACTATAGATCAAGTAATACAACGGAGATTACAACCATACTCAAGTCACTTAAACACTCTCAGTGTTTCCCAAGCTTAATTACACCTAATAACTAATGCAGTTTAACCCTGAAATTTCTCACTAAATAATCTCTCAATCTCACGAAAAAATTATACACAAATTCTTACCACAAGAATTTAATCAGCTTCAACACATAAAAGCTCTTGGTGTAATTGCACAAAGAAAGCCCATTATCAAGCACTTGACGAAATGGCACTTCAATGACCCTTGGATATCTTCACGATGCAATTCACAAGCAAAAGCTCCTCTTTTGATAGTTTTCACAAAGAACATCCACTTCTTCTATATAAACAAGAATTAGATCTAAAATGTGAAACCTCATTTTAGGAAACCTTATCCAATTAGGAAATCTATTCAAAATAGGAAATCTACTTGAATTAGGAAATTTTCTTTTTTAAGGTTCAAATTGGAGACATATTTTAACACATTTAACCATATCTTTGACTGAAACAATATATTTCCTATTTTGCTGGCGTCACGGGCATATCTTTGTATCGTGCTTATTTCTTTTTGGATTTTATGTCACTGCACTATTTTAGTTAGTCGATTCTAGCATTAGTAAAACAAATTACCCTGTCCAGTTTTATGAATCTTGTTCAGTTCATTCCATCAAGAATATCTCCTTTTGTCGGCTCATGCATTGTTAAACATCTCAAATTCGTTAAACTGATCAGCGATATAATTCCACAAATTTCCACGCATGCATCAATTTATCCAAACTGTGCCAAGCCGAAGGACATTATCTATGCACTCTATTTCTTGCCTTTGACTGAAACAACTTCTTCCTGCTTTGCTGCAGCTACGGACTAGTAATTCAAGAAATTATTGTAGAGGTCCTGCGTAAGAATGGTGACAAATATGTGGATCTGCCTATAGATTTGGTTGAAGATCGTCATCAGATAAATGCCATAATAGAGAAGTTGGATGTTGACTCTGGTGGTGTACATTTCCTTGGAATACATGGAATGGGGGGTATCGGCAAAACAACACTTGCAAAGGTTGTGTTCAACAAACTATGTTTTGACTTTGACGGTGCTTGTTTCCTAGATGACATTCGAGAAGCAGCACAACATGGTCTTATAAACTTGCAGAAAAAGTTATTATCGAGTATTGGTGGTTTTAGGAATGCTGAACAAATTAAAGACATCAGAGATGGGATGCAATGGATGAAGAGAGTATGTCATACTAAAAAAGTCCTCATTGTCCTCGATAATCTAGACAAGAAAGAGCAACTCGAAAAGCTAGCTGGGAAATCTAATTGGTTTGGTTCTGGTAGCAGGATCATTATCACAACCCGGGACAAAGGTATCTTGATGACTCAAATGGAATCATCTAGTAAAGAGGACTTAAGTCAACCCGAAGGAATTTTGGGCTCTGAAGTTCATGCAATGGACTTTGATCAAGCATTGCAGTTGTTTTCTAGGCATGCTTTTCGACGTGACTCTCTTGTGGAAGACTATATTGCTCTTTCAAAAGCTATTGTTGGTAAAGTGGATAGGCTTCCGTTGGCTGTTGAGGTGATTGGTTCATTTCTTCGTTGCTGCGGCTCTACCTTGAAGCCACATTTTGATTCAAGAAACCTATGGAAAGACACGTTGAAGAAGTTAGATAGAGGTCCTTTTAAGGATGTTCGGGATGTATTAATGATAAGTTATGAAGGATTGGAGAATGAGGAAAAAGAAGTATTTCTAGATATTGCTTGCTTTTTCACCAATGAGGATAAAACACATCCAATTATCATGTGGGATAATTGTAATTACAATCCTCACATTGCAATATCTATCCTCCTCCAACGGTCCTTGATAAAAATTGGAGATGATAATAAGTTTCGGATGCACGATCAAATTCGAGATCTGGGAAGGTACATCATCCTCGAAGAATATCCTCGCAAATTTAGTAGGCATGGATTCATGAGGATGTCACAAAACTGTTGAAGAGTAAGGAGGTAAGATGGAAAAGTATGACCCATAATTTTAATCTGGAAAGAGAAACTTCTTGAATTTTCTCTTTTATTCTATAGTTAGCTTTGTTTAACTTTCCATTTGTTTTGCGAGACTAGATAGGTAGATTGCCTGATAGTTAGCATTATTGTCTAGATTTTGTAGAATGCAAAGTCAGAAGAAAACTAGCTATATGAAGAATTTAAAATTACTTCCAAACACAATTATGGATAAAATGAAAAAAAAAAAAAAACTATGAAGATTTGAATTGATATGCTAATTATATTTCTTGAAAAGTAGAATTTGGGGAATGGATAAATGATTTATAAGATATCTTCCAAAAGAAGCTGAAAATTTTTCGTTAATGGTGTGAACGAAAACATATAAGTCTACTTGCTAAGAAAAGGTGTGCGCCATGTTAGGTATTTTCTTGGATAAATTGTTTACTAGTGTTCATGTGCTTCTTTTCTTTATAGCTCTGGAATAGTATTGAGAGTTGTGCTCTCAATTAACCTTGAGTCTCTATTGGTAGGGAAATGAAGATGTAAAAGCACTAAGCTTGACTTCCGATAGCCGCAGCATTGCACCTAAAGAATTGGCTGCTCTACCAAATCTAAGGTTCCTTCGAGTGAAAGGCATTAGTACTTTTGGCAACTTTGACAATCTTCTTTTGAAGCAAAGATGGCTTTTTTCACGAAGGTGGCAAGCAATTTTTAGTGCAAATGACATTCGCTTCCATAATTTGGTCATGCTTGACCTTTCAGATAGCAATATTGAAGATGGTTGGGGTGGGTGGAACCAAATGAAGGTATGATATATCTTAGTTAATGTACTTCTTTCTTTCATTACCTCATTCATGATGAATGAGGCGATGATAGAAGTAATATATACAATTTACTTATTTCTATCGCTACCTCATCTGATTTTAGAATATATCTTGCATTAGTACCGTTCTATGTCTTGTTATTCACGTAAGTAAAGCACAATTATGTCCCATCTAAAAAATTTCTCTTTGTGCTTTACACCCTTGATTTCGCAGTTCTGCAAGTTGTTTAGGCTTTGAAAAGGGTGAATTTCCACAGCAGTAAGTGCCATTTTGCTTCAGTATGCATCATATATGCTTTGAATGACATAAAGTTCGAGATTGGTAACACCCAACTTATTTTGTGTAAAGGACCACAAGTTTATTTGGAATAGCTTAGTTAATTATCTGAATCAAGGCGAGCTTGAGCTTGACAATATTGATTCAAGCGGCTTACTAGCCTAATTTAGTATTTTAGTATATGTTTATATGGATTTTTGTTCTAAGCTGCACACCGTGGGTTTTGGAATAAAAGATGTGACGAAAAGGGTGGGATGGTTCTCCGTATATTCCCCGTGGTATAAATTTGCCTCCTAGCAGGAGCCTTTCTCCATACGAAAATTAAAAAAAAAAAAAAATGAAGTTGGCTATTATTCTGAAAAGTTTAAATTACGAGGGTCATTTTCAACATCTTTTTTTTCTACAGATGATTCTCATTTATTCTTACTACCATGTGCACTGATGTTTCTCATTAATTCTTTTACTTTAATTTTTTTCTACAGATGATTCAATTGAAGGTTTTAAATTTGACGGGTTGCGTACAATTAAAAAGGACACCTGACGTCTCCAATTTAAAGTCATTAGAGATGTTAATTCTTACCCGGTGTGTCAAGTTAACTGGAATTCACAGGTCAATTGGCAAGCTAAAACGCCTACAAACTTTAAATATCAAGGGATGTGAGTTGCTTCGCAGTTTGCCTGCAAAAATCGGTTCTCTACAATCTTTAACAGAGATTATCATGCCCCAAAATTTTCAACCCTTCAAGCTTCCTGAGACATTCGGCAACCTCATATCTTTATCGAGTTTTATATTAGATGAGCACCCTGGAATCATCCAACTTCCGGACTCTATTGGAGGGTTGCTGAAACTTACACATTTATCTTGACGTGGGTGTGTGGGCATAGAGGAGCTTCCATGGTCTATTGGAGAAATGGAAATGTTGGTTAAGTTGGATTTATCACATTCAGGAATAGTTAAACTACCAGATTCCATTGGATATCTAGAGAAACTAGAAGTGATTGGGGTAAGTTATACAGAGATAAGAAAGTTTCCCAATACTATCGGACGGTTGAAGATGCTTGAAGAGTTACATGCCAAGAATTGTCGGCATCTGACAGATGAAAACCTGGAGGAAATAGGGAACCTATCCCATTTGAGAATATTGGACTTATCATATACTATTTTATCTAGATTCCCTTCAGCGCTGAGTTGTCTCTCTTGTCTCCATACACTTGAATTTGGTTCAAGTCACCTTCAAGAAATACTTGATCTTCCCTTAAGTTTGACACACCTTCACATGCAAGCACATCACTTTCCATCTATTCTTGACCTTTCAAGGCTCCTCAGTTTAGATTATCTAGAATTTTATAGATTAACTGCTTCAACAAAGGAACCTGGCCCAACTTGGATGAACAATTTGCCAGAAGAGCATCTGATCAATCTGCTTTTGCTTCCATCTGGTTTGTCAACCTTGAAATTTAGGGGCATCAGTCTACTGCCACCCTTTTCCAAGTTAGAAAAATTGGCGGATCTGTGTGTCATTGAATATCAAATGTCACACTTCTCTGTCTCCCCAGACCTAATACATTTGACTAGATTGAAACTAAGTGAATGCAAATTGCTTGTGGAAATTGCTGATCTGTCACTCTTGAAAAGTCTACGGTGCTTGGATCTGAACAGATTAGAAAGTTTGGTTGAGATTCGTGGTTTGTCGGAACTGGAATCCTTACGATACTTCTGTATTTCCCATTGTTGTAGGATAGAAAGGTTGCCCAACTTATCAAAGTTAGATAAGTTACAACAGATTGAGATAGAAGATTGTCCAAAGATAAGAACCATCGAAGATCTCAAGGGCTTAGAAAGCTTGGAGTTGGATAATCAGGGCTACAATGTTTTGGAAAGATTGCTGGATGGCAATACATGGACCTGGCTTTCCCGCAGTGCTGCTTAGTATAAGGCATTCCTGACTTTTAGGCCACCGGACACTTATTATAACATCATCAATTTCCTTCACAAGAACCTGGTGGGCAGTGTAATTCCTCTTTTTGCAAACAATGTTCAATTGAGATGTGGTGATGCAATTGCTAATCGGCTTCTACCAGTGGTTGACCACTACCATATCTACATACCTATCTTATCTAAAAGCTATGTGGCGGTTTCGTGGACTAGGCCACATGGGACATTGCACATCAAAGACAAATGGGAAAAAAAGAATTTGACCCATTTTCTACGATGTGGAGATTGATGATGATAAGCTCCAAACCGATTTATACATAATGCCCTGGATCGGCACAGATGGAAATTTGGCAACTAAGTGGAGGAATGGGAAGAGGCTGCGGATATCTGGGGGTTCAACCTTAAAACTAATAGATAATGCCGCTATTTTGACTAAATTATGAGGTAATATGTCATTCAACCGAACTTTACCACCGTAGACTTTCAAAGTCACTGCAATGCAAACTTTTGCTTACAAATATTCAAGAACGCTCAAGTTGATTCTTACGCTATGTTAGGGAGAGGTTTTTCGGTGGGTGAAGAAATTTGAGGTAAAGAAAAGATATTTTTTGTGTTGGTTGGAAGTAAAATACATTAGAAGAAGAAGCAAGTTCAATTGTTTGAAATTTTCGTTAATTGTCTATTATGGCTCATTAGCACTATTAGTAATTATTTTACTAATTTAACTTAAGAAAAAATAAACAAAGCATTCATATTCCATCAAATCAGTCTTATCCTTGTAGTATTACTTTTGGGTTTCTTGAAGGTTTTAGATTCTCTTTATTTTCCATCTGTAGTCATTCTTTTGCTGTCGCTTATACTACCCTAGTAGTTTTATTTATGTTCTAGGTTTCTCTTCTTTTTTTAATCAATAAAAAGATTAAATAATAGTGGCAAACTTCCTTTTCTGTACTTCAGCTTATTGTCTATTTGAATTTGAAATTAGGGTAGAGTAGGCATTAAATAGGGAAACTTAAGGTGAAAATGCAGTAAATACCTTTAAAATTTATGTATAGGACACATGCTAATGGAAAAAATTGATTGAATTAACAACAGTAACAAAAAGGACTTTTTAAGTCTGTGTCTCACGGGTATTCTACTAGTTTGAATGTGAAGACAAAGAAAATCTACAATAGGAGAACCTCTTTTCATTATGTATAGAATAGGTAAACATGATAATACAATATTACCAATTAATTTGTTTTTGATAGGATACCTCTAAAAATAGCTTGTAAGAATGATCCCGGGTTTTTCGAGATTTCACTTCGAACCTAAACATGTAATTTCAAAAAGATTCATGGAAGTTATTTATTTATTTCACTACATGGCCCCTGCCCTAGATATGTCCACAAAAGTTAATCCATATAGTCCATTGAGTGGGGAAACAGAATTGCAAAACGGTAACATGAAAGACCGTAAGGGTTTGTTCTATTATTATTAATTTTTTGTTCTCTTCTATGGCGTATGAGTTAAAAGATATTCGGCTTTTGTTCGTTTGAGACATTGAATCAACAATTAGGTAGTCATTTTGCATCACTTTGTTTTCCATCGGACTATTATGAACTTTTTTCTGTCTCTAAGCATTGATGTAGCCCAGGAGAAATGGTTGAATTGATTATTGCAGAGATTTTGAATGATTTTATGAATGTCAGTCCCAGAATTTGACTATAGTTTAGTTGAAGATCAGTGACAGCTGATACCAGCCGTAAGGAAATTGTTTCTTGAGCCTTTGTTTGGTTCATTGATGAAGAAAAAAGAAATGGTCTTCTATCGAACATTGATTTTATGTTCTCTAGAACTGCATTTGTTTCTAATTGTGGAGGAACAAGAAATTTCATTTTAAAATGAAGATTGATTAAGATTCTTATGCTTGGTACGTTGTTTGGAAGATTAGAATGAAATTCAAGTAACTTGCTCATGTGTCAAATCTAGAAAATTGTTGAACTTCTGCACTCCATTGGGAGGTTAGTGGAGATTGCACGTTTGTCGTTAAGGGGATGTTGGGAGATAAAGGAGCCTCCGCACTCTCCTCAAGGGCTTAAAGCTTACACAACTGTGTTGATGTGGGTGCTCTATGATAAAGAAGCTTCCATACCCTTGTGAAAAATAAACTTGTTGGTTTAGTTGGACTTGTAATGTTAGAGATGGTCAATCTACTGGATTCAATTGGAAATTTGAAGAAGTTGAAAGTAACTAGAATAGACTCTTTAGTAATAAGAAAGTTACGTGGGTCATATATAAGTCCCACAGGTGAAATTTCTGGTGAAATTTCCTAATTTCTTAAGATTTTGCTAGGAACTTGTGTCCATTTTGCTTATCTCATAATTCAAGTTCTATAGCAATCAACATATTAATTCAAATAGATCCATGGATTTTAAATATCTGATCGTCAAAGAGCTAATGGCAAATGATCCCTTCAAGCAGATCCTTGTAGTTCATGATAGCTAGAGGCATTGAGTGGGGGAAAATAGACCAAGTTCTTTTTTCTTTTTTTGTCTCTTCTTTGGTGTATGAGTTAAAATGACCTTCGGGTTATGTTTCTTCGAGTCACTAATGTGAACTTTTCGCTCTTAGTGTATTGCCGCAGCCCTGAAGAAGTGCTCGAATTGGCTATTGAGAGGTTTCGAGACATCTGATGGATGTCAACACCAAATTTCGACAGAAGTGTAATTCAAGATGGGCTATAGTCGATACACATTGTAAGCCTATATAGAATTTTGGAAGAACGCAAATGAGCGCAGGATCTCTTCTAGAGAGTTATCTAACTTTCCTAGTACAAATATCTTGAGGAATTTCAACATAAATTTTATGGACATTTACTGAACTTTAGCATACTTGCTATCGAGCCATTGAATTTTGATTTCTTTCTTTAAGAGCGGAAAACTTTACCATTTTTTTTTATCTAATGATGCATTTTGGCTGGATTCCGCATAAATTGGAAATCTTCCATTAAAATGCTAAGATGGTGAAATTGTGACTAATTTTCCGGATGCCATGCCGCTACACATGTTCACCCATCATGTGTTTACCACATTAATACATTGGCAGAAAAGTGATTGTTGTGGTTATAAAGTACATCAATTGTAAATTGTAAAAGAAAAAAGAAAGAATGGTACGATACTGTGAGTGGTAGAATAATTACAAAATCTACCAAAATTCAGTGTCACATATAAATATTAAAAGTATTTGCATTATTAGTATTAAAATTTACAAAAAAAGAAATTATTATTATTTTAAAAAATGGAGCCTGGCTCGGCTCCTTTTTCTTTTTCCCTTTCTTTCCCCCACGCGGGCCGGCCCACGCGCAGGTCTTCTTCTTTCCTCCCGTCGCGCAACAGCGACATACAGAAGCATATCAGCAGGAATAGAAGCAGAGCAGGCCGCGGCACTATCCTAGGGTCAGGGATCAGTTGGCCATGGCAGGCTGGCGGCGGCAGAAGCCATGTGCACCTGCCTGTAGTCTTTGAAGAGAATGAAAATCAACCAAAAGGGTTTCGGGGAAGAGCTTGAAAAATGGAGAGAGGTGAGCTTTTTTTTTTTTTTTAACAAGGGGCAACACAGAGAGAGTGAGGGCTCCAAACATCTCGGCCACGCGCGGACCCGTCCGACGACCTCTCCCGGCGCCGAACAAATAAGCCTCGGCTCTGCTATTGTCCTGTTTTGACTGCGCCAGGCCGGAGCTCGTGGCCGTCCGGTTCACGCCATCTCCGGCCCCGTCAGTCCTATGATCTGTTTTCATTAGTATCTGCTTGTCTTTTGTCGAGAACCCAGCGCGGGGTCGAGTCCCGTTCGAGTCGAAAACTCCATTACCAGTGTCGCACGTCGCCTGTTTGTGAAAATGCCTCAACTAGATCCGCAAACTTTTTCTTGAGTTCGATTTGCTTCGGGAAACATAGGTCGTTTCGCGCATTCTTTGTTTGCGCCGTGACAGGTTCGTGGAGGGGCAACGTTTACGGGGGATGGGAGTCGGTTTGGCTGAGGACAACTCCGTGTCGCTCGGACTTCGATTAATGGAGGAGTCGGGGTCTGTCACGGTTTGGTCTGAGTCGGGTCTGTTGAGCGCAAATCGCTCATGAAGACGTTCCGGTAGCCGATGGTGGTCGTTGGAGGATCGAGTGATTCTTGATTTAAAATGGGATAGTTGGCGTTTTGTTGTTCTGGGTTTAATGGACGTCGTTGGTTTCTGGGCGTGCTGGAGAAGACGTGACGGAGCAAGCGTGGAACGAGATAAGGGCAAAAACGGGTTCAGCGCAGGTGGGCGGAGTTCTAATTATAATTGGGTTGGTGTTTTCGGGCTTTGATTGACCAGTTGAAAGAGGGCTTCAGTAACGGGCTTGGTGTTTGCTTTAGGAAGAGTGGGCTTGTGAAGTTTTAATTAAAATATGCCTAAGTAGTAAGCCCATTTTGGACACTGACCGTCGAATTAGGCCTTGCCTTACAGGCCCAGTCCCATATCCCAACCGGGCCCAGATGGCCCGTTTTTGTTTTACGGGTGGGGCCTCAATTTTGAGCTGGACTGGGCCCGTACATCAGGCCTAGTCCGGGTGAGCGACTGGTGACCCGGGCCGGATCCGAATATCCGACCTTGGTGCCTATTTCCAGATATAATAAATCAAAATTTCTTTTTTTAAAAAAATTTAAAAATTCCGAAAAATTCTATTTTTTCTAAACTAGGAAAAAGTTTAAAAATTATATTTTGAATATTTTTTTCTTAAAATGCATGAAAATCTTTGATAAAAAATTATGTTCAAAATTGAATAAGCTTTTAACATTTTATAATAGGGTTTAAGACAAATGCTCTTTATTGTGCACTTTCAATATATTGCTTGTGGTTTCCCTTTAGTCTAGTTAAGAATGGCATTTGTCTTAATGTTTTAATGATTTTTTTTTTCTTGCAATTTATTTAATGCTTCATTAGTTCTAATTATTGTTTTAATGATTGTGCACCTATGTTATTACCTCACATGTTAGTAAATATGTTTAAAATAAATCAAAGCTACTTGACAAACATCTTGAAATGAACAATATTAGATACTGAAAGAGCACTAATTGATTAATTAGCTAACCAAATTCATAGCCTTAAATTCTCTAGTTTTGTATAAATGAGGCATATTCCCATGTCTTACTCAGTTTCTAACCAACCATAATAGATTAGTAGTGACTTATCATTAGAAAATCCTTAGAGCATCAATTTCAGTTAGCATTAAATAACCCAACGTTGCATGAGGTATGAGTTTAGGAAAGCCCACATATAATTGAGGGCCATATTCTCACTTTTTAGGTAATACTCCTAATTCTTTGTCTTTTCCCCTCCAGATGGAAAAGATAGGTCGCAGCACATATTATATAATCACTAATAACAAAGTGGAGAAGCCTCATGCACTGCACACTTGGACCAACCATCAACAGTGAATGGGCGGGCAAGTAAAAACAAAAGACAACAGAAGCCAAATCCCACAAGAATGGAGCCATAAAGCAAAGGAGTTTGCCATCACGTACTCATGTCACGTGTAATTGATTATATACATGCGAAATTTCGTTTCTTTTCCTATTCTGTGATGAGCATCTTAACTTTTTTTCAATTTGAGCAATGTCGGACCAAATTTGGGTGTAGACGTAGACTGATTAAATTGTCATTTTGATATCCTTCTTATTGTGTGCCTGACAAAAACAGACTCTTTCTTTCATTGTTCATTGTTGCGGTCTTGAAGAAGTACTTGAATAAGTTGTTGACAAGGATTCTAGACATCTGAAATATGCCAATGCAAGAAGCAAGGCTTGGAAATACTTAAATTGCTATCAAAGACAGATGGAATTCCATTCCAAGTAATATCTCTTCATCTGTTTTGTAAGTGACCATTGTACGAGTGAATGTTCAATAGAGCCCAAATTGTAGTTGTATTTAAACTGCAAAGCTTAATCAAAAGATTAGTTATAAAAATATTAAGCTAAAAAGGAAAATTGGGTCCAAGTCAGAATGTTCAGTAGAGCCCATATGGCTAAGTTCTATAGATGCCCTCTTTCTTCTACTCGTATGGAAACACATAAAATATACGGCGTTGAATTTTCTGTATATAATCCCATTTTCGTTGACTTTTGTAATTTAAATATTTGGTGCGGTGATGGTTCATGAGCTAGGAAATTATCCTTCGGAACCAACATGCTTAGCGACATGTATCATTGATGGTGCATGGCTCAAAACCACTGCATCTTATTGTTCATTATTCTTAGAATGTCCATCTGTTGCACCCTTTGAGCGGTAAAAACAGCTTGAATATAGCGATTCAATGTTGTAATTGTGGGAAGTTATTATTGGTTAAGAAGCATAAATACATTATCAAAATGACCCTCAAACCAAACAACGAAAGCTAGTTTGGGGCCACCTGTAACTTCTCTATAGTGGTAACTTGCTGGGGAGGTTCAAGAGCAACTTCTCTTGAACTTTTTCAACATGTTGGAGAGCAACTTCTACAGTGAGTTAAAATTGAGTGTGTATGCAAATAGAGAGATTGGAGTGAGAGATTTTGAGAAGCTTAAAATGAGCTTCGTGCTCTAGTAGAGAAGATGGCGTGCGATTAGTCCTAAAAATGAGAGATTTCTTTCAAAAGAATCTGCAACCATGAGCCTCCATTTCCGCTCAATGGTGTTTTTTCAATTGAGCGTAACTCTGAACGCCATTTTAAAAGAAAGAAACCAGTTTCAGCTTTAAATTTATAAAACCAGATTGGTGTTTTCAAAAGAGGATGAGAAGAGGAAAGTGGAGGCTACCACTTGCCGATTGGTCAAAGTCGTGTCTGCCATGTGTCTACCACTTGCTAGGTGGTCGGTGGAGTTTTTTGACCTTAGGGGTTTGCATGATTACTCTGCAGATCCTCTCTTTCTCGGAAATTCACCGTTGCTTTCCCCGGCATTTCATGGCCTAGCACGACAAAGTTAGGATGGTGATTAAAGCGACATGTTGATGGAGTCCAATTTGTTGCCGATCATGTAAAGGTAATCGAATTGACTTGGGAATTTAAATAATTGCTATGTACATTTACACATATAGACAAACGTCGAGGTGGAAGAAAGAGACTTCTTTAGGTAACATGACATATGTTAAATGACTCTCAAATGTTCGCACTGGGCCACATTAATTATTGAACTGTCAAACTTTAGATAGATGACTTCTATGGGTAATATGACATTTCCTAATACTTAGGTCCGTCTGGTCCCACAAGTAGTTTTCTCCACAAGGATCACGGGTGGTGCCAGTAAACGTGTCAAATGAGATCGTACGATAATATTTGTCCCCGTCAAGGAAGTCAATTCCAAGACGTGATGTTTTAATGACAAAGATGCCCCAAAAGTGCCACTATCATAATGAAAATGGGGCCCAGCAATAGATTTTTTCTTGACAAATGACCGTGTAATCTTATCCAGTGTCATCATTGTTATTCGTCCCAACTTCAACGTACAAATTTAGAATGAACCCCAAATCTCTCTCTCTCTCTCTCTCGTCCAAGCTGATATCATTACTAAAGGTGAAAGTCATAAATAATTCTAAATTACTATTTATTTCAATTTTTTATAAATAAAAAATAAAAAAATTATATTTGTATTTATGTGATTCATTTCCTTCAAATTTCTTCTTATAATACCTATGTGAGATATTTATTGTTGAAATTTGACAAATTACGAGCCAAATTAGCTGTCATCTTTATTCTTTCAACTCTTTTTTTTTTTTTTTGATGACCCAGGGAACCCCCGCACGGCCGGCAGCCGGAGAGTAAACCCTGGGGGCACACGTGCTAGCCACCACACACGTGCACCAGGTAAGTCGCCGAAAATGCCTCTGCCAGCATTCCCCCGCTTCGCGGGGGTTTCGAACCCTCGACCTCTCTTTCGAGAGAGGGAGTGCCGAACCAGCAGAGCCACCCTAGCGGGTGGTTCAACTCTTTTATTCTCCCCTTTAAGGATCGATTATATCGAGAAAGGAGCAACACTATGGGAAGCACTAGACAAGGTCCGATGGCTTCGTAATACTCGAAAACACGTGGGATGGCGGGGTAAACCAAAGAAATACGTTGTCAATTCCAGTCTATTATCATTACTAAATTCATCACCCTTCCTCTTATTATTATCCTTATTTGTTATGTTTAGAATTTTCTTCGCAAATACACCGCTAAGGAAACAATTACGAAGCTTAAAATTTTTTTAGGCCTTATTAAATACACTTAACTAGAGATGACAGCTGAGTTGGTTCGGCTTTAGGCACTTCACCGTAAATATCTCAGGATCGAAACTTCTCAGCTGCTAACACATATTAAGTGGGGGGTCATGGTGGTGGGACCTGTGCTAGCTTCTTCCTAGGTATTGACATTTGGTTTGAGGTGCATTGCGCACTGTACAGGTTGTGGGTTGGCGATTAGCTTAAACAAAAGTCGGGCCAGGCGGATTCTGGGTCATCAAAAAAAAAAAAATCAAGACGAATATTAAATATGTTATACTATGATCAAATAGAAATGTTAACTTCAACTCATTGGTAATCTCCAAAATAAATTTTGATAGATTATTGAAGTATTTGGTGCTTCGAAACAATTAAATTACCATTAGCAAGTGGACTCACGTAAGAGCTATTAATTTTCTAGTAACTTTAAAATTCAGAAAAAACCGCAAATAAATGTCAGTAAATTCTCAAAATAAGCGGTGATTTCCAAACAATTGAATAAACGTTGATAATTCAATTAAATATCAATAAAGCTAAAACTAGATGATAACTTAATCCATGAAAAATTGATAAATCACCTAAATTAACATTAGTAATTTGCTATAAGAGTTGATAAGTTTATTATGATTGTTGTTGTAGCAAATAAATATTTGCAAGTCTTGGAACGGTCGCTAATTTTGAAACAATAAAATGAAATTCAGTAACGGACTCAAATCAGAATTGGTATTTTTCTACAAAAGTCGGTAACCTTAATATGCCGCTAATTTACACGAGTAAATTCCCTTGCATGCACAGAAATTCCAATCGTTTAAGCTCTTTAAGTTCGAGTAAAAAGGATATTTTAATTCCACATCTCACTAGTGTTCTTCTAGTTTAAATGTAAATGGGAAGAAAATGCTCAAGGAATTGGAGAACCGGTTTCTATTATATGGAGTAAAGATAAATAAGTTTATATAGTTTTCTAGATTAATTTTCTAATGAAAGATAAAAACAGTATACTATTGTTTCCATTAGAACATCACTAAAAACAGGTTGTAAGAATATGCCCTAGTTTCTCAAGATTTTACTTGGAAATTTTAATCCCTTATCTTATTTGCTTATCACGGAATTCAGGGTCCTTATTACTTTAGAAAAGATCCATGGTTATGACAAAAAGAAAATAAAATTTATAGAAATAGGTAATTGCAAAATTTGCTCATGGTAGCATTGGGCATCCAGCTAGCATGATCGATGACCGCATTAGCTCAAAATTGGCCAAAATGATTAATTGGGCAAATTGTCGAAAGATTTATGATTAAATTGGTTAAAATGAAATTTCTTGACTGAATTGATATTCACATAATAGGTTATTGATTTTTTTGATAATTTTCCCAAAAATTGCTCAGCAGCACCCCATCAAAGACCTTCATTTTCTGTTTTGTTTTGTTTTTTCTTTTTCTTTTTCTCTTTAGAATTACGTTTGTTATAAAATCGTTGTGTTTTTAATTAGAATGGTTAAAGACGATCGATCAACATGATTGGATTGGAAATTTAAAGAAACAGAAAGGAAATTAGGATGAACTCCTTAGTAAATGGTGCGTTTGGTAACGTTTTTGTTCAAAAATTGTTCCTCGAAACAGAAATAGTTTTTTCTATTTCTGTTTCCAGGAATAATTTTTGACCAGAAAGACGCGTTTGGTAAACTTGTTCCGGGAATAAAAAATGAATAGAAACATGTTTGGTAAATTTATATTCTTTTTTTGTTTCTTTTAATTTTTTAATATTTTTATTTTTCCTTTTTCCTTTCTTTTTTTTTTCTTTTTTTTTTCTTTTGGTCGGCAGCCTCGCCCAGATCCGGTGAGACCGAGCATCGCCGACCTCAACGGCATCACCAGCCCTCGACGGTCGATCGCCGGCCATGGCCGAGGC
The DNA here is from genome assembly GCA_028830015.1 of Eucalyptus grandis x Eucalyptus urophylla. Classification (NCBI taxonomy): domain Eukaryota; kingdom Viridiplantae; phylum Streptophyta; class Magnoliopsida; order Myrtales; family Myrtaceae; genus Eucalyptus; species Eucalyptus grandis x Eucalyptus urophylla. The sequence goes on from CM054189.1 coordinate 41,118,345, forward strand.
CAGCGATCGGTCAAAGAAAAAAGAAGAAGAAAAGAGAAAAAATGTTTCTTCAAAAGTGTTTCTGGAATAAAAAAACTTTTTTTTATTTCTCATTTCCGTTCTTTTTTTGTTCCAAGAACAAAAATACAGATTTTGAACAAAAATGCAAATAAACGTGTTTTTGTTCTTTTTTTATTCCCGGGAACAAAAAAATAAAATTTTTGTTCATGAACAAGAAAAAAGAATATTACCATGTAGGGCCAAAGAGAAAGTTAGAAGAAGCCATTGGACCGCTGAAGATGCTTGAGAAGTCACATGCAGTGTATATGGGTCTGACTAAAAGCCCTTATTTAAATACTAATCATAGTTTATTTAATCATATGATATCTAAATAAATAAGGTTCAGTATCCCAACATGATTTTGTCTCCTAGGCCAAACCTCACGGCTTGCCCGGGTGGTCACTAGCAGCTTTTGTTTCATTCCCATTTGTTTTTGCACTTTGAATTGATGTAAATCCATTTTCTATGTTGTTAGGTTCTTTTTCATGTTTTGTACACACTCACTCCATGTGTTCTTTGTTTGCTAGTGACGACGAAGAAGAAGAATTTGAGACATATGCTAAATGTAAAAATGATATATGAATGGTTATCATTAACACTATTCAAAATGGGCATGTTTTCACTATAAAAACCCACCTAACTTTGATTCAAATTAGGAATAACTCAACAAAAACAAAATGATAAATCAATATGTCATATCATACATCTTAATATCTTCTTAATCCTGTCGCCACAATACTATCTACTATCCGAAAGAAATAAATTAACTTAAATTTTGGAAAGTACTCAACAAATGTGCTCTTTGACATTTGGCTTTGAAATAATCTGATGCAACTCTGATGCCATCAAATTCAATCGCATTAGTTACTTGAAAAACTCAATGATAGTATGTAATAAGGTAGCTCTTTCTTTGCTCATGAACTGTTAAAACTAAAATCGCCAATAACACCTTCAACTCCGCGGTAAATTAGCTGTCATCTTTGTTCTTTCAACTCTTTTGTTTTCCCCTTTATTGAAATATTATGGGGCACATTAGCAGCACTTCAAGAATGGATTTTATCGAAGAAGAAGCAACGCTTTGGGAAGCACAAAACACTGTCCGATATTATCATTATTCGTTATGTCTAGAATCTTCTTGCTAAATACACCACTGAAAAAACAGTTTATCAAGTTTATTTAACATATACATAAATTAATTTATGTTTTCAATATTTGGGAGGCCTTATTAAATATGTTACAAAGATTCCGAGACCCCTATAGATTGATCGAGGCAAAATATTATATATGTTATACTTCAACTCATTTGTAAGCTCCAAATTTTTTTTGATAAACTATTAAAATAGTTGGTACTTTGAAAATACGAAATAAATATTGGTAAATGAATTCAAGTAAGAGTTGTTAATTTTTCATATGAGCTGGTAATCTTAACGTGCAGATAACATCTACAAATAGTAAAATAAATAGTGATTTTGAAATAATTGAATAGATGTTGATAATTCAATCGAATAATAGTAAATTTCAAACTATATGATAACTTAATCTGTGAAAAGTTGGTAAACCACTCAAATTAACGTGCATCGCCGCTTGTCCGCGAGCACCGCGCCACCACCGCCGCGCCCTGACTTGCCTGCAGCCCGCGCGTCTGCGATCCCCCGGGCTGCGACCCCCTGCTGCAACTGTGACGACCCGACGCTCGCGCCACCTCCGCCCGGCGCCCAGCGCCCCTGCCTCTGCTCACCTGAGGCCGCGCTACCGTCCCCCGACCCCAGCAGATCTGAGCCGGTCGCCGCGCCACTGTCGCCCTGCAGCCATCTGAAGCTCCGCCCCGCTGTCGCCCTGCAGCCGTCTGAAGCTCCGCCCCGCTGTCGCTGCCTCCGCGCCCTCCGCCTGAGCTTCTGTTCCGCCTCCGACTCTGTTCTGCTGCGTCTCCGCGAGCACCCTCGCCCTCCGCCGGTCTCTGCGCTCCTGCAGCTAGCCCCGACGCTAGCAGCCACGACCCAGCGCCGGCGCCCGCTGCTGCCTCTACCCGAAGCTGCGTCGCCGGTCCGCCTGAGCAGCACGCATCCGTTGCCGTCGCCCTTGCAGCTTTGAACCATTGCCCGTCGACGCCCACAACCAGCAGCCGAGCTCCAAGGCTCGCCTTTCGCCGCGCCGGTAGCCGCCCCTTCGCGCCTTGCTGCAGCCCCTGCGACGCCGGACTTCCCTGCTCGCTGCTCACCGTCTCCGCCCGTAGTCCGAAGACCGTGCTCCGCTGCACCAGCCGCTGCTGCCGCCTCCGTCCGCCGCCGGTCCCCTCGCCGGAGCTCCGATGACCGTGCTCTACCACCCTCAGCAGCCCGCCGTGCCTCGCCGCGCCACCGCCGCCAAGAAGTTCTAGAGAAGAAGGTTTGGTCTTCGAAGCGGGTCGGGCGCGGGTCGTGAACCGGGTAGGGTTTTTGAATAATTCGGGCCGGGTTGGGGCTGTCTTTGCATGTGGGTTTTATTTAAAAAAAAAGCCCAGACTGGGCCTGCACATTAGGCCCAGCCCGGCTGGTTTCTGCTGGTTTGGGTCGCGCGGCCCGGCGCGGTCCGGGCTCGGGCCGCCTGGCCCGATTCGGTCCGGCGGCCCGATCCCGGGCCATTTTAACCGAACCGGGTCGGACCCAACCCGGAGATCCGACCCGGGTCGTTTAAATATATTATAATATTTTAATATTAAAATAATATTTTAAAAATAAAAATATATATTATTTTAAAAAATAGAAAAAAAATTAAAACTCCATATTTTCAATTTTGCTCCTTTCCGTTTTCTTGTTTTATTTGTTTGCTGGATTTTTCCTTTTTTAATCTTCAACTATCTGTTGTTTACTTCTACTAGTGTTGGACCACGTGCGTCGTACATGAGCTGGTAATATTGGGCTATAATTTTTGCCCCAGGAGGACTTTGCCCTTGCCCTCCTATTGTTGACTCCTCTCGGTCTCCGTCCGCCTCCTCTTCGTCAACTTGAGAAGTTATAGTCTCCCTTCACTGAACCGTCCCAATTTGCTCTTTTCACAGAACGCTTCTCTTCTTCGGGTGAATACAGCTGAGAGGATCGGCCCACCGATGGGATCCAATGGAGTTCAGGCTCTAATCACCAACCTCGCCTTGACTGTAGCAAGAGTGTAAGTGCTCTAACTCCGCTTCTTTTCGATCTCTTGTTGACTGATAATGCACAATGAAACCAAATTTTGCTTCTGTAAATGTTTGATACAATTCAGCCTGCTTGTTCAGTTCACATTCCTTATTTTACGTCTCGTTCAGGTTACAAGTCTGTAATTTTTGTCTCACGGAATCGAGGAGAAGTAGGGACTTGGAGTCAACCACGAGAACGGACAATGGGTCTGGAGAAGAGGAGGAGGCGTTAAGGAGGAACTCTGAGTCAACCTCAAGAGCCGATAATCTGTCTTGCGAAGAGTATGATGTGTTCCTGAGTTTCCGGGGACCAGATACTCGCAATGGGTTCACCAATTGCCTCTACCATCGCTTGAGAGATGCTGGAATCCACGTTTTTGTTGACAACGAAGAACTCCGAGTCGGTAAAGAAATTAGTGGAGAGCTTTTGAAAGCACTTGACAAGTCTCGAATCTATATACCTATCTTCTCTAGGGGTTACGCTAATAGTTCATGGTGTCTCCGTGAGGTTGCGCATATGGTAGAATGCACCTCAACATCAAATGGAAAGAAAGAGATACTTCCCATCTTCTACGATGTGGATCCTGACGATGTTAAGCTTAAGACCAAGTTGTATAGTAAAGTCATGCCCAGGCACAAGAAGAAGTTTGGTTCCGATAATTTGAAGCAGTGGGAAAATGCCCTTGTTAAGGTTGCACATATAAAGGGATGGGATCTTAAAGGCAAAGGGTAAATTTCCTCAACTTTTTATGGTTAATATGCATAGTATTTACATTTCATTGAATGAAAGTTTGTCCCTCAAAATTCCCAGATATAAAGCATTTGGACATTTTTATTTAAGATTTGCTATAGAAGTTAATGAAAGCCAGAGTAAAACAACTGAGAACCCACAACAGAAATTGGAAAATGGCTGAATTTTTTTAAAGCACAACAAATCGGGTCAAACCCAACCCAAACAAGGCAGTTTTCCAATTCATGTCGGGTTAAGCCAATATGACCCGACAGGTAAGACCAACTTTTTACTTAATCAACTATTTTACTTAACCGTATTACCCCAATAAGTATAATGGAAATAGTGCCATTTTCTGTAATTCTCACATCCTCTGGTAATCACAAATCTTGTGCAGTGACTAACTTGTGTGAAATTGTTGAATTAATATGAGTATTGCAATTTTAAAATTATACCAAGACATGATTAGAATTTTTCCTAAAAAGCGTGCATATTAACATTATAAAAGTGCACATGCGATGCATCTATGGAAAAATGGGACGTTCAAAAGATTTTACTAAACTTCCCTGTTATGAAATATTATAATTATTATTTAATGAAAAGAAATCGTTGACATAATATGAAGAAATCACACTGTGAAAAGAATATATATATTCAAGATTTATACGGAAGTGGTAATGTTAACTCAAAACCAATATCTACGGACAAGCGTCTCCATGCACAGGAAGTTCGGCCCTAGTGGATTGAAGCGGTGGAAGAAGGCTCTTGCAGAGGGAAATTTTCCTGCACTTTTTCTTTGGAAGAAGCTTTGTGTCCCCAAATTTTCATACTTATATCAATGTGGCATTACATTAGAAGGTAATGGAGTCTAGACTAAAACTGTGCTAGAGAACCCTACAAAAGGAAAATGAGTCGTGGGTGAAGGTGTACTTTTTTCAAACCCGCAAAAAACTTTGTAAAACCCAACCTGTACCCAAAAATTTCCAGTTCAACTAATTATAATGATTGATTTCCATTTGTTTAAGTTGTTGAAATAGCTGAGTTATGTATTCACATGTTCCCTGGAGTTCCGGAGTCTATCATGTCTTTGACTGAAACGAAATTTTCATGCTTTGCTAGCCAAGGAGAACAAATTGAATCGATCGTTGAGGTGGTTTGCTGTAACCTTAATACAAGACACGTGATTGTGACTGATAATTTGGTTGAAGATAATGCTCAGATGGAAGCCATAATGAAATTGTTGGATGTGGGCTCTGGTGGTGTACGTTTTGTTGGTATCCACGGCATGGGTGGTGTTGGAAAAACAACTCTTGCCAAAGTCATGTTCAACAAACTATCTTCTCACTTTGAACGTTGTAGTTTCCTTGAAGACGTTCGAGCATCATCCCAATCTCATGGTGGTCTTTTAGAATTGCAGAAAAAGCTCTTAATAGATTTGGCCGGTCATGGGATTGCTAACCAAATTAAAGATGTTGATGGTGGGATCAAGATGATCAAAAAATCACTGAGTAATAAAGAATTACTCATAGTTCTTGATGATATAGACAAGAAAGAGCAACTTGAAAAACTAGCAGCTGGAAAATCTGATTGGTTTTGTTCTGGTAGCAGAATCATTATCACAACTAGGGACAAAAGCATTCTGATGACTCAAGTGGGCTCATCCAATAAAGAGATCCTCAACCAACCCAAAGAAATTTCATGTTATGAAGTTCAGGGAATGAGATTTGATTTAGCACTTCATCTATTTTATAAACATGCATTCAAAAGTGACTCTGTTGTGGAAGAATATGATGCTTGTTCAAGCGAAATTGTTCGTGCAGTGGGCATGCTTCCTTTAGCCATCGTGGTGATAGGGTCCAATCTTTTTGACTGGGGCAAAGATTTGGGGCATTTGGATAAAAGAGAAATATGGGACGAGACGCTCAAGAAGTTAAAGGAAGGTCCTTTTGAGGATGTCCGAGATACATTAATGATAAGTTATGAACGATTAGAGGATAAGCACCAAGAAGTATTTTTGGATATAGCCTGCTTTTTCATTAATACTGACAGAACATATCCGGTTATCATGTGGAAGGATTGTGGATACTTTCCTCTCATTGCAATGAGGGTTCTCTCTCAAAGGTCCTTGATCAAAATTAGAGATGATAATAGATTTTGGATGCATGACCAAGTTCGTGACTTTGGAAGGTACATTGTTCGTCAAGTATATCCTCACAAGTTTTGTAGGGTATGGATACGTGAGGATGCCCTGAAACTATTGGAGGGAAAAAAGGTAAATAGAACTGCACATGTTTGAAAATATTTGGTCCAAGAAATTCTTTGAAATTTTCTTTTCCATTTAAAGCAGCAATTTGGTTAAATATGCATTCAATAGATAACTTTGTTTAACGTCGCTTTGTCTTGCGGGGGTTGCGTCTCTCTGTCAAACCTTCTGGTCAAAGGTCTCAAAGTTTGAAGAGAGCCAAAAGAGATTGCCTGACAGTTGGCTTTATTTTCTTGTATCTAGTTTATACAGTTTACGTGTGATCCAAGTAAAATGAAAAAAAAAAATTGCTTAATCAAGAATTTTAAAATTATTTTCAACCCTGATTATTTAGAACAATCTAATAAGAGGTTGAATTAATATGCAAATTATATTTCCCGAAAAGTAGAAACTCGAAAATATGATACATTTAAACTCGAAAACTAGATTATGTAGAAGAGGAGGAAACAACTACTTGTTGGAAAAAAGAGTGCCATTGTTCTGGAAAGTTTATGTGGCAAGCCCAACTATTGGCGAAACTGTTACCGTGCTTCTAGGTCCTCTCTTTTCTGGCTCTGTATCATATGCCGCATGCTCAATATTGTGTCTGCCATATGCAGAGGAATGAAGATATGGTGGCATTAAGCCTGACTTTCAATGGCTGCAGCCGCAGCATTGCATGTGAAGAATTAGCTGCTCTACCAAATCTAAGATTCCTTCAAGCAAAAGGCATTAATTTCTTTGGCAACTTTGAGAATCTTCTTTCGGAGCTAAGATGGTTTTCTTGGGAAATTACACAAATGGAATTTTATGAGGGGAGTTTTCATTTCGCTAATTTGATTGTGCTAGACCTTTCAAGAAGTGATATCAAAGACAATTGGGATGGGTGGAACCGTATCCAGGTATGATATGCCTTACTCTATTCATCTTTATTCCATCTTTATGGATCATTCAATGCATCGAGCACATCAGTGGTGTACTCCCCTGATCTAAAATTTTATGTGTTAGTCTAACATCTAAAATCGACTTCAACCAAGTAAACACGTTTGAAAAGAAAGAAGAGGAAGCTATACAATAACATGGCATCAGCGCATCATCCCAGTAAATGATATCACAAGCAGAGTACCATTGTTGTTCTATATTTCCTCCATTCACTACAGACTGCCTTAGTAATCGAGCCACGGATAAATATGATATCGTACAATCCGTACTAGCACAATAGCACCTGTTCTCAACAGTCCATGTTACTATCCAAGCATCCGCCATCGCCTTGTTTTTTAGGAGTTGAAAACTCGCCTACTTCGGAGTTTGAACTTTGGATGCTTCATGGCTGGTCTGAAGACCTTTAGTTGAAATTTAGACGGCCTTCACCTTTTCTTAAGAAGGGAAGAGCTGGCATTGGTGTTCCTTTGGTTCAGCCTTGCACGATACATCTCTTTTTCTACGACAATTTCAACACTTGATCACTACCCAGTATTGCAACATCTAAATTTTCTTTCATGACGATTTACAATATCTTTTTTTTTTTTGTAACTTAATTACGACTCTATGTTGAGAAGATATGCGAATGAGGGTTATATAGAAGTGCCACGTTCTCGTATAGTTGATAGACTCAAAATATAGTTCCACGAATAACGTTTTCAAAACCATGGAAAGATTCAATCTTCAAGGTCTATTTACAAGCAAATTTCCATAAAATCATTGCCGAAACAAAAACTCGTTCGTGCGTTGTAAACCTGAACGATAGATGGCAGATTTGAAATATTATTGATAGGTAAGAATTGATTGGCAACTTTTTAGTTCGATTAATTATCAACAAAATAACAATTTTACCATCATCAAACCTAATAACGGATTGCCAATTGTTTTTTAATATTACAAGTGATCCCTTTCATTAATTAGTAGATAACGGATCGCATAGACACTTTACTAATAGTGTCGTTTAACTATTCTAACTTGCAAACAAAATATTATTTACAATGGCAAATAGTTAGTTGATTATGACCGTCACTTTGATTTTACTTAGTACCGAGTTTTATTTTTCATTAACATACAAATAAAATAATTAACATATAAGTTTGAAATAGCCTTGTAACTACGAAAGCTTTGACAAACGAGCACGTTTTTCAGCTAGTAAACTACAAATTGCTTACATATTTTACTAGTAGTATTGGTTCCCGGCTGTCACTTATGAACATAAAACCTATTCTTTTACTATGAATTCATAGTAGATTATTAAATTTATTTCAATTTTACAAGTACCGACGCTTATAAGTCAGTAAAAGACTAACGAAATAATCGATTTGCCACGCTTGCCCTAGTATATCATAAACAGCCTTTTGATTTTTCACAAATGAGCAGGTTTTCCACTTGTAGAGTATGGATTGATTGCTTGTATACTTTACTAGTAGTAATGGTTGCCATTGATATTTTTACGAATAAACTGTTTTAAAACAATAAATCTCTAGTAGGCTATGAATTTCACTACAATTTACTATTTCACCAATAAGAATGAGAATAATTACTTACATAAAGAATCTTGGTTGATTGATGTGTTTCATTCTTTTCAATTCCATATTTTCATTTTTTTTTTTTTGCAGATGACAGAAAAATTAAAAGTTCTCGATTTAACAGATTGCACAAAGTTGCAGAGGACACCCAACTTTTCTAATTTCACATCTTTGGAGACGTTAGTACTTGCTCGGTGTTCTAACTTATTAACAATTCACCCCTCCATTTCTAAGCTTCAACTCTTAGAGACTTTGAATATCAAAGGATGCAGTTCTCTTGGGGAGTTGCCTGAAGAAGTCTGTTCTCTACAATCTTTGAAGCAAATTGTCATGCCCCAAAATTTTCAACTCTTGAATCTTCCAGAAAGAATTGGTAATTTGAAATCTTTGTCTAGTTTTGTATTAAACGAGCACCCTAAAATCTGCCAACTTCCAGACTCAATTGGAGGGATGGCGAATCTTACGTACTTATCTTTACATGGGTGTGTGGGGATAAAGGAACTTCCAAGTTCAATTGGGGAGTTAAAAATGTTGGTAGAGTTGCAAATATCAACGTTAGGCATAGTTGCACTACCCAATTCTATCGGAAACTTAAAGAAACTTCGAATGCTGACGTTATGTAGAACGAAGATAAAGGAGTTTCCTCATACTATTGGAGGACTAGAGATGCTTGAAATTTTAAATGCCCATAGATCTTGGGATTTGACAGATAAAAATTTGGAGGAAATTGGGAAGCTATTCCATTTGACAACGTTGAACTTAGCATTTACTAGTGTTTCTAGATTGCCTCCAGAGATTAGTCGCCTCCATCTCCAAAGACTTGAAGTGGGTTCGATTGAGCTTCAACAAGTGCCTGCTCTTCCAGCAAGTTTGAAATTCCTTGCGGTTCAAGCTCTAGACTTCTCTCTTGTCCCTCAACCCTCAAGCATCACCGATTTAGAACATCTAGAATTACAAAGATTCAGCAATTCAACAAAGATACCTCGCTCTACTTGGCAAGACTATCATTCAAAAGTTGAAGGAGCTATGCTGAGAGAGCAACCGTCCTATCAGCTTCCATCTCGTTTGTCGGCCTTGAAACTCAGGGGTATCAGTCCACTGCCACATTTTTCCAACTTAATCAATTTGACAGTTCTGCATGTAATTGACTGTGCAATATCTCACCTACCTATCAATCCAGGCCTAACACATTTGAGGGAACTGTTCATACGTAGATGTAAATCCCTTGAGAAAATACCTGGTCTATCACTCTTAAGGAGTCTGGAGCGCTTGGAACTGAAGGGCTTGAATAGGCTAGTTGAGATTCAAGGTTTGTCGGAACTGGAATCTTTGCAGTATCTCATTCTTTCCAGCTGTGATCTTATAGGACAGTTACCGAACTTATCCAAGTTGGGTAAGCTACAACACATGGAGCTAGAAGCTTGTCCAAATGTAAGAGCCATTGAAGGCATTGAGGGCTTAGAAAGCTGGGTGTTGGATAGTCATGGCCGCACTATCCTGGAAAGATTATTAGATGTCTCAAGATCAACTTGGCTTTCCCATAGGTTACCTATGTATGATGTGTTCCTGAGTTTTAGGGGACGAGACAGTCGTTTCAGCATTGTCAATTTCCTTCACTATGAGATGTTACAAGATCAAATTTCCATTCATAGTGATGACGATGATTCAAGGTCCAATGAAAGGATTGGAGAAGAGATTCTACAAGCACTCGCTAACTCCAATATCTATATACCTGTCTTCTCTAGAAACTATGCTTCCAGTTATTGGTGTCTTCGCAAACTTACCCAGATGGTAAAATGCACAACAGAATCAAAGGGGAAAAGAAGAATCCTCCCCATGTTCTACGATGTGGAGATTGATGATGTTAAGCTCGAAACTGATTTATATAAAAGCGACCTAGACAAGCACCAGACGAACTTCGACCACAGTGAAGTGAAGGCATGGAAAGAGGCCCTAATTGAGGTCGCAGCAATGAGGGGGTTCATCTTGAGAAATAACAGGTAATTTTGCTATTTCGCCACTAAGTCATGAGCTAAATAAGTCATTCAATTGAACTTTCCGGACACAGAGAATTTCAAAGTTACTGCAATTTAACTCTTTCGCATGCAGAGTTGTCCACTCAAGCAAATTTGTAAGAAGCAGATCCTTCTAATTTGTAATATCTAGAGGAACTCTATGGTCCAACTGAACAAAATTGCATACTAGTACAGCCGCACAAATTTTTTTCTATTGTTTTGTTGTCTGATAAATCAAATCAATAATTAGATTATCATTTTGAGGGAAAAAACACCACAGGTGTCATAACTTTCGAAATGATTACTTGAGTGCCATATAACTTTTCAACTGATCACTTAAGTGCCGTAACTTTTTAAAAATGTTCACCATAAATGCTATGTCGCATTGGATTTTCGGCACTCCTGTGAACGTTTTTTTTTTTTAAAAAAAATTGACACTTAAATGATTCGGGAAAAGTTATGACACTTAAGTAAATTTTTTTTAGAAGTTATGGTACTCAAGTAAACATCATATGAAAGTTATAGTATTTATGGTGTTCTTATTCATCATTTTGATATCCTTTAGATTTCTGTATATCCAACTAAAATGAGCTGTCCTTCAATTGTGCACTGCTGCAGCTACGAAGAAGTACTTCGATTGGTTACTGAAGAGATTTATAAGGCAAGGAAATTGTTAGATGTTGACTCTTGAAGCCTTCTTTTGGTCGGTTGTCAAAGAAAAGGTGAATGTGTTTGCTATTAATGTAATGAAATTCTCCCCCACTCCATTCTGATTCTATTGTTTGGAGGATCTAGATATTTCATTTGGTAATGAAATTGGTTTGCGATGCTTATGCTTAGGTGCATTATTTGCAAGGTGAGCATATATGTATGACGAGTATATCAGTGAAGTCCCATGTTTTACTAGAGGGTTAAGCTTATACGTCAGTGTGCACAAGGGTGCTGGACAATAATAGAAAATGAGCTTCCATACACTGTTGGGAAAATTTGAATCGCTGGTAGAGTTGGCCTGTCAACTGTTAAATATAGTTGATCTACCTGATTTAATTGGAAATCTAAAAAGAACTGAAACTAACCAGAATGGACTTTTCATCCATAAGAATGTTGCCCAATGCTATTGGACTGCTATAAATGATTGAGGGGTTAGGTGCTAGAAAATGAGTCTGACGGTTGAAATTTTTGGTGAAATTAGGTGACTATTCAAACTGTTCGAGGATTTTGGGCATAACACTCATCGAAGTTGTCTATGGATTCCCCACGATGATCTATTCTCTCTCCCATGTCCATAAACTTTTTTTCTGGATGCAATGGAATTTGACAGCCACCCCAAGCTTCTTCAATCCGTCTTTGTTTTGATGCATCTACATCCGGTTTGTTCATGGCCTCATGAAAATGGTTAATTTAGATTTTATGGACAGATCTGACATTTCCTTTGACCAATATCTAACAGCTTCCATGTACTTTGTCATTCTTGCCACTTTGGCTTAAGAAATATTGCTGTTTTTCAATCTTGAAAAACTCTTTGGTTCTCGAAGTTCATGAAACTCAGAAGCATTAGTCCACTGCCAAACTTTTGAAACATAATGAATTTGGCAGAACTATGTCCTTGGACGTCCAATGTCAAAGCTTACCTGTCTCTCCAGAACTAACACATTTGAGGGGACTGAAAAGAATTAGATTTGAATTCCTTGAGAACATACCCTGTCGTCTCTCTTGAAGAGTCTACCATGCTTGAATAGGCTCGTTGAGATTCGAGGTTTGTTCAAACTGGAATTTCCTTTAGTTTTTTTTTGGCTATTTTAGTTTTTCTTTTTCTGATGTGGTGCTCACGTACGCCACATCATCGCCACTTGTCCGGGAAAACATTGATAATGCGATGCAAGCCACCATGTAGAATAGCTATCTTCGACAGAAAGGTTAGATGTGTCCCACTTGATGGGTTTTTCATTTGTGAGGCTAAATGAAGCCTATCTGCCCATGTTGAGCCAAAACTAACCTATAAGGGAAGGGCTCATAAGAGGAAGGAACAGTTATTTTTTGTATAAATATGTAAAATGAGGAATGTTAAGAATAGAATAAAAAAAATACGTTCTTTTCCTTCCCTTGAGATAGCAGTATACTCATTCTTGAAGAACGGAATTCCAAGGCTTCAATCAATTCATCTGAGACTGTAACAAGTACTTAATTTGTGACAAACAAGATATGTCCATTTTTGTAATATGCCTTTTGATTGATGTTATATGTTTTTAGGCATATTTCTGCATTTGTTTTCAGTATTCAATCGTTTGAGTATCGATTCGTCTTTCAAAAATCCATTTTCAACATTGGTATAAGAGCAATGTTGTTCATGTTTCTCTATCATTGTTGACATTTATAATTTATTTTTGATCGAAATTTTGAGAAACGTTGCCGTTTGACTTGCGGAGACGGAAATCCCGACACCCGCGTACTATTCACCCCTCCCTTTTTATTTTTCGTGAGTCAAAACTCATTTTTGAAAGTTCAAGGTCATAGTTTTTGTCTAGACGAGAAAAACAACGGGTGGCTCACCACTAGGGGCCTTCGGACGCGCCCCCACGCGCGGCCAGAAGGAGTGGAGTTGTCAACTCGTGCGCAGCATGTGTGCACGGTAAACCACAAGCACATGCACTGCATATGCGCGGTAACCGCACACGCATGCTCGGCATGCGCGCGGAAACCACCGGTGTGTGCATGGTACGTGTGTTGCATAAGGTTACTCTTTTGCCCTTGTTTTTATTATATTATTACTGTTTTGCCCTTGTCTGTTTGTTTTTACGATTATGCACTTTTTTTTTAAATATAATTGTTTTGCCCCTCATCCATTGACCAACGTTGATCGTTGACCTACCATTGACCAACCATTGACTAGCATTGATTGTTGATCAATGTTGACCATTGACCATTTCCCAAAAGAAAAAATGGAAAATGTGTTTTTCAATTTTGTTCGTTGTGGATTATATATAACCTCTTTTGTTTTGCACTTGTTGCTGGAAAAATGACCGTTTCCCGAGAATAGACGAATAGAAGGCAATACTTAAAGGGAAAAAAATAAAATTAACTAATTATCAGTGGAACGACGGTGATGTAGTATCACACATGATCATGATCAACCAGATAATACAATGGATTATTTGAAATTGTTATCTTATGCTAAATTTTCAAAAGGTACCAGCTCTAGTGAACACTCTTCCATCAGAATGGTAAGTAGTGTTAGACCGCCAATGAGAGGTCAACGTGGTTTCGGATTATAAAAAGCTTGCAGTGGCTTTTGTGAGAGAATACTATAGAATTGAGGCAACAAAGATTTCAACTGTCGAGTTGAGTGTTACTTGGCGCAAAATGAATGCACCTTGGAGGAGCCATAAGGGCTTTCCAAAGGTCTTTCAATGGTTGCCCAATGTGCTTTTAGAATTCTCAGAATAATTTACTAAGAGATTAGAAGAAACTTTCCCAGTTTATGAGATATATGAGTATCTTTGAATTTATTTATTGTTTTTCTTAAATTGGTTTGAGATGTTTTAGGTGTAAATATATATATATATATATATATATATTGATGTTGATATGTTTCCTCTGAATATATTACTTCATGTAAATGGCATGCTTAGTTAATGAAAGTTCAATATTATCTACTGTTGTAAACTATTATGTTAATTTAAAATTATTTGTGGGAAGTTCAAGAAAGTTTTAGTGACTTTGGTGAAGTTATTTTTGCATAAGTGATTATATTAATAATAATTTCGAGTTAAGATTTTTGGATGATGATTGGAAAAAATAGTGATTTTTTGATTCTAAAACCTTATTTAAAATTATTTATTAATATGATTAGTTCATACAAAATAGATACATAAATTATAGGCATAATAATTGAGATAGCTAGTATAAACACCTATAGGGGGTGAATAGGTGTAAAAATAATTTCTCGAGATACGGAAGTGATACTAGGCAAACGATAGAGAGGGAGTTTTCTTTTGGTTAACAAAATGAAATACGATCAAAGTAAAGCAAGGAGTAGGGAAGAGAAAATTGAACACAAGATTTATAGTGATTCGGCTTATTCCAAGCCTACGTTCACTCTTCCGCACTGACAGCCCACCGGCTGGATTTCACTATGAACAAAAGAGATGTTACAGCGCAGCTTTTCCTTGATTCCACAGTGTAGATGTTCTACCACACTTCCTCAAGGTTTCTCACAAATATTGACTCTCTTTTGCATACAAGATTTCGCTCAAAGGAATTGACTAAACAACAAGGAGCTTTAGACTTTGAAATTCTTCTATCGCGCAGACACTCGAACAACTTAGAACGTCTTCCTTATATACTCCTTTATGCCATCATACTCGTTGGCACTTACCAAAGGAATTCCTCCAATCTACCCGTTGGACGGAATCAATTAGGAAGATCATTCGAGCTATTAAAGGAACATGTCGATAGCCCATCAATCATGTTCGCCCATACAATCAGGATCTCGGTTTCCATAAGTAGAACATTCCAAGAATATTTTGCCAATCATCGGATCCTTAATCTTCGAATCAATCATGATCAAATAAAGGATTCCATTGTGTCATATCCAGCCAAGAGATTTTCTCTAGTCGATAAGGTCACATCTTTAATGAAACATCCAGTTCTGGATAGCCTTTCTTCAACGGATTAGAAATTGTCAATGAGGATAGACTTTGAGTCTTGAGTTTGGCTGTCCAGAGGTCTTCAGACTTTAAATAGCAGAGTCTGCAAACTTTCAAACTAGACTAATGGAAACGATTTGTCAGCTTCAAAACACTTTATGAAGATTTCTCCAACAATCTCCCCTTTTTTGCTGGTGACAAAACTTTCCTGCAGATTTGGATAACTTTGACCTGCAAAACATTACTCAACAAATATGGATATCTTATAAAGATAAATGGCTTAATGAATGATAACACTAGAATCTGCAACCACAGAAAATAGGTTAGTCTAGTATGTGATAAAGCCATCCACAAGATATCAATAGTAGTTAATATAAACAGTCAAGTCCAAATCCAAATTCAGTCCACACATCCAGACACAAAAATAAAGTCAAACATCAAAACAATCTAAGTTAAACAGTCCAAACGATTAAAAATCAAGGTTTCAAATCTTGCATCTCTCCCCCTTTTTGTCAGCATAAAAAAGGTTGAGATGAAAATGGAATAGAGTCAAGAATGCTTGGGAACTCGGACAAGCTGGAAATCTCCCATTGACTGAACGATGCCTTCCAGCCTTTTCAAGTCTTCCTTTAGTTGTGCAACATCCTCACCCTTAGCATTAGCCTGAATCTGAAGAGAAAGGGCTTGGATATGATCATTCAATGAACCCGAAGAAGCTTGACCTGCATTCTGCAAATTCTGAACTTCGCATCCCAAAGCATATATCTGACCTCGCATTTCCATGAGAATATCCATAATTCTGCAAAAATCTGCTGAATTATCGGTCTGCGTACTGGCTTCAGCCCGATCTGATGAAGTAAAGGCAGACGATGGCAGATTAGCATAATCACGCAGATTTGGAGATGAAACATCATGTCCTTCCTCAGGAAATTGGGAGGCATAAATGTCCTCTGGATCTGCTGGAGAGCGACTGACTCCATCACTGGTAGCAGGATATGAGGACATTCCTCTTTTCTCATGATCTCCCCCTGTTTCCATATCTTCAGGTGGAGAAGAGTGTCCCTCATGTTCTCCTTCTTCTTGATCTCTTTTCTCTTCTTCTTCTTTTTCGACTCTTTCCTTCTCAGCATCTCTTTCTTCTTTTTCTCTTTCCTCTGTTTCTTTCTCCTCTGCTTCTTTCTTTTCTCTTTCTTTAGTCCTCTGTTCTGAGTCTTTTTCTGGAACAGAACGACTAAGATTCTTCAAAGCCATTGCAGAAATGGTGATGTTTTCCTCATCATCTTCATCCTCGACGATGAGAGCTCTTCTTTTCTTGGATGAAGCAACCATGGGCTCCTTCCCTTTTCTTTTTGCTGCAGAAGAGCTTTGATGAGTTTTGACAAGAGTCTTCTCCTTGAATTTCTCCAATGCCTTGCTTAGTTCTTTCAGACGCATTTTAGTCACCATTTTTAGCCCTACCACCATATGATCACACGATCGAGCACAAAGAATTTGTGGAGGCTGAATGTTCAGATGTCTGAATAACTTCGTCACAAGACCTGGATAAGGAAGTTGACCTCTGTCCTTCACCACTGCTCTATACATATGGAACATAACAGTGTGAGGAAGAGAAAACTTTTTCCTAGTGATGATGGCATACATCAGCTTTGCCTCTGAACTTGAAACATCAGTCTTGGAATTTGATTTCGGTTTGAGGCAATTGATCACAATCTTGTGAAGTAGAATGTTGAACACACTCATCCTTGAGTAGGAAATCTTTTCCTCTGTTCTCTTGTCCTTAACAAGTTCCAATGTAGCACGAGCAATAGAAACTTTGATTGGTTGATATCTTCCTCTCTCAACCCCTAACATATCTGCCAGCATATCCATATCCACTACAAAGTCTTGATCATTGACACTAAAAGAGAATCTATTCGCATCCAAGAAACTAGGATTCGAATAGAAATAAGCAGTTAATTCAGCATGAGCTTTTGTGGTGTCAGAACAGAACTGCTCAAGTTAAGAAAACTAAACTTTTCTCTCAAGTTGACATTTACAGTATCAAGGAAATCAAAATCCACACTCCTAGGGTTTATCACCCCACGCTTTAGCAATTTTGAGTATAGATATTTCTGTTCCTTCGATCTAAACAACTCTCCCCTTTTTCCTCGATTTTCCGCCGCAATACCCATTCTCGGTTGAAATTGGCTGTACAATTTGTCATCATCATTCCCATCTATCGGATTAAATCCCCAATCACGAGGATCATTTGGGATATTCGCAAGGGTTTCTTCTGCCACTCCTTTACGAGCAATTCCCAAACTTTCCATTTTTCGCAAAAAGATATATTCATTTCCATATCCTTTGTCCTTAAGAAAATCATCGACGTAGTTCAATGGAGTACCAGTCCATTTTAAAGCACGATAAAGCTTATAAATAAAAGAGGGCCTTTGAACTCTTACATGATCTGCGTCTTCAATGATTTCTTCCTCTTCTTGATGACCAACATTCTGAGGACTAGATGGTGGAGAATGATGGTACTGGGAATGTTGTGGGCTCTGCTGCTGATTTGGAGACACTTCTTCCTCGGTGAGATCAAAGTGAGTAGGACCCTCACTCATTCGCCATGGTCCCCTGCTTGCGATCCTCAAAGACTTTCTTGAAGACGACATCTTTTTCACTCTTTGAAAGATTCCTTGCTTGACTTTCCCAAGAAAGATGACAACTTTGTCGAAGATTAAGCAAAAGAAGAAAACATGAATGGAAGATCGGTGCTTTTTAAGGTTTTGGAGTTTTAAACGAAGAGAAACCGACTGTATATAACTCGATCGAAACGAGGGAATGCCAAACAACATAATGGAAAGTGAAAAGATCCCTTTTTAAAAAATAACTGCCTTTTTTGAGAAAATAGTCTTTTCAAAATAACTCCTTTTTCGAAAAGGAAACGTTGCAATAATTACGTCGATTAAAGATATCAATAATAGAACACGGTTGATGATCGTACCTTTTCAAGATGAGATTCGAGAGAGAGAATAACTTACAGTCAAAGTCTTGTATGTCTGAGTCTGAGAGTCTCTAAACTTTGATTTCCTCATATCTCAAAATGTTGAGTTTGGAACGGATGATTTCAAATTGATTTTTCTCCAAGGGCTTTGTGAATATATCCGCCAGTTGGTTCTTTGAATCAATAAACTGAATCGAAACTTCTCCATTTTGAACATGATCTCTAATGAAGTGATGTCGAATCTCTATATGCTTTGCTCTTGAGTGAAGAATTTGATTTTTGGTAAGATTGATTACACTGGTGTTGTCGCAGTTAATCTCCGTACATGATTCTTCAATTTCAAAGTCTCTAAGCTGTTGTTTTATCCACAGAATTTGTGAACAGCAACTTCCGAGAGCTACATACTCTGCTTCTGCTGTAGAGAGAGCTACTGTACTATGCTTCCTTGAAAACCAAGACACCGTCCTACCTCCAAGTAGTTGACAGGTACCTAAGGTGCTCTTTCTATCAACTCTGCATCCGGCTAAGTCTGCGTTTGAGTATCCAAGAAGAGTAAAGTATCCTCTTTTAGGATACCAAAGGCCGATGCTTGAAGTTGAAGCAATGTATTTGATAATACGCTTTGTAGCACTTAAATGAGATTCTTTAGGGTCTGCTTGAAATCTGGCACAAATGCAAACACTAAACAAAATGTCAGGTCTAGAAGCAGTAAAATAAAGAAGTGAACCGATGATACTCCTGTATAATTTTTGGTCGACTTTCTTTCTTCCTTTATCTTTATCTATCTTCAAGGAACTTGACATTGGTATATCAGCCTTTTTGCAATTGTTCAGTCCAAACTTTTTGACAAGATCATTTGCATACTTTTCTTGATGAATAAAAGTTCCTTTCTTCAGTTGCTTTACTTGAAGCCCGAGAAAGAAGGTTAACTCATCCATCATGCTCATTTCAAATTCATCCTGCATAGTCTTAGAGAATTTCTTGCACAGACTTTCATTAGAGGATCCAAAAATAATATCATCGACATATATTTGAACAAGCAGAAAACTTTTGCTTTCTCTTTTAATAAAAAGAGTAGTGTCTACTTTACCTTTAACAAAGCCATTTTGAATTAGAAACTTACTCAGCCTGTCATACCAAGCTCGAGGTGCTTGTTTTAAGCCATATAAGGCATTTTTGAGTCTGAATACTGAGTCTGGTTTCCTTGGGTCTTCAAACCCAGGTGGTTGTTCCACATAGACTTCCTCATGGATGAATCCATTTAGGAAAACACTTTTGACATCCATTTGGAATAACCTGGAATTTTTATGACAAGCAAATGCAAGTAATAAACGAATTGCTTCTAACCTTGCTATTGGTGCGTAAGTCTCGTTATAGTCTATCCCTTCTTCTTGCGTGTATCCCTTGGCCACGAGTCTTGCTTTATTTCTTATGACTTTTCCTTTCTCGTCCATCTTGTTCCTAAAAACTTGTTTAGCTCCAACAATTGATTTACCTTTTGGTTTAGGAGTCAACTTCCAGACATCATTAATTCTGAATTGTCTGAGTTCTTATTGCATAGCTTCAATCCAGCTTTCATCAGATAAAGCTTCATCTATGCTTTTGGGTTCTATTTCAGAAATAAGAGCCACAGCACTAGACTCTTCGCGCCTTTTGGATCTTGTGCGAATTCCTTCATTAATGTTGACAATAATAAATTTTTTGGGATGACTGGACTTATGCTTCCAGTTACTGGTTGATTTGTCAGGATGGTGATCACTTCCTTCATTTGAATCTTCAACAGTCACTTGTTGCTGGTCCTTCAAAGTCTGAGCTGCTTCTTGCAATTTAGATTTTGTAGAATCTGGAGCAAATTCAGTTTTTTCAAGATGAGTCTGAATAGATTCATTTTGCATATAATCCTGGAATTTGACATTCATTGATTCTTCCACAGTTTGAGTCTTCTTGTTGTAGACTCTGTACGCTTTGCTTGTGGTTGAATATCCAAGGAAGATGCCTTCATCTAACTTTTCTTCAAACTTACCAACTCGATCATTTGCATTTTTCAGTATAAAACATTTGCATCAGAATACATGAAAATATGAAACAATAGGCTTCTTTTCTTTGAATAGTTCATAGGGTGTTTTTTTCTAGAATAAGCCTTAGAAAAATTCTATTGATAATATAACATGCTGTAAAAACTGCTTCAGCCCAAAAACGTGAGGAGATGTTGCTTTCAATTAGAAGAGTTCTAGCCATTTCTTGAAGCGATCTATTATTTCTTTCCACAACTCCATTTTGTTCTAGAGTATATGGAGAGGAGAACAAATGCTGAAAACCAGATTCATCACAAAACTTTGTAAAATCTTGATTTTCAAATTCACCTCAATGATCTGTTCTTATACTTGAAATAACATATCATTTTTCGTTTTGAACCTTTTTAGCAAATTTTTCAAAGTAAGAGAAAATTTCAGACTTGCTAGAAAATACACCCAAGTAAATCATGAGTAGTCATCCACAATTACTAGGCAGTATTTTTTACCTCCAATGCTCTGAGTTCTAGTTGGTCCAAAGAGATCCATGTGCAGAAGCTGCAGTACACGTTTAGTGGAAACTTGATTTATTGGTTTAAAGGAATTTCTTACCTGTTTTCTCAATATGTATGGTGTACATAGGTCAGACTTTTGATATGATAAATTGGGTAGACCACGAACAAGCTTCTTTGCTGAGATTTTGGCTATCTGCTTCATATTGATGTGCCCAAGCTTTCTGTGCCATAAGCTTGCTTAATCTTGGATTGAAATTAGACATTGCGATTCATCTAGTTTCACGTCTAAGAGGTAAATATTTTCATGTCTTCGACCCATAAATGACTGAGTAGAGTCTTTACCGGTTCCTAAACATATACTCTCTTGAAAGTAGATTTTGAAACCGGTATCACACATTTGACTGACACTGAGCAGATTGTAGTTGAGTCCTTCAACTAAAGAAACATTGCTTATTTAGAGGTTTCCAATTTTTACAGTTCCAAATCCCACAATTTTTCCTTTGTTGTTTCCTCCAAATGAGACTTTTCCACCATTCACTTGAACAAGTTTTTATGAAGCAATTTGAATCTCCTGTCATATGTCTTGAGCATCCACTATCCAGATACCATTTTACCTTTTTCTTGATAGTGACCTACATTTAAAAAAGAAACTCAAACTTTCTTTGGTACCTATCTTTTCTTGGGTCCATTCGTGTTAGTATGATATGCGGTTTTTGCCCATACTTTATTGACAGGTTTCCAAACCATAGGACATTCTTTTTCAAAATGATCTGCACTATTGCACTTTGAACATCTAAGAGCATTGTGACCTACTGGTTTTACAAAGATTCTTTTAAAATGATTTTTGTAGACATCTCTTGAAGGTCTTTGCTTAATTCTTTCTTTCACTCTTGGAAAATCAATTAAGGGAATGGTTTCAGCAATCATTCCCAAACCAGATTTATTGAAATAAGGTCTTTGAACAGAAAGAATTTTTTCCAGTTTCTCAGAACCTATAGAAAATCTTTTAGAAATGTTTGAGATATCATTTTTCAAGATCGCATTTTCTTTTGAAAGATTATCTTCACTTTCTCTAAGAGAAGAAACATTCGTGTCTAAACATTTCACCTTATCTTTCAAAACGTTTTCCTGTTGTTTTAGAGCAGAATTTTGCTTTTTGAGTTTGGAAATCTTTTTAAGAGAAGTTTTAAGACTAAAACACAACTCTTCAATGTATTTAGAAACTTTAAGAGGGATTTTGAAGTTACTTAACTCAAATTCATTGTCTGAATCTGATTCTATCTCGGAGTTTGAATCTGAATCTGATTGTGCCATTAGACATATGTTGGCATAATCATCATCACTTTCTTCATACTCTGTATCACTCCAGGTTTCTGCTTTGAGAGCCTTTCGATACTTTTCAGCTTTTCCTTTCTTCTTCCTCAGAAGAGGACAGTTGGGTCTGATGTGTCCCTTTTTCTTACATTCAAAGCAGACTACTTCTCTATTTGATTCATCATCTTCAATAGACTTGATCTGTTGCTTTTGAAAGCTTTGTTTCTTTGGATTGAATATTCTTCCTTTTCTGTTAAGCTTTCTGAATCTTCTAATCATGAGAGCAAACTCCTCATCATCCATATTGTCTTTAGAATTTGTAACATCAGAATCATCATTAGATTTTATTGCAATGGATTTCTTATCTTTAGGGTCTTTGTCTTCATAGATTCGTTCCACTTCATAAGACTGAAGAGTTCCAACCAACTCATTAACAGATAGTGGCATGATTCTTTGGGTCTCTCTGATTGAGGTCTTTATGTGATTCCAATCCTTGGAGAGTCCACGCAGTAGCTTGTTTACCTTCATGGGATCAAAAATTGGTTGACCTTGATTTTCAAGACCATTCGCAATATTTGTAAAACGACTAAACATGTCAGTTATAGATTCTCCTGATTTCATTTTGAAGGCTTCGTATTGACCGAGGAGAATGTTGATTCTAGTCTCTTTCACTCGATCGGTTCCTTCATATGTAATATGTAATCTATCCCAGACTTCTTTAGCTGTAACACAAGAAGATATTATGTTATATTCGGTAGGTGATAAAGCACAATATAAAGAGTAAATTGCTTTTGCATCAAGAGCTTGTCTCTTGGTTGTCTCTTCCTGAGTCATTTCACTAGACTCAACAATGTCTTTTCCTCTTTCTAAGACAGGTGTAGCTTTAGGAATGATTCCTCTATCTACAACGTCCCATTCCAGAGGATCCTTTGATCTTAGGAACGCCTTCATCTTGTTTTTCCATATGTTGTAATCCTTTCTATCAAAGTAAGGCGGTCTGGTATTGCTTTGCCCTTCTACCAACCCTGGAGCCAACATACTAGCCATGGATCTTTAACTCTGAAGTAAAACACTTCAAACAAAGTGAGTACACGAGCTCTAATACCAATTGAGATAGCTAGTATAAACACCTAGAGGGGGTGAATAGGTGTAAAAATAATTTCTCGAGATACGGAAGCGAGACTAAGCAAACGATAGAGAGGGAGTTTTCTTCTGGTTAACAAAATGAAATACGATCAAAGTAAAGCAAGGAGTAGGGAAGAGAAAATTGAACACAAGATTTATAGTGGTTCAGCTTATTCCAAACCTACATCCACTCTTCTGCACTGACAGCCTACCGGCTGGATTTCACTATGAACAAAAGAGATGTTACAGCACAATTTTTCCTTGATTCCACAGTGTAGATGTTCTACCACACTTCCTCAAAATTTCTCACAAATATTGACTCTCTTTTGCGTACAAGATTTCGCTCAAAGGAATTGACTAAACAACAAGGAGCTTCAGACTTTGAAATTCTTCTATCACGTAGACACTCGAACAACTTAGAACGTCTTCCTTATATACTCCTTTATGCCATCATACCCGTTGGCACTTACCAAATGAATTCCTCCAATCTACCCGGTTGGACGGAATCGATTAGGAAGATCATTCGAGCTATTAAAGGAACATGTCGATAGCCCATCAATCCTGTTCGCCCATACAATCAGGATCTCGGTTTCCATAAGTAGAACATTCCAAGAATATTTTGCCAATCATCGGATCCTTAATCTTTGAATCAATCATGATCAAATAAAGGATTCCGTTATGTCATATTCAGCCAAGAGATCTTCTCCAGTCGATAAGGTCACATCCTTAATGAAACATCCAGTTCTGGATAGCCTTTCTTCAACGGATTAGAAATTGTCAATGATGATAGACTTTGAGTCTTGAGTCTAGCTGTCCAGAGGTCTTCAGACTTTAAATAGCTGAGTCTGTAAACCTTCAGACTAGACTAATGGAAACGATTTGTCAGCTTCAAAACACTTTATGAAGATTTCTCCAACAATAATTCGTGCATGTATATCTAATATGTTCAAAACCAATGGCTTCAGCAACTAAGAGCATAGTCGTCGAGTCGAACAAATGAGAGAAATTGAACGGCGAGAATTATGAGATATTGAATATGAAAATTCAATATATGCTAGAAAAGTAATAAGCACTAAAAGCTCTTAATTAAGTTATGGAAGAACTTGAGGATGCTATACACCACATTGAACTAGTAGAGGATTGCCTCATGGTGTTTGAGCGGGAAATGGATATTTGTTGTGTTGGTTTTAGCTTATAATGGGCTTCAAGCTCCAAGTGCAAGTGTGTTGATTCGTTCAAAAGGTGAAAATATAAAGGATCAAATTATTCAAGTAAGAAACTAAGAGTTGACCAATATAAGAGAGGAAAATGTCCTTGAGTGAAGATAATTTTAATGGTAAAGTGTTATAACTATGGTTAGAAGGATCACTATGCTTGCGACTGTCGTTAGCCAAATAAGATAAACACTCATTGTATTCTTGAGAACTTTACTTATGTATCAAATTATGTATTATTAAGTACATCTAATCCTTTGTGAACTATAGATTCAGGAGCAATAGGCCACATAGCGAAGGATAGAGAATCCTTCATGGAATTCTGACAAGCACTAATTGGAACAAAATGAATCTATATATAAAACAACTCTAAAGTTGAAATAAAATGAATTAGCACCCAACAATTAAATATGCGTGATGGACGTACTTGGTTAGTACGTTATGTATTATATGCTCCGAAGATTTGTTGGAATTTAGTATCTGTGTTAATGTTGATTAAACTTGGTTTTGATAGGGCTAGTAAGAGCACCTAGAGGGGGGTGAATAGGTGATCAAAGAAGTTTTTGCAAAACTTAACAGATTAATTTGTCTTCCAAGAATAATAGACTGAAGAAGTAAAATACTATAAACAATTATATAAAACTACGAATTAAAGTAAAGAGACTAGGGAAAGAGAAATGAAACACAAGGTTTATAGTGGTTCGGCTTAGACCAAGACTAGTCCACTCTCCTGCACTGCTAGCCCACTGGCTATATTTCACTAAGAACCAAAAGAGATTTTATAGCCTCTGGTCCTTGATTCCATAGTGTAGAACTTTTACTACACTTCTTCAAGGTCTCACAAGTATTTAGTCTCTCTTTTGAGTATAGTTAAGCTCAACAAATGAAATAACAAGGAACTAGGAGCTTCAAATTTTGGAATTTTTCTTTCACACACACACTCGACTAACTTGAGCGTTCTCCTTAGATACTTCTCCATGCCTACACAACCATTGGCACCTTCCAAAGGAGTTCTTCTAATCTACCTGTTGGATAGAATCAATTAGGAAGATCTCGAGTTATTAAAGGAATGTGATGATAGCCCACCAATCCTGCTCGCCCATACAATCAGGATTTATGTTTCCATACGTAGAACAGTCCAAGTATACTTCTCCAATCAACATATCTAATTATCCAAATTGATTTCAATAGGAATAACTAATCAAGAGATGCTATTTCCAACCGTGATATTTTCTTCAATTGCACCAACCAAATCCTTAAAGATATACTTGCATCTGCACAAGTCTTCTTCATCGGATAAATTCTTTCTTCGTCGGTTTTGAAACTATTAGTGAGAGTAGATTTTAAATCTTGAGTCTGGAGGTCTTCAGAACTTTGATGATAGAGTTTGCAAGTCTTTAGACTAGATTGATGGAAACGTTTCGTCAACTTCAAAACAAATAAGGAAGTTTTCTCCAACAATCTCCTCCTTTTTGATGGTGACAAAAATTTCTCGCAGATTTGAACGCTTTTATCCTGCAAAACAACACTTAAGCAAACCAGAATATCTCATAAAAGATAAGTAGATTAGGATATGGATAGTAGTGATTTTGCAATCACAGAAAACATGTTAGTCTTGTAAAACGACTATACTTTCCATAATCATTAACATAGCTTAAGTTACTGCAAGTATCAAAAGATCAAATCAAACAGTCCAAAGCACAACCAAACAAAAGATAAGTCCTCCAAAAATCCAAAATAATCCAAAAATTCAAACCAAAGTCAAATCTGCATCAAACTTCTCCCCCTTTTGTCAACAACAAAAAGTGGAGAACGAATAAAAAGTTGGTTGAAAATAGAGTCAGAATCATGGTTGTTTTGGAAGGCGAACAAGCTCGAACTCTCCCATAGAATTCACTGTCTTCTCAAGCCTTGCAAAACTTTGCTTCAGTGACTGGAAATATTCACCCTGCACAGTAGACTGCACTTGATTCTTTAGGGCTTGTAACTAATCATGCAAAGACACTGAAGTGGCCATGAAAGCGTTCTTGAGATCTTGCATCTCATACCCCATAGCATATTGTTGTTTCCTTACATCCAATAGAATCTCTAGCAATCTCAAAAAATCTACTGTTTGATTTGTGGTAGCACTAGGTCCAGCCGAGTTGATTCTAGGGGTTTTGAGAATGGATGGAACTTCAGCAAATTGTCCATCATGACTATGAGTGGATGCTTCTGGATAATGAGAGGCATATACATCCTCTGGATCTGTTGTAGAATGACTCACATCACTAGTAAAGATAGATGAAGAAATATCTTGTTGTCCAACAGCTCCCCCTATTTGGTTGCCTTCAGGTGGAGTAGGTAATATTTCTTCTTGATCAACTTCAGCTTCAGAGTGATGCGCGTCAGTAGTTCCAGCTCTTGCCATCTCAAAATCACTGGACAAGGAGACAACCAAAGTTGGCTCAAAATAGTCCTCTTGATCTTGGTCTCTCTCTTCTTCTCCTTCTTGTCCTCTTTCTTCTCTTCTTTTTGCTTCTTCTTCCTCTCTTCTTTCTTCCTCTGTCCTCCTTTGTTCTTCATCTTCTTTCTTTGTCTCTTCTCTCTCTTTTTCTCCTTCTTCTGGCTCTTCTCGAGTCTCTTGAAAGTTGACAAAACTCTTCAAATTTCTTAAGGTTGAAAGAGTCATTTCATCATCATCTTCTTCATCCTACATGATGAGAATTCTCTTCTTCTTTACTGAAGCAGCCATGGGCTCATTGCCTTTCCTTTTGGCTACAGCAGAGTCTTGTTTTGCTTTAACGGGAGACTTTTCCTTCATGCGCTCTAGCATCTTGTTCAGCTCTTTCAAACCCATCTTTGTGATAATTTCAAATCCAATCACTATTGGAGAGATGCTTGTCAAACATAATAGTGCAGAGATGTGAATTTTAAAATGTCTAAAAAGGCGCGTGATAAGAGCAGAGTAAGGGAGTTGTCCCTTATCCTTTACCACTGTCCTATACATATAAAACATGATGGTGTGAGGCATAGAGAATCTGAATCTAGCATTGATGGCATACATCAATTTCGCTTCAAACCGAGAGACATCAGTCTTGGATGTCAACTTTGGATAAATGCAGTTGATTACGATCTTGTGCAGTAAGATGTTGGAGGCATTCATCCTAAAGCAAGAAATTTTGCCTTTAGCATCTCGATCCTTCACTAATGACAGAGTAGCATGAGGAACGGACACGCTAATTGGTTGAAAACTCACTCTTTTCACCCCAATTATGTCAGCCAATGTGTCCATATTAACCAAAAACTTTTTTATCCCTCACTGTGAAAGAGAAACTGTTTGCATCCATGAAAGATAAGTTCGAGTAAAAGTAAGCTGTGAGTTCAGGATAAGTAGTAGTAGATTCAGAATAAAATCGCTCCAATTGCAGTAGAGCAAACTTCTCTCGCAGATTTACTTTTATCGAATCAAGGAAATCAAAATCGACATTCCTAGGGTTCATAACCCCTCTTTTCATTAAACTCGAGTAAACCCTCTTGTGGTTCTTCGATTTGAAAAGGCTTGAACCATCACTAGCAATCTTTGTAGCCACTCCTGTTCTAGGCTGGAAATGGGCAAACATTCGTTCATTGTCGTCCTGTCCTTGTGGCTGATTAGCAGTGTCGAAGTGTGGGTAATTCGGAAAATTTGCGAAGGCTCTTTCAACCGATCCCTTTTCTGCAATGCCCATTCTCTTCATATCTCACAGAAATAGAGTCCCGTTCTTATAGCCTCTCTCTCGCAAGTATTCATCGATTAAGGACATAGCAGTTCCCCCTCTTTTCATACTAGAATAAAGCTTGAAAGCAACCGTAGGAGTTTACGTTCTTATAGGTTCCACTTCTTCCCAAATTTCTTCTTTTGGATGAGTCGGTGGAGGAGACTGATGCTGTTGAGAAGGTTGTTGCTGACTTGGTCGTTGTGGTGGAGAAGAATCTTCTTCCTTAGTCAAGTCGAAATGCGTAGGACCTGCTTGTGATTCTCGAAGACTTTCTCGAAGACATTGTCGCTTCAAGGGAGAAATTGCAAACTTGCTCGAAAAGATGAAAATTTTTTGGATTAAACAAGAGTGAAAGTGAAAGCAAGTGGGAGTTTAATATGTTAGGACGAAGAAGACGAATTTCAACAGTATATAAAGCAAATGGAGCAAGGTAAACGAAACGACATAAAAGGAAAACAAAAAATACCTTTTCGAAAATGAATAACTACCTTAAATAACTGTCTTTTAAAAAAAAATGATAACTGCCTTTTTGAAAAAGAATAAATGCTACGAATTCAAAAACTTGGAAATATAATTTCAATCAATCAGTGATTAATGAGTAATCATACCTTTTCAAGTTTTTATCCAAAAGTTAAATTACTAGAATCGAAATTACTTACAGTCGTAACTCTTGGTCTTCTGAGTCTGAGCTCCTTCAAACTTTATCTCTAAGTTTGAGCTTCTTCAGACTTTACTGACTAAAAGATGTGATGTTCAATTTGGTGCGAATAGACTCAAATAAGCTTTTCTCCAGTGGCTTTGTAAATTTGTTTTCTAGTTGATTCTTTAAATCAATGAATTGAATCATAACTTCTCCATTTTGAACATGATCTCTAATAAAGTGGTGTCGAATCTCTATGTGCTTTGCTCTTGAATGAAGAATTGTATTTTTTATGAGATTAATTGCACTGGTGTTGTCACATTTGATCTCGGTGCATGAGTCTTCGATTCCAAAGTCTCTAAGTTGTTTTATCCATAAGATTTGAGAACATCAACTTCTAAGGGCTACATACTCTACTTCTGCTTTTGAAAGAGCTACAGTACTTTGCTTCCTTGAGAACCATGATACAATCCTGTTACTCAGCAGTTGACAAGTATCGGAAGTACTCTTTCTATCAACCATGCAACCTGCTAGATTTGCATCTGAATAACCAAGGAGAGTAAAGTCTCTTCCTTTTGGATACCACAGGCCTAACTTTGAGGTAGTTGCAACGTATTTGATGATCCGTTTTGCAGCACTTAGATGAGATTCTTTGAGATCATATTGAAATATAGCATAAATGCAAACACTAAATAAAATGTCAGGTCTAGAAGCAGTAAGATAAATAAGTGGGCCGATAATACTCCTGTAGAGCTTTTGGTCAACTTTCTTTCCTCATTCATTTTTATCCAGTTTCGAAGAACTAGACGTTGGTATCTTAGTTTTTTTGCAATTCTCAAATCCGAACTTTTTAACAAGTTCTTTTGCATATTTTTCTTGATGAATGAAAATTCCTTCATTCAATTGCTTCACTTGTAATCCGAGAAAGAAAGATAATCACCTATTATGCTCATCTTAAATTCATCCTGTATAGTCTTAAAAAACTTCTTACACAGATTTTCGTTAGGTGATCCAAATATAATATCATCAACATAATTTTAAAAAATTAATTTTTTTTTACCTTCTCTTTTAATAAACAAGGTAGTGTCCACTTTTCCTTTGACAAAGTCATTTTGAATTAAAAACTTACTTAACATGTCATACCATACTCAAGGTGCTTGCTTTAATCCATATAGAGCCTTTTTTCAGTCTGAATATTGAGTTTGATCTTCAAATCCGGGAGGTTGTTCCACATAAACCTCTTTTTGGATGAATCCATTTAGAAATATGCTTTTGATGTTCATTTGGAATAACCTGAAATTTTTATAATAGGCAAAAGCAAATAATAATCTAATTGCTTCTAACCTTGCTATTGGTACGTAGGTCTCATCATAATCTATCCCTTCTTCAAAGTCTGTAATATCATAATCATCATTAGATTTTAAGGCAATTGACTTCTTACCTTTAGGATCTTCTTCCTTGTTGATTTGCTCCACTTCATAAGACTGAAGTGTGCCAACCAATTCATCTACGAAAAGCGGCATGATCCTTTGTGTTTCCCTTATTGAAGTCTTTACATGATTCTAGTTTTTGGAGAGTTCATGCAATAATTTGTTGACCTTCATTGGTCCTAAGATTGGCTGTCCCTGATACTCTAGTCCATTCACAATTTCAATAAAACGACTAAATATGTCAGTTCTCCTGGCTTCATTTTGAAGGCTTCATACTGTCTGAGTATAATGTTGATCCTTGTTTCTTTCACTCGATTAGTTCCTTCATAGGTAATATGTAGCCTATCTCAGACTTCTTTGGCTGTTTCACAAGAAGATATTTGTTATAATTAGTAAGAGATAACACATAATATAAATAATAAATAGCTTTAGCATCAAGAGCTTGTCTCTTGATTATTTCTTCTTGAGTCATATTGCTAGCATCTGCAACTGTTTTTTCCTCTTTCTGAAATTGATGTAGCTTTAGGAATGATTCCTTTTTTTCTACCACATCCCATTCCAAAGGATCTTTCGATCTCATGAATGCCTTCATTTTGTTTTTTCATATGTTGTATTCCTTTCCATTGAAGTAAGGTAGTCTGGTGTTGCTTTGGCCTTCAACCAAACCTGGAGCCAACATACTAGTCATAGATCTTTAACTCAGAAGTAAAAACACTTCAATTAAATGAGCACACATGCTATGATACCAATTGATAGGGCTAGTAAGAGTACCTAGAGGGGGGTGAATAAGTGATCAAAGAAATTTTTGTAAAACTTAACAGATTAATTCGTCTTCCAAGAATAATAAACTGAAGAAGTAAAATACTATAAGCAGTTATATAAGGCTAAGAATTAAAGTAAAGAGATTAGGAAAAGAGAAATGAAATACAAGATTTATAGTGGTTCGATTTGTATCAGGCTTACATTCACTCTCCCGCATTGATAGCTCACTGGCTGGATTTCACTAAGAACCAAAAGAGATTTTACAGCCTCTCGTCCTTGATTCCATGGTGTAGAACTTCTACTACACTTCCTCAAGGTCTTACAGATATTTAATCTTTCTTTTGAGTACAGTTAAGCTCAACAAATGAAATAGCAAAGAACTAGGAGCTTCAGACTTTGGAATTTTTCTTTCACATACACATTCGAATAACTTGAACGTTCTCCTTATATACTCTTCCATGCCTACACAACCGTTGGCACCTTCCAAAGGAGTTCTTTCAATCTACCCGTTGGACAGAATCAATTAGAAAGATCTCGAGTTATTAAAGGAATGTGATGATAGCCCACAAAGCCTACTTGCCCATACAATCAGGATCTATGTTTCCATAAGTATAACCTTCCAAGTATACTTCGCCAATCAACATATCTAATTATCCAAATTGATTTCAATAGGAATAACTAATCAAGAGATGCTATTTCTAGCTGTGAGATCTTCTTCAACTGTACGAACCAAATCCTTAAAGATATACTTGCATCTGCACAAGTCTTCTTCATCGGATAAATCCTTTCTTTGTCGGTTTTGAAACTATTAGTGAGAGTAGACTTTAAATCTTGAGTCTGGAAGTCTTCAGACTTTGACGATAGAGTCTGCAAGTCTTCAGATTAGACCGATGGAAACCTTTTGTCAACTTCAAAACAAATAAAGAAGTTTTCTCCAACAGGTTTTAGTTTAAACTTCCATAATAATTGTATGGATTTGTATTTGGATACAAACTACTATGATTATAGTTATTTTATGAATGGTTTTATTGCATTGGATGCTGATTGTGGTAATGTCAATATTTGTTATTCTCTTTTCATGTTTTTTAATTCATATGATAATAATGTGAATATATGGCATGTTGAATTTGATCATATTGGCTAACAACGTATGAATAGACTAGCCAAAGAGAGCTTGTTGGGTACTATTGAAAAAATTAATTTGTCAATATATGAGCATTGTCTAATAGGGAAAATGGCAAGGAAACCATTTGGAAAAAGTGAAAAAAAAATTGAATTTTATTTGCAATTAATCAATTCTGACATCTATGCTCTAATAAATGTGAGAGGAAAGCATGTGATTATTTATTTCATCACGTCTATAGATGATTTTACTCAATTCAGATATGTTTATTTGATTTCTCGTAAATCTAAAGCATTGAGTTGTTTCAACAAATTTATGAGCTTGGTAGAAAATCAATTAGATAAGAAAATAAAAGTATTGAGATTTGATCGAGGTTAAGAATATTTATCTAAAGAGTTTAGAAATTTATGTAATGAAAAAGGAATAGAAAGATAATTGTTTATTCCTTATACTCCTCAAAAAAATAGTGTTGTGGAAAAGAGAAACATAATTCTACTGGAAATGATTAAGTCAATGATGGCTTATATTAACTTATCTATCACCTTTTGGAGTGATATTTTACCAATTGCTACCTATATATTTAATCGTGTGCCTTCTAAATCAATTACTTCAATTCTATATGAGTTATGCTACCTATGCTCATGAGCCCTCTCACAAGTATGATAAATTGGGTCCTAGAGACAAGAAGAGTATTTTCATAAAATATTCATAACACTTGAAAAAGTATGTATTTATAGGAGAGTAGGAAAGTGAGAGTATAACTGAATTTGGATTATGAGATGTCACATTCTTAAAGAATGAATTTCCTAAGAATGACAAAATAGGTGATGACTACTCCCTATTTGAAACGTTAAATCAAGATAATGAACTTAATAGAGTTCGTCCAAGTGGAAGTAATATGAGAAATGAGAAATTAAATTTGACTCAATATCAATTACAACCACTTGATGAAATGATATCGTCATTATCTAATCCAAGTGAGAGCATAATGAATAATAATGTGCAAAGTATATAATCTCTCGTACAACGAACAAGTGGCAAAAGTATTCCCTATAAACATTTTGAAATTGAAGGGGAAACTTTTATGGTTGCTCAACAAGATGAAGATGAGCCAAGAAATGGAAATGATGCTCTAATTGTTATAATAAGGAAAAATGGATGCATGCAATGGAAGAAAAAATTGAGTTAATGAAGTCAAACCATATTTAGGAATTTGTCAATCTTCCAAAAGGACGCAAAACCATTGAGAACAACTAGGTTCTCAAAATGAAGCGTAAAATTGATGGCTCAATGAAAGACATAAGGCTCATCTTGTGGCGAAAGTATATAATCAACTAGAAAGAATTGATTATGAGGAAATATTTTCTTTCATAGTGAGATTTACCTCAATTCATCTTATTTTGGCAATAGTAGCTAATATAGATTTTGAGCTATATCAAATATATATAATAACTGCTTTTCTCAATGAATAATTAGAAGAAGAAGTTTATGTGGAATAACCCGTTAATTTCATTTTGAAAGGCTAAGAATAAAAAGTATGTCAATTTTTTATATCAATATATGATCTTAAGCAGTCATCAAGACATGGCATATGATTTTACAATAATTGATGAAGACTATTATGTATATATTAAAAGATCCAAATATCAATTTGTGATCATATTATTAGATATTGATGACATACAGATTGTTGGAGGCAATAATTGATAATATACAGACTGTCGGAAGCAATATGGAGTTTGTTAATACTGTTAAGAGTTGACTATCTTCCAACTTTGAGATGAAAGACATGGGTGATGCCGCATACATTCTTGGAGTTAAGATTTTAAGGGATCGTTCGAAGATATCATTGTCTCTTTTGCAATAGACCTATATAAACAAGGTTCTTAAACGATCTCGTAAGCAAGATTACAAACCTATAGATACTCCTATTGCAAAATGTGAATGATTAAGTAGTAGATTTTGTCCAAAAACTCAACAAGAGAAGGAACGGATGAAATATGTTCCTTATTTTAATACTGCTGAAAACTTAATGTATGCTATGATGTGTACAAAACCTGACATATGCTTTATAGTTGTAATAGCAAGTAGATATCAATCCAATTTTGGACAAGCACATTGGAAAGCCATTAAAAGAATACTAAGGTATTTGAAAGGAATTGCTGATTATAAACTAAGTTATTAAGGAAATGATCTGTCGCTTGAAAGCTATTCAGATGCTGATTAGGGAGGAGATTTAGATGAAAAAAAATCTACCTCTAAATTTGTTTTCAAACCGAATAATTGTGCCATATCTTGGAGCAATAAGAAACAAACGTGTATAGCCTTGTCAACGATGGAAGCTGAGTTCGTGGTATTATTAGCAGTAATATAAGAAGGTGTTTGATTTAAGAGATTTTTAAATCATTTAGGTATTGTTGAGAATGCTGCAAACCAATTGTTGGTTAATTGTGATAGCCAAGTAGCAATAACGTACACGAATAATTCAAAATATCATGACAAGACCAAATATATAAATACCAAGTATATTTTTGTCAAAGATATGGTTGTACGAAAATATGTGAACTTACAGTACATATCTACGCATATAATCATAGTAAATCTTACAGTACATATCTACACACCTAAAGATGTGTTCTATAGTCATATAAAATCACTAGGACTGCGTAGATACTGATATACTGAATATTATAATTTTCCTAAATGTTCACATTTAATGAAGTTATCTTTCATTATTAATGCCTATGATTTATGTTTGACATTTATGCATTTTAATACTTAGTACATCATATAAAATTGAAAAAGTATGTTGGACAAATAAGAGGTTAGCCTCCTCACACGGGTAATCGTTTATATTAACTATGTGATAAATAGAGATGAGATAGTTTTTAAGTTTATTATATATAGAGCACAAGCTTAAAATATAGATGTAATTGAGTATTAAGATGAGAACATAATATTTACTCTATCTGAAAGTAAAATAACTTACATATTTTATTTTATTTGTCTTTGATGTCAAATGTGAGTTCTGATGGATTTTTGAATGAGTAGATACGTGAACTCAGGTTAGACATTAGGTATGTTTAAACTATTATCTGTACGGTATTAAAATTGAAAACATACGTTCCATGAAAAATGAGTTAATACCATAATATTTATTTCATACTACATATGCATGAAACAACTAATAAGAGTGGCAAAAGTTTTGATCTTAACTTTTATGCCGTGTGAGACTCTTTAGGAAAAGAGTTCCTCAATTAAGTGCTCTCATAACTCTTACTTATTCTCAAGATTTCTATTCAATATTTGCTATCTTAGAATGTTGTCAATGATCATGAATTGATTCGATTTAATGAGACATTTCTAGAAAAGTGAGTTCAACTGAAATTAAAAGTTCCAAGGAAAGAGAAAGATCTAGTTTGAGATATCACATTCTAATTTTGTATTCACTGGTCGACCAATTATGATTGTTTTGGGATAATCATAATTATGAATACAATATATCATTATTAAAAGGGGATCAAGAGAAGTATAAATGTGATCCATTGATTTAGGATATTGCATATTATATTTACTTGAAAACGTGATGCCCATTTTGAGCTGATTTATAATCCCAATAGACGCATGGCAATGATTATTTACTAGTATAAACGTTGAAGAGAGATGGAGAAAGAGTTTTATTCGACCCACCATGTGTGAGTGGGATATGATGGGTTTTTTATTTGTTGGGCTAAATCAAGCCCGTCTACCCATGTTGGGCCAAACTCGGCCTATAAGAGAAGGACTTATGAGAGATAGGAGCAATTATTTTTTCAGTAAAAATAACTGTTGTATAAATATGAAAAATAAGGAACATTTAAAATAAAATAAAAATAATACGTTTTTTTCCTTCCCTTGAGATAATAGTGTACTCATTCTCGAAGAATGAAACTCTAGGGTTTTGATCAATTCCTCTAAGACTGCAATGATACTTAATTTATGGTAAACAAGGTATCCACTTTCGTGATATGTCTTTTGATCGGTGTTACATGTTTCTTGGCATGTTTTTACATTTGGTTTTGGTATTCGATCGTTCGAGTATTGGTTCATCTTTCAAGAATTCGTTTCCAACACCACTAATACAAGGTAGGGGTTTTTTGTGACAAAAAGAATTGTTTTTTATGAAAATAAATTGTATTGGTTTCACATTGTATACTTTCAAGTTCTAGATAGAATTTTCTCTGGAATCAATTCAAGATTTAAGGAATAAAGTGTTAGCTTTGTTGACAACTATAAAAATTCCAATTTCTCCATTGTCGGAGATACACAGCTGTTACTCTTTTGTGTAGAGTGTGTGGGCTTTGGCAAAAATTTTTAATGAAAGTTTTGTTAAATGTCTTTGACTCCACTCTATAATAGAGAGATAATAGCAGTAAAAGAGCCATCAGATCGATATTTTTTTTAATTGTATCCATAATGTGACATCCTGATTTTTTGACTTAGTTCTCAATTAAATGAATTGGGCTTTTCATCGACACGCCAATAGTTCTTTTCCTTTAGTTAATCACTTACAAGATAACTAGTCTATCAGGTGAAGCCGTTAAGGAATCTAAACGCAATAAACTTGAGAATTCGACCAGAAATCAACTCCTCGACTGTGCAAAACTGCAAAGGTCAATATGGCACCGTCAAAGTCGACAAGATTCCGAAGATAGGTCAGCTCGACAGAAGCATGTGATTAATGTGTGGATGATTCCACCTAATTGTAAAATTCTCGTCGAACGGCACTAGACCGATTTTTCTATCATTTCTGTACCCTGTGCTTTTATTTAAAACCTCGAGATTTTAACAACAACCAAGAGTCACTAATGAGTCAAAGATGTACAATGTGGCTCGAAATAATTGATCACGGGTCAAATGTATTAAAAATTCCTAAAAGCTACCGGGTAGGTTAGGTCACGTTAAAATTGCGTTCTATTGATTAACCGTGAATTTGAACCCAATTTCAGAAATTGAAAGTTCTGTCATGTCACAATTTATTTTGGGGACGTAACTCATCCTCCGAAGATTTTTTTGCAAACCCAAGTTTTTGGCGAAAAATCAGATTTAGGTGTTTTTTGATCGGGAAAATTAGAGGGCCGTTTTTTGTTGCACTTTTGGTATTCAAGTTGGACTAATTGGCAAGGAAAAATGGGAAATGGGATGTGGGCATCTTGGCTGAATTTATGGGCACCAATTTGAGATCAATTGGAGAAGAATTGAATTGGAATTGAATGGGGAATGTACAAAATTCATAGGCCAAGGGGAGAGCAACATTTCAGCCACTTTGGGAAGCTTCTCGATGAAGCCTTAGTGCAGCAAAGAGGTTGAGGATGAGGCTGAGCATGGTGGGGACATAGAATACAAGTACTTGGGATATTTTGTGGTCCCCTTTAGCTGTAGCAACCTTCTTCTTCTTTCTTGGACTGCTTTCTCCATTATTGGAGTGTTTGAGGGCTCAAGAAAACCAGAGAGATCATCTTTGCAACCCGTCGACCGCCCCCTACCGCCGTCAAGCACCGTCACACCACTCAGCTACCGCCGAAGCCCTGCGCCCGTCGTCCCTGCTCGCGTGTCCCCATCCGCTCGAGTCGCTGTCTCAATGCCCTCGAGCCGCCGTTCACAGGTCCTCGAGCTCGCCCTAGTCATCGTCGAAGCCATTGAAGCCGCCAGGGTAACCACCATCACCCACCTGGAGATGGTGCGGCCACCGCCACCCGTCTCCTCGCCGTTCCAACCTCGGTTCCCTTCAGTTTAGCCTTGGCAAAACCGAGCCTCACAGCCCAATTGTGAGCTTCATGGGCTTTACCGGGCTTGTCCGGACCTCGCTTGTTGTCGTTGCAGGCTTATTTGTCGCTCGCCTCCACGTCACTGTCGTCGTGAACTCATCATCCCGCAAAACCGATGAGTTTACTCATTAAACCTTGCTTATGAGGTTAATTATATTTAAGGGTTGATTAGTTTAGCCTAAAATGAGATTATGAGGTTAGTTAGTTTGGATTAGTGATTGAATCGCTTATTTATGATTGTTAGGTGGTTAGAATAAATTTATTAAGGGCTAAACAGATTGTACTATTTATGTGAATAGGTGCATTATATTTCTAGGTCTGTTTAGGTGGTTAGATTAGCATTTCTGGCTTAGGTTAGCATTTATTGGATTTAATTTGCATTGTTTAATTATTTTTTTTAATTTTTTTAATTATTTAATATTTTCCGAAAATTATACTAGGATAGCCGGTGATCGGAATTTCGTGTTGATTGTAGTGGTGTACTCAATTTATATAATTGAATGTTAATTTATGCAAATTGAGTGGTGATTGTGATTTTGAGTATTTATTTTAAAATTATGAAATTTTGATATTTAATTAGAAAATATCGGGTGTCGGGTTTTGACAATGAAAATATTTTTAGATACTATATCAACTAGTGGGATTTTAAAAGGGAGGATATTAATTTTTCTGGTTCAATCTGACCGTGTACCCACACACGATTATTTTACTAGGTGTTTTTTATATGAAGAAAATATGCCAAGTTCACTATTTTAATTGAGACATTTAAGTGCAATGCACAGTGTCCTTGGCCAGGCTTGAATGATCGTGTGATGGCTATAAGAATCCGTCACGAGTTGTTAAACCAAACGATGCGCCTATATGGCATGCCCTAAGTTAACGGATGCCGGTCGTAGTAGAGGCTAGATTGATGCTCCCTAGTGGAATGTCATCTAGGTATAGACGTTGCCATGCTCGATAGTGCGAGACGACGCTCGACTACGTCGGTAGACCGTTGACTATTGAGTTGGCCGTGGCCGTTGAGTCGTAATCAATTGGGACACATGAATGAGTGTAATTGACGCACCTGATTATAGGAGAAAATTGTGTAGTATGGTATGGGACGTGTCATAACAATTTAGTCTTATAATCAGGACTCCTGTAATTGTTTGAGATATGAGATGTGGCGTTCCAATTGATTGAGTTTTATTACTGCTTATGTCTGTGATATGAACTGTATTGACATGCATGGACGATTTGAGACGAGGTAAGTCTCTGTGATTGTGTGGTTGTGTGGTTAAGCCGCCTCTAGACATATTTTCTTCCTACTCGGGGTTTAGGAGATGAACTTGTTGAGATGTTGTCTCACCCCGTCATGGGCTTAACTTTTCATGTCCTTAGATGGCGGTTCCTCCGGAACATTTTGGTCAGCCTCGGGGGGTTATCGAGTGGAGCATGGACATCCCTGTCCTCGGGAGTCATTGGGTCTATGAGCTTGTCGTGACCACTGTTTGGGTCGATGAGGGCCTACCTCAGATGGTACCTTATTGATTCAGGGCGTGGTTTTGCCATCGACTCAATGGATATAGGGTAGGTCCCCTTCAGGGTTTTGATATCCCCGCCGTTATGCTCAACGCCGCTCTGGGTGAGGGCGCAGCAGACCCTCCTGATGGAGTTGTGGAGGACCCGAAGCCCTTGGAGCCTGTGGAGGTGGAGTCCGAAGGATCGGTGAATGTGTCCGACTAGTAGGTCGTAGGACAACTTCTTTTTGAGAGCCGATCTTTTTGTAGACAAACTAGTTTTGTATATAACCTAGTTTTGTGTGATTGCTCAATTTCTAATTATGTGCAAAATTAGAAAACATGTTTCTATAAAAAATCTACATTATGAGTGATTATGAGCAGATGACCCCTAGAAAGAGGACTGTAGGACCCGTAACTTGGGGTAGGACACCGACAAGGGTTGGTACTTGAGGTGGTCGTGGGAGAGCACCAACTCAGGCCAACGTAAGTGTAGTAGCATCGCCTCTAGTTGGTGCTAAGGTAGGAGCTCCTGGTGATCCTAGAATTATGGGGATCATGCAAGCGTTAGAGACGCTTGGAAATCTGATGTGGTAGCAGGCCTAGAATCAAACTGCTACCACTACCGCTGCCGCTACAATTGCCACTACTGCCGCCACCAATGTTGTTGTTGCTGCCGCAGCCGCACCTACCGAAGTTCCACTTGGGAACGTGGTTGTCAAGAGGCCAATGCACAAACTAGTGGAGTAGTTCCTGAAGCTGAACCCACTGAGGTTCAGAGGAGCGGGAGATCCCAAGGTTGCAGCCCTTTGGATCCAGGATTTGGAGAAGGCCTTTGCACTAGTGAGATGCACAGAGGAGGAGAAGGTTGTCCTTGCAATCTATCAGCTGCAAGGAAATGCTAGTACTTGGTGGAGGGCTACTAGAGGAGTAGTGTTCCCAGAAGGTGTGGTTCCGAAGTGGAACGCCTTCGTTGCAGTGTTCAACGGCAAGTACTTCTTTGATAGTGCAAGGGAATAGAAGATGGAGGAATTCCAGCACCTCCGTCAAGGGATGATGATTGTGGATCAATACGAGGCTAAATTCGTAGAGTTATCTTAGTACGCCCCGAGACTGATAGAGGATCCAGCTGATAGAGCTAGGAGGTTCAGGATCGGCCTCCGACCAGAGTTGAAGAATCCGCTGGTGCCATTCGGCCTAAAAGATTACAATGAGCTATATGGTCGGGCCTAGTTGATAGAGAGGAACTTGATCGAACAAGCAGCCACGTTCAGATCAAGTTTTAGTTCGAACAGAGATGGAAATAGGTTTGGGAAGAAACCTATGACAGGGGGAAGGTACCTTGTTCCGCCCAATAGGAAGGGTGGGATAGGTAACTCAGCGTCGAGCCCTAGTGGAGTATGTCGCTTTTATGGAAGGTGATATGGATCAGCCTTGTGCCATTCTAGGCCGGGTGCTTGCTTTAGGTGTGGCCAACAGGGCCACCGGGTCAGAGATTGTCCTCGCAGACCAATGGGATCACAACAGTTGCCGCCGCCACCTCTGATGGGTCAGAACCGAGGATTCGCACCACCTATTGCACCACAGGGTGGTTTGAACCGACCTCTAGCTCAAGAAAGAATGTACGCCGTCACCAGAAGATAGGCAGAGGACTCACCTGATGTGGTCACAAGTACCATTTCCCTAAATGACCACGCTGCTTATGTTTTATTTGACCCTAGCGCTACTCATTCATTTATAGCTGAGCATTTTGTTAAGTTAGTAGAATTGAGTCCTGAAATGTTGGAGTAAGTGGTTAGCACATCTATACCGTTAAAGGATAAGGTGTTAGTTGTAGTGGGCTGTCCTGGTTGCAAGTTAGTAATTGGTGAGTGAGAGGAGGTGATAGATTTAATAGTCCTAGCCATGTATGATTTTGATATAATAATTGGCATGGACTGGCTCACCAAGCAACGAGCTAAGATGGACTGCTATCGTAAAGCGATTCAGTTTAACCCATTAGTGGGTGAAAGTTTCGAGTTTATTGAGAGTCGAGGAGGAACCTCGATTATCTTAATCTCGTCGCTTGAGGCAACCCAGTTGTTAGACGAGGGTTGTCAAGGTTACTTGACGACTGTCGTGGATACGACAGTTGATGAGCTGAAGATTGAGGATATTGTAGTGGTTCAAGAGTTTACAGATGTGTTTCCGAAAGAATTGCCAGATCTGTCGTCGGAAAGAGAGATAGAGTTCGTGATTGAGTTAGCCCTTGGGATAGAGCCAATTTTTAAGGCTCCTTACCAGATGGTGTTGTCAGGGTTGAAAGAATTGAAGGTGCAGATGTAGGAGTTGTTGGATAATGGATTCATACGTCATAGTGCATCACCTTGAGGAGCACCAATTCTGTTCGTGAAGATGAAAGATGGTTTGTTGCGTCTGTGCATCGACTATCATCAGCTCAATCAAGTGACGATCAAGAACAAGTATCCGCCGTCGAGGATTGATGACT
This sequence comes from Eucalyptus grandis x Eucalyptus urophylla, assembly GCA_028830015.1. Taxonomy (NCBI): domain Eukaryota; kingdom Viridiplantae; phylum Streptophyta; class Magnoliopsida; order Myrtales; family Myrtaceae; genus Eucalyptus; species Eucalyptus grandis x Eucalyptus urophylla. The sequence goes on from CM054189.1 coordinate 41,160,333, forward strand.
TGTTTGACCAATTGCAGGGAGTGTCGATATTTTCTAATATCAACCTGAGGACAGGGTATCATCAGTTGAGGATCAGAAAGGAGGACATATCGAAATCAGTGTTTCGTATACGATACGGCCATTATGAGTTCACTGTAATGCTGTTTGGTTTGACGAATGCTCCAGCTGCTTTTATGGATTTGATAAATCGGGTATTCAAGAAGTATCTGGATTAATTTGTGATCGTTTTCATTGACGATATCCTGGTGTACTCAAGAAGCCCGGAGGAGCACAAAAGGCATTTGAGGATGGTGCTTCAGACAATGAGGAATCATGAACTGTACGCTAAGTTCAGTAAGTGTGAGTTTTGGTTGACTCGTGTAGCGTTCTTAGGTCACGTGATTTCATATGAATGAATCTTCGTGGACTCGACCAAGATTGAAGCAATTATTAACTAGCCAAGACTGACGACAGTGACAGATATCAGAAGCTTCTTGGATTTGGCAGATACTACAGAAGGTTTGAGGTAGGCCACCTTTCAAATCTTATGGCCACCCTCAGAATTGAACCAGAAGTCCAGATTAGAATCAAGACGTTTCAGTTGACAGATCCAGAGATTCAGAAGATCCTACAAGAGGATATCGAAAAGAAAAAGGCTAACTTTCAGATTTCTGAAGACGGAACATTAAGATTCCGAGGACGATTGTGTGTACCTAACAATGTAAAGTTTAAAGAAGATATTTTGTCAAAAGCTCATCAAAGCAGTTACAGTATTCATCCAGGCAATACGAAAATGTATCAGGATTTGCGTCAACAATATTAGTAGACTGATATGAAGACGAATATCACCAAGCAAGTCACCAAATGTCTAACATGTTAGCAAGTGAAGGCACGGCATTTTAAGCCGGGAGGACTTCTACAATCTCTTAAGATTCCCGAGTGGAAATGGGAACATATCACCATGGACTTTGTGATGGGCTTACCATCCGTAGACAGATGGCCAGTCTGAGAGGACAATTCAGACTCTCGAGAACATGTTGAGAGCGTGTGTGCTAGACTTCAAAGGAAGTTGGGAGGAACCAGCTTCATCTCGTTGAGTTCGCCTACAACAACAGCTACCAGCAGAGTTTCAGATGGCACCTTTTGAAGCATTGTATGGTAGAGCGTGCAGAACACCAGTTTGTTGAGATGAAGTCAGAGAATGGAAGATCACAGGCCTAGAATTGGTTCAGTAGTCAGTGGATGCAGTTGTAGTTATCAAAGACAAATTAAAGACCGCTCAGAGTCGTCAGAAGAGCTATGCTAACAAGCATCGAAGACTATTGGAATTCAAGTTGGTGAGCATGTCTTTCTGAAAGGTGTCACCGATGAGGGGTACTTCACGCTTCGACGAGAAAGGGAAGCTGAGTCCAAGGTACGTAGGTCACTTTAAGATTTTGGAAGGAATGGGGACTTTAGCGTATCATCTTGCATTGCCGCTGAGATTAGCGCAAGTCTATGACGTCTTCCATGTGTCGATGATGAGAAAGTACGAGCCTGACCCGACCCACGTGTTAAATTTTAAAGAGTTAGACGTGGACGACAAAGTGTCGTACGTGGAGAGACCGGTTCGGATTGTAGATCGAAAGGAGCAGATTCTTCATACCAAGACAATCTCGTTAATTAAAGTGGTCTGGCAACACCACGGGACAGAATGAGCAACCTGGGAAAGTGAAGACTTGATGAGACGACAATACCCCCACCTTTTTGTTTAAAGCTTGTAATGGTTTAAATTTCGAGAATGAAATATTTATAAGAGGGGAAGAGTTATGACATTCTGATTTTCTAACTCTGTTTTCAATTAAATGAATTGGGTTTTCCATCGACGCGCCAATAGTTCTTTTCCCTGAGCTGATCACTCATGGGATAACTAGTCTATCAGGTGAAGCCGTTAAGGAATCTAAATGCAATAGACATGAGAATTCGACCAGAAATCGATTGTTCAGCCGTGCTAATCTACAAGGGTCAAAACGATACCATCAAAATCGACAAGAGACTGGAGATAGGTTGGTTCGATAGAGGCATGTGATTAATGTGTGGGTGATTCCACCTAATTGTAAAATTCTCGTCGAACAGCACTAAATCGATTTTTTTTGTCATTTATGTATCTTGTGCTTGTATTTGAAATCTTGAGATTTTCACGACAACTGAGAGTCGCCAATGAGTCGAAGATGTACAATGTGGCTTGAAAATAATCGATCATGAGTCAAATGCGTTAAAAATTCCTAAAAGCTACCCAATAGGTTAGATCACACTAAAATTGCGTCTGATTGAAATTAACCGTGAATTTGAACCCAATTTTAGAAATTAAAAAATCTGTCATTTCATAATTTATTTTAGGAACGTCGACTCATCCTCCGAATTTTTTTTTTGCAAACCCAAGTTTTTGGCGAAAAATCAAATTTAGCTGTTTTTGGATCAGGAAAATTAGAGAGCCATTTTTTGTTACACTTTTGGCATTCAAGTTGGATTAATCGGCAAGGAAAAATGTGGAATGGGATGTGGGCATCTCGACTGAATTTATAGGCACCAATTTGAGCTCAATTGGAGAAGAATTGAAGTGGAATTGAATGGGGAATGTACAAAATTCGTAGGCTAAGGGGGTAGCAACATTTAGCCACCTTGGGAAGCTTCTTGAGGAAGCCTTGGTTCAGTAAAAAGGCTGAGGATGAGGCTGAGCATGGTGGGGCATAGAACTCAAGTACTTGAGATATTTTGTGGTCCCCTTCATCTTCAATAGCCTTCTTCTTCTTCCTTGGATTGCTTTCTCCATTATTGGAGTGTTTGAGAGATCAAGAAAACTAGAGTGATCAGCCCTACAGCTCGTCGACTGCCCCCTGCGGCCGTTGAGCACCGTTGTGCTGCCCGAGTTGCCGTTGAAGCCTCACGCCCGTTGTCCCTGCCCACGTGTCCCCGTCCGCTCGAGTCGCTGTCCCAACGCCCTCGAGCCGCCGTTTGCAGGTCCTCGAGCTCGCCCTGGTCACTGTCGAAGCGGTCGAAGCCGCCGGAGTCACTGTTGTTGCCCACCTGGAGCCACTATAGCCACCCCACTCGTCTCCTCACCGTTCCAGCCTCGGTTCCCTTCGGTTCAGCCTTGGATAGAACTGAGCTCACAGCCCAGTTGTGAGCTTCGTGGGCTTTTCCGAGCCCATCCCGACCTCGCTTGATGTTACCGCAGGGTTGTTTGTCACTTGCCTTCGCGTCACCGTCGTTGTGAACTCATTGGCCTGCAAAACCGGTGAGTTTACTCACTAAACTTTGCTTATAAGGTTAATTATACTTAAAAGTTGATTAGTTTAGCCTAAGATGAGATTATGTGGTTAGTTAGTTTGGATTAGTGATTTAATCACTTATTTATGATTGTTGGGTGGTTAGAATAGATTTATTAAGGGCTAAATAGATTGTACAATTTATGTTGATAGATGCATTGTTTTTCTAGGTCCGTTTAGATGATTAGATTAACATTTCCGGCCTAGGTTAGCATTTATTGGATTTAATTTGCATTATTTAATTATTTTTGTAATTTATTTAATTATTTAATATTTTTCGAATATTATACCGGGATATTCGGTGATTGGAATTTCGTGCTGATTGCAGTGGTATGCTCAGTGTATGCAATTGAATGTTAATTTGTGCAAATTGAGTGGAGATTGTGATTTTGAGTATTTATTTCAAAATTACGAAATTTTGTTATTTAATTAGAAAATACCGAGTGTCGGGTTTTGATACCAAAAATATTTTTAGTACTATATTAACTAGTGGCATTTTAAAAGGGTGGATATCAATTTTTCTACGTTTAATCTGACCGTGTATCTATACACGATTATTTTACCAGGTGTTTTTTATATGAAAAAATATGCCAAGTTCACTATTTTAATTAAGATATTTGAGTGTAATGCATGGTGTCCTTAGCCAGGATTGAATGATCGTGTGATGACTATGAGAATTTGTCATGAGCTGTTAAGCTAGACGATGCCCCTATATGGGATGCCCCAAGTCAACGGATGCCAGTCGTAGTGGAGGCTGGATCGATGCTTCCTAGTGGAATGCCATCTAGGTATAGATGTTGTCGTGCTCGATGGTGGCTACGCCGAAAGACCGCTGATTGTTGAGTCGACCGTGGCCGTTAGGTTGTAATCAATTGGAAAGCATGAATGAGAGAAATTGACGGGCCTGATTATGGGACAAAATTGTGTGGCACACGATATGAGACGTGCCATAATGATTTGGCCTTATAATCAGGACCCTTATAGTTGTTTGAAATATGAGATGTGGCGTTCCAATTGATTGGGTTTTATTATTGCTTATGTCTGTGATATGAATTGTACTGACATGCAGGGAGGATCTGAGATGAGGTAAGTCTCTGTGGTTGTGTGGTTGTGTTGTTAGGCTGTCTCTAGGCGTATTTTCTTCAATGTCGGGGTTTAGGGAGTGAACTTGCTGAGACGTTGTCTCACCCCATCATGGGCTTAACTTTTCAGGTCCTTAGATAGCGGTTCCTCCAGAACGTTTTGTTCAGCTTCGGGGGGTTACCGAGTGGAGCATGGATGTCCCTGTCCCCGGGAGTCATTGGGCTATGAGCTTGTCATGACCACTGTTTGAGTTGATGAGAGCCTATCTCAGAGGGTACCTCATCAATTCAGGGCGTGGTTCCACCATAGACTCAATGTGTATAGGGTAGGTCCCCTTCAGGGTTTTAATATCCCTGCTGTTGCGCTCAATGCCACTTTGGGCGAGGGTGCCGCTGACCCTTCTGATGGAGTTGTGGAGGACCCAAGCCTTGGAGCCTCTGGAGGTGGAGTCCGAAAGATCAGTGAATGTGTTCAACTAGTAGATTATAGGACAGCTTCTTTTTTAGAATTGATCTTTTTGTAGACAGACTATTTTTGTACATAACCTGGTTTATTTATAAATGCGTGTTTTGTTTGTGAATTTGTTGTCCTACTTTTCTATCCCATGCTGTTTGCTGTCAGGGGTTTTTATTTCGCTTTTGCATATATAATAAAATGAATTGGTGGGCGACGTGTCCTAGGACTTTGCAAATTTTATCGACCACCGAGGGATGTATACGCGCTTGAGGCTCAGGGCGTGACACATAACATGATTGAAAAGATACCGAAAAAAGTGATGAGTATGGAATGATTGAGGTATTAGGAATTTGGAACTGGAGCAAAATTAATGATACTCATAAAGATATGTCTAGATGGAGTGTCTATAACATTTGATTGTTTCATCGAAAATCAACAATTGAAAAGAATTTTTTTTTGATTTTTTACTTTTTTCTATCATTTATGAAAATGAGTCAATATTAAATATTTCATATTGACAAATTCCTGCATTTACATACTTTTGTTGATGATAGAAACTTTTTTTTTTTGTTGGCTCATTTTCTTAAGCAATACAAACAACAGAAAGATTATTTATTTATTTATTGCTGATTTACTGAGAAACAACTGAAATGTAAGAAGAACAATATAATCTAAGCATGTAATATATCGTGAAAATACATAACATTCTGTAAGTCAACAATGTTAACCAAAAAAGAATTCAAGAACTATGGAGTAAAGGGATACACTGTGTCAACAGAAGCTCAAATCTTTTAAGATCTTCAAGGGAAACACTATGAAAATGCCCAAAGAGTACGGGAAGCACGTTTGTTATACGTAGGAAAGATAAAGAAGCTCATATATCTTTCCAGAGTGATTGTTTTTTTAAATAAAACTGATTAATGTCGTTTCTATCAGCACATCACTGGAACAACTTGTAAGAATATGCACTTATTTTTCAAGATCTTACTTTGAAGTATGGATTAGACACATGGGTTTGGAATAGTGGTCAATGAAACAATTGATTGTTAAGTGATATTGTCAAGTGTGGTTGGTGGATCCAATTTCATCCATTCCATCGAGAAAACTTCGGATCAATATCTGATGATGATGTTTATATTTATTTCCACGAGCTTGACAAATAAATTAGAATGGTTGATTGGGTCGGACTTGAAATGGTTAAAGATCGTCGATCTGCCTGATTTAGCTGAAAATTTGTAACGAAATCAAAGGGATTCTAGAATGGAATCTAAGATTTAGCTCAATTGTTATCTGATTTGCTCATCTCACAATTTAAATTCTATATCGATCTAAATGTCGTTTCAGATATATCTATGGGTTTCAAAAGTTGGTCTATCAATGAAGTAACATAGGCCTTGTTTGGTTCAGCTTTGAGAATGGGCTATGGGACTCTAAAGTCCTTTGACCAAATGCAAACGCATTTGGTTCGATTTTTTGGGCAACTTTGGCAAAATGCAATTGCATCTCCAAAGGACCCTAAGGGCCCTTAGTCTAAAGCAGGTCTGGAGGTCCTTTGGGAACTTACATTTCCGGAATGCAAGTTCTAGGTATTGTTCACTTCGAGGTTATTGTTCATTTACGAGGAAAACCACCACACGGAGGCTGACGGTTGTTGGCCAAGGGGTCGCGTGCACCAAACGTGTCGGCAACCATCGCTTGAGGGTTGCCCGACCCCGGCGACCGTCACCGGACCTTAGGCAACGCTTGGTTTGCGCGACCCAGGCGACTGATGGCCTGAATTGTGCGACCCACGTGGCTGCTGGAGGTCGGGCAACCATTTGGGGGCTAGATCTGGCGGTTTGGCCGCTAGATCCGATAGTCTGGTGGCTGGACTTAAAAAAAAAATACAATTTTTTTTTTAATTTAATAAAAGTCATTTACAAATGCAAATTTTACCAAACGATATTTGTATTTTGAAAAACCCCATTCACCCAAAGGTATTTGTATTCTTGCAAATGCATTTCGCAAAAGCTGAACCAAATGGGCCCATAATGACAATCAGATTCAAATTTGGTAGTTGGATCTGGCTCCGCCCATTCCATCAAGAATAGCTGCTTCAAATTGGTTCATGAAATTTTTGGAGCATCTTAAAACATTTTTCAAATTGAGCAATGTTCGACCAAATATTGGTGTAGCTGTAACAAAAAGTTGTCATTGTGATATCCTTTTCATACGTGCCTGATGAAAACAAACTATTTGTTTCGTTGTGCATTGCTGAAGCCTTAAAAAGAGTTCTTGAATCGGCTAAGGAAGAAGTCCTTGAGAGATCTGAAACATGATCATCACAATAATGGACTAGAAGAGGGTTGGGGTGTGAATTGAAAAAAACACAAGACTGGAAATCTTTCAAAAGAAATCATAAAATTTTGGGAATGTGTTCAAATCTTGGTGAAGGGAAAGAATTGCAGGGGGTTTCAAAAACAGAAAAAAGAAAATAAAAGAATTGACTGGAGAGTGGACGATATTTGCAAATATTTCTGAACATAGCATGCTTTTTTCATCAATGACGACAAAACATATGTGGTTATCATGTCAAATGACTGTAATTGATAACCTCACACTGCAATAGGAGATGATAATAGGTTTTGGATCCATAACTAGGTTCGGGAATTTGGAAGGTACACTGCTATTAAAGAATAACCTTGTGAGTTTAGTTGGGTGTTGATTTATGCGAAAGCCCTGAAACTACGAGAGAGAGAGAGGAGGTAAATGCAATGAAAACTTTTAACTTTACCACAATAGAATTTCCTAGTCACTGCAATGCAAATTTTTTCACAAAAGCAATCAAGTACACTCAAGTGCCGCTGTGTTTGGAAAAGTTTTCTAGGTGGGTGTGAAGAAAAAGAAGGTGCAGAAAAGATATTCTTTGTGTTGGTTGGAATCACTCCAAAGGACTATGATTTTAGTGATTGGTACATTGTTCGATAGATTTAGAACGAAATTCGATTAGCTTGTTCATGTGTAAGATCTAGGAAATCATTGACCGTCCGTTTTAATGTTGCTCAAGCAAGCATTTGGTTGGCTCAATGTCAAAGAAAAAAGAAATGGATTTCCATTGATTTATTCCATGTCATAAAATTTTGAAGAGCTGCATTCATTTGCTAATTATCAACGATGTAAAAACTTAATTTTGAAATGAAAATGGATTATGAATTTAATGTTTGTACATTGTTGAAAGATTAAAATGAAATTAGACCAACTTGTTCATGTAAAGGATCTAAAATATCATTGAACTTCCACTCTCTATTGGGTGGTTAATGAAGCTTGCATGTTTGTAAGGGGGTGCCGAGAGATAGAGGAGCTTCCCAATTCAAGTGAAGGACTAGTTAAAGCTTACACATTAATGTTGATTTGGAGCTTCCATACTCATGTGAAATTCAAATTGTGGAGTGAGTTGGACTTAAAAATATTAAAGATGGTTGATCTATCCATTCAATTGGCAATTTAAAGAAAGTAAAAGTAATTAGCGTCACGACCTATTGATTCCATTTGGAGGGGAAATGGCACATAGGTTTAAGGGTATTGCCCAAATGATGAGCTTAAGGCACTTGATTAGACATGGGCCCTCCCAGCTCTTACTCCATTCGACATTGGAGTATTTAATGTTAAATGAAATTGACGGTATAAGTATTCTCAAATATGTCACCACTACCCTATTAGAATCAACTAGAAACCAAGCAAAGTATGTGAGTATACCTCACTTCCTATGTAACTAGAGAATTTAGAGTTAGAGACTTGATTAAACTAATTAAGCAACTAGTATACTTTTGTCACCTAATCTTGTTCAACAAGATGTTTATCAAGTTGGATTGATTTTAAGACTCTATCCATTAACATGTAATGTGATCATGTAGGTGTGCAATAATTAAAATAGCAATCAATATAAAGGAAGTATTAAATAAATTGCAAGAACAAAAAAAAGAATCTAGCACTAATAGATAAGAAAAATCCCATTCCTAACTAGAATAAAGGGAAACAATAATCAACACATTGAGAACGTGTAATCCAATGATAATCGAAATAGAAATGTGCAAACAATAACCTAGCATTTGTCTTTAAGAATATTCGAAACTTTATTTATAAACTTTAAAAGCTTGTTCAATTTCGAGCGCAATTTTTTATCAAGAATTTTCATACATTTTAAGGGAAAAATACTCCAAAGTTAATTTTTAAGATTTTTCCTAATTTTTGGAGGAAATTAAAATTTTCGGAATTTTATAATTTTTTAAAATATTTTTCAATTAAAAAAATTTCGATTTTTTAATTAAATTATTTTTTAAAATAAAATAAAATATTCCCTTAACCTAGCCCGAACAAGAGTTGTTATAGTCTTTCCAGCTTGGGCCTCGGACGCAAATCAGGCTATTACACTAGGCCCTTCCTTCCAACAAGGCCAATCTGCTAAGGAACAGATTCAGCCCAAAGAGTCATCACATGTAGCCTCAAGCCCACCACGGTTGAATTAAACCTAAATCTGACCAAGCCCGCCCAAGGTACTCAAACAAATCTTTCTTTTGTTCTCTATCATCTATGGCCCCATTTGGTTTAGCTTTCCCAAGGGGCTTTGAGCCCCCAAAGTCCCTTGGGGAAAATTTTTTGCGTTTGGTTCGGCTTTTCGAGTCTCCATTTGGCATTTGGAATGCTAGTCTAGGGTTTAATGAATTTTTTCTTTTCAATATTGCCCTTATTGATAATTATGTTTTCCTTTTCTGCCCTCGAAAAACACTGTTCATTGTCTTCTTCCTTCTTCCTCACGAAGCTTAGCCAGCGAGTGGTCCTCAGTCTCGAGAGGCCAGATCTGGCTACTAAGGGGCCAGATTTGGTCGCCGGGAAGTCTCGCCTGAGGTCGCACGACCTGAGACGAGGTGGCCTGAGGTCGGGCGACCTTGGGCATCGCCTGGGTCACTTGACCTCAGGCGACGCCCTGGGTTGCACTTGCCGCCGACGGCAACGGTGACGGCGGCACTCAACACCCCCAGAAAACGACGGCAAGAAAATCCTTCCTGAAACCCGTGATGATCAGAAGAAGATGATAACGGCTGCGAGTTCAAGAGCGCGCTACCTAGAGGCCGAAGAAGGATCGGAGGGAGAAATCGACCCAGGAGACGTTGCCTAAGGTCGCGCGGCCTCAGGCGGAGTCGCCTGGGTCGCTCGACCTCAGGTGACGTCGCCTGAGGCTGTGTGACTTAGGCGTCGCCTGCGTCGCGCGACCCAGGGTGTCTCCTAAGGTCGCCGACCTGAGGCGAGCCGCCTTCCCCCATTGCCACCGCCACCGCCACCACCACCAGCCGCCTCCCCAACACCACCAGACCCACTGCCAAACAGCTGCATCTCCTCCTCCCTTTTATTTTCCTTTCTTTTTTTCCTTTTTCTTTTCACCTCAAAACTACTTTGCAAAATATACACAAAAATGAGTTCCCAAACACACTTGCATTCCCCAAATGCCCATTCACTCAAGGATACTTGGGGAAATGCTTTGCATTTCCCCAATGTTGAACCAAATGGGGCCTACACCCGCTCACATTCCCAGAACTCCAACCTCTTCACCGCATCGTTCCCCAACATCAAAACTCCTTCTCTTTTATTTCAATATTAAGGTTTTTGGGGAAAAAAAGAAACAGAAAAAACGCACACCAAAAGGAAAGCTCACTTGTTGAAAAAGCTCTCAAGGCACTAAGCCAAGGCTCACTGTTATCCACCACCCCGTAGCCACGACAGCCCGGAAACTAACGGTTGAACTTTAACTCTAGCGGCGGTAGATCTACATCTCCGACCACCATCGTCTATCGCTTCTTTAACAACTAGTGAACGAACAAGCCACATCAAGACGCACCTTTAGATTCGAACCAAAACAAAAGTCATTTTCTTAAACACTTCTCAGAAACATTTCGTCGAGCAAGTCTCACGCGTTTACTAAAAGCGATATGGCATGTCGATGACCCAACACTTTGGTGTCGAGTTCATCCTACATCGATCAATCAAAGAATATCTTAAGTCTGTTGGGGTTTCATGAATCATGTGTAAGAAAAATTAACGAAATGAATGTAGTGGAAACAAAAATATATTTTACACATGATTCTCCTAAGGCATTGTTCATGCGTTTTAATCAAAAATCTAAACATAAAAGGGAGTTAAACGAAATGCCTCTCGGAACGCGCTTTGAAACGAGTTGGTTCGGATGTTCTACAGTCGAGTCCCACAAGCGTCGGACTTCTAGTTCAGACACACCAACAACGAACGTCGAACGGAAGAGAGAATTTTTTGGATATTCACCACTTCGATTGTGCTAGCAATCACGTGGAAACAATCCGTTGTATTCTTGATGTATAATAGTCACAGCCCGAACGAGATAACGCTCTTCTTTCTTGCGTCTCAAAGACACAAGAACACGCATGCACTTTGCTCTCTATTTTCAGCAAAGCATCTTCTCTCTAAAAATACAAAAATGCATGCCCACACTTTTCTCTGTTTTTAACAATGAGCACTTTTTTTTTTTTCACACCAATTTTTTAACCCTTTTAAGGCATTTCTTGGACGAGCACTTCACGGTTCAGCAACGGTTGCTGATCGTGGGATTAGCAACCGTTGCTGATCCTCACGATTATGCACGATTGTGCATAAACGGTCAGCAACCGCTGACCGTTCGTGCACAATTTCGTGCATGATGGTCAGCGGTTGCTGACCACCCATGCTACGTGCATGATGGTCAGCAACTGACCATCTCGCACGATTTTGTGCAAATCGTGCATGTGCACGATTTCGTGCACATGCACACTTTAATTTTTTTTATTAGTTATTAAAAGGCATTAATTAATTAATTAAACTAATAAATAATTAATTAATCAATCCCTTTTAAAAATAAAAAGAACATATTCTTTATATGTACATTTGAGAATATGTTAACATATATCCATTTTGGGTATGCGGGAGCATCATATGCAAATAGGCTCGTGACTATAATACAAATTAAATTAAATCTCATTTAATTTAATTTCAAATCGACACAATTCGATTGCAGTAATTGCAAACACATTTGCAATTATATTTCTCTCTTGTTCCACGTTATCCTAATTATTTATGGTGTGTGACATCCCTAGGTTCATCACTAAGCTGGTAGTAAGACTTGTACTAACACATTAGTACTCCCACAAGAATTAATTGTCTCGATTAATCTTTGGGTCTTACAAGCCATGATTGACATCTAGCAATATGTCATGGCTACCCAGATAGTGTGAATATTTTAAGAACATAATGAACCTGTCAGCTTTGGCTACAGTGTAATTCAATCTTTTTGTCTTACTATGTCCCGATCAAACAAAGACCATGGAATATTTGTCAAGTCATTAATTCGATCATATGCACAAATCTAATTGACATGCATTTTATTTGAGACATAAACAATTTATTCTCGATTACATCCTCGGCCGAGGATTTCAATGCAGTGTCACAATTAGATCGCATAGGACATCATTATCATACCTTGTATATAACAAGGAGACAGATTTCATATTGCGCACATGTGTAACTTTATATATGAACAAACTATGACCATCAAGTATAAAGACAGATCAACGACCCGGCATTATGTGCACCCGCGAACCATAGTTGTTCAATACACAAGTTAACACTGTGCCTCAGGTCTAAGGATTATTTACACAAGACCAAAGCATGAACAATTAGACATTGACCACGCTAAAAGCTTCCATGTCGCTAATCGTTCGATATGCGTCACGTTCAATGAATTTGTCTAATACAAACACCTGTGTTCTAACTCAGGCATCATAATACCCAATGACATGTGACTCATCATTCCCTTAAGTATCTAATACTTAATGGCGAAGTTAAGAACACACCGGTCTCAACAGGATTATTAATATCCACTCAATAATCCATCGACCGGGAACAATTTAAAGATTCAGTCTAACTATGAACCCGTCACATATATATACTTGACGTCTCAAGAATAGGTCTAGTTGCAACTGATCTTATGGAATCATTCATCAATATAAAATAATTGGACAAATGAATGAATACGTCATTGCCATTAATTAAATAATAATAATGAAAGTACAACTGAAATCCCTAACATGTAACCATTACATAGTAGCTTTAGGGCATACATCCAACAAAGTCGATGGAAATATTTTAGACAAATCCTTGACATGCTTTCACAGAAACAAACCAAACCTCGGTCTCATTTTTACAACAACACTAACTGAGGCATTATATCGACGATCGAGTATTTAAAGCACACTCGCTGAAAGAGAAAGAAAAACCAAACTGACAAGGCTCAAACTTGCGCCCAAATTTGCGACCATCAACAAGCAACAATCTAAAATAGCAGCGCACAAACAGACGGGGACGGGACTCCTGCGACACCAGCTACCCCTGCCGGCCTGACCCCCTACGGACGTCTTCGCGCGACACTCGCTGCGGTTGTAATGTTCCCCATCGTACCAGTGTCCTCGTCGCGCTGCAGAGGGAAAAAGAGAGGGAAGAGATGAGCAGTGCACAGGCCGGGCCGGAGGGAGAAAGAAAAAGAGGAGACGAAGGAAGCTGGGTCGGGCCGAGAAAAAGAGAATGGGCCGACCCACAAGGAAATTCAGCACGAAAACAAAGGCGGAGAAGCCTTACGTGCCAAACTCAATAACCAATTTCGTACATGCAAAATTTGTTCCTTTTCCTATTCTCTAATAAGCATGGGCGTATTACTCAAATCATATTTACTAATCAATTTCAAAATTAGGAAAAGCTGGAATCCGCTTTGCTCTTGCTTAAATTCTTGCTTGGATGGTGATTCCCATTTTGTCAAAAATAAAATAAAATTGTACATCACAAAATAACAACCATGAACAACATCATAGAGCATGCATTATTAGACATCACACTCGTCACTTACATGAATCATACTGACTCATAAAATATGTCCGCGCATACACGACCTATATCTAATTTACAGGCAATTCTTACAATCATAGAAAAAAGAAAACATATACTTTCAAAAGTGTCTTCAATTTCTCCAAATTGAGGAATGTTGGAATGAACTTTGGTATAGATGTAGACCAATTGATGTTGACACCTGAATTTTTGTTAATAAACTGAGTACACGTTTTTCTTAAGAAAATAAAACATACATATATATAAATATATAATGAGTAACAAAGAAATGAGGCTATAAATAAAACCCAGACCCATCGGGCTCATCTCTCACAACCCAAGACCGTTAGGTTCTTCAGCCCAAAAGAAGATATGGAAAATGCCTGCCGAGCCTCATGTCTTTCTAGGTTACTTTCGTGAGGAAGACAGAGAGAGGGGCACGCACCCACGAAGAGCACGCCGGCACGGCCAAGAGAGAGGTGGAGTAGGTGGAGGAGGCGGCATTCACGGAAAGTTCACCTCCATCGTCCCGGCATTCTTGATGCTTTCCTCGTATGGAGAGCGCAGAGCCAAAAATCACGCCAGTTGTTTTGGGATTCATTAGTGAATGCAGGGTAGTGGATCGGCTGCAAATTCAACTCTATCAAGGCATCACCGTCCGAACTCCGTCCACTAGCCAGACCGTAAGCACGTAATCTACTTGACTCTAAATTTAAATAATTGCTGAGATATATACATTATCTTGGCAAAGGTCGAGGGGTGAGAAAGAAACTCACACACATAAATGTTTGATATGATTGGTTGTGCTTGTTTGATGGTATTACTATTTCCGAGTCTTGTTAGGTTGAAGTCCATAATTGTTGGCAGGGTTCCGAGATGATTGACCAAAATAAAGAGGAAGAGGAGCTCGAAGGCCATGCTGAGCATGAAAACTAAGCCAGAATATGAGTTCGAGTTTTAGGGGAAGCGACAAGTGCCTAAACTTCACTAATTACTTTTACCGCAGCATGGTCTGTGCGGGGCTCTGTGTTTTCCTTGATAGTGAAGAACTCAAAGATGGTGAAAAAATCAGTGAAGTTTTGAAGGCAGTGAATGAGTCTCAGATCTGCATACCCATTTCTCTCAAAACTTCACTTTCAGTTCATGATGTCTCCGTAAGGTAGCCTACATGGTAGAATGCACCTCAGAATCAGATGGGAAGAAAGAGATCATCCCCATTTTCTATGAGGCGAAGCTTGATGATGTGAAGCTCAAAATTAATTTATACAAAAAAGCCATACTCAAGCACAAGACGAGGAGAATGTAATTGTAAAAATTTCAGCACGAAAACAATGGCGGAGAAGCCTCACGTGCCATACTCAAGCAGATCCTTGTAGTTCATCATAGCCAGAGAAATTGAGTGGGAAAAATAAATTCTAAGTTCTTGTTTTGTGGTTTTTTTTTTTGGGTGCATGAGTTAAATGATCTTCAGGTTAGGTTTGTTAGAGTCACTGATGTGAACTTTTCTGTCTTTGTGCATTGGTGCAGCCCTGAAGAAGTGGTTGAATTGATTATAGTGGAGGTTTTTACGCAAACGTTGGATGTCAACATCGGATTTTGATCGGAGTTTAATTGAAGATGGGTGACAGCTAATACACGTTGTAAGCCTGCATGGAATTTTGGGAGAACACAGGTAGGTGCGAAAAATCTCCTCTAGAAAGTTACTTGAATTTTTGTAGCACAAATATCTTCAGGAATTTCAAGGTAAATTTTATGAATATCTATTGAACTTTAGCATACTTGCAATCGTGTCACTTAATCCTAATTTCTTTCATTAAGAGCATGAAACTTTACCATTTTTTTTTATCTCATGTTGTATTTTGGCTGGATTCACAAAAAAATAAAAAAATCTTCCAACAAAATGCTGATGTGGCAAACATGTGGCCCATTTTTTGAATGCCATGTGACTACACATGTTCACCCATCACTATCATGTGTCTACCATCTCAACGCATCGCTGAAAAAGTGATCATTGCGATTAAAAAGCACATCCATTGTAAAATAAAATAAAATAAAAGGAATGCACGGTCCATTGAATGTTAGAATAATTGCAAAATCTACCAAAATTCAGTCTCACATATAGATATTAGGAGCATTTGTATTTGGAAGGCGATAAGGGCAAAATGGGTTTTAGGGCAGGTGGGCGTGGTTCTAATTATAATTGGGCTGGTGTTTTCGGGTTTGGATTGACTAATTGAAAGAGGGCTTCAGTAACGGGCTTGGCGTTTGCTTTAGGAAGAGTGGGCTTGTGAAGTTTTAATTAAAATAGGCCTAAGTAGTAAGCCCATTTGAAGCCTGTCCTTTTTATAACCGATACCTGACCTTAGTTTGGACACGGGCGGTAGAATTAGGCCCGAGCCTTCACGGGCCCAGTCCCATATCAGGACCGAGCCCAGGAGGCACTTTTTGTTTTGCGGGTGGGGCCTCAATTTTAAGCTGGACTGGGCCCGCACATCAGCCTCGGTCCGGTGAGGGCCTGGCGACCCGGGCCGGCCCGGATATCCGACTCGGGTCCCTATTTCCAGATTGAAAATTGAAGTTTAAAAAAAAAAAATTCCGAAAAAAATTCTATTTTTCTAAAATTAGAAAAAATTTTAAAAATATTCTTTGAGTAGTTTTTTCTTAACATGTATGAAAATCTTTGATAAAAAAAAAATTATGCTCAAAATTGACTAAGCTTTTAACATTTTATAATAGGGTTTAAGACAAATGTTCTTCATTGTGCACTTTCAATATATTGATTGTGGTTTCCCTTTAGTTTAGTTAGAAATGGCATTTGTCTTATTTCTTAGCGTTGGATTCTTGTTTTTCTTGCAATTTTCTTCCTTTTCCTATTCTGTGGTGAGCATCTTAACATTTTTTCTAAATTTGAGCAATGATGGACCAAAGGTGGACCGATTAGATTGTCATTTTGATATCCTTTTTGTTGCGTGCCTGATGAAAATGGACTTTTTCTTTCGTTGTTATTGTTGGAGTTTCGAAGAAGCACTTGAATTGGCTGCAGCCCGAATTTTTGGTGGTGTGAAAGAGAAACTAAAAACATGATCAACACAAGAATGGACTAGAGCAGGGTACGGGTGTAAGTTGAAAAAACAAATGACTGGGAATTATTTAAGAGAAATCACAAAATCTTGGGAGTGGGGCCAAATCTTGCTAAATGAAAAAAAAAAAATCTTATGGAGTTTTAGCAAAAAATAAAAAATAAAAGAAAAGAAAAGAATCATGTGGAGTGGACGCTACCCACAAATGTCTTCGTTTTCTGGATAAAGCGTACTATTTTCACATTTAGTTGTGTGTATGTGATATCTCTATGTGAAACCTTCAGGTCAAAGGTCTTAATAGTTTGTAGGGAGAGCCAAATGAGATCGACTGATGGTTGGCTTAATTGTATGGTTCTAGTATACAGAAAGAAGCATTTTTTAAATTAAAAAAAGAAGAAGAAAATAAGAGCACTCGAGTGTTGTCGTGACCCTCTTGAAACAAGATAACCAATGGAGTTTGCAGCGTTGGCATCCTACACAACGCCATCAAGAAAATGATATCGTTCTTTTCTAAGGTCAGCTCCATCCTTCCTATTAGAATATTTAAAATAATAATTAAATAATAAATCACACATTTATCTAACAATCTAAGTTTTTAAAATAATCGATAGTGGTCTTGCATAGATCTCACATGGTATCGAGTTAGCAGGTCCTGAGTTGAAATTTTCTAAGCCCATATTTGCCTCTCAAATCGCATATTTATATACTTTAAGCTAAGGCCAAAGGTTAGCCTACACTTGAGGGAGAGTGTTAGAATATTTAAATAATAATTAAATGATAAAAAATATATATCTAATAGCTTAAACTTTTAGAATAGTTAGTGGTCCAGCAAAACTTCACATAATATCAAAATTAGAGTCTTGAGTTTGAATCTTTCTAACTTTATGAAGAATTTAGTTTCAACCCAATTTTTTATTTATTAAAAAGTTATATTTCCTGAAAAGTAGAAACAAAAAATGGGTAGTAGTTTCTAGAGATGATGTTGAAGCGCTAAGCCTTTTGTTCGGTGGTCACGGCTTCACACAAGAAGAATTAGTTTGTCTGAGGTTCCTCCGATATTAACTACTTATGCTTGATTGGTGCTATGCAAAAGAAATAAAATAAACGGAGCTTCAATAATCAGAAAAAAAAAAAATAGAATCGCATCTAATTGAGGACATGGAAAGAGGTCCTAATTGACGTCGCAACTATGGGGGGTTAGTCTTGAAAACTAACAGGTAATGCTCTGCTATTTCACCACTAAATGTGAGGTACATAAGTCACTCAACTGAACTTTACAAATATAGAAAGTTCCAATGCGCAATGCAACTCTTTTGCATACAAATAGTTGTACACTCGAGCAAATTCGTATCCTATAGAATAACTCAAGAATAGAAAAACTGGAACAGAAAAGGAATGGAGAAGATTTAATTGACAAGAGGAAGTTTGATTTAAGTTATTCTGTAAAATAGGCTTAATTTGTTGCAAGATAGAGAAAAGCTGATTGTAGATTAGAAGAAGATAAAGATCATTCCGATTTGAGTCCACTGTTGACGAAACACAATTAAATATATTTGTTACAAAGGTGTGCGAGTTTTCGTGGGACTTTTTAAATGAATGTTCGAGGTGTCTTCAGGTCCTCTGCAATACATAGAGGAACGATTCCAAGATTCTGCAGCCATAAAAAAGATTGACACAAAGTTATCAATGTTCCGGTCATAAATTACTGGTAAAAGGTAAAGGGCGGAATTTAACAGTAAATTATTGACTAAGTTCCAGATTGACCATTTCAATATAAAGAGAAAGAAAATGCTCGAAGAAATCACAGAATCTCCTCTCGTTGCACATAATATAGATAAAGGAGTTAGCATAATACTACAAACTAAAATCTTTTTTTGTTAGAATCTCACTAAGAATAATTTGTAAGTATGTACCATGATTTCTCAAGATTTTACTTGGTATAATTTGCTTGTCTCATAATTCAAATCCCTTAGAAACCGACATCTCATTTCAAATAGATCCCTAAATTTCAAATGATGGTCCATCAATGAAGTAACATAATGATGACCTATTCAAGTTTGGTAGTTTGATCCAATTTCACCAATTCCATCAACAATATCTATTTGACATTGGTTCATGAATCTTTTAGAGCGTCCTAAATTTCTTCAAATTTAACAATGTCCGACCAAATTTTGGTTGGCTGTAGACCGATTGGTTGTCATTTGATATCGTTTTATCCTACACCCAATAAAACAAACTTTTTCTTCATCGTGCATTGCTGCGAGCTACTGAAGAGGTTTTGAGACAGCTGCCATATGCTACAAGAAGGAGGACTCATTCATTCAACTTCTTTGAGAGGTTAAAGACCGACTTCTAAAGTTTCTAATTGACTTTAGCAAGACATTATAAAGAGCAGAGTTGAGGTGAGTGAGTATGCACAATTAGGAAGATTGCAATGTGAGATCTTGAGAAGCTTTTGATGAGCTCGAAGATGGAAAATTGTCCAAAAGGTTTTAAACTTATTGTACGATAGTCAATTTATTATTAAACCTTTCAATCGTGCTAATTTAGTATTAAAATTTTTGAAAATTTACCAATTTAGTCATATACATTTCGATGATTTATTAATTTAATCATAAATATTTTAACAATCTACTAATTGGTTGGATATCGCTGAAGGGGTGGTTGAGTCATCACTAGCCGTCCTACACTGCATGACAAGCGCCGACATGGATAACTTTTACAATTTTTTATTTTTTAAAATTTTATGATTTCTTTTCTTTTTCTTCTTTCTTTTTCACCTTTTTCCCTCCGTTGGCTCTCACTCGAGGCTAGCATCCTCAAAACCGGTTGACTTGATTTAGTCTTAGACTAGCATGATTAAGCTCCAAGTTTGGTTCCTCTGTGAAATTTTCAAGCCATTATCCTTTTTCCTCTTACTAAAAAAAATGCACCCAACAAGAAAATAACCAACAATCATATAACATAGCATAATATATATATGTGTATATTATTCATACGCTCTTGTTATATATGAACTCGGGAGCAATGGCTGTCACACCCCGAACCCCGAGCACGTGCCCATCCTTCTCTGGTCGATAATAATTTTGCGACTTCGCAGGACTAGTTGTTGACCCTTTTTTTTTTTTATTGGACATACGGAAGCAGATTATAAATCTTCTAACAATAATCATCTCGGGATAGAAAAGCAGGACAATAGATTCACAAACAAACATGCTTTTATATATACACTGAGTCATATACAAAATTTTATGGCCAAAAGATTTCAAAAGACTAGTCGTCCAAAAAGAAGCGGTCCTAATTGACCTATGCTTCCGATCACCTCTTCTCAACTCCAGGTCCTCCACTCGACGACCCTGAAAATGTTGTCCCACAACGGGGTGAGATATAATCTCAGCGAGTCTAAGCTCTAAACCCCAATTCGGAGGGAAATATGCTCAGAAGTGTCCTAATCACACAATCACACAATCACACAATCAATGAGACTTACCTTGTCTCAGATCCACCCTGTAGGTCAGTACAATTTATATCATAGACAACATAAGAGCATGAGCAACAAATAAGCTCCAATAACTGAAACGCCACACTCAATTAATCATGCGTTCCTAGTTTTGATCTCGACATATAGCACGGCCTACTCTCTGTTCGGCAGTCTTCTGGCATTGCCAGGTTTCGTCTCACCCCATTGAGCACGACACGTTTCTTTATCAGACAACTTTCCCGAAGGAACATCAGGTCTAGAATCAACTGCGATCAGCTTCCCGTTGTTGAGGGAGTATCCCAAATAGAGATAACGTTAAGCTTAATAGCCCGGGACGATTTCTTTTAACCATCACACGATCACTCAAATATGGCCTAGGGGCACCGTGCATTGCACTCAAATACTTCAATTAAAATGGAGCCCGGCCTTTTTCTTCGTATTAGAAATTCACATGAAATTACTCGTGTATGGGTACATAGTCAACTTGACCCCGAAAAATTGATATTCTTCCTTTTTGAAATCCCACTATTTCTTATAGTACTAAAAACTATTTTCGGTGTCAAAACCCGACACCAGGGTTTTTCTGAATAAATATTGGAAATTCACAATTTTTGGAATTAAATACCAAAAATCCAATCAGCACTCAATTTGCATAATTTAACACTCAATTGCATAAATTAACCACACTATTACAATCAGCACAAAATTTTGGTCATCGACTATCCCAGCCTAATTTCCGGAAAAATAATTAATAATTAACTAATTTCGAAAATTAATTAAATAAATCAATTTAAATTCTAAAAATACTAACCTAGGCTAGAATCATTAAATTAATAACTAATATGGACTCGAAAAATTCCCGAACCCTTCTAGATAAACAGTACAATTTATTTAGGCCTTAGCTAAACCATGCTAACCACCTAACATGCTCAACTAAATAATTACATTGCTAATTTAATCTAACTAACCACTTAATTCCTAATAAAATAAATCTAAACACCCCTTAAACGTCATTAGCCTTTAAGCAGAGTTTAGAGTATAAACTCACCGGTTAATTGCAGAAACCGATTCACTACGACTGCGGCGCGACGGCAGCCGAAATCCAAATGTTCGGCGGCGTTGGTGGACACTCTGGCCGGGCCTAAAAGCCTTGCAAGCCCACAGTAAAAGTTGGGCTTGACTTAGGGCTTGGGCTAGCTTCGCGGGCCCAAGATGGGCTGAAGACTGCTGGACTGGGCCGGACTGAAGTTAACGGGCTGAAGTTGAAGTTCCCTTTGGCTTAATTGATGGCTTTGCTGGGCTGAGTCCGCTGAATCGGTGGGCCTGGCTTTTGATGGACTGGCCTTCGCGGCTGCTGCAAATGAAGCTGAAGCTGAAGCCCACGGCTTCTAATGGCCCGACTGAAATGGAAAGGAGCAGCTTCGGTCGAGCTGCTGGGCTGGTCCACGAGCTGGCTCCGCTGGCGTCGAGCTGGGAATTCTGCTTGAGGCAGGTTGACTTGTTGAGGGACGCACGTTGGCGTCAAAGACGGGGAAGAAAGCTTCGGTGAAATTGAAATGGACGAAGGGAGGTTTACGGTCCACAAACCGATGGAGGGGATGGCACAGTTGACTGGAACGTGGGCTGGCGTGACATGAGCTGGACAATTGGCTTGTCTTCGTGTAGTTGGATGGAGACACGAAGAGAGAAGAAAGATGAAGAAACAGGAGGCTTCGGTGGAGAACTTCGTGGGCGTGGATTTTGTTTGGGCAGTTCGTGCGAAAGAAAGGGACGGCAACCCAAAACAAGAAAGAGAGAAGCAGTGACCGTCCGTGATGGTGAGCCAGAGAGAGAAAGATAAAAGAGACAAATAAACTCAAAAGATAAAAATGGCAGGAAGTTGTCGCCTGAGAGGGGAAATGAAAGGATAAGAGCAACTAAAGTCAAATGAAAAAGATGAAAGAAACGTAGGAGACTGAGGGGTGCAGCTGGCCGCACGAGTGGATGGGGAGGAGAGAGAGAAAAGGTCGGCCAAGAGAGAAAGAAAATAAGGAAAACGTGCGTGAGAGGAGGGGTTCGTGCATGAAGGGTGGGGGCTCAAAGAAAAAAAAGAAAATAATACAAACTAAAGTCATAATTTAATCAATTCAAAACAACTTGACAATTGATCATCCCGGGGTCCAATCCTTTACCAATTGCACAATTTGAAGTCTCAATGAAGACCGAGATGAGTCGGTCCTTTCATCTCATGAATTTCCTTCAAATCTGAATTCTCTTTCATTTTTCTCGGAATCCGATTTTCTGAATAAATAAATCCAGTTGAGGTCCAATTTGAATACAGAAAAATCCCAAACAACTTCCATTTACCGATTCACTCACACTAGATGTCAAAAATCCCTTCCAAATGACCAATCCGAATTTTTGTTTGTCTTCCGAATTGTCCGATTCGGTTTTCCGTAAAATCCCGAGCTCGCCGGAAATTCCTCAAAAGGTGAGTCGTCGTTCCTAGAATGACTCATGACATGACAGGACTTCCAATTTCTGAAATCAATTTCAAATTCTCGGTTATTTTCAATCAAACGTGCTTTTAGTGTGATCTAGGCTATCGGACAGTTTTCAGAACTTTTTAGGGCAAATGGCCTGTGGTCGATTTTTTTCGAGCCACAATGAACCCACTCGACACAATGGCGACTCTCGATTGTCGTGAAAATCTCGAGGATTCAAATACGGACACAAGGTACCAAAACAACAGTAAAATCAAATTAGTGTCAGTCGACGAGAATTTTTCAATTTAGTGGAGTCACCCACGATTGGCCACACATCTCAGTTGAACTGACCTATTTATGATCTCAAATCGATTTTATACTGTGCCGTAATGGCCTCTAAAGATGAGCATGGTCGAGAAGTTGATTCTTGGTCAAATTCTCAAGTCTATTTGCCTTAAAATCTCTTAATGACTTTCCCAAATAGTCTAATTATCTCGTGAGTGGCCATCTCCGAGAAAAACACTATTGTCGCGTCGATGAAAAGCCCAACTTATCCGATTGAAATCAGGACCTCAAAATCAGGATGTCACAATAGCTGAAAAGTTCACATTCACAGGTTGCATATGTGTACATCACTAAAGGCCTGACACTTCCATGTTATATCTTAGCCAAAGGGGATCTTATCACAAGAATAGCTTTTTTGGAAAATAAAACTTCCATCGAAGATAAACAAATGCAAGGCTTTCATAAAATTAACGAATGAGGTGGGTTGATGAATGATGGGGGAACTTATTTCTTTTCAGTCCTAGATAGATAACTTTTACTAAACAATAATAAAGAAAGATCTAACCAAGCAAATGTGAGTGAAAGTTAAAAAACAAATCGAGCCTAAGACAAGGTCAATGGGCTAAACCAAACTTATGTATAAAGCAAAAGGCATTGAAATTTTGTCCCAATTTTGGAACCGCAGAGTGATCTTGATGATTTTCCAATAGTTTAAAGTTCTATTCACCTTAGCGCATGTCGATTTTCGTCAACATCTGTTTTGGTATGCCCGCAAATTGATTTATTCCAACGTGTTCACATTATATGCTCGTGGGGAACTGCTTAACAAGACCCTCACCATAATTGTCCATTTTGTATCATATGTTTTACGACTACAACATTGTTTATCTCAATTTGGAGATCTTTTAAACATCCGATTTACCAATCGGCTGGGCCATGTTAAATTGGAAGGGTAAAAATTAGTCATTTGCTAAGAAAGAAAACATTTTGCGCACCAACAAGGCTAAGAGAATTTCAAAGAGTTCTCAGACGTCTATTAAAAAAAAAAAAATCTTTTCTGTTCCCTATTTAATTTTCAATTTTTGGGATAAAAAAGCACGATCGATGATGTAATAAAAAAAAATACCTGCAGTTCCCTCTGGACATTGTTTAGAAAAAGGAAGACTATGCGTAAATAGCACTTTCGGTTTTGGGCTGAATGCGGCCCGAGATAGAAAATCTTGAAAAGACGCTAAAACATAGAACTTCTAATTCAAATAGGATAGATTGGAACATCTATACAAAATAATGGACCATAAATTCGATTTGAGAGGCTCAAACTTTAGGCTGCTTAAGTATGGAATGGACTAAACTTGAACATAGTAATACTTGATTTGAGAGGCTTCTCTAAAATTTATTAAACTTTTTCATATTGGAGTTGTCAAGACATCGCATGTTAAACTTGATAATGCGAGAAATCTAACTTAACCCGTGCATTAATTCGTTCATACATGTTTGCTAGGGACTCAAAACATAATTGTATTTTTTCCTCTCTCTAAATCTTGTGTTAATAGCTCATTACATCGCTAATCACACAATTAGTTGCTTGATTGGTGATTTATTAAGCCCTACTTAGCTCAAAAGAATTCTCAGTTAAACATGAAAATGGTTTATTTTAATTGATCAAAACCTTTGCTTTTTTGGAAAATAAAACTCATTTCCAATAAAAGAAAAAGGAATAGAAAAAAAATTAGTGGAGCCCAATTACCATTTAGCAGATCCCAAGAATGGTCAAATGAGGAGAAAAAAGAGGAACTTGCTTCGTGAGTTCGACCTTGACTCCCTAAAGTTCGCCGAAAATAGTGTGTTAGTACGTAGACGCAACCAACAATGAAGGACCATGAAAAGCAAAGTCAAGTCAACTCAAGTCAACTTTTAATTAAGACAAGCCGAGGAATGAAATACTTGATTTGAGAGGCTTCTCTAAACTTTATTAAACTTTTTCATATTGGAGTTGTCAAGACATTGCACGTGAAACTTGATAATGCGAGAAATATAACTTAACCCGTGCATTAATTCCTTCATATATGTTTGATAGGGACTCAAAACATAATTGTCTTTTTTCCTCTCTCTAAATCTTGTGTTAATAGCTCATTACATCACTAATCACACGATTAGTTGCATGATTGGTAATTTATTAAGCCCTGCTTAGCTCAGGAGAATTCTCAGTTAAACATGAAAATGGTTTATTTTAATTGATCAAAACCCTTGCTTTTTTGGAAAATAAAACTCATTTCCAATAAAAGAGAAAGGAATAGAAAAAAATTAGTGGATCCCAATTACCATTTAGCAAATCCCAAGAATGGTCAAATGAGGAGAAAAAAAGAGGAACTTGCTTCGTGAGTTCGATCTTGACTCCGTAAAGTTCGCCGAAAATAGCGCGTTAGTACATAGACGCAACTGACGATAAAGGATCATGAAAAGCCAAGTCAAGTCAACTCAAGTCAACTTTTGATTAAGACAAGCCAAGGAAGGAAATACTTGATTTGAGAGGCTTCTCTAAACTTTATTAAACTTTTTCATATGAGAGTTGTCAAGACATCGCATGTGAAACTTGATAATGCGAGAAATCTAACTTAACCCGTGCATTAATTCCTTCATACATGTCTGCTAGGGACTCAAAACATAATTGTCTTTTTTCCTCTATCTAAATCTTGTGTTAATGGCTCATTACATCACTAATCACACGATTAGTTGCACGATTGGTGATTTATTAAACCCTGCTTAGCTCAGGAGAATTCTCAATTAAACATGAAAATGGTTTATTTTAATTTATCAAAACCTTTGCTTTTTTGGAAAATAAAACTCATTTCCAATAAAAGAAAAAGGAAAAGAAAAAAATTATTGGAGCCCAATTACCATTTAGCAGATCCCAAGAATGGTCAAATGAGGAGAAAAAAGAGGAACTTGCTTCGTGAGTTCGATCTTGACTCCGTAAAGTTCGCTGAAAATAGCGCGTTAGTAAGTAGACGCAACCAATGATGAAGGACTGTGAAAAGCCAAGTCAAGTCAACTCAAATCAACTCAAGTCAACTTTTGATTAAGACAAGCCAAGGAAGGAAATACTTGATTTGAGAGGCTTCTCTAAACTTTATTAAACTTTTTCATATTGGAGTCGTCAAGACATCGCATGTGAAACTTGATAATGCAAGAAATCTAACTTAACCCATGCATTAATTCCTTCATCCATGTCTGCTAGGGACTCAAAACATAATTGTCTTTTTTCCTATCTCTAAATCTTGTGTTAATAGCTCATTACATCGCTAATCACACGATTAGTTGCACGATTGGTGATTTATTAAGCCCTGCTTAGCTCAGGAGAATTCTCAGTTAAACTTGAAAATGGTTTATTTTAATTGATCAAAACATTTGTTTTTCTGGAAAATAAAACTCATTTCCGATAAAAGAAAAAGGAAAAGAAAAAAAATTAGTGGAGCCCAATTACCATTTAGCATATCCCAAGAATGGTCAAATGAGGAGAAAAAAGAGGAACTTGCTTCGTGAGTTTGACCTTGACTCCGTAAAGTTCGCTGAAAATAGCGCGATAGTTAGTAGACACAACCGACGATGAAGGACCGTGAAAAGCCAAGTCAAGACAACTTGAGTCAACTTTTGATTAAGATAAGCCGAGGAAGGAAATTCATGGGTTCATATGGCGTGTCGATGAACATTGGTTTTCGGTCTTGTCTCTTAGACAAGCCTTCGCCTCTAATAAAAATTGCTAGGACAACTGCTAACGACTACTTGGTTTCGACTACTTGGTTTCGAACAAAAAAAAAAACAACTACTTGGTGATATCCAATTACCGACGAAGCGTGGACGGTGAAGTCTTTTTATTTGTTTATAAGTAAGAATTTATATACCAAAGAAATTCAAGGTGGACCAAGCCATTAAGCACAATAAGTAACTGTAATAGAGTTATTGGTAAAATAACCAAAAAAATATTAAATTTATTATATAGATATCAATTCAATCCTAAATTTTTTATTCAATTTAATCTTACACATTTGCGAGAAGTTCCATTGCAGTCCACTAAGTAAATTGTGATTGAAAATCATTGACGTAGTGGTTTAATAATCTTTGACCGTCCTACATAGCACACAGGGACATGAATCTCATTGTTATGATTTTTTTATTTTTCAAAATTTTTCAGTTTTTTTTTTCAAAATTGCTCAAAATGGCGTTGATTTGATTGATGTAGTAATAATTATCCGAAAAACCATAGGAATTATGATTTTCTTTCATCCCGCCTAATGTTATTATTAAACAATGCTTATTTTAGAGAGGAATAAGTGCATTCAAAATTTTAAGGCTTATTAAGAAAGTGCAATTCTTAAAATATTCAAAATGTGCAATTAAGTTCTAAAATTTATCAAATAGTGCAATTAATTCCTTCCATTAACCTTATTTAAGTTGGCTTACAAAAAAAATGCTAATGCAGATTTTTTTTTATTGTTTTATCTCTCCTAAATAGGGTCAAATTTGTTAAAGCATTAAGCATAAGATTAAGACGTCATCGTTTTGATCCAAATGTTTCTTTTTAACCTAATTCTTTGTTAAACCTTATTAAAAAAAAAGGATAAACTTTTTTTTTCAGAAAAAAGGGAAATAAAAGCGCACAGGTGAGAGCAATTGGTGAGGGTTGCCAAACTAGCAAAGTGAAAAAGAAAAAAAAAAGCGCACACCGATAATGTCACGTCGGATTTTTTGTTAGTTAAGTTTAACAAAGTTGAAAGTGACTCGATTGCATCAATTGGATAAGTTTTAAAACTTAATTACAATGATGGTTCATGAGTTAGGAAATTACCCTTCAAAATCAACCTAATCTCTCACCACTTATTTATGCACATCGGCATATGTAGTTGATGGTACATTGATCAAACTACTTGCATTAAGTGTGAATATGTCTATCTACCGCATATTTTGTGGCTGCCTATGGATGCTGATTTTTATATTTCAAGCTAAGCAATCCTAAAATCACTGCATGTTATTGTTCATTATTCTTAGAATGTTCATTTGTCGTACACTTTGGGCGGTAAGAACAACTGGAAAATAGCGATTCCATGTTGTAATTTTGGGAAGTTATTATTAGTTAAGAAGCATAAATACATTATCAAAATGACTCTCAAACCAAGTAATGAAAGCTAGCTTGGGGCCACGTGTAACTTCACCATGGCGATAACTCGTTGGGTAGGCTCAAGAGCAACTTCTTGTGAACTTCTTTGAGACGTTAGAGATCAACTTCTAGAGTTAGATAAAATTGAGTGAGTATGCAAATACGGAAATTGTAGTGTGAGATTTTGAGAAACTTGAGATCAGCTTCCTGCTTTTGGTAGATAATATGATGTGCAATTAGTCCTCAAAATGAGATATTTCTCTAGAAAAGAATCTACAATCATCAGCTTCCCTTTTCGCTTAATGGTGTGCTTTCAATTGAGTAAAACTCTGAATGCCATTTTTAAAGAGAAAAACCAGTTTCAGCTTTAAATTTATGAAATCGGATTGATGTTTTCAAAAGAAAATGAGGAGAAAAGTGGACGATCCCCTTTAAAGCGATAGCAGCAACTACTGATCAGTCAAAAGGAGCTTATTCTGCTGCGTCTGCCACTAGCTGGGTGGTCGGTGCCAGGTGGAGCTTTTTGACTTTTGGGGTTTGCATAATTTACTCTGCAGGTCCTCTCTTTCTTGGAATTTCACCTTCGCTTTCCCCCTAGTTTCTTGATGTTTTCTTCGCCTCGAGAGCAATCACGGAACCAAAAGTCTCTCTCCTTGAGAAGCGTTAGTCGATGTTATTTCACTATATCTTGTCACAGTTATCTTTTTTTTCCCATGCCGTGGTTAAATTGTTGGTAAATGCATTATAGAAGATCGCCCACAAATTAGACTCCATCAAGACGTTGCTTTAATCACCGTCTGAACTTCGTCGTGCTGGGCTGGCCATAAGTAGGTAATCGACTATACCTGGAAATTTAAAGAACTGCTTAGTATATATACATGAATCAACAAAGGTCGAGGCACAAGAAAGAGACTTGCGCCTATAAAGATGCAATTCATTGTGCTTGTTTGATGGTAGAGTTAGGGTGAGTGAGTAAGCAATTAAGGAGATTGCAGTGTGAGATTTGGAGAAGCTTGAGAGGAGCTTTGTGTTTTTTGTAGATAAGATGTGAGATTAGCCTTAAAGATGAGCTTCGTGTTTTCGCAGTTCGCCATTTGTACTGCTTGCAAATAATTTTAAAATATTTATTTCTTCTTTATATTTTTTATAAATATAATTTGTCCTTGACAGACACAAAAGAAAATTAATTATAGTGTTGTCAAATTTTAAATAGATGACTTCTTTGGGAAACATGACATTTCCTAATATTTAGCTTGTTCTTTGGGTAACATGTTCCAAATATTTAGCTCGTCTAATCCCACAAGTATTTTTCTCCACAAGGATCAGGAGAGGCTCCAATCAAATGGTAGAGAGCGAGGCTTTCTCTTTGTCAGGCCAAATGAAAATTAATAATAATTATCACATGTTAAAAAGATTACTTCTTGAGATAACATTGTATTTTCTGATATTTAGGTCGACTAGTCCTTGCAAATCCAAATATATTGTTCTGTCCATGTCCATTGAATGTGGTTCCGCGCACGTAGCAGAAAGCGTAAGCTCAAATGCTATGGTATGGAAATTAACTTCATGGCATCGTGTTTCCAGGCTCTTCATAAGGGAAAAATGGGTTTTAGACTTCTTAGAGATATAACAAAATCTAGAATTGGCAATTTGAGTTCACCCGTTTCAATTATGTATTGATTGTGGCAATAAAAGTTACATATATATATATATATATATATATATATATATATATATATATATATAACATTTCGACAGTTTTGAGTTTGCCATTAAATTGTTCTAAAATGTTTTAATTCGTGCTAGAAATTATCGGTCCTACAAAAATCTAATGCGGAAAAAAGAAAGCATTGTGAACAAGGATAGCCATTTACCTTACACGGTACTAAGTTTCGGCAAAAGAAAGCTCATCTAATAATCATGAATAGTTTAACAAATAAGCCATCAACACAAATCAATCGTGTAGATTTTAGATTTATTAAATGTGTTAAATGAGATTGTACGGTAATGTTTTTCATCATTGATGAAGTCAATTCCAAGACGAACTTATACAATTCATTCTGACACTTTCAATAATATAATGACCGAATGTTTTCGTTACAATGCCACGTCGATTACAAAAGAAAGGGTGCGGTTATGATTTTCTTTTAACTCTTGGTGGCTGAAAAGCAAAAAACTCACCTATTCCTGTTTTATTTTGGCTTAAAAAAGCAAAAATCAACTTTTTCCTTCTCTCGTCAAAAAATGAAATATTTCTTCAGATATTAAAATATGGTAAAAAGTATATTCAGATATACTTGTCAATATTGGACTAATGTCGAAGTTTCAGGTCCCAAGATTGAAAAATTAAAGTGTGCATTGGAAAATTAAAAAAAAAAAGGTAAAAAAATCAATCTCCAATTAGTTGACAAAAAAAAGACTATTCGATATCCAATCACATTATTCTTTTACTGTAAAGAGGAACCTACCTCTTCTCTGTCTTCTAGCTCGTACTTTTTTTGGCCAAGTCACGATGAAAACCATGAAAAATTTGTAAAAATTTACCATTTATCGATCAATCCAATGTCCTCCTCACGTCGTTAAAACGTAGAAAAATCTGTTAAAATTTCAATTTTGCACCTTCCTCCCTTATATATATTGTTCTCTAGTCTTCAACCACCTGTCGTTTAATTATACTGAGTAAGGGTGAGCATGGTTTCGGTTGGGCCGATTCACTCCCCAATCTTAGGACCAACCTGTACAGCGTTAGTCCTCAATTTTTGGAACTAAGGACCGACCTTATTGAACTTGGGATCGAGGACCGGACCGATCCAATGGGTTCGGTTCGGTTCCAGGGTCAACCCAAGACTAACTGATGATTTTTTATTTCATTTTTGCATTCCTTAAAAAAGCGATTGAAGACCGGACTAACCTAATGGGTTTGGTTTGGTTTCAAAGTCAACCTAGGACTAACCAATAATTTTTTTTATTTTTTATTTTTACTCCTTGAAAGGGCAATTAAAGACCGTACCGATCCAATGGGTTTGATGATGAGTGGGGTCAATTAAGAAAGGCAAGCGGTGAGGGTCAAGTGGAGTGAGCGTCGAACAGAATAAACATCGAATGTCGGAGCAGGGAGCAACAAGCCAAGCAAGCATCGAGTGGCGAGCAGTATAAGTGACCCAAAGCGAATGCTGTGAGTTGTTTCTTTCGATTTTGGCAAATTGAAGACTAAGAGAACAAATAAGATAAAAGAAAACGAATACTAGAGGATAATGCCATAAAGAGTTGTTTATACCTTTTTTGACGCCGTGAGGACTCCTCACAAAAACAATTTCCTCATTCGTAAATTATGACTATTGACGCCGTAAAAGATATTAAAAATCTAAGATATTAAAAAACAATGTAAAATTATTCGAACTCATCACTAAATAACTATTTAATATTGTTGACGCCGTTTATTTTAAGGTTTTCTCTATATAAAATAATTATAAATAATATATTAAATATATATATTCAGGGTTGGTCCGGATTAGACCGACCCGGAACTCTTAGGACTGAGGATCGCCCCGCACAGTGCTGGTCTTGGAATTTTAGGACCAATGATCGACCCAGTTTTCCTGGGAACCGGACCAGGACCGGCAAGGTTGGGCCAGTCCAGGATTGGTCCAGGGTTGACCTTGGACCAATGCTCACCCCTAATACTGAGTGTTGTGCCGTGTGCATTGGGCTTTAAATTTTCTACCGGAAGGACTCCTCCCAGTCTCTGTGCCCGTCCAAAGGTCTGATCTTCGGTGACGTTGCTTCGTTTCCCAGAAACTCGCCGTCGATTTTCTAGGCAGACACGGCAGATGGTGGAGAAGGTGGTATTCAATTCCTTTTTCCATAACCCACTAGAAATCGTTCGGGCGACTGACGAACGCAGAGAGGAGGAACCGGTTTTGAGGAGGGAGCGGTGAACGCCAGATTTTTCTACTATGGGTACTCTATATCCCAGAAGTTCACCTCCATCGCCCCGGCGTTCTTTATTTTTTCCTCTTATCGAGAGCGATCGCAGAGCCAAAAATCAGGCTAGTTGTTTTGGGATTCGTTGGTGAATGCAGGGTAGAGGATCGGCCGCAATTTGAACTCCATCGAGGCATCACCTTCTGAACTCCGTCCACTAGGCAGACTGTAAGTACGTCCGTAATCTACTTGACTTGAAAATTTAAATAATTGCGGAGATATATACATTATCTCGGCAGAGGTCGAGGGGTGAGAAAGAAACTTGCACGCATAAATGTTTGATGCAATTGGTTGCGCTTGTCTGATGGTATTCCTATTTCCGAGTTAGGTTGAAGTCCATAATTGTTGGCAGGATTTTGAGACGATTGACCAAAATGAAGAGGACGAGGAGCTCGGAGGCAAGCCTGAGCATGGAAACTAAGCTAGAATCCAAGTACGATGTGTTTTTGAGTTTCAGGGGAAGCGACACGCGCCTAAACTTCACTGATTCCCTTTACCGCAGCATGGTACGTGCGGGGATCCGTGTTTTCCTTGACAGTGAAGAACTTGAATATGGTGAAGAAATCAGTGAAGTTTTGAAGGCAGTGAATGAGGCTCAAATCTGCATACCCATCTTCTCTCAGAACTTCGCCTCTAGTTCATGGTGTCTCCGCGAGGTAGCTCACATGATAGAGTGCTCCTCGGAATCAAATCAGAACAAAGAGATCATCCCCATTTTTTATGATGTGAAGGCTGATGATGTGAAGCTCAAAACTGATTTATTCAAGAAAGCCATACACAAGCACAAGAAGAAGGTTGGCAAGGATGAGTTGGAGCGATGGAAAAGTGCCCTTGTCGAGGTTGGAGGTAAAATTGGACGGGAACTTATAGGCAAACGGTAAATTTCCTTGACTTCTTATGGTTAATAGGCACAATCTTTACATTTCATTGGATTAAAGTTTGTCCTTAGAAATTTCTGCACGAAAAGCATTGGGGCATTTATTTAAGATTTGCTTTACAAGATACTGAAAGCTAGATCCAACATCTGAGAACCCACAACAGAAAATAGAATTGGCCGATTTTTTTTAAAGCACAACAAACCGGGTCAAACCCGACCAAGACATGGCATTTTTCAATTCGTGCCCGTTAACCCAATATGACCCAACATGGAAACCAACTTTTTACTTATCATATTTTTTACTTGATCAACTTTTTGACTTACATGTCAAGACAATGGAAATCATGCGCTTTTATGTAATTTTCCACCCCCCATGGTCATCGCAAAATTTTGCACAATAAACATACTCTTGGTAAATTGTCAAATCGATGGTAGTATTTTGATTTTAAAATTATACCAAGACATGATCAGAATTTGTTCCAAAAAGAGTGCATAACTAACATTACAAAAGTACATGGTCGTTGCATGCGTGTATAAAATGGACGTTTAAAAGATTTTACAGAATTTCCCTATTATGAAATATTGGAGCTACTAATTAATGAAAAGAAATTCGACATGATACGAAAAATTTGAACATAATATATGAGAGAATAATATTTCTATATTTGTACGGAAAGGATAATGTTCAGCTCAAAACCAGTTTTCAAGGAAAAGAGATATCCAACCACAAGAAGAAGTTTGGCCCTGATGAATTAAAGCGGTGGAAGTATGGCTCTTGTCGAGGTTGCACGTGTAGAGGGATGGGATCTCATAGTCAAAGGAGTATTCTCCTGCACTTTTTCTCATGGTCAGTTAATTGAAACTACATCTGTCTGGAAGAAACTGTGTGTCCAAATTTTCGAACTTATAGCAATGTGGTATTACATTAGAAGTTAATGGAATCTAGACTGAAATTGTGCTCGAAAACCTACAATTTAGGAAATGAGGTGTGGGTGAAGGGGATCTTTTTCTCAAACCCGCAAAACACTATGTCAAACCCAACATGTATACAAAATATAATTACCAGTACAGCTGATTATAATGCTTAATTTCCATTTGTTCGAGGCGTTGATATAGCTGAGTTATGTATCCACATGTTTCCTAGAGTCCTATAGTCTATCATGTCTATAACTGAAACAAAATTATATGCTTGCTGCAGCCAAGGAGAAGAAATTGACTCGATTGTTGAACAGGTTTCTCGTAAGCTTAATACAAGACACATGAGTGTGACTGAACATTTGGTTGAAGATAGTGCTCAAGTGGAAGCCATAATGAAATTGTTGGATGTTGGGTCTGATGGTGTACGTTTTGTTGGTATCCACGGCACGGGTGGTGTTGGAAAAACAACTCTTGCCAAAGTCATGTTCAACAAGCTATCTTCTCACTTTGAAGGTTGTTGTTTCCTTGAAGACATTCGAGCATCATCGCAACCTCCTGATGGTCTTTTAAAGTTGCAGAAAAAGCTCTTATCAAGTTTTGTCAGTTCTACAATTACTGACCAAATTGAGAATGTTGATGGTGGGATCAAGATGATCAAAAGAGTACTTAGAAATAAAAAAGTACTCATCGTACTTGATGATGTAGATGAGAAAGAGCAACTTGAAAATCTAGCCAGAAAATCTGATTGGTTTTGTTCTGGTAGTAGAATCATTATCACAACTAGGGAAGTAATCATCCTAAAGACTCAAGTGGACCCCAATGGAATTTTGCTTTATGAAGTTCTTGGAATGAGATTTGATCTAGCACTTTATCTGTTTTATAAGTATGCATTTAGAAGTGACTCTGCTGTAAAAGAATATGAGGATCCTTCAAGAGAAATTGTCCGTACAGTGGGCATGCTTCCTTTGGCTATTATGGTGATAGGGTCTCATCTTTTTGACTTGGGCAATGATATGGGGCATTTGGATAAAAGAGAAGTATGGGATGAGACGCTGAAGCAATTAAAGGAAGGTCCTTTTGACAAAGTCCGAAAATCATTAATGATAAGTTATGAGCGATCAAAGCATAAGGAAAAGGAAGTATTTTTGGATATAGCGTGCTTTTTCACCAATGAGGACAGAACATATCCAGTCATCATGTGGAAGGATTGGAATTACTATCCTCACACTACAATCACAGTTCTCTCTCACAGGTCCTTGATAAAAATTAGAGATGACAACAAGTTTTGGATGCATGACCAAGTTCGAGACTTTGGAAGGTACATCGTTCTTGAAGAATACCCTTGCAAGTTTTGTAGGGTGTGGATACGTGAGAAAGCCTTGAACCTACTGGAGAGAAAAGAGGTAAACTATGATGGTTTTTGAATTAATATACTTGTTATATTTCCTGAAAAGTAGAAGCATGAAATATGATATCTTCAGTAAGAAACCGAAACTTGAAAATTAGTTTATGTAGAAGAGGAAGAAACAACTAGCTGTTGGGAAAAATAGTAAACCATAATTCTGGAAATCGCATGTTGCATGCTCAACCATTGGAGAAATTGTTTGACAGCGGTTGATGTGTCTTTTTGTTGTAGCTCTGTGTCTGTATGTTGCATGCTCAATATTGAGTCTATGCTATGCAGAAAAATGAAGATGTTGAAGCACTAAGCCTGATGTTCCATGGCCATAGCTTCACACGAGAAGAATTAGCTTGTCTACCAAAACTAAGGTTTCTTCAAGTGAGAAAGTCTGATTTTTCAGGCAACTTCGAAAATCTCCTTTCAGAGCTGAGATGGCTTTCTTGGCAAACATGGCAAACAACTTTCCATGCAAGTAACTTTCACTTTAGTAATTTGATCGTCCTCGACCTTTCAGATAGTGATATTGGAGATGATTGGGTTGGGTGGAGCCAAATGAAGGTATAATATGCCTTACTCTATAAACTTCTTTCTGGTCATTACCTGATTCACGATGATAAAAGCAAGATGTATATTTTACTTCTTTGTATTATTACCTCATAAGATTGACATAAAGGTTGGATTCACTCCTCATTTCATCTGAGTGTAAAATATATTTTGCATGAGTAAATCCTAAATATTTTTATATCAAAGTAAAAGACAATTATGTCCCTCATAAAAAATGCTTCTTGTGGTTTATAACCTTGGTTTCTTAGCTCTAAAAGTTGCTTAGGCTTTGGAAATTGTGTATTTCAATAAAAGGAGTGTGTTCCAATAAATGTAAGTGCCATTTTGCCTCAATATGCATTAGAATATGATTTGAGTGACCTAAAGTTTGAGCCAAGGTGAGTAATAGAAAAGTCAATTGCAATCAAGTGTGAGATTGGCAACATTTAACCTGAACCGTGTAGATGATCACAATTTTATTTGGAATAGCTAAAGTTGAGTCAAGGTGAGCTTGAGCTTCATATATTTGATTGAAGCGGCCACTAGCCTAATATATTAGCTGATTGTCTAT
This sequence comes from Eucalyptus grandis x Eucalyptus urophylla, assembly GCA_028830015.1. Lineage (NCBI taxonomy): Eukaryota > Viridiplantae > Streptophyta > Magnoliopsida > Myrtales > Myrtaceae > Eucalyptus > Eucalyptus grandis x Eucalyptus urophylla. The sequence goes on from CM054189.1 coordinate 41,196,836, forward strand.
ATTATGTTTATGATTACATTAACAAACTGTAAATAAATGAAAATTCCTTTACTTTTACTTTTACTTTTCTATTTTACCTGAGTTAATGAGCGAAGGCTCAAGCTTTATATTGAATCAAATAAGATCTTTCACAGAGGGGTTGGATAGGGTGATGTTGATGATTGTGGTCGAAGGTGGTGTGCTGGTCGTCAACGGCGGTTGGTGGAGAAAAACTAGGGGTGTTGGTTTTTGGGGCTTGCGGTTGATCTGGAAATTAACAGTTTTTCGTATTTTCGTTGCAAGGATACTTTATTCTTTTGATTATGGAGTATTGTTCTAAGAAGCGAACTGAGGGTTTTTGGAAATAAAGCATGTAAAGTAAAAGATGGGTTGATTCTTTGCTTTTACCTGTGGAATAAATTTGACTTCTAACAGGGCCCTAACTCCATAAAAAAGAGCTCAGGTCGGAGATTATTCTAAAAAGAGGGTTATTTGCAGCATCATAAAAAATATTTGGGAAATTCAATTTACCTAGATTATCTTAAATAATGACTTATGGATGATAAGCTTATTAGTTACTTTATGACACACGCTAATATTTCTCATTTATTTTTTCACTTCAATTTTCATTTTTGGGCAGATGGATAAACTGAAGGTTCTAGATTTGACGAGTTGCATAAGGATAAAACAGACACCTGACTTCTCGAACTTTATGTCTTTGGAGAAGCTAATTCTTGCTCAGTGTGTCGAGTTAACCACAATTCACCATTCCATTGGTAAGCTAAAGCACCTAACGACTTTAAACATCAAGGGATGCAGCTCTCTTAGGACATTGCCTGAAGAAATCGGTGCTCTACAATCTTTGATGGAGGTTATCATGCCCCAAACTTTTCAACCCTTCAATCTTCCGGACGAATTTGGCAATCTAGAATCTTTGTCGAGTTTGTTATTAGACGAGCACCTAGGAATCAGCCAACTTCCAAACTATGTTGGAGGGTTCATGAAAGTTACACAGTTATCTTTACGTTGGTGTGTGGCCATAGAGAAGCTTCCATGTTCTCTTGGAAAAATGGAAATGTTGGTCGAGTTGGATTTATCAATGTCAGGAATAGTCGAATTGCCTGATTCCATTGGAGATTTGAAGAAACTAAAAGTGATTAGAGTAAGCTATACAATGATAAGAAAGTTTCCTTGTACGATTGGACAGGTGGAGATACTGGAAGAGTTACATGCTAGGAAATGTTGGGATCTGACAGAAGAAAACCTGGAGGAAATTGAAAAGCTATCCTGTTTGAAGATATTGGACTTATCATATACTCGTGTATCTCGATTCCCCACAGTGCTAGGTTGTCTCTGTCATCTCCACACACTTGAATTGGGTTCGAGTGACCTTCAGGCAGTACCTAATCTTCCCTCAAGTTTGACACGCCTTCATATGCAAGCACGTCAGTTCCCATCTATCCTTGACCTCTCAAGTCTCATTGATTTAGATTATCTAGAATTATCTAGATTAACTGTTTCAAGAGAGGAACCTGATCCAAGTTGGTCAAACAATTTTCCAGAGAAACAACTGATCCATCCACTTCCAAGTGGCTTGTCAACTTTGAAATGCAGGGGCATCAGGTTACTACCACCTCTTTCTAACTTAAGAAAATTATCAGTTCTGTGTGTCATTGAATATCCAATGCCATACTTCTCTATCTCTCATGAGCTAATACATTTGACGGAATTGAAACTAAGTAAGTGCAAATTTGTTGAGATAATATATGTGTCACTCTTGAAGAATCTACAGCACTTGGAACTAAACAGATTGGACAGGCTGGTTAAGATTCAAGGTTTGTCAGAATTGGCATCCTTGTTGTACTTTCGTATTTCTGACTGCTATAAGATAAAAAGGTTACTGAACTTATCAAAGTTAGATAAGCTACAACATATTGAGGTAGAAGCATGTCCAGAAATAAAAGTGATTGAGGGAATCAAGGGCTTAGAAAGTTTGGTGTTGGATAATCGTGGTTGCACTGTACTAGAGAGATTGCTGGATGTCTCAAGATCAACTTGGATTTCCCACAAAGTACCAGAGTGCCAGGTTTTCCTGAGTTTTAATGCACCGGACACTTCTTATAGCATTGTCGATGTCCTTTACAAGAAATTGGTTCGCAACCAAATTTCAGTTTTCAAGGATGACGACATATTGAGCTCTGGTGATGGAATTGGCGAAGAGCTTCCACAAGCACTCGACAACTCCCATATCTACATACCCTTCTTATCTAAGAACTATGCTTCTAGCTGGTGGTGTCTCCGTGAATTAGCCCACATGGTAAAATGCATGTCAAACTCCCATGGAAAAAAAATAATCCTGCCCATTTTCTATGATGTGGAGGTTGATGATGTTAATCTTAAAAGTGCTTTGTACAAAAGTGCCCTAGATAAGCACAGGTGGAAATTTGGCAACGAAGTGGAGGAATGGGAAATGGCTCTAAGAGAGATCGTGCACACAAGGCGGTTCAACATGAATCGTAACAGGTAATGCTGCTAGCTTTTATTAACTGGACCAAATTGAACTTTAGCACCATAGAATTTCATGATAAAAAAAATGTGAACTTTTGCACAAAAACAGTCGAGGACACTCAAGTGAATTCTTATGCTTTGTTTGGAAGAGTTTCTTTGGTGGGTAAAGAAAAAGAAGGCAAAGAAATTTGAGGTGAAGAAAATGTATTCTTTGGGGTGGCTGAAGTTGTAGGGTAGGGAGGTGAAGATAGTGTAGGGATATGAAAAATGAAGAACGAAAAATGAAAATTAGTATATCTATTTCTTCGTATTTTGCCTTCTATAAAGTTAATTTCTTTGCAACAGCGCTAATAAAAATCGTTTTTTGAACGATGTAAGTAGAAAGCCCATTGCCAAAGCCAAGAAGGTTGCCTGGGTTGGACATTTCATTCTCCTATGAAAATTGAAGAATTTAAATAGGCATTGAAGAATAACTATATAATCCTTCACAATTTTGTCATTTTCTATTACTTTTGAGAGTTCATTTGGAAATGAGAGAAAAAAAAAAGGGAATTTCTCCCCTTCATTCTTCACACCTCGGCGAGAAACATAATTGGCTGGCCTAGCAAAAGTTTATTTTACTTCCATATCAGCATCTGCATTTTAGGATTCAACCCAGGCACAATAAATTCTTTCCACTCTGAGTCTTGCTTTCCCAACGGATTTTTATTTTTTTATTTTATTTTATTTTATTTTATTTGTTTAGGATACAACTAAAGAATAGAAAACAAGGCACTAAAAAAGAACGAAGAAAATTTCTATAAATGGAGAAAAGGTGTGATTTAGAATTATTCTAGGAAATTTATTTAAATTGTCACAAGATGGAAAGAAGTTCATTGAAGTTTAGAACCCATATGAGATTCATGAGGTAAATCATTTAACTCTCTAGGCCATTTTAAGTTTCCAATTTATGGTTGGTTTGATGTTACATAATTATCATTTTTTCTTATTGAGGTAACATAGTGTATGAGCTTCTGTAGAATTTTCTAATAATGTTTGAGATTGAAAGTCGTTTTGAGTGCATTTTATGATATAGAGCGATGATAAAAGGTGCTTTGAAATAATCACTTCAATTGTCTCCATAACAGGAACATTAAAGGGAGTGCAAAAATTTTAACCCAGAATAAATGCAGTAGTTCCGGTAGTGAAATGAAATTAATGACTCCTAAATTTATGTATAGATGGAGTGACTAAGAACGATCAATTTTAAGCATATTTGTATTGTGAAAAATTAGATAACACCCTCCAAGAGCCAGATAAATTATTTAAAAAATAATAAACATATTACAATTTTGTTAATTAAGTCCTAAATATCTTTTTTGTCAATTGACTCTTAAATCATTTGCATTTATGTCAATTTAATCCATCTGACCAATTTTGGCTAACTAACGCTAACATGGATGTCATGGATGTTAGTCGTCCTATGTGACATGGACGATACTAAAGTGAACAATTTTTAATAATTTCTTAAATTTTTTTAAAATTTTTAATAATTTTTATTGTTTAATTTCTTTTTCCTTCCATTTATTTTCTTTTACTTTTTCTTTCCCTTCACTATTTTCTTCCTCAAGCTAGTCGCCGGATCTTGATGATCAGCTAGACAAGAGGGTCAACGAGCTCGTTGGCCTCGACTAAGCCGTTCGCTTGGTTGGTAATGGAAGGTCAAGACTTGCCTAGCCACTAGTAAGGCCCGAGCCCTCATTAGAGTTGTAAGGTTGAAGGTTGTGACTTCTAGTGAGGGTGAGCCTCACCATAGGGTGAGGCCGATAAGGTCAACCTCGCTAGCTCTCACCTCTTGTTGGTTGTCATAGTCCACTGACTGGCTAGAGGAAGAAGGAAGGGAAGAAAGAAAATGAAAAAGAAATGAAAATAAATAAATAAATAGTTTGAAAAATTGCACATTAGTGCCAATCGCTCAACGTATGATAGCTGATATTTATGTTTTGATCAGATGGACTGAATTAGCATAAATGCAAATGTTTTAGGAGTCCATTGACAAAAAGAAAAAGAAAATTCAAGACTGAATTGGCACAATTATAATAAATTTTAGAATGTTTTGATAATCTTTCCTCCAAGAGCTTACCATTGAATGATCAATTGAATTTTGCAACAATCGATATAGAATCTCAATGCGATGGTCTTTTCTAGGCATAAGTGCCAAAACTTTCATAGGATGCTTGCTTGAATGTTAAAATTTTTCCACTTACTTAAGCACCACATCAAAGAAAAATCAATCACTTGAGTGCCAATTCCAGCTAAATATCCTATGTGGAATTTTTTTACTTTCTATTTTTTTTTTATTTCCATCTGTATTTTGCTTTTTTTTTTCTTTTTTTTTTCCTTAGAGTCAATGAGGGTCACTACGACTACCTCACCCTCGGTTGCGAAGGCCCCGGGCAAGGTTGTGAGGGCCCACATTACCTGCGAGTGACACCGCCTAAAGCAGGTGAGGTTTGTTGTGGCATTTCTAGCGGTTGGCAAGGCCCCGATGGCCTTGCCCAAGGCCTTTGCGGTGAGGGCGCTCGCCCTCACCTTGGGTGAGGCCGAGGTTGCGAAGACCCTCATCAGCGTTGCCTAGAGTAGGCGAGGGTTTCGTAGCCTAGCCAGCGATCAATGAGGCCCTGATAGACTCGCCCTTGGTTACATAGCCACCTAGAGCAGGCGAGGATTGTTGCGAGGCCTCGCCAATTGTTAGTGAGGCCTCGACAGCCTCGCCTTTGACCGCGAAAGCCTTAGGTGAGGCCATGAGGGCCCTCACCAATGTCGCTTAGAGTAGGTGAGGGTCATCGCAGCCTCGCTAATGGTCATCCTTGCTGCAAAGGCCCTGGGCAAGGTCATTAGGGCCTTGCCGCCCGCTAGTGAGCTCGTAGCGACCCTCTTCTACTTTGGGCAGCATTGCTTGTAGCTGATCGAAGCGACCTTGACAACCTCACTTAGGGTCTTAGTGGCCAAGGGCAAGGCAACCGCGATTGGTGAGGATCACTGGTGACCTTCGTCAACCCTAAAAAGAAAAAAGAAAAAAAAAGAAAAGCAAACAAATTCAAATAATAATAATAATAATAAATATTAAAATAATATTTTCCGGTGGCCATGTTAGCTTTTCCAACAGGGAAAATTGGAAATGGCACTCAAGTGATCGATTTTTCAAATTTGTGGCACATGAGTGAGCGAAAAAATCTTTTGATACTCAAATGAATGTTGTACGAAAGTATTAACACTTATATTGTACTGAATCCTCTTGTCTATCTTGAAATGGGCCCTTCAACCAAAGAAGAACAAGTCTCTAAATTATATTTATTTATGTATTTGTTATGTACTATGTTTCCATTGTTTTTTACCCTTGGGAGAGGGAGAGGGGATGTGTAATAGGTTTAAACTTTAAAGTGGGCAGAAGTACATCCCAAGTGCCAAAATTTGGCACGGAGGAATACTTAAGTGCCAAAACTTTGGAAAGGTACACTTAAGTGCCAAAATCAAAGTAAAATGGATCACTTAAGTGCGGCCAAATCTGACCAAATTGCTGATGTGACAATTTTTTGGTGAGGTGAGTGCAAAACGGCGCCATTTTGCACGTTGACATGGTGAGAAAATGCAAAAATCACGTCATTTTGTGTCTGATGTGTAAATAATTAATATAAAAATTAATTAAATTAAATTTATACTTAAATTTATTTAAAATAATCTAAAAAAACTTAAAATTTAAAGAAAAAAGGGGGCCAGAAAGGAGGTGGCTAAGGGCCTTTGCCCCCCCTTTTTTTCTTTAAATTTTAAGTTTTTTTATTTTTTAGAATATTTTTAATAAATTTAGTTTTAAATTTAATTTAATTAATTTTTATATTAATTATTTACACACTAGACACAAAACGACGTCGTTTTTGCATTTTCTTGCCACATTAGCGTGCAAAACAGCGCCGTTTTGCACTTACCTCGCCGGAAAATTGCCACGTCAGCAATTTAGCTTGATTTTGGCCGGAGTGGCACTTAAGTGATTCATTTTACTCCGATTTTGGCACTTAATTGTACATTTTCAAAGTTTTTGCACTTAAGTGTCCCTCTGTGCCTAGTTTTAGCACTCCAGGTATCCGTACCTCCTTTAAAGTGGTATTATTTTATTGAATTTTATGTCAAATGCCCATTGTCTTCTTTAATTCAAACAAAAAATAAATAAAATGCATAATAAGAAAAAATTTCCACCACTAACCTTAGGATTTAATTAATGAAAAATATTTAAAAGTTAAAAAGTTGAAGATAAACAAAGGGAAAATTTTCAATTAGGACCCAAAGTGCCCTCGATTTTTAAAATAAGGGCTTGAAATAAATATTCTCTCAACTAGAGACATGACATGCTCTCATTTTCTCAAATAAAAGTATGGAGTGATTTTGTTAGTCTTAAAGGACTTGACCTCATTGATTGGTGAGAGCATTTTCATCATTTACTTTTTCTTTCATTTTTTTATTTTTCTATTTTTTTTTTCTATAAAGCTAAACTCTAAAAAGAAATAAAGAGGCTAAAACTTAAAATACACGCACACACCGCACACAAACACAAGGGAGAGCTGTCGGCCTTCCTTGGCTGTAGCCACCGCCCCATCGCTAGCGACCATAGGTAGGAGGGTTGGCCCCAGCCCTCCCGCTTGCAACCTCGTTGGCCGTGGCTAATGCCCCACCATCGATGGGGTAGTGGCCACAGGCAGGAGGGCTTGGTTTTTTGTTTTTCTAATTTGTATTTTTTTTAAGTAATAGTCTTTTTTATGGAAAAAAAGAAAAAAAAAAAGGAGAAAAGAAAGAAAAAATTGGAGGAAATAAGAAAATATAGAGGATAGAAATGCCCTTGACCAGGTGAGGTAAGGTCTTCCCTTTAAGACTGACATGGCCATTTCCAATCCTTATTTGAAGTAAGATTCACTTGAGGTCCTTTTTTGAGAAATAGAGAGTACTCACATGTCGTATTTGAAATTTTCCTTGGAAAGAATGATAGATAAGTATGAATATTTAGGAAAAATTATCTGATATGGTTATTACTTAAAAGCCAAATGACAAGGTAAATCTCAATATTTTTAACACTTTCCAATTTTATCCTAACCTTTTAAACCAATTATAAAAATACCCAAATCTTTCCAATTTGTATCAAAACTATCCCAAACCATTTAACACTATTTATGAGAGGAATATTCAGTTAGATTCTTTCCCGAATTTCAATTTTGCCCATAGAAGAAAGAAGATTTATTTAGTTCTAGTATTCAAGGGAGGACATTTGAGGGAAAATAATGTAACGGATGCAAAATTTAAGTGAGAATATTTATTTGGCTTCATATCAGCTAATTTATTTTTATTAAATGTATTTATGAATTTTTGATATGAAGAAAAAATGAAAAACTAGTTCTTTAATGCAATATTCAGATATATCTAGCGTGAACTTACCAAATAAAATCTGTTCACTTTTTTATGCCAAAAATGAAACTTTTCACGAAGAAAATAATAAAATAGTTTTGCCTCTAAAGAATATCTGTTGTGCTTAGCACTTTGGATTTTATGGAAAAAAAAAAAAAACCGAGCATTATGAAAAAAATATTACCTTCTTCAGTTTTGTTAATCATACTACATCCATTCCATCAAGAATGTATACTTCATATCAATCGGCTAATGCATTATCTAAAGCATCTCCAATACATCAAATTGAGTAGTTTTTCTTGAAATTACAATGTACGTGTCAGCTTATTGTTATGCTTAAATTCAGTCCATAGAAATTGAAATGGTTGACTTATTTAAGCATAGGGTCCCTAGAGACCTAGAGATCGTCATATCTTGAAGAAATTTATACCCTTTTCTTTCATGTCATTGATGACCAAAATATTTCCTGCTTTGCTGCAGCCATGGAGAGCTAATTGAATCGGTTATTAGAGAGGTTTTATGTAAACTTAGGGGCAAAAATGTGGATGTGCCTGAACATTTGATTGAGGATCACAGTCAGATAAAAGCGATAATAGATAAGTTGGATGTTGACTCTGGTGGGGTGCGTTTTGTTGGCATACATGGAATGGGTGGCATTGGTAAAACAACACTTGCGAAGGTTGTGTTTAACAAATTACTTCTTCAGTTTGATGGTGTTAGTTTCCTACAAAACATTCGAGAATCATCCCAACATAGTCTTGGTCTTGTAAACTTGCAGAAAGAGTTATTATCAAGTGTTCTTGGTTCTAGAAATACTGTCCAAATTGAAGACATAGGCGATGGGATGAATCAGATCAAGAGAGTATGTAGGACTAAAAAGGTCCTCATTGTTCTTGATGATCTAGATAAGAAAGAGCAACTCCAAAAGCTAGCTGGAAAATCTGATTGGTTTGGTTTGGGTAGCAGGATCATTATCACAACTAGGGACGAAAGTATCTTGATGGCTCAAGTGGAATCATTTGGTGAAGTGGTCCTAAATCAACCTAAAGGAATTTTGGCTCATGAAGTTTATGAAATGGAATTTGGTCAAGCATTTCAGTTGTTTTGTGAGCACGCATTCAAAAGGGACTCTCCCATAAAAGGATATAAGCATCTTGCGGAGAAAATTGTCCATGGAGTGGGAATGCTTCCTCTGGCTATTGTGGAGATAGGTTCAATTCTTTGTTTCAGTCATGAAATTGGAGAATGGGAAGATAAGTTGACTCCGTTGAATAAAGGTCCTCTGAAGGTTGTCCGCGATGCATTAATGATAAGTTATGAAGGATTGGCGGATGAGGAAAAAGAAGTATTTTTGGGTATTGCTTGCTTTTTCACCAACAATGACCAAACATATCCAGATATCATGTGGGATGACTATCAGAGTGCAATTAGTGTCCTCCACCAACGGTCCTTGATAAAAATTAGAGATAATAAATTTTGGATGCATGACCAATTGCGAGATTTGGGAAGGAGCATCATAGTTGAATATCCTCACAAATTTAGTAGGTTGTGGATTCATGAGCATGCTATAGCAATGCTATGGGAGAGAAAAGAGGTAAAATGGAAGAATATGTCACATAATTTTTATTTGGAAAGACAAACTTCTTGCATTTTTGCTTTTATTTTATTGTCAGCTTTGTTCAACTTCCCATTTGTCTTATTAGTGAAGAGTTCTCTCAAATATACTAGATAGATTCTTCTAGATTCTGTAGAATAGTACATAGTTTTCTGGGAATTCTGAAACGACAAAGCGCCGTTTCACGAGCAAGCCGAGCAAAGTCAGAAGAAAGCTAGTGGAATGAAGAGTTTTTAACTTACTTCCAAACACAAATAGAGAAAAAACCAAAAAAAAAAAAAAACTAAGAAGATTGCAATTAATAATATGCATATCATTTTTCTTGAATAGTAGAAAATGGGAAATGGACAACTGATTTATAAGATATCTTCAACTGTATGCTTAACTAATCTTGAGTCTCTGTTGGCAGAGAAATCAAGGTCTGGAAGCACTAAGCCTGACTTCCAGTGGTGGTTGGAGGAGCATCTATATGGTTAAAGAATTAGCTGCTACATCAAAATTAAGGTTCCTTAGAGTGAAAGGCTTGGATGGCATCTTCGAGAATGTTCTTCTGAAGCTAGAAAGGCTTTTTGGGGAAAAATGGGGAACAGCTTTCCATGCAAATAACTTTCACTTCAATAATTTGGTTATGCTCGACCTTTCGAATAGCAATATTGGAGATGGTTGGGGTGGGTGGAGCCAAATGAAGGTATGGTATGCCTTCCTCTTTATACTTATTTCTATCATCACCTCATTCGCAATGATAGAAGCAAGACATATATTTTAGTTCTTTGTATCATTGCCTCATGCGATTGACATAAAGGTTGCATGCACTCCCCATCTCGTCTGAGTGTAGAATATGATTTGCTTGAATCAAAGTAAAACACAATTATATCCCACATAGAAAATGCTTCATATGGTTTATAACCTTGGTTTCGTAGTTTTGAAAGTTGCTTAGGATTTGGAATTGGTGTACTCCAATAAAGTAGCTATTTTGCATCAATGTGCATCAGATATGATTTGCATGGCTATAAAACTTTTGAGTCAAGCTCAGTAATAGGAAAGTTAAGTGGAATTAAGTTTGAGATTGGTGACACTCAACTTGAATGGTGTAAAGGATCACAACTTTATTTGGAATAGCTAAGTTGATGATTTAAATTAAGGTGATGATTTAAATTAAGGTGAGCTTCACCATCATGAGACTTTATTCAAGGGGCTTACCAACCTAATTTAATGGTTAAGTTTTTCTTTATAATTGCATTAATGAACTGTCGAATGAATGAAAATGACATTATCTATACTTTTGTAATTAACTCGAGTCAATGAGGAAGGCTGGAGTATTACATTGAATCTAGTTTTTAACTACAGTGTCAAATCGAATCTCAGAGAAATCTATTGTATATATTCAGGGTAGTGAACAAATGTAATGGAGTTCCTTGTCTGATTCTAAAATTTAATTTTAAGTCAGTTTTTGAGCTACAAAAATTGTGTGAAACCAACTTAGCTCGATTGGGTATCCTCCCCGCTAACAGTTGTCATTTAGTCACCTCTTGTGATCTTTCTACAATTCTTCAACTTAAAATGGATGCTTGTATTAAGTTGAAGGTAAAATGCCCAAAATCATTCTCACCTTTTATATTAGCTTCCATTTGCATAATTCATTATTGTTAATTTTGGTTGTTAACATGAAAGTGTGATTATGCATGTAGGCTATTATGCAAATACTTATTCTACAAATACCTTATGCACGCTAGATTTTTCTGGAAATTGGATTGATTTTTTTTTTAACAATTTTTAAATCCATCACTTTATATCTCTAATTGTTAAGTTGGCTAAAGGTTAAGATTGTGGTCGGAGGTGGTGTGCTGGTGCCCAGTGGCGGTGCGAGGAGAAAAAACTTAGCATGTTGGTATTTGGGGTTTGTGGGTGATTTAGGAATTATAGCTTTTTGTGTTTTCATAGCCAAGATACTTTAGTCTTTTAGTTATGGAATTCTGTTATAAGACACATACTTTTGCAGATGGCAAAAAAGCTGAAAGTATTGGACTTGGGAAATTGCAAACACTTAACAAGGACACCTGACTTGTCTGACTTCCTAGATTTGGAGATATTTATACTTGCTGGCTGCTCCAAGTTAATTACGGTTGATTGCTCCATTAGTAAGCTACGGCTCTTAAAAACTCTGAATATGGATGGATGTGACTCTGTTGAGGAGTTGCCTGAAGAGGTTGGTTCTTTAGAATCTTTGACAGAGTTCTTCTTCTCCGGATCTTCCAAATTGGTCACGCTCACGGAGAGTTTTAGGAATTTGAAATCTTTGTCAAGCTTCAGTGTAAATTATTGCAAGGGAATGAACAAACTCTCGAACTCTATCGGAGGATTAGCAAAAATCACATGTTTCTCTTTAAAAGGATGTGAGGGGATAAAGAAGCTCCCACACACTCTTTGGGGCTTAGAATTATTGGTCAAGTTGGATTTGTCATTCTTGGGGATAGACAGTCTCCCTGATTCTATTGGAAATCTGAAGAAACTCAAAGTCATCAAGGTGGGACATACAAAGTTAAAAAGGTTACCAGACGCAATTGGACAACTAGAGATGCTCGAAGAGTTACATTGCCCGAAGTGTCTAGATCTATCAGGCGAAGTCCCAAATTCTATCGGGAATCTTTTCCATTTGCAGATCTTGGACTTGTCATGTACTCATATTTCTGGTTTGCCTGACACAATCACTCATCTCTCTCACTTGGAAGAGTTACATGTTCGAGAATGTAGGGATCTTACGAGTGAAATCCCAGATGCAATTGGTGAACTATCCTGCTTGAGGATCTTGGACTTCTCTAGCACTTGTATTTTTGGTTTGCCGGCCACGATCACTCATCTCTCTCACCCGGAAGAGTTACATGTCCAAGATTGTCGGGATCTTATGAGGGAAATCCCAGATGCAATTGGGGGACTATCCCACTTGAGGATTTTGGACTTCTCTAGAACTGGTATTTTTGGTTTGCCTGCCACAATCGCTCATCTCTCTCACCTAGAAGAGTTACGTGTCCAAGGTTGTTGGAATCTACCGAGCCAAATACCGGATGCAATCGGAGGACTATCCCGCTTGAGGATCTTGGACTTCTCTGGTACTTGTATTTCTAGTTTGCCTGCCACGATCACTCATCTCTCTCACCTAGAAGAGTTATGTGTCCGAGATTGTGGGGATCTTATGGGTAAAATCCCAGATGCAATTGGTAGACTATCCCACTTGAGGATCTTGGACTTCTCTGGTACTTGTATTTCTGGTTTGCCTGCCACGATCACTCAACTCTCTCACTTGGAAGAGTTACATGTCCACGGTTGTCGGAATTTTACGAGCAAAATCCCAAATGCAATTGACAGACTATCCTGCTTAAGGATCTTGGACTTCTCTGGTACTTGTATTTCTGGTTTGCCTGTCACGATCACTAATCTCTATCACCTGGAAGAGTTACGTGTCCACGGTTGTGAGAATTTTACGAGCGAAATCCCAAATGCAATTGGCGAACTATCCCGCTTGAGGATCTTGGACTTCTCTGGTACTTGTATTTCTGGTTTGCCTGTCACGATCACTAATCTCTATCACCTGGAAGAGTTACGTGTCCATGGTTGTGAGAATTATACGAGCGAAATCCCAAATGCAATTGGCGAACTATCCCGCTTGAGGATCTTGGACTTCTCTGGTACTTGTATTTCTAGTTTGCCAGCCACAATCGTTCATCTCTCTCACCTAGAAGAGTTATATGTCCAGGATTGTTGGGATCTTATGTGGGAAATCCCAGATGCAATTGGCGGACTATCCCACTTAAGGATCTTGGACTTCTCTAGAACTGGTATTTCTGGTTTGCCTACCACAATCGCTCATCTCTCTCACCTAGAAGAGTTACATGTCCAAGGTTGTTGGAATCTAGTGAGCCAAATACCAGATGCAATTGGGGGACTATCCCACTTGAGGATCTTGGACTTCTCTAGAACTCATATTTCTAGTTTGCCTACCACGATCACTCAACTCTCGCACCTAGAAGAGTTACGTGTCCAAGATTGTTGGAAGCTACCAAGCCAAATAATAATTGCAATCGGGGGACTATTCCACTTGAGGATCTTGGACTTCTCTGGTACTCGTATTTCTGGTTTGCCGGCCACAATCACTCATCTCTCTCACCTAGAAGAGTTACGAGTCCACAGTTGTCAGTATCTTATAGGTAAAATCCCAGATGCAATTGGCAGACTATCTCGCTTGAGGATCTTGGACTTCTCTGAAACTCGTATTTTTGGTTTGCCTGCCACGATCGCTCATCTCTCTCACCTAGAAGAGTTACATGTCCGAGGTTGTCATCTTATGGGTGAAATCCCAGATGCAATTGGTGAACTATCCCGCTTGAGGATCTTAGACTTCTCTGATACTCGTATCTCTGGTTTGCCTACCACGATCGCTCATCTCTCTCACCTAGAAGAGTTACATGTCCAAGGTTGTCATCTTATGGGTGAAATACCAGATGCAATTGGTGAACTATCCCGCTTGAGGATCTTGGACTTCTCCGATACTCGTATTTCTAGTTTGCCTGCCACGATCGCTCATCTCTCTCACCTAGAAGAGTTACATGTTCGAGGTTGTCATCTTATGGGTGAAATCCCAGATGCAATTGGTGAACTATCCCGCTTGAGGATCTTGGACTTCTCTAGTTTTCGCATTTCTGGTTTGCCTGCCACGATCGCTCATCTCTCTCACCTAGAAGAGTTACATGTCCAAGGTTGTCATATTATGGGTGAAATCCCAGATGCAATTGGTGAACTATCCCGCTTGAGGATCTTGGACTTCTCTTATACTCGTATTTCTGGTTTTCCTGCCACAATCGCTCATCTCTCTCACTTGGAAGAGTTACATGTCCAAGGTTGTCAGTATCTTACGGGTGAAATTCCAGATGCAATTGGTGGACTATCCCGCTTGAGGATCTTGGACTTCTCTTATACTCGTATTTCCGGTTTGCCTGCCACGATCAATCATCTCTCTCACCTGGAAGAGTTACGTGTCCAAGGTTGTCGGCATCTTACTAAAATCCCATATGCATTTGGTAGACTATCCTCTTGAGGGTCTTGGAAGTCTCTAATACTCATATTTCTGGTTTACCTACCAAGATCAATTGTCTTGCTTGGCTTAAAGAACTTGTGTTGAAGGATTGCAAGGAGCTTCGACTAATGCCATAGCTTCCCTCGAGTTTGATAAGCCTTATCCTTGGTGCTTATCATCGTGAAATCATCCTAGACCTTTCTAACTTAGTTACTTTAGATCACTTGAACTCGTCCTTTTATACGTATAATCCCAAGGCTCCTCACCAGTCAGAGTAAATTTTGTCCCCTTGGAAGATTGTAGAATCCATCCACCAGCTTCCATCTAGTTTGTCAACCTTGCATCTCATGGGTATACTGCCACCGCAGCGGTTTTCCAACTTCACGAACCTATCAAGTCTCTCCATTTCTAGATGCTTGTCGCAATCAAAATTTTGAGTGCACCATCTAGGATTAGTCTAATGGACATAATCCAACTTAGTTCGGGCTCTCCCAAGCCTATACCAATTCACGACTTAGGTTTAAATTCTTAACATGCAATTGATTTTCAATTAGAAGTCGTCACTAATCTATTTTGGTGGATCAATTAGAAACCCAAGAAAAATAATGGGTGAATTATTTATTTTTATTTTTGTAAAGATGAGTGAATTATTTTACTCCTACGAACCAGAGATTTATGAGTTCGGAGACTTGATTACGCTAAATTTCTCTAACGCCCTTTCGGTACATTTCTCTTTTATTTTGAAAAAAAATGAAAAAAAAAATATCTTGCAGGCAGCTTGAATTGATTTTAACTTATTTTCTTAACATGTGAGATTATTGTGCAAATCACCAATTTAACACCCAAATAAAGCAGTGAGTAATTGCAGGACTTACCTCATGGCAACAAAAGCATTTATAATGTTAGATCAAAATTCACATCAACAATTCTAGATATGATTTCTAATTAACACGCAATCACTCAATTTTTTTTTAAAAAGAATTTTTTCTTATTTAATAAAATCTAATTTATATGCAATACAATCAAAGCAAATGACCTAGTTCTAATGATGGACAATTTTTAACTAAATGAACCTAGCAACAATAGCTAAATGTCATGTATTTCACGAATCTAATTGCACATCATTTCTATTCTCCTAAAAAGCATGCAATCTATTCTAATATGCAATGACGTGCAAAGAATGCTCAAATTCTAATTTTTTCCTTTTTCTTTTTATGAAATTCAAAATTAATAATTGACATATAATTAAACATGCAATTCAAAAAAAAAAAAAACTAACATCCTAAATGAATGCATTCTTTTTGGATTTTTATTTTCAAAAATTCGAAATTAATAAATTCCCTATGCAAAATAACCCTAAGACGATAAACCTAATCTAACTCATTTTTTTTCTTTTACAAAAACAAAATTGATGTAAACCACACAATGGCAAATCAAAGCATGATAAGATTGATATTCGAAAATTGACGAATCATATCCCGCGCATGAAATTGAATTGGTCAATTTTAAATAAACCGTGAATCGAATCCAAAGCGTAAGATTGGGTTAGCGATTTTCTAGGCGATTGTGAGTCAGATTTCATACGTGAAAATCGGACTGTCAATGCTACTCAAATTGCGAATATCGGGGATTTCAATCATACATGAGGGAATATTTCAAATAAAGAAACAAAATACATAATAAAAAAATAAAACAAAAAATCTACCTTATTAGGATTATGGGCTTAGGGTTAGCAAACGGTGGGTCGCTGCAGCCGTGATGGTGGATCGCCAGAGTTCTGGTGAGGGGATCGGCAGCAAGATGGAGTAGAGGCGGAGGTGCGGCGACCGCTCGGGATCTACTGGCGTTGCGGGTTGCTCGTGGAGGTGCAGCGGAGCACAGACGGAGGCGCGGCGGTGTTCGCACGGGGGTGACCAGTGTCGGGCAACAAGGGTTGGGTTGCTGTCACAATTGGTGCAGTAGCGGAGGGCGGAGATCGGCTCGGCGAAAATCTATTGTGGGCGTCACTTGGAGAGGGACACAGCGGCTGCGTTATGGCTGGGGGGTGGAGGCGCGGCAACCAGTGGTGACGTACGAGCGGTGGTAGGAGACTCAAGCGTCGGCCATAGGTGGAAGGCGGGCGGTGCTCAGGCGCAGTGGGGACAGAAGGCAGGAAGCGCTTTGGTGTAGTAACAAGTAGTGGTATCACAAGTTGCTGCAGGGGCGCGAAGGCGGGAGGCGCAGTGAAAGATCGAACCCCTAGCGGCACTCACGAGTTCCGCAGGTGGAGATGTGGCGGTGCAGCATGGAGATGGCCGGTGGCTCGGGGGACGCCGGTGAAAGGGGTTGGCGCTACAGCAGAGGCGACGTTGGTGTTTAGGTGGAGGACCGCTCCCGAGTGCTGTCGATGATGGAGCTCGGGCTGTTGTGGCGTCGAGCAGATCGCAGGCAAAGCTGCGAAGCGGCGGAGCGTTGAACAGCACGAGGATAGGAGGTGGAGACGCGATGGTGGACACTAAGCTCGTGGGTATTGCAGGTGGAGGTGTGGCGGTGCTGGTACGGAGGCTAGCGTAACGGGGGGCCTCGAGCGGTTGCAGGGCGGAGCACGAAGAAGATGAATAGTGCTGCTTTTTCTTTCTCTTTTTTCCTTCTCTTCTTTTCTGCTTTCTACTTTCTGCTCACGTCTCCCTAACCTGTCTCTTTCTTTTCCCTCACGTCTTCTTTGTTGTCAACTGAAGGAAGTCCTCTACTGCCTTTTGCTTTTTTCGTCCCCCTCAAAAGCTTTTCTTCACCCCTCCCCCCCCCCCCCCCCCGGCCCCAACCAAAGGAGAAAATATTCAGTGGTTGCCAATCACCATGTCACCGTCCTACGTGGCGTGCACAATTTTAGGTGGCTCCACTAACAAGTCGACATGTGTCCTTGGACTTATACCGGCTGGAAAATAGAAAAGTCAAAAGTCAGAGGATTTCTTTTTCTCTCTCCTCCGCTGCGACTGAAAAGAGACTCAATAGAAGCATTAATTAATGATGTTGCCGCTCAAAAACCTCTCTCTTCGTTTCAATTTTCAAGCGCTCTTTGCCTTCTCCTTCCTCGAGTTGAGAAGAGAAAACGCAAATACCTTCTCTCTCCTTCTCCGACACGCCCGACTGCCTCCACTCCACCTCCGCCTCGCCATGCCCCTACCCTTTCCCCAAAGCCCTCATCGGTCGCCGATGCTAGTCAGATCTGTCTCTGGCACATCGCCTCCTCAAAGACCCCCGCTGGGTCACAGCTACTGGATCCCGAGTGCCCTTTGCCTCCACCGTCACCTTTGGAGTCTCATCGGCGGCTACGATTTGTCAACTCAGTCCTCTCTCCCACCCGTGCTTGCACTAATCTCTTGGGACTGCCTCCACACTTCATGGGTTTCATCCTTAAGTGAATAGGAGTAGCATGGCGATTGTCACCTTTGGCGAGAGAGAATCTGGTAGTGATGGCAAGGGAATATGCTAATCTGTCTAGTGAAGACACGCGAGCGACTTGTGAAGGCGGAGAGCATCGAGACCCAGTAGTCACAAGCTTCTTATGCTTTGGCTTCAAAATTGCTGGCGTCGTGCCTGAGCCCAAAATCAAGAATGACCCACTCGCGGTTTCTATTGCCCGAGCTAGAAAAGCAACGACCCCGACAAACGAAGCAAGTGGCATGTGAAGGCGAAGAGGGCTCAGGACCCAGCACTTGAAAACTTCTTCCGCTTTGGTGCCAACGCGACTGAGCTCGAAAATGAAACCGACCCACTCGCAGATTATATTGCTGGAACCAGAAAGGCGACAATGGCGACAAATGAAGCGAGCTGCGTGTGAAGTCCGAGAGGGCTCGCAACCCAGTAGCTGCAAATTTCTTCTGCTTTGGTGACAACGTTCTTGACCTAAAATCGAAGCTGAGCCACTTGTGGTTTTTATCGTCAAAGCCCGAAAGGCGACGGCGGCGACAAACGAAGTCGAAGTGGAAGAAGGAGCGCAAGAGCAAGAGGGCAAGGGCGTGAGCGTTTGAGGTGAGTGAGGACCGGGAAGGAAGACAAAGAGCTCCATGTTCAAACGTGAAAAGACTTGTGCAATGGAGAGAGAGACAGAGGAGCCATTAATGGCCGCTCAGCCTACCACTGCCTACAACTAGCCCGAAATCACGAGCGGCTTATGCTGTGTAAACATGCAACGCAGTATGTTTGTACATGTAAACAATTAATAGAATGTTGTGGTGCCTCAATGCATTCTTTTTCATCTTCCCTACAAGGCCTATGATCAAATGTGAGCCTCTGCAATGCCAGCTCTACAAATAAACAATATCCAGCTTTAAACGCAAAGTAATTGCCCCTTCTAATTTCACCATTGTTGGGGCTGTGAAAATGCTGTTATGCGTGTCTTTGTTCATTTATTCAATATGATCATACAGTAGCTTCCCTTCTTGTCCTAGAGTTTGCGACAGATAAGTTGCAACATCTGGATATCAAAAGCGAGATCTAGATATCAAGAACATGGATGGTTTTGATGATTTACATCGCTATTCAATGTCATGCTAGTTTGAGGTGCCATTGCAAAGGACTGGCTCCCTTCTCTCTCTCTCTCTCTCAAACGTTTCTCATGTTTTTTTTTATTGGAATCAAGGCGTAGCAAGTCTCATGTTTATAGAGTTAAATCAAGGTAGAATCGTCCCTTTCATTTTTACTTGAAAGTGCTTTAGCAAAGAAGTTCCTTCAAACTGAAAGATTGATAAATGGGTTATGGAGTTTAGCTAGATGACCCAATACTCCAATGATCAACATTTCCCGATGCTATAAGCAAGAAATAACGTAAAAAGAAAGCATTCCCAACACCAACATAAAACATAGATCCGTGAGGAGGACCATATACACCACACAAAAAAGAGGACTTCGTAAATGGTGGCAGATCATCATCTCCTTTTCTAATCAAATCAATCGAACTACTTCAATAAAATAACATCTCAGCTCATCCACTTAAGCCAAGAAATAAACATAAAATGCAAAGGATATAAAGAAAAATCACTCCTCTCTCTCTTTCGCCACAAAATCCCTTGTGGTTGTCGCCGGAACCCTGAAAGTCAGCGCCACCTTTGCATATCCAGCCTCGCAGACCTTTTTTGCTTCAAAATGGTTGACGACGTACCCAAGCCAAAATCGTGACCCGATACAATCAGCGGTTTTTGGAGCCAGAGATGGAAACGCGACAAGGACGATGGCCAAGAAGGAGGAGGGGAGGGCTTGAGGTGAGTGAGGGATAGAGAAATGGCCTTGAGAAAGAGAGAATGGAAGCCTTGTGTATGATGGAAATCCCTCCACACCCTGGTCGTCCAAGGTTTCTCCCACAAAAGGTAAGAATCACCATGCTACTCCTGTTCACTTAAGGATGAAACCCGTGAAGTGTGGAGGCAGTCCCAAGAGATCAGCGCGAGCGCGGGTGGAAGAGAGGAGTGAGCTGACAAATCGTAGCCGCCAATGAGACTCCGGAGGTAATGGCGGAGGCCAAGGGCGCTCGAGATCTAGCAGCTGTGACCTAACGGAAGTCTTCGAGGAGGCGACGTGCTAAAGACAGATCTGACCAGCACCTATGACCGACGAGAGGGCTTTGGGGAAATGGTAGGGGCATGGCGAGGTGGAGGTGGAGGTGGAGGCAATCGGGCATGCCGAAGAAGAAGAGAGAAGGTATCTGCATTTTCTCTTCTCAACTCGAGGAAGGAGAAGGCAAAATCGCTTGAAAATTGAAACGAAGAGAGAGGTTTTTGAGCGGCAACAGCATTAATTAATGCTTCTGCTGAGTCTTTTTTTAGCCGCAGCAGAGGAGAGCAAGGACACGCGTCGACCTGTTAGTGGAGCCACCTAGAATTGCGCACGCCACGTAGGACAATGACGTGGTGATTGGCAACCATTGAATATTTTCTCGAACCGAAGAGACTCCTCCTCTCCAACCCCCACCCCCCCCCCCCCCCCACCCTCACCCCCGAAGAGTCCTCCCTTGGCCTTTTGTACTTGCTTTTTCCGCCTATTCCCTTTTGATTGACCATGCGAATAACTTATTCTGCTCTATTGATTTCCTTTTTCAAGAAAATTTCTTCCCTGATTGACTAAATCCGGATCTTTTTTTGATTTCTCAATATACGCTTTTGACGTGCCCAAGATTATATGCCAGCTTCCTTTTAATCAGTCGGCCCTAGTCTGTCCAAATCTTCCATAAAATAATCACCTAATTGAGCACTTTCCAATGAAAAATTTCAGTTCTTATAATGCCCATAGGCTTTGCCCAAGAATTTTCATTATTGCGGGTTTAATCGAATTTCATTAAGTTCGAAGTCATTTATTTAAGTCCATTTGTTGCCGGTCCCATGCAAATGCAAGGAAAATAAAAATGCTCCTAAAATTATATGCTATGCAATGAATTAATTAATTAATAATTTTTTTAGGGGTTAAAAATTAATCCCCAATTTTTTAATGCGATAAATGACTAAACGGGTTGCCAAAATTAGGTGTCAACAATACTTAATGGCACATCTCATGGTGCTTGAACACTTGGAGAAGTTGAGGAAACTGTCCATAGAAGTCTGTCCAACCCTCGAGAGAATACCTTATCTATCATGCTTGAAGAATCTAAAAACTTTGTATCTATCTGAATTGGGAAGTCTTCTGGAGATACAAGGTCTGGGGGAGTTGGAATCCATAGTGTCACTACGGATTTTCTATTGTAAGAAGGGGTGAGCGGTTCCCGGTTCCTTACAGGTTCTGCTTGGAACCTGGAACCTACTCTCGAGTACAGGTTCCTCATTTTTTGGAACTTGAAACCTACCTGTCAGAATCAAGAACTTGGAACCTACTCTATCACAGGTTCCGGGGTCGGTTCTAGGTTCCAATAGGTTCTTTTTTTTTATAGTTAAAATAATGGAAATGAATGCAGCAATAATAACGACATAGCCATGAATCCTGCAACCCGATGCTAGAACACACTTCACATGCTAAACCGACTTGAAGCTACTGAAGATGCCCATAAACTGATGATTACTCTCATTTAGACATTGCAGATGGCAAACTAGCTGGTAGGCAAAATTAGGCACTTACATCACTACTGCATACATACCACATAAGTTGAAATTCCTCAGAATTGACACAACTAAAAGCTCCCCAATGTCTGGAAGGACGACCACTAATAATCACTACCACACTATGAGAACAAGCACCGTGACCTCAACAAGCACTGAACAGGAAAGCAGGTCCAACACAAGCCTATAAGTCTCATCTAAATAAGAAGATAAGGCCAATCATTAGCAGAATTGATCAAAGGCGCTGAACGTTGAACACAATGTGTTCTAACGGCAACAAGCTTAACAAGACATAAAGTTGAAGCAACATTAAAATTCACTAAAATCCCATCCCTGATACTATCAAAACCACATGAAGCAACATAAACTACCACAATTCACAGATCATCAAATATAAAAAATGCTCGTGTTCGATAGTAACAAAGCAGCACTGTATCTAAGCAGCTATTTGCTTCCTTACAAGTCTTCAATTCGCTTAAAAGCAATAATCAGAAAAGCATCAAGAGGTCTCTTTTGCAACAACTAAAAAGCTCTAACCCAAAGCAAAAGCACCTCCTCCCATGAAAACACCTCAAAACCCAAGCTTGGTGCAACGCTAGTGCCTACGCTTCGCATTGTACCTGAACGATTTCAGTGACAAAAATTAGGCCACAAAAAAAATAAAAATAAATAAAAGACAGCTTTTTGGGGACAAAACATGAAGGAATTGGATAGGAACCTGATGGTGTTGTCAGTCCGCATGCGAATCCAGTGAGGGATGGGCCTGTTCTACCTCATCTTCTTCGCCAGCTTCTTCTTGATTCAGCGACAGCGACGAAGGCACAAGTCTCACGGCACCAATGGCGGCATGAATGGCACAGCGAAGATGGCGGTAGTCGCGGCTCAACCCACGGCCAAGGGGGGAAGAGCTTGGTTTGGGTGGAGGTGGTGACGGTTTGGAGCAACGACGGAGAGGACGACCGAGTGAGCGGCGGCAAGAGGTGGTGATGGTGGCTTGGGGATGGCGGCGGTGCCTCACGGCGGCGCGGACGGCGAGACAGCTCGTCGGGCTCAACGGCGAGACGGCTCGTCGAACGAGCAGTGGGTGGTGGGGGTTCAGTGGCCAAGAGGTGGTGGTGAGTAGGGCATGGGGTGGCGGTGTGGTGGTGGGTGAAGAAGAAGAAGAAGGGGGGGTTTCGGCTAAGAGAGGGGGAAAGAGAAGAGAGAGAGAGAGAGAGAGGAAAAGAAAAAAGTTGGGGGACAAGAAGTGACGTGAGGAAGGAAAAAAGGGAGAAAAGAGAGAGAGAGAGAGAGAGAGAGAGAGAGAGAGAGAAAGGGAAAAGGGGGGAAAATTGAACAGAAGGGGGGAAATCACGTGGAGGGGCTTAGGGTTTTTTGTTTTTAATTTGGCAGGTTCTGGACCGGAACCGGGAACCGGAATCAGTCCCTTTAGAGCCGGGAACCAAATCGGAACCTCGGGTTTGGTTCTCCAGTTCCCGGTTCTACCCGGGAACCACGCTCACCCCTAACTGTAAGTCATTAGATGGATTACCTCAACTACCAAAGTTGGCAAAGCTCAATTTTTTTCAGCTACACCGCTGCCAAGCTACAAGGCATTGAGGGTCTCGGTCACTTATGATGTTTGAAGCTCTTTTGTGTCATGGGTTGCATGTCGCTGGAATGGTTGCTTGATTATCTAGTGTGGACCACGCTATCCACCGATTGGAAAGCACCGGAAACATCGAGTACTGATTAGGAGTCACTAGGAATGTCGGGCCCTATGTCTATATCAGGAGCTAGCATTAATCAATGTGTTACCTAAATTTTGTACCCTTGTAAGTCTTGTCTCTCCATTTATTTGTTAAGAGTGGGCTCCTGATAATGAAAGACGTGGATTGTCCATATATATTAGTTTGTCCCGTAAATTCATTAACAACAATGAGCATTTCATTCTTCATTTCTTGATGAGATGCACACGAATTGTTTTAGAAAAGTTCCATATCGGAAAATTGATATGATGTGAAGTAATTAATATATCCTAATAGATCCACAATTCATTACCTTAAACTTTTTACTGAAGGTGGATTTAACTACATATGTCAATGGACTTGGATTTTAGCTCCCTCCCGAGTTAATGTATTGGAAATTCGTGTCTTCTTCTCTCACTTTCGTGCTCCTAACACTCCTATGTAGTCCTTACTTTGATAACTTTTATCAATATAGTAAGGTACGTATATCATACATTAAATTCTTTTAATTATATTTTCCTAAATGCTATTGCTAGAGTATAAAGTCCTCACTTTCAATTTTTCAATCATCCATGACTTTGTTATAGGTTTTGCATGACATGTTTATCATCCTAGCGAAAAGTTAGATTAATGGTGGGAAATAATGAGACCAGATTATCGCGATCAATTTTTCGAGTGTGAACCACAGAAGGTTTGGCTAATAGATTATTAAACCTAGACTTAATTCGGGCTCTCTCAAGCCCATACCAATTCGCGACTTAGGTTCAAGTTCTTAACATGCAATTATTTTTTAACTATGAGTCATCACTAATCTATTTTTGGTGGGTCGATTAGAAACCCAAGTAAAGTAATGGGAGATTTACTTTACTATTATGGGAGATTTACTTTACTCTTACGAACTAAGATTTACTTTACTCTTACGAACTAGAGAGTCTAGGTACGGGAACTTGGTTACATTAGATTTCTCTAATGCCATTTTGGTACCATTCTTTTATTTTCAAAAATGCTTTTGCAAGTAGCTTAAATTGATTTTAAATTTATTTCCCTAACATGTAAGGCGATCATACGATTGCGCAAACCACCAATTTAACACCTAAGAAAGCGATGAATAAATTACAGAACTTACCTCAAAGTAATGAAAGTATCTGCAATGTTAAATCAGAATTCACATCAACCTTGATTTCTAATTAATACGCTATTGTTTGTTTTTTTTTCACTTATTTAATGAAAATCATGCAACATGCAATGCAATATAAATAAATGACCTAATTCTAATGACATACAATTTCTAATTAAATGGACCTAATAACAATCTTTAAATGATGTGCATTTCATGAATCTAATCCTATATGACATTTACATGACATTTTTTTACTTTTCTTTAAAAAAATGCAATTAGGAATTAGGTTGAACCAAATCCTAATTTAAACTAAAATATTATCTTAACCCAAATAATCCTAAAATGCAATCTATCTAATATCTAAACTTATAATAAATTAAGAAAATTATTATCTTGAATTAAACTAAGTGCAATTTTACGTAATATCAATGACGTACAAAAAGATGCCCTAACTCTTTTTTTTTTGTGTTTTTTTTTTAATTTCGAAAATAATAATTGCCAAATAATTAAACATGCAATCCAAAAAAAAGAGCTAGCAACCTAAATTAAACATGCAAACCCTAAAACTACATTTTTTAAAATTTTTTTAAGAAAACTAATTTAAGTAACACCACAGCAAATCAAGTAATATTGATACCCAAATTGGCGAACCATATCTCGCGCATAAGATCGTATTAGCCAATTTCACATAAATCACGAATCGAATCTCAGACGAGAGATGAGATTAGCAATTTTTTTAAGTAATTGCGAGTTGGATTTCAAGCGTGAAAATCGGACTGACAATCACTAATTTCAAGGCAATTTCATATCATGCAATTTCAATTTCACATAAAGGGATAATTACATTAAAAAGAACAAATAAAGTAAAATAACGAAAATAATAAAAAAGAAATAAGATAAATAAATAAAAGAAAAAACTACCTAATTTTTCTTTTTGTTTAAAAAAAAAAAAAAGCAGCTGGCCGGTCCGGTGAGGGGTCAACGTCGAATCTGGGTGCGAGTGTCACCGATCGGCAGCATTGGATCTGGGAGCGTCGAGGGTCTAGGTGCGGACGTCGCGGGCGAGGAACTCCGAGCGTAGGCAGAGGCAAGGCGGAGGCGGAGGCGGTGTCGGGGCGGCACAGCGAGACTGGCGGGCGGGGTCTGCTCCCGGATCTGGTGGCGTCGAACGCGCAGTGGGCTCCGGGCAGATCTGGGCGGAGGAGGACATCGGGGTTGCTGCAACGTCGGATCGTGGAGTGGGCTTCGGTGCGAGGGTTCGGCAAGCGAAGCGGCGAGGGTGGTGGCAGCGCGATGAGGGGCTGCAGGCGGCACGGCGGTGGTGGCCGGCGGAGGCGATGACCGGCGGAGACAACTCCGGCGTCAGCTGGTGCGGATGCGGAGCCGGCCGGTCGAAGCTCTCCCCTTCCTACGAAGAAGACGATTCGACTTCCCCGTTTTTTTTTCTTTTCTCTCTCTCTCTCTCTCTCTCTCTCTCTCTCTCTCACCTGTCACTCACGTCACTCTTTCCTTTCTCTCCCTTTTCTTTTGACTTTTTTCTTCTTCTTTTTCGAATAACCGAGCACGGCGGTGGTGGCCGGCGGAGGCGATGACCGGCGGAGACAACTCCGGCGTCAGCTGGTGCGGATGCGGAGCCGGCCGGTCGAAGCTCTCCCCTTCCTACGAAGAAGACGATTCGACTTCCCCGTTTTTTTTTCTTTTCTCTCTCTCTCTCTCTCTCTCTCTCTCTCTCACCTGTCACTCACGTCACTCTTTCCTTTCTCTCCCTTTTCTTTTGACTTTTTTCTTCTTCTTTTTCGAATAACCCCCCCATACGCGACTCATTTTATACACCAAAAAAATTGTATCTCCGTGGCATATTTCATTGCCAATTTTGCTCATGCAAAATAATATTTGAATATATCATTCCACCCCACGCAATATTCTTTTTGTGTTTTTTCAAATATTTCATTCGAGAATTTTCTTCCCGTAAAAAATACATCATTTTGTGTATATTGCCTAAATATATGAAAATTCCAGCGGAATATGTAAAAAAGTTTGCACTCGTCGTCGATCCAATAAAATAAACAAAAATGTTCCTAAACTATATGCCATGTGATTTTAATTTTGGTAAAAATTAACCCTAAAATTATGCAAAAATTTAGGTGTCAACACAGATGGACTGAATTAACATATATGCAAAACATTTAGAACTTATTTGGCCAAAAACAAAAGTCTATTGCAATAGCTTTATGATTTTTCTTTTTACATAATTTCCTCAAACAAAGTCCTCAGCAATAAATTTGTAAAGCCAACAACGAGTCATGCCTCTACCACTTCCAATGTGCGGTTTGATCCGTTTGAAAGCCAAATAAAAAATTCTTATAGAAGGTACGAGTGACCTCAAACAAAGCTTGTTAAGGAATTACTCCTTGCAATGATTATGATTGGGTGATGCTCGGTGTAGTGATATATATGTGTGTATTTCCTCTTGAATATTGCTAATCCTAAGGCATCATGACGATTCTTGTTCAGAACTCTCTCTAATCTCTCGCTATTTTCGCTATTTGCGTTCATTTGAAACAGTTTCATTTGCTTTAAATTTAAACTCGAGCCAGCCGTTGACCACATTAGGTCCAAGTCAAGGGTTACAAGCTTGAATTTGTCTACAACTGGTTACTTACCTCGCAAACCGATAATTCAGATGTTAAAATTAAGGCTTACCTTATAGTCTTATCATTCCGTGCTCATACAAACCTGTAGTGCAATTCTTGGCTGTTCCTTAAAATTGCTGCCACTTGCCCAGATCTTATTCCTTTGAAAAAAATTGTATCTCCGTGGCATATTTCATTGCCAATTTTGCTCATGCAAAATAATATTTGAATATATCATTCCACCCCACGCAATATTCTTTTTGTGTTTTTTCAAATATTTCATTCGAGAATTTTCTTCCCGTAAAAAATACATCATTTTGTGTATATTGCCTAAATATATGAAAATTCCAGCGGAATATGTAAAAAAGTTTGCACTCGTCGTCGATCCAATAAAATAAACAAAAATGTTCCTAAACTATATGCCATGTGATTTTAATTTTGGTAAAAATTAACCCTAAAATTATGCAAAAATTTAGGTGTCAACACAGATGGACTGAATTGACATATATGCAAAACATTTAGAACTTATTTGGCCAAAAACAAAAGTCTATTGCAATAGCTTTATGATTTTTCTTTTTACATAATTTCCTCAAACAAAGTCCTCAGCAATAAATTTGTAAAGCCAACAACGAGTCATGCCTCTACCACTTCCAATGTGCGGTTTGATCCGTTTGAAAGCCAAATAAAAAATTCTTATAGAAGGTACGAGTGACCTCAAACAAAGCTTGTTAAGGAATTACTCCTTGCAATGATTATGATTGGGTGATGCTCGGTGTAGTGATATATATGTGTGTATTTCCTCTTGAATATTGCTAATCCTAAGGCATCATGACGATTCTTGTTCAGAACTCTCTCTAATCTCTCGCTATTTTCGCTATTTGCGTTCATTTGAAACAGTTTCATTTGCTTTAAATTTAAACTCGAGCCAGCCGTTGACCACATTAGGTCCAAGTCAAGGGTTACAAGCTTGAATTTGTCTACAACTGGTTACTTACCTCGCAAACCGATAATTCAGATGTTAAAATTAAGGCTTACCTTATAGTCTTATCATTCCGTGCTCATACAAACCTGTAGTGCAATTCTTGGCTGTTCCTTAAAATTGGTGCCACTTGCCCAGATCTTATTCCTTTGAAAAAAATTGTATCTCCGTGGCATATTTCATTGCCAATTTTGCTCATGCAAAATAATATTTGAATATATCATTCCACCCCACGCAATATTCTTTTTGTGTTTTTTCAAATATTTCATTCGAGAATTTTCTTCCCGTAAAAAATACATCATTTTGTGTATATTGCCTAAATATATGAAAATTCCAGCGGAATATGTAAAAAAGTTTGCACTCGTCGTCGATCCAATAAAATAAACAAAAATGTTCCTAAACTATATGCCATGTGATTTTAATTTTGGTAAAAATTAACCCTAAAATTATGCAAAAATTTAGGTGTCAACACAGATGGACTGAATTGACATATATGCAAAACATTTAGAACTTATTTGGCCAAAAACAAAAGTCTATTGCAATAGCTTTATGATTTTTCTTTTTACATAATTTCCTCAAACAAAGTCCTCAGCAATAAATTTGTAAAGCCAACAACGAGTCATGCCTCTACCACTTCCAATGTGCGGTTTGATCCGTTTGAAAGCCAAATAAAAAATTCTTATAGAAGGTACGAGTGACCTCAAACAAAGCTTGTTAAGGAATTACTCCTTGCAATGATTATGATTGGGTGATGCTCGGTGTAGTGATATATATGTGTGTATTTCCTCTTGAATATTGCTAATCCTAAGGCATCATGACGATTCTTGTTCAGAACTCTCTCTAATCTCTCGCTATTTTCGCTATTTGCGTTCATTTGAAACAGTTTCATTTGCTTTAAATTTAAACTCGAGCCAGCCGTTGACCACATTAGGTCCAAGTCAAGGGTTACAAGCTTGAATTTGTCTACAACTGGTTACTTACCTCGCAAACCGATAATTCAGATGTTAAAATTAAGGCTTACCTTATAGTCTTATCATTCCGTGCTCATACAAACCTGTAGTGCAATTCTTGGCTGTTCCTTAAAATTGCTGCCACTTGCCCAGATCTTATTCCTTTGAAAACCTACCATATCCTGACTGTTTTTGTGCACTGCTGGACTTCTTCTTTGACTTTTCTTCTGTGGGTATTGTCTTCAGCCCTGCACTCCACTTAGCAATTAATACGAAAGGATCGAATCTTTTGGAATTCTTCCAAACCTGGGTCGGGAAGTGGTGAGTAATGTGAGGCGATGAAGCTACGGGGAGAGAGAGTTCGTGGATGTTTTCTCTTGCAGACGTGCAAGCACTGTAGGAAATTGCTGAACTTGCGAATCCTTGCACCCGGGGGGCTGATTTTGCGTCTGGACTGGCCGCATGAGATTGGCTGGGACTGTGAACTCGCTCAAGGTGCTGAGATGGCCTATGGAGAGCTTCGCCCATACGAGCGCACTGGGGCCTCGTCGGAGCTGGAACATTGCTAAGAGGCTCACTGGTGTTGCTTGGAACTCACCGGACAGAGGAGACTAGGCTGGGAACAAAGGCAGAGACAGATTGGAGATCGCCAAAAGGCAGAAGCAGCTCATGAAAGAGATTTGTATTAAAATCTCCCTGGCTGGGATGGTAATTGATGACTCTCTGCACTTTTATCACTAAGTCAATCGGTCTGAAGCAAAATCATTGTCCATAAGCATATGGTGTGGGAAGACTTAAAGGTGGTCGTGAGGTATGCAAAGAAAAGACACATCTGGCTTGGGATTTGAGCAGATTTTGATAGAAAGGGGTTACACCTATTTCCTATGGCAAAGTGCCTGCTAGTGCTACTGACATTTACATGGTTTCTATTTTCCACATTGACCCTAATTAAACATTTCCTCCTGCCATATGCTGCACTTTTTTTTTTCTTCCTTGTTAGTTCATCTACTTCTTGTTTTTGGCATATCGAACTTCTGACGCGAAACCTGGTCTCTGTAATGATTTTGCCCTGGATATTACAATCAACAAAGATAAATTGTTTAGCTAAAAATCTGGGCAGAAGACTCTTGTGGACCAGTTTTCCTATTTATCTTTTCATTTTAAGTGAATTTAATACGTGACTTTTTAGTGGAGTTCTTTGGCAACATATTGGAATGAATCAATGAGAAAACAAGTTCAAAACTTTATGATACCTAAATGTTGTCATAATCGAGGTACCGATAGAGAGGCAGTTTTCATTGATCATGCTTTTAGCTTGCTTGCGTCCAACCGCATTTTGGTCATTCAGATGTGGTACAGACGGCCACATGAGCTAGCGGAGTTTCTTGTGCAAGAGAATGATGTCTAAACTGAAGCTGAAAATATCTTCCAGGTGACTAACTGAAATTCTTCTTGAGATTCCAATATGTATAGCATGAGAACTTAGATAATTCGTGGTTTTGAAATACAAAGTTTCAGTTGAAATTTCTAGAGAAATTAGAGATTTGAGGTCCTTTGACTTCTCAAACTTGAGAAAAGGTAAAGCCACTTCAAAGAAGAAACAGCATACGGGACATGAACATGCTGAGGATCAGCAATATACTCCGGTCTGTGTGAAACTAACGTATAAATTTGCAGATCGAATGATCAATTAAATTGGATTCTCAAGTTGTGGGGATTGGCTTTTTGCAAAATATTATTGAAGTGGGCTGGAAACTCGTGGAAAGTTTAAGCTTGTCATTAGTAATCAAATCTTTGAAGATGTGAGGTTTATTGTAGTAGAATTAAAATTTTCTACAAGCATTGCATTGATGGTTCGCATCCTATTATAGAAAAGGGATCTTTGATGATATGCTCGCGTATCTTAAAAATAACCATGCCAGATCCAAGCTTTGTAAAGGGAGAACTCTTAAGGTTGGTGTCCGCCCTGGAATTACGTTGAATCTCAATTCAACATGATCTAAAACTGCTTCGCATTTTTTTCTCTCCGCTTCCACGTTTCTGGGTATTTCTACACTCATTCTGTCCACAACTACAGTCTTGTCCGAATCAAAGCAATATGTGCAGGCGCAAGTCTCAGATTACTTGGTTTTGTTTGTAAGCAATGTGATCTCCATCCCTTTCGATGGCTTTTTCATTGCCTCAAAACACCAAAGAAGATGACATTCGAGACATAAAGTCACAAGCAATTTGGTCTTAGATTTGTGTCGGACCAAATTCGAGGGAGGGAGGGTCTACTATGCAATGACTTAATCTAAATTTTACCATCTACTTCAAAAAAAAAAAAAAACATTGCAAAAATCATTCACATTAGCATATGTCATACCACATTTTGACTAAGGACTATATTGATAAATTGTCAAAATATTTAAGATTAAATTGGCTAAAATTAAAAAATCCAGTAGATTTAAAATAGAATTAGTCATCGTTATTATTCTAATTTGTCAACAACAATCAAAATAAACTCTAAGTAAACACTTAATGTGCGAACAATTTTTTATACATTACTAAAAGTTTAGGATTGAATTGTCTTGAGTGGATCTATTAAACATCACCAAAAGTTTGTCCCATTGATGTGTGAACAATTTGTTATCCGTTTGGCGTATATTGCGGCTTTTGTCTTCTTTTGAGTAATCTTACTTTTTTTTTTTTTTTGGACTCTCTTAATTGATGCCGACGATTTAACTGAGGCTGGGCACCGGGCCTTGCCTGGGCATGCATGGCCTGAGCATGCCAGGATCGGCACATTATTTTGTCGGCCCATATGTCGGGGCATGTTCATGGTTGGCCTTGGCTCGTTTTTTTTTTTTTTAAATTCAAAATAACTAATTTTTGTTAAAATATAACAAGAAAAATTAATTGAGAAAGTTGATGAAAAATCATTAAAATTATACCAAATTAAGTACATGTACATCTTCATATAATTTTTTAAAAAAAAGTGCACACAAGTTGCACCAAAAGAAAATGCATAATAAATAAGTTATTTTCAGCATCAGGTCTTTCACTATAATTAGGTATTACTATATCATCATTATCCTCTTGCTCATGTGGGTTGCATTTTTCTATAGTTTCTTACAAAAACCAATCATGTCATACCACTACCAAATTTAAAATTTTAGCAGATTGTTGACATCCGAACTTTCCCGACGATTTAAGTAAGAAAATTTATTGTTTCAATATCTCCAATTGTGGTGAGTCTTGTTTCTTAAAAAAAAAAAAAAATCAGTGTAATGTCCTTAGTATCTCAATTGCATGTAGAAATTAGGAGTATTGCATTTCATCAGTAATTAGGCCTCAATTTTTCAATAAACCAAGAGTTGATTTTTTTGGGTTTGGTGGATATTTTGGGCTAGTCAAACCTAAAAAGTCAACTATAAGTAAAAAATTGCAAAAAAAAAAAAAACATTAAAAAATTGTATATAGATGTCAATTTAGATAGGTGTGTAGAACTAGGCCTTTAAGTTTCGAATTTTCGTAAAAATGGCCAACCGGTTGAATTTTTTGTCAAACCTTCAACTGAAAAATCAGAATTTCATTAGTTTCTAATCTGTTTTTTTTTTTTTTTTTATACATTTGATTTAAAGACAGAAAATTTAGAAGTTTTCAATCTAATTAAAGAATTCTCAACCTATGGAACCGATTAATCATTTAGAGTATGATATTTGGCACGTAAGATTAGAATTACTTAAACTCGCACTCCGTGTCACTTGATGTAACTGCACAAAGTCCTAAAGAAAAAAACAAAATGTATTCTTCTACCCATTTTGGATGGGTAGGGGCACGTGTAAAAGAAGAAACAATCCCTCTTTTATTGGTCGAGGTTTACGCCATTTTTTTTACAGAGAGAAAATCCAGAAGAAATCCCTTCCAGAAGTTGCCTCTCCCGGGTCAGCCACCGAACGACACCACCGTACGCCGTTCACCATCCCTCATCAACACACCTCCGCTCGCTGGCCAATACAGAACCGAGAGGGACCTTTTCTCAGAGCACGTGAGAAATCCTCCTCAAAACCAGTCCCCGACGTCTTCCATCTATCTTGAACGCGGCTGATCATCGCTTGTCACCGTCAGCTATAGTTTCGAAAGGGCGCCCAACGTGCTCTGCTCTGCTCTGCTCGAGTTAATTGCTGAAAGTCAGATCGTTTCGTTGGCCATGACTCTGATCCTCAACGACAACCAAAGCTTCCGATCCAGTTACTGATGACAGTTTCGTTTCGGTCCGTTAACAAGGGTGATTATTGGCGAGCAAAATGAGCAAGAGTCACGGATATACATATTGTCGAATCTCTAATAACGTATTTTCAAGTGAATGATGGTTGAAGACATCTCATGCTGTTCACACCACGTTGATCCTAGAGTGGTCTGAAGCACTAAAATTCTGCATCAGGAATGGGATCTGAGTTCTTTGCGGTGATCACTTTACGATCAAATGAAAGTGTAAATGACCTAATCCATAACCAGCATAAACCTTCTTCACGCGAGTGGACAATGGGAACTCATATCTGTTCACCTCCTCTTTCAATACTTTTTTATTTCCCATCACATCAGTGAAGGGTTCAATGGAATATCCATTTCACTTCGAGAGCTGATTTTGGTGAGTCCGAAGTCCAAACTCTGTAACCTAACATGGTGCGCCCCTTTATCTGAAGGCCACCAGCAAAAATCTTCTTTCTAAAGTTAAGATGGCTTTCTTGGTGTTACTGTCCTTCCGAATTTTCAGCCACAAACATTTACCTTAATAATTCGGTTGTGCTCAACCTGTTGCGGAGTGACATAATAGAAGACTAGGGAGGATGGCGAGACATCGAGGTATGGTTCACCCTCGCTGTTTACGTCTCCTCCTGTTCATTGCCCTGTCATTGTGCTAAAACGTCTCTCATCCTTTTTCGACTTTTAATTCTTCTGCAGATGGCAAATACATTGAGAGTTCTGGATTTGTCATGGTGCAGATGCTTAACAAGGACACCTGACCTCTCAAAGTTTGTGTCCTTGGAGATATTGATTCTTGATAGTTGTCGCAATTTAACTGCAATCGACTGCTCTGTAAGTGGGCTAAAACATCTCGGAACTTTGAATCTAGAGGGATGTCTCACTTCAAGAGTTGCCTGAGGAAATGGTTCTCTAGAACGTTATACGGAGCTCACCTTGCCTCTAGATTCGGATCTGTCCAAGGTTCCCAAGACAGTGGGCAATCTAAATTCTTTGTCAATTCCAAAGATGGAAAATGCAAGAATCGAAGAGCTTCCGTGCTCAGTTGGCGGACTAACGAAGCGGACGCATTTGTCTCTAAGCGGATGATCTCTGATAAAGGAACTTCCATGCTCACTCGGGGAATTAGGAGCATTGGTGGAGTTGCATTTGTCATCATCAGGTATAGTCAATCTGCTTGAAGAAACTGAGGGCGATCGGGATCGACTATACAAAGATGAGAAGGTTACCAGACACCATCGGATTGGTCAAGGTGCTCGAAGAATTGTATGCGGAAGGTTGTCTGTTTCTAAGGGCTCAGATCCCTAATGAAGCAAGAAGGTTCTCCTGTTTGAGGATCTTGCACTTGTCGTGCACACGTATATGTAGAGTTGATTGGTTCCCCGGTTGGATCCGATTCCCGAGCGGTCCAATGGAATCAGTCAAGATCAAAGGAGAGAATGTCTCGAACTCAATTAGAAGAGAAGAAATCCAAAGAAAGGGAAAGACCGAAAAGAAAGCTTAGGCATGAGTGCCGTGGGGAAAAAAGAAAAGATTGAAAGAGGAGAGAAGGCATGCATGAGACATTCAAAAAGATGAAAAATAAATATATAAAAAATAATGAACCACCTAAACACCAATTCCACTTTTAAAATCGGAAATCAAACCGGCACTCCTAGGAATCTAACCCAACTGGCCGATTTGGCCGATTCAAGCAGTTTGTGATTCAGTCAATCCGTCTTGCTTGCCCCTAATAAGTTGTCTCGCTTGTCAAGAAAATTATCGGGAAAGTCATAAATCCATTGCAATTGTGTCCATTCAATCCTTAAACCTGTGCCTATTCAGTCTATCAAGCTAATTTTGACTAGCCAATACATACATGTCCACATCAACGTTGGCAGATATTAACGTGAATAATTTTTAATATTATTTTATTTTAAAGAAGTTTTTTATCATTTTTTTCTTTTTTTCTCCTTTTCTTGTTCCTTTCCTCCTTTGGTTTTTTTTCCCCGTAGTAGTCAATGAACATCGCCATGGTCTTGGAGACCATAGGCAAAGGCCGTCTTGCCTATGGCTAGTGTCGTGGCCATATCCAAAATACAAACCTGACTAGATGGCTATTGCAAAAAACAAGCAATTGAACAAATAAATCAAATAGAATAAAGAAATAAAATAGACATCGGCTTGACGGGGTTTGATTTATATGAATTATTTATTAACCATCCTTGAGTAGCTCAAATATTCTCAAAGTTTTTCAACTCCAATCACATATAATAACTCATGCAGTATACCTCACAAGAACTATCAAAACAATCCCTCAATAATGGGCAAAACCCCTTGTGCTTTGACTCTTACGACCAAAATCTCCTCTGCTCACTAATGGGAAAAGCGCAATTCCAACGTGGAAAGTATTTCAATAATTTCTTACTTGTTCAGGTGTTAAACCATAAATCCTATATGGATTTGAAAAATCCAATTGGATTGGATTTGTTATGGGCTCAAATTCTAGAGTCTTGTTTTTACTCTTTTGCATTAATAGGGCACGAAGCGACTAATTTAGGCAACATGACATCTCATTACGCTATCCCTGATCAAGTTTTGAATTAGACATATAAAAATGAGTCTTTTACTGTTTGCCTAAAAAGTAATGTAGGCTGGGATTAGATCTAGATTCTCGTTGTGTGGGACGATGGCAATCTGACATATCCAACAAGGCTCAAAACGTCATTTTGAGAAACTTTTAAATTTTAAATTTTTATTTCTTTTTTCTTTTTATTGTCTTCATTCATCTGTCTGGATTGTCGGCCAGTGAAGTCACACAAGCCTTAGCGATGGTGAGTGCTCCTCACTGGCCATAGGTGAGGGCAATACAGCCCTCACCAGTGGCCAACAAACTTCATTGGCAATTGACAAGGCCTTGGCAACTAGCAGAGAAGAAGATGAAAAATTAAATGGAAAAAAAAAAAGAAAAAAGAAAGAAAGAAAGAGGGGAAATGAGGAAAATTCAGAAAATTTTTAAAAAAAAATGCAAAATGACATTGTCTTATTTGAAATCATCAATGTCGGCCATGATCGTGCCGCATAAAATGGTTGACTCTAATTAGAACACCGCCATCAATGATGTTCAGTATAAATACTAAATAGACCTAATGAACTATATGGAAAATAATCAAAAGATGTGGAAAATGTAGGACTAAATTGATACCCCTACAATAATTTATGACTTCTTCGACAAATTTTCCTTGTTATAAAAAGTCACCAACATACAGATATAAAGTGATTTTGATGTATGTAAAGTAAGTAATCACTAGTGAATAAAACTACTTCAAATATAACATTGAGAATATTCTCTCTCTCTATGCACTTTGAAGCGACGTAACCTCTCCATGTAACAACACTTTCTTCCTACTTGGATTCATTCCCTTCTAATATCTAAAGGTGACTAACACGGAATTTGGACTTTTGTTGCATGCTACTCTTCCTGAACGAAAGTCAAAAAGGTCACAAACGAAAAGGAACCATGACTCAGGGGAGTTCCACGCATTTACTTCATCAGTAATAGTGAGTCAGTGCGTGAGATGCAACTGAAACGAAGGACCGGGAAAACGCCAAGTCAAGTCAACTTTTGATTAAGACAAGCCGAGGAGGAAAATTCATGTGTTCATATGGCTTGTTGATGAACACTGGTTTTTGGTTATTGTCTATCGGACAAGGTTTCGCTTCTAATAAGAATTGCCTGGACAATGACATACTAACAACGTCTTGGTGATATCCAATCACCGATAAGCTTCATGCACAAGAAATAGCACGGTATGTAAAGTTTTATTTTGTTTATAAAAGTAAGAATTTTATATACCCAAAAATATACTAGGTCGATCAAGTAATTAGGCACTATGGAACATGTCATGCCTCAACTATCCTTCTAATATATAGTAGTTTAAAAAAATAATAATCAATTTCTCTGTAATATCTGTACGTAATAATTTGAATCTAACATTTCTTATGAATAAACAAATAGGACAATAAACTATGCTAGCGAATATTTGGACAAAACCAGAATAATCATTTCCAATTGCCAAAATGAGTCCGGCTGGCATAACGCTTAAGTTGATTCTTACGCTACGTTAGGAAGAGTTTTCCAGGTGGGTGAAGAAATTTGAGGTGAAGAAGATATATTCTTTGTGTTGGCTGGAAGTAACATACATTAGAGGAAAAAAATTTCAATTGTTTGAAATGTTCGTTAAATTCTATTATGGCTCATTAGCACTATTAGTAATTATTTTACTAATTTAACTTAAGAAAAAATAAACAAAGCATTCATATTCCTTCAAAT
The DNA here is from genome assembly GCA_028830015.1 of Eucalyptus grandis x Eucalyptus urophylla. Classification (NCBI taxonomy): domain Eukaryota; kingdom Viridiplantae; phylum Streptophyta; class Magnoliopsida; order Myrtales; family Myrtaceae; genus Eucalyptus; species Eucalyptus grandis x Eucalyptus urophylla. Next base: position 41,234,466 of record CM054189.1, read on the forward strand.
CAATCTTATCATTGTAGTATTACTTTTGGGTTTCTTGAATGTCACACTCTGAACCCCGGGCACGTGCACATCCCTCGGCAGTCGACTAAATTGCGACGTTCCCAAGACACGTCGCCGACCCTTTTCTTTTTATGCACATGCGGAAGCGAACTTTAAACATATACCCGGATAACAACAAACACGGGATAGGAAAGCAGGACAACCAAATTTCAGCAATCACGCCTTATAAACAAGCCAAGTCAATCCTACAAGTCTGTACACTAAAGGTCTGTCCCAAAAGAACTATCGAACAACCTATACTCCAGATCCCTTCGACTCTGGCTCAGGAGCCTCCATGATACCCTCCGTTATCTCTAGACTAAGGACCTGAAAAATTGTAAACCACGACGGCGTGAGAATAAATCTCAATAAGTCAATACTCTAAACCCCGATTAGGATGAGAATTCACTCAGAGGCGTCATAAACATGCACCAATCAGAACTTACCTCACCTCGGTACCTTCCTACACATGAGTGCATCTCATAAAATATATGCATATAGTAAATGCATTTAATAATTGTAACATATCATATCACTCATCAAATATTCACAGAGGTCCCGATTATAGGGCTAAATCGTTATGACATGTCACATTCTGTGCCACACAATTTCATCCCATAATCAAACGCAGATAACTCATATCGATGGTTCACTCCACATCCGATATTCACTCTCAATATCCAAACTCTATATTCAAACTTCATATTCCAACTCTACATTCCAACTCAATATTCAAACTTAACCTCACAAAGTTCCATTATTGTGTGGCACTTAGTCCCTGACCACAATCTACAACAATACAAGGTTCTAGAGGTGACTCCCATGAAGTCACGCTGTCGTGTAGCACCAAGTCCCCGACCACATTAAGCAGTAGCTTAAGGCTCTAGAGGTAACTCACACGAAATTTCTTTGTCGTGTAGCACTTAGTTCTTTTTTCCACATATAGCAACAGTACAAGGTTTTTGGAGGTGGCTCCCACAAAGTTTTGCTATTGTGTAGCACTTAGCCCTAGACTATGCAAGACAGTAGTGCAAAGCTCTAGAGGTGGCTCCTATGTAACTTAGTTTACCATGTAGCACTTAGCCCTTTACTTGCTCACAACTCATTCAATTTCCTCATCACAACATATGTGATTGCCTCAACACATCACCTCATCTTTCAATAGTCATCTATTGCATGACCACAACCAATCACCATAGCACAACCATTATCAACTCATCACACACAAGTTCCAAGCATATCACAAGTCAACCATATCACCAAATACGCAATTTCTAGCAAACAAAGCATCAAGAACAATCACAAACTTCTACCAGTCCAAACTAGCAAAAATAGTTCACTTGCACGTCTTTAAGTTTAAATCCAGAAACATAATCAAATGAGTTCGAAAAATTCCCAAATTTGAATAATATGTTGTAAATGACACATAAACGAACATTTTTTCATAAAGACAGCTTAATCCAAATCCTTCTAGATTAAGCCCGGTAAATCGCTCAATCCAATACAAAAATTGGGTCCGTTTCCAAAAAATATGTTTTCTAAAATCAGTTTGGTTTGAGATTCAAAACTTGTTCATTTGATTTGAAATTTGATTATGTTAAATTACAAGATGTGACAAACAACTTTTGTGAATGAATCATTTCAAAATTCGAACCCTAAGAATTAATGAAAATCCATTGAATCTTAAAAGGTCGACAGTTCCAAAATAAATAGAGGTTATGTTTTGTTTTTAACGAAGTTGAAATCATACTCTTTTAAATCCATAAAATCTTGGGAAAAATATATGTTATAGCTGAAGATGTCTAAAACATTTTTTAAGAAAGAATCAACCTCAAAATCTCAGCACATTTCGATTCACAAAAATGGCAAATGGCGATAGTCCAAAACCAGATCTGAGGAAAAATCCCTTGAATTTAACTAATCCATCATCATTAGTGCTAATCTCACCAATTAGATTAACACTAATCCATCTTACGGCTAATCTAACCAAAATAGATTAGCGCTAATCCATATTAAGACTAATCTCACTTAGTACTAATCTAATTAAGCTAATTAGCACTAATCTAAGCCCTAAGCGTAATTAACAACCTAGTCAATGATTAGGGAATTAACTCACTGGATTAGAGGATAAATGGGTCCACGGCGACGGCGGCACGATGGCGGTGAGATCCCGTGTCTACAACGGCTTCAAAGGAGGCTCAGACTAGGTTGAAAATAACCTTGTAAGCCCAAGGCTTCTAACTGGAATTTTGCTTCTGGAGCTGTTGAATGGGCTGCAGCTTCGCGGTGGTTGGCGAGCTGGAGACGATGAGCTTCGGTGGACATGGGATGGTTGGATCGGGGATGAACGGCGGCCTAGTCAAGGGGAGCGGCTGCTGACTCAAGCGAGCTGAGGCGGACGCGGGGCAAACGGAGCTAGCGAGCAAGGGTTGCGGACGGCAAAGGCTGGCGACATGATGGTGTCTTGGCTCGATGGCTATTCTTGGGTTGGTAGCTGGTTCTGCAAGGGTTGGTTGTGCTGGCATGGCTTGAAGCTTCAACGATGGAGTAATATGAAGGGCTAAGAAAGAAGAAGAAGAAGCTGAAATGGTTTTGCTGGGGGGTGTACGCATGAAGGGGAAGAAGGGGGGAAGAAGAGGGAAGAGAGTTAGACAAAGGGGAGAGGAAGTCGTGGCTTGAGCCAATGGCCTTCCATGCATAATATCTTCCACTCATTACTTGTGCAACAAAGTCTTCAGCCACCCGAAAGTCAAGGTGGTAGCCAATGGCCATTTTCTTCACAAACCAACACCAAAACAAGCCAAATAAAGGCCAAAAATCAGCAGCCAGCAGCCCCTACGAATTTCTTGAATTTCTCCTTCAATTTCACACCAATTGACTTCAACTTAATGGCCCCAAAAGCCATGGCAACAGCCCACACAATTTCCCTTCAAGCCTTCACAAAACAACTCAATTTGGTAGCCAAAAATGGCAGCCAATGTGCCCATACGAATTTCCAGCCCTTTTCTCTCAATTTCCTCACCAATTAATTCAATTTGGTGACCAATTTACTCCCTTGAAGCTGCCCTATGAATTTCCACTATTTGCTCCACAAAACAAAACAATTTGGTGGCCAAAAATTCACTCAGAGGTGCCCAAACGAATTCTGTAATTTCCCTCACCAACTCACTCATTTTGAAGCCCAAAATCTACTTAAAAATGCCCCTCCAAAATTCCTTAATTTAAATTTGCCAAATTCCAATTTTTCTGTAAAAATTCCCTGCTCGACGGAATTTCTTTAAAAGATGAGACGAGGTCCTAAAAATAAATTGTGACATGCTCGAACGTTCAATTTCCGAAACCAAATTCAATTTCATGGTTAAAATCAACTGGACGCAATTTTAGTACAATCCAACCTACCAAGTAGCTTTTAGTGATTTTACCGCAATTATATCCCTTAGCGACTTCACCCAATAGGTCAATTAACTCGTGAGTGATCAACTCAGAGAAAAAGGATCATAAGCGCAACGGCGAAAAGCCCATTTCATTTTATCAAGATGGTCAAAAATTCAAGATGTCACATTGAGGTTTTAGATTCTCATTATTTTCATATGAAGTCATTCTTTTGTTGTTGTTTACTACCCCAGTAGTTTTATTTATGTTCTAGGTTTCTGTTTTTTTTTAATCAATAAAAAGATTAAATAATAGCGGCAAACTTCCTTTTTTGTACTTCAACTTATTGGCTATTTGAATTTGAAATTAGGGTAGAGTAGGCATTAAATAGAGAAACTTAAGGTGAAAATCCACTGAATACCTTCAAAAGTTATGTACGGGACACATGCTAATGGAAAAAAATTGATTGAATCAACCATAACAAAAAGGACTTTCAAATTATGTGTCTCACGGGTATTCTACTGGTTTGAATGTGAAGACAAAAAATGTACAATAGGAGAACCTCTTTTCATAATGTATAGAATAGGTACACAAGATAAGACAATATTACCAATTAATTTGTTTTTATTAGAATATCTCTTAAAATAGCTTGTAAGAATGATCTCGGGTTTCTTGAGATTTCATTCGAACCCGAACATGTAATTTCAAAAGATTTATGGAAGTTATTTATTTATTTCACTACATGGCCCCTGCCCTAGCTATGTCCACAGAAGTAAATCAATATAGTCCACTGTGTGGGGAAACAGAGTTGTGAAACAATACCATGAAAGACCTTAAGGTTTTGTTTTATTATTATTACTTTTTTGTTCTCTTCTATGGTGTATGAGTTAAAAGATATTTGGCTTGTCATGCTCCGAGCCCCGAGACACGTGAACAACCCACCATGGTCATGTAAAGGCGACATTCCCAGGTAGTGTCGTTGACCCCATTAATTTTATTATGCGCATGCGAAACGTATTAAAACCCCTGACAAATAAATTACGGGATAGGACAGTAGGAAGAAAACAATTCAAATACAAACCAACATACTTTCATATAGTTAATCAGGGTTTACATACAACCAAAATGGGTCAAAGACTATGTGCATCAAAAAGGGTCAGTCTGCACACTAGGGATTGGTCCACCAAAAAAGAATAGTCTTATGACTACTAGTCGGACTCGTTCGACGATCCCACATCCTCAGGTTCTACCACCCAAGAGATCGGAGGCAATGCGTTGACCACTCTACCGTTAGGAAGATCTGCCACGCCTTCACCCAAAATGGCGTCCATCACAGCTAGTGGAATGTCCATGCTATCCAGTGGGCCAACCCTAACGCCATCGGCCCCAGAACGAAACCAAGCCTTAAACATATAAGGTACTCTGGCATCCCCGATCACCTGAACCCAAACAATGGACCTAACCAGCTAATAGACCCAAGGACTTCCAGGGTCAGGAGCACTCTGCATCGTCTTGTGAACCTCCACCGGCATGCCACTCTTCTCCGAGGGTACCGCCATCTACGGCCCTGTAATATTTTTCTCACAACGGGGTGAGACATTGTCTCAGCAAGTTCACCCCTCCTAAACCCCTATTAGAAAGTAAATACGCTCCAGAGTGGCCTAGCCACGACATCAAGAAGACTTACCTCACATTAGTCTTCATCTGCAAATTAGCACAGTTTATATAATTCAACCATGTGCGATTATGATAACCAAACAACTGTGGCACAATCACATTATCAGAACAATTCAACCAGTGGATCGTCTTAGCGATCAATTGACTCGGCCGATTACATGTCATTCTAGCAAATCAATCGCTGCTTCCAATCATGACCCTATAGGAAGGTTTAACAACCAGTGGCAATCACGGCCCCACTCGGCACTAGGGGTGTGCAAAATACCCAGGAATCGCCCGGACCGCCCGGAACAGGACTGGAACTGCCTGGAACTGGCGGTTCTTGAGGGAACCGGTCTGGTTCCCGGTTCCAATTTTTGGGAACTGGTGGAAACCGGTCCGATTCCCAGTTCCGTGGGCGGATCCACCCGCCCGCCCACCCGGACTGGACCGGCACTTTTTAATATTAAAAAAAAAACTAAAAGAAAGAAACCCTAAGTTCACATCTCATATCTTCCTCTGCGGTTTCATCATCTTCGATTCTCTCTCTCTCTCTCTGTCGCTTCCTCAATCTCTTCTCTTTGTCTTCAATTCCTCCCCTTGCATCGACGCCACTGCCGCCGCTCCTCCTCTGCCGCTGTCCACCCCCTCGAGCCAGTCGCCACCTGTCACAGCCGCTACTCCTCCGCCTCTACTGTTTGCCCCCTCGCTGTTGTCCGCCCCCTCGCTCAGTCTCTTCCTCTTCGATTCCTCCTCGAGTGTCGACACCACCGCCGTTGCCCCTCCTCCGCTGCTATTCGCCCCCTCACGTCGGTCGCCACTCGCCACAGCCGCTGCTCCTTTACCTCTGCTGTTCGGCCCCTCGCTCAGTCTCTTTGTCTTTGATTCCTCCCCGAGCATTGACGTCACCGCCGCTGCTCCTCCGCCACCACTGCTCCTTCACCCCTAGTGCCGGTCGCCACCCGCTACAGCCGCTGCTCCTCTGTCTCTGCTATCCACCCCCTTGCTCAGTCTCTGTCTTCGATTCCTCCCCGAGAGTCGACGCCACTGCCATTGCTCCTCTACCGCCGCTGCTCCTCCGTTGCCACTGCTCCTCCGCCGCCGCTGCTCCTCTGTCGTTGTTCGCCCCCTCGCGCCGGTCGCCTCCCGCCACAGCCGCTGCTCCTCTACCTCTGCTATTCGTCCCCTCGCTCAGTCTTTGTCTTCGATTCCTCCCCGAGCGTCGACGTCGCCGCCGCTGCTCCCCCGTCGGCTCGGTGCAACGTTTAGGGGCCGACCATAGTTCGTTTCGCTTCAAGCTCACCTTCTGGCCGTCGTCGCCGAGCTAGGTAGGGATATTCATGGTCAAACACTTCTCTCTGGGAACTCCGTTGCTTGGTTTTATTTAAGATGGAACTAAAACAATAGCTGGGCCTCGCTTTCCCTAGTCCACCAGCATGCTTGATTTGAACGACCCCTCCCTTTTGTCGAGTTTGAGTCATCACTTGCTGCTTTCTTTTGAGTAAATGACTTGAAGTGTTGCCATTTTCATTCTCTGTTGATGGCTACTTGAATATATTCAAGACTCCACCCTTTCGTTCTAGGGACACACCCTTCAAATTCCCATGGAGTTTCTGCATGAAAATTGATTATCCACCGGTTTAATAGCATTCGAGTAATGACTGGACTTTATCCATTTAGATTAGGTGGTGGACTTTTGACTGGTTATGCTATGTTCAGAATGCCAGATTCATTTGTAGAGGTTTCTAGAGGAAGGATTTTGTTTACTGTTTTTCTAAATTATACAACAGGTATTTATAATTTGCATTCCTAAAATGTAATTTGCTTTCAATTTCGGGAGAGGAGGATCGCATTGTTTCTTGGTGCAACGGGCAAAAGTTTCTATCTGTGTATTGCTCGTGTGGCACGTATATTGATTTTTTGACAATCCTCCTAACAGTTTACTTGGTGACACCCAATCACATATCGTTTGGCTACATTTTGCTCCTCCTATGTTAGATCATGGGAAGACAACTCGTTGAAAGGACGAGAAGACATTTTTTAGTTTCCATTAAAAGTATAAGCAATGCAATCACTGTGTTTATCTTCATATTCAGCTTGAGCAATTTCTCCACCCTTGAGATGTGGTTGTCGGGGTTGATTGATCTTCAGTTTTACTTGGCCTACAACTTAGAAGCCACCTTTCTTCTTCGTTTGTTATGTTAAGGATCAACTCTTTGAGTTCCTTCCTCTATTTGACATTGGATCTTATAATATTTAAAGATAATAAGCATCCTAAAAATGTCTATCTTCATTTGATGGCTAACCATTTTAAGTGTTGACAATGCGTTGCTTGATTCAGGTGATTCATTAACATGTCAATGGAAGTAGAGAAATCTTATGATGCAATAACGCCAATAATGGAATCAACATCAGAAGAACAAGAAGGAGGTGAAAACTTTGAAGATACATCCAAAACAAATAAGGTATCCGGTTCTTGTCCTTGTCCTCCTAGTAAGCGAAAATCAGCAGCTTGGCTTCATTTTCGAAAAGGAACAACTCACACAAATGGAAAAGTTGATGTATTTTGCAATTACTATGGATCCAAGTATTCGTACCACATTGATAATGGGACTTCAAATATGTTGAAGCACTTGAGAAAGTGCAATAAGTATCCTCACAATGTGGATAAAAGGCAAAAATTGTTTGCATCACAAAGAGTAGATGGAACTCAAATGATAGGAGGAGATACTACTAGTAGTACTGGGAGTGGTGGAATTTTAACGACATGGAAGTTTGATCAAGAGATTTGTAGGCAAATGCTTATTCGGATGATTATAATTGATGAACAACCATTTTCAATTGTTGAACGTGTTGGATTTCGTGATTATGTGAATCAATTACAACCTCTCTTCAAGCATATGTCGCGATTTACGGTGGCTAGGGGTTGTATGAAGTTGTATTTTTGTGAAAAAAGAAAATTGAAGGCTTCTTTTCGTAAGCTTAATTCTAGGATCGCCCTCACGACTGATACATGGAGTTCCATTCAAAATTTGAACTATCTATGACTCATTGCACATTTTATTGATGAAAATTGAAAATTGCATAAAAGGATCATCAATTTTGTGATGATAACTAGTCACAAGGGCAGGGATATTGGGAGAGTAGTTGATAAATGCATATGTGAGTAGGGAATAGTGAAAAAAGTGTCCACAATCACAGTGGATAATGCTAGTTCAAATGATGTGGCCATTAATTATTTAAAAGAAAAATTTTCAAGAGAGAGGCTATTGATCTTAGATGGTGAATCTTTACACATGAGGTGCACGGTTCATATATTAAACTTGATTGTGAAGGATGGCTTGACCGAGATACATGATTCCATTACACGTATTCGAAACATGGTTAGGTATGTGAGGAATTCTCCTATGAGAGCTAAGACATTTCGAGATTGCATTGAAATTACAATGATTGCTTATAAGGGTTCAGTTTGTCTTGATGTCTCAACTAGGTGGAATTCCACTTACCTAATGTTAGAGAGTGCCATAAAGCTAAGAAAAGCTTTTGAAATGATGGAAGAAGAAGATGTTTCTTTCCTAACTGAGCTTAATTTTGATACTCCAAGTAGCGTTGATTGGGAAAATGCTATTGTTCTTTCTAATTTTTTGAAGAAGTTTTATGATACCACTAAGAAGATGTCCGAAACTTTGTATATCACTTCAAATGATTATTTTGTGGGGATAGCTTCTTTGTATAAATATTTGCGAGAAGCAATGAAGGCTTTTGATCATAGGGTAAGAGTTATGGGCTTAAAAATAAAAGAGAAGTTTGACAAATATTATGGGAGTTTCGAAAAAGTCAATATGATGGTATTGATCACGGTAACATTGGATCCTAGAAAAAAGCTAAATTACGTGAGGTATTGTTGTAAACTCATTTATGATGATGCTGCAGAAGTTGATGAGATGTTTGATAAGGTGAAGTTTGCCCTAGAACGTGTGTTTAAATTTTATGAGAAATCTTATCACACTTCTAGAGACAAAAATTGGTAAGTTCTACTAATATCGGTAGTAGCTGCGATTCTTATTTCAATGAGGGAAATGAAGAGGACGATTGTAGCTTAAATTTCTATGTGCAAGAGCCTTCATATGATGACTTTCTTAATGAGGAGAAGAAAAAGTCCGATGGCAACTTATATGAGCTCGATTGATATCTTAAAGCTGAACTTGAAGATGGTCATGATCTTGACATTTTGAAATGGTGGAGTGTTGCTGGCCAAAAGTTTAAAATCTTATCTTTGATGGCTCGGGATATTTTGTCTATTCCCGTTACTACCGTTGCTTCAGAATCAACTTTCAGTACTTCTGGTCGTGTGCTTGATGGTTTTCGGAGTTCTTTGACTCCTAGAGTTGTGGAAGCTTTGATTTGCACTCAAGATTGGTTGAGAGCAAGTCTTGAGCCGATTAATGTTGAATAATGTATCGAAAATGCGGAAAAGTTTGAATTTGGTAAGTCCATATCATTTCATCATGTAATTCTTTTATATATCTATTATCTAATAACTGAATACTTTATTTAATATCTTCTTTTTGTTAGATATGGATGATGTTAACAAGGAGATTAACAAGGAGATTGACAATCTATAGAGTTTACAAGTTGAAGTGGGAGGAATATATGTGGTAAGATTTTCAATAATTATTTGAGTTCAATTTTTACTAATGTTGAGCAATCATCTATTAATTATTGTTTTACTTTTAGGAGTTTGGAACTTGAAATTTCAGAGCTCAAAACTTGGGATTCACAAACTTTATAAGTCATGAAGTTTTAGGCAAATCTTGTTGTGATTGTTTATATATATAAAGAATATTGTTGCGATTGTTGCGTCGTTGTAAAGTGTATGCGTGGATAATTTGACATATCGTGATGCTAATTCATGCCGATATGTTCCTATCACTAGTTTTAGCTTGTGTTTTGACTTTACCATGTTCCTAAATCTTGCTCTTAATGGCAATGATCACTTGGTAAGAACAAAAAATGCTTACCATCAAGTAGGCCGCATCATGGGCTTGATGAATATTGGTGCCGAGGACAAGCAGAAACAACTCAAGAATTAGGAGCGCTTTAGCTTTTGCGAACTAAGTTGATTTATGATGTTCTGGAAGGGGCACCTAAGGAGTTTTGATTGTGAATAAACACTTATGATGGCTTGAGTTCGAAAAAGGGGCTTCAGCTTTTGTGAACTAAGCTGATTTATGAGGGCTTGAGTTCGAAAAAAGGGCTTCAGCTTTTGAGAACTAAGAATTAGGAGGGCTTGATTTATGTACCCAAGGAGCAGAATCCAATGTTCAGCTTTTGCGAACTAAGTTGCTGACCTTAGTAAGGACGTTGCTTTAGCCAGCTTGGGAATTGAGTTTTTCAGGGACTTATATGGCCACATGAGAGTTTTGATTGTCCTCGATGATGTGTAAAATGTTTGTCATGTCAAGAAACTTATCGGAGATATCTTTGGTTGCTTTGGATATGGAAGTACAATCCGTGTAACCTTGTCTAATTTACTTTACTTGATGAGTTTATTTCACGTACTTAAATTTGGTTTTTCTTTCTTCGGCTTGCTTTGATGTCACGTAGTCGTTTTATGTTGATTATTTTGCGTCAATATCGATTCCATGGATCCACCCGGGAACCGGACCGCCTGCGGTCCCGTTCCCGGGTGGATCCATGCAACGAATGGGTGGATCCCGGTTCCAATTTTTCGGAACCGGTCGTTAGCGGGCGGTTCCCGGTTCTAGGTCGGGAACTGCCTGCCCAGAAAATGCACACCCCTACTCGGCACGACCTTTAATTAGGTGGTAGATCTCGGCCCGATGGGCACAACCTCTAATAGGTGGTCAATCACGGCCCTATTGGGCACGATTTCTAATAGGTGGTCAAATACGGTCGTTTTTCTATCAAATTTTGACACTTGGGATTTTATAAAAAGAATCTCTATTTATCACAACCACACTTCATTTGCCACAATCAATTATCAAATTCAAATTCTAAATACACAACAGCAATTAGCACGAAATTCTGCGCAATCGGAGTCAAAAATAATTTTTTCCCATTTTTTTTAATAATAATTTCGGAATATAATATAATATTATAAATTCCAGAATTTCGAAACAATTAAATAATTCAAAATTAAAATCCTAATATGTCCTATCAAGGCTTATCATTAATTAACCTTATCTTAGCCTTAATTAAGCACCATTTAAATTAAACAAATCTCTTAATCCAATTCATACTTAAATATACTAAACTACCCACCTAAACTCACTTAATTTAAACTAAACACACTTAGAGAGCATCATTAACACTCTAATGAAGGTTTAGTGAGTTAAACTCACTGGATTAGCGAGCTGAGCAAACCAAAACGACGGGGACACCGCGAGGATCAACTTTCCTCAAGCCGGGCCGAGCATTTGGGGTCGGGAAGCCGGCCAAAACGGGCCAAAACCGAGCTGAGATACCCACAAAACCAGCTTGTTTGAGGTCGAACGAAGGTGGCTCGGCGGCGGTTTAGGCGCGAAACCGGCAAAGAAAGATAGTGGCTGCTCGAATGGTTGTTGGCGGTGGCTCCAACGGCTTTCTGGCAACCCTGGCGACGGCGGCAGCAATTGAATGAAGGTGCTAAAAGCTTGGGGCCGTGTGAGCAGGGAGAAGCAACGCGTGACGACTGGCCGGCGAGTGCACATAGGCGTGCGTGGATGAGCGGCACCGGCGACGGCGACGTGCAGTGGCAAGCAGGTGACCGAGCGGGCGAAGGGGGTGGCGTTCGGTCGGCTGGTCGCACAAGCGGCTCCTCTCCCCTCTCTCTCTCTTCCCAAGCTTGAAGATGATAGTGATGGGGCCTTTTTGGAGATTCAATCTCCAACCTCCACTTGTCAAGCCCTCAACCCTTGGCCTCAACCACCATTACATCATCCCATGTCATCTTCCACTCACTCAAATTCTCCACAACTTCTCCAATAGTTGCACTTTCATTTTCTGTCGGGGTCCAATTCTTGTACATCCAATTTCTTCAAATTTTCATTCAATTCTCTTCTAATTGAGTCCAATTAAGGTCCACAAAATTATCTCATGATCCTAATGAGGTATGTGACATAACCGAGCTTCCAATTTCTAAATTCAATCCCAATTTTCATGGTTGAATTCAATCTGGTGCGATTTTAGCGCGCCTAATCCACTGAGTAGCTTTTGGGGAAATTTTCTTGCATCCGACCCGAGGGTGATCAGTCCCCAAGTCTGACGCGTTAAAATTCCTTAATTGCTTCACTCAATAGACTAGTTCCCCCGTGAGTGGCCAACTCTGAGAGACGAACTACATGCATAGATGAATTGTCCGACTCAATTGATTGAAAATAAAATTGAGAAAAATCGGGATGTCACACGGCTTATGTTTGTTTGAGACATTGAATCAATAATGAAGTAGTCATTTTGCATCACTTTGTTTTCCATTGGACTAATATGAACTTTTTCTGTCTCTAAGCATTGCTATAGCCTAGAAGAAGTGGCTGAATCGATTATTGCAGAGATTTTGAATCATTTGATGGATGTTATCCCATAATTTTACTATAGTTTAGCTGAAGATCAGTGACAGCTGATGTCTGCTATAATGAATTGCATTTGTTTTCTAATTGTGGAGGAACAAGAAATTTCATTTTAAGATGAAGATGGATTAAGATTCTCATACCCGGTACATTGTTTGGGAGATTAGAATGAAATTCAAGTAACTTGTTCATGTGTCAAATCTAGAAAATTGTTTAACTTTTGCACTCTATTGGATGGTTAGTGAAGATTGCATGTCTGTCGTTAAGGGGGTTCTAGGAGATAGAGGAGCCTCTACACTCTCCTGAAGGGCTTCAAGCTTACACAACTGTGTTGATGTGGGTGTTGTGATAAAAGAGCTTCCATACCCTTGTGAAAAATAAACTTGTTGGTTTAGTTGGAATTAAAATGTTAAAGATGGTCAATCTATCAGATTCAATTGGAAATTTGCAGAAGTTGAAAGTAACTAGAATGGATTCTTTAGAAATAAGAAAGTTATGTGGATCATATATGTCTGACAGGTGAAATTTCTGATGAAATTTCTTGATTTCTCAAGATTTTGCTAGGAACTCGTGTCCAATTTACTTATCTCATAATTCAAGTTCTCTAGCAATCAACATATTAATTCGAATAGATCCATGTATTTTAAATATTTGTTCATCTAGAGCTAACTTCAAGCATATCTTTGTAGTTCATCATGGCCAAAGGCATTGAGTGGGGGAAAATAGACCATAAGTTCTTTTTTTCTTTTTTTGTCTCTTCTTCAGTGTATGAGTTAAAATGATCCTTGGGTTACGTTTCTTCGAGTCACTAATGTGAACTTTTCGTTCTTTGTGTTTTGTCGTAGCCCTGAAGAAGTGGTCAAATTGACTATTGAGAGGTTTCAAAACATTTGATGGATGTCAACGCCAGATTTTGACAGAAGTTTAATTTAAGATGGGTGATAGTTGATACACATTGTAAGTTTGTACAGAATTTTTGGAGTACGTAGATAGGCATAGGATCTCTTCTAGAAAGTTATCTAATTTTAGGAATTTCACCATCGCACTAAGTGGCGCTGCTGGGTTCGAGCTTTCTCCCCCTCACGAAGGGAAGAAGTTCAAATATCCAGCACATCGCAGGTGGACTTACCTACTTCACAGGGGTGGTGGGTTCCTCCGTGGGCCCCAAGGTTTGCCCCCCGACTATTGGCTTAGAGGTTTCCCTAGGTCATAAAATATATATATATATATATATATATATATATATCTTGAGGAATTTCAACATAAATTTTATGAATGTTTACTGAACTTTAGCATACTTGCTATCGAGCCATTAAATTTTTATTTCTTTCATTAAGAGCAAGAAACTTTACCACTTTTTTTAAATAAAAAAAAATCTAATGATGCATTTTGGATGAATTCCGCATAAATTGGAAATCTTCCATTAAAATGCTGACAAGGTGAAAAGGTGGCTAATTTTTCAGATGCTATGTCTCTACACATGTTCACCCATCACTATCATGTGTCCACCACATTAATATATCGTTGGAAAAGTGATTGTTGCGGTTAAAGAAAAAAAGGAAGGTACAGTGCTATGAGTGGTAGAATAATTACAAAATCTACCAAAATTCAGTGTCACATACAAATATTAAAAGCATTTGCATTACTAGTATTAAAATTTGGGAAAATTTCAAATAAAGACCCGAAGTTGACCAATTTTCTCAAATAAGGACCCGAAATGAACTTTGCGTCAGATAAAGACTTAAAGTGGACCCATTGTCTCAAATAAGGACCCGAAATGGTTAAATCAATTCCAAATAAGAGCCTAAGCTTGCTCGTCAGCCAAATATTCATGTGACATTTCCAACAATCGAAGTTTGGGGAATTTTGTCCAACAAAAATATAGGGAAAATTAACAAATCCTAAAACGGAAACAAAAAAAACCCTAGATTTTCTACAGTCTCCCCATTCCTTGTACCCATCCTCTGCAAAGTCAAAGACCGAAGTTCTCCCCATTCCTTGTACCCATCCCCCGCAAAGTCAAAGATCCAAATTCTTCGCTAGTTGAGGCACGTATTAAAAAACAAGAAGAAAACCACATGCTTCTTTCGTTGTTTACGGAGGCCCAATTCTTTGCCGGTCGAGCAAGGCAAGGAACGACGAGAATCAAGTCGTGATGATGACTGGGTAGTGATTTGGTTGAGAAGTAGCGGGGGAGAAGAAAGAAGAAAACGTAAACATTTAAATGAGAAACCTAAACTTGATTGATTTATACTTTTTCCTTTTTTTCCAATCACAAATTTCTGACAAAATTACCCCTATTTTAATTGTCGGAAAATATCTGCTAGTGAACTAAGGTCCTCAATAGAGATTAACTTGATCACTTTGAGTCTTTATTTGAAACAAAATTCACTTCGGGTTCTCACTTGAAACAATGGATCAACTTCGAGTTCTTATATGACACAAAGTTCACTTTGGGTTCTTATTTGAGGAAATAGATTTACTTCGTGTCCTTATTTAGAATTTTCCCTTAAAATTTACAAAAAAATAACAAATTATTATTATTTAAAAAATGGAACCTGGCTCAACTCGTTTTTCTTTTTCTTTTTCTTTTCCCCACGCGGGCCGGCCCACGAGCAAGTCTTGTTCTTACCTCACATGGCGCAACAGCGACATACAAAAGCATATCAGCAGGAACAGAAGTAGAGCAGGCCGCGGCACAATCCTAGGGTCAGGGATCAGTCGACCATGGCAGGCTTGCGGCGGCAGAAGCCATGTACGCCTGCTTGTAGTCTTTGAAGAGAAAGAAAATCAACCAAAGGGTTTCGAGGAAGAGCTTGAGAAATGGAGAGAGGAGAGCTTCTTCTTTTTTTATAACAAGGGGTGACAGAGAGAGAGAGAGAGAGTGAGGACTCCAAACATCTCAGCTATGTGCAAACCTGTCTGACGACCTCTCCCAGCGCCGAACAGGTAAGCCTCGACTCTGCTATTGTCCTGTTTTGACTGCACCAGGCCAGAGCTCGTGGCCGTCCGGTTCATGCAATCTCCAGCCTCATCAGTCCTATGATTTGTTGTCATTAGTATCTGCTTGTCTTCCGTCGAGGACCCAGTGTGGGTTTGAGTCTTGTTCGAGTCGGAAACTCCATTATCAGTGTCGCACGTCACCTGTTTGTGAAAATGCCTCAACTAGATCCACAATTTTTTTCTTGAGTTCGATTTGCTTAGGAAAATATAGGTCGTTTCGCACATCCTTTGTTTGCGTTGTGACAGGTTCGTGGAGGGGTAACGTTTACAGGGGCTGGGAGTCGGCTTGGCCAAGGATAACTCCGTGTTGCTCGGACTTCGACTAATGGAGGAGTCAGGGTCTGTAACGGTTTGGTCTGAGTCGGGTCTGTCGAGCACAAATCGCTCATGAAGACGGTCCAATAGCCGATGGTGGTCGTTGGAGGATCAAGTGATCCTTGATTTAATATAGGATAGTTGGCGTTTTTGTTGTTCTAGGTTTAATGGATGCCGTTGGTTTGGGGGCATGCTGGAGAAGACGTGACGGAGCAAGCATGGAAGGCGATAGGGACATAATGGATTTTAGTGCAGGTGGGCGTGGTTCTAATTATAATTGGGTTAGTGTTTCCGGGCATGGATTGACTAACTAAAAGAGGGCTTCAGTAACGGTTTGGTGTTGCTTTAGGAAGAGAGTGGGCTTGTGAAGTTTTAATTAAAATAGGCCTAATAGTAAGCCCATTGGAAGTATGTCCTTTTTATAACCCAAACCTGACCTTAGTATGGACACGGGCCATAGAATGAGGCCCGCACCTTCACGGGTCCAGTCCCATATCCGGACCAAACTCAGTAGGCACGTTTTTGCTTTGCCGGTGGGGCCTCCATTTTGAGCAAGATTGAGCCCGCACATCAGGTCCAACCCGGGCTGGATCCGGATATCCAACCCTAGTCCCTACTTCCAGATTAAAAATCAGATTTTCTTTTTTTAAAAAAATCTAAAAACTCCGAAAAAATTCTATTTTTTCTAAAATTATGAAAAAGCTTAAAAATTTATTTGTTGACTAGTTCTCTTAAAATGTGTGGAAATCTTTGATTAAAAATTGTGCTCAAAATTGAATAAGCTTTTTGAGTTTTACAATAGAGTTTAAATGTTATTTTAAAGATAATTCTCTTATTTCTTAGCGTTGGATTTATTTTTTCCTTGCAAAATGTTTCATTGGTTGCTTGCTGATTGTTGTTTTAATGATTGTGTACTTATATAATCATCTCATATGTTAGTAAATAGATTTAGAATCAATCCAAACTGCCTAACGAACATCTTGAAATGAACAATATTAGGTACTTTGAGTGCAATAATTGATTAATTAGTGTAACCAAATGTTCAACCTTAAATTATTCGGTTATGTATGAAGTGAGATATACTTCCATGCTCCACTTGGTTTCTAACCAACCTCAATGAGCTGGTGGTTAGAAAATCCTTAGTGTCAATTTGACTTAATATTAAATATCCAACGTCACGTGAAATATGGCCTTGGGAGAACCCGCACCTAAGTTAGGGCCATAGGCCCACCTTTTAGGTAATACCTCTAAATTTATGTATTTTCCCTCTAAATGGAAAAGGTAGGTCGCGACACATAATATATAATTACATAAATAAATCCATCAATAAAGACAAGAACATTGTAATTGTAAATAATTCAGCACAAATAACAAGGTGGAGAAGCCTCAAGCACTACTCGCTCAGACCAACCGTCAGCAGTGAATGGGCAGGCAAGTAAAAACGAAAGACCACCAAAGCCAAAGCCCACAAGAATGGAGCCATAAAACAAAGGAGTTTACCATCACATACTTATGTCAGGTGTAATAAATTATATACATGTGAAATTTCGTTCTCTTCTTATTCTGCGACAAGCATCTTAACTTTTTTCAATTTGAGCAATGTAAGACCAAATTTCGGTGTAGACGTAGACCAATTAGATTGTCATTTTGATATCCCTTTTTTATTGCATGCCTAAAAAAAAAAACAGACTTTTTCTTTTGTCTTCATTGTTTTAGTCTTGTATTGAAGAAGTACTTGAATCGACTGCTAACAAGAATTCTAGACACCTGAAATATGCCAATGCAAAAAGCAAGACTTAGAAGTTCTTAAATTGCTTTTAAAGACAAAAAGAAATGGAATTCCATTCCAAGTTATATCTCTTCATTTGTTTTTTAAGTGACTATTGTACAAGTGAATGTTCAATACAGCCCAAATTGTAATTGTATTTAACCGCGAAGCTTAATCAAAAGATTAATTATGAAAAAAAAAAATTAAGGTAAAAATGAAAATTGGGTCCAAGTCAGAATGTTTGATAGAGCCTAGATAGCAGCGGCTTGAATTTTTGCTAGTGTGAAGAGAAACTAAAAGCACAATCAACACAAGAATGGACTAGAACAGAGTGCAGGTGTAACTTATAAAAACACAAGACTGGAAATCATTTAAGAGAAATCACAAAATTTTGTGAGTGGGGCCAAATCTTGATAAATGAAAAAAATCGTGTGGAGTTGTAGAAAAAACGAAAAAGAAAAGAAAAGAAAAGAAAAGAATCATGTGGAGTGGACAATACCCACGAATCTCTTCATTTTCTCGATAAAGCATACTATTTTTGCAAATAATTGTGTGTATGTGATATTGCTCTGTCAAACCTTTAGGTCAAAGGTCTTAACAGTTCGTAGAGAGAGCCAAATGAGATTGACTGATGGTTGGCATGATTTTATGGGTTCTAGTATATAGAAAGAAGCATTTTTTAAATTAAAAAAAGAAAAAGAAAATAAGAGCGCCCAAGTGTTGTCACGACCCTCTTGAAACAAGATAACCAATGGAGTTTGCAACATTGGCATCCTAGACAACACCATCAAAAAAATGATATCATTCTTTTCTAAAGTCGGCTCTATCCTTTCTATTAAAATATTTAAATAATAATTAAATAAAAATCACACGTTGATGTAATAATTTAAGTTTTTAAAATAGTCGGTAGTGGTCTTGCATAAATTTTAAGGATGAGCGGTTCTAGGTTCCTTATAGGTTCCGCATGGAATCCGAAACTTACTCTCGGGTATAGGTTCCTCTTTTTTTGAAATATGAAACCTAGCCGTCAGAACTAAGAACCTAGAACCTACCTTGTCATAAGTTCCAAGATTGGTTCTAGGTTCCAATAGGTGTGTTTTTTTTTTCATTTTTAGTTTTAAAAAAACAGAAAATAACGCAATAATAATAAATAAGTTTGTCATTCATCAAAGAAAATATAAAACAAAACTAACTATCAATAGAGGAAAAAGAATTCTTGACAAGAAATTCAACTAGATAATATAAAGAAAATGGAGCAAAAGTCTGCGTTGAAACGGAACAAAATTCACTAGACCATAAATTTTATTTTAGAGTTTTGTATTAGGGAACTTATAATCATAAAATCAACTACACCATAAAAACAAGAGCATTAAAATTGTGGGTACAAGCATTAAAAGAAATATGAGTTTTTGGTCCTCAAGCATCCATGAAAATTTGTTCCAAAATTTGTTCACCTAAAATCAAAAGAAATAACAATCGTAGTTCATAACTTAATAATAGCTTTAAATTTAAAATTGAAGTGTCGCGTATTAGTTATTTGCAATTATAACTACAATGTTTTCTTTGCGATTGAAAGTTCACCATAGGTAAGGTAGCCTGCCATTGCAATTTAAGTAAGTGCTTCTTGGACATGATGAGAACTAACATCTTCTGGAACCTACAAAAAAAAGTTATACCACAATGCTCAACTTGACTATATAATCAACAATATATGAGACCTAAGCCATTGGATGGAAGTGTAAAATAAGTATTAGATTCCTTACCACATATATTTATTCTACTTTAACTTGTAAACTCTATTTATTGACGATAATCTCCTTATTAAGACAATATATATCTATAAAATAAAAAAAAATAAAAAAAAAGAAGAGATTAAATACAATATTCACTTATTAGATATATAAAAGGAATTACAATATATAAAAATGTAAACATCACTTATCAACTCAAATTTTTCTGCATTCTTGATGCACTCTTTAACATTAACCGGCACATGAACGACTCTCAACCAATCTTGAGTGCAAATCAAAACTTTCACTACTTTGGGAGTCAAAGAATTTCGAAAGCCATCAAGCAGAAGGCCAAATGTAATAAAAGTTGACTCTGAAGCAATAATAGTTACGGGAATAGACAAAATATCCCAAGCCATCAAAGAAAGGATCTTACATCTTGAGCCAATAGTCTTCCACCACATCAAAAAGTCAAGATCAAGAATTTATTCATTTTTCTCTTGAAGGTACTCATCAAGCTCGGATTTGTTGTCATTACATCATTGTTCGTTCGGGTATAAAAATATTTTCTTCCAACCTTGGGCGTCGTACTTCTTTATACCTTCATTACCACCCACATCAGCATTGGAACCACTACTACTTCCACTCAAACTATGGTCACGAAAATTTCGATAACTTCAAATATGAGAAGATTGCTCATAAAATTCATACAAACACTACAATATGTCTTTCACCTTATAATGCATCTTTTTAATTTTCGATTCAAGTTCATAAATTTATCCATACAAAAAACTCACATAGTTCAACTTAGCTCTAAGATTTAACACAACCGCAAACAACACCATTATATTTACTTTATCCAAGCTTCCATAATATTTGTCAAATTTTTCTTTCATTTTTGCACCCATAGCTTGAAGCTTAAGATTTGAAACATCGGCCGCATCTTTCAAATATCTATACAAAAGAGCTATCCCTTTAAAATAATAATTTGAAGTAACATATGAACTCCTCGACATCCGATTGGTAGCATCATAAAATACTTTTAGAAATTCCGAAAAAATAATAGCGTTTTCCAAATCATCATCTTTAGGAATTTCATGATAAAGCTCACTTGCAAAAGATAGATCGTCTTCTTCCATCATTTCAAAAGCTTATCTAAACTTTATGATGGTGTCTAACATGAGATAAGTGGAGTTCCATCTAGTGGCAACATTAAGAATAACTGAACCCTTGTAAGTGATCTTTTCACTCTCAATACAAAATTGAAATGCTTTAACTCTCACAAGAAAACTCCTCATATACCTAACCACATTTCGAATACATGCAAGAGAGTCACATACCTTAGTCAAGCTATCTCTCACAATCAAATTTAATAAATGAGTTATACACCTCATGTGCAAAACACTGCCATCTTAATATCAACAGCATTTCTTTGGAAAGTTTTTCTCTCAAATAGTCAATTGCAACATCGTTCGAACTAGTATTATCCACAATGATTGTGGATACATTTCTTTCTATTCCCCACTCCTGGATACATTTCTTTACCATTTTCTCAATCTCTCTACCCCTATGACTATGCATCACCACAAAATTGATAATTCTTTCATGCAACTTCAATGTGCAGTGAGACACAAATAATTCAAATTTTGAATGAAACTCCATGTATAAGTTGTGAGTGCGATCTTAAAATTAATCTTTCCAAAATAAGTCTTCAAACAAGTTCTTTTACAGAAATACAACTTCATGTAATCTTTTGCCACTGTGAAACATGATAAATATTTAAAGGGATGTTGTAACTCACTAACAAATTCACGAAATCCAACACATTCGACCAAGCAAAAAGATTGTTCATCAAGGATGATGAATCAAGTAAGCATTTGCCTACAACGTTCTTGATTAAACGACCATGTCAATAAAACACTACCAGTACTAGAATCTCCCCCTGCCTTGACAGCCATGTCTACATTATGTGGTGCAAAGAATTTCTGTCTCTTATCTATATTATGAGAAAACTTCTTACACGTGGTCAAGTGCTTTCTTATTGCAGAAGTACCGTTAGCAACACAGTACTTAAGCATAGACTCACAATGAATGCACTTCATTTGATATATTTTTTCATCCTCATCATCGATTCTTGCATAATGATTCTAGCATTTGGATGTATAGTTCTTACCAGAATGAGGAAAACAAGAACCAATTACCTTATTTGTCATACTCATGGTAGGACATGGCTCTTCTTCATTTTCATCACTAGAAAATTCAAATTCGGTGATTGGATTCATCTCCTCACATCCCTCCACTTCCATTGACGTGTTATCTTAATACATTAACTTCGCACTACACAACAATAATAGAATATAGTTAGAAGTTTCAAAATGAAGAGCAAACTAGAAATGAAACACCACTATCAACCCATTTATTTCAATGCAACTCATATAATGATGCCGATAATTTAGGTCGTTGTTACTCTTTGTACTATATATGCTAAACATGAATACTTACAATTACTGGAACTTCTAAGAATCGAACGTCTATAAAGAGAGTGCCCACTATTAGCTCCTTTATACATTAAAAACTACAAAAAGAATCAGACAAAAGGAAAATTATCAACCCCAATAAAGATGAACGGAACGTAGGGGCCATAAAAAATAAATTTAGGCATGGTATCATTATAAACCTCATCTAAACCAACAAGCGACTGATGCAAAATAGAATATGCTCAACAATTCATCGTTTTTCACAACTTAGTCTATCCTTATTCCTCTTATGTTTTCATTATAATCATACATAACACTACTGTTACACCTTCTGCTATTTGGCAAATCATCAATCTAATGTTTAAAGCTTCTAAAAAATCATATCATAGATTGCATTTGAGTTGAACTTGGAGAAAATGCGAAGCCATTTTCCCAAACATTGTTGGCTCAAGGTTTATTTGATTAAAGCAAATACCGTTTGGTTGCTTTAGCTTCACCAATTCCATGGGCTAGATCACCACTAGCAGTAGCCCTAGGTCGACTGACTTGACAACCCTAGGTCAGCTAGCTTTTGCAGTGATGTTGATGAAATAATTGAGGGGCCAAGAAGAGCGTTGATGAGCAAAGGCAACACCACCACGACAGTTCAAGGGATAGTCCAATCAACTAACGACAGAGAAAGGGGGCGGTAGAGATTAGCAACAAATGGCGGGGTGTCATCATCGAGGGTGTTGTCGTCGAGGAGCAAGCATTGTCCAGCGGGGGGGCAAGTAGAGTCCAACAGGGGGTGAGTGACATTAAGGGCGGCAAGCGGTGGGGCATTGTTGTCGAGGGCAAGTGGCGTCGAGGGCATCGTTGGGGGGCGAGTAGTGTCCGACTGGGGGGGAGGGGGAGAGCGGGGTAGGGGGCTGACGACGGGGCAAGCACGGGGGCGAGCGGCATCAAGGGCGACAAACAGCAGGGCGTCAGCATTGAGGGCATTGTTGAGGGGCGAGTGGCATCCAATAGCAAGGCAAGTGGGGGACTGAACGGCATCCAACAATGGGGCAAGCGTGAGGGTGAGCAGCGTCGAGGGCGTCGTCGTCGAGGGAATCGACGACAGTGGGGGAGTCAAGGGACAGGGGTTGGGCAAAGAAGGAGACGAATTGATTCCATTGAAGACTCGAAGTATTAGGGTTTTTAGGTTTAAGAACTGGAATTGGGAACCGAGAACTTAAACAAGCCTCTCTAGAATCGGGAACCGAACCGGATCCTCCAGTTGGATTCTTCGATTCCCAATTTTACTCGAGAACCGCGCTCACCCCTAATAAATCTCATATGATATCAGAGCTAGCAGGTCCTCAGTTGGAATTTTCCAAGCCCATCTTTGCCTTCCCAATTGCATATTTCTACACTTTGGACCAAGGCTAAAGGTTAGCCTATATGTGAGAGAGAGTATTAGAATATTTTAAATAATAATTAAATAATAAACAACGCTTTCATTTAACATCTTAAAATTTTAGAATAATCAACGGTGGTCTCACAGAACTTGACATGATATCAAAGTTAGAAGGTCTTGAGTTTGAATCTTCCTAACTTTATGAAGAATTTTAAGATTAATTTCAACCCCAATTTTTTTTATAATAAAGTTATATTTCCTGAAAAGTAGAAACCGAAAATGGGCAGTAGTTTCCAAGAGATGATGTTGAAGCGCCAAGCCTTATGTTCGGTCGTCACGGCTTCACACAAGAAGAATTAGCTTGTCTGAGGTTCCTCCGATATTAACTACTTGTGCTCAATTGGTGCTATGCAAAAGAAATAAAATAAAGGAAGCTTCAGTAATTAGTAGAAAAAGTTAGAATCGCATCTAATTGAGGACATGGAAAGAGGCCCTAATTGACGTTGCAGCTATGAGGGGGTTAGTTCTGAAAACTAACAGGTAGTGCTCTGCTATTTCACCACTATATTTGAGGTATATAAGTCATTCAACTGAACTTTACAAATATAGAGAGTTCCAATGTGCAAAGCAACCCTCTTGCACACGAATAGTTGTACACTTGAGCAAATTCGTATCCTATAGAATAACTCAAGAATAGAAAAACTGGTACAGAAAAGGAATGGAGAAAATTTTAATGACGAGAGGAATTTTGATTTAAGTAAATTCTATAAAATAGGCTTAATGTGTTGCAAGATCGAGAAAAGCTGATTGGAGATTAGAACAAGATGGGATCATTCCGATTTGAGTCCACTGTTGACTAAACACAGTTAAATATATTTGTTACAAAGGTGATAGAGTGCGAGTTTTACTTTTTAAATGGATGTTCGAGGTGTCTTTAGGTCCTCTGCAATACATAGAGGAATGATTCCTAGATTCTGCAGCCATAAAAAGGATTGACACAAAGTTATCAACGTTCTGGTCATAAGTTACTAGTGAAAGCTAAAGAGCAGAATTTAACGGTAAATTATCGGCTAATTTCCAAATTGACCATTTCAATGTAAAGAGGAAGAAAATGCTTGGAGAGATAGGAGAATCTTACTTCATTGCACATAATATAGATGCAGAAGTTAGCATAATACTACAAACTAAATTGTTTTTTTGTTAGAGCCTCGCTAAAAATAATTCATAAGAATATGCCACGGTTTCTCAAGATTTTACTAAGTATAATATGCTTATCTCATAATTCAAATCACTTAGAAACCGACATCTCATTTCAAATAGATCCCTAGATTTCAAATGATGGTCCATCAATGAAGTAACATAATGATGACGTATTCAGTTTGGTAGTTTGATCCAATTTCACCAATTCATCAACAAAAGCCACTTGACATTGGTTCATGAATATTTTTTAGCATCCTAAATTTCTTCAAATTTAACAATGTCCAACCAAATTTTGGTGTGGCTGTAGACCGATCAGTTGTCATTTGATATCGTTTTATTCCACGCTTGATAAAACAAACTTTTCTTTGTCATGCATTGCTGCCGGCTACAAAAGAGGTTTTGAGATAGCTAACATATGCTACAAGGAGGACCACCCAAGTAGTTGAATGATAGATCACAGGTCGATGTTTTGATGAAGAAGATGTCGCAAAAGGTACCGAGTATCATAATGTAAATGGGCCCCAGTACTAAATAATTTCCTAACAAGTGATCATGTGATTTTAAGCAATGTCACCTTCATTATTTGTTCACCTTCTAGATATGAATTTGAATGAGACCCAGATATTTCTCTCTCTCTCTCCCCCCATCCAAGTTGATGTTATTATTAATCCAATGCTTGTTTTGGAAAACTGATGTTAATGAGTGCTCTTCCAATTTGTTAGACATATTTGGTACGAAGTATTTTCAATTTTTAAAATATTCACTTTTCGTAATACAAGAGAATTCAATGTATTGAAAATAAAAAATAAAAAAATTTATTTATTGACTCCTTAAAAATTGCTTCACTAGGCACTCGTTAGCAATATCCATATTGTAGAATAATTTTGTTGTTGGTGGACAAATGCCATGTGTGTCTGTTGGTAAATGTGTTAATGAGAGACAAGTTATCTAGGTTGTTGATGCCATTTTTGTAGGTTGTTAAGTATTTTAAAAGTTGTATAGATATATTCTTTCGTCTACTCATGAAGATAATAATAAGGGAAAAACTCAAATAAGGACCTGAAGTGGAGCCATTTCTAAAAAAAAATGACCTAAAGTGGGCACTGTCTCAAATAAGGACCTGGAGTGGCTAACTTACTCTCAATTAAGGACCTAAACTTCTAATTTTATTCACAACCAAAGGTACTTTGTCAGGCGTGAAGACACGATGCAGCTTCTTCGGTGATGACTGGAGCAGCGAAGTGGAGACACGGGACAGAAGTTTTCGTGGCGTTGAAATGATGAAAACGTTGGCGAGGAGCCGCACGGTTTTTGGGGCCGAGAAATACATAAGCTCAGGTCGGCAATGATGCTTGCCCGAGAAGACTCCAACGTGCAAATGAGGGAAGCCAGCTTAGAGGGAACAATAATCAGAAATCTTAGCCAATACATTTAATGTTTTGGCCCCACAAGTCCACAATACACTCCTCTTTGTCCCCCCCCCCCCCCCCCAATCACTTTCAAGCTTATCAATTCACAAATAAACAAATTTAAAGTCCAAAATTGCAATCATCATCCTACCATACGAATTTCACAATTTTGAGCTTCAAATCTTCAATAAATTCCCAAATTGAGGTCCAATTTTGATGTAGAAAAATCCCAAATGATTTTCTATAAATCCCTGACACACAAAGGCTCAGCCTGGAAGTCCAATTTCCCATTAATTTAGCCAATCCGAATTTCTGCCAAAATTTCGCGACGTCCAAACCCAATTTCCGTAAAAATCTCAGAACCTACAAAAAATCTTCTGAGACTGAGTTGATGTTCCTAAAATAGCTCGTGACACCACAAACTTTCAATTTTTCAAATCAGGCTCAAATAAACGGTTAATTTCATTCCCGTGCACTTTTAGCGTGACCTAGACTACCGGGTAGTTTTCAAAACTTTTCAGGGCAATTGACTCGTGGTCGATTTTCTTCGAGCCACAATGAACCCACTCGACACATTGACGACTCTCGATTGTCGTGAAAATCTCGATGGCTCAATTACAAACACAGGTTACCAAAACGACAAAAAAATCACATTAGTGTCGGTCAACGAGAATTTCCCAATTTAGTGGAGTCACCCACGATCGTCCACACATCTCAGTTGAACCAACCTATCTTTGATCTCAATTCGATTTTTAACTGTGCCGTAATGACCTCTAAAGATAAACACGATCGAGAAGCCGATTCCTGATCGAATTCTCAAGTCTATTGCCTTAAAATTCTTTAATGGCTTACCCAGCTAATCTAGTTATCTCAGGAGTGATCAGCTCTGAGAACAACCCTATAGACGCGTCAATGAAATGCCCGATTAATTTAATAGAAAACAATACTGAAAATTCTGGATGTTACAAACTCCCAAGCTATGCAACTAATCCCTTTGGCAACATATTTCTCTCACCTCAAGAGTGCATCAAACTCCACTTATTCCGAGCCTTCTGCTAACCCAGCAACTACAATTTTTTGTGTTGTTTTCGGTCCTACTTGCCAACAACATGTAGCAATATCCAAGCATCGCCAAATCGTCTTGTTTGACTAACTTATGCCTCTATTCAATTAACCCTTGGTGATCAACAATTTCACGCCAAAGAACAATTTTGTTGCAACTGGCAACTATTTCAACCTCGGTAAGAGTTTGCCTCATCAATTTCAAATTTGGGTTTGCCTCTCTTGCATAAATTCAATCTTTCAAAGATCCCACTTCCCCTTTGCAATGCCAATGGCTCCTTTCAATAATCCCTAGTTTGGAGACACCCACTCACACTCTTGTCATTCTCATCGACACAACTCTTCTCCTCAATTGATACCCCATCTTGAGATTGATCATTAGTCGTATCTGACATCATTATCTGTAGAAATTGTTGTACTCCGTTGCCCCATTACCGCCATTGACAAGTCCTATTCGAGCTCTCGACCTCATCGACCGCTACCCCTTATAGAAAATCCAACATCATAGTCGTCAAATGGAGGTCAATTCGAGCTTTAGGCTGAACACAAGCGAGCCGAGATTTGATGCATCTTGAGGAACTGAGGATTTTGGCATCCGAGAAGGTGGCCAGTAGCAAATAACTCAAATCCGACTTCTTGTCACTAGGACCAACTATGTGATGACATGAAGCTCACGAGGTCGTTAGTAGGGGCCCTGATTATGGTGTTGAAGAAGGAGGCAATGTAGAGCGAAGGAGGAGGTGTGAGGAAGATGAAGAAAGAAAAAAAATTAAAGAAAAAATGTTCTTGGACAAAGCTACCCCAAGCTGTAAATAAGATTGAAAGTTTGGACCCTTATTTGAGACAAAATTAGCTACTTTGAGTCATTATTTGATACAGTATCCACTTTGGGTTCTTTTTTGAGAAAATGAACCCACTTTGGGCCCTTCTTTGAGATTTTCCCTCATAATAATAACAATAATATAAAATAATATAAAATTTCATTTTCGTTGAATTTGTAATCTGAAATAGTTAGGGCAATAATTATTCTTTTTCTTTCTTTTTTTTTTTGGGTCAAAAGTGCAATGATGATTCATGAGCCAAGAAATTGCCCCACTAAACCAACCTAATCTCGTACCACCCATTTATGTTCATAAACATTTCTAGTTGATGGTGCAATTGCTTAAATTGCTTGCATTCAGTGTGAATATGTTTGTCTATCGCATATTTAACGCTCACTTATGGATGTTGATCTTTATATTTCGAGCCGAGCAATCCCAAAACTGATGCACGTTTTGTTGAATATTGCACTTTGAAAGTTAAAAGCAATTGGCATGTTGTGGTTGAGTGTTGAATGTGTGCGAAGAAATTATTAATTAAGAAGTGTAAATACATTATCAAATTGACTCTAAAACAAAGTAAGGAAAACTAGTTCGGGGCCACATATGACTTCATTGTAGAGGCAACTTGCTCATAAGGTTTAGGAACAAATTCTTGTGGAGTTTGAAATAAGTTCATATTCAGTTGTTAAGCATCCATTCAACTTCTTCGAGAGGTTAAAGACTGACTTCTAGAAGAAGTTTCAAATTGAGTTCAGCAAGAGATTATAAGGAGTAGAGTTAGGGTGAGTGAGTATGCATAAATACAAAGATTGCAGTGTGAGATTGAGAAGCTAGAGATGAGCTCAAAGAGGGAAAATTGTCCAAAAGGTCTTGAACTTACGACGGTCAATTCATTCTTAAACCTTTCAATTTTGTCAATTTAGTACTAATTTTTTCGACAATTTACCAATTTAGTCATATACATTTTGAAGATTTGTCAATTTAGTCATAAACAATTTAACAATCTACTAATTGGCCAGAAATCGTTGAAGTGACAGTGGAGTCATCACCGACCATCATACATTGCATGATAGGCGCTGACATGGACAACTTTTACAATTTTTAATCTTTTCTATATGATTTCTTTTCCTTTTCTTTTTCACTTTTTTCCCTCCGTTGGCCCTCACATGAGGCTAGCAACCTCAAAACCAGTTGACTTGATTTAATCTCAAACTAGCACATAATTAAGCTCCAAGTTTGGTTCTTCTGTGAAATTTTCAAGCCATTCTCCTTTTTCCACTTACTAAAAGAAAGATGCACCCTATAAGAAAATAACCAACAACCATATAATATAGCATAATATATGTGTATATTATTCATACGCTCTTGTTATATATGAACTCAAGAGCAATTGCTGAAAAGTTCACATTTACAGGTCGCATATGTGTACATCACTAAAGGTCTGGCACTTCCATGTAATATCTCAGCCACAGGGGATTTTATCATAAGAATAGCTTTTTTGGAAAATAAAACTTTCATTGAAGATAAACAAATGCAAGGCTTTCATAAAATTAATGAATGAGGTGGGTTGATCAAGTGATGGGGGAACTTATTTCGCTTCAGCCCTAGATGGAGATCACTTTTGCTAAACAAATAGAAAAAGAAAGATCTAACCAAGCAAATGAGTGAAAGTTAAAAAATAACTTGAGGCTAAGACAAGGTCAATGGGTTAAACCAAACTTATGTATAAAGCAAAAGGCATTGAAATTAGAAAGCCATGGAGAGATTTTCACAAAGCACACATTTTACTTCAGGGGACTCTGCCCAAAACATTACACCCTCCTTGCCTTTTATAGGCAATAAGAGGTCACAAAGACACACAGGGACCTAGCTCACGGGTCCGGGTACAACAGGGGTACCGAAAGGGAATTATTCGCACACTATGAACAGTAACTGTACTGTGAATAGTACATTCCCTAGCCTAGTGCTACAGAAAAAGTGAACAGTGATTTGCTACAGTGAAACTGTACAGACTCAACGGTCTCGTCCATCACGAGCATTGTAGCTACACACTGAGTCATCCGAATTGTCTTCTAGGAGATGTGCCTCGTACTTCTGTTCAAGGGCTTCAAGGTCTTCTGGTGAGAGGATTTGGTTCAGTCTTGACGAGGATGCTTGTTCATGAGCCTAATGTGATGCTTCTTCTTCAGCCCAGTTTGTATTTTCATCTTCTTGAAGGTCAGGAATTCTTGGCTGAGACCAATTGGATGGCTCTGCATAGAAAGATGTATCCATGCTTTGGAATTGTTCGTAGGGATCCTGGGACAGAGGTCCTCCAAAGCGTGCATAGGGGTCCTGGGTGGATTGGACGATGTCATCTTCGCTTGTCATTTTAGGCTCTTGGGACGATGAGGCTTGTCTGTATTGTCCGAGTGCTTCCTTAGCTTCTGGTGCTAGGTCATAATGATCCCACGTAGTGGGTGCATTATTCCAAATATCTTCGGGAATGATCTTGTTTTCCTGACACAGGATTCTTTGGAGTTCTCGATATTCGTTTTCACAGAGTCGAACAGATCTAGGATAAGATTTGTAAATCCGAGCTTCTCGACTGTTCAAGTTAGGTTTATAGGATGTGGTTCCTATTTCCAGTGGTGTATTGAGAATGCTTCCATTATTTCTGCAAAAATTCCAAGGACGTCGAAAAAACAGGATGGTATGGACTTCAGGGTTTGGCGTCATCGATCTCAGTTCTTTTTCTAAGTCTTGTTTCCAACATGTAGGGGGATAGAACCAATTTAGAAATTCTAAAAGATTTCTATCACATTCCTTTTCAATGTTTCTTCCGAGCAAAAATATCCTTGTGAGGTTAGCAATGAATCTTCTGGTTGGGATTTCAAAAGCCATTAGATACTTATTGGTTAAGTACCATAATAACGTTTTGAGCTGCTCAGGAAAATCATCTTCCTTCCAGATAAGAGGACGAATGAATGGATAATTCATATTTAACCCAAAAGGATAAAGAATCGAACCTCCATTGAATCTGAATAGGTCTGTGTGGCTTTGCCACATGAGGTTCTCTAGGTTCTCAGCAAGGCTGTCGTTCTGGATCTGCTGAATAATCTCCTGGGGATATTTCCAGCTCTGTGAATCTTTGATGTTCTCGATTTTGTATTTTACTCCATGGTTGAGCATGTGGAAAGCAGGCCTTTTGATAATCGAACCTCCATTGAATCTGAATAGGTCTGTGTGGCTTTGCCACATGAGGTTCTCCAGGTTCTCAGCAAGGCTGTCGTTCTGGATCTGCTGAATAATCTCCTGGGGATATTTCCAGCTCTGTGAATCTTTGATGTTCTCGATTTTGTATTTTACTCCATGGTTGAGCATGTGGAAAGCAGGCCAACAGCTTCGGCGGCAGAGGTTTTTTTCTGTTTCCCATGTTCATCTATATCAGTGGGAGTAGGAATTTTAGGAACATGGCGATATCTGCCATGAGGATCAATAAACTCTTCTGCAGCAGGGAATGAGAGTTTAGAACTTTCCTTGACAAGAGGAGGAAAGTCAGTATCCTGAAACATAGCAATTGAAGAAGCAGATGGTACTTCTTCTGGAATTTCGAGGGGGTAAGAATGCTTCTTAGCCCATTTAAGGATTGGCTTATAGAATGGAGAGAGGACTTGCTTTTTCTGGGGAGGAGATGGTGGTGGTGTTTTTGGTAGATCTGGTGAGTCCTGGGATGTAGTTTTAGACTCGCTTGAGGACAATTTTTAGCAAAATGTCCTTTCTGATTGCAAATGTAGCAACGATTTGATTTCTTGTGGCTTGTGCGATCCTTTCTTTTGCGTAGGTATCGCCATTTCTTCTTTTTCCGGAAATGCTTGGAGCCATGTTTGGATTTCTTTATCCAAAACTTCTTGTAGTGTTTCTTCTTCCGAGAATACTTGCCACATGTACCATCACAGTCTTTCTTGGAGCATTTGATTTTCAGCTCCTGACGGGAACAGGCTGATTCAAGGCGCTTGTCATCTGTGATGTATGTCTGCACCATCTTGCGTTTTAAGCATAATTCTTCTAGGCATAGATGAATTTCTTGCTGTATTTCCCCTAAGGGAATATCTTGTACCTGTCTTTGCTTTCCAAAGAACGATCTTTCAACCATCTGGGATAGTTCTTTCGGGATGGAAGTAAGGAAGACATGCTTCAAATTTGGGTCTGCTCCAACTTGATAAAAGGTTTGAAGCATTAATTTAAAATGCTTATCAAGATGTTTTTTCTGGAGGGAACAGCATCTTCTTTCAAAGAACTCTCTTCTTTTTATCTCTATGAGATCACCGGGTTTTCCCACAAAGACATGATATAAGAGAGTAAGGGCATGGCTGAAATTAGGTGACATCAGGAAATGAATCTGGTCCTATTCTGACAGTGATTGCCACCAGAACTTCAAGCTTCCTGTGAATCTTGTAACAAAATTGTACAAGACATCATTCATATCATGATTGGTGATAGACTGGGTCTTCAGCCATGTATGAAATTCTTCAAGACGGTGCGGCCATTTCTGGTAAGGAATATCATCAATGGTGAAGAATTGTTTTGATGTAGTGGACACATGGGGAGTGGAGTTGCGAGTAGGATTGCTTGTCTGACCCATTTCCATATCAGAATAATCTGATTCCATGTCATCATCTGGTGGGTCAGCCATGAATATGGATGAAGTGACTGGTGCAAAGGGGAGGGTATCGACTGTAGGAATTGAGAAGGATGAGGAGGAGGAAAATGATATTGAAGACTCTGTTTCAGTATCATGAGAAGTTTGCTCTACTGGGAGCAAAGTTTTGGGAGGATCAGGTTGTTCAGGCTGTTGGATAACAGAGTCAGGTTCCTGGGTGCCTAAATCCTTTAGAAAAGATTCCAATGGATTTGATAGCATCATCTGTTCTGGCCTTTCTCTTATAACAATGGAACTTGATTTTGTAGGCGATGCCTTTTCAGGTGATGCCTTTTCTTTCCCCCTATCTTTCTGCAGGGTTTTGATACGATTTCGTAAATTTGCCATATCTGGTTCTCTTCTATAAGAATCTGGTGGAATAGTGGCAAAAATGGAGGTTTGAGGTGGTGGGGGTAAATACCCAGTTTTAACAGGAGGTGCTAATGGGTCGAATGGTCTGAACCTTCCTTCTTCAAGAAGCTGGATTTGGGTTCTGAGCTTTTCTATTTCTGGCTGTGGACTTTCGAGATAATGGTACCCAAGATGTTGTCCTGATTCTAAGGCGTGGAGCCTTTTCTGGAATTCAGAAAGTATCTTCTTGGTACTTTCATCATACCTTCGGAGATCTTGTTGCACACTTCCAATTTTGGAGTCAATTGCCTTGAAGGCATTGTTTTGTGCTAACATAGTCTCTGATTGCCAATTTAGAACAGCTTCGGCGGCAGAGGTTTTTTTCTGTTTCCCATGTTCATCTATATCAGTGGGAGTAGGAATTTTAGGAACATGGCGATATCTGCCATGAGGATCAATAAACTCTTCTGCAGCAGGGAATGAGAGTTTAGAACTTTCCTTGACAAGAGGAGGAAAGTCAGTATCCTGAAACATAGCAATTGAAGAAGCATATGGTACTTCTTCTGGAATTTCGAGGGGGTAAGAATGCTTCTTAGCCCATTTAAGGATTGGCTTATAGAATGGAGAGAGGACTTGCTTTTTCTGGGGAGGAGATGGTGGTGGTGTTTTTGGTAGATCTGGTGAGTCCTGGGATGTAGTTTTAGACTCTGGTTGTGGAGGTGGTGTATAAGAAACCATGAATTGGTATTTATCACATTCACCAAGAGTATCAACGGAGGAATCTCCGTCTAAGTACCTTTGGAAGATCTTATCCTTTGGCCTTTTCCGTCGAGGTGGGGTTTTTGCAAAAGGATCTACCTCATCGGGGGAATTTGTACAGTGAGAACATTGACAAAAAGGATCCCAAAAACAATTACCATAATTGTCTTTATAGTAATGAACAGGATGTCCATCACCATCAAAATGCCTAACATGCTTTTTTGGATCTAGCTCAGAAATAGATTGAGGAACACATGGTTCAATCATGAAGAGAGTTTGGAAGATAGAAGGACTTTCTTCCTTTTCCTTACCAAATTTGATGGAAACAGTTCCATCTTTTTTTCTTATGAACTCTGAGTCCGTAGACTGGAAAGGTTTGTTGTGCTGATGTAACTTTTCGTAGTTGGTAATCCAGGTCTCTGGAAGAAGCTTGGCCAACGTATCCTTTGGGATCTGTCTAGGAACATGGATATAGGATGCCTGGTCATTTTGCATGGAGATGAACAAGGCATCTTCATTACCATTGTTGAAGTTGAGATCAAGTGCATGGTTTTGTACTCGATAAACCATCTGGTAATGTAGTGTGGCCGCTACGGAGTCAGCAGTTTAAGGGGCTCCAGTAAGCTAAACTTGGACTTTCATAAAAGAAAGTAACTGAGGATCCGAAAGAGCGATGTTGAAGTTGGGATATAGAGTGACAAAGACTGTTCCTGCATTCAAGGTAGTTTGAACAGTACCAATGCAAGCATGCTGGTATTGTAAAAACCTGGTGTCTAGCAATGCTACTCTTGCCACAACTAGCAAACCTTTTCGATCGTGGAAAGTCAGAGCAAGACGAACAACTCCATAATGGACATGAGTGTATCCCTGTTGAGCCCATTGTCTGGGAAATTCTGGAGGGATCTGGAGAGTAACAAAATATTCCTTTTCAGTAGCAGGAATAGGATGCTGGTCGAATTTGGAGGATTGGACATACTCTTTTACTTGCTTTGGGGTTTGGTGAATAAGTTGGCGGATGGAGCGAATGGGTGAAAATGAAGAGGTTGGTTTTGCGAAAGCAGAATAAGGGTTCATGAGGGGGAGTTGGGTTTCAGAAATCTTGGTTTCATCACTAAGAGAGACTTCATAAAGATAGTCGATCTTAGAAGCATTAGAGACACGAAACTCAGGAGGGGTTGAGGATGAAGACGAAGGTGTAAGGGACACTGGTGCTTCGAGGATTTCAGGTTCTCCAGCCGATGGCGTTGGAGGAGAGATTCTAGTTTCTCTGGCTTTGCTTTAGTGTTCCTTGATTCTGTTGGGGACGCCCGTTTTCGAGAACGGGTTGCCTTTGTAAGTGAACCGTAGTTGAGAAGTTTAAACTAGTTGAACTTGAAGATTTGTAGCAGAGTTCTGAATTTGGCCATCGTGTGTTCGATTAGAAATAGGTTATTGACCACGATGATGGGATGCCTTGAGTAAGGATAAAATGTAACGTGGCACCTTTTTGGATCATTGGTAACTTGATACTCTAAACGTCTTTCGGTTGTAAATCCATCTATACCGTTCATGTATGTATGGTGTCTCCTTCTGAATCATCTATCAAGGTTTCGTTTGCTTCATTAAAACACGCGAGTCGCATCACAATAGGAGAAGGGGTCCTCTTATGGAAACAAATAAATCCGAGCACAAGTGGTTGGCATTTAAGTTTAGATTCCTTTAACAGCACTAAGGATTATCTTACAAGCGTCTGATACTACAGGGAATGCAACGCACCTACAGAGTAACAAAGACCTGCAGAAGTGCTATTTCGCCTATTTGAGAAGTACATGGCCTCTGATTGAGTTGAAAAAAATATACATACTCTGATCATTTTCTAAATGGTCCAAAGTACAATGGGCGTTTTGAAATTTCACTTTCTTAGCGATGCCTGCATTACATGACATGACTGCCAACCCCGATGGGAATAAAACCTTACTCCTAGTTTTGTTGATTTTCCGCTTGATATTAGCAGACTTTAATGAGACCTGTTATTGTTGAATGATTGATTGAATTCATGTGCCTGTCAAACTTTGCTTCTCTCTCCTTGGTAGTTATTGTCAACTACATCATAGTGAATGTGCTAGATGAGTCCCAGGTACACTAGGTGACTGTGAGATTCTGCTGTTTGAGCATCTACATGTGATCTCATCTCAAGTTCTTGAGAAAGAAAGGAAATTCATAAAGCATTTATGATTGTTCTACATCAATGTGAATATTGCAGAGGCGGATGAATTAAATTAGAAATGCTGAGCATGATCTACATCGAGTTGAAAAAGGCTATTACTTGAAGAGCATGTATGTCATTGTATCATAGTCATTAAACTAATGTCCAAAAAGAGTATGTGATAAGTAAGCACTGGTATAAATAGAAAATTTTTTCAAGCTACCCATTAAGTTCACATTAAATATTAAAATTAGATGAAGTACAAAAGAAAATAGAAAGACCTAACTGAAGTAGAAGACGGTCCTGTCAATAGCATGATTTAGAACAAGTCTGTTCATGTTCTCACATGAAATTCAAAGCATTCAAAAAGTGTCCTCTTCATATTTTTGGGTTAAAAAAGAAAAAAGAGAACACTCTTTGGCCTTACAGCATATGTCAACATCTCACAGTCATACTTGTCTTCTTATCATTGGCCTTATACATCTCAGTGTCCATAACTAACTCTCATTGACTAGGAAAATCGTCTAGATACCCGTTCTGCTTCAAGCATTTTGTTAAGTCATTACCTGTATTTTAGTTTCAGCAATCCAAGTCCTTGGACTTCTGTTATCCGTGGAATAATCTACTGTCCAATTGCTGTGAGAACCTGTAATGTATCTATTTCTGTGTGGTAGCCTAGGAATTCAAAGGGATGTTGTATGATTGTCTATTTCACAAACGCATTCAGTATGGGGACATATCATTGTTACAAAAAGTGCTTTTCCCTCACTAAAAAAGACTTGGTTTTGTAGAACCTGTGCAGTTGATTTCTTATATTGTGAGCCCTTTGGTTTCCTTTCAAGTCACTCACGCCATGCGGTCACTTCGGAGTGTCAAGTGCCTTGCTGCTTCCATCAAGTGGTCCTGGCTGAATTATCTTCCGGGGAAGACAACTAGGCTTGTGAAATCTCATGCCTGACAGCACAATTTTGCATGACACTTCTGACCTGCATGTCAAGAGAAAACGCAAGGTAATTCTGATGCTTCTGAGAGCAGAGTATTGTCATCACTTTTTGATATAGATTTAGGGTGACCAAAAATGTCATTTTGTTGCAGATTGAAGAAGCCCATGGGTTAACAAGATTGATGAGCAGTGTCCACCATCCTTTCACTACATACCTCATAGCCTCGCTTTCTCTAGTGCTTCTATCAATTTCTCCCTTTCTGAGATCGGAAATGAGAATTGCTGTTCAAATTGTTATGGTGACTGCCTGCCTTGTCCAGTACCCTGTGCTTGTGCATGTGCAAATGGGGGTGAGTTTATATACACTGTGAAAGGTCTTGTAAAGGAAGCTTTTTTGTTGAAGTGTATTTCTGTCAATCGCGACCCTAAAGAGAGCCACCACTTATATTGTTGGGAATGCCCTCTAGAAAAGTCAAAAGATAACAACATTTTAGAACCGTATACGGGCCACCTGAAGAGAAAATTTATCAAACAGTGCTGGAGAAAGTGTGGTTGTGGTAAACATTGTGGCAATCGAGTGGTGCAGCGGGGCATAAGTTATAATATGCAGGTAAAGAATTGTTTTCGTGTTATTTTAAAGCTTTTGCCTGTTGTAGCTCTACTGTCATATTTGGACCTTGTGGTGGTTATCATTCTTAAAAGTGTTCCAGTTACTACTGCAGTGAGTGACTTTGTTTCGGAACCCTTAAGCTTAAGCCTGTACTCTTTTGTGACTGATTTTGTCCTTTAGGTGTTTATGACGCCTGAAGGAAAAGGGTGGGGTCTGCAAGCACTGGATGAACTGCCTAAAGGTGCATTTGTATGTGAGTACATAGGTGAAATATTAACCATCAAGGAAATGCATGAGCGAAATTTGAAGAAGGGTGACGCTGCGAAACGTACTTATCAGGTGCTCCTTGATTCTGATTGGAGCTCCATGTGTGTGAAGGATGATGAAGCTCTTTGTTTGGATTCAACGACCTTTGGA
This sequence comes from Eucalyptus grandis x Eucalyptus urophylla, assembly GCA_028830015.1. Lineage (NCBI taxonomy): Eukaryota > Viridiplantae > Streptophyta > Magnoliopsida > Myrtales > Myrtaceae > Eucalyptus > Eucalyptus grandis x Eucalyptus urophylla. Next base: position 41,272,210 of record CM054189.1, read on the forward strand.
AACATTGCTAGGTTTATCAACCATAGGTATTTGTTTGTTTTGAGAAGTAGCATTCTTATGTTTATTTGGTTTTTGAGCTCTTAGATTGTTATTGCATCTGCCTTTAAGATGGAAATTCCTCAATATTGGATGGTTTAATTCGTAAACGTAGCTCCTGGCAGAAAGTTCACTTTTTAAGCATAAGTCCTTTGGTCTAAAGCTTTGAGAATCCAACTTTCAGCTGCGCATTGCAAGCTTATCTCCTAAAACAGCATAAAAATTCAAGACACCTGGAAAGGATTTCCCCTATTCATTCATCGTAGAACTCATGTAATAAACCATGTGAAACTGAGTTATTTGCTTTGTCATCTGGTACTGCTATTGTTTCCTGAGGGACTGTAGAAAGCAGACCTTGACTCTTCTCTTTCAAACGACCATCCCTTGGTCAAGAGAATCAAGTTACCTCCATACCTTCACTGAGATATCTCACACATTTTATGTTTTTTAAATTGCTTATCAAAAAAGAAAACATTCAGATTTTTGGCCACTGTTTGTGTTATTTCGAATTGCATGATCTCTGTGATTTAATTGTGTAAAGTACAATTTGAGATGGAAATTGCTATTAAAAGTTTTGAAATAGATGAGCGTTGACGTTGCAGAGATGAATTCTAAATGCCCCCAACTGCAATGCATGAGCTTAAAGCTTTGAGTCATAATAACTTCCCATTTTGTTATAGGTCAAAGTTCTCAACAAACTTGCTTCAACTCGAGCTTCAGGAGTAGGTAGCGGCAGCAGAGTCTTGACAGATTTGGTAGAGGGTCTAGAAGAAGCAGCCGTTGCTGTAGAATTGAGGTTGAAGATCAACCAGAGTCATCCGGACTTAAAGGGAGGGTACGTGGTTTCTTGGTTTCTAGCAATGTCGTTTTCTTTTTCCTTCTCTAAGATCCTGATAGTGTAGAGGTTACAGATCTTTCTGAGACTATGGAGAGGCAGCGTTGAAGCACTTGGAGAACTCTATTGATTTGGACCCAAAGCTTCAGAAAGCTCCAGTAAATTATAAAGGAGTAAGTTTTGAATCGATGAAGTTATTCTTAATAGATTGAACCTCATCATTTCAGCAGCTATTTATATTGTGTATTATCGTGTTCATATGCTGAGGAGACAAGTTAATGCTCTAATTCTCAATTAAAGTACATACGTTTTGAATGCTCTTGGGGATGGGAGCAAGAAGGAGAGTTAAACGTCACAATGGAGTCCATGTTGGTTCTTGATTTGTATCTACAAGAGGAGTCAAAATTATAGTCCACAATGAGTTGAGCAAAATGCTGTGTGCTTACCAAAATAATATCTGAACTAGTGACCTCAGAGGAGTATTTTACTATAAAGTAAATGCAGGTCCATCATGCTATCTAGTTAATTCCTCCCTTCTTTTCTCCCTGAATAGCGCAAGATACTGGGTGAGCTTTGCATTTTGCATGTGATGCTGATCTCTAGTCTGATTGCTGCTTAAACAGGTCCGGGTATCTGGGTTTGGAGGATGGTTCCTTCTGAGGCTCTCGCTTTATGATCCTGTTCTTCCTCTTAACATTGAGGTAGAGGAATCTCTAACACAAGCTACCATAAAAATGATTTTATTGGATTAAGAATTCAAATCAAAATTTATCTGCTGTAGGCACCAACTCACGATGACGCTGTTAGACAAGTTTGTTCAAGTATCATGAGCCGATGATGCAGAGCGCTTTGGTACAAGTATCTTTCGGCACATTAGACTAGCAGTTAAAGTTGGCTTTGGCGTCTACCTCTGTACAGTACGTATAATCAGTGCGTCAATCTCTGATGCTGAGGAGGTTCATTTTCCAGATGGTTTTGGTCACAGGCACTCAAAATAGTACTTGATGGCTATGTTTACTTTAGTTTTTACTTATGTTCCATGTATGCAACAGGGATGTTCTGATAAATAAGAAACGTTCTTCGACTACAGAATTTGTCGGAGGGATGTTTGAAGTTGTGATGCAACTAGTTTTTCTCGTTTTTATAATGTTCGATTAATTTTGATTGCGCGTATCTCCTGATCATTGTTCTTTACATGGAATGTACATTTTCTGTGCTTAAATGTTGTGATGTTTCCCAAAGACATCCCACGCATCTAATGTTTGTAATGATGAAGACTCATATTGGATGTCTTGATGAACTGACCTAAATCTCTTGCGTCCGACAACTCTGGCTCACGTCCCGTTTCTTTCTGGTTCATGAAACTATTTTCTGAGCGTGAACTTAGTATTTGGGAGGTGGAACAGAGGCTGTCTCTTCCAAGATACTGATTACTTGCCCCACTGTTGATCTAATATTGAGGTCAAGCGCCATGTACCGCGCCAAATGGGGATCACATCCTCTAAGATTGTAGGCTATGTCAGAAAGAGTTGAGAGTTTATTGCGGTTCACAGTGCAAAGGTTTTTTTAGTTTCGTCTCTCTTTTACTTTGTAGTGATGGCTGATGATAGCAATGAGGTTCCGCATGATGAAAGCCACCGCATGAACAAGACTATTAGGGCGTGCATGGAAACGTTTCTAAGAAACGTTTCTGGCACACTTCTGTACGGAAAGTGTGCCCGGGAACAAAAAAGGAACAGAAACGCGTTTGGTTGCGTTTTTGTTCCTTTTTTGTTTTTTTGTTTCTGGAACGAAATAGGAACAGAAAAAAGAAACAAAAAAAAGTTGTTTCTTTTGAAAAGAAACACTTCTTCGACGGAACAAAAGAATAAAAACCAAAGAAACAAAAGAACAAAATCGGAACAAAGGCGACGAACTCTTCTCCTTCGTGCGTGCTCGTCGCTCCTCTCGTCGGCTGAAGCTTCGTTCTTCCTTTTCCGGCGTCTCTCCCATCTCTCCGGCGGCTCCCACTCGGCTGACTCTCCGGCGACTCCTCACTCCGGCGACTCCAGGTACGTTTCCGGTGCTCCTCCTTCTCCGGTAAGCGTTGCTCCCCCTTCGGCGCTCCTCCTCCGGTCAGCGTTGCTCCCCCTTCGGCGCTCCTTCTCCGATCAGCGTTGCTCCCCCTTCGGCGCGACAGATCTGGGACGGCTCGCTCGAGCCTCGAGCGAGCGTTGCTCGCCCAGATCTGCCGCGCCGAAGGGGGAGCAACGCTCGCTCGAGCTGCAGCTCGATCTGCAGCTGCTCGAGCTCCCCCTTCGCTCGAGCAGCAGCTCCAGTGATGCGGCGGCGCAGCTCGGAGACGGACCGAGGCGGCGGCGCGGGATCGAGGGAGGGAAGTGGGAGCGGCGGGAGTGATGCGGCGGAAGGCGGAAACTTGGGCGCCGAAAAGCCGGCGCGGTCCGGTGTGGAAGAGGAGGAGGTGCTCCTAAGCGGCGACGGCGGCGATGCCGGCGTCGCGTTGAGGAGCGAAGAGGAATCGGAGAGTAAATTGAGGGCGAGGGGTGGGCGACAGGTGATGAGGCGATCGAGCATGGTGGCGAAGCAAGTGATCAGCATCGAATCTGCTCTTGGCTTGGGGTTCGTCTCTCAGCTCTGGGTGGATACCCTCTCGGTAAGTGATGGAATTCTTCATCTTGGTTCGTGTAGCAAAACCTCGCGTGCCTGCAGAAGATTGTCCATTGAAAAATTTAGGTGGGTTGTGCTACTTTGAACGGTAACGAAGGCTTAAAAGTGTTGTCCTTATAACAACTCCTGGAGTTTACTAGTATTCGTCTTGGTTCTTGTAGTTTTCTGTTGTCTGTTGTGGGAAGCAAAAGTCGAAGTTATCTCTAGAAGTGTCGACGCTTTCTGGGTAAGGTTCCGTCCGACCACCCCATCTGTCTCGATCGCGCTCGACACTTGGCCGTCCTTCTTCGTTTGGTTCTCTCGTCGTTGCTACGTGCTGTTTCCATTTTAGTTTGATTCCCTGGTCAATTTGGTCGCTGCGCTGCGGGCTCTTGTTGTGAACTTGATCGTGCTTGCGCGCGTTGACTTCAGCGGGTCTTGAGTTGGGGTTGGAGTGTTGGAGTGGGGGGCGTGGCGGTTCTGGTTCTGCATGTCATCCGGTCAGTCGAACCTCTTTCGACCGTGTGGTCTAGACCGTTCTTGATCGCCTCGTGAAGTTCTTCGTTGGAATTCCTTGCTGTATTGATGGCCGAATTAGAAGTGGCGGGACCCGTTTTGCCCCTTTCTTGAACCGTCAATACTGTTCTAAGCACGACAGGAGTTGGTGTGAGTTCGTTGTGTGTATTTGTTAACTGAATCGGGAATACTTCCTTTATTCTAATCTTACTGTCTGCAAAATTTAAATGCTTTCCTGCTGGAAAATGAACCTTTTGGTTTTGGAGCTTTTACATAAGATGGCGTCTCAGTTCAACGCTTTTTTTGGGTTTTTGTGGAACCGTACATTGTGTGAGGCCTAACCTGACTAAGTGACTATATTGGAGATTGGGTGCTGAAAGGAGGATTGTTGAATGGGTTTCACTGTTGACGTTTGTCTGAACTGCTGTCTGGTTTGTTTCCTTGGGGAGGTAATTGCTGATGGCCACAGACTAAGATATGCTAGAGATTCTTCTTTTACTCAAAATGGGTATGTCAATAAATGTTCTTCAATGCTTGTGTATTAATTCGTTGGGGATGCCAAGAAGTTTTTTGAAGCCTCTAGTTTCTCTTTTGATTTTGACTATGTTTCATCACAGTATAGAGTGGACCTTTTAGATTAGCAAAACCTTAGTCTTATCTGAGAGGGGTGATGGTTGTCAAACTTGCAATCTCAAACGAGTGACGTGTGTTAATATTGGTAGAAAAGTTGTACTTTTGAATCATGCTAACTGCTAATTAAACCTCCTCTTTGGCTATGTAATTGTTTCAATTTGACTTGCAGCAGGCCTCTTGATTTTGTGTGAAGCTTGTGCTTCATAATTGAAGTCAATAAAAGGAAAGCAATTAGAATCATGCAACTGTATCATCACCCATATTCATTGGACAGCCAAAAGGTAAGGCTGGCTTTGGAAGAGAAGGGCATTGATTACACATCCTTCCATATGAATCCGATAACAGGCAAAAATTTGAGGCCTTCCTTCTTCAGAATGAACCCGACTGCAAAACTCCCCGTTTTCCAGAATGGTTCGCATGTCATCTTTGATACTATTGAAATCATTCAGTAAGTCTCATCCTATTCTTACAGCATACTTGTTCTTCTTTTTGATATGGTTATGACGGATGTTTGTTTGATCTAATTTTCAACTGTTTTGGCATGTGATAATGAGAAATATCAGCTTCTCTAGCTAAGTATGCCAAATAAAAGTATTTCTGGATTTCTGAGTAACTGAATGTATCTGTTGACAGGATGGGGTATTGTGCTCTATTATGTACCATATTCTTTGCAGATTTATTCTGTCTGTCTGTCTTCATTCTCTTCTTTTGTGGAAGTTTATAATGCTTTAGAAATTTACAGGTATATAGAGAGAATTGCAGTTGTCTCTGTTAATAATGATAGCATCGCCTTCAGCAGTGATGAGGTCATTCAATGGATGCATAAAATACAAGAGTGGAATCCAAAGTTTTTCACATTATCCCACGTCCCTGAGAAGTATCGGCAAGCAGTGTCCAAGTTTTTTAGGAGAGTCTTGATTGCTCGGATGGCCGAGTCACCTGACCTGGCAAGTTCCTACCACCGCAAGCTAAAAGAGGCATATCACACCGAAGAGAAGCTGAGAGACCCAGAGGTTGTAAGGCGGAGCAAGGAACATCTAATCAGACTTCTCGATGAAATTGAGGACAGTTTGAGCAAGACTTATATTGCAGGGGAAGAGTTCAGCATGGCAGACAGGTTGAGCAAGACGGCTTATATTGCAGGGGAAGAGTTCAGCATGGCAGACGTAATGTTCATTCCGGTGCTAGCTCGTTTGGCACTCTTGAATTTGGAAGACGAGTATATAAACAGCAGGCCAAACATGGCCAAATACTGGAGTTTGGTTCAGCAAAGGCCTTCCTACAAAAAAGTGATAGGAAGATACTTTGGCGGCTGGAGGAAGTACAGGACCCTGGCTAAAACTTGGTGCTTCATTCGGCTGAGGAACACGCTGAAGAAGTATTAACTTCTTGACGCTGTAGGAATATCTCAAAACTGTAAAAGGAGGGTGGGGAAAGCTTTGGCTGTGAAAAGTCTTTAGGCAAAATTTACCTTTTGAATTGCTGTAAATAGGTTCTGTAGTGTTTCCTCTCTTAGTGTTGAAAGAGCAGGCAGTTGAATTTTTCATGTACTGGACTGCTTTCTGTTCTGTATTCCCTTTAAGGTTGAAATAATTATGTAGAAAACAAGCATGTTATGAAAATAAAAAATTGTAAAGGTTCGATTATTTTGATTGCAAGCAGTGAACTTCATTGAGTTTGCAGTCTTAGAGCACAGTTCATCCGTATTCTAGATCTTTAAGATTCCTGATCTTTAGTAAAAGTTGGTGCAAGTTAGTATATCATAAGGCAGAGTAATGCATCTGTAATTAGATGTCAAGAGTTATGAGCAAAAGAGAGTTGATTGAAGCACTCCCTTGGCGAACCGCAACGATTCCATATCTGAGTCCCGGATGAGGGACCAGGCCACACATCTTGTGAATAGCTTGGACCGACAGACAGGCAAGGATTGGAGAGACAGAGCACTTCCTCTGGCGTCTCTATAAAGTGGCTCTACTTCCTGAAAGCTTTTCAGATAGCAGTCCGCATCAGCTGCCCCGGCATAATTTTGGGAAGCAAGGTCTTCGCACATGGCCAGTGAACGACATTTCATTGGAGGGATCTGCCATTCTTTCCCTAACCTGAACGCCTGACCCTTGTTCTGGCATTACTTTCCAGATTACAATGAATTGCACAAGTGAATAATTCCATATTGTTGCTAATTGCTGTCGCAACAGCCACATTGCGCATCTCGCGAAGCAACTCAAGGCGGCGTATGTTTCAAGAACAATTTCATGATTAAAGAAAATAATTTTTTTCGAAATAATTTTCCAAGAAAATGTCCATTTTCAAGTTAGAAAATTTATTTTTTTAACTTTGAGTATACATGTATCTTTGACCATAATCATTTTTAGCCAACTAAACAAATGAAATTTCAGAAAACTAGTTGGGAGCGAATATTTTTACTTGAGTAAAAGCAAAAAAGAACAATTATTCGATTGGCTGCGTTGCCTAGAAAAATAAAAAAAAAGGTAACTAGTTCATGTTGAGATGTATGAAATTTTCGTTTAAGGGCGCACATATGAGCATGTTGAAAAAATTTGATACAAACTTTAATTACAACATTTTCTACGAAATATGCTATATGATCATGCTAAAAATGTTTGTCTTCACTAACCATGAACAAAATAAAATTAATGAGCATTTCATAAGAATTAGAATTCAATATCAATTTTAAACTTTATTAAAAAAAATTTTAAAAATAAAAAATAAAAAATAAAACAGAAATTTTTTTGTCGTTTACCAAACGTGTTTCTGTTCTTTTTCTATTCTAGGAACAGAAATTGACTGCAGTTACCAAACATGTTTCTGTTCTTTTTTTATTCCAAGAACAGTTTTTGTTTACACTTACCAAACGCGTTCTTTTGTTCAGAAACTGTTCCCCGGAACAGAAACACTTTTTTTTATTTCTGTTCCCAGGAACAAAAAAGAAACAGAAGTGTTTCCATGCGCACCACTCCAGCAAAACATACCGAAGCAGAAATTCCAGGAGTTGTCATGTGTGGAATCTCTGCTACTACACATGACAGTCTTCCTACCCATTGTTTACTGTTCTTGACATTAGACAATGCCGCCTTATTGCATACTCCAGGGATTCTTTGGATGTTAATGTTCATTCAATGGATTGGGTCTATAAATGATTACCTTATTGTATTCTGAAAAATAAAATGAGGAGAAACATGAAATTCATGAGAGCCACTATAAGGACTTAATGGGAAAAAATAACTATGGGGGGAGAGGGAGGAGAAACATGAATCCTGGATCGAGGCAAAGTATTCACCTTCTTAACTTGTATGAATTTATTGGAAAAGAGCATTTGATTCAGGCAAAAAGCAACATAATAAAGTACAGAACCTCCTCTCAGCACCACTTGATTATCGTTCCGCTGTAGCTCAATACTACTACAAAACACGAACGTCACAGCCAAAATCGCAGAGCAAGACTTGCAAATCATGCTCAGCGGCTATGAATGATGAAAGACATACATATGTAGTACCATAACTCACACCCACATTACAACTTGAGGAAAACGAACTCCTCAATTGCAGAGATGTCCCCGATCCTCTTCAGAGTCTCCTTGCTGGGCTGGTCATCAACTCCAATTGCCATCACGGCTTGCTTTTGCAGTGCAATCCTACCAACGCTCATGAAACTGACATTGACATTCTCTTCTCCCAAAATGGTTCCTACTGTGCCAATCATACCTGGCTGATCAACTTGCCTGCACAATATGATGCTTCCCTCCAAGCTCACATCCACTTCGAAAGATCCCACCTTTGTGAGATGTGGGATCCCATCCTTCACCCGCCCCTCAACCGTGATCTCCCCAGAATCTGAAATGGCGCTGGCAAATCTTGATTCCACATTTGCAATCTGAACCTGGACATACTCAAGAGGACTCTCTGGTGAACCATCTAAGATGACCCGCTCCTCTGTTATTCTTAGTCCTCTCTGCTAAGCAGTAAAATCTGCATTGACCAAGTTCACAAAGACATCGAATATGGGTTCAATTATACCCTTAGTAATCATAGCACGGAGTAGTCTAGTGTCGAGATCATCAGGTGCTCTTGCAGAAGCATATGTCACTTTTATGGTTTTTACACCACTCCCACCCCCAACTAATTGAACGGCCAATCTCCCAAGCTTCTCAGCAAGTACAACAAATGGTTTCAGCTCTGTAAGAACCTGCAGCCAAAAAGGAAATGTATAAAGAACTCAACATTCATGTTACTCAAGCATATCTTGAGCCAAGTTCTGCCTTCTGGATCTTAAACAAAGCACCCTCAGCCATCAAAATCGTCATTACAGTCATCCAGAGTTACTTGTCTATCACACCACATTATTGACCCACTTCCTAAAGGAATCGACCAAGGGGAAGCATCTCTTACAATCTTCAAAAGCTCACTTCCTCTGCTCATCTTGTACTGAGAGGAAGCTGGATTTGGGCCAAAGCCAAACATCAACGAAATTAAACAATTGTATACATATCGGATGATTCCAATCAACCACCTCAGTAAAAAATGTTTGCCAGAAAAGATCAAACTTCTACTGAGCACTGACAATCATTCTCCTCCACGGTACATATCAAACAATTGGGCCAGCATATTTTACGGTCCTCAAAATCTCACTTCCTCTATTCATCTCATACAAAGAGGAAGCTGGATTTGGGCCAAAGCCAAACATCAATGAAATTAAACAATTGTACACATATCAGAAAATTGCAATTGATCGCCTCAGAACAAATCTTTGCCAAAAAAAGATCAAACTTCTAGAGAGCACCCATACTCATTCTCCTCCAAATCACACATCAAGCAAGTTCCATCACAACAATTATGCATCAGAGCCCAAGCCATGATGAGATATGTCAAATACTGAGAGCACATATATTGAAGATTGAGAGGAAACAGATTGGAGGATAAAAAGTTAGAAATAGACCAAGAGATGCCAAACAGCCAAGTTGTAGAAAAAGTTCTAGATACCTCAGCAGGAACCATCGGCGCATTGACAGCAGTAGCAGCCAACTCTCCTTTTAGAGCTCCAATGACAGCTTCAGCAATTTCAATAGCCACTCCTTCCTGGCATGTCAAGTGACCGTTTTATATGCTTTCTAATAATATAGAGAAAGTTAAAGTTGGGTAAACTGTAACTGTTCACAAACCTGAGCTTCTGTGGTACTGGCTCCAAGGTGTGGGGTCACCGTGACCCTCTCGTGTCGTACCAACTTGCTGTCCTTCGCTGGTGGCTCCTCTGTGAAGACATCAAGTGCCGCCTGCAACAAGGCTAGTATGTGCTTCACCTCCCAAGGCAACAAGAAGGAAACTCAACATTTCAGATATGAGATAGCAATACCTGAGCAACAGTTCCAGCATCCAATGCCCTCACAAGAGCTTCTTCATCAATCACTCCTCCATGAGCAACATTGACAATTCGAACTCCTTTCTTCATCTTTGCAAAAGTCTCATCATTGAGAACCTTTGATGTAGCAGGTGTCAGGGGCATGTGTAATGAAATGAAATCTGCAGTTGCTATGGCTTCATCAAAGCCCACAAGTTCCACCCCCACCGCGCGTGCTCGATCTGCGGGGGCATAAGTGTCATGTGCAATCACATGCATACCAAGACCTTTGGCACGACGTGCGACTTCTGATCCAACCTTTCCAAAACCCATAATGGCAAGCGTTTTCCCAACAAGGGACACACCCACATATTTGTTTCTTTGCCACTTTCCTGCATCAAGCAAAACAACCATATGTCAAAGACCAACATTGGTATAGCCTTAAGAAAATGTTGGCAACTCACTTTGTCCCCTATAAAACTTAAGCATTGACATAACTAAGGAGGCAAAATCCAAAAAACCCGTGCATCTCCTACCAATAGTAGCATGACAAGCTGCTTTAGCTCTTGTTTACTGATTGCACAACTCAATTATTCTTCTAGTTTTGCTTTATGGTATGATGTTGAGCAAACATGCATAGTGGTTGAAATTGCTATTCATATTGATCGTGCAGTGCCAAAGGTCAATTCCTTATCTCTAAAGACTTGAAGGCAACCCCTTGCTTGCAGCGGCCAATTCCATCAGCTCCAGCTGTTCATCCTCCATAAGCTCCATGGATTCCTCGGCAATTCTGCGAGCAGTGGCCTTCTCCACTGCAGCTTTTCGTCTCTCTTCTTCTTTTTCTCGACGAAGCTCTTCTTTTTGTCTCTTTTTCTCCGCCTTCCAAACAAAAAAACCAGAGAAGTTGGTAAAGAAAAGAGAAAAGAAGAGATGCTACTTAACCAATCAAATAAAGCAAAAGAAACTAACTAGTGAAAATGCAATATCAAGCTCAAATACTTACCTTAGATTCTTTCTGCAAATACTACTCCTGTCGCTCTGATTCTCGCCTTTGCTCACGTAGCAATCTCTCCTCTCTCTGCTGTTCACGCATCAACCTTTCTTCTTCCTTCCTTCTTTCATGATCAAATCTTTCCATCTCTTTCCTCATTCGTTCCTCAGACTGCAATAGAAAAATACAGGATATCAGTACATGCCAAAGTTTTCTCCACAAAGCTCACATATCCTTAACACTCAGCACAACTCTTCAAAAAGGAAAAGGAGGAAAAGTGAGGGACAGGGAAAGAAAATCAGTCAATGTCCGAAGTTTTCTCTCGATCTTCTTCGCATTAACAGGTTTCAGTATCCTCTGTTTTCCGCACCCACTCTCATTCCATCCACTTTCCTTCATTTCGCAAACAAAGACTAAAGAGAGAATCGAGCCAAAAGGAAACTCCTTTTGTCCCTTGTCACACTTTCATTGAGAACTCATGACGATCGGCGACCCAATGTGAAGGAAGATGGAAAGTATGATGACGAAAACAATGCCGAATACCTCCAATAAAACTCCAACATTCATGCAGAGAATATCCACTTAGGTTTAGTGCGATGGTTAATCTTTCTTTGTTTAATATCAGTTCTAAATGTGACCTTGTAAGCAAAGAAGGTTGTTATCTTTAAACGAAATCAATGTCATGAGTTCCCACCCATTGTAAAACAAGGAAGTAGGTACATCGACTGAGCTCTAGTCAGTATGACAGTTGTCCTCCACGAATCAATAGAACAAGAATGCACACTAAACCACAGCGCCAATGAATCGCCAAGTCACACAGATTTGATAATGCAGGCTACCTTTCCTAATACATAACATGAGGAGGCAATTATATTGTTGATGCAGGGAATGACCTCTTAGTAAGACCAAGAAAAGGCTGCAGCGAATGAACGATAGAAAATGCTGGATCAGCGGAGATTGACTAATCAATGTGTGATATTCACTAATCGACCATATATAATAGAAAACTTCCCAGGGCAAAACTCTGTCAACATCCACGGCCATGTACCGTTCCAAGTGATTCACAAAACACACACCTCTCTCATTCTTCCTTCTTATAGCCAGCACGGAAGTAGACTCCATGCTATTTATTTGATACATGTACAAGCACGAACGTCAGCTAAAAGGTTACCTTTATACCCAATAGTGCCATTAACTGAAAAATGAACTCTGGGTGACCAGGCCAAGCCGCTCCTGTGACCAAGTTTCCATCGGTGAAGCAGCGATCGATTGGATCAGGTTCTAAGCATGTGGCGCCGGCTAGTACCACGTCGAGCTTCACAGTAGGATATGCTGTACATTTCTTCCCCTGCAACAATTCACGATGAATACACCGGTTATACCCTGATGATCTCAAGATACAATAACACAGAATGCCATTCAACTTCAGAAAATTTTCATGTCAAATACAGGAAGACAATACCTGTGTATCAGTGGATGCGTTATCTAGGAAGCAAATTTTCTCAAATTCAGACTTAACAAAACTAGGATGACCAAGAGAAGTGGCAAGCAGCACCTAGGCTTCCATAGCACTTTCTGCACTAGAGAAAAGAGTTTTCATCTCCTCCGACTTCTTTTCATCCAATGATGATACGTCTGATGAGACTGCAAGATTCTCACTCTTAGAATACACAGAATCATCACTTTTCATTTTATTATCATTCTTTTCCATAGAACGCGCTTCCTTATTTAGCCGAGAAACTGCCGCAGTCAAAACCATCAATGCCCCCAAAACAGAATCAGTTTGCTGCAACAAATCTTGTGTCACTTTTTTTATATCCGGAATTGAAGACTGAATTGCACTTCTTAGAAGTGGCCCGCTCTCTGCGGAATCATCAATATCTTGTCTACTTGGCGTTGCAAGCCCAGATTCAACGTAAGCTTTTTCTGCAACTTTCCGGGATTGTATGCCAATCTTATTTAGTACATCAAAACCATCCCATTTTACATTCTCAGGGACAGGAAGACCAAGTTTCTGTACAACCTTCTGATTGATAACATCTGCAAAGTTCTTCCAGAAATGTTTGTCAAACTGTATGGATTCACCAACTAGCATTTTTTCTCCATTAGCATTCTCAAATCCAGTTGAATCAGGGGAAGACTCAACAACAATGTTCTCTTCATTCAGTCTCTGGTCATTCAGCAATGGAACATCTACAGATGAAGACTTCTCAGGTGCAGCAGTGGCATTGACCGATTCCCCTTCTGCTACATATTTACCACTATTTAAAAGCTTATCCTTCCAAGGATACGTCTCATTAAAGGATTTCAACTGCCCAAAAGCATATTCAACAAACTGCCGAGCCAGCACACTATCAGACCCAACAATTGATTTCAAAGTAGACTCAAACCCATTTTGCCTGAGGAACTCTGAAACAAATGGGAGCTTCCACCACTTCTTTCCCTCATCAATTTCATCAAAACTTTTATATCTAACCTGAAACAGCATCACCAGTGAGCTTGCTCATTTTTCCGGCATAACACGCAGAAGGACGATAACTGGTATCTTAGTAAAGCATGGAAAGAAATCCACAATAACGAAACCAAGGTTAGAATTCTCATAAATGGAATTCAGATACTCATCACCAATTTTGCCTGGTTCAGATAGGATTCTCTAATATTCCTACCAAAGTCCAATAGTGGAAATATTTTTTCTCCTCCCAGCATTATTGTCTGATTTCTGAAAGATTGTTATTAAACTTGTTTATTAGTAGTTCTTATTCACACTTCATACATGTGAGACAATATACAAGCACTGCGTGTTTGTGTCATATGCATCTCAGTAGATACTCGATTTTGACATACAAGATCAAATGGACAAACAACCCCCATGATTGATTCAATGTCTTTGAAACAGATAAGAGGTTTACTTTGTATTTCAATGTCATCTTTTCCACCAATATAATAAAGCAAGTTTAGCCTATTGGAAAGGGCTGAGCTGGAGTGTGTGCAGACTTAGATGTCCAGGGTTCATAGCGTATTGGTGTAAACTGGTTCTTCAAGCATCTAAGATTTACCCAGCGACTGATTCATAATAACAAAAGAGAAACGATGTTACAACATCTTGGAGAAAGCTCTTATACAGTAATTGCCAGGTACTCAAATAAGCAAACGTTAATAAAAAGCTCTTGCTAATGCTCAATGATTCACAGATAGATGCTGGAAGCTATAGGCCTAAACGAAAACTCTACCTTCTAATTGGAACTTCTCTTGAACAATTACAAATCATATATAGATGTTTATTTCAAGAAGTCAAGAGTCTTCAAACAGAAATCCTAATCGTCCTTTTAAGAGAGCTTCCAACTATGTGATTGATATAAAAATGTTTCCACACTTACCTCTAACTGTATCTTCCCTCCACCACCCATTCCTTCTAATTCCACAACCATTTCATGTGAATCTCCTGGAAACAGACATGCTCATCAAGAAAAAGTACAATTTCCATATGATAGTCATTTCATCCATTGCCAAGGTCATAGAGTATCAAATAATGTTTCACAGGAGAAAAACTGATCTGGTATATTGCTCATTTATTTGACTTCTGAACCACCAAACTAAACCACCACCAGCATTGCACAATAAAGTTCAAAATACAAATCGACAACAAATTCAATGATTCTCACCATCACACAGAAGCTCCAAACAGATTCCTGCATTGCCCATTCGCTTGTGTGGAGTTACCAAGTTTGCATCCCAAGCTGCCACCTAGCATCCACACCACAGTGAACAACAAAAAGATCAACAATTATTCAGCTTCAGTTCATGCATTTAAGGATAGCTGTATCCATTTGCTGAGCGCCAAAATCAGCAAGGACTTGTACCCAAAAAAAAACAAAATGGTGGAGTTGCTTGCTCCGTGTTATGTTAATGCAAGATATATGGCACAATCAACTTGGGATTGTATCAAATAAGGCAACAAATGAGCAAATCTCCTTAGCATGTAAAAGAGGAGTCCAAAAATTGATGCAGCAGTTGGCCCCCTCAAAATGGCGTTCATTCATTTATTACAAAAGTAGCATCACATATTTTTAGGATAAGTCCTTCCTAAACATGCCAGCAATTCGGTCTCCAGTTAGTCCACAGATGCAAAGTGGAAAGGAAGTAATGGATACCACTCTGGTAGAGGCTTAGGTTTTTAGTCGAAGGGAGCTTAATGTTAAAAGTGAATTCCTCATTCCATGTTGGCTCTTTCTTCCTGTCAGCAAATTTGATTGACAAATAAAGTTGCAATAAGTCTGTAAATCCAGAGTAAACTTAATTTTTCCTCCATATGCATCATATGCTCTCATCTCCTGTATTCTGTATACAGCAGATAAACTAAATTGCAATTAGCCAATGTAAAAAGAGCTAAAGATTATTGCTTCAGAAGCTTCAGCAAAATTGTTTTGCAGAAACTGATGGGGAATGCTAATAATATGTCTTATCATTTAGGTCATCATGCGAGAAGCACAAAAAATAATTAGTAGCTGATAAATATTGTATTTCTCATTTTAAAAAGTGAAAGCACCCTTTAACATTTTAAGGGAAGGAATTCCATAGCCTGCACCAACTTAATATAACCGCTCCTTGAGTACGGCTTTGTCAACTTGGGAAATTACATGGGCCGTGTGGGGTATTTTAGAGAGGAACTGCTAGCTACGTTTAGTAAAGAAGTGTGGAAATAAGTACTTGTGGTCTATGCGGCTGCTAGAACTGCATAAACTCCCGGAATTTCCGTGGCAATGAAAGTGCCGTTTACAAAATTTTTAGTTTTTCCCTTGCATACACAAGTTTCCATGTATGCCAAAATACTCTATAAGGTGGTAGGATAAAGTAAAGGAAGTACCTTGACAATAAGTAGACACCCCATTGGACCAGTTACAGCTCGGATGCCCTGAAATATATACAATAGAGCAAAATGAATCTCATAGACAAGGAGACAAAACATAAAGCAAGAGATCCATGACATTTTCCTTGTTTAGTCATATAATCATGAGAAAACATACAGCTAGAACAGCATCAACTGGTGGAGAAGCAAAAACATCACCACATATTGCAGCTGCTAGCATCCCTTCACCCACGAATCCAGAATGAGCTGGCTCATGACCGCTACCGCCACCTGACAAAGAAATAGCATAGATCATTGAACTGGAGATTCTTATGCATAAATCATGGCCCGCTGTTGAAGTCCATCACTTTCCTTCTAAATGATTGAACTGTAAATGAATTAATTGGGTAGATGAAGTAGAAGCTGTGGGGAATGAGGAGTTGCGAACAGATCAACGGTTTCTAAATGAGAGGTAAAAAAAGTGTTTCTGAATATAGAAACATTGGCAGGAACTGAAAGATAACAACCATATCACGCTGATGCCATGGACATCACCGACAAAATAAGAATTCAAGAAATTCAATGCGCACAATTAGATTCTAAAACATTAACATAGAAATGCAGGGAAGACAACATTAACCTGATATAACGACGACCTTGTCATATGTAGCAGGCGAAATATCAGCCCGCAACACGACCTTCACCTGCATTTCCACCAATAGGATTGGAATGGTCGTGTGAGTTACCGAATAAACTGTAAGACTAATGAAAGAAGCATAAAAAAAAAAAAAATTTACGAAAGGGCGTCGGGGGCGGAGGCGGCGTCGTCGGCGTCGGAGTCGGGGGCGACGGAGGCAACGGCTTGAGGGGCGTCGGAGTCGGGGACGACGGAGGCAACCGGCTTGAGGGGCGTCGGAGTCGGGGACGACGGAGGCAACGGCTTGAGGGGCGTCGGAGTCGGGGACGACGGAGGCAACCGGCTTGAGGGGCGTCGGAGTCAGGGACGACGGAGGCAACCGGCGGACCTGCAACACGACCTTGAGGGGCGGAGGCGGAGGCGGAGGCGGCGTCGTCGGAGTCGCGAGAGGGCGTCGGGGGCGGAGGCGGAAGCGGAGGCGGCGTCGTCGGCGGGGCGTCGAAGTCGAGAATGGAGAGAGAGAGCTCGTCGGCGAGAATGGAGAGAGAGAGCAGAGGAGGGGGAAGAGAAGCAGCTGTGCGACCTTTTTGTTCTCCTCCGCAACGGAATGGAACTGAGAAAGGAGAGAGAGAGAGAGGAGAGAGGAGAGAGAGGACGATTCGACAGGGGACTCAGGCTTCGCAGAGGAGAGCAGAGCAGGGAGCGTCAGAGTGGTGGGCCCCACACGCGGCCCGCGCGAATTTTGAACGCCTGACACCCTCGCCAACGTGGCGCCACGTGTCGACCGCTGAGTGGTTTAACCCACCGCCTACGTGTTGGGTTAAACCCACCCAATATTTTCTCAGAGAGAGGGGACGTTTGGCAGAGAGTGAGCAGAAAAAGAAACGAAAAAAAAAGGGGGAGAAGAACACTGTTCTTCTTCCCCGGTGGGCTCGTCCACCGCCTACCGCCTCCGCCATTGTGCTTCAGCCCGGGCCACCAGCCACCTCCGAGTCGCCGACCGCCGCTCCTCTGCCGGCGGTGCCGCTTCCCGATCCGCTCAGACTCTCGCCACATCTCCAGTGATCACTTGACGCCGAGCTGCTCCCTGCCGTTGCGACCAGTCCCGACGCTGGAGCCAGTCGCCGATCCGTCGTGCGCCTTCACCTCTGAGCACCACCACACCTCCGCCACCGTTGCCTCACCGGACTCGCCACTGACGCGCAGCAGCACAGCCGCCAATGCTCGCGCTCCCCGCCGTCCAGTAGCTTGAGGCCACAAGTGACGCACGCGACACCTGCTCACCGCGCTACTACCACTTCGCTGCCGCTGCTGATCAACTCCCGCGCCGGTCACCGCTGTTCGAGCCCCGTGCCACCTCTACCGCGCCTGCATCAGTGTCCTCAGCCGAACCAGAGTTTCCTCGCCGTGCTCACTGCTACCGAGCCGCTCCACCAGCTCAACGAAGCCACTGCCGTGCCGATCCGTGACGACGCATCTTTCCTTGCCCTGTCCACGACCACCCAGCGACCGAAGCTCCTCCCTGCTGGTTGCCGTACGCAAGGCCCGCGAAACCGTTTCTGTTCAGCTGCTCCAGTCGCGCCTCTGCTCAGCCCAAGTGCTCAACACCACCCCTGTTAGCCATTCCTCAAGTGGGTCTAGCCTTAGACTAGGTACATTTTTAGGTTAAATTTAATTCAGATATTTGGTAGTTTTTATTATTCTAACTTGATTTGTGTTAATTTATTATCAAATTAGAAAATTTCTCATATTAAGTCATGACAATAAAAAATATTGAGCCGCAAGACGTCGGGTTAAATTTTTGATTATTTTGACTTTTCATGGCAAATTCATGAATTGCTTTGCATAATTGATTCACATAAAGATAATATGTCATTGATAAATTATCAATGGGACGTACATTTTGATGCATCATTGTTATTTGCACATCAAATATCATGCATCATATGTCATATCTAGGATTTAGGTATTTAGATCCATAAACCTTTCATGTTTAAAGCAATGCATTTTATTCATATAAGATTAGGTTAACTCTCCTTTAATAAAACCAAAAAAAAAGAATAAAAAAATGTTATTTAGGTAATATAAATCACACCACATGTTGCACTCTAGTTAGTAGGTTATAGATTAATGTTTTAATATTCCCATCATGTAGTTTTTTTTTAATAATAAAAAAAACCAAAGATTAGTATTCCATCGTTATGTTATTTTTTAAATAATAATTATTAAGTCTTATTAAAAAAAGAAGAAGAAAACACAAAAGTCATTTCCTTGGTTAGTTAATAGGTTAATTCATAATTAATCTCATATCATCATTATTTAGCATGGGTTGCATATATGCATTAAAAAATGAATCATCATAATAAAAAAATCATAAAAGAGCATGCATGTAGAAAGACCATGTCATTCATCTCATATCATGTAGCATATGCATATTTAGGATTATATAAATTAAATTGCATACATACAGTGATAAGTTTAAGTCATACAATATGAATTGCATCTTGCATGTCATTAAAATAAATTCATGTATATTAAGTTAGATTAAGATTGCATAATAATAAAAATTAGGTGTCTTGTCATTTAGAAATCATGTTTAGGGCATGCATTTTATTAGTATTTTTTTTTATTGAGTGTTATTTTATTGATTGTGCACTCGCATGACCACCATTTGCATGTTAGTAGCTTAAGTTTAAATTAATCAACATTGCCTGCAAAATATTTTTAAAATAAAAGGTACCGAAAGGGCGTTAGACTAATCTAGCGTAACCATGTCCCCGGACCTACTGAATCTCTAGTTCGCAATAGTAAAGTATTCTCCCATACTTTACTTGGGTTTCTAACCAACCCTAATTGGTTAGTGGCGGCTCCAAATTGAATATAATTGCATGTTTAAATAAATTAATTTCAAGTCGCGATTGGTAGGACTTGGGAGGGTCCGAGCCAAGTCTTCGGACTTAATAATCCATTAACCTAAACTTTAGGATTGCCCTGAAAATTTAGGTCGCGACAGTCAACATCTCTTTTGGTATGCCTGCAGATTGATTTATTCCAACACGTTCACATTACGGGTGAGCATGGTCCAAATGGGCGGTTTACATTCAAGATCCAGAAACCAACCATTAACAGTTAGTTCTGAAAAATTGGAATAGGGAACCACTCATTGATTCTATAGATGCACCCTGAAACCGAACCGTCAATCTAGTCTAGTTCCCAAGGGGTTCCATAGAACCAATTCCACCAAGCTTCATGTGTTAGCAATGTAATGTGCAACAAAGAATTACACAACAGAATCACATCATCAAAGACACTCCTAGTTAGAGCCAATGAACTAATGCAATTAGTATGTTAGGAAGTGTGTGAGTAAGAGAGCACACTCATCAAACTTGTTATAAATGAGCAAAAGTAGACGAAGTATCTAATACAAATAATGATAAGTACCCTAGGGGTCTAAGTTTTTTCGTTATTTATATTATAATTTAAATATATTATATATTATCGGTTCGGTCTAGGTGGGCGGTTCCATACTTAGAACCGGAAACTGGACTAGTACTCACCGGTTCCAATAAATTAGAATCAAGAACCGGACCGGTTCTCTTAGGAATCATCAGTTCTTGGGAAGTTCGGTCTAGTTCTGTGCAGTTCAGTCTGGTTCTGGGTGGTATGGGCAATCTAGGCGATACCTGGTTCATTTGCACACTCCAAATTCACATTATATGCTCTTGAGGAACTTATTAACAAGACCCTAACCATAATTGCCCGTTTTGTATCATATGTTTTACAACTAAGACATTTTTTTATCTCAATTTGGAGATCTTTTAATCATATTTACCAATCGGACGGGCCATGTTAAATTGGAGTGGTAAAACTAGTGCTTTGCTAGAAAAGAAAACATTTTGCTTGACACCAACATGGCTAAGAGAATTTCAAACAGTTCTCATACATCGATAAAAAAATTTCTTTTATGTTCCCTATTTAATTTTTAAATTTTGGGGAAAAGGCATGATCGATGACGTAATAAAAAAAATACCTACAATTCACTCTAGACATTGTTTAGAAAGAGGAGGGCCATGCGTAAATAGCACTTTCATTTTTGGGCTAAATGTGACCAGAGATAGAAAATCTTGAGAAGATGCTAAAACATGGAACTTCTAACTCAAATAGGTTAGATTAGAACATCAATACAAACTAATGGCCCACAAATTTGATTTGAGAGGCCCAAAGTTTAGGCTACTTAAGTATGGAATGGACTAAACTCCAACATAGTAATAATTGATTTGAGAGGCTTCTTCAAACTTTAAAACTTTTTCATATTGTAGGTGTCAAGACATCGCATGTTAAACTTGATAGTGCGATCCGACCAAAAAAAAAAAAACTTGATAGTGTGAGAAATCTAACTTAATCCATGCATTATTTCCCTCACACATGTATGTCAAGGACTCAAAACAGAATTTTGTATTTTATTCTCTCTAGATCTTGCGTTAATAACTCATTACATCACTAATGATTTGATTAGTTGCACGATTGGTGATTTATTAAGGCCTACATAGCTAGGGACAATTTCAATTAAACATGAAAATGGTTTATTTTAATTGATCAAAACCTTTGCTTTCCCAAAAAATAAAACTCATTTCTAATAAAAGAAAAAAGAAAAAAAAAAATTAGTGGAGCCCACTTAGCATTTAGCAAATCCCAAGGAGGAGAAAAAAGAGGAACTTGCTTCATGAGTTTGACCCTGACTCCGTAAAGTTCGCCAATAATAGCGCATTAGTACATAGACGCAACCAACGACGAAGGACCGTGAGAAAGCCAAATCAAGTCGAGTCAAATTTTGATTAAGACAAACCGAGGAAGGAAATTCATGCGTTCACATGGCTCATCGATAGGGGCGAGCATGATTTTCGAGTAAAACTTGAAATCTGAAAACTAGACCAATGGAAATCTATAACTTTTAAATTCTAAAGTATGTAAGATAGGTTCTAGGTTCTAGAAAATGAAGAACATATTTTAATGAGTGGGTTTCAGGTTTTTAGTTTGAGGTACTTGGAACCTGTAACATAAAATCTAGAACAAGTTTTAATGTTTTTTTTTTTTTTTTGTCCATGTCCTGACTCCGTAAAGTTCACCAATAATAGCGCGTTAGTACGTAGACGCAACCAACAACAAAGGACCGTGAGAAAGCCAAATCAAGTCTAGTCAACTTTTGATTAAGACAAGCCGAGGAAGGAAATTCATGCGTTCACATGGCTCATCGATAGGGGCGAGCATGATTTTCGAGTAAAACTTGAAATCTGAAAACTAGACCAATGGAAATCTATAACTTTTAAATTCTAAAGTATGTAAGATAAGTTCCGGGTTCTAGAAAATGAAGAACATATTTTAATGAGTGGGTTTCAGGTTTTTAGTTTGAGGTACTTGGAACCTGTAACATAAAATCTAGAACAAGTTTTAATGTTTTTTTTTTTTTTGTCCATGTCCTGACTCCGTAAAGTTCACCAATAATAGCGCGTTAGTACGTAGACGCAACCAACGACGAAGGACCGTGAGAAAGCCAAATCAAGTCTAGTCAACTTTTGATTAAGACAAGCCGAGGAAGGAAATTCATGCGTTCACATGGCTCATCGATAGGGGCGAGCATGATTTTCGAGTAAAACTTGAAATCTGAAAACTAGACCAATGGAAATCTATAACTTTTAAATTCTAAAGTATGTAAGATAAGTTCTAGGTTCTAGAAAATGAAGAACATATTTTAATGAGTGGGTTTCAGATTTTTAGTTTGAGGTACTTGGAACCTGTAACATAAAATCTAGAACAAGTTTTAATTTTAATTTTTTTTGTCCATGTCTCCGTGCGATCATCCGATATTTCATACTGTTAGATAATGAGTATATAATATGAAAGTACTAGTCCGAATTTCTATTTTACGGCTAAGATTTTTACTTTATTAATGTTCATATTTTTCATATGTCTGAATATAAGTTATGATTAGTGAAAATAATATAGATAGAACCTGGGTAGACCCTGGAACCGACCTAGGAACTTATAATAGATAAGTTTTAGGTTCTAAAGTATGAAAAATATGTTTTAGGTTCCAAAAAATAAGGAATTTATTCCAATGGGTAAATTTTAAGTTTTAGGTGAAACCTATACAAAATTTAGAACTGTTCATCCCTACTTTTATCTAGTTGAATTTTTGCCAAGATTTCATTTTCCTCTATTGATAGTTTTGTTCGTTTTGTATTTTTCTTTTTATGAATGATAAGCTTGTTTATTATTATTACATTCATTTTCATTTTGTTTAACTAAAAATGAAAAAATAATAATAAAAAAAGAATCGGTCGAACCTTGGAATAGACCCTAAAACCTATGATAGGATAGGTTCGAGGTTCCAAAAATTGAGGAACTTGTACCAAAGGGTAGGTTCAAGTTTTCAGGCGGAACTTGTAAGGAATATGGAACCACTTACCTCTACTTGTCAATGAATGATGAACATTGGTTATTGGTCTTGTCTCCTGGACAAGCCTTCGCCTCAATTAAAAATTGCTTGGACCACTACTAACGATTACTTGGTTTCAACCAAAAAAAACTACTTGGCGATATCCAATCACCGATGAAGCATGGACCATGAAGTCTTTTTATTTGTTTATAAGTAAGAATTTATATACCAGAGAAACACAATAAGTAACTATAATAGAGTTATTGGTAAAATAACCAAAAAAATCTTAAGTTTATTATAAGAATATTAATTAAATCCTAAAATTTTCAATTTAGTCAATTTATACATTTTTAAGGATTTTGCTGTAGTCCATCAAATAAATTTTAACTAGAAACCGTTGACGTAGTGATGTAATCATCTTTGGGTGTCCTGCGTAGCATGCCAGTGATATGGAATGACATTATTTTGATTTTTTTATAGATATTTTTCAGATTTTCTTTTTTCAAATTTGCTCAAAATGACGTTAATTTGATTGATCAAGTAGTAATAATTCAAAATGTGCAATAAAGTTCTAAAGTTTGTCAAATTAATACAATTAAATCCTTCCCTTAACCTTATTTAGCTTAGCTTACGAAAAATACTAATGCGGTTTTTTTTTAATTATTGTTTTATCTCTCCTAACTAGGGTTAAATTTGTCAAAGCATTAAACATAAGACTAAAACGACATCATCTTGATCCAAATGTTATTTTTTAACCTAATTCTTAGTTAAACCTCATTAAAAAAAGGATAAATCTTTATCTAGAAGAAAGGGAAATAAAAGCACACAGGTGAGGGCAATTGGCGAGGGTTGCCAAACTAGCAAAGTGAAGGAAAAAAAAGGGCACACCGATAAAGTCACACAAGATTTTTTGTTAGTTAAGTTGGAGGGAGTTAAAAAAGACTCAATTGCATTAATTTGACAAGTTTTAGAACTTAACTGCAATGACGGTTCATGAGTTAGGAATTACCTTTTTAAACCAACATGATCTCTCACCACCTATTTATGCACATCGACATATGTAGTTGATGGTGCATTGCTCAAACTACTTGCATTAAGTGTGAATATGTCTACCTACCGCATATTTAGTGGCTGTCTATGGATGCGGATTTTTATATTTTAAGCTAAGCAATCCTAAAATCGCTGCATGTTGTTTAGTATTCTTAGAATGTTCATTTGATGTACCCTTTGAGCTGTAAAAACAACTTGAAAATAGCGATTCAATGTTGCGATTTTGGGAAGTTATTATTAGTTAAGAAGCATAAATACATTATCAAAATGACTCTCAAACCAAGTAATGAAAGCTAGCTTGGGGCCATGCGTAACTTCACCATAATGTTAACTTGTTGGGGAAGTTCAATAGCAACTTCTCATGAATTTGCTTGAGACAGCAGAGGAAATTGTTTTCAATTAAGTAAAAGTATGAACGCCTTTTTTGAAGAAAGAAACCAGTTTTAGCTTTAAATTTATGAAACCAGATTGGTGTTTTCAAAAGAGAATGAGAAGAGGAAAGCGAACGATCCTCTTTAAAGCAAAAGCAGCACTACCGATCGGTCAAAAGTACTTGTCTGTCGCGTCTGCCATGTGTCTCCCACTAGCTGGGTAGTTGACGGAGCTTTTTGACTCTAGGGGTTTGCATAATTTAAGCCGCGGGTCCTTTCCTTCTCGGAAATTCACCTTTGTTCCACCCCACGTTTCTTGATGTTTTCTTCGCATCAAGGGCAATCACATAGCTTAAATTCACCTCTCCTTGAGAAGCACTTCTTTTGCTAAATCTTGTCACAATTAATGCCTATTTGGTAATCATTCTATTTTCAAGAATAATTTTTACTTATAAATGATTTTTTAATTTTGTTCGCAATAACAATTTTTGACCATTTGAAGACGCTTGGTAAATTGTCCAAATTTTTTTAAAAATAAAAATGCATTTGGTTAAACCCTTAAAATTTCTAATTCAAACCATTTTCTTTTAATCTTTTAATAATTTTAATAATTTTTTCTCTTTTTTTCTTTTTTCCTTTCTTTTTCCCTTTTCATCTCCTCCTTCCTCCTATTGTTGGCCAAAGCCAATGACCAGTCAGATGAGGGCCGGCGGCCTCGCTAGAGCGTCACCAGCCCCTGGTGACCCGAGCCACGACGAGGCTTGTTAGCCCAAGCCTCGATGCTCGGCCTCATAGTGGCTCAATGTCGCTGGGGCCGACAATGCTCTAGTAAGGTCACCAACCATGGCCAAGGCCGATGACCGGCCAAAAGGAAGAAGAAAAAGAAAGAGAAAATGAGGAAAGAGATGAAAAGAGAAGAGGGAAGAGGAAAAATTAGATTTGATTATAGGAATTGTTCTCGAGAATTTAAAAAAAAAAACTTTTTTTACTCATTAATTCTATTCCAAATCTATTTTGAGGAACAAAAAACAGGATTTTGTTCCCGAGAATTAAAAAAAAATGGATTTTTGTTCCCGAGAACAAAAAAATTACCAAATGGATTTCTATTCTTTTTTCATGATAGCGAACAAAATAATAGAATTAGGCACTATTTGGAGTGCTATCAAACGGGCCCCTTGATTTTTTTTGCATGCTGTGGTCAAATTGTTGGTGAATGCGTGGTAGATGATCAGCCATAAATTGGACTCCATCAAGGGGTCGTTTTGATCAACATCTGAACTTTGCTAGGCTGGCTACAAGTTAGTAATCGACTTGACTTGGAATTTTAAATAACTTCTTTGTACATGTATAGTACAAGAAAGAGACTTGCACATATAAAGATGCAATTCATTGTGCTTGTATGGTAGAGTTAGAGTGAGTAAGCGTGCATATGGTAATGTTTTAATTCACGATAACAGTTTTTTTTAGACATTTTTTTTATATTTTTATTCCCGGGAACACTTTTTGAGCATTTGAAGACGTTTTGTGACTAAATAAAATGTTTGTTCTTGGAAGAAAAATGCGTTTGGCATGACCCCATATATTTTTGTGACTTAGAATTTCTTTTAATTTATTAATAATTTTATTACATTTTAATGTTTTTGTTTTCTTTTTTTTCTTTTCTTCTCCATCTTCTAGCCGATCGTCAACCTTGGCCATGGCCGGCCGGTGACCGGCCAGACAAGGGCCTCGCCGGCCTCGGGGGAGCCTCGCCTGCCATTGGTGAGGTCCCCCGAGCCTTGATCCCCCCAAGCCTCGCCCAATCACGACAAGGCTCGGGGGACCTCACTGGTGGCTGCGTTATTATTCTGTCCCATCCAAATCATGTCCCATTAACCATTTTTGACCCAAAAGGTAATACTAACTTTTAGTTAATCATATTTTCACAGTAAGTAAAGTGGAAATCCTTCGTTTTTATGTATGTTTCCCTTCCCACGGTAATCACAAAATTTTGTACACTAATATTCTCGTGTCAAATTGTTGAATCAATAGGAGTATTGCAATTTAAAATTATATATAATTATTTTATAGAAAAGTGCATAATTAAAATTACAAAACTGCACCTGCGATGCATGCATGCAAAAAAATGGATGTTTAAAAGGTTTTACAGAATTTCCCTATTATGATATATTGGAACTACAATTTTGATGAAATGAAATTATCGACTCAATGCGAAAATATCGAACCCATATATGTGGAAAGCGAACAATATTCTAAGTTTTGTATGGAAAGGGTAACGTTAAACTCGATACTAATTTGTACGGAAAAGTGATATCCAAGAACAAGAAGCATGTCAGCTCTAATGAGTTGAAGCCTTGGAAGAAGGCTCTTGTTGAGGTTGCCCGTATAAAGGGATGGGAACTTAGAGGCAAGGGGGAATTCTATTGACACTTTTTCTCAAGGTAAATTGTTGCAAACCACATCTGTTTGGAAGAAACTTTGCGTTTCCAAACCCGCAAAAATTACCAGTTCAACTGATTTTAATGCTTGATTTCCGTTGGTTCAAGTAGTTGAAATAACTGATTTGTGCATCCACATGTTCCCTAAAGTCCTGTATTCTATCATGTCTTCGACTGAAATGAAATTTTCATGATTTGCTTCAGCCAAGCAGAACACATTGAAACGATTGTTGAAGGGGTCTCCCGTAAGCTTGATACAAAACACATGACTGAAACTGAAAATTGGGTTGAAGATAATGCTCAGGTGGAAGCCATAATGAAATTGTTGGATGTTGGCTCTGATGGTGTACGTTTAATTGGTATTCATAGCACCGATGGTGTTGGAAAAACAACTCTTGCCAAATTTATGTTCACAAGCTATCTTCTCACTTTGAAGGCTGTTGTTTCATTGAAGACATTCAGGCATCATCGCTACCTCATGATGGTCTTTGAAAATTACAAAAAAAGCTCTTATCAGGTTTTGTTAGTTTAGGGATTATTGACCAAATTAAAGATGTTGGTGGTGGGATCAAGAAGATTATACAAGTATTTAGTAATAAAAGGTACTCATTGTACTTGATAATCTAGTCAAGCAAGAACAACTCCAAAATCTAGCCGGAAAATTTGATTGGTTTTGTTTCGGCAGCAGAATTATTATCACAACTAGGGAAGAAAGCACCTTAAATACTCAAGTAGACAAATCCAAAGGAATTTTGCCTCGTGAAGTTATTGGAATGATTTGATTTAGCACTTGATATATTTTATAAGCATGCATTCATAAGTGACTCTACTGTAAAAGAATATGAGGATTTTTCCATAACAATTGTTCGTAAAGTGGGCATGATTCCTTTGACTATCGTGGTCATAAGGTCTTATCTTTTTAACTTGGGCAATCATTTGAAGAATTCAGAAAACAAAGAAATATGGGACGAGACACTGAAGCACTTAGAGGAAGAGGAAGGTCTTTTTGACGATATCCAAGGTAAATTAATGATAAGTTACGGACAATTAAAGTACGAGGAAAAAGAAGTGCTTTTGGGTATAGCGTGCTTTTTCACCAATGAGGACAAAACATATCCAATCATCACGTGGAAGGATTGTGGTTACCGTCCTCACACTACAATCAGGGTTCTCTCGCACAAATCCTTGATGAAAATTAGAGATGGAAGTACGTTTTGGATGCATTACCAAGTTCGAGACTTTAGAAGGGAAATTGTTCTTTGAGAATATCCTCATAAGATTTGTAGGGTGTAGATTTATGAGAAAGCCCTGGAACTACTAGAGGCTAAAAAGAGGGAAAAGTATCAAAATAGTCATAAACATTTTGTATTGGTATCAATTCAATCTTAAACTTTTTAATTGGACCAATTTAGTCCTAAACCTTTTCACATTGGTACTAATTCAGTTCATCCGGCTAATTTAAGCCAGAAATTACTGATGTGGCCGCCAGTGGTCTTATGTGACACCACGTGAAAAAAAAATTTATAATTTTTTTATAATTCTTTTCAGATTTTTAAATTATTTTTTTTCTTTTTTTCCTTTTTTTTCTTTTCTTTTTACCCCTTGGCCGGCGAGGTCGCCGGCCGGCCAACCATCGCCGGCCACAAGCTAGTCGGGGCGAGGGGCCCCGCGCCCTCGCCGGCCACAAGTGAGGGCATCGGCCCTTGCCTAGATCCAAGCGAGGGTTTATTGGCCGGTGAGGGCCTCTGCACTCTCGTCGGCCATTGAAAAAAAAAAAGAGAAAAAAGGAAAAAAAGAAAAAAAAGAATTTAAAAAATCTGAAAAATATATATATAAAAATATATAAAATTTGTCCACGTGGACCACATAAGACCGACGATAGCCACGTTAACAATTTCCAGCTTAAATTAGCCAGATGGATTGAACTAATACAAATATAAAAAGGTTTTGGATTAAAATGATCCAATTAAAAAAGTTTAGAATTGGATTGGTATCAATGCAAAAGGTTTAAGACTATTTTGATATTTTTCCCGCTAAAAAATAAACGTGATGTGTGTATGTGTGAAAACATTTGGTGCTAGAAATTCTTCAGATTTTTCTTTCCCATTGAAAGCAGCAAATTTGGTTGTAATGGATAACTTTGTTGAACGTTCCTTTCAGGGCCAAAGGTCTCAAAAGTTTGTAGGAGCTAAGAGTGACCGTCTATAGTTGGCTTTATTTTCTGGGTTCTAGTATATGGAAAGTAGCTTTTCTAAATTAAAACAAAAAAAACAAAAAACAAAAAACAAAAAAAAAAACAAAGAGCAGTCTACGTTTATCCCGGTAAAATGAAAAGAAAACTGGTTTCATGAAGAATTTTAAGATTATTTTCAACCCCACCTTTTTTAGAATTATACTATGAAGATTTTTGAGTTAATATACAAGTTGTATTTCCTGAAAGCAGAAACCGAAAATGTGATTGTTGGAAATATAATCCAGATAAGACACACTATTTGTTGTAAACAAAATATCAATGTAAATAAGATGATACCGACTTTATAATATCATTTCTTTTATAAATCTTGGAGAAGAAGAAAATAAGATATCACTGGAAAAATAATATAAAATTAGATGTGAGATACGGATATCCGAATCTCCTCAAGGCGATTAATTCCTGCTAATGATGTTTTGCAGATTCACGAACTATACCTCTCAAGATACAACACCTCGAACCTATTTAGATTAGCACTATGCAAACAGGGCTCAGTTGAACCGTTCAATTGAACCAGCACACCCAGAAAAATCAAAGGAGTAGAAAGGTATATCAAACCTCTTTGAGGATCGAGTCGGAAAAACCAAAACTCTTCATGAAGCTATATGCTCCTATCTATTTATAGAGGTTTTTAGTTCATGACAGAAGAGATACATGAATTAAATAGATGCATGTATCCACGAAATTCATAAATCAAGAGATACGTGAATCCAAAAGATTCATGAATCCAAAGATACGTGAATTCAAGAGATTCGTGAACTCAATAAATACATTAACTAAAAAATACATGAATCTAGGAAATTCATGAACTCAATAGATATGTAAACGAAAAAGTTTAGGAAATTCATTAATTCAGTAGATACGTGAATAGAAAAGACATATCTTAATTTACTAGCTTTCGTTGATCCATTAACCATAATTATAATAATGATATCTTTAGTAAGGAATGGAAATTTGAAAATTAGTCTATTTAGAAGAGGAAGAAAAACTACGTGTGGGAAATAGAGTATGCCATAATTCTGGAAGCCGTATGTCGTATGCTCAATTATTGGAGAACTTGTTTGACAGTGCTTTATGTGTCCTCTCTGTTGTAGCTCTGTAAAACGTATTTTGCACGCTCAATGTTGAGTCCATCACATGCAGAAAAATGAAGATTTTAAAGCGCTAAGCCTGATGTTCGACGGCCATAGTGTCACACGAGAAGAATTAGCTTGTCTACCAAAACTAAGGTTTCTTTAAGCGAAAGAGTTTGATTTTTCTGACGACTTAGAGAATCTTTAGTCGGAGCTAAGATGGCTTTCTTGGCAAACATGTCAAATGACTTTCCAGGTGGAAAAATTTCACTTCAGCAAATTGGTGGTGCTCGACCTTTCCAATAGCAATACTAAAAATTACTGAGTTGGGTGGATCCAAATGAAGGTGTGATGTCTTACTCTATACACATCTCTCTATCATTACCTTATTCCCAATGATAGAAGCAAGATATATATCACTAGTCCCTACTTTATTATCAGTTTGAGATTTTTCAGAGTATTAACTCAAAAGGAAAAGCATGTGGAAACTCTTTTAAACTTTTTGTGGCTGAAAAGTCAAAAAAACTCACCTCAGCCTATTTATTTTGGCTTGAAACAAGCAAAAATCAACCTCTTTCACGTTCTTGCCAAAGCTGAAATATTTCTTCAAATATTAAAAAATGGCGAGAAGTTTCATTTAAGAAAAACGTGTCAATGAGATTTTTTTTTTTTTTTGGTTGTTAGTCAGATTTCTTCTTTCTTAATTTTCAATTACCTGTTCTTTAATTATGCTAGTGGTGGACCACGTGCCCCGCACACGATCTTGTCATATTGACCTTTAAATTTTCCACCAGGACATAGAAGTTTACTCCGCCCGCCTTTTTTGACCCCTCTCGGTCTCCGCGCGACTTCGTGTTCTGATTTTTGGCGACTTCCTTATATTTCCCAGAAAGTAGCCCTCAACCTCCCCACGTTGACTGCCCTCCTTCTCTTCACGGCGTCGATCTTCCTTTGCTGAACCGGCCCAATTAGCCATCTTTACAGAACGGAGAACCGCTCTGGGTGAATAGAGCTGAGAGGATCGGCCCACAGATGGACTCCAATGGAGGTCAGGCTCTAATCACCATGGTCGCTTTGGCTGTAGCGAGAGTGTAAGTGCTCTAATTCCACTTCTTTTCGATATCTTGTTTACAGATAATGCATAATAAAATAAAACTTTGCTCCTGTACATGTTTAATACAATTCAGCATGCTTGTGCAATTACTTTCCTTATTTTATTATGTCTGGATCAGGTTACAAGTCTGTAATTTTTGTATCACGAACTCGAGGAGAAATAGGGGCTCGGAGTCAACCTTGAGACTGGACGATGGGTCTGGAGAAGAGGAGGAGGCATTAAGGAGGGACTCAGAGTCAACCTTGAGAACCGACAATGCATCTAACGAAGAGTACGATGTGTTCTTGAGCTTCCGGGGACCGGATACTCGCAATGGATTAACCAGTTGCCTCTACAATGGCTTAAGAAATGCGGGAATCCGTGTTTTCTATGACAACGAAGAACTCAAGGTCGGAAAAAAAATTGATGGAGGTTTTTCGAAAGCACTTGACAAGTCTCAAATTTACATACCTATCTTATCTAAGGGTTACGCTAATAGTAAATGGTGTCTCCGGGAGATTGCGCACATGGTAAAATGTACGTCAACATCTAATGGGAAGAAAGAAATACTTCCCATCTTCTATGACGTGAATACTGATGATGTTAAGCTCAAAACCAAGTTGTATAAAAAAGCCATGTCCG
This sequence comes from Eucalyptus grandis x Eucalyptus urophylla, assembly GCA_028830015.1. Taxonomy (NCBI): domain Eukaryota; kingdom Viridiplantae; phylum Streptophyta; class Magnoliopsida; order Myrtales; family Myrtaceae; genus Eucalyptus; species Eucalyptus grandis x Eucalyptus urophylla. The sequence continues at coordinate 41,304,056 of CM054189.1, forward strand.
AGCACCAGAAGAAGTTTCGCTCCGATGAATTGAAGCGGTGGGAAGATGCCCTTCTTGAGGTTGCAAGTATGAAGGGATGGGATCTCAAAGGCAAAGGGTAAATTTCCTGTGCTTTTTATGGTTAATATGCACAGTATTTACATTTCATTGAATGAAAGTTCGTCCCTCGAAATTCCCAAACATAAAGCATTTTGACATTTTTATGTAAGATTTGCATTAGAAGTTAATGAAAGCTAGACCAAAACAGCCGAGAACCCATAATAGAAAATAGAAAATGCCTATTTTTTTAAAGCACCACAAATCGAGTCAAACCCAACCCAAACAGGGCATTTTTTCAGTTCATGTTGGGCTAAGCCAATATGACGAGATAGGTAAGACAAACTTTTTACTTAATCGTATTTTTCACTAAATCAATTATTTTACTTAACCGTATTACCACAATAAGTATAGTAGAAATCTTGCGATTTTCTGTATTTTTCACCTCTGGCGGTAATCATCAATTTTGTACAATAAAAAAACTCATGTAAAATTGTTTGATTAATAGGAGTAATGCAATTTTAAAATTATAACAAGACATGATTAGATTTTTTATTTATAAAAAGTGCATAATTAACATTATAAAAAGTGAACATGCGATACATCTATGCAGAAAAGGGACATGTAAAAGATTTGACAAAATTTCCTTATTATGAAATATTATAATTATTCTTTAATGAAAAGGAAATATTGACATAGTATGAAGAAATTGAACACACACACATCTTTTAGAGAGCTAATTCCAAAAAAAAAAAAACAAAATAAAATCATTATTGGATAAAAAAAAATTAAGAACTACTAACTGCGACTTTTGGACAAAGGGCCAACTGGGGCAAATTTAGGACTATAGTAAAAATTGATGATTTTCTTTTTGACCAAAAAAAAAAATTGGGATAGATTTGGGATTGGATCTAAAGTTTTGAGTTTTTTCTGACACAAAAAGAAAGTTTGGGGCAAATTTGGGACTAAACCTAAAGTTTGAGGTTTTTTCCAAGACAAAAAGAAAAGTTTAAGGCAGATTTAGAACTTGACTTAAAGTTTGGGGATTTTTATGAGAGAAAAAAAGTTCAGGGCAAATTTGGAATTTGACCAAAATTTTTAGGTTTTTTTTTAGAATTGGCCCTCTTTTAAATGTTGTGTGTGTGTGTGAAAAGCATCTCCATGCACAAAAAGAAGTGTGGCCCTAATGGACTGAAAGAAGGCTCTTCCGGAGGGGAATTTTCTTTGGAAGAAACTTTGTGTATCCAAAATCTCAAACTATATCGATGTGGCATTAGATTAGAAGTTAATGGAGTCCTGACTAAGATTGTGCTTGAGAACCTACAAAAGGTAATGAGGTGTGGGTGAAAAATGTTTTCTCAAACCCATAGAAAAATGTGTCAAACCCAACCTACACCTGAAAATTTCCTGTTCAACTGATTATAATGCATAATTTCCATGCATAGAGTTATGTATCTACATGTTCCCTGGAGTCCTGTTGTCTATCATGTCTTTGAATGAAACGAAGTTTTCATGCTTTGCTGCAGCCAAGGAGAACAAATTGAATTGATTGTAGAAGAGGTTTCCCGTAAGCTTAATTCAAAATGCAAGATTGTGACTGAACATTTGGTTGAAGATACTGCTCAGATGGAAGCCATTATGGAGTTGTTGGATGTTCGCTCTGGTGGTGTACGTTTTGTTGGTATCCATGGCATGGGTGGTGTTGGAAAAACAACTCTTGCCAAAGTCATGTTCAACAAATTAATTTCCCACTTTGAACGCTCTAGTTTCCTTGAAGATGTTCGAGCATCATCACAATCTCATGGTGGTCTTTTAGAATTGCAGAAAAAGCTCTTATCAGATTTGACCGGTCATGGGATTGCTAACAAAATTAAAGATGGTGATGATGGAATCAATATGATAAAACAAGCATTGAGTAACAAAGAAGTACTTATTGTACTTGATGATCTAGACAAGAAAGAGCAACTCAAAAATTTAGCCGGAAAATCCAATTGGTTTTGTTCTGGCAGCAGAATCATTATCACAACTAGAGATGAAAGCGTCCTGATGGCTCAAGTGGGCGTATTTAGTAAAGAGGTCCTCAACCAACCTGAAGGTATCTTGCGTTATGAAGTTTGTGGAATGAGATTTGATTTAGCACTTCATTTGTTTTATAAGCATGCATTCAGAAGTGACTCCGCTCCAGAAGAATATGGTGCTCTCTCAACAGAAATTGTTCGTACAGTGGGCATGCTTCCCTTGGCCGTCGCGGTGATAGGGTCCAATCTTTTTGACTGGGGCAAAGATTTGGAGCATTCAGATAAAAGAGAAGTATGGGACGAGACACTAAAGAAGTTAAAGGAAGGTCCTTTTAAGGATGTCCAAGATGCATTAATGATAAGTTATGAAAGATTAGAGGATAAGCACCAAGAAATATTTTTGGATATTGCTTGCTTTTTCATCACTACTGACAAAACATATCCGGTTATCATGTGGAAGGATTGTGGATACTTTCCGAGCATTGCAATGAGGGTTCTATCTCAAAGGTCCTTTATCAAAATTAAAGAGGACAATAGATTTTGGATGCATGATCAAGTTCGAGACTTTGGAAGGTACATTGTTCTTCAAATATATCCTCGCAAGTTTTGTAGGGTGTGGGTTCCCAAGGATGCCCTGAAACTACTGGAAGGAAAAAAGGTAAACGGGAACTGCATATGTTTGAAAATATTTGGAGCAAGAAATTCTTTGAATTTTTCTTTCCCATTTAAACCAGCAATTTGATTGAAATATGCATCCAAAAAGATAGCTTTGTTTTCCGTCGCTTTTGTCTCGTCGGGGTCACATCTTCGGTCAAACCTTCGGTCAAGGGTCTCAAAGTTTGAAGGGGAACCAAAGGAGATTGCCCGAAGGTTTGCTTTATTTTCTTGGTTCCAGTGAATTTTTGAAAAAACTAAGAACAGTTTACGTGTGATCCAGGTGAAATGAAAAAAACTTGCTTTATCAAGAAATTTTTAGATTATTTTCACTCAGATATTTTTAGAATAAACGAAGAAGAATTTTTTAATTAATATGTTGAATTATATTTCCTGAAAAGTAGAAATCGAAAATTTGATTCCTTCATACTCGAAAATTAGCTGATGCAGAAGAGGAGGAAACAACCACTTGTCGAGAAAAAGAGTTTGCCATAGTTCGAGAAAGCGCATGTGGCGAGTTCAACCATGACAGAAATTGTTTGACCATGCTTTTGAGCCATCTCTGTTGTAGCTCTGTAAAACGTATGTTGCATGCTCAATATCGAGTTTGTCATGTGCAGAGAAATGAAGATGTGGAAGCACTAAGCCTGACTTCCGATGGCTGCAGCCGTAGCATTGAATCTAAAGAATTAGTTGCTCTACCAAATCTAAGGTTCTTTCAAATGAAAGGCATCGATATTTTCGGCAACTTCGAGAACCTTCTTTTGGAGCTAAGATGGTTTTCTTGGGAAATTACGCATAAGGAATTTTATGCAAAGAGTTTTCATTTTCCTAAGTTGGTTGTGCTAGACCTTTCAAGAAGCAATATCGAAGATGACTGGGGAGGATGGAGTCAAATGCAGGTACTATATACCTTGCTCTGTTCACCTTCTTTCCATGTTTACGGATCATTTAAGCATGGTACACGGGCCGTTCTGCCTTGATCTCAAATTTTTTGTGCTAGTCTAACTTCTAGAGTCGACTACTAACAACTAAACACATTTGAAAATCAAATGAGAGGAAACTATAGAATCACATGGCATCAGCATATCATCCCAGCAAATGATATTACGCGCGGAACATCATTGTTGTACTATAATTCGTCCATTCATTACAGACTGCTTTAGTAATCGAGGCACAGAAAAATATGATACGCGTAAAATCGGTGCTAGCAAGAATCATTAGCTGTGCTCACCGGTCCATAGTATTATTCAAGCATCCATTATCGCCTTGGTTTGAGGAATTCAAAGATTTACGTGCTTTGGAGTTTGGAGTTTGGATGCTTTATGGCTTGTTGAAGTCTCTTTTCTAACGGGTCTTATATACTTTTATATTCATACTGTCTCTTTCTATTTTATTCTTCACACTTTTAAAACTCGATCATGATGAATTATTGTGACATCGTAAGTTTCTTTTTATGATGCATTACAATTTTCCTTATAGTAACTTAATTATGACTCTACACCATGAAGATGCACGAGTGAGGAATATATAGAAGTGCCCAATTCTAGACTCGAAATATAGTTTTATGTGTAACGCTCTTAAAACATGGGAAGATGTAAACTTCAATGGCAATTTGCGAGCAGATTTCTATTAATTCAATACCGAAACAAAAACTAGTTTGCGCATTGTAAAATTTGAATGATAGATGGTGAGTTCGAAATCTTGTTGATAAGTAAGAACTGATTGGCAAATTTTTAGTTCAATAAATTATCGACAAAATAACAATTTTACCATCATCAAACCTAAAAGCGGATTACCAATTGTTTTTGAATATTACAAGTGAACCCCTTCATTAATTAGTAGATTATGATTTGCGTAGATACTTTAACAAACAAAGTACTAGTTTCCATGGTAAATGGTTAGTAGATAATGGCCATTGCTTCGATTTTACCGAGTACCAAGTTTTATTTTTCAGTAACATACAAATATATTAATTGATTAATCAAGTTGAAATACTCTTTTAGACTACGAACTATCTTTTGCTGGTTGATTATGGATTGCTTATACACTTTACTAGTAGTATTGGTTGACAATTGCAACTTATGAACAGAAAAACTATCGTACTATAAAGTCACAGTAAAATGTTAGATTTATTTTGATTTTACAAGTACTTAAGCTTGCGAGTCAGAAAATGACTGACGAGATGATTGATTTACCAGGCTGCCCTAGTAGATTATAAACAGCCTTTCGTTTTTGTACAAATGAGCGGGTTTTTCATTTGTAGAATTTGAATTAATTGCTTATATAGTTTACTAGTGGTGTCGATTACCAGTGATATTCTACAAACAAACTGTTTTATCACTATAAATCTCTAGTAGCTTATGAATTTTACTACTGACTTACTATTCCACCACTAAGGTTTAGATACGAGTAGTAAATTTATAAAAAAGGAAATAATTTTCAATTACATTGACCTAGTTGCGCCAATTGCAAGTAAATGAGAGAGTATATTGAATTATAAGAATGATAATATTTACTCTGTAAAAAAATATAGGATGATCGATGTCTTTCATTCTTTTTAACTCCACATTGTCTTTTCCTACAGATGACTAAAAAATTAAAAATTTTGGATTTAACGGATTGCACAAAGTTGACGAGGACACATGACTTCTCTAATTTCACGTCTTTGGAGACGTTAGTACTTGCTCGTTGTTCCAACTTAATCGCAATTCACCCCTCCATTTCTAAGCTTCAACTCCTAGAGACTTTGAATGTCAAAGGGTGTGGTTCTCTTCAGGAGTTGCCTGAAGAAGTCAGTTCTCTACAATCTTTGAAGCATATCATCATGCCTGAAAATTTTCAACCCTTGAAGCTTCCGGAGAGATTTGGCAACTTGAAATCTTTGTTGAGTCTTAGATTAAGCCTGCACCCCAAAATGTGCCAACTTCCAGACTCAATTGGAGGGGCGATGAATATTACATGCTTAACTTTACGCGAGTGCGTGGGGATAAAGGAACTTCCAAGCTCAATTGGGGAATTAAAAATGTTGGAAGAGCTGGATATATCAAACTCAGGCATAGTTGAACTACCTGATCTGATCGGAAACTTAAAGAAACTAAGGGTGTTGGCACTAAGTAGAACGAAGATAAAAGAGTTTCCCCATACTATTGGAGGACTGGAGATGCTTGAAGTTTTAGATGCCCACAAAGCCTGGGATCTGACAGATAAGAACTTGGAGGAAATTGGGAAGCTATTTCATTTGAAGACATTCATCTTAGCATTTACTAGTGTTTCTAGACTGCCTCCAGAGATAAGTCGTCTCCATCTCCAAAAACTTGATGTAGGTTCAATTGACCTTCAACAAGTGCCGTCTCTTCCATCAAGTTTGAAATTCCTTGTGGTTCAAGCTATGGACTTCTCTGTTGTCCCTCACCCCTCAAGCATCACCGATTTAGAACAACTGGAATTATATAGATTCAGCAATTTGAGACGTAGACATCACTCTACTAGGCGGGACTATGACTCAAAACTTAAAGCAGCTTTGATGAGGGAGCAACCGTGCTATCAGCTTCCATCTCATTTGTCGGACTTGAAACTCAAAAGCATTAGTCCACTGCCACATTTTTCCAACTTATTAAATTTGAGAGTTCTGCATGTAATTGAATGTCCAATATCACGCCTGCCGGTCACACTAGGTCTAATACATCTGAGGAAACTGTACATAATAAGATGTGAATGCCTTGAGGAAATACCTGGTCTGTCACTCTTGAGAAGTCTGGAGCGCTTGGAACTGAAGGGCTTGAACAGGCTAGTTGAGATTCAAGGTTTGTCGGAACTGGAAAATTTGCAGTACCTCCTCCTTTCCAGTTGTGATTTAATAGGACAGTTACCCAATTTATCCAAGTTGGGTAAGCTACAACATCTAGAGCTGGAAGCTTGTCCAAATTTAAGACCCATTGAGGGCATCGAGGGCTTAGAAAGCTGGGTGTTTTGTAGTCGTGGCCGCACTATCCTGGAAAGATTGTTGAATATCTCGAGATCGACTTGGTTTTCCCACAGATTGCCTATAACCGATGTGTTCCTAAGTTTTAAGGGACCAGACACTCATCATAGTATTGTCAGTTATCTTCACTCTCGGATGCTTTGGAAGCAAATGTCTGTTTACAGTGATAATGATGACTTGAGGTCCAATGAAGAGACTGGGGAAAAGATTCTACAAGCACTCGCTAATTCTAATATCTACATACCCATCTTCTCTAGAAACTATGCTTCCGGTCATTGGTGTCTCCGCATACTTGCTCACATGGTTAAATGCACATCAGAATCAAAGGGGAAAAGAAGAATCCTCCCCGTTTTCTATGATGTGGAGATTGATGATGTTAAGCTAAAAACTGATTTATACAAAAGCGACCTAGACAAGCACCAGGCGAACTTCAACCATGATGAAACGAAGTCATGGAAAGAGGCCCTCATTAAGGTCGCAGCATTGAGGGGTTTCGTCTTAAAAAACAACAGGTAAATCTGCTCTTTCGCCACTAAATCATGAGGTAAACAAGTCATTCAATTGAACTCTCCCAACACAAGAATTTCAAAGTTACTGCAATGCAACCCTTTTGCATACAAATTGTCCACTCAAGCAAATTCAATTTTATAGAATAAGAAGTGGATCCTTCTTGTCTGTAGTATTTGGAGGAACTCCATGGTCGAATAGAACGAAATTGCATACTATTACGGCCGCACACATACATACATACACACATACATATATATATTTTCGGAGTTAAAGATCTTCAGGTTACAAGTGTTTGAGAAATCAAATCAACGGTTAGATCATGACTTTAAGGGAAAAGAGCACCACAAGGGCTGTAACTTTCGTATGGCACTCACTTAAATACCATAACTTATATATAGTGCTCACTTGAATGTCATAACTTTCTTTCTGATTATTTGAGTGCCATACAACTTTTCAACCGATTATTTTAGTGCTGTAACTTTTTTAAAATGTGCACCATAAATGCTATGCCACATTGTATTTCTGAAACTTGCGTGAACTTTAAAAAAAAAAAGGATGATTAATTGAAAACAATGATACTCAAGTAAACTTTTTTAGAAGTTATGAAACTTATGTGGTTGAAAAAAAAAGTTATGACACTCAAGTAAACGCCATACGAAAGTTGTAATGGTGTGGTATCCTTATCCTTCATCTTGAAATCCTTTAAATTTCTGTATGTCCAACTAAAATGAGCTGTCCTTCATTTGTGCATTGCTGCAGCTACGAAGAAGTACTTCAATCGGTTACTGAAGAGGTTTATAAGGCAAGGAAATTGTTAGATGTTGACTCTTGAAGGCTTCTTTTGGTCGGTTGTCAAAGTAAAGGTGAATGTGTTTGCTATCAATGAAATGAAATTCTCGCCAACTCCATTCTGATTCTATTGTTTGGAGGATCTAGATATTTCATGTGTTAATGAAATTGGTTTACGCTGCTAATGCTTATGTGCATTATTTACAAGGTTAACTAATATGTATGAACAAGTATATCAGTGAACTCCCACGCTTTATTAGAGGGTTAGTTAAGCTTATACGTCAAGATTTACAAGTGTGCTTTGCAATAAAAGAAAAGGAGCTCCATACACAGTTGGGAAAATTTGAATCATTGGTAGAGTTGGATTGGCAACTCTTAAAGATAGTTGATTTGCCTGATTTACTTGTAAGAGTTTTCCAAGTGTGAGTTACATTAATTGATATTATAATTTACCGTTTTACGGGATTGATTTAATGTGAGATAGAAGATTTCTTAATTAGTATAATATGGGGCTAGCTAGTGTGGGCCAAGTTGAGCCCGACCCATAAAGAGAGGACATGGTTGGAAACTCTATAAATAATACTCAAGTTTCTCATTTAACCTTAATACACACAATTATACTCACAAAGGAGTGTTTATTAAGCACTAAGGTAAGGAGCCGTCTCGTTGAGCTAGTAATTCAAATGGCATATAGAAGAAGTTCATGAGTTTGGATCATCGCTATTCCGCATCAATAATGATGGTCCAAATCAAGTTCATTAATCTCTTTATTTATTTATATGCATTCTTGATTCTAGCTATGGACATCTTGGGTTGCACTCTCGCGTCTTACATTTGGTATTAGAGCATCCATAGATTAGAACACAAATGCATAGTTTTTTGCCCTATTTTCGTAATTTTTTGTTCAATAAAATCAGTTTTAATTACAAATTGAGCACAACCATAGCCGACACACCACCGAGGGAGGTTGCACGTGCCTCCATGAGCAGCCATGCATCGCTAGGAGTTGGCACACGTTGAAGACACGCTACCATGTGCTCGCATGCTCGACTGCACGTGGCGATGACTAGCGCGTGTGCACACGCTAGGAATGATGTCAACCATCAGGGTCACAGATCAACCTGACCTGACTTGGGACCTGACCGTTGACCTTGATTTGACCCCTTGTTGACCTTGACCCGATCTGATTTACCCAACCGTGGTGTTGCCTTTGCTCATCAACGCTCTCTTGGGGGCTATTGCTAGTGGTGATTAACCTAAGGAATTGGTGAAGCTAAAGCAACCAAATGATATTTGCTTTAATCAAATAAACCTTGAGCCAATGATGTTTGGGAAAATGGCTTCACATTTTCTCCAAGTTCAACACAAACGCAATTTATGAGATGATTTTTTAGAAGCTTTAAACATTAGATTGATGATTTGCCAAATAGCAGAAGGTGTAACAGCAGTGTACATGTAGGATTATATTGAAAACATAAGAGGAATAGGGATAGACTGAGTTGTGAAAAAGGATGTATTGATGAGCATCTCCTGTTTTGCATCTGTTACTTGTCAGTTTAGATGAGGTTTATAATGGTACTATGCTTGAATTTATTTTTTATGGCCTCTATGTTCCATTCATCTTTATTGGGTTGATAATTTTCTTTTTGTCTAATTCTTTTTGTAGTTTTCCGTGTATAAAGGAGCTAATAGTGGGCACTTTATAGACGTTTGATTCTTAGAAGTTCCAGTAATTGCAAGTATTCATGTTTAGCATATATAGTACAAAAAGTAGCAATGAACTAAATTATTGGTATCATTATATGAGTTGCATTGAAATAAATGGTTTCATTGTGGTGTTTTATTTCTAGTTTGCTCTTTATTTGAAATTTCTAACTATATTTTATTATGTTGTGTAGTGTGAAGTTAATGTATCAAGATAACATGTTAATAAAAATGGAGGGATGTGAGGAGATGAATCCAATCACGGAATTGGAATTTTCTGGCGATGAAAATGAAGAAGAGTTATCTCCTACCACGAGCGTCACAAATAAAGTACTTAATTCTTGTTTTCCTCATTCTGATAAGAAATATACATCTGAATACTTGAATCATTATGCGAGAATCAATGATAAGGATAGAAGAACATATTAAGTGAAGTGTATCTATTATGGGTCTGTGCTTAAGTATTGTGTTGCTAACGGTACTTCTACAAGAACAAAGCACTTGACCATGTGCAAGAAGTTTCCTCGTAATGTAGATAAGATGTATACATTCATTGCATCACGTAATGTAGACATGGTTGGCAAGGAATGGGGAGATTCTAATAATGGTAGCGTCTTATCAACATGATCGTTTAATCAAGAATGTCGTAGACAAATGCTTGCTCAGTTCATCATCCTTAATGAACAACCTTTTTCCTTAGTTGAGCATGTTGGATTTCGTGAATTTTTCAGTGAGTTACAACATCTCTTTAAACATTTATCACATTTCACAGTGACAAAAGATTGCATGAAGTTGTATTTCTGTGAAAGAACTTGTTTGAAGACTTATTTTGGAAAGATTAATTCTGGGATCGCACTCACTACTAATACATAGAATTCCATTCAAAATCTGAATTATTTGTGTCTCATTACACATTTTATTAATGAAAATTGAAAGTTACATAAAAGAATGATCAATTTTGTGGTGATGCATAGTTCTAAGGGTAAGGAAATTGGGAAAATTGTGGAGAAATGTATACAGGAGTGAGAAATAGGAAAAAAAAAGTGTTCACAATCATTGTAAATAATGTTAATTCGAACAATGTTATAATTGGTTATTTGAGGGAAAAACTTTCCAAAGAAATGTTGTTGATATTAGATGATAGTGTTTTACACATGAAATGCGCAATGCATATATTAAATTTGATTGTGAGAGATGACTTGACTATGGTACGTGATTCTATTGCACGTATCCAAAATATGATTAGGTATGTGAGGAGTTATCCCGTGATAGCCAAAATATTTCAATCTTGCATTGAAAGTGAACATATCACTTACAAGGGTTCGGTTATTTTTGACGTTGCCATATGATGGAACTCCACTTACCTCATGTTAAACACCACCATAAAGTTTTGGGTTCTTAGCATCGTCGGCCACACCTGTGTGATTTTTATGCAAATAGCTATTTTATTTATTTTCTCAATAACCAAGATATCATATACTTTTTCAGTTTTTTATGCAATGAGTTAAAAATCTTCAATCTACAATTTGTTTGAGCAGAAAAAGTACAAAAAAAAAGTCATAAACTTATTACAATTGTACATATTCAGTACTAAACTTTTCAATTTGACCAATTTAATCATAAATATTTTCACATCGGTACCAATTCAGATCATTCGGCCATTTTGGCCTGCCCACACTAATGTGGATGCCAACTAGTGGTGGGACGCAGACATGAAATTTTTTTAATAATTTTAAATTTTTTTGAATTTTATTGAATTTTTTATTCTTTTTCTTTTTCTTTTTTTTTTCTTTTTTTTTTTTCTTTTTCCTTTTCCTTTCTCTCTTCTTTTTCATTGGACTTTCCTCGTAGTGGCTAGCAAGCCTTGAGCGAGCCTTCAATGAGACTCGCCGGCCACAAGGCAAGGGCCATGAAGCCCTCCTCGTCCATTGGCAAGGAAGCCCTCCCCAACCGTCAACAAGGGTCATAGCCCTCGCCTGACCTCAACCAAGGCCGCTAGCAAGGCAACTTCGCCCAAATCTGGGTGAGGCCAATGGCTGGTGAGGGTGGCTTGCCAACCACTACAAGGAAAGTCCAAGGAGGAGGAAGAGAGAAAAGAAAAAGGAAAAAGAAAAAAAAATCAATATAAATGTGAAAAAATAAAAAAAAAAATATTTAAAAAATTGCCATGTCAATGTCTAGCCACCGATCGACATTCACGTTAGTGTTGGGCGGCCAAAATTAACCAAATGATCTGAATTGGTATCAATGTAAAAGTGTTTTGGAGTAAATTGATCCAATTGAAACATTTAAGGTTAAATTGATACAAATGTAATAAGTTTATGATTTTTTTAATACTTTTACTTGTTTAAGACATCAAATCAACAAATAGAACGTCATTTTGATATCCTTCATTATGCATTTTAAATGTTTGTCGGACTAAAATAAACCGCCTTTCACTGTGCATTTTCGCAGCCCTGAAGAAAAAGTTCTTAAGGTTATTGCCAAGGCTAGTAAGAGCAAGGCAATTATAAGATGGAACTCCTGAAGGCTTCTTTTGGTTCAATGTAAAAGAGAAAAAGAATGAATTTGCTTTCTATGTCATAAAATTTTGTACAACTGCATTCTATTTTGACTCTTTAGAGGATCTATATATTTCATTTCGTAATGAAATTAGTTCACAATTCTAATCCTTTCAAGCTTTATTGCAAGGTCAGTGTATCTATATAAAAGAGAATATCAATGAAACTCCCATGCTTTATTGGAGGGTCAGTGGAACTTTCACATTTGTCTTTATAACTCTATCTGGACATAGAGCTTTCAAACTCAACTAGAGGGTTAATTGAGCTTCCTACGACGTTGTTCATGTAGACCCTCTACAACAAAATAAAGGAGCTTCCATACTCAGTTGGGAAAATTAGAGTCGTTGGTTGAGTTGGATTCGCAACGTTTAAAGATAGTTGATATGCCTAATTCAATTGGAGATCTAAAGGCATTGAAATTATTAGGATGGACAACTCATCTATAAAAAGTTACCTGATACTATTGGACCACCATAGGTCTTTGAGGTTTCCATTCCAAGTTTATGGATCAGATGGAAAATCTTTGATGAAATTAGGAGATGATATCATATGAGGATCTTGGAGTACATTCATCTGTGTTATTTCTAAATTGCCCATGACAATTTGTTCTCTCTCCCATGTTAAAATTTTTTTTTTTTAGGGACCACTAACAAATTTGACGGTCACCTAAGCTTCTTTTATTGATCTTTGTTTTGGTGCATCTAGCATCCAGATTGTTCATGGTCTCATGAATCTGGTTAATTTTAGATTTTCCAGACACATCTGTTGTTTCCCTCAAGCAATATTTCCACCGGCCTCCGCGTAGTTTGTCATTATTGTGTCTTTCGCTTAAGAGATATTACTAATGCTTTCAATCCTGGAGAACATTTTGGTTCTCGATGTTCATGAATTTAACTCTACGGGAGACTTGGATTACTTAGAATGCAATAACCATACGTGAAATTGCAGTTTCATACTTTTAGAATGTTTGTTTTCAATGTGATGATTGTTCATCAGTAACAATAATGGGGAAATTGGAAGCTGATTGCCCTTCAGATATATGAATTTCCAAATTTTCACTAAGATAAATTTTCTAGCAACAAATATCTTTAGGAATTTCAAGATAAATTTAATGGATGTTTACTAATCTTTAGTGTATTAGCAATCAAGTCATTGGATTCTAATTTCTTTCATTAAGAGCAGGAAACTTTACCTTTTTTTTTTCATCTAATGATGCATTTTGGCCGGATTTTGCACAAATTGGAAATCTTCCATCAAAATGCTGATGTGGTGAATATGTGGCCAATTTTTCAAATGCCATGTCATCACACATGTTCACCTCTCACTATCATGTGTCCACCGCATCAACACATCACCAGAAAAGTTTTTCTGATCATTGTGGTTAAAAAAGTGTACCGCTTGTAAAAGAAAAAAGGAAAGTAAAAAGTGATTGAGTGGTAGAATAATTGCAAAATTTGCTAAAATGCAATGTTGCATATAGATATTAGGAGCATTTGCATTACTATTATTAAAATTTACAACAATCTTTTAACAAATTATTATTATTTAAAAAAGGGAGTGGGGCCGGGCCAAAGCTGGGCCTACCCCCCCCCCCCCCCCCCTCTCTTTTTTTTTTTTTTATCTTTTTCTTTTCCCCGCACTAGCTGGCCCACGCCTCTACAACAACAATGTAAATAAGTGGATCAGCAAGAACAGAAACAGAGTAGGCCACAACACGATTCAAGGGTGAGGGATCAATCGGCCACGGCAGGCTGGCAATGGCAGAAGCCATGTGTGCCTGCCAGTGGTCTTGAAAAGAGAAAGAGGATGTCCAGCCAAAAGGGGTTGAGGGGAAAGCTTGAGAAACGGACAGAGGAGAGCGTTTTATTTTTCCTTTCCTTTTTTTTTTCGGAGAAAGGGCGACTGAGAGATAGTGAGAGCTCCAAACACCTCAGCCACGCGGGGACCCGTTCGACGACCTCTCCCAGCGACATCCTCTAACCGTACAGGCGATCCTCAGCTCTGCTATTGTCTTGTTTTGACCACACCAGGCCGGAGCTCGTGGTCGTCCAGTTCACGTGATCTCTGCCCCCGTCGATCCTATGCTCTGTTGTCATCTGTCTCTGCTTGTCTTCTGTCGAGAAATCAGCGCGGGTTCGAGTCCCGTTCGAGTCAGAAACTCCATTACCCGTGTCTCACGTCACTGTTTGTGAAAATGCCTCAACTAGATCTGCAAACTTTTTCTTGAGTTTGATTTGCTTTGGGAAATATAGGTCGTTTCGTGCATCCTTTGTTTGCACAGTGACAGGTTCGTGGAGGGATAACACTTACAGGGGCTGGAAGTCGGCTTGGCTGAGGACAACTGTGTGTCGCTTGAACTTCGACTAGCGGAGGCGTCAAGGTCAGTCACAGTTTGGCCTGAGTCGGGTGTGTCACGCGTAGATCGCTCATGAAGACGTTCCAGTAGCCGACGGTGGTCATTGGAGGATCGAGTGATTCTTGATTAATATAGGATCATTGGCGTTTCGTTGTTCTGAGTTTAATGGACGTTATCGGTTTCTGGGCGTGCTGGAGAAGGCGTGTTGAAGCAAGCGATGGGAGTGAAATGGGTTTTAAGGCAGGTGGGCGCAGTTCTAATTATAATCGGGTTGGTGTTTTCGGGCTTGGATTGACTAATTGAAAGAGGGCTTCAGTAACGGGCTTAGTGTTTGCTTTAGGAAAAGAGTGGGCTTGATGTTTTAATTAAAATAGGCCTAATTAGTAAGCCCATTTGAAGTACGTCTTTTTATCACCAAACCCGACCTTAGTTTGGACACGAGCCGCAGAATTAGGCCCGCGCCTTCACGGGTCCAGTCCCATACCCAGAACGGGCCCATAATGTCCTTTTTGTTTTGCTAGTGGGGCCTCAATTTTGAGCTGGACTGGACCCACACATCAGGCCCAGTCTGTATGAGGGCCTGGCGACCCCGGCCGGATCGGGTCCCTATTTCCAGATTTTAAAAATCAAAATTTCATTTTTAAAAAAAAAATTTAAAAATTCCGAAAAAAAAATCTATTTTTCTAAAATTAGGAAAAAGATTAAAATTTATTTTTTGAGTAGTTTTTTCTTAAAATGTGTGAAATTAAAAAAAAAATTGTGCTCAAAATAGAATAAGCTTTTAAAGTTTTATAATAGGTTTAAGATAAATGCTCTTCATTGTCTACTTTCAATATATTGATTATCGTTTCCTTTTAGTCTATTTAGGAATGACATTTGTCTTACTTCTTAGTGTTGGATTATTATTTTTTCTTGCACTTTACTTAATGCTTCATTGATTGATGAATATTGTTTTAATGATTATGTACCCATATAATCAACTCACATATTAATAGATAGATTTAGAATTAATCCAAATTACTTGACAAACATCTTGAAATGAACAATATTAGGTTATAAAAGGACATCGGTTGATTAATTAATGTAACCAAGTTTCTGACTCTATATTCTTCTGTCGTGTATGAAGTGAGGTACGCTTCAAAACCTCACTTAATTTTTAGCTGATGTCAATAAGCTAGAGGTGACTCCTAATTAGAAAATCTTTAAAGTGTCAATTTAACTTGACATTAAATATCCTAACATTGCATGAGATATAAGTTTGAGAAAACCTACACCTGATTGAGGGCCAAAGGCCTACCTTTTAGGCAATATCACTTCCCCTTTAGAGGGAAAAAGTAGGTCACGACACATATTATATAATAACATAAAGTAAATCCATAAGTCAAGATAAGCACACTGTAATTATAAATAATTAAGCACAAATACAAACAAAAGACAACGAAAGCCAAAGTCCACAAGAATGGAGCCATAAAACAAAGGAGTTCACCATCACATACTTAAGTCACGTGTAATCGATTATATATGTGCGAAATATCGTTTCTTTCCCTATTCTGTAATAAGCATCTTTAACTTTTTTTTCAATTTGAGTAATGTCGGACCAAATTTCAGTGTAGATGTAGACCGATTTGACTGTCATTTTGATATCCTTTTTATTGTGTGCTTGACAAAAACAAATTTTTTCTTTCATTGTTCATTACTGCAGTCTCAAAGAACTTGAATCAGTTGCTGACAAGAATTCTAGACATCTGAAATATGCCAATGCAAGAAGCAGGACTTGGAAATATATATATATATATATATATATATATATATATATCTATATATATATATATTGGTGAAAAGACTTGGAAGTATTTAAATTGCTATAAAAAACAAAACAAAAAATGGAATTCCATTTGAAGTAATATCTCTTCATCGATTTTGTAAGTGACTTTCGTACAAGTGAATGTTCAATAGAGCCCAAATTGAAATTGTATATAAACTGCAAAGCTTAATCAAAAGATTAGTTATGACAAATATTCAGATAAAAAGGGAAATTGGGTCCAAGTCAGAATGTTCTATAGAGCAAAGATGGTAGCGGCCGGAATTTTTGCTGGTGTGAAGAGAAACTGAAGACATGATTAGCACAAGAATGGACTAGAACAGGGGTGTCGGTGTAAATTGGAAAAAATAAAAGACTGGAAATCATTTAAGAGAAATCACAAAATTTTGGGAGTGGGGCCATATCTTGCCAAATGAAATAAAAAATAAAAAATCACGTGGAGTTTTAGCTAAAAAGAGAAAAGAAAAGAAAAGAACCACGTGGAGAGGACAATACCCACGAATCTCTTCATTTTCTGAAGAAAGCGTACTATTTTCACAAATAATTATGTGCATGTAATATCTCTCTGTCAAACCTTCAGGTCAAAGGTCTCAATCATTTGTAGAGAGAACCAAATGAGATTGACCGATGGTTTGCTTAATTTTCTGGGTTTCCAGTATATCAAAAGAAGCATTTTTGAAATTTCAAAAACAAAGAAAAAGAAAATAAGAGCGTTCAAGTGTTATGTAGCCCTCTCGAAACAAGATAACGAATGGAGTTTGAAGCGTTGACATCCTAGACAACACCAAACAAGGCCAATCTGCGTAGGAACATATTCAGCCCAAACAGTCACAAACCAAAGCCAGCCCAGGTTCTTCTAACTCAAATCGAGCCCAAGTCTACTCACATTTGCCTCAAGGCCACCACGGTTGAATTAAACCTGAATCTGACCAAGCCCGCCCAAGGTACCCACTCATATTCCCAGAACTCCAGCCTCTTCACCGCATCGTTCCCGAACATCAAAATTCCTTCTTCTCTTTTATTTCAATATTAAGGTTTTTGAAGAAAAGGAAAAAACGCACACCAAAGGGAAAGCTCACTCGTTGACAAAGCTCTCAAGCACTAAGCAAACGCTCACTGTTATCCACTACCCCGTAGCCACTACAACCCGGAAACTAACGGTCCCTCTTTCGATCGGACTTTAACTCTGGCGGCGCTAGATCTTCATCTCCAACCACCATCGTCTATCGCTTACCATATATCGATCTCACACCACCGTGCCATCACTAACCACCACCTTGGCTTATCACCGAAAAAACCAAATTCGCCACGTCTACCATCACATTGGCCACTCATCCCATTCTATGAAGGAGACACAGTGACTTCACTGTCAATGAAGATCAAGTTTAACAACTAGTGACCGAACGAGCCACATCAAGACGCACCTTCAGATTCGAACCAAAACAAAAGTAATTTTCTTAGACACTTCTCAGAAACATTTCGTCGAGCAAGTCTCAGGCGTTTGACTAAAAGCAATATGGCATATCGATGACCCAACACTTTGGTGTCGAGTTCATCCTACATCAATCAATCAAAGGACATCTTAAGTCGATGGAAATATTTTATACAGATCCTTGACATGCTTTCACAGAAAGAAACCAAACCTCGGTCTCATTTTTACAACAACACTAACTGAGGCATTATATCGACTATCGAGCATTTAAAGCACACTCGCTGAAAGAGAAAGAAAAACCAAACTGACAAAGCTCAAACTTGAGCCCAAATTTGCGACCATCAACAGGCAACAATCTAAAATAGCAGCGCACAAACAGACGGGGACGGGACTCGCGCGAACCGGACAACAAAGCGAGGCAAAACAGGGCACAAAAATGGGGAAAAGCAGAGGGCGGTCGGCATGCTCCCTACCCGGCTCAACGGCGGCGAATGGGGGTGAGCTCGATAGATAGGACTACGTCCGGTCGCCCCGCAAGCCCCCCGAACCGGGATCCTCGGGAAATCAACGCAACTCGAAACAAATGAAAAAGAAACGAACAGAAACCTACCGTGGGGAGAGGCACGCTTGGCGAGGGTCGGCGGCCGAGGTCCAAGCGCGGCGGGTACTGGAGGAGGCCCTTCACTCACAGCCTCACTCTTCGCTCTCTACTTCTCGCTCTCTCTCTCTCACTCTCTCCCCCTTTCTCTCTTCTCCCCCAATCCCCCTTGGCTCGCTCTCTTTCCCTTTTAAGTTGCCCAGCGCGCATGGCCTCCTGCGACGCCAGCTACCCCTGCCGGCCTGATCCCCGACAGGACGTCTTCGCGCGGCACTCCCTGCAGTTGTACTGTTCCCCATCGTACCAGTGTCCTCGTCGCGCTCCAGAGGGTGCGAGGGAAAGAGAGGGAAGAGATGAGCAGTGCGCGGGCCGGGCGGGAAGGGGAAAGAAAAAGAGGAAAGGAAGGAAAAGAAAGGTCGGGCCGGGAAAAAGAGAAAGTGGGCCGACCCAGACGGAAAAAGAAGAGGGAAAAGAAAAGAAGGACCCGACCCTGCTTTTTTTTTAATATTTTTTTTTTAAATAATTAATTTTTCTTTTCTTTTCTTTAAATTTCATTTTGATATTTTTTTTGCTATTTTTCTAATAAATTCTATCACTATTAATACAAATGTTCCTAATATCTACATGCTATGCAATTTAAATAAAAACTATTTTTGTTTAAGGACTAAAGATTAATCCATAATTTTCTATGCAATTAAATCCTCAATTAATAGCCAAAATCCATGTGTTAACAATTAGAATGGATTGTTCAGTAATGAAAAAGTTATGTGGCTCGTATACGAGCCTGATGGATGAAATCTCAGTTGAAATTAGGAGACTATTCCATTTGAGGATGTTGGATTGAATCATTCTCCAATGGTATTTATGGATTCCCATGACCATTAGTTGTCTTTCATCTCCACAGAATTTCTCTCTGGTTGCTATTTTAGATCCGGAGCTTCTCTCTATGACCTATCCATCTTTCTTCCATGGGTTTGTACCACAATTTTTTTTAAATTGTACACCCATGCCACATTTATTTAGACTATTTTTTTAATCACAAAAACTCTTAAATTGGTATGCTTGTGCTTCCTTTACCCCAAACTATATTTGCATCATAAAAAGATCCCAAATAAGTACTAAGCCAACCCTCTCGAACAGGTGTCGAGGAAATGATAGATTTAGAGTTAATACCGAGTCGAGGACTAACGGTCTTTACTCAGCTTGAGTTCTCTCAATCCTTACCTCGTGCGACGCTGCGATTTTAATTTTAATTTGATTAACTCTATGAGAATTCTATATGAAAAGTCACTACCAGCCTATTGGGGTTGGTTGGAAATCAAATGAGGTATAAGAATATATCTCACTTTCTATACAACTAGAGATCTAGGGTTAAGGCCTTGATTACACTAGTTATCTAATTAGTGTCCTTTCGGTACCTAAATTTGATTATATGTCAACTAAGTGTCACGTGCAATCTTTTATTTACCCAATTATGAATCTTGAAGTTCCCATCCCCTAAATGTCCTTGCGATGTTTTTACATTTATTTTAATCCAAGAATGAAACCTGACCTCAACTATGAAAATGAATCACAAGACAAATAATGATATAAAAGTAGTCACAACTAGGGGTGAGCATCGGTCCAGGGTTAACCCTGGACCGACCTTAGACCGGCCCAACCCTGCTGATCCTAGTCCCGTTCTCAGGGAGATAGGATCGGTCCTTGGTCCTAGAATTCCTAAACCATCATTGTGCGAGTTGGTCTTCGGTCTTACGAGTTCCGGGTCGGTCCAACCATGACTATATATATATATATATATATATATATATATATATATATATATATATATATTATTTAATAACTTAGATTTTTAATGTCTTTTACGGCGTCAATAGTCATAATTTACAAATGGGGAAAATGTTTTTGTGAGGAGTCCTCACGGCGTCCAAAAAGGCATAAACAACTCCTTATGGAATCATCCTCTAGTATTCGTTCTCTTCTGTTTTATTTGTCCTTTTAGTCTTCAATTTGCCAAAATCGAAAGAAACAACTTCTCCGCGACTCACTTCGTTTGCTTTGGGTCACTTGTGCCGCTTAATGCTCGCTTGGCTTGTTACTTCCTGCTCGACATTTGACGCTTATTCTGTTCGATGCTCACCCCACTTGACCCTCACCGCTTACCTTTATTAATTGACCTCGCTCATTATTGAACCCATTTGGTCGGTATGGTCCTCGATTGCTTTTTTAAGGAGTACAAAAAATGAAATAAAAAATTATTGGTTGGTCCTGAATTGACCCTAAAACCGAACTGAACCCATTGGGTCAATTTAGTCATCAATCGCTTTTTTAAGAAGTACAAAAAATGAAATAAAAAATTATTGATTGGTTCTAGGTTAACTTTAAAACCGGACCAAACTCATTGGGTTAGTTCGGTCCTTAATCGTTTTTTTTAAAGAGTACACAAAATGAAATAAAAAATTATCAATTGGTCCTAGGTTGATCTTGGAACTAGACTAAACCCATTGGGTCGATTTGGTCTTCGGTCCCAAGCTCAATAGGGTCGGTCTTTGATTCCAAAAATTGAGGACCAGCATTGTGTGAGTTGGTCTTAGGGTTAGGGGGCGGACCAGCCCAACCTAGACCATGCTCACCCCTAGTCACAACAAACACATCAACAATAGTAATGAAGAATGAGTAGAAGATATAATATAGTAAAGTAACCCAATATGAGTCGGGTAAAGAATATTACATGACATTGTTATTAAGCCTCAAGACAGAAACTCCCATGAGTTCAATTCAATTTGAGTTCCATTTTTTTTTATAAAGGATTAATCTCTCAAAACTAAACTAATTTTAATACTAAAATCTAACAACATAATCAAGGCCTATTTTTTCTAATTATTTTTAATTTTTTAATTTGATAAAGGAAACATGAGGTGAGCCTTTGGGCCTATTTGCATGTAAAGCCAAGTTCCAGCTCACAAGGACATGGGCTGGGTTCCTAGACTTGGTTCGCATACAAGGCCAATTTTGAGTTATAGAAGAGCTGGCCACAAATGAGTTTGTTGTTGTTGGTTTTTATTTTTATTTTTTTTTATCTGTCTTACTTTAACTGTCATCTATTTTTCAAATTTTTACTCTATCTCTTTGCAGAGCATGGGGATTGAACACTGTACCCAAAACTAAATGTTAGTACCCCACCTAATCCTTTACCATCGGGCTGTGTCCCATTGGCACATAAAATGGACTTATTGACTAGGCATTTTTCAGTTAAAACTTACTAGCGCCATCTCAAATTTGAGACTACCACGCCCAATATCATTTGTATATACTCCAATCACATGCAATCTCAATTATCTATTCCCATTCATTCACTCATTCATTCCCAGCAAACAATAACCTCAATTTCATTAACAGGTTCCAATGGTTCACTCGGTCATACAATGCAACTTATGGCAGATTTACTTGCTTCATATATTGATCCATATACAACAGACAAAATAACAAAGTGAACCAGAATCGAAGACACAACGCGTAGATGGAATGAGACTAAAACAAAGCGAGCTTGATCTATGGAAATCTCATGGCTAAATAAGAAACAAACCATAGCAGTGATACCATGTGAATTATGAACACATATCAATCATTAACAACAACTGAGCACACATGCTATGGACAGAACCAAGAGCCAAGCACGCTGCTGATTAAGAATTTTATTTGATAGACTTAATTGAACAAAAATCACAAATCTCACGACCGATGCAAGTGATTCTGAAATATCGATAGTTCGATTTCAATTTGTTCCCATTAACAAGATGATTGCAGTTTTTTTTTTTCATATAATAAAATTATAACAATCCATGTTCGAACAATCTCATGCGCTTGACTCGAATTACAAACAGGCACATCATTAACAAATAGAAGAGAAACAACGTGAAGCGTGCTCATGGTGTCATAGGCATGGAAGAAAGAAACCAAATACAAACTCAGACTCAACATCAATACACATGAATGACTAAAAGCCACATCTATGTAACCCAAAAATGCCATATCCGATCTATTGAATCATAGATTGAAGTCTGATGGGATGAGCTGCTGGGCTCAATTAAATTAAACCAGATTGCAAGGGCAAGGACTTAGGTGACGGGCCGAACTAGTCCAAATCGGGACTCTTTCTTTTATTTATTTTTTATGTACTTGTCTATTTCGTTATTCATTTTCTCACAATTGTTTTATTTTTATTTTTATTACTATTTTACAGAAGTGGACGTTCAATTTGTTGGCAAAAATTTAGATGTCAATGCTTGTAATTTGAGAGGCTCAAGTTTAGGTCACTAAAGTATAAAATGGACTACTTGGTAAATGCTTGATTTGAGAGGCTTCTTCTAACTTTAGTAATCTTGTATATGTTGCGGGTGTTGGGAGATTGCATGTCACACTTGATGATGTGAGAAGTGTAACCCAACCTGTGCATTTAATCTCATTACACATCTGTTAGGAGCTCAAAATGGAATTTCTTTTTCTCACTAAATATTGTTTTAATAGCTCAATCACATCTCTAATCTTCGATACATGCATGATTAGTGATTTATTAAGGCCTGCTTTGCTCTCGGAGAATTCCCAATTTAACCTGAGAAAGTTTTATATTAACTGACCAAATCCTTTTCTTTCCCGGAAAATAAAACTCATTTTTAACAAGAGAGAGATAAAACATGGGTTGAACTGAATAGGAGAGCCCAAGGATGGTCGGGGGGGGGGGGGGGGGGGGGGGGTGTGGTGGTGGGGATAAAAAAAGAGGAACTTGCTTCGTGACTTCGACCTTGACTCAGTAAAGTTCCGTGAACTAACGTCACTGACCATAGTGCGTTGGTGACTGACAACGAAGGACCGTGAAAAAGCCAAGTCAAGTCAACTTTTGATTATGACAAGCCGGGGAAAGAAATTTGTGTGTTCATATGGCTGGTCGATAGACATTTGCTAGGACAAGCCTTGGTGATGTCCAATCACCGATGAGTTTCATGCACAAGAAATTGGGTGGACTACAGAGTCTTATTTTTTGTTTATAAAAGTAAGAACTTATACACCAAAAAATATTGTGAATCGGCAAAGTCATTAAGCACCATGAAACATATTACATCTCAACCATCCTTCTAATATATAGTTGAAGAAAAAAAAACAAGCAATCCACATTTTGAATTCACATGTAAGAGCATGTCAGAAGAGAAGAGAAAAAAAATTTAGGGAGTGAATTATGAGTTAGAGAAAGTGAAACTCAGAAGAGAAGAGAAAATTAAGTTTTTGTTCTTTGCCATTTATTATTTTAAATTTTTTTATATATTTACATTTTGACCCTTCGTTTATTGAAAATTTTTAAAATTAATTCCGTGCATGTCTAATATATAGTTGAGGGACCGTGAAAAAGCCAAGTCAAGTCAACTTTTGCTTGTCTTACACGTGGTGCCGCGTGAGTGGTCCAGGACCACGCTGACGTGGCGGTCCCGGACCACCCAATATTTTCTCACATTTATTT
Organism: Eucalyptus grandis x Eucalyptus urophylla; assembly: GCA_028830015.1. Classification (NCBI taxonomy): domain Eukaryota; kingdom Viridiplantae; phylum Streptophyta; class Magnoliopsida; order Myrtales; family Myrtaceae; genus Eucalyptus; species Eucalyptus grandis x Eucalyptus urophylla. Next base: position 41,328,033 of record CM054189.1, read on the forward strand.
CACTTTCTTTCCCCTCCGCATGTGATAGGCTGTCACTTCACCCCATCTCCTCATTCTCCTCACCGCTCGCTGCACACCGCACAACCCTTTTCCTCTCCGTACGACCCCCTTCCTCTTCTCTTCCTCTCGATCCTTCTCCTCCTCCTTCGCCTCTCCTTCGGCCCTTCTTCACTTGCAGTTGCAGCTTCGTCGCCGATCCGCCTCAGTCTCTACTCTCTTTGGCGGCTTCTTGCCGTCGCTCGCGACCTCGTCTCTTCTCTCTCACCCTCGCTTTCATCTAACATGCATGTGAAAACGTGTCGAAAAATGTTGATTACATGTTGGAAAATTCGACACGCATTTGACCGCGTGTCCGACACACTCCGATACGTGTCGGACACTACAAGGAAGCATGTTGCATGTGTCTGTGCTTCATAGGTTATAGTCGATCTTCCTTCACTGAACCCTCCCAATTAGCTCTTTTTAGAGAAGCCCGGTTCTATTGTGGATGAGTACAGCTGAGAGAACCGGTCTAGAGATGGAATTCAACGGAAGTCAGGCTCTAATCATCATCCTTGCTTTGATTGTAGGAGGAATGTAAGTGCTCTGTATCAACTTCTGTTCGCGCTCTTGCTAACGGATACTACACATTAAGAGAAGAAGAAACTTTTCCCCTATACATGTTTGATGCAATTCAGCTTGCTTGTTTTATTTACTTTCTTATTCTTAGTCTTGATCAACTTAAAAGTTCGTAATTTTTAGCATTGTCCTGGGACAACTCAAGAAATCAAAGAGGAAGGACTCGGAGTCAACCTCAAAACCAGAGGATGCGTCTGGAGAAGAGATCGAGGTGTTAAGGAGGGACTCGGAGGATACCTCAAGAGCGGACAATGTTTCTGGAGAAGAGATTGAGGCATTAAGGAGGGACTCAGAAGATACCTTGAGAACGGACAATGCGTCTAGAGAAGAGTACGATGTGTTTTTAAGTTTCAGGGGAAGTGACACACGCCTAAACTTTACTGATTACCTTTACCACAGCTTGAAACGTGTGGGGATCCGTGTTTTCCTTGACAGTGAAGAACTGGAAGATGGTGGAAAAGTCAGTGAAGTTTTGAAGGCAGTGAATGAGTCTCGAATCTATATACCCATCTTCTCTAAAAATTTCGCTTCAAGTGTATGGTGTCTCCGTGAGGTAGAACGCATGGTAGAACATCATTTAAAATCAAATGGGAAGAAAGTTATCATCCCCATTTTCTGTGACGTGAAGCTGGACGATGTGAAGCTCCAAACCAAATTGTACACTAGTGCTATACTCGAGCACAAACAGACGAAGAAGTTTGCCTCCAAAGTAGTACAGCAGTGGGAAAGTGCCCTTCGAACGGTTGGAAAGATAAAGGGACAGGAACTTCATAACAAACGGTAAATTTCTCCTCGACTTTTTGTGGGTGATAAGCACAATATTTACATTTCGTTGGATGAATGTTTGTCCCTCGAAATTTCCAAACATACATCATTGTGGCATTTATTTAAGAATTGCTTTTTAATTTAGTGAAAGCTAGACCCAACACCCTGCTACCCACAGTAGAGAATAGAATATGGCTGATTTATTGTAAAGCACAATAAACCGGGTCAAACCCAACCCAGACAAAGGTGTTTTCCAAATCATGTGCCCTTAACCCAATATGCTAAGACCAACCTTTTTACTTCATAATATTTTTGACTCAATCAATTTTTTTAGTTAATCATATTATCACAATAAGTATAGTGGAAATCATGCATTTTCATGTATTTTCTCCCTCACAGCAATAACAATCTTGCGTTAGATTGTTGAATCAACATAAATATTGCAATATTAAAATTTTTATCACGAAATGATTAGAATTGTATCCAAAAAGAGTAAATAATTAACATTACAAATGTTCACGCTCAATGCATGTGTGCGAAAAATGGACGATTAAAATATTTTAAAGAATTTCCCTACCGTGAAATATTTGAATTACTGATTAATGAAGAAAAATTATTTGCGTGATAAGAAAATATTGAATCCATATATATAGAATAAGAACGATATTTCAAGTTTTGTATGGAAAGGGCAATGTACGCTCAAAATCAACCTATACGGACGAGCAATATACAAGCACAACAAGAATTTTGGCCCCGATGAATTGAAGCGGGGGAAGAAGATTCTTGCATAGGTTGCACGTATCAAGGGATGGGATCTTATACGGTTTCGAAGAAACTTTGCGTGTCAACATTTTCAAATTTATGGCAATGTGGCATTGCATTAGAAGGTGAACTTTCTTCAAACCCGCACAAAACTATGTGAAACCCGCCCTGTACCCAAGAATTGCTAGTTCAACTGATTATAACGCTTAATTTCCATTGGTTTAAGTAGTTGAAATAGCTGAGGTATGTATCCACATATCCTCTGGAGTCATGTAGTCTATCATGTCTTTGACTGAAACGACATTTTTCATGCTTTGCTGCAGCCAAGGAGAACAAATTGAATCGATTGTTAATGAGGTTTACCATAAGCTTAATACCGGACACATGATTGTGACTGAACATTTGCTTGAAGATAATACTCAGCTGGAAGCCATAATGAAATTGTTGGATGTTAACTCTCATGGTGTACGTTTCGTTGGTATCCACGGCATGGGTGGTATTGGGAAAACAACTCTTGCCACAGTTTTGTACAACAGATTATCTTCTCACTTTGAAGGCTGTAGTTTCCTTCGAGACGTTCGAAAAAATTGGCAAAATCCTAATGGTTCTTTAGACTTGCAGAAAAAGCTCTTATCAGATTTTGTCGGTTCTAGCATTATTGACCGAATTAAAGATGTTGATAGTGGGATTAAGATGATCAAAAGTGTGTTTGGCAATAAAAAAGTCATCATTGTGCTTGATGATCTAGACAAGAAAGAGCAACTAGAAAAGCTAGCTGGGAAGATTGATTGGTTTGGTTCTGGTAGCAGGATCATTATCACCACCAGAAATGAAAGAATCCTGACAACCCAAGTGAAATCATCCAGTAAAGAGGACCAAAATCATCCCAAAGAAATTGCACGTTATGCAGTTCGTGAAATGGCATTTGATCGAGCACTTTTGTTGTTTTGTAAGCATGCTTTTAGAAGCGACTCTCCTATAAAAGGTTATGAGGCTCTTTCAGAAGATATTGTTCGTAAAGTGGCTAGTCTTCCTTTGGCTATCGAGGTGATAGGTTCTTATCTCTATGACTATGGCTTTTGCTTGGATACACATAGAGATCGCATAAAGCTATGGAAAGGGACGTTGGAGAAGTTAGATGAAGGTCCTTATGAGGATGTTCGAAAGGCATTAAAGATAAGTTATGACGAATTGGAGAAAGCGGACAAAGAAGTATTTTTGGATATTGCTTGCTTTTTCACTGACGAGGACCAAACTTATCCAGTTATCATGTGGGATGATGGTTGTGGTGACCGTTCTATGAATGCAATTCTTAAGCTCCAACTACGGTCCTTGATAAAAATTAAAAATAAGAAGTTTTGGATGCATGACCAAATTCGAGATCTAGGAAGGTACATAGTCTGTGAAGAATATCCTTGCAAAGAAAATCCTAGCAAATTTAGTAGGGTGTGGACTCATGAAGTTGCTGTAGAACTTCTGGAGAGCAAAAAGGTAAAATGAAAGATTATCTCGCATAAATTTCATTTGGAAGGAGTAACTTGTTAAATTTTCTCTTTCATATTATAGTGAGCTTTGTTTAACTTGCCGTTTGTCCTGTTTGTGAGATAGCTCTCTCTCAAACATTTGGGTCCAAAATGTCTTGTATATTCGTGGAGTGAGACCTAATGGATTTCCTAATAATTAGCTTGGTCTTCTAGGTTCTATAGATTAGAAAATAGTCTTGGGGAAATTCTGAAACAACAAAGCGCCCTTTCACGTGCTATCCAATCGGAATTTTTAAACTAATTTCAAACACATTTATAGTGAAAAAAAAAAAAGATACTGCGAACATTGGATAAAGATAGAAAACAGGAAACTGAGATATGATTTAGAAGATATCTTCAAATGGAAGCTGAAAATTTTCGTTAATGGTGTGAACGAAAACATAGAAATCTACTTGCTGCGAAAAGGCATGTGCCATGGTGGGTTCCCTGTTGGAGAAATTTTTTACTACTATTCATATGCTTCCTTTCTTTATAGCTCCGTAAGAGTGTTAGGTGTTGTGCACTCAATTAATCTCAAGTCTTTGTCGGCAGAAAAATGAACATGTAGAAGCACTAAGCCTGACTTCCAGTGGCTGCAGCTACGACTTAGCAAAAGAAAAATTAGCTGATCTACCAGAACTAAGATTCCTTCGAGCAAAAGGCTCACAATTTTCAGGCGACTTCAAGAATCTTCTTCCAAAGCTAAGATGGCTTTCTTGGCAGACATGGCAAACGAATGTCCAGGCAAATAACTTTCACTTTAGTAAATTGCTTGTGCTCAACCTTACCGATAGCACTATTGAAGATGACTGGGATGGGTGGAGCCAAATGAAGGTACGATATGCCTTTATATACTTCTTTCTATCATTACCTCATTCGTGATAATAGCAGCAAGATATATATTTTACTTATTTGTATTATTACCTCATATGATTGGCATAATGGTTACATGCACTCCCTATCTTATTGGAGCGAAGAATATATTTTGCATGAGAAACAGACAAAGTAAAAGACAAAGTTACTCCCACTTTAAAAAATGCTTCATGTGGTCTAGAACCTTGGTTTCCTAGTTCTGGAAGTTGCTTAGGCTTTGGAATTGATGTATTCCAATAAAGTTCGTGCATTTTGCTTCAATATGCACTAGATATGATTTGAATGACTGCAAAGTTTGGGTCAAGTCGAGGATTGGTAACATCCAACTTGAACGGCATAAATGATCGCAAGTTTATTTGAAATAGTTAAGTTGATGTTTTGAATTCGGGTGAGCTTGACCTTCATAATACTCGATTCAAGTGGCTCACTAACCTAATTTAATAGTTAAGTATTTCTTTATAATTGCATTGATGAACCGTAAAATAAATGAAAATGACATTACTTTTGCTTTTTTAATTAACTCGAGGTGTTGATCGAAGGCTTGAGCTTTTACATTGAATCTAGTTTTTAACTACCGGGTCAAATCAACTCTAATAAAATCTTTAGTTCATATTCGGGGTAGAGAACAAATATAATGGGATTCCTTTTCATTTCGAACATTTTATTTCAAGTCAGTTTTTGGGCTACAAAAGTTGTGTGAAATTTGCTTCCTGCCCACCCGGTCAAGTATCTGAAGACGTTCTCTCTCCCCTCCCCCCCCCCCCCCCCCCCCCAAAAAAAAAAAAAAAGAAAAAAAAAAAAAAGAAGAAGAACCCGGGCGGCGCCCCACCACCATCTCGCCGTTTTATAGAAAACAAAATGACGGGTACATAATAATTTTCCATTAGTCAACTCTTGCAAACCCTTCCCTCCATCTGCGATTCTTTCTACAATTCTTCTAATTCAATGCTCTTATTAAGTCGAAGGTGGATACCAAAATCACGATCACCTTTTAAAACCATCACTTTATGGAGAAAATTACCAGAATAGTCCTTCACCTAATGTAATTTTTTCAACTCAATCCTAAATCTTTTATAATTATGTCAATTCAGTCTATCCGGTCAAATTTAATCGGCCAACGTTGACGTGGATGTCGTCCGATGCCGGTCGTTCAGCCGACACTGACATGATAATTTTTTAATAATATTTTTATTTTTTCTAATTTTTATTTATTTTTATTTTTGTTTATTTCTTCTTTATCTTTTGGATAGTTGCCGAACCGGCCACAACAGGTTACGGCTGACGAGGTCGACCTTGCCGGTAAGGCCTCACCAATGGTCGGTGAAGTCACCGATGAGGTCAATCTCACTAGCCGTAACTTCTGGCTGGTCGCGGAAGAAAGAAACAAAAAATAAAAAAATTAATAAAATATTCAAAAAATAAAATATTATTAAAAATTACAATGTCAACGCCATCCGACCAAATTTGGCGGGATGGACTAAATTGACATAATTACAAAAACTTTAGGATTGAATTGGCATAAAAAAATGTTTAAGACTGAATTGGAAAAATTGCAATAGATTTATGATTATTTTGGTAATTTTTCATCACTTCATGTTTGTAACTTTTATTATGCTTTACATTACACTTGGCATAAGAGGGAGTGGAGTTGGAGACACGGGTTGACTGCGGTGATGTTGAAGATTATGGGGGAAAAAAAGGGTTTTGGTATTTTGAAGCTTGTGGGTGATTTGGAAATTAGAATTTTTTGTAATTTGGTGACGACGATACTTTAGTCTTTTGGTTATGGAGTTTTGTTCTAAGACGCAAACCACAGGTTTTGGAAATAAAGGATGTGAAATGAAGTAAAAGTTGGGATGGTTACTTTGTATTTTCCCCACCGTATAAATTTGACTCCTAACAGGGGCCTAACTCCATTAAAAAAAAAAAAAACACCCTTAGGTTGGGAATTCTTTTTTAAGAAGGTTAATATTGCGAAAAATCCCAAACTGATACACATTTAATAAATTTATCCAAAAGTAATTTTTTGACTACCAAAAATCCTAAATTGGTATACCTTTAAAAAATCTACCACCAATTGATATACTTGTGACAAATTTACTCTCTTAATTTTCATTAAATTTTACTGTCAAATTGCTGAGTTGGATAACACATGACAGTTGATTCGTATATCATTTTGGGATTTTACTCTTTATTTGTCACATTTGTATTCTTGTGGTATTGATCCAATTTAACAAATGGTATATTTGTCACAAATATATCATTTTGGGGTTTTTGGTTGTCAAAAAAAATTAGTTTAAGGTAAATTTGTCACATATAGACTAGTTTGGGGTCTTTCATGGTCAAAAAATTAATTTCGGGTAAATTTATTACAAGTGTACTAGTTTGAGATTTTTCATGATATTAATCCTTATTTAAAAAATTTAAAGTGCGATGGTTATTTGTTACATCCCAAAAAACTTGGGATATCCAAAGTACCCTAGATTATCATAAGTAATGACTTACGAACGCTTAGCTTATTAATAATGCAGCGATATGTGTTGACGTTTCTCATTGATGTTTTTACTTCAACTTTTTTCTACAGATGGATAGATTGAAGGTTTTAGATTTGACTGGTTGCATACGGTTAAGAAGGACACCTGACTTCTCTATATTCATGACTTTGGAGATTTTAATTCTTGCTCAGTGTGTCAAGTTAACCACAATTGATCACTCCATTGGTAAGCTAGAACGCCTAGAAACTTTGAATATCAAGGGATGTAGGTGTCTTCGGGAGTTGCCTGCAGAATTTGGTTCTCTACAATCTTTGGAGGAGATTATCATGCCCCAAAATTTTCAACCCTTCAAGCTTCCGGAGACATTAGGCAAACTGGAATCTTTGTCAAGTCTTATATTAGACGAGCACCCTGAAATCAACAAACTACCAGACTCTATTGGACAATTGGTAAAGCTTACACATTTATCATTATGTGGGTGTGTTAAGATAAAGGAACTTCCATGCTCTATTGGACAATTGCAAATGTTGGCTGAGTTGGATTTATCAAAGTCAGGAGTTGTTGAACTACCCGATTGCATTGGAAAGCTAAAGAAACTAAAGGTGATGAGGATTAGTTTTACAGAGATAAGAAAGTTTCCTCTTACTATTGGACAGGTGGAGATGCTCGAAGAGTTAAGTGCCAAAAAATGTTGGGATCTAATAGAGGAAAACCTAGAGGAAATTGGGAAGCTATTCCATTTGAGGATATTGGACTTATCATATACTAAAGTATCTAGATTCCCTACAGTGCTAGGTTGCCTCTCTTCTCTCCAAAAACTTGAATTGGGTTCAAGTTGCCTTCTAGAAGTACCAGATCTTCCCTCTAATTTAACACACCTTCACATGCAAGCTGGTCAATTCCCATTTATCCCCGACCTCTCAAGCCTCGTCAGTTTAGAGTATTTGGAATTATCTAAATTAACTGATTCAACAGGGGCACCTGGTCCAATTTGGACGGTCAATTCGCCAGTAAAACAACCGATCCATCCGCTTCCGTTTGGTTTGACAACCTTGAAATTTAGCGGCATCACTGAAATGCCACCTCTTTCAAACCTAAAAAATTTGTCGATTCTGTGGGTCATTGATTATCCATTGCCAGACTTCTCTATCTCTCAAGACATAAAGTATTTGAAGGAGTTGAAACTAAGTAAATGCAAAAGACTCAAGAAAATATATGGTTTGTCGCTCCTGAAGAACCTAGAGCGCTTGTATCTGAGCAATCTGGAAAAGCTGGTTGAGATTCAAGATTTGGCAGAACTGCAATCCTTGTGGTACTTACGTATTTCCCATTGTAATAAGATAGAAATGTTACCTAATTTATCAAAGTTAGATAAATTACAGCACATTGAGCTAGATGCTTGTGAAAAAATAACAGTGATCGAGGGCGTCAAGGGCTTAAAAAGCTTGGAGTTGAATCATCGTGGTTGCACTGTCCTAGAAAGAATGTGGGAGGTCTCAACACCAACCTGGCTTTCTCGCAATATACCTGTATACGACGTGTTTTTGAGTTTTCAAGGACCAGACACTCATTATAGCATTGTCGATTACCTTTACAAGAACCTGGTTCGTAACCGAATTTCGGTTTTTATGGACAATCACAAATTCAGTTCTGGTGATGGAATTTCTAGAGAGCTTGAACTAGCACTCAGCGACTCTTATATCTATATACCATTTTTATCTAAGAACTATGCTTCTAGTCACTGGTGTCTCTATGAACTAGTCCACATGGTAGAAAGCATGTCGCAGTCAAATGGGAAGAAAAGGATCCTGCCCATTTTCTACGATGTGGAGATTGATGACGTTAAGCTTAAAAGCAAATTATACAGAAGACAACTAGAAGAGCAGAAGTGGTGGTATGGCGACAAAGTGAAGGAATGGGAAAACGCTCTAAAAAAGGTCGCTGATATGAAAGGGTTCGACCTGAAATCTAACAGGTAATGCTGCTATTTTGACTAATCGTAGTTTACCTTCTAAGTTAGTAGGTTCTTTTGAACTTTACCACCATAAAATTTCAAAGTCACTATGCAAGCTATTGCACGAAATTACTCAAGTACACTCGATTAGATTCTTACGCTATGTTTCGAAGAGTTTGTTTGGCGGGTGAAGAAAAGAACGGAAATAAATTTGAGGTGAAGAAAAGGTATTCTTTCTGTAAGTTAGAAGTTTGCAGGATACGGAGGTGAAGAAAAGGTTAGGGATTGGAAAAATGAAGAGAGAAAAATGAAAGTAGGCATTTTTACATTATGAGCATTATTGTATGTAATTATCTAACTACTATTCTATCCTTCACTAATTTTGTCATTTTCTAGTACTTTTGAGGGTATATTCGGAAATATGAGAAAAGAGCGATTTTCTCCCCTACTTTCTTCACACATCATTATCAGCATTTTCTCTCCCTCTTCCAAACAATGGTTTTGCATTCGCCACCCCATCATTCCCTCCAATATAATTCTTTTCACTCTGAATCTTGCTTTCCAAACAGAGTGCCGTTTTGTAGAAAACTACTAAAGAATATAATAAATTGGCGCCCGAAAAGAACGAAAACGAAGAAGATTTCGATTAAGGGAGAAAAAGTGTGATTAAAATATTTTAGGATATTTATTTAAATTGTTACAAGACGGGTAAAAGAATTCCTTGAAGTGCAAAAGCCATATGAGATACGTGAAGTATAATGTTTTACCTCTTTTGGCTATTTTAAATTTCCAATATGTTTGTTTGGTTGACGTTACACGGTCATCATCCTTTCTTATTAATGTAACAGAGGGCATGAGCTTCCGTGGTATTTTTTCGTAATATTTGAGATTGGAATTTTTTTTTCGGTTACTCTCTCTATAATATAGAGCGATCATAGCAATAATTAAAGGAGCTGTGAAACTGTTGCTTCAATTGTCTCCACAATTGCTATAATTAGAGGCACTGCAAAAGTGCTAATTTGGAATAATCAGAGGTTTTCACCTCAGTCTAATTTTATTAGGAAAATTCTATAAAAATTAAAAATTTTAAAATGAAAAAAATTATAAATCTGTATGAAGACTTAGAAAAAACTATTTAATATGATTATTTCTTAGAGGACAAATGAGAAAATATATTCCAAACTTTTAAACGGTATTATTTTTTACCCGTTCTTTTAAACTATCAGAAAAATGTCGAACCCTTTGAATTTGTTTCAAATATATTCCAGGTCTTTCAACGCCATTTACAAGAGGGGAGATTCTTTCCCAAATTCCGATTTTGCTCCTTAAAGAAGGAAGATTTATCTGGATTTATAAATTCAAGGAGACTACATAAGGAAATTTTTTTGGTGTGGCAGTAGACTAGTTAGATTGTCATTTTGATGTCCTTTTATTGCGCGCCTGATAAAAACGAACTTTTTTCTATCGTTGCGCATTGCTGCAGCCTCGAAGAAGTAATTGATTTAGTTACTGAAGAAGTTTTGAGAGAGATGGAATCTGCCAACATAAGTAGGCCCCAAGCAGATGAAGATTAGTGGTAGTCTATAGGAAGCTGTGCGGAAATATCATGGGATGGGAAGAATTTCCACCCTCCAGTGAAGGAATGGGAAGACTCTCGAATACAGGCGGCACATACTATGGGATTCGACCTGAAAACTAACGGGTAATTTCTGCCATTCCGATTAATTATGACAAGATATGTGATTCAATTGAATTATACCATACATGGAATCTCACTGTTACTACAGCGCAGCCTTTTGCATCAAAATAGCCGTGCACTGAAGCAAATTCTTATTTTTTAGTAGACTTTGATGATCTTCAAAAGAGGATTTCTAAAATTTACCACTTGTGTTCTACTAGTTGGAAGGTTAAATCCAAAAAAATTGCGTGAACTGATATCCACTAGACAAAAATATCCCCACTTTCCAAATGGCCCAAAAAGATATATGAATTTCTACTTGAGGGATGAAAAAATCAAAAGTTTTCCATCCATTCAAGTTGATGTATTCGCTCAGAATAGTCTATTTGGAACACTGCTTTTGGTTTGGGGCAAAATGAACTCAATTAAGAACTGACATTTTCAATTTGGGGTTACTCTCTCTCTCTCTTCTCGTTTAAACAAACTAGTCATTGATTTAAAAGTCTAAAAAACGAAGTCGTTATTGATTAGCCAAAAACAACGTTATTTTGTCTCGCTGACATTTGCCTTGCCAACATCTCTATTGTATTTGTCCTTGCCATTAGCCACGTCAAATGCCACATTAGCTTGCATGGACTAAAAATTTAGTGATAGACATTTTTGTCTATTTCATGCACTTTCTAGGTCATTTGCAAAGTGGATATATTTTTGTCCTCCAGAAGTTAATTTCTTTTATAATAAAAAAAATTGCCCCTAGTTTAAATGCAAAGATCAAGAAAATGCTCAAAGAAAGAGGAGCACGTCCTTTCATCATATATTAATTTAATTCTATCAATTAATTTCTTTAGAAGAGCCCTAAGAATAGCTTGAAAGAATATGCCCGGAATTCTCGAGATCTTGCTTGGAACCCACAATTAACACTCCAAATTATTTTTTTATAGCGATCAACATGTTATTTTCAAATAGATCCCTGGGTTTTAAATGTTGTTAACGAGATTATCTCCTCAAGTTTGATAGGTGGATCAAATTGAATTAATTTCATTAGGAATAGCTACTTCTCATTGGTTCCTGAATTCTGAAGCATCTCAATTTCTTCGTAGGAGCTATATTTGATGGAAATTTGGGTTAGCTGTAGATTAATGGGTGCTGATACTTAATCGCTAGAGTCAAAAAATTATTAAGCTTTTGTTTACAGATTATGTTCTCAGAAGTAGATCCCTATAGTTTATCACATCCATAGGAACATTGTGGTCGAACAGAATTGCATAGCAGTGCAATTACACATCTTCATTGTCTACTTTTTCACGGTTTGTTTTCTTTGTGTATTGAGTTAAAGATCTTCAGGTTAAAGTTGCTCGAGACGTTAAATGCAACAATTAGATTGTCATCTTGATATCCTTTCACTTTCTGTCCGTCCGACTAAAATCAAGTGTCCTTTTACTTGGGCAATGTCGCAGGTACGGAGAACTAGCTAAGAAGGTTACAGAAGAGGTTTTGAGAGCAAGGCAATTGTTAGACTTATACTCCTTAAGCCTTCTTTTGGTTCGTTGTCAAAGGAAAAAATAAGAATGGCTTTGCTTTCTTGGTAATAATATTCTGTGCAACTGCATTCTATTTCGGTTGTTTGGAGAATCGAGATATTTCATTGCGTAATGAAATGGGTTTACGATTCTAATGCATTGGTGCTTTATCTAAAAGGTCAGCACATCTGTATGAACAGGAATATCCTTGAACTCCCATACTTTATTGGAGGATCAATGAAACTTTCACATTTGTCTTTATAGCGGTGTCGGGAGATGGAGGAACCTTCAATCATGAGTGTTTATGTGGGTGCTCTGCAACAAAAGAAAGGTGCTTCCATTCCAAGCAATAAATTTCTATAGGACGATTGTTGACACCAAAAAGTGACATTCGTGGGCTGCAACAAGCCAATTAGGTCCTCTAAGCTCCATTGGATGGTCAACTCACGGACTTGGAGGGAATTCGCAAATAATAATGATGGCGGTCGCCGACTGTTCGGCATCAGCCACAATTCAGGAAGTAGCAAGACGAGATAGATGAGTTATCGAGGCACCCAGGTTCGACTGCCTTGTAGAAAATGTGGTGCAGTTACTGGGAAACATTCTGAATGTCTTGTGTCGCGACCTACCCTCGGGGGGAGGGAACAGGTTTAGGGGTATTGCCCAAAGGACGGGCCTAATGCCCAAAATTAGGTGCGAGCTCTCCCAAGCCCATACCCCGCGTGACGTTGGAATATTCTTAAGAAATTTTGCATAAAAGGAGTCGCCACTAGCCTATTGGGGTCGGCTAGAAACCAAGTGAGACATGGGAGCGTGCCTCACTTCCTACGCAACCAGAGAATTTAGGTTCGGGGACTTGATTACACTAATTAACCAATTAGTGCCCTTTCGGTACCTAATCTTGTTCATTTTAACAAAATGATTTTTGGCAGGCAATTTGGATTGATTTTATATTTATCCACTAACATGTGAGGTGATCATGCAGGCGCGCAATCGTTAAAGTAATAATTATAACTATCAAGATCCTAATTGCAATAAGATTAAACACGTGCAATTAAACATAATTAAAAATGCAAATTAAACATACAACATAATCAATATGTGAGCAAATAAATGTCTAATTACACTAAGAAAGCAAGATATAGCAATTCCTAACTAAATCCCATCATTTTTGGATTTTCGAAATTTTTAATTTTTTTAGTTAATTTTTTTAAAATTTTTTTTAAAATTAAGAAAAATAATTAATTTTTTAATTTTTTTTAAATTTTTTAAATTTTTTTTTATTCTTTTTGGATTTTCGAAATTGTTTTTAAAAAAAAATTAATATTTTTTTGGATTTTCAAAATTGTTTTAAAGATATATTAAAATTTAAAAATAATATAAAAATAAAAAATTGGACTGGACCGGGTCGGGTCTGGTTCGACCCAACCCGGTTCGGCCTGAGTCGACTCGGATTGGGTCCGGTCTCCGACCGGACCCGAGTTCGGTCCGATTGGGAGGTTGGGCCCGAAGCGTGGGCCCAGCCCAAAAGGTCACATTCTCTTCTAAAACAAACAGGCCCACAAGCCCACAAGCCCACAAACCTAAAAGTCCAAAATCACAAAAGCCCAAAACCGGCCCAAATAGCTCAAAAACCCTACCCGATTAGAGGCTCCAGCCCGAACCGGCCGTGACCCGATTTTGTGCCCTCTTCTCCGGGGTTTCCGGGCGGAGCTGGCGGCGACGGTGGCAGCAGCGACGGGCTTTACGGCGGCAACGCGAAGCGGCTCGGATGGCGTCGGGCCAGAGGACGGCGGCTTGGACGGTGTTGGGGGGCGAGGGCGGCAGCTCGAACGCTCCTCGGATAGGCAGCAGGGAGGCAACGAGCAGCTGAAACCGCAGGTGTGGCTAGCAGAACAGCGGTGCGGCGTCCAGCAACGGAAACAACAGACCGTCAGGGGCTCGGCTACTGCGGGTCGTGGGCAGAGCAGAGGCGGAGCGGGACCAGCAGAGGTGGCGTCGCGACCTCGAGGGCGCGAAGCGGTGGTGAGGCTGGGTGGCTCGGCTGTCGGCGTTGGGTTGCAGGCGGTGGGTCGTCGCGGGCAGAGGCGTAGGAGCGGCGACTTCAGGCTTCGAGGCGGGGCGCGACGGTAACGGCGGATGTCTGGCGCTTCGTCGGCAACGGCGCGAAGGATGGGCGTAGGGCAGGAGGACGGCACGAGGAGGCGTCGCTCAGAGAGGGGGCTGCTGAGTCCAGCAGCGGCGAAGTCGGTGTCGGTCGAGCGCCGCTCCCGCCGGCAGCGGCGGTGGCGGCAATGCCGCCGCTTCCGCTCGAACTCTCTCTCTCTCTCGAGTTCCCTTGTGCTTGGTCTGTGTATTTCTTTTTCTTCTCTGGTCTCCCTCTCCCCGTTTCTCTGTCTGGTCTCTCCGATGCCCCTCCCTTCACCGTCCTCCTGCCACCCCCCTGCTGCCCCTGTTTCTCTTCTGTTTTGCAGGTCCGCGTGCGAAGGAGGAAGACAGCTAGGCGTGGGCTGGAGGGGAAAGGAAGCTAGGCCGGGCCTAGGCCAGATCAGGCCCAACTCGACCCCTTAAGCATTTTTTTGTTTTTTTTTTTCTTATGACAATTTTTTTTTTTAGTGTCTAATTTATAATCTTGTACATAATAAAATTGTAAATTTTAGGTGTCAACAGCTGCCCCTCTTTGAATGGGAGCTCGAAGAGATTTCATTCAAAGACAAAAGACACCTAAATTATTTTGGTGATAGAGTGGTCCTAGGTGCATAGGCATGTATCAGGTCGATGGAAAGAACTCATAACTATGGAAGCGCGTCTTGTTAATAAGAGGAAGAAAGACTCCGGGCTACAAAGCTCTCCGGGCTACAAAGCACACCGTGTCATAGGAAGAAGGACTCCGGGCCACAAAGCTTTCCGGGCTACAAAGCTCACCGTGTCATAGGAAGAAAGACTCCGGGCTACAAAGCTCTCCGGGCTGCAAAGCTCACCGTGTCATAGGAAGAAAGACTCCGGGCTACAAAGCTCTCCGGGCTACAAAGCTCACCGTGTCATAGGAAGGACTCCGGGCTACAAAGCTCTCTGGGCTACAAAAGCTCTCCGGGCTACAAAGCTCACCGTGTCGTAAGAAGAAGGACTCCGGGCTACAAAAATCTCCGGGCTACAAAAGCTCTCCGGGCTACAAAGCTCACCGTGTCGTAAGAAGAAGGACTCCGAGCTACAAAGCTCTCCGGGCTACAAAGCTCATCGTGTCATAGGAAAAAGGACTTCGGGCTACAAAGCTCTCCGGGTCATAAGAAGGGGGTTGAAGGACTCCGGGCTACGGAAAGCCCACCGGGTCATAAGAAGGGGGTTGAAGGACTCCGGGCTACGGAAAGCCCACCGGGTCATAAGAAGGGGATTGAAGGACTCCGGGCTACGGAAAGCCCACCGGGTCATAAGAATGGGGTTGAAGGACTCCGGGCTACGGAAAGCTCACCGGGTCATAAGAAGGGGATTGAAGGACTCCGGGCTACGGAAAGCCCACCGGGTCGTAAGAAGGAGATTGAAGGACTCCGGGCTACGGAAAGCCCACCGGGTCGTAAGAAAGGGGTTGAAGGACTCCGGGCTACGGAAAGCCCACCGGGTCATAAGAATGGGGTTGAAGGACTCCGGGTTACGGAAAGCCCACCGGGTCATAAGAAGGGGATTAAATGAGGTCTCACCGTGTAACAACGGGTTTCGACCGGGTATGATAGTCTCACCGTGTACGAACGGGTTTCGACTAGGATGAAGGTCTCACCGTGTACGAACGGGTTTCAACCAAATGGAAAATGCATGATTTAAGGAAAACCAATGAACCTTTGTAGATGACATGGTTTAAGGTTGACCATGAGCCTTTTGAAAATCGTAGTTTTAAAATAGACTCATGAAGATTTTAAAAGCGTGGTTTAAGGATAGACTCACGAACCGTGTGGTTTAAGGATAGACCCACGAACCTTGTGGTTTAAGGATAGACCCACGAACCGTGTGATTTAGGAAAGCCACCAACCTTGTGGTTTAAGGATAGACCCATAAATCGTGTGGTTTAAGGATAGACCCACGAACCGTGTGGTTTAGGAAAAGCCACCAACCCCGTGGTTTAAGGATAAATCCACGAACCGTTGTGGTTTAAGGATAGACCCACGAACCTTGTGGTTTAAGGATAGACCCACGAACGTTGTGAGATAGCATGGTTTAAGGTTGACCATGAACCCTTGGTTTTTAGGGAGGCACCCGCTAACCCTTCGAAAACCGCATGGCTTCACTAAGGAATCCTGTCAAACTCAACTTGAGCGAATGTCATTAGAGACGTCATCAAGAGATGTATTAGCAATATTGCAGCATTAACTAAACAAGCTAATCAAGCTAAGTCCAATTGCTTTTAAAAAGCATTCAATGTCAATCAGCATCAAGTGGCGCAAAACTGTCATCTTGCTTGTGGATATATCATTAATCATCAAATTCTCTAGGAGTCAAGTTCTTATCAGAACAACTACAACTTGTGAAAAAGCTCATTAAGCATGCCAAACTAAAGCTTCTTAGTCAGAAAGGGCTTCTCACACACTCTCGATAAAATGGCTACTTGATCTCATTCATTCACGTGGGAGATAACTGGTTGTTGAGGGTATCTCACATAACCCAGGTCAAAGGCTTTCAGAAACATTTGCGATGAGCACAATATGATCGATCAAAAAGGTCTTTTGAAAGGACCGCAATATAGGCTCGTTTAGGGCTTACGCAAAGGAATTATTACTTTGAGGCCAATAGGGGAACATTTGTTGCTATCTTCGTCGGGTTTACAAGTCGAGAACTTGAAAGATAAGACAAGATAGGATTACTTCCACTTCTTCAAACAATAGCTTCTTTGTGGCACTCTCATTTTCACTCAAACCATCCCAATCAGAAGAGACTTCGGAAGAGGGTTGTAATGTTGGCTTGGGAAAGGCTTGAAAGGCTTAAAATTCTCAAGGGGGTTTTAAGAGTCAGTGATCATCATAGCATCGTGACCATGTCATTCGATCTTCGAAGGCATTTGGCTTTTGAAACGCTACACATCTCGAAAGCCCCTTGACTAATCATTTCTACATGGGAGCTTTGCTCCTTTCTCTAATTTCATTTGCCCTTTGCGACGATGATTTTTCTTTTTTCACCGGCACTTGGATTTTGATAATTTTTTTTCACATAAGATACAACCTTTTGGCTCTTTTTCTTGACGGGCATTGGCCTTGCTTTTACCAGGCACACTGCTTTTTCATGCCCCATAATTTGTCAAACTTTTTGCCTTTTGAACTTTTGTAGCTCTTATGACTTTCAAGATGTTTTTCACATTTCCTTGTGATTGTCAATTATATTTGGTCAATTCTTATGTCTTGCCCCAGTGAAGGGAGATGATCACCGCTCGGGATTCAGAAATGAATAATCAGGCCCAAATTGGTTATAGCAATGGGTATCAGTGTTTGGGTAGAGAAGGAAATGCTCTTCTTCACCTTGGGATGAGTCAAGCTCCAATGAGAATTCATTTGAAGCTACCACAAGAAGATTGATGTAAGTGAAAATAATAGAATCTTTCTCAACCTTTCGTTTTACAACAGGACCGTAACCTCCTATGTTGCCCCAATGTAGGGTCGTTCTCGATAAGGGTATTTTGAAGGATCATCTTTTTTTTCAGCCCAAAGGGGTAACAAGAGATTAGTGCAATGCTTGGGATTGATGAAGGAAACGCCTTTATCATTTCGATCTTTGCACTCAATGCGAATGAATCATTCGTCCTAAGAGAAGGTCTCTTTTTACTCAACTCTCAAAAGTGTTTGAATAATGCTCAACTCTCAAAAGTGTTTAAAGGACGTGTTTGGAAATGGGCTTGCCTTTCTTCATCCTAAGCACTTCTTGTTTGGCATGGTTAACATTTCCATTTCACTCTGCCGAGATTATTCGAGTATATCAATCTCCATAGGGAATTTTGATTCAAAATGAATAATCCACAAGACAAGAAAACAATTTTGAGATAGAAAGGATGTTCAAAAGGTTTGTAATTTTTTTCTCAATTATTATTCTTTTTTTTTTCTCTAGGAAAGCCCAAGAGTTCTCTTTTGTAATGGAAATTCTCTTTTTTTTTTCTCTCTTTTTTTTTTTACTTAAAAAAAAAAGACTGAGAAGAAGGGTACTTACCTGCAGCATGGCGACCCGATAATCCTGTAAAGAATGTAAAAGAATATGTTAGTGCAAAGCTCCTTAGGGATTGAAATGTTGGAAACGATACATTATTACCCTTCACTCGCTTTCATCCTTTTGATGCTAACATCTCTTGGATTCACCTTCATGGATATTTGGCAACTCAACAATACCCTTCCCTTGCATTTGCCCTTAAGTGTTTGATGTTTTCCTGATTCCTGGGTAGAAGGCGCCGGTTCTACGGTTAAGTGCAACCCTTTTTTTTTTATTTTATATCACCCTGTAATAAGGGAGATGAAATGAGTTATCTCTATTTTTAGTTAGGTTCAACAAAGGAACGATACATCCTTTTTGATGAATTTGACAATGTTATTCCAGCACACTTTGTTTGTGGGGAGATGAGATATTTTTTAAAATCAAATGTTGCTCTGCCACTCTTTATTTGACAATCCTTTGTTATTTTCGAACCCGTCCTGTATCAAAGAAAAGGGCATGGCATTTTTTATGCTGAAGAGAAATCAAGTTTAGGAACGAGATACAATCTTTTCAAAGTCAAGCGTTCAACATCCTAATGTATCCCTCATGGAGGAAAGGATAATATTGCCCATTTGGTTCGTCATTCGAATATTTCTTTGTTTAAGATGAACATGACTCAATAGTGCTCCATTCCGTTTGTTGGGAACGTTACAAAACTTGGCACTCTTGATATCTCCTTGACAATGAAAAGAAAATCATGTCAAAAACGGTATCAGAAATGAATAATTGGAATCGATACAGTTTACTCTTCCTTCGATTTCACCCTTTTGGATGCTTGGCAACTCCCTTCATTTGTCTCATCATGCAGAGTGAACGAAATTGATGGGCTACTTTGGTTCCTAAGGCATTTGCAAATAACAAAACTTCCTAGAATGGAATTCAACTTCGCTCCGCCTTTATGGAAAATTGACACCAACGATGACTCAACGCATGCTTGCTTCTCGAGTTCGATGAGCCTAAGAAAACAACTACAAGAAAAGAGGGCCTTAAGCAAAGTTTTCTTGAAATTCATTTTGGAAGGTAGACATAAAGGTTTGCGAATTTGTTTTTTTTGTTTTTTGTTTTTTTGTTTTTTTTTTTGGGATGATTTTCATGAAATTGAATTCTATCATAAAAAAATGAGTCACATGATTTACCAAAGCATCAATTGGATTTGCAAATAAAAACCCAAAACGGAAAACATGTTTTTTAACATGAATAAGAACATTGATAAAATACAAGAAGCTCTTGTATAGATAAGAGTAAAAGTCAACTCTTGTCCTAATGTCAAAGAGCATTGTACATAACCTGCAAAAAGACGACAATGTTAGTATGTGAATAACAGAAAATGATATTTTAATGAGGTCACTTCTTACAATAAAATCAAGGTGACGATACATGCCCCACAATCCTTATTGCGGGATTTTAGTATTTCACCAAGATTTTATAGAGAATACATCATTAAGATTATCAATCAACGGCCATCAATCGAATGCCCACTTTTATTCCAAAAGTTTCGTATGCAAAAGTGTCATTGATTTTTGAAAGATTGATTTGTGATTTTACTCCTAGAAAAATGAAGTGATTTCTATTTTGAGGAATTTGTACACAAAATGATTTGCATTATAGTCCCAAAACATGAGAATGAGAAAATTTAATAAAAACTGCAATTTCAATTTTTGTGCCCCAATATAAAATCACAACTTGAAATTTTTTTTTAAATGATTTCGAGCCCATAACTAAAATTTTAAACAAAACCATGTGCTCAACAGGGCCAAATCAAAATGTTTAAAACTTGCATTCAAATGCTCACTTGTCAAAAGTGATTGCCAATTTTTCATTCATAAGCTTGCATCACCGAGGGCATTCAATTGACTTCCGCGACTTTCAAGATGAAAATGCAAAACAAAATGAGCAAATAAAAAGGGAAATGATACTTACAATGGGTGCCGACCTTTGTCTCATGCTTTTTCTTTTTTGTTTTCAATCACATAGACATGCACATGGAATGTGGTTCGATTTCTACTCTATACGGCTCAAAATGAAGCCATAGGATCACCGGACTGAACCAACAAGATCGTGGCTGGGTCGGGTTACCCATGACTCCGGCTTTGTCAAAGAACCGACCCGTGTCGCATGCTCGCAGACCGGGGTGGGTACCTTCAACGTGAAGAAAGAAATTTCGAGGTAGAGGTGGGCGACTCGTACTACGCGGTTGTAGTCGGAGTGGTATCCACCTCAACACCATCCTAAGTAATCCTATGCGGCCCGGGTCCGGCGGCAGGTTGTGTGTGTTAAAGTGTAGTGCAATGCAGGGGATGCAGGCATGACAATTTATAAGCAATCAGCACTTCATATATGAAAAATAAACCATACATTCCTACATCTCCCTGCAAGACAAAGATGAGCAAACACTTCCCCTTATACCTCCCATTCTGCAAAAACATTTAACACATTTCATGTTAGGGGCGTACCTGGAATCCTTGCTGCCAAACAAATTTTTTTTTTTAACAAAATTAATTTTGGCCTAAGTCCTCTAAGGTTTAAAACCAAGTCCCCAGCGGAGTCGCCAAGCTGTCGCGACCTACCCTCGGGGGGAGGGAACAGGTTTAGGGGTATTGCCCAAAGGACGGGCCTAAGGCCCAAAATTAGGCGCGAGCTCTCCCAAGCCCATACCCCGCGTGACGTTGGAATATTCTTAAGAAATTTTGCATAAAAGGAGTTGCCACTAGCCTATTGGGGTCGGCTAGAAACCAAGTGAGACATGGGAGCGTGCCTCACTTCCTACGCAACCAGAGAATTTAGGTTCGGGGACTTGATTACACTAATTAACCAATTAGTGCCCTTTCGGTACCTAATCTTGTTCATTTTAACAAAATGATTTTTGGCAGGCAATTTGGATTGATTTTATATTTATCCACTAACATGTGAGGTGATCATGCAGGCGCGCAATCGTTAAAGTAATAATTATAACTATCAAGATCCTAATTGCAATAAGATTAAACACGTGCAATCAAACATAATTAAATATGCAAATTAAACATACGACATAATCAATATGTGAGCAAATAAATGTCTAATTACACTAAGAAAGCAAGATATAGCAATTCCTAACTAAATCCCATCATTTTTGGATTTTCGAAATTTTTAATTTTTTTAGTTAATTTTTTTAAAATTTTTTTAAAATTAAGAAAAATAATTAATTTTTTAATTTTTTTAAAAATTTTTAAATTTTTTTTTATTCTTTTTGGATTTTCGAAATTGTTTTTAAAAAAAAATTAATATTTTTTTGGATTTTCAAAATTGTTTTAAAGATATATTAAAATTTAAAAATAATATAAAAATAAAAAATTGGACCGGACCGGGTCGGGTTTGGTTCGACCCAACTCGGTTCGGCCCGAGTCGACTCGGATCGGGTCCGGTCTCCGACCGAACCCGAGTTCGGTCCGATTGGGAGGTTGGGCCCGAAGCGTGGGCCCAGCCCAAAAGGTCACATTCTCTTCTAAAACAAACAGGCCCACAAGCCCACAAGCCCACAAACCTAAAAGTCCAAAATCACAAAAGCCCAAAACCGACCCAAATAGCTCAAAAACCCTACCCGATTAGAGGCTCCAGCCCGAACCGGCCGTGACCCGATTTTGTGCCCTCTTCTCCGGGGTTTCCGGGCGGAGCTGGCGGCGACGGTGGCAGCAGCGACGGGCTTTACGGCGGCAACGCGAAGCGGCTCGGATGGCGTCGGGCCGGAGGACGGCGACTTGGACGGCGTCGGGGGACGAGGGCGGCAGCTCGAACGCTCCTCGGATGGGCAGCAGGGAGGCAACGAGCAGCTGAAACCGCGGGTGTGGCTAGCAGAACAGCGGTGCGGCGTCCAGCAACGGAAACAGCAGACCGTCAGGGGCTCGGCTACTGCGGGTCGTGGGCAGAGCAGAGGCGGAGCGGGACCAGCAGAGGTGGCGTCGCGACCTCGAGGGCGCGAAGCGGTGGTGAGGCTGGGTGGCTCGGCTGCCGGTGTTGGGTTGCAGGCGGTGGGTCGTCGCGGGCAGAGGCGCAGGAGCGGCGACTTCAGGCTTCGAGGCGGGGCGTGACGGTAACGGCGGATGTCTGGCGCTTCGTCGGCAACGGCGCGAAGGATGGGCGTAGGGCAAGAGGACGGCACGAGGAGGCGTCGCTCAGAGAGGGGGCTGCTGAGTCGAGCAGCGGCGAAGTCGGCGTCGGTCGAGCGCCGCTCCCGCCGGCAGCGGCGGTGGCGGCAATGCCGCCGCTTCCGCTCGAACTCTCTCTCTCTCTCTCGAGTTCCCTTGTGCTTGGTCTGTGTATTTCTTTTTCTTTTCTGGTCTCCCTCTCCCCGTTTCTCTGTCTGGTCTCTCCGATGCCCCTCCGTTCACCGTCCTCCTGCCACCCCCCTGCTGCCCCTGTTTCTCTTCTGTTTTGCAGGTCCGCATGCGAAGGAGGAAGACAGCTAGGCGTGGGCTGGAGGGGAAAGGAAGCTAGGCCGGGCCTAGGCCAGTTCAGGCCCAGCTCGACCCCTTAAGCATTTTTTTGTTTTTTTTTTTTATGACAATTTTTTTTTAGTGGCTAATTTATAATCTTGTACATAATAAAATTGTAAATTTTAGGTGTCAACATCTTGGGAATAGTTTAAATTTGAAATAATAACCACTACGACGTTTATCTATTCACTCTGGCTATAAATGGCCAACGGTGGATTGTTGTAAAAGGGTGGACAGACAGATCAATGAAAATGATATACATTCATTCTCGCAAGTTATTTTCTCTATTCACGTTGCAGTTACCCCTTATTCGTTTAGTCTTTTAGGTTTGCTTGCATTTGTTGTCTCCTCTTCCTATAGTCACTGCCATCGGAGTTTTTTCCTTCCTTTCCAAACTGACACAGAACCCGCTACATATAAAAAACCCGAATTGCCAACCTCCGGTAAAAAGTATTTCGTATGATACTGTTTTCGACGAAACATCTTTTTGGCATGTCTAGTGGGATCATCGTGTTCCGGTTTGAGGAAGTGCTGATGGTAAAAACAAAGAATCAGAAGACTCGTAATACCTCGGCCAAAGACAGTCACCTCGTTGATCACTAATTTGGTAACCGAACTCAATGTCGAGGTCGGGACAGCCAAGTCAGTCGCTTTCAATTCAGGGAAGCCGGGCGGCGAAATGGTCTGTACCTTTAACTTCCTCTTCCCAATTTAATACTAGTGGAACTTTGGGCCAGACAACGCCATTGCAAGCGGTCAGAATACTCCTAAGGCCTGATTTTACCAACGACCAGAACCAGAGTGGTCATGGTCACACTGACTGGCCTGGCCCAATTGGAGCAATTAATCCATTTGGGCACACACAAGAGGAAGTCAATGGAAATAAGTTCGGTATGGTGAATTCGAATTCCCCGGTGTCAAGAGTAGACATTCAAGGAGTTGAAACTTAGCTACTCAATATGGAAACTAGCAAACCTCCAATCTTAGTATAAACGATTATGACACGGTCGTTCCTCCATCCTAAGGACGCAGCCTCAAACCAATAAGATCTAATTCCCAAAAGAGACAGCCACTAATTGAGGACCTGAAAAGATTGGGAAAGAAAGGAGTGAGTAACTACAACTTAGTGAGTAGTATATATCTTCTAAGAAAATCAAGCCTCCACATTACACATATAAAACTCAAAGACATGATTCATTTATTCCAATCCAAAATATAACAACTTACAAGAATAAAGTGAGTTGTATATTACTTCAACCTTGCCATATCAATACCAGAATTTGTGTTCATCCATAATATTAAAACAAGCACCGTTGGTTTAATTCAATAATCAAACTCGTCATATCTTATGTCAATGGTTCATTCCATTTTTCAAACTTATATCACAGCACATCTCAAGGCTCTAGAGGTGGCTTCCATGAGATTCGCATCATCGTACCAACACATGTAAATGATACAAGGCTCTAGATGTGACTCCCACAAAATTACATTATCATGTAGCACTTAGTCCTTGACTAACGTATATCAATAGTACAGGGTCCTAAAGGTGGCTCTCATGAAATTACGTTATTATGTAGCACTTAGCTCTTGAATACAAGGCTCTAAATGCGGCTCCTACAAAATTACGTTATCATGTAGCACTTAGTCCTTGATTTATACATATCAACGGTACAGAGCTCTAGAGGTGACTCTCACGAAATTACGTTATTGTGTAGCACTTAGTCCTTTACCGGTCCACATCACAATTGGCTTCATAGACCAGAACATAACTTTTCATCAATCAATTCTCTCCACAAACCAATTCAGAGTTCATGTCACAAATCAAGTTCACATATAAAATCAAATCACATTTTACAAACCATACTCAAGTCAACGCAATTCTTTCACAAAAAGACCACAAACTGAAAATATATCCCCTCTCCCAACTCCGTTCATCAGACATTCACAATTTACTTCTCACATCATTTCAGAATTCATATCTTAAAGGACTCATCCCATAAATCAATTCGCAACTTTCCCAACTTCCATAACACATTCCTCACACCATTCTCAAATGAATAAAGAGTAATAAATGTCCTGTCCAAAGTTATGCATCAAATATGCTATGATAGTACTTTTGCCTTTAAGCCACTTCATAATGTGCACATAATATACATCATACTTTTCATTTTCGAATTATGAGTTCACAAATTAGAATGAGAGATAGCACCACTTACCTGAAAAGCCCAAAACCAAAGAACGAGAAGCTAAACAAGGCAATGATCTCTTAATCCTAGCAATGAAATGAGAATCAACATTAAAACCTAGGACAATGCTACTACAATTACGAAACCACTAAACTAAGCTTACACGCTAATATGATAACTCCTACGCGCTAACAAATCGCATATCCAAAGTGATTATTCAAGTTGTTCGCAACACGAAAGTTGAGCGCGAAACTTGGTCAAACCATAGCTCTCTCAACCAAACCCTGTTTCAAATGTACTTATAGTCAATAGAAAGCCATTTCAACGTACTACAAGAACCCCAAGTTAGCCAACCCAAAATCGAGCCGAAAGCCAATGACAAATGGCCCCAAAGTTGCTGGGTATGCACTATTCATCACGTGCGGGAAACTTCAAATTTTTGTTTCGGGCAAACCGTATATTCAAATCAAGTTTCATAAAATTCTACAACTCCACAATCCCTAGACTACTAATTCTACAAAAATTGTAGCTCTAAAAACTCCTTAATTGAATTTCGATACTCAAATTAACTGAACCTCAAATTTGTGCCCTAACTCCAAAAACCAATCTGATTGGAGGAATGAGGGGTGCGAGTACTTACCTAACTTTGCAATATGTGGTTGAATCGGCTTAGCGAGGTCCCTGGCACAAACACAAAACCCTCTTTCCTTTCTTCTTTCTTCTTTCTTTCTTCCCTTATTTTCTTTTGCTCTTGTGCGAGTCTCGGGCTTAAGACCCGAGCACCCCTTCTTCCCCTTTTTATATCTCGTCCCATTCCTTTTTGTTTTCTTCTTTGATTTTTCAACTCTCTTCTTTTCGTTTTTTTTTCCTTGTTTTACAAAGGTGGGTCCCACCACCTCTTTGACTCGCTCGAAGAAAATACCCAAATATTACAGAAACCATCACACTGGTGGGCCATAATGTTGCATGTTAAACGAGAATAGTGAATCCAATAAACATTGGAACTATTTTCCATCCCTGTCCGAAGATATCATCTGTATTGGCCTCAGGGTCCGAGGGATTTTGTAGCCAGGCCTCCTTCGCCACCTAGGAAGTAATTTAGTCAAGTTAATCAAGCATGGGATCCATTAAGGGACCACCATATGATTGAACAAACGGTTCGCATAGTGATGCAATGCGTGGGTTTGAAAGGAGGTGTGCCCAGACTGGTGTTTTACACGTCATACCCAAATTAGATCGATAATATATATCCACTAGAATGCAAGGTGCTAGACTTTAGTGTCCTCACTGGAGAGGATAATTGGTCAATAATGAACATATTAATAAGTTCATAGCACAATATGGGGACATTAACAATGATGGTAGAATGAAATTAAGATTGATCCTTTTGTCATTGTCATAGACAACTTTTTCTTAGTGCACTGGTCTCCCGGAAAATTCTATCCAAAATTGGAAGGATATGAAGAATAATTTTCATACCAAGTTTTACCAAGCAATCCTTGAAGTAACCCTATGGGATCTAGCTACCGTTAAATGGTGTAATAATGAGACCGTAGATCAATATATTGCTCAATTTAAGAAGATGAGAAATCGTTGCTTGTTCTTTGTTCTAGAGAAAGAAGTCGTTGAAATAGTTAAGAATGGTCTCAAATTCATTCTAAGAGAGCGACTCACAAGGCAAAGATTCATAAATCTATTCTCATTAACTGCTACTGTGATGCCCCAAGTACGCCACCCTTAATAATGTAATCTTAATAGCCATTAATTCTTCTTTAGTATGGAAGCATGTATAATATGAATTATGCAAACATGCACAATCAACAACATAATAGGTCATAGGCAATTTCCATTCATTAGTTTAATTATTTAGTACATGGGTGGCACACAACAAAACAACCTTCAATTCTAGACTTGAGGTAACCAAAAAGATATCTACACTCCCATCAATGACACCCACATGTGCCACGATATCCATCGCCCACCATGTGACCAAACTCAAAAAGTGGCTGTCATGGATCTTGTTGTCTTGGAAACTAACTTGTCTATCCCACTATCATCATGCTTCACTCCCATCCATTGTAGTCCTACTCCTCGTCTGGGTCGCTGTACTCAGATGGCCCACTGTTGCTGCTATCATCCTCAAAGTCGCTTCCATCGCTATCACTCCAAAACCTGAAAGGTGAAAGTGCTAGTATGAACGCCTAGAGTGGGGGTGAATAGGTGTGAAGAAAATTTTTCGCGTAAAGTAGTAAAGAATGTTTTGCTTTTGCAACTGAGTCTGAAGAACAATAGACTTTAAGCGAGTTTAGACTTTAGCAGTTAAATATCACTACGAGTAAAATAAAGAAGTTTAGGAAAGAGAATAAGAACACAAAATTTTTATTGGTTCGGCTTAGATCAAGCCTACGTCTACTCTCCCACGCTGACAGTCTTTAGGCTAGATTCCACTATGAATCAAAGAGAATTCACAACTTGCGATCAAGACTTCATAGTAAAGAGTCTCTGCTGCTCTCTCGCGAAGTCACACTATAAATCTCTCTCTTTTTTAGTACAATTTCGAGCATAGTATATTGAATAACAAGAAACTGGGAAGCTTCAGAATTTGGAATTTCTCTTTCACGCACTCTTTCGAATGATTGGAAATGTTTCCTTTAAATACTCCTTCATGCCTTCTTGACCATTGGCACTTTTCAAAAGAATTCTTCCAATTAATCCGTTGGACAGAATCAATCAAGGAGATCTTCAAGCCATTGAAGATTGTGTTGAAAGCTTGTCAATCATGTTCGCCCATACAATCAGGATCTTGGTTTCCATAAGTAGATTCTTTCCAAATTTACTTGCCTTCTAAAAAGAATTGATTCCAATCAGGACAACCAATCTCATAGGTGTTATTTCTAGCCCGAAAGTCATATATATATATATATATATATATATATATATATCTCCTGTAATAAACCAAAGCTTTGAAGAAATGAAGATAATTTTGAGTCTGATTTCGTCTTTGTTCTTCATTGCATTCAGTCTGGAATTCGTTAGAGTGGACAGACTTCTGATGTAAGACAGACTTTGACACTAAAGTCTAGTAGTCTTTAGACTTTGATACTAAAGTCTGGAAATCTTCAAAATAGACTTTGGATAAGTTTTGTCAGCTTTAAAACATCAAGGGAGTTTTCTCCAACAATCTCCTCATTTTTTTATGGTGACAAAACTTCCTTGCAGATTTAAAGATTTATATCCTGCAAAACAACTCTTTAGCAATACATGATATCTTATAAAAACAATTAGTTAAGGATCTTTGATTTTCCTGACACATTTGACGTTTCCCTCGAGCAATATTTCCACCGGCTTCCACGTAGTTTGTCATTATTGCGAGTTTCGCTTAAGACATATTGCTATTGCTTTCAATCCTGGAGAACTTTATGGTCCTCGATGTTCATGAGTTTAACCCTATAAAAGACTTAGATTACTTAGTGTGCAATAACCATACATGAAATTGCAGTTTCGTACTTTTAGAATGTTTGCTTCCAATGTGATGATCGTTCGTCAGTGACAGCAATGGGGAGATTGGAAGCTGATTGCCCGATAGATTTACGAATTTCCACTTTGGCAAGCGGAGGGCCACTGGCCCTACCGCGTTAGAGGCGTAATATGACTAGACTCATGTACCCAAAGCATGGAATGATATTTTCATCAAGAGGACTTTGCCCGTGCCCTCTATCATCGACTCCTCTTTGTCTCTGTCCACCTCCAAGGTCTTCTTCTTGGCGATATCATTGAGAAAGTTGAGTACTGTTGTTTTTTTTTTTTTTTAATGGGTCGGAAATACTAAGAATTTCATTAATTAAGTTTATGAACATCATAACATAAAATACCCAACATAGATTTCGAGGGATAAAAAAGCCAATTAAAGGGGAGCTCTCCTTCCTATTGGGCCTTTACCACCCAATCTGCTAACATATTTACCTCTATAGGACAATAGGATAACTGAAGAAAACTGAGATGGGTTAGCTTTATTTTGCACTTGTCAGCCTAGGCCCTTATGGCCCTGTTTGATTCAGCATTCCCAAGAGACTTTCAGTAGGCTTTTGGTTCAACATTATGAGGTGTCTTTGGGCAAATGCTAGCATTTGGAATGCTGTGGAATGCTAATATAAGGTTTAATGAGTTTTATTTTTCTTTCCAATATTGCCCTCATTATAATTGTGTTCCTCTTTTGCCCTCATAAGACACTGTTCATCGTCTTCTTCGGCCTTGCTACTCCACCGCGAAGCTTAGCCGGTGGGCGGCGCTCAGCCGTGAGCGGCCAGACCTGGCCGTCGGGGGGCCAGATTTGGTCGCCAGAAAGCCTCGCTTGAGGTTGCGCGACCTCAGGCAAGGTGGCTTGAGGTCAGGCGACCTTGTGATATTCTGATTTTCAGGTTCTAATTTCGATTGGATAAGATGAGCCTTTTGTCAACGCGACTATAGTGCTTTTCTCTAAGATGGCCACTCATGAGATAATTGGCATATCCGGTGAAGCCATTAAGAGATTTTAACGCAATAGACTTGAGAATTTGACTAGGAATCAACTGCTCAACCGTGCTAGTCTACAAGGGTCATTACAGCACAATTAAAAATTGATCGGAGACCAGAGATAGGTCGATTTGACTGAGATGTGTGATCAAAGTGTGGGTGATTTTACCTGATTGCAAAATTCTCGTTAATCGGCATTAAACTGATTTTCTATCGTTTTGGGTACACTGTGTCCGTATTTGAAATCTCAAGATTTTTACGACCACCGAGAGTCGTCAATGTGTTGAAGAGGTACGTGTGGCTCGAAGAAAGTCGACCACGGGTCAATTGCACCAAAAAATTCCTAAAAGCTACCCGGTAGGCAAGGTAACACTAAAAACACGTCTAATTGAAACTAACCACGAATTTGAATTCGATTATAGAAATTGAAGATCCTGTCATGTCACGAGTCATTCTAGGAACATTGACACACCTTTTGAGAAATTTCCGGTGAGTTCGGAATTTTTTTTTTTTAATGGAAAATCGAAAGGACGATTCGGAAAACTAACGGAAATTCGGATTGGCCGATTTGAAGGGATGTTTGACATCTAGTGCAAGTGAATGGGTGACAGGGAATTTCGTGGACTTTTTCTGCTGTCAAATTAGACCTCAATCAGAGAAGTTTGTTCGAAAAATCGGATTCTGAGAAAAACGAAATGAAATTCGGATTTGAAGGAAATTCATGAGATAAATGGACTGTCTTATCTGGGTCTTCATTTAGACTTCACATTGTGCAAGTGGTGAAGAAATTGGCCCTAGGATAACCAATTGGCATAGTTGTGAAGTTGAGTAAAAATATGGTTTGTTTTGATTAAATTTATTCTCCCTCTTCATTGGTCCCTTCTATTTTCGCATGCTTTTCCTTGGCTGACCATTTCTCTCTCTCCTCCTCATCCACTTGTGCGGCCACCTACTGCCCCCAATTTCCTTTGACCTTGGCTATTCCTATCTTCTACTTTATGTTTGTGCTATCTTTTATTTTGTTTTTCCTTTTTATTTGACCCTCTCTCGCACGGTTCATTTCCCTCCCCAAGAACGACAACCCTAGATTTTCCTTTGAAGTCTTGCAGCTTCTTTGACCGGTGGGCCCAGTCCTATCTGTTCCCCCCCCCCCCCCTTCCTCATACGTCTCTTTCCTTCTTTCTTCTTTTGTTTGTTCTGCAAGTGTTCCTTTCTTTTTCCTTGACTGGAACACTGTTGACTAAGACAGACAGACGTTGCTTCTTTCTGTTGCTGGTCGCTATCCGTTTCCTCGCGCAACTTGCCCCACCGAAGCCCCACCTGCGTCCATTCTTCTTCGGCATTGTCACCACCGCATCAACCCACGTGCGGGTTGTTCACAGCTTCTCAAATAGGCTCGCCTCCGCTGCATCAAAACCGCCGCTCGTCTGTCCACATTGGGCCGCTTGCGAAGCCCATTTTGGCAGCCCAAATAGCAGCCGTTCCAACAGGTCCTGCAGCTTCAATTTGGCCCGGTTCACGGCCGTTTCAGCCACAGCCCGTACTTCGATCCGCGACCGCTGAACCTCGCCCGAGCTGTGCCTAAGTCAGCCCCATGGCAGCTCGTCCAGCCTTGATCAGTGGCCAAATCAACAAGGGTTTGTGGGTATAGTATCTCGTTTTCGAGCCCGTCCCGACCCCGGTTGGTAGACCCGCTTTGGAGAGGATTGAGCTTTGTTGCATGCTCGTTAATTTGATCCGAACGGATTTTAAATCAAGTGAGTTTAACTTACTAATCCTTGCTTAGTTTTCTAATGATGCTTAGGGGTTGATTAGATTTAATTAAGTGCAATTAAGTATATAGATTAGATTAGAATAATCAAATTATGGATTTACCTATACATGTTAGGCAAATGGTTAGTGTAATTAGCGAGTAGATAGGCTTGAGTATTTATTGAACGGGTCTCGAAATTTTTCCGAGTCCGTTTCGGCTTCCAACTAGGCATTACGGGCCTAAGTTGGATTTTTAGTATTTATTTAATTAATTTTCGAAATTATTTATTTATTTATTTATTTTCCGAAAATTTAACCGGGATGGTCGGTGACCGGAATTTCGTGCTAACTGCAGTGGTGCTCTCTGTTTATTTAATTGAGTACCTGATTGTGCAAATTGAGTATAATTAATGGTTGTGGGTATTTATTTCAGAAATTGAATAAATTTGGTAATTGAGTGGAAAATTACTGGGCGTCAGTCTATAGCGCCAAAAATCTATTTTTGGACTGCTGAAAGAAGTGAGGGAAATAAAAGTGAAATTATCATATTTTGACTAAGGCCAACCGTGTACCCACACACATTAGTTTATCGAGTATGATAAAAGATGAGAAATAATACTATATGACGTGGCTCGGTGATTAGATACATCACCTTGAAGAATGCACGTGGCGAGTACTATATGATGTGGCTTGATGATTAGATACATCACCTCAGAGAATGCACATGAATCAATACATCACCTTTGAAAATGCACGTGACTCAATGATTTGGTATATCGCCTTAGAGAATGCACGTGGCTTGGTGATTAAGTACGTCGCCTTAGAGAATGCATGGGGCTTGGTGATTAGACAGGTTGCCTTAGAGAATGCATGTGGCTCGGTGACTAAGTATGTTGCCTTAGAGAATGCACGTGACTCAATGACTAGATATATTATCATGGAAAATGCATAGTATGGATTAAAATGACTGGGGAATGGTCTGATTGACATGTAAATCGACTAGGTCAGTTGATCGATGTTTTGATCGGTAGTGGTTGATTGGGTGCCTATTCGAACTGTGCTGATTTGTAGGTAGAATCTGAGGCCAAGGTAAGTCCTCTAACCCGTGTGTGCTTAGGTAGTCCATAGTGTGTTGGTTTCCTAATCGAGTCTTAGGGAATAGAACTTGCTGAGACGTTGTCTCACCCCGTTACGGGATAATATTTTCAGGTTTGCAGATGGCAACTCCCCCTGGGCGACTTGGTCTTCCCAGAAGAATGACCGAACAGGTCCATGTTTTTCCTGATCCTAGAAGTGATTGGACGTATGAGTTTGTGGTAACCACAGTATGGGCGGAAGAGGTCCCCACACCAGGAAGTACCCGATCAATTTAGAGCCTGGTTCCATACCACTCCCTATGGGTTAAGGATAGGTCCCCTTAGAGGCTTCGATATCCCTACCGAGGTAATTGATGTAGTCCAGGATGAGGATCAAGCAAGCCTACCTAAGGGTGAAGTGGAAGACCCGTTGTCTTGCTTGGATCCCGTGTACCAGAAGGTTCAACAACTGGGTCTGAATAGTTGGTCCTAGGACAACTAGTTTTGAGGGTCAAACTTTTCATAGGCCTCGTAAATATTGGCTAGTGATGTAAATGAGATAGGCTGATATGTATAAATGTGTGTTCTGGTTTTGATAAGTTGTGGTCCCACTTTTCTATCCCATTGAATTATTGTTTGGGGATTTTATGTCTGCTTCCACATGTGCATTTAAAATGAATGGGTCGGCGATGCGTCCCGAGACATCGCTAATTAATCGACCATGGAGGGATGGGCACGTGCTCGAAGGGTCGGGGCGTGACAGACCTAGGGTGTCACTTGGGTTGCTCGACCTCGGGCGGCGGCGCTTGGGTCATGCGACCCAGGTGACGCCCGAGGTTGCTCGACCTCAAGCCACCTCGTTTAAGATCGTGGTGGCGTCGCCTGGGTCGCTTGACCTCAAGTGGCGTCATCAGAGGCCGCGCGACCTCCAGTGACGCTGCTCGAGGCCTCACAACCTCAGGCAGTGTTGCCGAAGGCCGCGTGACCCAAGCTCGCTTGAGGTTAGTGCGACCCCCCCCCCCCCAATCGCCGCCGTTGCCACCTACTGCCTCCCCACCACCACCGGCACCACTGTCAAGTCACCTCCCCCCACGATTTTCCCCTCCACCCAGTTGCATCTCCTCCCTTTTTTTTTTTTTTTCTTTTCTTCTCTTTTTTTCCTTTTTCTTTTCAACCTAAAGTTGCTTTGCAAAATATACACATTTTTGAGTGTCCAAACACTATTGCCTTCACAAAATGCCCATTTAGTTAAAGATACTTGGGGAAATGCAAAGCCATTTGCCCACGCGTCTTGGTCTTCACTTAACAGGCTGTTGACTAAAGCAACTTTAAATTTTTGTCACGTACTTTAACTATAAGCATGAAACTGTTGGTAACCATTTTTTTTTAATCATGTGTTGGATTTGACCAACAAATTAACTTAAGGGAAAAAAAACTACTAAAAATCTTAAATTATATCCACTATGACATGTTGAACCTAAGCTTTTCTTTACGACATAAAAATCCCACATTATGTTCACTGTGATATTTGCCGTAAACTTTTTCTTATAACATAAAAAACTCAAAATATGTGTTTATGTGACATATTTATCCTCTGTCAATATTTTGTCGGATAATTTTCTAATCAAAACAACTTTGTTTCACTTAAGTCACATGAGCACTGTGTTACTATTGTTTGCTTTGTAAAGTCTATTTAGGCAGATTTTTAATGGTACTTATTGACGGAATATTGACAGAGAGTAAATGTATCACATGAATGTTTCATAGTGGACATAATTTAGAGTTTTTGATAGATTTTCCCATTTAACTTAATGAAACTTTAAACGAAATTTGACAAAATAGAATCCCCAACCAAGGGAAAGAGGAAACTCGACCTCTTAAGGGAATAATTGAGCCCACTTGCACCTTGGAGAAACAATGCTAGGTTGTGGGAGGGGAAAAGAGTTGAATTGTTTTTAGTTTGACTTGTTGGACAGAGATTTTTTTTTTTTAGTAAAAAAAAAAATTGTTGATATAGAAGTACATAATTTTCATAATAAAGTAAAGCGAAATAGATTTTTCCCTTTAACTTAATAAAGCTTTAAATGAAATTTGACCGAATAGAATCCCTGACCAAGGGAAAGAGGAAACTCGACCTCTTGAGGAAATAATTGAATCCACTTGCACTTTGGAGAAACGATGCTAGGTCAAGGCGAAGGAACAAGAGTTGAATTGTTGTAACTCTGACTTGGTGGATGGAGATTTTTTTTTTTTCGAAATGAAATTGTATTTATTATTTAAAAGGATACAAAAGTACATAGTTTTTATGATAAAGTAAAACAAAATAAAACATGAATGCTGAAAAATAAAACCAAATTAAAAAAAAAACAGGGAGGATCAACAGAGCACAAGTAAAGTTAAGTACAAACTTGTTTCACAAGAAAAGATTTGTCAAAATAAAATTTGTGGCTGATAATTGGATCTTGTGTATTTGTTAGTGATGAGCACACGCTGAATTTTTTTTTTCCAATGATTATGACGTTGCCAATTGGTGGTGTGCACTTAAGTTTGATTTTCTCTACACCATAGTCATACAGAAACAATCAAAATAGGTTAAACAAACACAGATCTAACATGTGGATGAGATTACATGGAAGTTATTTGGCTAAAGAAGCGAGCAAAATGGAAGCTCAAGGGATAAGAGTGCAAGTAGTGATTTTCCAAATTAAAGTGTGCGTGGGTAATTGGATATTAAGTGCTGCCACCACAAGTGCCAAAATTTGATACTGGTAAATACTTAAGTGTTAAAATTTCTAAAAGATATATTTAAATACCAAAATCAAAGAAGAATGGAATATTTAAGTATTAATGATGAGAAATTATGGCCAAATTGTTGACATGACATTTTCCAGCGACTTTGTATATCCACTTCGCAATTCTTTTTCTTTTTTTTAAATGTCCACGATGCACTATAAGCTCCAAAAATTAGTTTTTAATATAAATATTAATTAAAATAATTTAAAAAAATGAAACCATAGCTTCAGCGAGGGCCTCCATAGCCCTCGCCGTCATTGCCTTACGATCTTCAGAAAGAGCCAACGATAGTGGGGCGAGGATCGGTTGGGCCTTGGATAATAAGAACGTATCAACACTCTTCGGGAGCTTTTATGTCGTGTTGAACACTCTGATACGTGTCCAACACTTTTCAATACTTGGTTAACATGTGTCGAAAAATTTGACACTTGGTTAACTTTCCTGACGCTCTTCGACAAACGAGTCAAGAATTTCAACATGTGAGTTCGAAATTCCAACATATGATTTCGACACACGCGAGATCAATTTTAAAAATTTTCAATAAATGATGAGTTAAAATGTAAATATGTAACAAAATAAAAATATTTAAAATAACAAAGGGAAAAAAAGAAAAATCTAGTATTATCCTTTTTTATGACTCTTACTTCCCATGACACCCAATTTACCCCTAAGTTTGTTTTTCCTTTTCTTTTCTTTTGACACGCTCTAACATGCAAGTCGAGAATGTGGATTGCTTTTTTTTTTTTCCTCCAAAATTTATGGATTATTAGATTGGAGTTAAATATGTCAAATTAAAACAATAAATGATAGTAACTAATGGCAGACTAATGTTTTTAATGTAAATTCATTCTATGCTTCTCATTATATATTTATTTGTCAATTTGAATCATACTAGTTTTGTTCATGAATATATAAAAATATAGATTTCATATATAACGTATCTCAACATGTCAAAATTCTATAACTTTTTAGAAACAACGTGTCAGCATGTCGTGTTGTGTTGTGTGTCGTATATAGGTGTCGATGCCACTTAATTGGATAGTGGCTAGTGACTTGAGCTGGCGGTCAGCTATGGTTGCTAGCCATTGCCTAGGGCTAGGCAACCTTGGCTGACCCTCGCCCCACCATTGCCAGCTCTTTCTAGGGATGGTGGGGTGTCGACAACGAAGGCCGAGGAGGCTCTTGCCTAACGCTATTGCCTCCTTTTTAAAATAATTTAGTTTTTAAATTTATTTTTAATTAATATTGAATTAATAAATTTATGAGCAAGATGACGTTGTTTTGCACATTCATTACTGAGTAAGTATTTTAGCAAGCCACCTAGACCACTTATATTGTTAAAAATAAGCCACGTTGGTTTTCCGGTTACCCTTGTTGGTGTTGGCACTTAAGTGTCTTAATTTTAAAAAAAGTTGTACTTAAGTGCACTTTTTGAAAGTTTTTGCACTAAAGTGTTTACCCGTGCCAAGGTTTGATACTTGCGATGTACTTTAACCATTGGATATCACTCAACTCCGCCGGAGCTCCATATTTCATTGTATCTTTCAATTCCTTGCATTTACTTTTCATCTTAATTATAAACATATATTTCAAGTCCAATGCAATTAGCTTTTCATCGAATTTATGTTGGTAGTTTCATACTCCATCAAAGCCTCCTTTGCATACTTTGTCCCTGAGTCCGGAACTACAAAGCGATCTCGATCATTTTCCAATCTTCAGAACTCTGGATTACCTTAGTGCACGTTAATTTTCGTCAGCATCTCTTTTGACTCGCTCGATTGTCCCCAATATGTTCACGTTAAATGCTTTTGAAGAGCTTCTTAACAAGACCGTAACCATGATTGTCCATTTTAGATTTTTTTTTTCTCCCTTTAAACATGTTTCTTCTCAATTTGGAGTTCTATTATGGACCATGCAAAATTGAAAGAGTAAAATTAGTCCTTTGCTAAGAAGGAAAACATTTTTCCGCTCAACACCACCATATCCGAGAGATTTCAAACCATTCTCAGACATGTTCAATTTTTTTTTTTTTTTAGTTTTTCATTTAATTTTTCAATTTTTTGGGGAAAACAAAAACAATCCATGACGTCTATCCACATTTCAATCTCAGACACCGCTTAGAAAGGGAAGGGGTGGGTGCGAGTAGCACTTTTAGTTTTGAGCTGAATGAGCGAAAAAAACCTTGAAAAGGCACTAATACACGGAATTCCCAATTCATAGAATGGGACATTGACACAAACCAATGGCCCGTGCTGCTGTTGTGACCCTCCCAAATTGGAGTCCGAGGGAGCTTGTTCAGAGGTAATGTCGTGCAGGGATCAATGATCCTCATTCGGCATAGGTTTGCCCAAATCCTTACCTCATGCAACGTTGGAAAATTCATATGATTGATGCATCTATGAAATTCTGTCTAACTTGGAGTCGTCATTAACCTATTGGAGCCAACTATAAGTCAAGTGAAATATAAGAAGATGTCTCACTTCTTATGCAATCGGTTATCTAACTGTATAGTTAGAAATGTTACCATCTTGGCATATTTGAGTGTCTCTAAACTCTGAACTAAGTGAGTAATTTTTTGCTAAAAGGCTGTGCCTGAAGGGCTTGAACAAGAGGTTCGCCTATAGTGGGAAGGCATATCTGCAAGAAATTGATTCCGTCTTCCCTGATTCTAAGCCTAGGTCCATTTGTGCCTCCAACCATTTATTATCCTACCCATTAAATGATGTCTATACATTGGTGTGCAATTAGAAAAGTAAACAATGACAATTAATGTGATAAATGTAAAGTGCAAGAAAATTATTAGAGTAATTAAATATTAAGCCATAACTTTATCTAATAACTTAAACTTTTAGAATAGTTGGTAGTGGTCCCACCAAAATATCACATAATATTAGAGCCAAGAAGTCCTAAGTTTGAATCTTATGATACCCCATTTGCCTTCTCAATTATATTTCTACATTTATTACTAGACAAAAAGACCAAATTAAGTGTGAGGAGGAGTGTTAGAATAATTAAATATTAAATTACTCATTAGTCTAATATTTTAAAATTTTAGAATAATTGACCGTAATCCTACCAAATCTCACAAAAATAAACATGATACGATATCAGGCAAAGAATATAGATGACATCTTTATTGAGAGCCAAGACAACAACCCTTTCTAGTTAAATCATAAAATCCAAATTCTAGTTGGTTGACTAAAGAAGAGACACTAGGAATTCTCTAATGATATTAAAGGCTCAAAGAGATACTTGTTGAAAATAAACCTAATATAAATTTTCCAGTTTTTTTTTTTTTTTTAATCTAAGGAGGAACTATCTAAAAAGTTCAAATAGCCCTGAAAATCAAGAAAAAAAGGTGACATCCTAAAATATGTGAACATGATCTAAAGGAAACTCAACCAATTACAATACAAGATCCTAACTATCTGATTGAGACCTTTATTTTCTTTTATTATTATTATTTTTAATTTTTATTTATATTTTTTATTTCTCTCCCGCGTTCAAACACGTGACGCACAATCCGAACGTGACGCACAATCGGATTCTCATTTCCTTTTTCTTTTCTTATCTTCTTTGGTCTAATGTTTCCAGAACAGGTATTCCTGCAGATTTCTCTTTGTTCCGCTTTCCTTCGCTCTTTCATTCTGGGACGTGAATACATATTATGGGAACAAAACCTCCATTAAACCACACTCGGGGCCAAGCTTTCACAAACTTCCATTGTTCTTTCTCTCTTTCTCACCAAACACCTCCAGGGAGAGACACTTAAGACATTCATTTCCAGAAAACAGACACTTGCTTAATCTCAATCATCTATTCCCATTCATTCGTTCACTCTTTCCTTCAATCCCAGCAAACAAGAACCTCGATTACATTAAATTGTTTCAATGGTTCAGTCAGTTATGCTATGCAACTCATGGCAAATTAACTTGCTTCATATATTGATACATACGCAGCAGAGAGAATAGCAAAGTGAGCCAGAGTTGAAGACACGACACGTAGATGAAATGATACTAGAACAAAGCAAGCTTGATCTATGGAAATCTCATGATTGAATCAGAAATAATCCAAAAAAAAAGCAGTGATACTACGTGGTTTATGAGTATATCAACAACCAAGCACACATGCCATATGAACAAACGATCAATAGCCAAGCACGCTGCTGACTTAGGAATTTCTTCAAACACATTATAGGCGGTGAACTCTCTTTCAACCATTCACACTTTCAACTTTCACCGATTTATCTGGGAGGCTTAATTGAACGAAAATCATGAATCTCACGACCAATGCAAGCGATTCTGAAATATCGATAGGAGAGCACCTGCGAGGAGAGAGAGAGAGAGAGAGAGAGAGAGAGAGCCCGGCTTCAAGGCCTTGTATCCGTTTCTCTCCTGGGTTTCCAACTTCGGGCTTCACTTGTCAATTCTATGGGCCGCATGAAGGATTGGAGTCTAATGGGCCTGCATTGCTCGGCTCAATTGAATAAATCCGGATTGCAAGGGCCAGGACTTAGGTGATGGGCCGAACTGGTCCAAATTGCACAAGCCTTCGCTTCTGATAAAAAAATGCTAGGATAAGATATGCTAACGACTTGGTGATATCCAATCACTGATGAATTTTATGCACAAGAAATAGTATAGACTACGAAGTCTTTTTTTTTTTTTTTTAATATGAAGTAAGAATTTATATGCCAAAAAAAAAAATGATAGGTGGACCAAGTGATTAAGCACCATGAAACATATCATGCCTCAACCATCCTTCTAATGTATAGTATTTTAATATCTACGCGTAATAATTTGAAT
Organism: Eucalyptus grandis x Eucalyptus urophylla; assembly: GCA_028830015.1. Classification (NCBI taxonomy): domain Eukaryota; kingdom Viridiplantae; phylum Streptophyta; class Magnoliopsida; order Myrtales; family Myrtaceae; genus Eucalyptus; species Eucalyptus grandis x Eucalyptus urophylla. The sequence continues at coordinate 41,368,033 of CM054189.1, forward strand.
TTGATCTCTTGACAAAATAAATTGTCATTCACAATAAGTAACTATGACTTTTTATTCCTAGCAATCCAAATATGAATTATAAGCAGGATTCAAAATAAAGAGGATAACAACTCAAAGTGCCTTAATTATCAACTCGTGCAATGCCAACAAGTCATAAAGAAGGCGAAAATCGAACTCAATTGCCTTAATTACTTCAACAGTTATTTCCAGAATATTATCATAAATTTGACAACAAGCTCGTTAAGATAATTAAAGGTGACAATCTATTTGTTAAAATCGAAAGACAATGACTAATATATCATTTGTTACGAACGATTTTCGATTTTGATGGCCATGGCACATCCTAAAATTGACCGAGCAATCATATTCAAAAGAGTATTTGAAGGAAAATTGCTATTCGTCACCCATGATGTCAATTTGAAGAAAGATGACTTCATCCATTTTTAAAGACAAAGATATCATGAACGTGAATGGGCCCCTAAGATAAAGTTCTTGCCTAACAAAGCTTGGAAAATTTCAGAACAAACACGCTAGATAATTCATATTAACCAAACCCATTTTTGTTTTTTCCTATTATTTTGAAGAGTGGAGATTCTTTCTTTCCGCACTCCAACTTGACTTGAACCCTCTGATGTTTACATTTCCTGGTCAACGATATATACTTTTATCTATTACTCATGCAACAAGCTACTGATGTTCATATTTGAGCTAATAATCAATCCAAGAACCCATGAATATCTTCCACGGCAAGGAAGTATTTCTCATCTTATCTGGATGATCTCCTGCAGGATTTCTTTCCTCCTCTGCAGTTGTTCCTTCAATTTTAGATTGATTAGCGGCCCTGCAACATGCACGGATGATGAGACTTCATTTGTATAACTCAAAAGTTGAATAAGAAAAAGGAAAAATGGTGGCCTCAAATGACATATGCGGTTATCAAGTCAACTTTTGGTTAGGACAAGTCGAGGATGAAGATTCATGTGTTCATATGGGTTGTTGATGAACATTGGTTTTTGGTTTGATCTCCCGGACAAGTCTTCGCTGCTTAATCAGAGACCCAGCCATAACCTAAGAAAAATTGCTAGGACAAGACATACTAACAACTCGGTGAGATCCAATCACCGATAAGTTTCCTGCAAAAGAAATAGCAGGACTGTGAAGTCTTTTTATTTATTAATAAGGCTATATTTGTTTCACAAGAAATATTTTTTAGAAAGTTATTTTTTAGGAAAATGACAATATTTTCTGCTGTTTAATTGACACTTGAAAAAGACTCCCATAAAATTTTTTCATCATTTGATAAGAAAAAAAAAATTCAATTTTTAAATTTTTTTATTTAATTCCTTTCTTTTTTCCTTCTATTTTTTTTTTCTCCGCCAGCTGCTTGGCCTTAGTGACAATCGACAAGGATTGAGCTTGCGCAACCCAATGAACTCGAGCCCTGTTGGATCTTGGCGAGCTCGAGTGTCATCAACCTTGACTAAGACTCCACCTTTGCCAGATTCAGCGTGGTCGAGCTTTAGGTGAAGTCGAGGCAAGCTCGAGACTTGCTAATTCCTGATTTTTATTCCAACCTTAGTGACCCTGAGCTTGCCGGATTTGGCGAGATGAAGCCCCGCATGAGGCCAATGGGGCTCAAGCTCCCCCATCGCCGTGGCCTGCCATCGATAATTCAGCACTGAAAGCAAAGGTGGACTAACCTCACGCGCTGCACGTGCCAAAACGACGCGGATCGTTTCCTATTCTCGATTACTAAAATTAAAAAATTTGCCCAGTTTAAATATTCCGTATGCTCCAGCAAAACATATTTGCTATTTATGTTATATAATTAGGACGAGTCAGTGATCTTCTATGCTCCTCCTTTAGTTCTTGTTTGGATAGTGATTGCCATTTTATCGAACAGATTGCACACCACAAGGTGACAATCATGAACGACAGACTATTGAAAGATTTCCATGCGCGCATGACTGATATATAATTCAGTCAACTTTTTATGATCATAGAAAAAGAAAAGATATGCCTAATTCTATGATCAGCCCGAAATAAAAAAAAAATTACTACCTATAAGTTATCCATAAATGCCTATCGGCACGCTCAAAATACTTGAAATAAAAAATCAATTTGCACGAGACCCAGGTGTCAGGCGTGCGAGTGGGCATCGGTTTCTCGTGTGGCAACAATGGCCTCTTTATCTGGATATATTACTCTTCATTTTCCTGTGAAAGCTTACTATTGGTATTTGTCAAAAAATTATTTCTTTTATTATATATATATCACGAGTTACTTTTCCATATAAAAACATACTAGTGAAATAATAATGGGGATAATTTACAAATCAAATATAAGTTTCTAGTTGCTTTCTATTCAAAGAAATTAGTAGTTAGTAGTATAGTTGCTTTTCATCTATACTAGGAGAAAAGTTATTGACTGGAAAAAGATAGATACTCTATCTCGTGGAAGATAACTAAGATTATGCAAGATTTGCAAATCACGAATGAAACCACTAATTAATGTCATGTAATTATTTTCTTCTTTTTTCGTTGAGTTCCCATTTAAATTTTTATTTCTGTTGCGTTTGAGTCATGCTGTTTTATGATCTCAAAATTTGCCAATCAAATTAATTCATAATTAAATTAATGTCCGCATATTTGTTAGTGATTAGTTTTTCTCAATCGTTTCTTAATTCCTATTTTTGTGTTCAAAAAGCTGTGTACGCATGTTGTGTCGAAAATTATCACTCCAGAGTAATTAAATTCAGTTTATTTTCCTCAGATTTAAATATCCTTTTTGTTAAAAGGTCGACTTCTTTCTGGGCGTAAACTATATTTAGTGCTGGAAAAAAAATAGAATGTATTGCGAAGTCTTTGTATTTGATAATAAGTAAAGAAAATCCATACCAAGAAACTATAGGTGGACCAAGTCATTAAGCACCATGAAACATTTCATGCCTCAACCATCAATACAACGTATAACATTCTCAAAAGTTCAAGAACTAATTTATTTATAATATCTATACATAATAATTTAAATCTAACGCCACTTTTAATGGACTAAAAAATGTCATTCACAGTAAGTTAATACGATAGAGTTATCATAATTTCTTACTCCTAGCTATCCAAACATGATAATACCATGTCTTAATTCCAAGCAAGTTTCAAAAGAAAGAGGATAACAACTTTCAGTTCAAGCAGTGAAACTGTTCATTGGAGTTCTTTCTCCCAAGAAAAGGTTGTTTTGAAGTTCTTGATAGCTTCAAAATCAACTGAGATAGGAAGGTGATGAGGTCTATGAGCAAATTTTATATTTTGATGGTGACAGTACATCTTACAAATGATCAAGCGATCATATGCAAGAGAGTATGTTAGGGGAAATCGCTATTTGTCATCCATGATGTCAAAGGAGAGATTATCTCGTCCATTTTCAAAAGACAAATATATCATGAAATCATTATTCTATGAATGGATACGGGCCGCAAGAGAAAAATTATTGGCTAATGACGTCTTAGGCAAGATTATCATCATTTCTTACTGCTTTCCCATGAAAGTTCTCAACTGAAAGAGTGGAAAATTTCAAACACACTAGACAATTCACATTAATGACCAAACTACCAAACCCATTTTTGTTTCTTCCTCTTATTTTACTCGAACAGTCGATGTTTCCATCTTTTTGAATTTGTCCCCGTTCTAGATCTGATTTTTGGAGAGTTCAGATTCTTTGCACTCCAACTTGACTTGACTTGTGAGATGTGAGGCGTGATGGCACGGCATATTAAACTAATTAGTCTTTGTTTCTTCTTCCCTGTTTTTGATAGAGAAAGGAGGTAATGAGGCAGTGATCCTCTACGCTTTGGATCCTCTCTGTCTAAAGTGTATCTCTTTAAGGTGTCCACGCATCGACTATGACCACCCACACAAGTCACTGTGCATGACAATACACAACCCCAAGCAACACTGGTCACGATGCCCAACCGAACCTCCACCGCCAGCAACAGTCCGGGCCTCGCGACTACTGAGCCAGAGCAGAGGCCGACGAAGAAGAGGTTGGGGGGGGGGGGGGGGGGGGGGGAGGGGGTGGGGAGGGGTAGCGGATGACTTCGAGCACTGCGACGGCAACAGGATTGGGTGTGATGGTGGCGGTAGTGCGGAGGCATGGGTGGCAGCACAGAAACAATGGCGGTGCGTCTGGACCTGGTGCGGTGGAGGAAGGGGAAGGGGTGAGAAAAGGAAATGTACGGATTTGTTTGGTCTTTGGGTAAATTTTGACTTGCTGATCTAGATGTAACATTACAAGAAAACAAATATAATATCACGGGATAACCTAACCAAAGTTTCGTCCTGTAGTTTGTACAGGCATTAGACGAATCGAACCCTTGGATCTTATGATTTTGCTCCAACTCGTACTTCATTAGACGGCAAAGCGTACGCTGGTCTCTTAAAAACAAACATGTCTTCCTAAACACACCGCTCAATGTGCTGCTTAGCACATAGGGTTCAGAATACGAGACAAGTTGCATTGCTTGATATAACGTGCACAGATGATGAAAGTTGATTTGTATAACTTAAAAGTTGAAAAAGAAGAAAGAGAGAGCGGGGCTTTCTCTTTGTCAGGCACATTGGAAATAAAAGATGATTATCACATGTTAAAACGAATACTTCTCGGGTAACATATGCATCCTAATATGTAGGTCACTAGTCCTTATAGATCCAATTATGTTATCCTATCAAAAGTGCATTAAATGAGGTTTCACTCATACAGCGAAGAGCATAACCTCAAATGCTAGGATTCGAATATCAAGTTCGTGGCATTGTGACTAGGGTCGTGATAAGGGGGAAAGAAAGTTTATAGGCTTCTTTGGAAGTAATAAAAATCTAAGGCTAGTAATTTGGGTTGCATGTTATATCCGGGTCTTGTAATTGTAGCAAGTCATGTTGTGTTAGAGAATATTATATTGTCAATTATATATAGAAATTATGCATGATTATACAATTATGTTAGAATTTGTTAGTTTATATATATCCAGTAAAAGTGGATCCACGGATAACTTTTCTATTTTAATGAACCAACCAATCACATGCAAAAAGATTAAAAAAAAGAAAAAGAATATGTACGTCAGGATACGTTGGTATTTGTCATCATCCATGACATCAAATCCAAGAGATTTATCACTAGTCTATGTTTCAAAGAGGAAGACGTCACGAAAGGTGCCGGGAATAATAAATGGATAGGCTCTAATGAATGACAAATGACCACGTTTTTGTTTTCTTTTCTCTCATTATTTTACTTCGAATGGTCAATGTTTCCCATGTTCCCTCTATCTGTATTTGCCCCCCTTCTAGATAGCAATTTGAATGAGCTCAAAATCTCCTTCCCTCTTCCATCCAACTTGATGTCAATACTAAACCAGCGCTCATTTTAGAAAATTGATGATAAACGAAAGCTTTTCCAAATACTTATTAAACATACTCGATACGAAGCACTTTTTATTTTTAGAACCTTTATCCTTCATATTACAAAAAAAGTTTTGGTGCTTTGAAAATTGAAGAATTTTCTTATGCGATTACTTAACAAATGCTTGATAGAACTGGTTAACAAATTCCATTTGAGAATAATAATGAATACCATGTGTCCTTGCTGGTAAATGTGTAAATGAAATATAAGTTATTCAAGATTTTGATGTTGTTATTTTAGATTATTAAATATTTTCTGAGTTGTATGGAAGTATTTTTTCTTTTACTCGTACGGAAACACATTAAGTTAATATAACGTGGAGTTTCTTATACATAATCCCATTTTCCTTGACCTTTGTAATCTAAAATAATTAGTGCAATGATATTACATGAGCTAAAAAAATTTGCCCAAGAAAACCAACCAAATCTCGTGCCACCTATTTACGTTCATCAACATATCTAGTTGATGGTGCATTGCTCGAAGTGCTTGCACTAAATGCGAATATGTCTATTTCTCGAGTATTTAGTGGTCATCAATGGATGCTGACTTTTACATTAATCTTTTTACACTTTGAGAGTTGAAAACAATTAAAAAATAGTATTCTGCGTTGTATTGTGGGAAGAAATTATTAGTTAAGAAGCATAACTACCTTATCAAATTGACTCTAAACCCAAGTAAAGAATTTTTATTTTTTATTTTATATTTTTTCACATCGTTCCAAATGTTCCAAATATACATATATTTTTAGATAATTATGAACAGATCATGGATTTCCTCAAGGTCAATTTTATCACGTATTAACTAAATTTTATGATTTTGATGTGTTTTCTGATCTTACTCTATTCGCTAGTTCTCTTATCCGTTCCATAATATATATCGTATTCTTTTATTAAAAAGTAGTCGGTTTATATTTCAATTGCTTGAGTTTGTTTTGAGCTGATCTGCTAATTAGGTGGAGGTCATTTGATAAAACATGTAACTGCAATTTGATTAAATTGGAATCTCGATTGTAGTATTATATATTTATATAGATATTCGCTAATACCCACTTATAACAACATTGACGAAAACGAAGACTGGATTTCTTTATTCAAATCCATGGTTTAGTCTTCGGCATCTCCGGAATTTTCCCCGCTCTCACATGCAAGTGTCACGGGTACAAGCATTTGAATCAATAAAAAAAGAACCATGCTATTTTTTCTAGTGAAATACAAAAATTAAATAAGACTAAGGGAAATAAATTACAACTTTATTTCGTATTCAATTGCCCTATCTGAAAAAGGGAGTCCCCATTTTCCCACGCACCGCACAAGACCAAATGTTACATGGTCATGATGCCATTCAATTTGACAATTAAATATCAATTGGGCCATTCAATGAATCTAGACGTGGCATTAATTTCTTTATTGAGCTGGCAATTAGGGGAAAATAGCAATTCAACTATTATAAGGGGTGTGAGTTGAGAAGGGAAAAGAGAAATTAGGGTTAAGAGAAGTCGTTTCTTATTTTAATTCTCGGGAAGAGAAGCAATTTTTTTTTTCTCATTTCTCTTCCAAAACCATTTATGGGCTAAGTTTTTATTCCAGGAAATAGACTTGGCGTTACCTAATAGGTTTTTATTCTTTTTTTGTTTCGGGGAACAAAAGAACAGAAATTCAAAGAAACAGAAATGTTACCATGCGCGGCCTAATATTCTATAGGCATAGGAAACCAAGCAAACAAATTGCCACTAAACTAATAGAAGAAAACCGAACTAGAAAAGGGATTTGGTCTTAAAATAAGGAACTCTACGAGACCCTAAGGACAATCACAACCCTTTATTTAAACATAACAAATGTTTGAGATATAAACGCCCAATCTATTGTTCTTCATTTGGTGGGTTGCTAAGGGGTTGCTTGTTTCTTGGAGGGACCACACGGTTACATGTCTCAATCGCTCTATATTATCATTAACATCATGAAATTACCAACAAATCAGTAGTATAACTTCATACGTTCGCTGGCTTCAGACCTTGAAACGCTCAAAAGCAAACGAATGGCTCTTATAATGGAGAGAGACAGTGACTCGAGGATTGAGTATGAGGTGTTCTTGAGCTTTAGAGGGTTTGACAGTCGCCAAACATTCACCGATTGCCTCTATGAAGGCATGAAAGGTGCAGGGATCCGAGTCTTCAGGGACGATGACGAGCTCCGAGCTGGGCAGAAGATCAAGGAAGAGCTCCCACGGGCCATTCAGAACTCGAGGATCTACATGCCCATCTTGTCAAGGAACTATGCGTCCAGCAAATGGTGCCTCATCGAGCTTGCCACAATGGTCGAGATGGCATCAAAGTCAAATGGCACGAAAGAGATCCTCCCCATTTATCTCGACGTGAATTCAGATGACGTCAAGCTCAAGACTCCGCTGTACCGTGATGTGTTTGTGCAGCACGAGACGAACTTTGACGCCGACCAAGTGAAGGTGTGGCGTGATGCCCTCTTGGAGGTCGAGGAAATCAAGAGATTGAACTTGAAAAATTATCGAGGGTAAGGAATTTTGTAGTAAACTTTGAGTTCTCTTCACATGCATTATATTTTAGAAAACAGGAGAGTAGTGAGTTTTCCTTTTTTAGATTTATTTTCATCATGAGCTCGTCAATTTCGTGTTTCGAGCATAATAAATTGACTTGCGCGTTGGCGCAGCTATGGCGAACTCATTAAAGTGATCATCCAGGAAGTCCTGGTCAAGCTGAATGCCAAATACAAGAACCTGACTGAACACTTGGTCGAAGATCATGTTCAGGTCGATGCAATTATGAAGCTGTTAAGTGTCGACTTTTGCGGTGTGCGTTTCGTGGGAATCCATGGAATAGGTGGTATTGGGAAGACAACACTAGCAAAAGTCATTTACAACAAAGTTTCTTCTTGCTTCGATCGCTGTAGTTTCCTCGAAAATATTCGAGAGATCTCCAGAAGATCGGACGGTCTTGTACATTTGCAGAAGCAATTGCTGTCAAGCATCCTCGATTTGAGGTTCAGCAATGATACTTTTATCCGCAACGTTGACCAAGGGATCGACATGATAAAGAAGGCACTCTGTGACAAAGAAAATGCTCATCGTGCTCGATGATGTGGATGAGAAAGATCAGCTCGAAAAGCTGGTTGGGAAGAGCGATTGGTTCGAAAATGGAAGCAAGGTCATCATAACGACAAGGAACACGTGCATTGTGACCGACCGGATGGAAACATTAGAGGTCGACCCTCCCCACTATCGGCATGGAGGTATCTTGTCATATGAAGTCAAGGAAATGGGATTTGGTCAAGCGCTTCAGCTATTCTGTCGACATTCGTTTAGGAGAGACTCTCCTACAGAAGATTATGACAGCCTATCGAGACAGATCATCTCAGCTTTAGGGAAGCTTCCTTTGGCTATCGAGGTGATAGGGTCATCTCTTTCTGGCGTTTCCACTGACAAGGCCTCATGGGAAGAGACGCTAAAAAAGTTACAGAAAGTTCCTCCGAAGAAAGTCCACGAGACGTTGATGATAAGTTACGAGGGATTAGAACCAACGCAGCGGAAAGTTTTTCTGGACATCGCATGCTTTTCCATCAAAGAAAATAAGAAATATCCGATTTTCATGTGGAGCGATTGTGACATCCAGATTTTCGGGTTTTAATTTGACTGGATAAATAGAGCCGTTTTGTTCAGTTGAAGCCAGGGATTGTGAAATTGGAATGCAAGTGGGCTATATTGGTAAGGAAAAATACCAATTGGAATGATGAGGTGTTGCATAAATTAATGGGGGTCAATTTGATTTAATTCAAGAGGAATTAAGGCCTGATTGGAAAGAAAACCTAGCAAATTCGTATGCCCATAGACCCAATATTTTAAACTACCTAAAGTCTTCTAGAAGGGTCATTTTGGGGCTTGAAAGGTGGGTGGATGACAGCCATGGTGGCCCACGTATGGCTGACCTAAGAGAGAGAGAGAGAGAGTGAGAGAAAAAGAAAGAAAATTTGGTTTTCTCTTCTTCTCTTCTCTCTCCCGTCGACACCCTCTCTCCCTCTTCTTGCTGCTCGTGCCATGGCTGTGCGAAGACCAGAGCAGCCGAAGTAGCAACAGCAGCTTCGCCCGTCGCCGCCTCTCGCCGCCGCCGTCGGACGCCCGCAAGCACCGGAGCTGCTCGCGCACCCGAGCCGCCGCCGAGCTGCCGTCCGCGTGCGTCCGCCCCTCTCCTCCCTCTGGTTCAAACAGAACCGACTAGCTGAAGTAGAAGCAGCGATCGGCGTTGCTTGAAGGAGCTACAATCGCGTCGGAGCTGCCTTCGTCGTCGTGCCGGAACGCTGCCACCGTCCGTCTCTTGCTCGCCTGCTTGAACGCCGTCCACCCTCTGTCTTCCCCTCCGTTTGCTGCTCGGGATCTCAGATCTGGGAAGACACCGGAGTTGGGGCAGCAGCTGGCGTTGCTGGACCGGAGCTGCCGCACCGCTGCCAGCGCGACGCCGTGCGCTCCGCCGCTACTCCGCTCAGCTCGGTCTCCCTCTCGCCCAGCTCGCTGTTCCAGAGCTGCTGTCCAACCCCTGTTCCGCCTCTATCCAGCTCGTGCAAGACCCGCCGGAGCTTCCTCCGACCACCTCCGGCCACCGTGAAGACTCGCCTTGGTCTTGTTCAGCTCCTCCGCCCATTCCCGAGCTCAACCAGCCCCGGATCCGCTCTCCTTCGCCTCCAACCAGCAGCGATCAGTGAGTGCAGAAAATGGGTTTGCAGCAACTGTTTGGCCCGTTTTGGCCGCCTTCCCGAGCCCGGATGCTTGGCCCGCTTTGAGGAAAGTCGATCCTCGCGTCGAGCCCGTCTTTTTGAGTGAGTTTTACTCACTAATGCCTTCTTAGTTTGCTAATTATACTTAAAGGTTGATTAGTGTTAATTAAGTGTAATTATGTTGTTAGATTAGAATTGATTAGTGATTATTAGGTAATTGCTTTGCATATTAGTGGTGTGATTAGTGTAATTAGATAGAGAATTGTTTGTAGTATTTATTGGATGCTTCTTGGGATTTTTCCCGTCCCTTATCGGGTGTTAATTAAGCGATTCGGGCCTAGGTGGTATTTTTAGGAATTAAATATTAATTTTCGAAATTAATTATTTAATTATTTATTTCCCGGAAATTCAACTGGGATGGCTAGTGACCGGGATTTTATGCTGATGATCGTGGGGCAGTCCGTTTATTTAATTGAGCTTTATATTGTGTTAAATTGAATTTATTGTATTTATTTATTTAATTTTCGAAATTAATTATTTAATTATTTATTTCCCGGAAATTCAACTGGGATGGCCAGTGACCGGAATTTCGTGCTGATTGTCGTGGAGTAGTCCGTTTATTTATTTGAGCTTTAATTCGTGTTGAATTGATTTAATGGTGCATTTTTAAGTATGTTGTTAAATAATGCAATTTTGGTCTTGTGATTGAGAATTGGTCGGATATCGGTTGTTAGTATCGAAAGTGAGTTGGTAAATCACCTTGAGGATGCACGTGGCCCAGTGAATTGGAATATCACTTGGGAAAGACACGTGGCTCGGTGATTTGATATGTCACCTTGGCAAAAAGATAGCCTTAGAGAATGCACGTGGCTCGGAGACTCGGTATGTCTTCCTGGAGAATGCACGTGGCTCGGTGACATAGTTTGGCATCTTGAGAGGGTCGGGTGGGACCGCAAAGCCACTAGTTCTTGAGAGGGTCGGGTGGGACCGCAAAGCCATTAGTTCTCGAGAGGGTCGGGTGGGACCGTAAAGCCACTAGTTCTTGAGAGGGTCGGGTGGGACCGTAAAGCCACTAGTTCTCGAGAGGGTCGGGTGGGACCGAAAAGCCACTAGTTCTCGAGAGGGTCGGGTGGGACCGCAAAACCACTAGTTCTTGAGAGGGTCGGGTGGGACCGTAAAGCCACTAGTTCTCGAGAGGGTCGGGTGGGACCGTAAAGCCACTAAATCCAAGGAATTGCTTGATGTGGGATGAATGACCTAGAAATGATTCGACTAGGTTGATTGATCGATGATTCGATCTGAGAGTGTCTTGATGTGATTCATTGCCTTGGTTTGATGTTGTGCATTGAATGATTGAAGGGAGATGATCGTGAGTGGTCTTCCTAATGTGAAATCGACTAAGTCGATTAGATCGATGCTTCGATCTGTGATGTGATTGCTTGCGTGCCTATTCGATCTGTACTAATATGCAGGTGGAATCTGAGGCTAAGGTACGTACTCTAACTCATGTTGTGCATAGGCAGCCCTAAGGTGTATTAGTTTACTAATCGGGTCTTAGGAAGTAGAACTTGCTGAGACGTGGTCTCAGTGGTTATTGAATAACCATTTCAGGACCTGGATGAGGAGCCTAAGGAGCATGAATCTGATGAGGAGGTCCCTGATGAGGAACCCGAAGAGGAGTACGTGGAGGAGGACCCCGAGTACGACCCGGATGAGGACTGAGATCCCGTCCAGTCTTGTCAGACCTTGTTTGCATGTAAAAAGTTGTAGTTGTGAATTTTCAGTATGAAAAATGTATGGCCTGCTTTTCTATCCCATTGCTTTATTGTCTGGGGAATTATAACTGCTTCCGCATGTGCATATATAAATGAAAGGGTCGGCGATACATAGTCCTGGGATATCGCATTTTTAAATCGACCAAAAGTAAGGGATGTGTGCGTGCCTGAGGGTCGGGGCGTGACAGCGATCGTGAATACTATCCTCGTGACGCAATTAGAGTCCTTCTTAGGTCCTTGATAAAGATTGGAGATGATAAAAAGTTTTCAATGCATGACCAAGTTAGGGATCTCAGGAGGCACAAGGTATGGAATAAACAGGTTAATAGAACGTAATTTAGAGGCCATTCTGCTAGTTATTTCCAGAAAGTAGACAAACTTCACGTGGCTCACAGAGTTGACTTTTTCCTTTATTGTATGATTTGTTCTCATTCATGCTGATCACTAATGGCAGGCAAGTGAAGAAATAGAAGCACTGAGTCTGAGCTATAATGGTCAAAGTGATGGTAGAGGCTATACCTTCACTGATGAAGAATTACAAAGTCTACGGAGTCTAAGGTTCCTCTGAGGGAAAGGGTTGAATTTTGTTGGGAACTTCAAAGATCATTGCGAGCTAAGATGGGTTTCTTTGCATGAGTGTCCTCTGAATTTCACAGCGACGAATTTTTGCCTAGTTAATCTGGTGGTGCTCGATCTTTCCAAGAGTAAAATTACTAAAGATTGGATCGGATGGAGTCAAATCAAGGTATTAATGTCTCCCCATATTGGCTTTTGATGCTTCTAATTCTTGGGACACAATGTTTTTCGTCCTTCTTTATATGATGCTTAATTTTTGTGCAGATGGCGAAAAAGTTAAAAGTTTTAGATTTGAGAAGCTGCAATTGCTTGAGAAGCACACCTGACTTGTCTAACTTCGCGTCTCTCGAGATATTGATTCTTGCTTGGTGTTCCAAGTTAGCCACCATAGATCGCTTCATTATTAACCTACAGAACTTGAGCACTCTGAATATGGAAGGATGCAATTCTCTTCATGAGTTGTCGGAAGAAGTTGGTTCTCTAAAATCTTTGATGGAGTTAATCATGCCCAAACATTCTCTGCTGTGCAAGCTTCCGGAGACAATTGGCAATTGGCAATCTTTGTCAAGTTTGAGTATAAAATGGAATAAGAGAATAAGCAGACTCCCACACTCTATTGGAGTATTAGCGAAAATCAAGCATTTGTCTATAGAAGGTTGCAAAGGGATCAAGGAGCTTCCGCTGTCACTCGGGGAATTAGAATCGCTGATTGAGTTAGATATGTCATTCTCAGGAGTAGTCAATGTACCCGATTCAATCACAAATCTGAGGAAGCTCAAATTCATTAGGATGGGAAACACCAAGATAGGAAAGTTGCCTGATGCCATTGGGCGATTAGAGATGCTAGAAGAGTTACATTGCCCAGAGTGTCAGCACCTATCTGATGAAATCCCATGTAGCATTGGGGAATTGTCCCATTTAAGGATCTTGGATGTATCGGGCACTCGCATCTCTGGATTGCCAGCCACAATGAGTCATCTCCATTGTCTCAAACAACTTGAGTTGAAGGAGTGCCATGAGCTTCGACAATTGCTAGAGCTTCCCTCGAGCTTGACAAGCCTTACCCTTGATGTTTATTACTGTCAAATTCCTCCAGACCTTACAAACCTAGTTAATTTAGAACACTTGGACTTATCGTTCCATAGGGATTCTCATGGGGGCATTGGCAAGTGGAAGGAACTTCTCTCACTTTGGAAAAACCTAAAATCTATCCACAGACTTCCATCTAGCTTGTCAACCTTGAAACTTACTGATATCACGCCGCTGCCACAGTTTTCTAGCTTAAGGAACCTGTCAAAACTCTCCGTTTCTAGCTGCTTGATGACGCATTTTCCAGCTCTTGAACACCTAGAGAATTTGAGGGAATTGTCTGTAGAAAAATGCACATCTCTCATGGGAATGCCTGATCTATCAAATTTGAAGAATCTAGAAACCTTGCATCTATCCGACTTACAAGAACTGGTAGAAGTACAAGGTCTGGGGGAATTGGAATCTCTGGAGTCCTTAAAGATTACATGTTGTGGGTCAATAGAAATATTGCCCAACCTATCGAAGCTGGGAAAGCTGAAGCATTTCGATCTGGAATGTTGTTCAGGGCTAAGATGCGTTGAAGGCCTAAGTGGCTTACGACATTTGACCCATGTGACTCATAAAGATTGTGAGTCCCTGCAAGGTTTGCCAGATCTACCGAAAGGGACCAAGCTAGACACAGATTGGGAATCACCAGAAACGTCAGACCCTTGTGTTTATATCAGCGGCTAGACCAATCGGAGCCTTGGGATACACTCATACAGGAGATTGGGACACAATATGAAGATTACACAACACAGCTCTTGCTAAGAGATCTTCAGATGGCAATCTCCTGAGCAGGCATTGTAACTGTTATATTCGGAACTTCTTTTAGGAAAGGACAACGAGTTTACAGAACAGTGGATAATCCTAAGGCGTAAGGTGTGGGCAGATTATAAATGGGTCATAAGGTGTCCCGTCGTCTTCGTCCTTGTTCATCTGAATTTTTATCAGATCAAGTTTCAAGGCCTTGGAGACTTCAAGAGGTCAGGTTCCCATCATTTGATTCACGATCAACTGCTTAGGCACTTGAATTAACGTCAGCATAAGAAGACAATTGGAGATATGCTAGTAATCAATTTGTCAAATTAGAGATTGTATCCACATCGTTTGATAATTATAAATTTGGCACTTACTTTCTTGATATTTATCTGTCTACGATCATAGAAGGCTAAATGTTCTGCGTTTTTCTGCACTGCACTTTCTCTAAAATGTGGTATCACATGGTAGAATGGTTGGCGTAACTTGTGTTCATTTTTTGAGTTAATGTACTAAGTTTTCTCCCTTGCTCTTTTAAAACTGTTGGCTGGGTCCACCTTCATGTGGGGCCCAGCCAGCATTAAATAAATAAAAAAAAAACAAAACAAAACAAAAAGGAAGTGGATTGTCGTGCGTGGAGGTGCGGGTTTGAAAAGAGAAGGAGAGAGAACAAGAAAGAAAAAAATAAACTGCACAAGCAAGGGAGAAGAGAAGAAAAAAAGAGGGCTTTAACTTTGCGGCTTCGATTCGAAGGCCCAATATTGACGGAATCGACTCAAATTTCAATATATTGTTCGTGAGACCGAGAGCTACGAGTTGATGCTTTTTGTTCGTCGAGAACCGTCTCCGAATTCTCTAGTTATGGTTAAGGTTTTCTTGCTCCAAATTTGTTTATCTACCTATGTAATGAGAAAAAGATGATTGTAATGTTGATGTTGAGTCTCTAGTGTGTGACTAGAGAAGAATACTTTGTATATCATGTTATTCTTGGTGATTAGTGGATGTTTTTGGGCGGTCCGTGGTTTTTCCCGCATCGGGTTTTCCACGTTAAATCCTTTGTATCGTTATTTGCTTTGTCTACTTATCATTTCGGTATTATATTTGCCTATTGTGAGGCTATACATTGCTGGTTGTTGCTGGAAGTTAAGAAATTTTTAGTTGATTTAGCTTCGGGGGAGAAATTGATCTTGGATTGCGTTTGGCCGTGGTGAATTGTTGTATCCGAGTTCTCCCCAACAAAAACTTCCCATGCAATCAGGAGCAATAGACTTCCCATGTAGTTAGGAGCAATAGAAAGTTGCTCCTGGTATGTGCAAGTTGTACTTGTTAGCTGGGTTTACTCTCACGTGGAGGAAGCCCAATAAATAACAAGTCCAAAAAGACTTAAGTCCATATGATAAGTCATAGGAGAAATAGAGTTTCTAATTATTTTTTAAGTGATAGCAGTAAAGAAGTTAGTAGAGATGCAGAGATGCAGTAACAAGAGAAAAAGAGAACAGAAAATTTAGAGTTTGGAAATTAGACTAATTTACATCAAACTAATATCGGAGGTTGATTCATGGTCCGATTAAGCTGAAATTTTGTTAGCATGTTTGTGGCATAATATTCTTGAATCTAGACGGTTTCATTTTCAATTGAAGATCCCTACACTAGGTTTTTCGTGGATTGACCAAAACTTGTATTTTTTGTCAGATTCATCCTTGATCTCTTGTGAAATTTATGCGTATTGCCAAGAATAATGTTATTGAGGTCTTTGCTGCTATGTAGAAGAACTTTATTCACTCAATTTTATTAATAGTGAAGATTTTTGGATGGACTCCGATCTCGTAATTTTTAATCTCCTCACAAAGATGAGGTTTTTCACGTAAAAAAATCGCTTTGTATTTATGTGCTTGATATTTATTTTGCTCTACAATATTGGTTCCTATTAGGTTTACACAAGAGGGGAGGTTATTTTATTTTGCTGCGTTAATAGGATATTGTCTGGATTGTTACTATTCTTCCATCGAAGTGGTATAAGAGTTTTGGTCATTGCTTGATTTTTCTACTTTGTGTTAAACAATTGAAACGAATACGGGTAAAATGGTTATATTGAATTGTTCGAATTATCATATTTGGAAAGGAAAAATGGAAGATCTTTTATATGTAAAGGATTCTTATTTGCTCGTATTTGCTAAAGAAAAATCGGAGACTAAAACTAATGCCGAATGGTCTATATTTTATCGTCAAGTATGTGGTTATATTAGGTAGTGATAAATAATAATGTTTTGAACCATATCTTTGAGGAAATAGATGCACATAGTTTGTGGGATAAGTTATTTTTGATAGAACAAATGATGGTTTTGAAATATCTAGATGGTACTTATTTGACTGATCATTTAAATTCTTTTCAAAAAATTATCAATCAGTTAGTTGCAATGATAATCAAGTTTGATGATGATATACAAACGTTATGGTTGTTTGGTACTTTGCCAGACTCATGAGAGACATTTCGAATATCTTTGTCTATTTCTGCCCCATATGGTACGATTACCGTGAATTTAGCCAAGAGTAGTGTTTTGAATGAAGAGATGAAAAGAAAGGCATAGGGATCATCCTCTTGACATTCTGATGCCTTGGTTATTGAGAAAATGGGGAAGAAGTAAATCTAAGGCCCAAGAAATAGAGATAGAAGCAAAGATAAAAGCATAGGCAAATACAATAGATTTGCTAATGTTGAGTGCCATATTGTCATCAGAAGGGACATATTCAAAAGTTTTTCCGTCAATTCAAAAGGAGAAAGGTAAAGAGAAGAAGAGTAATAATGACAATGAAAACAATCGTGTTGTTGCACTTTAATAAGACTTTCTCATTATCTTTAATGGTGATGCGGTGAATTTTGTTTGTCATGAAACCAGTTGGGTAATTGAGAGTGGCACATCTATTCATGCTACGTCTTGTAGGGATTTCTTTACATCATACATGTCGGGTGATTTTGAATCTATGAAGATGGGAACCAATGGGTTAGCTGAAGTTGTAGGCATTGGTGATGTGTGCCTAGAGACCAGTAATGACACGAGATTAGTATTGAATAATGTTAAGCATATACCTAATCAAGCTAGATGATGAGGGGTATTGTAGCACCTTTAGAGATGGTCGATGGAAGCTCACTAAAAATTCTCTAATTGTGGCTAGATGTGAAAAATATTTTTCGTTTGTATTATACAGGCAAAGTTGTCCACAAACAAAATTAATATAGTAGACTATGAAGAGAGAGTTGAATTATGAGGTTAGTATTGAATAATGTTAAGCATATACCTAATATTCGTTTATATTGCAGCACCTTTAGGGGTATTGCTCCTGCACCTCAACTGTGAATCACCCACCTTCCAATGCTAGCCGCCGTTCCCGTTCGCATCCGAACCGACTCAATTTCGCAAGCTTTCTATTTTTGCAGGTTCATTGGTTGTGAGCCTGCTGCCATTGAGCCGACCTCGACGCAAATTGCTGTTTGCGAATCCTTGGTGCCGATCTCATTTTGGAAATAGAAAATCCAATCAAGGTAATTTTCTTAAATCAAATTTTGTTTCGATATTATTGCCTAAATCAGAATATTTGATGCCAATTTTGATTCCATGGAGACTTTAGGCATTATTTGATAGAATATTATTGCCCAAAAATCACTATAATTACTAATTTGATCCGTAAGACGTCGGATCACTTTTTAATTATGTTGATTTTTTTTGGCACATTGATGATATTTTAACTTTTAAATCGTTCTAATTATTAATTTGATCTGTAGGACTTCGGATTAACTTTTTAATTATTTTGAACTTTCTTACATGTTGTGATATTTAGGATTAGAATAATTATTAATTTAATCTGTGAGACAATGTATTATTTTTCCAATTATTTTAACCTTTTATTTGATGAATATTCTGAGTGGTTTAGATATAATGCTTATTTGGAGATTGCTTGTCTTGGAAAAAACCCAAAAAAATATTTACTTGCTTGGTGTGTTTAATTCTTTTGGTGCAATTTATTTGATCCATTGAGTGTTTAATAATGATTAAGCATTTGTATGATCACCCCATTGCACGATAGTGATTTAGGTTAAAACCAATCCAGAATAGCCTTAATGATTTCTCCAGATTCAATCTGATTAAGGCGATCGAAGAAAGGTTCGGGTCTTGATCAGATAATCTATACTGCAATGCTAGGCGATCAAAGAAAGGTTCGAGTCCTAATCAAGAAAAACTTCAATTTAGGTAACCGTAAAAAGGTATGAGTCCTAGAAAAGCTGTTTCCTATTCGGGCGACTGTAGAATGGCACGAGTCCTAGATAATATTTGTTGCTCTAATAAGCGATCATAGGAAGGTGTAGGTCCTGAAAAAGTTGTTTTTCATTCAGGTGACTGTAAAAAGGTATGGATCTTGGAAGGTGATTTCTCGTTTAGGCGATCGTAGAATAGTATGGATCCTAGACAATATTGGTCATTCTTACAAACGACTGTAGAAAGGTACGGGTTTTGGAAAAGCTGTTCTCATTCAGATGACCGTAAAAAGGTACATGTCTTTGAAAGCGATTTCCCGTTTAGGCGACCGTAGAGTGGTACGGTCCTAGATAATATTTGTTGCTCTAATAGGCAACCATAGAAATGTATGGGTCCTGGAAAAACAGTTTCTCATTTTTAGCGATCGTAGAAAGGTATGGATTCTACAAAGCGATTTCCTGTTTAGGCAACCGTAAAAAGGTATGGATCCTAGACAATGTTTATTGCTCTAACATGCGACTGTAAAAAGTATGGGTCCTGGAAAAGAAATTTTTTGTCAAGATGACTGAAGAAAGGTTCGGGTCCTAGACAACCAAATACTGCCATACTATTCTAGACGACCGTAGAATGGTATGGATTCTAGACGTGTAACACCAACTATCTTGAATTACTCTACTCTCCTTAGAGGTAAGTTATTTTAGGTATGTTCCTTTATTGATTGCATTAACATTTCTATAGATTGCATTATAAAATGGAACCTATGTTCCACAAAAATGACATTCATTGCGTGCATGGTCAAACAAACACATAAATTGACTCGGCATGCTTCCATAGCCCGATGTCCCTCTTAATTGGCATGGCGTGTTTCCGTAAACCGAATTTCCTTTGTATTGACCTGATGTGCTTTCATAGCCTGAAGTCATTTTTATTGACTTGGCATGCTTTCATAGCCCAATGTCTTTCTTAATTGACACGAAGTGCTTCCATAGCCATGAGTTCCTGAGCCCAGAGTCCTTTTCATCGACATGGCATGCTTCTATAGCCTATGGTCCCCATATCAAATCAGTGTGTTTCCATAACCAGGAGTTCCTCTTAATCGACATGGTGTACTTTTGTAGCCTATAATCTCTTTCATTGACATGGCGTGCTTCCGTAATCTAGAGTTTCTCTCCATCGATCTAGCGAGCCTACACAGCCCAGAGTCACCTCATTAATTTGACAAGCTTCTGTAGCTCAGAGTCTTGCACGGCGAGCTTTCACAGCCCATGATTTACAAAATCCTTCAGTATCCAAGTTTATTTTCTCAAATCCTTAGGTAAGTAATCAAAGATACATTTTAGAAAATGGGAATGGGTTCATCAAAACACATATCCCCACAAAAAAAAAATTATCACATTGCATTTGCATGGTCAAAATTTAGATCTCAATTTGTCTTTGAATGCAACCTTTGCGAGCTCACCTTCAAAGAAGGACAATTGTTAACACCTAAATTTTGGCGACCTGGTCATTCATTTATTTCATACAAAATTAGGGATTAATTTTTAATCCCTAAACAAAAAAATTAATTGCATAACATATAATTTTAGGTGCATTTATTTATTATTATTGCATTTGCATTGGACCAGTGACAGATGGATTTGACTTGATTATTTAGAGCTTGTTACTTTCTGATGACCAAAAATTAAAAGAATTGGCGATTTGATATTTTTGATAATATGACGGAGGATTTTTTGTATATCTATGCAATCTATTCATATATCCTTGGAAATGGCAAGTGTGACAAGGAGATATTACGAGCTCATCTTTACAAGATTTGGAATTTGAGAAAATCTCATTATAATCTTGAATCTTTGGCAATATGTGATAAAAATCAGTGGAGAATATTCATTTTTGCAGTCCAATGTGGGAAGATACAAAGGAAATCAAACAAGGTTATAAGAGATGTCGAAAAAAAAAAAAAAATATTGCATTCGGGAGGTGATCTTCGCGTATCTTGATGCGAGAGAGGAAATGAAATTTTACAAAAAGCTTCAATCCCTCGCCTATAAATTGGCTCGCACACGGATGAAAGGGGAGGTCAATGGTCAATAAGGAGAGGGCCACACAGAGAGAACTTTAGAGAGAATAGAAAGGAGAAATCGTGGGGGGAAGCATAGAGAGATACACGTGAGAATTGAGGAATAGAGAGAAAAGAGGAGATCTCCGCGTAACCTTGGCTTAGACCACGCCGCATACTGCTCAAGTTTCGACGTGGATCATTCTCTCAACAACGTTGACGCTTTGGTCTCGCTGCTATAGTCCAAGCTGCCATCCCTCGTCACGCGCCGCACGTTGCCCGAGACGCACGCCAC
The DNA here is from genome assembly GCA_028830015.1 of Eucalyptus grandis x Eucalyptus urophylla. Taxonomy (NCBI): domain Eukaryota; kingdom Viridiplantae; phylum Streptophyta; class Magnoliopsida; order Myrtales; family Myrtaceae; genus Eucalyptus; species Eucalyptus grandis x Eucalyptus urophylla. Next base: position 41,388,999 of record CM054189.1, read on the forward strand.
TGCTGCCATTCCTTGCTCCAGTGACGACCGGTTTTGCTGATTTCTAGCCTGTGTTGACCAACCCGTTACGTCGTTGGTCGTGAAGTTTACTGCACCCGCAACATCGGCAAGCTCCCGCTTTGGAGGACCGCTCATGGACTTTTACGAATTCATTCTCTCTTGAGATCCTCACGTACCCAAATTTCTTGGAGATATTAATGGAGGTGAGGCCTTGAAGGGAAAAGTCCACCATCTGGAGGGCAGCCCGTGACTTCCCTCGTGTTCACACCTCCAAGGCCTTAGGGTCATTGATGTTAGCTGTCCATTGAAGGAACACTCAACCCAGTAGCGAACCAGCAAGCTACCTTGCTGTTACACAATTGTTCCGACGAGCCCAGCCCTGCCGAAATTTTTAGATGATCTCAACGACTTGCTCCTGCACCTCAACTGTGAATCACCCACCTTCCGATGCTAGCCGCTGTTCCCGTTCGCATCCGAACCAAGTTGATTCCGCAAGCTTTCTATTCTTGCAAGTTCATTGGTCGTGAGCCTGCTGCCATTGAGCCGACCCCGACGCAAATCGCCGTTCGCGAATCCTTAGTGCCGATCCCGTTTGGAAATAAAAAATCCAATCAAGGTAATTTTCTTAAATCAAATTTCGTTTTGATATTATTGCCTAAATTGGAATGTTTGATGCCAATTTTGATTTCATGGAGACTTTAGGCATTATCCGATAGGATATTATTGCCCAAAAATCACTATAATTACTAATTTGATTCATAAGACGTTGGATCACTTTTTAATTATGTTGATTTTTTTTGACACATTGATGATATTTTAACTTTTAAATTATTATGATTATTAATTTGATCCGTAAGACTTTGGATCAACTTTTTAATTATTTTGAATTTTTTTATATGTTGTGATATTTAAGATTAGAATAATTGTTTAATTAAATCTGTGAGACAATGGATTATTTTTTCAATTATTTTAACCCTTTATTTGATGAATATCCTGAGTGGTTTAGATATAATGCTTATTTGGAGATTTATTGTCTTGGAAAAACCCAAAAATAAATATTTGCTTGCTTGGTGTGTTTAATTATTTTGGTGCAATTTATTTGATCCATTGAGTATTTAATAATGACTGAGTATTCGTGTAATCACCCCCATTGCGTGATAATGATTTAGGTTAAAACCAATCCAAACTGCCTGCAAAGACATTTTTGAAAATAAAAATAATGGTATCGAAAGGGCATTAGAGAAGAAATCTATTTTAATCAAGTTCCTGTACCCAAAGTCTCCAATCCAAACTGCCTGCAAAGACATTTTTGAAAATAAAAATAATGGTATCGAAAGGGCATTAGAGAAGAAATCTATTTTAATCAAGTTCCTGTACCTAAAGTCTCTGATTCGTAGGAGTTAGGTGTCTAATCGACCAACACTAAAGTGATTAGTGGCGACTCCTAGCTAGTAATCTTTTGCATGCGAGGTTAAGTCGCGACAACTAGTGGTGGTGCACCCGAGGTTAAGTCGCGACAACTAGTAATCGAGTTGTTTAGAGATTGGATTCATATCTTTGATATTAATAAATTCAGCACTAATTTGTTGTCTCAAAATTAGACTCAAAATTTATTTGTATACGATCATAGATGGCTAAATGTCTTGTCTTTTATGCACTCTACAATTTGTCCATAAAACATAGTTTTATATGTAAAAATGGTTGTGTGACTTGCGCTCAATTTTGGTGAATGTGCTAAGTTCGGTCCCTTTTTCTTCTCCAGCATCTTTTGTGGTCGGGAGTAATACGAAGTCACTTTCTGGTAATATGCAAGCTTACTTGCCTTGTTACTTCTCCTCTTCTTTACCCAAGAAAAAAGCTACAATGTTGTGCATGATTTGCTAAGCTGATAAAGCTACACTATGAGGGACTATTTGCAGTTGTAATTCTGGCTAGGTCTGTATTTGCTTATGGAGATTGAATAACGTTTTAGTTTGAATTGACGGAAGACCTTAGTTTTTAGCAAAGATGGATAACAAGGAATTCAACCACTATCAGTGTACCAATTTAGGGGGAATTCCATACCACTAATGAAAGAGATGGCTTGTGATCCATATTGGAGTAAACAAATTCTATTTGGCCTATGCGTACATCATGCTAAGGGCATGTTTAATTACTATTCTTTTTCCTAGAACAATTTCTTATTAGAAATGATTATTTTTTATTCTATTATCGGGAACAATTTCTAAACATTTTAAGACGTTTAGTAATTGCTCAAAATTTATATTCTCATAATAGAATTGCGTTTGGTACCATTTTCAAAATTTCTAATCTAAATAATTTTCTTTTAATTATTTAATTATTTTTTCATTATTTTTTTTCTCTCTCTTCCTCTTCTTCAAGCTTTGGCTATTTGTCGACCTCTGGATGATTGGCGACTGGCCACACAAGGGCCGACAATCTCACTGGAGCGTCGCCGGCTCTCGACGAGGCACAACTCATCGGTTGAGCCTCACTGGCAGTTGAGTGAGGCTCAGTTGAGCCTTGGCTAGGCGAGCAACCTCGCCTAGATCTAGCAAGGCCAACCTCAATCAATCGCCAGCCAAGCTCCACCTCACCAAATCTAGGCGAGGCTTGCCGATGGCCAAGGGAGGTTCGGGCGAGGCCCGCCTTGCCCAACTGGTTGTTAGCAATCGGTGGCAACGGTGGCTAATGGCAGTGGCGGTGACTGATGGCTAATCATTTTCTTGCGGTTCCACTGACAAGGCCTTATGGGAAGAGACGCTGAAGAAGTTACAGAAAGTTCCTTCGAAGGAAGTCCGAGAGACCTTGATGATAAGCTACGAGGGATTAGAACCAACGCAGCAGAAAGTGTTTCCGAACATAGCGTGCTTTTTCATCAAAGAAGACAAGAAAAAATCCAATTTTCATGTGGAGCAATTGTGAATACCATCCTCATAATGCAATCAGAGTTCTCCTTCTCCCATATTTGTTAAAGATCGGAGATGATAATAGGTTTTTGATGCATGACCAAGTCAGTGATCTTGGAAGACACATTGTCTATGAGGAGAATTGCAGATTTCCTGGCAAGCGTAGCAGGGTATGGATTCCTGAGGATACATCGAACTTATTAAGGAATAAGAAGGTAAAACTTACGAGTATGTAATTTAGATCCATTTTGCTAGCTGTTTCCAGGAAGTAGACGAACTTTGCAAGTGGTTCAGAGAGTCAACTTTTTCCTTTATTGTATGATTTGTTGTATTCATGTTTGATCTCCAATGCCAGGCAAGTGAAGAAGTAGAAGCATTGAGTCTGAGCTTTAATGATCAAAGTAATGGTAGTGGCTATACCTTCACTGGTGAAGAATTACAGAGCCTGCGGAATCTGAGGTTCCTCCGGGGAAAGGGTTAAATTTCGTTGGTAACTTAAAATATCTTCTTCTTGAGCTAAGATGGCTTTCTTGGCATGAGTGTCCTCTGAATTTCATGGCAACGAATTTTTGCCTAATTAATTTGGTGGTTCTCAACCTTTCGAAGAGAGAAATTACAGAAGACTGGACTGGATGGAGTCAAATCCAGGTACTAATGTCTTTCCATATTGGGTTTTGGTGCTTCTAATTCTTATGACAGGGTTTTTAGTCCTTTGAATGATGTTCAAAAATCTCCGCAGATGGCAAAAAAATTGAAATTTTTAGATCTGAGAAGCTGCAATTGCTCGAGAAGCATGCCAGACTTGTCTAACTGTGTCTCTCGAGATATTGATTCTCGCTTGGTGTTCCAAGTTAGTCACGATCGATCGCTCCATCATTACGCTACAGAGCTTAAGTACTCTAAATATGGAAGGATGCAATTCTCTTCGGGAGTTGCCTGAGGAAGTTAGTTCTCTAAAATCTTTGACGGAGTTAATCATAGCCCAACGTTCTCTGCTATGTAAGCTTCCCGATACAATTGGCAATTTGAAAAACTTGTTGAGCTTGAGTATAAAATGGAACGAGAGAATAAGTAGACTCCCACACTCTATCGCAGCATTAGCGAAAGTCAGGCATTTGTCTATAGAAGGTTGCAAAGTAATTGAGGAGCTTCCACATTCACTCGGGGAATTAGAGTCGCTGACTGAGTTAGATATTTCGTTCTCAGGAGTGATCAACATACCTGATTCCATCGGAAATCTGAAGAAACTCAAAATCATCAGGATGCAAAACACTAAGATACGTAAGTTACCTGACGCAATCGGGCAATTGGAGATGCTACATTGTCCAGAGTGTCAGAGCCTATCCGGAGAAATCCCATGTGACCTTGGGAATTTGTCCCGTTTTAAGGATTTTGGACTTATCAGGCACTCACATCTCTGGATTGCCAGCCACAATCAGTCGTCTCCCTGGCCTCGAAGAACTTCTGTTGAAGGAGTGCCAGGAGCTTCGACAAGTGCCAGAGCTTCTCTCAAGTTTGATATGCCTTACCCTTGATGCTTATCACTGAGAAGTCGTCCCAGACCTCTCGAACTTGGTCACTTTACATCACTTGGACCTGTCTTTTCGTAGGTATAAGCTCAAGGGTCCTTGCCAGTCTGAGGAACTTCTCTCCGCTTGGAAGATCATAGAATCCATCGACCGGCTTCCATCTATTTTGTCAACCTTGCATCTCACGGATGTCTTGCCGCCGCAGCGGTTTTGCACTTGTTCCTGTCAAGTCTCTTCATTTCTAGCTGCTCCATGGCACATCTCCCAGTGCTTGAACACTTGGAGAAGTTGAGGGAAATGTCCATAAAAGTCTGTCCATCCCTTGAGAGGATACCTGATCTGTCATGCTTGAAGAATCTAGTAAACTTGTATCTGTCTGAATTGGGAAGTCTTGTTGAGATACAAGGTCCGGGGGAGTTGGAATCCTTGGAGTCACTAGAGATCATCTGCTGTGAGTCATTAGAAGGATTACCTCATCTAACAAAGTTGGCAAAGCTCAAACCTTTTTAGCTACCCAACTGCCAAGTGCTACGGACCATCGAGGGTCTCAGCCATCTACAATGTTTGAACCATTTGACTATCATGGGTTGCATGTCACTGGAAAGGTTGCTTGATTATCCAAGGTCGACCAAGCTAGACACCGATTGGAGAGCACCAGAAACATCGAGTGCCGATTGGGAATCGTCGGCAACTTTGGAACCCTGTGTCCATATCAAGGGCCAGACCAAACAATGCGTTGCGATCCGCTCATTTTGGAGACTTGGACAAGTAGTCTAACAATTACCTAACGCACCTCTTGAAAGAGATCTTTTTCTTTTGTTAGGGCGTGTTACTTTGTTTTCGTACCCATGCAAGTCCTGTCTCCTTTTCTTTGTGCACAATAAGCTCCTGATAATGATAGGCCTGGATTGTCCAGGATATATCAGTTCGGCCTGTAAATTCATTAACGAAGACGAGTATTTTCATCTGAAACTCTAGGTAGAATTCTCATGCAGATCAATCTTCGTATATAACGCTTCTACAACATATTTAGGAGTTCGTTTATGAAAGTACCAACCAACAACTGTGACATATCATTGTCATATGATATCTAGAACATCAGCAAATTTCTTCTGCCTTTGATCAATCTTGGGTATGATGGTAGTCCTACAGCATTCATGAAGTAATTTTGATTTTAGTTACCTAAATGCTATTGCTAGAGTAGATATTACTTCCTTTCGATTTTCAATCGTGCATGTTTTTTTTTTTTTTTTTCTGACTTTTAAAGCGATATATTTGTCATCCTAATGAAAAAGTTAGATTATTGAAAAGGAAAAGGTGATAGATGCAATTTTTTTTCCTAAAAAGGGACCCTGCAATCAATAAGGTATAAAAGGCTGATAGATATAATTCAGTTTCAACAAGTGCTAGACGATGGAGAAACTATATCTACATATACAAAGTGGTCTCGTCTAAAATACTAAATTAATGAATTGTAAGATTTTCTAGAGTTACCGGAGGCTTCGCTATTCGCTAATGCGATTAGTTATCTACTTTAAAAAGTTATAAATCCTACAACATTATACAAGACCTATTTCGAATAGTCACTAGTTGATTACTCTTTATAGAAGTTTAACTCGTTTAGATTAAGATAGATTGTTATCAAATGGTATTAGAACAAAAGCATCCTTCAATGCATTGCAATCCAAAAACAGTGTGTCAGGTGTCCACCACTTTCGTTGCACGGTTTGATCCACATGAAATGAGCCGGATAAGGAAATCTACAAGTGACCTCGAACGGAGCTTGACGAGTGACTACTACTGGTGAAAATATTGATCGGATGATAATCAGTGTCCTGATACAATTTGTGTGTTTCTTCTCCAATGTTATTACTCCCAAGGCATCACGACAATGCTTGTTCAGAAAATATTATGAGTCCAATCTTTCTAAATTGTATTCGTTACTCAAAAGGATATAAAAATACATAATGACAAGGCAAATCAAAACAAAATAAGAATTAAAAAAAAACAGATCTAGAAAGCAAGGGGGATTAATGAAGCATCAGTAAAGTTAAGCACACACTCATTCCACAAGAATGTATTTGTCAAGCAAAATCAGCAGTCAATCACTGCATCTCGTGTCTTTGTTAGTGATAAGCACATGCTAGAAATTCATTTTCCAATAATTACGAGGTAGCTAGTTGGTGGTGCTCACCTAGGTTTGGTTTCCTTTATACCATCATCATACGGAGATAACAAAAATAGGTTGAACAAACACAAATCTAACTTGTAGAGGAGTAAATCTTTGTAATTCAACGAGACGATAAAACTCCTACCATCATTATTGAAATTGGAGACAGAGAACCTATACACAAATAGAGTAGATGGGCATCGAATCTCCAGAAGCATATTTATTAAACTCCCAAATCTAGATTGGGAAAGAATAGCATCCATATCTAAAATTAAATAGGCAGAGTTCAAATTCTCAAATCGAGAACTAGACTGGGAGAAGAGAGAACCCAAAACGAAATTGGGAGAGAAGAAAAAGCAAGAAAAGTTCTGTTGTTGGGGGGTGAATGCCTTGTGCGTTTGTTGATAAGTGTCTTAATGAGAGATGATTATCTGAGTCGTTGATGCCATTTTGTTGGTTGGTGAGTATTTTTAGAGTTTTGTAATTGATTTTTTCTTTTACTAACATGGGAGCACATTAAGTTAAGATATCGTGAAATTTCCTAAAATAATCTCATTTTCAGTGACTTTCTTAATCTGAAATGGTTAGTGCAATGATGATTCATGAGCCAGGAAATTGCCTAACAAAACCAACCTATTCTCGAACCATCTATTTATCTTCGTCCTCGTATCTAGTTGATGGTGCATTCCTCAAGCTGCTTGCATTCATTGCAGATATGTCTATTTACCGCTTATCTAATGCTCATCTATGGATGCTGATCTTTCATTAGAAAATAGTAGGTTTATTCTTCAATTGGTTCAGCTAGTTAGGCAGTCATTTGATTTAACATGTAGTCGGAGACATAACTTCGATTTGATTAGATTGGTATGCCTCTTTTGATGTATATTTTATATGGATATTCGCCATTTTTCACATGTAACGACATTGACAAAGACCGAGGCTGAATTTCTAAATTCAAATTCATGGTTTATCTTCGGCATCTCCGGAATTTTCCCCCGCACGTGCAAGTGTCTCGGGCACAAGCATTTTTTTTTTTTTTTTAGTCCATAAAAAAGAACTGTGCTATATTCTCAAGTGAAATAAAAATTAAAAAGACTGAGGGAAATAAATTACAACTTTTACTTCGCATTCAATTTTCCTTGATCTATAACAGGAAATCACAACTTTTACTTCGCATTCAATTTTCCTTGATCTTTAACCTGAAATCCTCGTCTACCCCCACTTTATGGCTATTCAATGCCCCAACCTACTAAAGTGCTCCCAAAGATTAACGACAATTGCTTATCCCACTTAGCGTCTCCGATCATTAGAGATGCTTCTCCTTAATCCGAGTGCCCCTCTACGTCGAAGGTATCCCAACTCGAATCCTCATTTACGCCCAACTTCATTCTTGGTCACTTTCTCAAGACGGAACCACGGAGTCTGTCATTGGGTCCGTCTTGCCTACACCCACGTTGCTACACTACAACACCCACCAATCTACCATCAGCTTTGATACTTCTTGTTGGGAGCATGTAATAGAAATTCAATACCTTCACTTGGAAAGATAGCCAAGAGAGAACCCAAGTTTGAGTCTATTTACATATTCAGTTAAGTCAGAGTAAGGGGCTAACTGGAATAATATTAACTGCTCATACCATACCAATTTTCTGATGTAAAACTTCTCTAGCACAACTTATACATGTATCTCAATACATTGTTGCCTCTATTAAATCTTAACATTAATAAAATTATCATATATTTCACGACTTGTAGGTAATAGTTTGATGAATGAGGCACTAAATGGAAACGCAGACGAGGCTAGATGATCTCATCCCACTAAAGATGGTTTATGTAACCAAATGTTGAACGGGTAAAGTAGAAACCTTGTGAATCAAGGTCAAAGGTTTTTTTTTTTTTTTTTTGGTGACCCGGGGAACCCCGTAAGCCGATAGTCGGCGAGCAAACCCTGGGGGAGTGACTGCAGGACCCACCACCACAGTACTCCAGGTAAGAATCCCTAACGACGCCTCTGGGATTCGAACTCCTCCCTTTCGTGAGGGGGAGAGAGCCCCAAGCCAGCTGCGCCACTGCGGGCGGTGGTCAGGTCAAAGGTTTCTTGTTAGTTTAATAAACAGGTAAATATATGTTAAATATTGAACAGAAGGTGTTGTTATAATTGGATAATTTTGACGATTATTTAACTTCCCACTAGCACATGAATATTGAGCACCCTCCTCCTACCATGAAGTTCAAGCGATAGCTGTATAAGGATTTAAAAAAGGCAAAGAAGCCAAACAAATATATTGAAATATATTCTTTTGGCTTTATTTTATTTTTCCTTTGATCCAGACTGACTTGATGGTGTTTAAAACCAAAGCAGTTCAGATACCGAGCAAACAAGCAAAAACATACACTTCTATGCTCATTCGGTAAAAGTAGGTCCTATGATGATGGAGAGTGCAACTGGCTCAAGAAATGAGTATGACGTGTTCTTGAGTTTTAGAGGGCTTGATACACGCCAAACATTTACCGATTGTCTTTATGAAGCCATGAAAGGTACTGGAGTCCGTGTTTTCAGAGATGATGATGAAATCCAAGGAGGGCAAAACATCAAAGACGAGCTTTGGCAAGCGATTGAGAGCTCCAAAATCTACATGCCCGTCTTCTCTAAGACCTACGCGTCAAGTAAATGGTGCCTCAAGGAGCTGGTGAAGATGATAGAGGTTACATCCCAATCAAATGGAACGAAAGAGATCCTTCCCATTTTCTTCGACGTGAACCCAGGTGATGTCAAGCTTAAAACTTCACTTTACAAAAATGAGCTATCCAATCATGCGAAGATGTATGAAGCTGACAAAGTAAAAGCGTGGGAAAAGGCGCTCATGGAGGTTGGCAAGCTTAAGGGATGGAAACCGAGAAACGTAGGGTAAAGAACTTCCTCCCTCAGACTTTAATTTTTTCTACATGCCTATCAAAAGATGAAAACTGCTGCAAAACAAAGAGCTTACAAAGTTTCGTTTATAGAATCCTGAACTTATAGTTATCCTGAGTTAAAATTGTTGCGTAAAAATATCTATGCAATCATGATCATATGACCGATCATATATCACACTTATAATTTTGTACCTCAGAATTCTTCTAGAAAATAAATTTAGTGAGTTCAAATATTGTTTAAAAGAATAAATAGGCTAATATTTTAAAAAAATCGAATCAAATATTCCAAATAAAGCTAATATTAATAGACTTTAATTTATCGCAAATACTTACGCGCCTCAATCGTTAGTCTGTCGATCCTGGGTTTTCAGTGTGTGTAGCCCACTCGTGGCTTTCCGGTCTTCCTAGCCTTTTCAGCTGACCCTAATCAATCGTGGTTCTTGAAAGCCTTGCCTAATCTCTTCATGCTGAAAATGATAAGTCATACAAGGAAGCGAGCTATTGTCATCTCTTTGCTATAGGTTATCAACATCTCTCTGCTATAAGCTAGCAATTTGTCAATTTTATGGGCATAGTCCCAAATGGTAATTGCCTGTTGTGCTTACCGGTATAATGACACAATATCGTCAGGACACACTATCAATGTCACAAGGTTTGATGTCTTCTCTTCTACTTCGAAATTTCAAAATTTAAGAACGAGAAGTTCTTCATCAAATTTCTTTTCCCCTTTGGCTGAAATGTTCTGTGTAATTGGCAGCCATGGCAGACTCATCACATCGGTCGTTGAAGATGTTTTAATTAAGCTGAACAACAGAAACAAGATTCTGACCAAACATTTAGTGGAAGATCGCAAGCAGGTCGACGCTGTAATGGAACTGCTGGACATTAATTCTGGCGGCACTCATTCTGTGGGAATCCGTGGGATTGGGGGAATCGGCAAAACGACACTTGCGAAAGTTATTTTCAACAAATTATCCCCTCACTTTGACTGCAGCAGCTTCCTCGAAAATGTTCGAGAGATATCACGACGGTCAGATGGCCTTGTGTACTTGCAGAAGAAACTCTTATCAAGCATTCACCGATCAAGAAATAATGAACTTTATGATGTTGATTGTGGGATCGACATGATAAGAAGACAACTTTCAAATAAAAAGGTTCTCATTGTTGTTGATGATATGGAAGAGAAAGATCTTCTGGAAAAGCTAGTTGGTGAGTGTGATGGGCTGAAATCTGGTAGTAGAGTCATCATAACCACTAGGAACTTAAGTGCCATTCGAAATGAACCAAAAACAATCTTGGATTATGAAGTCAGGGAAATGGAATCTGATCAATCCCTTCAGTTGTTTTGTAGACATGCTTTTGGAAAAGACTTTCCTCCAGGTGATTATGAAAGTCTTGCAAGGGAAATTGTGTCTACTTTGGGGAACCTTCCGTTAGCTGTGGAGGTGATAGGATCTTCTCTTTCTTGCAAGCACGACAATAGAGCTTTATGGATAGAAGTATTGGAGAAGTTAAGGAAAGCTCCTTTGGGGAAAGTCCGAGAATCGTTGATGATAAGTTATGAAGAATTAGAGAAAGAACAAAAACAAGTGTTTCTGGATATAGCATGCCTTTTTGTCCAGGAAGATAAAACTTACCCAATTTTCATGTGGAGTGATTGTAATTACTATCCTAATTATGCAATTGATGTCCTTCTTCATAGGTCCCTGATAAAAGTTGAAAGCGATATCAAATTCCGGATGAATGACCAAGTACGAGACCTTGGAAGGCACATTGTCCAGGAAGGGGATTGTAAGTATCCTAGCAAGTTTAGCAGGGTGTGGACTCATGAGGATGCCTTAAACATATTAAGGAGTAAGCAGGTACAATTTACGAGTAATCTTTCAGTCCTCAAGGAGTTACAACTTTTTCTTGTTAACTTGATTTGAGGTCCACTCATGTTAGTCTCTATTGGCAGGGAAATGAACATGTAGAAGCACTAAAAGTGCGTGGCCATACATTTACAGATGAAGAATTACTCAATCTACCAAATCTAAGGTTCCTTCGAGGGACGGGATTAAATTTTGTTGGCAACTTCAAAGATCTGCTTCCAATGCTAAGGTGGCTTTCTTGGCATCATTGTCCTCCGGAATTCACAGCAACAAATTTCTGCCCCATCAACTTGGTTGTGCTCGACCTGTCCAGTAGCAACATCACAGAAAAATGGGGTGGATGGACTCAAATTCAGGTATGGCAGCCTCAGTGCTTTGTTCATGTTTGAAATGTTTTTTATTCTTTCTCAATATATAAATTTCTTCTGCAGAGGGCAAAAAAGCTGAAAGCTTTAGACCTGAGAAACTGTAAATGCTTAACAAGGACACCTGACTTGGCAAACTTCGTGGACTTAGAGATATTGGTACTCGCTGGCTGCTCCAGGTTAATTACAGTTGATTGCTCCATTGGTAAGCTACGGCTCTTAAAAACTCTGAATATGGATGGATGTGACTCTCTTAAGGAGTTGCCTGAAGAGGTTGGATATTTAGAATCTTTGAGAGAGTTCATCTTCCCCAGATCTTCCAAATTGGTCACACTCACCGAGAGTGTTGGCAATTTGAAATCTTTGTCAAGCTTCAGTGTAAAGTATTGCAAGGGAATTGACAAACTCCCAAATTCCATCGGAGGATTAGTAAGAATCACACATTTCTCTATAAAAGGATGTGAGGGGATAAAGAAGCTCCCACACTCTCTCGGAGGATTAGAATCATTAGTTAAGTTGGATTTGTCATTCTCGGGAATAGAAAGTCTCCCAGATTCAATTGGAAATCTGAAGAAAATCAAAGTCATCGACATGGGAAGTACAAAATTAAAAAGTCTACCAGATGCAATTGGACAGCTGGAGATGCTCGAAGAGTTACATTGCCCAGAGTGTCTAGATCTATCAGGTGAAGTCCCAAATTCTATTGGGAATCTGTTCCATTTGCAGATCTTGGACTTGTCATGTACTCGTATTTCCGGATTGCCAGCCACAATCACTTATCCATCTCACCTAGAAGAGTTACATGTCCGGGATTGTAGGGATCTTACGGGTGAAATCCCAGATGCAATTGGTAGACTATCCTGCTTGAGGATCTTGGACTTCTCTGGTACTTGCATTTCTGGTTTGCCCGCCACGATCAGTTTTCTCCCTTGCCTTAAAGAACTTGGGTTGAAGGAGTGTGAGGAGCTTCGACTAGTGCCAAAGCTTCCCTCTAGTTTGATAAGCCTTGTCCTTGATGCTTATCATTGTGAAATCATCCCAGACCTCTCGAACTTAGTTACTTTAGATCACTTGGACTTGTCCTTTCATAGGTATAAGCTCAAGGCTCCTTACCAGTTAGAGGAACTTATGTCCCCTTGGAAGATTGTAGAATCCATCCACCAGCTTCCATCTAGTTTGTCAACCTTGCATCTCATGGATATACCGCCACCGCAGCAATTTTCCAACTTCATGAACCTGTCGAGTCTCTCCATTTCTAGCTGCTCAATGGCACATCTCCCAGAGCTTGAACACTTGAAGAAGTTAAGGGAATTGTCCATAAAAGTGTGTCCATCCCTCGAGAGAATACCAGATCTATCATGCTTGAAGAGTCTAGAAACCTTGTATTTGTCTGAACTAGGAAGTCTTGTTGCGATACAAGGTCTGGAGGAGTTGGAATCCTTGGAGTCACTACAGATCATCTGCTGTGAGTCATTAGAAGGATTACCTCAACTATCGAAGTTGGTAAAGCTCAAATCTTTTGAGCTACACGATTGCCAAGTGCTGCAAGCCATCGAGGGTCTCGGTTGCTTACAACGTTTGAAGCATTTGACTATTCTGGGTTGCGTGTCCCTGAAACGGTTGCCTGATTATCCGAGGTCCACCAAGCTAGACACTGATTGGAAAGAACCAGAAACATCAAGTGCTGGTTAGGAATTGCCAGGAACAGCAGACTCATGTGTCTATATCAAGAGCTAGACCAAAGAGTGCGTTGCGATCCACTCATTTCGGAGACTAGGACAAGTAGTCTAAAATTACCTCTTGAAGAGATATCTTTACTTTTGTTTAGGCGTGTTACTTTGTTTTCGTTCCCATGCAACTCCTGTCTCTTATTTTCTTTGTGCACCCGTAGTCCTGATAATGACAGGCCTGGATTGTCCATGATTATATTAATTTGACCTGGGTATTCAATAGGGAAGAAGAGCCTTTTCATCTGAATCTCTTGGAAGTCTCATGCAGATCAATCTTCATATACAACACCTTTGCAACACATTTGGGAATTTGTTTATGAAAGTACAAACCAACAACTAAAACATATCGTTGTCATGTGATGTCTGGGGAAATTTCAATCAACGTTGGAAAGAAGAATGGAATCAGATTTAGAAGTGTGATAATACTCTCTTTAAGAAATTATTTGCCTCAAAACATTGCTAATTGCTACTAGCAAAAATCTTACAAAATACAACAAAGTCTCGATGAGAATACCGGATAGCAATAGTAATTTCTCCAAGATCTCTCAAAAGGAAACTATGGCTGTATATTTTTGAAAGAAAATGAAATTGGAAGTTATTAAAGCATTGAACACAAATGTCGAATAAATATATTTAAATGGATACAACCTTTTTAAAAATGAAGAAGTTATGTTCGACTAGACATGATTTTCCAAAGGTTAAGAAGTCATGTCCTAATAGACACAACCTTTCAAAGGTTGTGTAAGCGTCTAATAATTGTTAGGCAAAAATAATAAATTCAACTTTAAGTAATTAAAAATAATAGTCACTCTATTATGAACAGTCATATTATTTTAATATGACATGATGGTTATTTTAAAATTATAAATTCGAATTATAATAAATAAAAAATAATGATCATTGATCATTGTCAAATTTTGTTCACATGCGCACTCACATCGACAAGGTACCTTTTAATTTGTTTTACAAACAAACTACCAACAATATCTAGAACATCGGCAAATTTGTTTTGCCTTTAGTACCTTATGCATGATGGTATGTCCCACAGCATTCATGAAGTTATTTTGATTTTAGTTTCTTAAATTCTATTGTGAAGTAGATAATACTTCCTTTCGATTTTCAATTGTGCATGCTTTTGTTCTAAGTTTTAAATTGATATATTTATCATCCTAACGAAAAAACTTAAATTATTGGAGGGAAACAATAAGGTGATAGATGCCATTCTTGCTAGAAGCTGATAGATATGATTCAGTTTCAATGAAAGCTGGATGATGGAGAAACTATATCTACATCTACATGGACAAAGTAGTCTCGTCTAAAATACTAGACTAATGAATGCTATGGTTTTTCTAGAGTTACTGGAGGCTTCACTTATGCGATTAGTTATCTACTTTCATAAGTTCTAAATCCTATAACATTATACAAGAATTGTTTCAAATGGTCATTAATTGATTACTCCTTATAGAAGTTTTGACTCGTTTATCACAGACAATGGTATTTGAAGGAACAAAAGCCCCCTCCAATGCATTGTGATTCGAGAACAACGCGTCGGGCGTCCGCCACTTTCGTTGCACAGTTTGATCCACGTGAAACAAGCTGGATAAGGAGATCTACTAAAAGATACAAGTGACCGCAAACGAAGCTTGTCAGATGATTACTACTGATGAAGGTTTCGACAGGGCAACGCTTAGTGTCCTGATATACTATGTGTGTTTCCTCTCGAATATTATTAGTCCCAAGGCATCACGACAATGCTTGTTCAGAAAATACTGTCAGTCCTAAGAATAATGTGGGTGGGGAACTTAATAAACAATCATTCCTTTGACAAATGACCACCTGACGTAGACAGTGTCGTCATTTGTTATTTGTTCGCAGCTTGCACATAAATGTTTCTGATGTTCCATCTATCTGTATTTTGCCCACCTTCCGTTCAACTTAATAATAAAAGATGTACCTACTGTTGAATTTGAATCGATGACTCCTACAGCAAGAAAGCGACACTCGAACCATTGAATTAAAGGAGGTCATTTATCATCACATAGAGAAACGAAAAGCGGATTCTTATCTTAGAAAATTGATGCTGAACGGGTGGTTTTGCTAGATACTTGTCAAACATCTTTATACACAGCAGTTCAATTTTTAAGACGTTTATTTTCCATACTACAAGAAACTTCAGGGTTTAAAAGAATTTCCATCGTTTAATCTCATTTTCCTTGACTTAAATTGGTATCCTCTACCGTGATATGAATATAATTGTACAGGCATTAGCTGTTTTCCACATAGAGCGACATTGACGAACACGAAGACTGGATTCCTTAATTCAAATCCAGGGTTTGGTCTCGGCATCTTCGGAACTTGCTCCCCTCACATGCTAGAAAACATATGTTTTTAGCAAAGCTAGAAAACGGAGTCGTAAAACGTGAAGCTATGGAATTTGACCCCCATCAGTTTGGACGCCAGTAAGAACGAGAAGACGTGGGATCCAGTCCAGATTGGAAAATAAATTTTGCAGGAGTGCCAAGATATTTTGTTTGGCCTAAATTGCCAGTTCACTCCTATCAGGTTTTGTCACTATGAATTTGCCATTATCACTGTAATAATGGGGGTATTATTTACGACTTTAGCCCATTATTATGTTAGCCTTAGCCGGCATAATTTAAGGGGGTTTTATTAGCATAACAGTCTTTAAGATATTGTGAGGATAAAAGTTTGTAGTGGACCACAAATTCTTGAAGAAATGAGTCCCACAACAGTTTATAATTATTTGCAATTTGATTTTTTATGGTTTAGAATAGATTATTATTCTCACAGTACATTAAAGACTGTCATGCAATCATTTCTCAATTTAAGAAATATTTCTTCTTTCCTTCTAGCAAGCTTCATTAGTAACAAAAGAAGAGGGACCAAGAAAATTATAAATTTGTCTAAGGGTTTTGTTAATCAAAAAAATTAATTTTTGGCAAATTTGTCACAATTGCACCAATCTGAGATTTTTTGTGATATTAACAATTTTCTATTTTTTAATAAACACCCGTGAATTACTAAAAATAAAAAAATTCACTTAGTTCAAATATTCTATATACTGCAGCAAATCATATTTGCTTTCCTGTGTATTTTCTCGATTAGTTTCCTAGGGTGTGTACTTACAAGTTACAAACTAAAGCATATATGCACACACACACATATATATATATATGTATATATATATATATATATATATATATATATATGTATGTATGTATATACTGAACCCACGGCATTCTACCCAATAAGGCGGATACCTCATATCATGCTTGGACGAAACGGAAGATATTTTTAGTAGCTTTAGCTTGCCTTCTTTTTCACCACATGCACTATGCCTGTTTTATTTGGAAAATAATAATAATTTTCCTCACGTGTGCGAGAATTTCTATAACTAGAAAACAGCCTGTAACTTCATCATGTCCGTTAATATAGCAAATATTTGGTCTAGGAGGGCACGCTTACAGCTGCGAGCTGTAATCTTATGTTTTCTGGGTTATGTTTTGTTTTGTAGCTCTTCTAGGATTTGCTTTGCTTGGAGGCTTTCTATCTTCTTCTCATGTTTAATTAAGTTAAATGAAAGAAATTTTATTTGGACAAAAAAAAAAAAAAAGTGACTGAGGAAACTACAAATATCCTAGAAAACTTTATGGCTATTCAACGCGCCAACCTCAAGTCTTCCACGCCACTAAAGATTAACAGGAATTCTCAACCCCGCTTGGGGTCTCCGTTGATGCCTCATTCAAATCTCACCGTTAATAAAATCATCATAAATTTCGCGACTGCTTCTATTTGCATGCAGTAATAGCTTCGATGGATGAGGCGCCGAATGGAAACGCAGACAGGGCTAGATGATCTCATCCCGTCAAAGATGGTTTGCCAAACCAAATGTTGAACGGGTGAAGGTTTCTCGTTAGTTTGATAAACGGGTGAATTCGATAGAAAACTCGTGATTCAAGGTCAAGGTTTCTCCTTAGTAGGAACAAAAGCCCCCTTCAATGCATTGTGATTCGAGAACAACGCGTCGGGTGTCCACCAATTTCATTGCACAGTTTGATCCACATGAAATTAGCCGAGTAAGGAAATCTACTAAAAGATACAAGCGACCACAAACGGAGCTTGTTAGGGGCCTGTTTGTTAATATTCTTTGTTTCTGTTTATGAACAAAATTTCTGTTTTTTTGTTCCAGGGAACAAAAAAAGAACAGAAACGCGTTTGTTTGCGTTTTTGTTCCAAATCTATTTTTTGTTCCCAAGAACACATTTGGAACAGAAATAAGAAACAAGAAAAACATGTTTCTTATTTCTGGAACAATTTTTAAGAACAAATTTTCTTTCTCCTCTCTTTTTCTTCTCTTTTTTTTTCTTTTATTTTTCTTTTCTCTTTGGCCGGTCGCCAACCTCTGCCATGGCCGGCGATCGGCCATTGAGGGCCGGCAATGCCGTTGAGGGCTGGCGACCTCGCCGGAGTGTCGCTGGCCCCCGGCGAGGTCGAGCATCGCCGGCCCCTGGCGAGGCTCAGCCTCGCCTAGCCACCAATGAGGCTCGCCGGCCGGGTGGTGGCTCGGCGAGGCCGAGCCTCACCGGCCTCGCCGGTGGCTGGGCAAGCTCGGGCTCACTTGATCTGGGCGAGCCCGAGTTGGCCTAGCCAAGGCGAGGCTGAGCCTCGCCAGCGCAGGGCAAGGCTGCGCGAGCTCGGGCTCACCGAATCTGGGCGAGCCCGAGCTCGCCCAACCAAGGCGAGGCTGAGCCTCGCCCAACCACGGCAAGGCTCGGCCTCGCCGGGGCTGGGCGAGGCCGCCGGCCCTCGTTGGCGGGTCGCCGGCCATGGCCAAGGCTGTCGACTGGCCAAAAGAAGAAAAAAAGAAAAAAGAAAAAGAAAATAAAAATATTAAAAAATTACAAGAAACAAAAAAAAAAACACAAATTTATCAAACATATTTCTGTTTATTTTTTATTCCCAAAACAAGTTTAACAAATGCGTTTTTTTATTCAAAAATTGTTCCCAGGAACATAAACATTTTTTTTTATTTCTATTCCCTTAAATAATTTTTAAACAGAAATGTTACCAAATACATTCTAGGTGACTAATACTGGTGAGGTTTTCGACAAGGCAATGCTCAGTGTCCTGATATATCTGTGTGTTTCCTCTCGAATATTACTAGTCCCAAGGCATCACGGCCATGCTTGCTCAGAAAATATTATTAGTCCTAAGATTAATGTGGGTGGGGACCTCAATAAACAATCAGTCCTTTGGAAAAATGACCACCTGATTTAGACAGTGCCATCATTTGTTACCTGTTCGCAACTTGCACGGAAATTTTTCTAATGTTCCATCCATCCGTGTTTTACCCCCCTTCCGTCCAACTTAAAGATAAAAGATGTACCTACTGCTGAATTTGACTTGATGACTCCTGCCGGATGAAAGCGACACTCGAACCACTGACTTTTTTTTTTTTTTTTTAACAACGAACCACTGAGTTAAAGAAGGTCATTTATCATCACATAAAAATTGATGCTAAACGGGTGGTTTTGGTAGATACTTGTCAAATATATTTGGTACACGGCAATTCAATTTTCTAGATGCTAAGATTAATGTGGGTGGGGACCTCAATAAACAATCATTCCTCTGACAAATGACCACCCGATTTAGACAGCGGCATCATTTGTTACCTGTTCGCAACTTGCACGGAAATTTTTCTAATGTTCCATCCATCTGTGTTTTACCCCCTTCCGTCCAACTTAAAGATAAAAGATGTACCTACTGCTGAATTTGACTTGATGACTCCTGCTGGATGAAAGCAATACTGGAACCACTGACTTTTTTTTTTTTTTTTGAACAACGAACCACTGAGTTAAAGAAGGTCATTTATCATCACATAGAAAAACGAAAAACCGATTCTGATTTTAGAAAATTGATGCTAAACGGGTGGTTTTGCTAGATACTTGTCAAATATATTTGGTACACGGCAATTCAATTTTCTAGACGTTTATTTTCCATACTGCGAGAAACTTTGGGGTATTAAAAAATTAAAGAAATTTCTTAATTAATTGCTTGACAAATGCTATTTAGACACTCGTTAAGAAAGTTTATTTGAGAATAGGTTTTTTCTTTTGGGTACTTGGAATGATAGCCACGTGTGTTTGTTGGTAGATGTGTAAACAAGAGATGTATTGTCTTAGGTTGTTGATGCCATTAATGTAGATGTATCCATTCTTCAACTCACATGGAGACGCATTAAGTTCATATGACGTGGAATTTCATTTATTCTCATTTTCCTTGACTTAAATCGGTATCATCTACCGTGATACGAATATAATTATACAGACATTCGCTGTATCCCACATAGAGCGACATTGACGAACACGAAGACTGGATTTCTTAATTCAAATCCAGGGTTTGGTCTCGGCACCTCCGGAACTTGCCTCCATCACATGCTAGAAAACATAAGTTTTCAGCAAAGCTAGAAAACGGAGTCGTAAAACGTGAAGCTATGGAATTTGACCGCCATCAGTGTACACGCTAATAAGAACGAGAAGGCTTGGGTTCCAGTCCAGGTCGGAGGAAACAAATTTCACAGGAGTGCCAAGAAATTCACGTCACCGCGCGTGAGGGGGGGGGGGGGGGTGTTGAGCTTGCGCAAACACATCACGAAGACCTCGTCAAGCCACGAATTTGCTTCATTTCTTAGCATCCTCTATATAATCGAGCTCGCTGTTTGCCTAATCGGAATAGTTTTCGAAATTTGGTCAACAATCCGAATTTATATCAATTTTGAACTATGAGATTTGATTGAGAAGTTGTCAAGCAATGGATTTTTATGGGAGTGGTAGTTTAGGGCATTGTAAAACTGTAAGGTTTGACAAAAATTGATTTGAAGTACAATTTGATCGGAACAAATTTCTGAAATTTCCCGCAATGATGTAGACAGACATTCATTATAAATGAGTTTCTAGTCCTTTGTCTTATCGACAATTAAGAGTAATCTAATCAAGTCGTTTGTTAGAGTAGTATATTACTTGATTTTTTACAAGGCTAGGACATATGCATAAATGGCTTCATCTCAAACGCGTTGTGGTGGAGTCGGACTGCCTGTTGTTGGTGGAGATCGTTCTGGAGAAGCAGCCGCTGCCATGGACAGAGCGCCACCTCTTCGCTGTTCTTCACGATGTGATCTCTCGATGCCCTAATCTCTCACTCCAGCATGTTCGCAGAGAAGCAAACCTAGCAGCTGATTGGGCTGCCAAAGCCCACCGGGATCAAGGCCTGGTCCGTAACTGGCTTATTTTCCCTCCCTTTATCTTCCAGGATATTGTATTTAGTGATGCTTTAGCATCAGGTTGTATCTCCTATTGATCTAATATATGGGTAGTTTCGACCAAAAAAAAAAAAAAAAACTCCCATGCTTTATTGGAAGGCTAGGTTAGCACATAGAGGAGCTTTGAAATGTCAGTGTTTATGCAGGTGCTTTGCAACAAAAGAAAGGAGCTCCCACTCCAAGTAATAAAATTTTAGTAGGACTGCGTTCTTTATATTTTGTGCTACTATTTTTTTTTTTTTGGTTTTTTAAAGTTTAGCATGAATTTATCATATGTACAAGATCGTGAATCATTGCCAGCTATCTAGTGTTTTTGGAGGTCTAGAACTTTTGCAATTATATTCCATTTTTGTCCATCAATTACCGAATCTCTGAGCAAGTACAAAACCAAAGTATCCAGGCAAACCATATCATGCTACTGTAAGTAACAACAAGGACTGTGGTTTATCACACACTTTATTGTACTTTAAGAAGTTGCAGCTTATCAAGCTCCGAGTTTGGTTCTTCTGTGGCATTTTCAAGCATCCTTAATGCACCTAACGAAAAAACAAAGCCAACAATCATATATATATGCACACATGAACCACGAAGTAATCGTTGAAAAGTTCGCATGTATAGGTTCAATAGTTTTCCAACATACAAACGCTTTGTCATAGACATGAGAAACATATTAACTGCATAGGAAAGAAAAACATAAATCAAGACAAGCCCACTGTAACGCAGTGTGAAGGAGCGAGCATGTAGAAAAACACAGCAAGCCCGGCCCCCGAGAAGGGAGCCATGAAAAAACGACGGAGTTTATTTTCTTGTTCACTAGCGAGCCCCGGCGGATTACCGAAATTAAAAAATTTGCTCAGTTCGAATATTCCATACACTCCTGGAAATCATAGTTGCTAATCTTTCTTTTTATATAATTAGGAAAAGTTGGTGATCTTCTATGCTTCTGCTTTAGTTCTTGTTTGGATGGTGATTGCAATTTTATCGAAAAGATTGCGAACTCATCACATATAATACATGAATCGTATTAATTATTGAAAGATTTCCATCCATGCATAACATATATACAATTCAGTCAATTTTTAAGATCACAGAAAGAGAAAAGATATGGCTAATTCGGACACCAAAAAAAAAAAAAAAAAACAAGATATGGCTAATTCTATGATCAGCCCGAAATAAAATTAAAAAACTACTACCTATATGTTATCCATAAATGCCTATCAGCACACTCAAAATACAAATAATCAATCTACACGACACCCAAAAGTCGAGTGTGCGAGTCGGCATCGATTGCGCATTTGGCAACAACGGCCTCTTTGTTTGGATATATTACTCTTTGTTTTCCTGCGAAAACTTACTATTGATATTTGGAAAAGTTATCAACCATCTATAAATATATATATATATATATATATATATTTTTATATATCACAAGTTATTTTTCCATATAAAAACTTAATTGTGAGACAATAATGTGGATAATTTACCTATCAAATATATGTTACTACTTACTTTCTATCCAAAGAAATTAGTAATTACTGGTACAGTTGCTTTTCATCCTATATTAGCAGAAAAGTTATTGACTGGAAAAAGATGGATATTTTCTCTTGTGGAAGATAACTAAGATTATGCAAAATTTGCAAATCACGAATGAAGCCACTAATTAATGTCATGTAATTCTATTCTTCTTTTTTGGTTGAGTTCCCATTTAAATTTTTCATTTCTGCTGCGTTTGAGTCATGTTTTATGACGTCAAAAGTTACCAATCAACTTAATTCATAATTAAATTACTATGCATCATTTGTTAATGAAATTTTTTTACCAATCATTTCTTAATTCTTGTTTTTGTGTTCAAAGAGCCGTGTTCACATGTTGTGTCAAAAATTATCACTCACGAGCAATTAAATTCAACTTATTTTCCTACGATTTAGATATCTTTTTGTTAAAAGGTCGACTTCCTTCTGGGTATAAAATAAATTTAGTACTGGAAAGAAAAATAATGAACTGTGAAGTTTTTGTGATTGATTATAAGTAAAGAATTTCTATACCAAAGAAATTCTAGGTGGACCCAGTTATTAAGCATCATGAAACATTTCATGCCTCAACCGTCAATCTAATGTATAACATTCTCAAAAGTTCAAAAACCATTTTTTTTTTTTTTGGTAATATCTACATTTAATAATCTGAATCTAATATCACTTTTAATGGACTTAAAAGTGTCAATCACAGTAACTATGATAGAGTTATCATGATTTCTTATTCCTAGCTATTCAAACATGATATTACTATGTCTTCATTCCAAGCAAGTTTTAAAAGAAAGAGGATAGCAAGCTTCATTTCAAGCTGTGAAACTATTTATTGGAGTTCTTTCCCCAAGAAAATACTTGTTAGAAGTTCTTGACAGCTTCATGATCTACTGAGATAAAAAGATGATGAGGTCCACAAATGAATTTTCAATATTGATGGCAACAGTACATCGTACAATTGACCAAGCAATCATATGCAAAAGAGTACATTAGGAGTAATTTCTATTCGTCAAGATTTCTATTCAACGTTAATTGATTCTTTATAATGTGACATTTATAGAAAAGTAAGTTGAACTGAAATTGAGCATTTCAAGGAAAGAGAAAGATCGTGTTTGCATAATTATATTCCAATTTTATTTTCACTAGTCGACCAGTTATGATTGTTTTGAGATAATCATACTTGTAAATATAATATATCATTATTAAAAAGAGATCAAGAGAGATATAAATATGATCGATCAATCTAGAATACTACATATTATATCTACTCAAAAATGTGATGCCCATTATGAGCTACTATATATTCCTAACAGATGTATGGTAATGAGCTCTCGAAATATGCTAGTCACACGTAATATTTACTGGTGTGAATGTTGCAAAGATGTGAAGAAAGAGTTCTGTTCAGCTCATCATATGCGAGTGGGAGATAATGGGTTTTTTATTTGATGGTCCAAGTCAAGCCCGTCCACCTATGTTAGGCCAAATCTAGCCCATAAGAGAAGGGCTCATGAGAGGAAAGGGGAAATTATTTTCTAAGTAAAGATAACTACTATATATATATAAATGGAGAATGTTAACGGTAGTGTTTTAGAGAAAAAGTCCATTCTTTTTCCTCTCATTGGAAAACAGTTTACTCCCTCTTGAAGAATGGAACTCCAGGACTTCAAACAATTTCTTTGAGACTGCAACGGTACTTAATCTATGGCAAACAAGATATGTCCGTCTCCGTGATATGCCTTTGATCGATGTTACATGTTTTTCGAGCACGTTTTTAGGTTTTTTTTTTTAAGTATTTGATCATTTGAGTATCGGTTCAATTTTTCAGGAATCTGTTTCCGACATTAATCTTGCATGCTTTTGTTTCAAATTTTAAAATGATATATTTGTCATCCTAACGAAAAAGTTAAATTATTATAGGGAAACAAATAGGTGATAGATGCTATTTTTTTCAAAAAAGGGACCCTGCAAGCTTGGAGGCTGATAGATATAATTCAGTTTCATTGAGTGCCGAAGAATGGAGAAGTTATATCTACATATACAAAGTAGTCTTGTCTAAAATACTAAATTTATGAATGATATGATTTTCTAGAGTTAGCGGAGGCTTTGCTAATGCGATTAGTCATCTACTTTAAAAAAGTCACATATCCTACGACACTATACGAGACCTATTTTTAATGGTCACTTGCTGATTACTCGTTATAGAAGTTTAACTCATTTAGATCAGAATGGATCGTTACCAAATGG
Organism: Eucalyptus grandis x Eucalyptus urophylla; assembly: GCA_028830015.1. NCBI lineage: Eukaryota > Viridiplantae > Streptophyta > Magnoliopsida > Myrtales > Myrtaceae > Eucalyptus > Eucalyptus grandis x Eucalyptus urophylla. The sequence continues at coordinate 41,413,595 of CM054189.1, forward strand.
TATCAGAACAAAAGCCTCCTTTGATGCATAGCGATCCAAGAGCAACGCGTCAAGCGTCTGTCATCTTCGTTGCACGGTTTGATCCACATGAAACGAATTGGATAAAGAAATCTACTAAAAAATATAGGTGACCTCGAACAGAGTTTGTCGGGTGACTACAACTGGTGAAGGTTTGAACCGGGCAATACTCACTATCCTGATATATCCATGTGTGTTTCCTCTCAAATATTGCTAGTACCAAGGCATTACGACAATGCTTTTGCAGAACTGTTCTCTAATCTCACAATGTTATTGGTCCTAAGAATAATGTGGGTTGGGGCCACAATAAACAATCATTCCTCTGACAAATGACCACGGGATATTTTTAAGGGTCATTCATCAAATTTTTTTTTTTTTTTTGGTGTCATCATTTGTTATTCGTTCGAAACTTGCGCATATATGTTTCTAATGTTCCATCTATCTGTATTTTGTCCACCTTCTAGCTATCAATTTGAATGAGCCCAAAATCTCTCTTTCTCTATGTGGCATCCCAAAATTCAAGTCGCCCTCCAAAGGAATTAAAGCCAATAATTAGGTAATGAAATTACCTATGGTTTATGTTTTAGCCATTAGTTTTCTCTTAAGGCTATGTGTTATATGCTTGTGTTCATGAGATTTTAAATTAGATAAATTAATGAGAATAATCTATGCTTGGCTATGCACCTAATAAATTAAATTCCTATAAATAAAATGTTACAAGACTTTGGCCATGAGGAATTTAAAAATTTAAATTCCTATAAAAGAAAGAATTAAAAGTGTTTAAAGGTGAAATTTAGGATTTAAATTAGGTTTGGGCCTTAGGCCCAAAAAGGGGGATTTTGGTGGGCCGAATGGCCGGCCCAATTAGGCCTGCGGGTGGGGCTGTCGCCGGCCCAAAAGGAGGCCCAAGCCCATGCATGGGTCTTGCCAAGTGGCAAGAAGAACTCCCATGCATTGGCCAATTGAGAGGCAATCTAATCATTACAAATGATGAGGAAATGGGGGAATAAAAGGGAAGAGGAGAGAGAGAGGTGGCCGGTTGGGGTTACCGTCCAAAGAGAGAGAGAGAGAGAGAGAGAGAGAGAGTGCGAGAAAGAGGGAGAGTGAGGCTGAGAGAGGAGAAGCCGAGAGGAAGGAGTAGTCGCCGTTCACCGCCGTGTGCCGCCGTGTTCGCCGCCGTGTGCCGCCGTTCGTGTGGTCTAGAGGCAAGTTGGGAATCCACTTTCTACTCTTGCACCAATGTTTTGCATGTATGGTCGAAATCTAGGATGTTTGGAGGCATGTGAGTGAAGCAAGTGTGGTTTGTTCTTGAGTTGCATGCTGTTTTCGCATGAACCGTTTGAGTCAGAACCTTGTGAGAGATTGCATGCATGTTTTGAGTTCGATTTTGACTTTGATCTCTTCGTACAAGTTGTATATAACATATTAAAATACAACATACTAAAATTTGGTGTAAAATGATGGAGATTTAAGGGGTCAAACACTCATCCTACGGAGACACCAGATCTGGAACGATTTCACTGACCTTTCGGTGGATTTGTGGTTGCATGCTGATTTCTACTAAGAATCTATTTTCGACTTCTTCATGAAACTTGTATAGAACATCTTGAAATTTAACATACTCAAATTTGAAGCAAAATGAACAAGTTTAGCCTAGTGAATCAACTTACTCTTGAAAACCGTAGATCTGGAGACGCGGTACAGGTTACCCGAGATTTCATGGACCCATATGGAGACTGTCCTTTGAAAATATGACTTAGATCTATTCCTAAAAGTTGTAGGGTACATCGTGAAGTAAAACATATCAAAATTTCAGAGGAAAATAAGAAGTATAAGTGGGTAAAAACTCAGTATTTCGGAGAACCATGCACTGGACGTTTCGGCGTCAGATCCAGAAGCTTCGTGTGACTGTAGAAAATAATATAAAATAATTTGGCTTAGACGTCTTCATGAAAATTATACCTTAGTGTCTTGTCTATAACCTGGTAAAATTTCATAATTTTCTGAGGTCGTTTGGATATTTTAATAAAATTAGTTCGGAAACTGTGCATTCTGTTTTTATCCGAAATTTCATGCTGTATTTGTGTGAATTATAAACCTTGTGTGGAAATTGATTGGCCTTCTGTTTTTCACGAAATTATTACCCTATTGTCTTGTCTATCATTAGCCTTAATTTCATGATTTTTGAGAATTATATGGATATTTAAATTTAAATATTTTCAAGAATGATACAAGCTGGAATTTAAATAAATTTCAAAAAAAGAAAAAGGAAAAGAAAAAGAGGGCATGATAAATGGGCTATTATAAATTGTATGAATTCCATGAACTTTATCTTTATGGATGATTGTACCTTGATGCATGTATGATGATGACTGATAATGCATGTATAGATTGAAGGATGAAAGTGATTTTATTTGCCATTGCATCATGTGCCATGTTTAGTGAGACCTAAATTGGTAAATGTGGACAATGAATAAATGAGGAAACTGCTATGGCGGATGATAATGCCCTGGGAGTGTCAGGATGCCCGGGACGGGTGGTGCCGGATGCCCGGAATGTATAGAGATACATGGCCGGATGGCCCTGGAAGTGTCAGGATGCCCGGAATGGTCGGGTGCCGGAAGCCTCGGAGGTCTTTGCCCGAGGGGATGCCTCGTGATGCCAGTTGGGATGCGAGATGCCCGGAATGTGAGGGTGCCGGATGCCCGGTGGCCTTGAGTGGCTGAATGCCGGAGGTTTTCTCGCGATGCCAGGATGGGGTGCGAGTGTAAAGTATGAGATGAAATTGATGATCTTGAGAAAGGGTGATGTGGTGATCGAATTGAAAGTTAAAAGTGGAAATTGAATCATGCATACATGACATGATATGATGATGATCACCTGTGGCATGATGACATGATATGATGATGATCACCTGTGGCATGATGACATGATATAATGTTGATCGCCTGTGGCATGATGACATGATATGATGATGATCACTTATGGCATGATGATATGCATGTATGATATGATGATGCCATGATGACGATGACATGTGTATGATAGAATGATGTCATGATGATGGTGATATATGATATGATATGATGATGATATGTCTAGGACATAATGATGATGGCATATGATATGATGGCGACCTATAATATGATGATGACATGTGTATGACATGATGATGATAACCTATGACATGACGACATGTATGTGTTATGATTGTGATGAAGATGTATGATGGTATATGTATGGCTTCGAGGTAAGTCTGCTTGGATGCATGATTAGCATGTATGATGTTGTGCTTGTATTGCATGTTGCAATGAGTGGTTATTGGATTTCTTTACCTGCTGAGTGGTTGTACTCACCCTTTCGGGGACCAACATTTCATATTAGTAGCATGCTGCTTCCTGCTGTCACGTAGGGTGTTTTCTACGGCCTACCTTTGGACGTAGAGGTCGAGTGTGAGGAGTTTGACTGTCCTTCTGTTCCTGGTCTTACGTATATTTGAGTGCGATGTCTAGTTATGTACGATGTGGGCCTGGCTGGGGGCCCAGTTGTCCAGGAGTTAATATCCGTCCATGTTTGACGCAACAAAGTGATGCGTGGGATGCTGCCGCCACCACCGCCTGATGCACTGGGATGGGTGTGAGGGCCTGTGCGTGTCGAGTAGACATCGAAACTTTTTGGGATGGTTAGCCGACACTAGCGATGGGGGATCTTGCACGTGAGTTGTAGTGGGTCGACTGTTTCTTTTTGGGGTTTTAGGCCGAGTATGGTTGAGCTCTGCCTTCCTTTTGATGTACCGACCCAAGGAAACCCATCTTGAAAATATATAAATAAAGTGTCATGGCTGTCTATTATTATGATGTTTAGTGGTGTGCAATTGTATCATGGTTGATGGAGGGTGAGACGACGATGTTATATTTTGCTTCCGTTAATGAGTTGCGCTGGGACCGTTTTAAAAAAAAAAAAATGTCTATGATTTTACGACGCTTCTTCTAAAAGGTATAGTTAGTGTTCCATTAGGTGTAACGCCAGGTGCCTGTGGCGACCCTAAAGGGATTCAGAGTGTCACAACGCCCCTTTTTGGTATCAGAGCAAGTGAAATAGGTGGAGTGATAAGGAGCTTCATTTGGAAATTAAGGAACATGATGACAATGCACACCGTAGGATATAAAATGAAATAATTGAATAATGGGTGATGAGTATTCACTTGTAGATCCCTAGTTGCTAATTTTGAGTTGCCTTTAGGTACCGCTAACATGTATATGTTACTTATGTAGTATAAGTAGTGGTTGCTTTGAATGGAGGCAGTGAGTCTCAGATTATTCCTGAGGCAATGCTTGGAAATTGCAGGAAAGTCATGGTGCGAGCTGGAAGTGCTCATCCATCGAGGGCTGAAGCCTCTGCTGCAAGGGCTGAACCCCGAATGGAAGACATCCTGCAGGCATTGGCCAATATTGGAAATTTGATGGAAAGGCAGGCACAGCAACAGCCCGAAGCAGAACGCCGTACTCAAGGACTGGTGGAGCAATTTCTGAAGCTAAAGCCACCTAAGTTCAATGGAATAGGAAGTCCTGAGGAGGCGAAGCAATGGATTGATAGGATGGAGCGAATTTTCCGACTGTTGGACTGCACTGATGCTAAGAAAATAACTTTGGCAGAGTACCAGCTGGAGGGAAATGCAAAGTTTTTGTGGAGAGCTTCAAAGGACATAATCTTTCCACCAGGTATTGATGTTAACTGGGAGGAGTTTGTGAGAGCCTTCAATAGAAAGCATTTTTCTGACTGTGCTAAGGATATGAAGATTACAGAATTTGTTCAATTAGAACAAAAGGAGCTGACAGTAGACCAGTATGAGGCTAGATTTTCTAAACTGTCTAGATATACTCTTAGGTTGATTGTGGATCAGGAGGAAAAGGCTAAGAGGTTTCTGAAAGGGCTGAGGACTAACATCAGAAAGCAACTAGTGCTTTTGAACATAAGAGATTATAATGAGATTTATGAAAGGGCACAGTTAGTGGAGCAGGAACTGTTAAGACAGCGGTCAGAGTTTAAGAAACCGTTGAATTTTAATGATGTGAGAAGGGGTAAGAGACCTTATTCTGGTCAAGGTCAGACTTGGAATGTGAAGAAGAAGGGAAATTTTGGAAATTTTGGAGGAGCAAGAAGTGGTCTGAATATAGGGAAAGCACCCTATCAGCCTGGTGTTTGTCAAAAGTGTAATGGGCGACATGGCCCAGGACCTTGTAATGGACGACTGAAATGTTTTGGTTGTGGACAAGTGGGTCATCTTAGGAGAAGTTTCCCACAAGAAAGGTCGCAAGTGAGTGTTGGCTCGGTGCGACAGGGATATCAGAGTGCTGTTAGATCGAACTTACAAGGGAATCCTCAGAGGCCACCAGAACAAGGAAGGGTGTATGCAGTCACCCAAGAGGAAGCGGAAGCTTCCAAAAATGTTATCTCAGGTACGATCCTTATCAATGGTGAAAAGGCATATGCATTGTTTGATACGGGTGCAACGCATTCATTTGTGTCTGAGAGATATAGATGTTTGAATAAAATAAAAGTTATGCCTCTTGAGACGCCTCTTTGTGTTTCCACGCCTTTAAATGATATGGTATTGTCTACGCTGGTGTGTGGGAATTATAAGATATCAATAGAAGGAAAGGACATGGAAATAGACTTAGTTGTAATGGCCATGTATGATTTTGATGTTATTATAGGAATGGACTGGCTTCGTAAGTATCAGGCTAGAATGGATTGTTACAGGAGAGTGATCCAATTCGTTTTACCCGATCAGTCTAGTTGTGAATTTTTAGGAGGTCAGACCCATCTTCCTGTAGCACTTATTTCGGCAGTAGAAGCTTGTAGTTTACTTGACAAAGGATGTCAAGGATACCTGGCCATAGTTAAAGATGTTGCAAAGAAAGAACCTAAACTTGAGGAAGTTCGAGTAGTTAATGAATTTCAAGATGTATTTCCTGAGGAATTGCCTGGATTACCGCCAGAGTGGGAAGTTGAATTTGAAATTGAGTTAATGCCTGGAACAGGACCAATATCAAAGGCCCCATATAGGATGGCCTTAGTCGAATTGAAGGAACTGAAAGTGCAATTATAGGAGTTGCTTGACAAAGGATTCATTAGACCAAGTGCTTCACCTTGGGGTGCACCGGTCTTGTTTGTGAAAAAGAAAGATGGATCGATGCGCCTGTGCATTGACTATAGGCAGCTGAACCAGGTGACCATTAAAAATAAGTATCCTTTGCCTAGAATTGATGACCTATTTGACCAACTCCAGGGAAGTTCGGTCTTCTCTAAGATTGACTTAAGGTCGGGATACCATCAGTTAAGAATTAAGAAAGAGGACATTCCTAAGACTGCCTTTAGGACTCGTTATGGACACTACGAGTTCCTTGTTATGCCATTTGGATTGACTAACGTGCCGACTGCATTTATGGATTTAATGAACATGATATTTAAGCCCTATTTAGACCAGTTTGTTATTGTATTTATTGATGATATTCTGGTATATTCAAAAGAGCCTAAAGAGCATGAGCGACATTTGAGGATAGTTTTGCAGACCCTGAGAGAGCATAAGTTGTATGCCAAGTTTAGTAAGTGTGAGTTTTGGCTAGACCAGATAATATTTTTAGGGCATGTGGTATCAGGAGAAGGAATTGCAGTAGACTCGGCTAAAGTTGAGATGGTAATAAATTGGCCGAGACCGACGACACCTACTGAAATACGAAGTTTCTTAGGACTGGCTGGTTATTATAAGAGGTTCATTGAAGGATTTTCGCGACTGGCAGGACCTTTAACTAAGTTGACCCGAAAGAATGTGAAATTTGAATGGAATGGGGAATGTGAAAGGAGTTTCCAGGAGCTTAAAAGGAAATTGACTTCAGCTCCAATCCTGACTATACCGACTGGACCTGATGGTTTTACAGTGTATATTGATGCATCTCACAAAGGACTAGGATGTGTTTTGATGCAACATGGCAAGGTCATAGCCTATGCATCTAGACAATTGAAACCCCATGAGCTGAATTACCCGACGCATGATTTAGAACTAGCAGCTATAGTGTTTGCCTTGAAGATATGGAGACACTATTTGTATGGGGAGAAGTTTGAGATTTATACGGATCATAAGAGCTTGAAATATTTGTTCTCACAAAAGGAATTGAACATGAGACAAAGGAGGTGGATGGAGTTGTTAAAGGATTATGATTGTGAGATAAGATACCATCCAGGGAAAGCGAATAGGGTAGCGGATGCTCTTAGTCGTAAGTCGGCTGTGGAAATGGCTAGTTTAAGGATGGCAGAATGGGGATTGTTAAAGTTTGTAGCAGACTCAGAATTTAAATTGAAAATGGATTGTCTTACTGGTATGCTTAGTGCATTAAAAATAGAACCCGAGATTATTCAGAAAATTAAAATCTTGCAAGAATCTGACCCAGAGATTTTGAAAGTGAAGGATGCGGTGTCTTTAGGAAAAAGACCGGAATTTCAAGTCTCTGATGATGGAATAGTAAAATGTCAAGGACGACTTTGTGTTCCCGACGATGAAGAATTGAGGAAGGCAATTCTGTCGGAGGCACATAAGAGTAATTATAGTATTCATCCGGGTAGTACAAAGATGTACAGGAATTTGCGTCAGCAGTTTTGGTGGAATGGTATGAAGGCAGATGCGGCTAAGCATGTTTCTCAATGTTTGATGTGCCAGCAAGTAAAAGCGGAGCATCGTAAAGCCGCAGGACTCTTGAGACCATTAGACATACCAGAATGGAAGTGGGAGCATATAACGATGGACTTTGTGCAAGGATTGCCAAGGACATCAAGTGGCCATGATTCTATCTGGGTAATAGTGGATCGTTTGACTAAATTGGCTCACTTCCTAGCGGTTCGCATGGACTACTCAATGGATAAGTATGCGGATATGTATGTAGGTCAAGTAGTACGCCTACATGGTGTTCCAGTGACTATTACTTCAGATCGGGATTCGAGGTTTACTTCGAACTTTTGGCAAAGTCTTTAAATTGCATTAGGGACTAAGCTTCAGTTTAGTACTGCTTTTCATCCCCAGACAGATGGGCAATCAGAAAGAGTAATCCAGACATTAGAGGATATGTTGAGAGCTTGTGTAATTGATTTCAAAGGAAGTTGGAATGAAAGATTGCATTTGGTAGAGTTTGCCTATAATAATAGTTTCCAGAAAAGTATAGGCATGGCTCCCTATGAAGCATTATATGGAAGGAGATGTAGGACTCCTGTCTGTTGGAACGAAGTAGGTGAAAGGAAATTGACAGGACCTGAACTGGCACAAGTTACCACTAAAGCTGTTGAAATTATCAAGAAAAGACTTAAAACAGCTCATAGTAGGTAAAAGGACTACGCAGATAAGCGTAGGAGGCCTTTGGAATTTAGTGTGGGAGATCATGTATTCCTTAAGGTATCTCCAATGAAAGGGATGTCTCGATTTGGGATGAAGGGTAAGTTAAGCCCTAGATTTATAGGACCTTTTGAAATACTCGAAAGGATAGGGGATGTAGCTTATCGCTAAGCGCTACCTCCTAAGTTGGGAAATTTGCATGATGTGTTTCATGTATCGATGTTGAGGAAGTACCAGCCGGATCCTGGTCACATACTCGATCATGAAGCCATTAAAGTGGATGAGAAAGTGAGGTACATTGAAGAGCCTGTGCAGATATTGGATCGAAAGGAACAAATTCTTAGGACTAAGAAGATTCCTCTGGTTAAGGTATTATGGCGACATCATGATATAGAGGAAGCCACATGGGAAAGTGAGGATCAGATGAAGGAAAAGTACCCCTATTTGTTTCAAGAAGGAACGAGTGGTGTCTATTTCGAGGACGAAATTCTCTAAGGAGGGGGGAATTGTGGCATCCCAAAATTCAAGTCACCCTCCAAAGGAATTAAAGCCAATAATTAGGTAATGAAATTACCTATGGTTTATGTTTTAGCCATTAGTTTTCTCTTAAGGCTATGTGTTATATGCTTGTGTTCATGAGATTTTAAATTAGATAAATTAATGAGAATAATCTATGCTTGGCTATGCACCTAATAAATTAAATTCCTATAAATAAAATGTTACAAGACTTTGGCCATGAGGAATTTAAAAATTTAAATTCCTATAAAAGAAAGAATTAAAAGTGTTTAAAGGTGAAATTTAGGATTTAAATTAGGTTTGGGCCTTAGGCCCAAAAAGGGGGATTTTGGTGGGCCGAATGGCCGGCCCAATTAGGCCCGTGGGTGGGGCTGTCGCCGGCCCAAAAGGAGGCCCAAGCCCATACATGGGTCTTGCCAAGTGGCAAGAAGAACTCCCATGCATTGGCCAATTGAGAGGCAATCTAATAATTACAAAGGATGAGGAAATGGGGGAATAAAAGGGAAGAGGAGAGAGAGAGGTGGCCGGTTGGGGTTACCGTCCAAAGAGAGAGCGAGAGAGAGAGAGAGAGTGTGCGAGAAAGAGGGAGAGTGAGGCCGAGAGAGGAGAAGCCGAGAGGAAGGAGTAGTCGCCGTTCACCGCCGTGTGCCGCCGTGTTCGCCGCCGTGTGCCGCCGTTCGTGTGGTCTAGAGGCAAGTTGGGAATCCACTTTCTACTCTTGCACCAATGTTTTGCATGTATGGTCGAAATCTAGGATGTTTGAAGGCATGGGAGTGAAGCAAGTGTGGTTTGTTCTTGAGTTGCATGCTGTTTTCGCATGAACCGTTTGAGTCAGAACTTTGTGAGAGCTTGCATGCATGTTTGAGTTCGATTTTGACTTTTATATCATCATGAAAGTTGTAGCTAACATCTTAAACTACAACATACTAAAATTTTGTGTAAAATTATGGAGATTTCAGGGGTCAAACACTCATCCTACGGAGACACCAGATCTGGAACGATTTCACTAACCTTTCGGTGGATTTGTGGTTGCATGCTGATTTATACTAAGAATCTCTTTTCGACTTCTTCATGAAACTTGTAGAGAACATTTTTACCTTTAACATACTCAAATTGGAAGCAAAATGAACAAGTGTATCCTAGTGAATCAACTTACTCTTGAAAACCGTAGATCTGGAGACGCGGTACAGGTTACCCGAGACTTCATTGACCCATATGGAGACTGTCCTTTGAAAATATGACTTAGATCTCTTCATGAAAGTTGTAGGGGACATTGTGAAGTAAAACATATCCAAATTTCAGAGGGTAAAAACTCAGTATTTCGGAGAACCATGCACTGGACGTTTCGGTGTCAGATCCAGAAGCTTCGTGTGACTGTAGAAAATAATATAAAAATAATTTTTCATAGAAGTATTCATGAAAAAATCTACCTTCGTGTCTTGGCTATAACCTGGTAAAATTTCATAATTTTCGGAGGTCTTTTGGATATTTTAATAAAATTAGTTCGGAAACTGTGCATTCTATTTTTATCCGAACTTTCATGCTGTATTTGTGTGAATTATAAACCTTGTGTGGAAATTGATTGGCCTTGTGTTTTTCACGAAATTATTACCCTATTGTCTTGTCTATCATTAGCCTTAATTTCATGATTTTTGAGAATTATATGGATATTTAAATTTAAATATTTTCAAGAATGATACAAGCTGGAATTTAAATAAATTTCAAAAAAGGAAAAAAGAAAAGAAAAAAGAGGGCATGATAAATGGGCTATTATAAATTGTATGAATTCCATGAACTTTATCTTTATGGATGACTGTACCTTGATGCATGTATGATGATGACTGATAATGCATGTATAGATTGAAGGATGAAAGTGATTTTATTTGCCATTGCATCATGTGCCATGTTAAGTGACACCTAAATTGGTAAATGTGGACAATGAATAAATGAGGAAACTGCTATGGCGGATGATAATGCCCTGGGAGTGTCAGGATGCCCGGGACGGGGGGTGCCGGATGCCCGGAATGTATAGAGATACATGGCCAGATGGCCCTGGGAGTGTCAGGATGCTCGGAATGGTTGGGTGCCGGAAGCCTCGGAGGTCTTTGCCCGAGGGGATGCCTCGTGATGCCAGTTGGGATGCGAGATGCCCAGAATGTGGGGGTGCCGGATGCCCGGTGGCCTTGAGTGGCTGAATGCCGGAGGTTTTCTTGCGATGCCAGGATGGGGTGCGAGTGTAAAGTATGAGATGAAATTGATGATCTTGAGAAAGGGTGATGTGGTGATCGAATTGAAAGTTAAAAGTGGAAATTGAATCATGCATACATGACATGATATGATGATGATCACCTGTGGCATGATGACATGATATGATGATGATCACCTGTGGCATGATGACATGATATAATGTTGATCACCTGTGGCATGATGACATGATATGATGATGATCACTTATGGCATGATGATATGCATGTATGATATGATGATGCCATGATGACGATGACATGTGTATGATAGAATGATGTCATGATGATGGTGATATATAATATGATATGATGATGCCATGATGACGATGTCATGTGTATGATAGAATGATGTCATGATGATGGTGATATATGATATGATATGATGATGATATGTCTAGGACATAATGATGATGGCATATGATATGATGGCGACCTATAATATGATGATGACATGTGTATGACATGATGATGATAACCTATGACATGACGACATGTATGTGTTATGATTGTGATGAAGATGTATGATGGTATATGCATGGCTTCGAGGTAAGTCTGCTTGGATGCATGATTAGCATGTATGATGTTGTGCTTGTATTGCATGTTGCAATGAGTGGTTATTGGATTTCTTTACCTGCTGAGTGGTTGTACTCACTCTTTCGGGGACCAACATTTCAGATTAGCAGCATGCCGCTCCCTGCTGTCACGCGGGGTGTTTTCTACGGCCTACCTTTGGACGTAGAGGTCGAGTGCGAGGAGTTTGACTGTCCTTCTGTTCCTGGTCTTACGTATATTTGAGTGCGATGTCTAGTTATGTACGATGTGGGCCTGGCTGGGGGCCCAGTTGTCCAGGAGTTAATATCCGTCCATGTTTGACGCAACAAAGTGATGCGTGGGATGCTGCCGCCACCACCGCCTGATGCACTGGGATGGGTGTGAGGGCCTGTGCGTGTCGAGTAGACACCGAAACTTTTTGGGATGGTTAGCCGACACTAGCGATGGGGGATCTTGCACGTGAGTTGTAGTGGGTCGACTGTTTCTTTTTGGGGTTTTAGGCCGAGTATGGTTGAGCTCTGCCTTCCTTTTGATGTACCGACCCAAGGAAACCCATCTTGAAAATATGTAAATAAAGTGTCATGGCTGTCTATTATTATGATGTTTAGTGGTGTGCAATTGTATCATGGTTGATGGAGGGTGAGACGACGATGTTATATTTTGCTTCCGCTAATGAGTTGCGCTGGGACCGTTTTAAAAAAAAAATGTCCATGATTTTACGACGCTTCTTCTAAAAGGTATAGTTAGTGTTCCATTAGGTGTAACGCTAGGTGCCTGTGGCAACCCTAAAGTGGTTCGGGCTGTCACACTCTCTCTCTTCCAACGGCACTCAGAGTAAACGGCGCTTCAATATGTGGCTTCGCTCAACGATCGTGTGCGGCTTCGTAGGACATGCGACAGCAACTCACCGAAAAGAAGAAACCCTCAAAAACCGAAGACCTGCAAATATATTTTCCTTTTATACGTGTGCCCATCGAGGGCCCACCTCCTTGCTTCACGTACAGAAGGAAATCTTCATGTAGGTGTGTGTGTGCGTGTGTGCCCGAGGTCAAAACTTTGACCTTGGGCCCACCAATAAACCAATCTTCGCATGAAGAGGAAATCCCGTGCAGGAGCTTCACAAGTTTCGGATTCCGCATAATTTCCGAAGAGGAAATTCATATCTATTTTATTTTTATATTTCTTATTTTATAAATCCGTCAAAAGTCCAATGAATCTCAAACTCGAGTCATAAATTAACAAAGCAATACTCCAGCCACTGAGTCAAAGTTGGTCATTCATCATCACAAAATGAAACAAAAAAACAATTCTTAATTTTGGAAAATTGATGATAAACAGGTGGTTTTGCAGATACTTGTCATATTTGACACGCAGCAGTTCAATTTTTAAGACATTCATACTACAAGAAATTTCGGTGCATAAAAATATTAAAGAATTTTCACAATCAATTGCTTGACAAATGCCAATTAGATACTCGTTAAGAAAATTCATTTAAGAAAAGCTTTTTTTTTTTAGGTAAAATAATTGCCATGTGTTTGTTGGTAGATGTGTAAACGAGAGATGAATTGTCTTATCTGGTCGATGCCATTATTGTAGGTTGCTGAGTATTTTCTAGATTCTACAGATGTATCCTTTCTTATACTCACCTGTAGAATCATGAAGTTGATATGACAGGGAATTACCTACATAAAATCTCATTTTCCTTGATTCTATAATCTAAAATAGGAAGTGCTATGATGATCCATGAGCTAGGAAATTCCCCAGCAAAACCAACCTGATCTTGCACCACCTAGTTGATGCTACACTGCTCAAACTAGTTGCATTAAATGCAAATGTGTCCATTCACCGCACATTTCATGGCCATGTTAATGCTGATCTTTTTTCTCTCGAGCTGAGCAATCCCAACAACATTTATCATATTGTTTTATTATAAAGTGGTGGGGCAATACTTCAATTGGATCGGCTAGTGCTTTTTAGCTACGGATAAGAGTCATTTGATTGAACATGTTAGTCAAAGATGCAACTGCAATTTTGATTAAGTTGGTAATCTCTATTTTGATATGATATAATTATACAGACATTCGCCGTTTCCCACGAATAACGACATTGACGAACGCGAAGGCTGGATTTCTTAAATCAAATCCAGGGTGTAGTCTCAGCATCTCCGGAACTTGCCCCCCTCACATGCAAGTGTCAACAGGCGTGGTAGGATGGTCAACGGGGTCGCTTGTTTCTTGAAGGGGCGCTACACCACCATTAATCATCATGAAATTACCAACAAAATCAATAGTGCTACTTCAGAGAGAGTTTGGTGTATAAATTTTAGACCCTCAGGTTCCGACTTCCCAGAGGATGGTTCCTGCAATGGAGAGAGACGGAGGCTTGAGGATTGAGTACGAGGTGTTCTTAAGCTTCAGAGGGGCTGACAGTCGCGAAACATTCACTGATTGCCTCCACGAAGGCATGGAAGGTGCTGGGATCCATGTCTTCAGGGATGATGACGAGCTCCAAGTCGGGCAAAGGATCAAGGAAGAGCTCCCTCGGCTATCCAGAGCTCCAGGATCTACATGCCCATCTTGTCAAGGAACTATGCGTCGAGCAAATGGTGCCTCGTCGAGCTCACTAAGATGGTTACAATGGCATCAAAGTCGGACAGCACGAAAGAGATTCTCCCCATTTATCTTCACGTGAATTCGGATGATGTCAAGCTCAAGACTCCGCTGTATCACGACGCATTCGTACAGCACGAGAGGAACTTTGGAGCAGACCAAGTGAAGGTGTGGCGTGATGCCCTCATGGAGGTTGAGGAAATAAAGCGATGGAGCTTGAAAACTTATACAGGGTAAGGAATTTCGTAGAGTAACCTTATTTTCTCTTCAGATCCATTATATTTGAGAAAATAGGAGACTGATGAGTCTCCTGTTTCTGAATTTTTTTTCGTCATACGCTCTTCAATTTCATGTCTAGAGTGAAATGAATTGTCTCACGCATCGGTGCAGCTATGGCAAACTCATTAAAGAGATCGTCCAGGAGGTCCTGATTAAGCTGAACGCCGGATATAAGAATGTGACCGAACATTTAGTCGAAGATCATGTTCAGATTGATGCGATAATGAAGCTGTTGGAGGTTGACTACAGTGGCGTGCGTTTTGTGGGAGTCCATGGAATAGGTGGTATTGATAAGACAACACTTGCAAAAGTCATTTACAACAAATTATATTCTCGTTTTGACTGCTACAGTTTCCTCGAAAATGTCCAAGAGATCTCCAGAAGATCGGACGGTATCATCTACTTGCAGAAGCAACTGCTGTCAAGCATCCTCCATTCGACGCGCAGCAACAGTATTTTTGTTTGTGACAATGACCAAGGGATTGGCATGATAAAGAAGGCACTTTGTGACAAGAAAATCCTCATTGTGCTCGATGATGTGGAAAAAAAGGAGCAGCTCGAAAAGCTAGTTGGGAAGAGCGATTGGTTTGAAAACGGAAGCAAGGTCATTATAACAACTAGGAACATGAGCGTCCTGACCGACCGGACGGAAAGATTAGAGGTCGACGCTGTCCCAAATCGACATGAAGGAATCTTGACATATGAAGTCAAGGAAATGGGATTCAGTCAAGCGCTTCAGCTATTCTGCTGACATTCCTTTAGAAGAGACTTTCCTACAGAAGATTACAATATCCTATCAAGACAGATCATCTTGATTTTAGGGAAGCTGCCTTTGGCTATCGAGGTGATAGGGTCATCGCTTTCTGGCGTTTCCACTGACAAGGCCTTATGGGAAGAGACTCTGAAGAAGTTACAGAAAGTTCCTCCAAAGGAAGTCCAAGAGACGTTGATGATAAGTTACGAGGGATTAGAACCAACACAGCGGAGAGTTTTTCTGGACATCGCGTGCTTTTTCATCAAAGAAAATAATAAATATCTGATTTTCATGTGGAGTGATTGTGAATTCTATCCTCATGACGCAATTAGAGTCCTCCTTCTTAGGTCCTTGATAAATATTGGAGATGATAATAAGTTTTCAATGCATGACCAAGTTAGGGATCTTGGAAGGCACATTGTCTACGAAGAGAATTGCAGATTTCCTGGCAAGCGTAGCAGGGTATGGAATCCTTAGGAGGCATTGAACTTATTGAGGACTAAACAGGTATAACTTAACAGAATGTAATTTAGAGGCCATTCTGCTAGTTATTTCCAGGAAATAGACAAACTTCACAAGTGGCTCACAGAGTTAACTTTTTCCTTTTTTGTATTATTTGTTTTCATTCATGCTTGATCTCTAATGGCAGGCAAGTGAAGAAATAGAAGCACTGAGTCTGAGCTATAATGGTCAAAGTGATGGTGGTGGCTATACCTTCACTGATGAAGAATTACAGAGACTACGTAGTCTAAGGTTCCTCCGAGGGAAAGGGTTGAATTTCTTCGGCAACTTCAAAGATCACTGTGAGCTAAGATGGCTTTCTTGGCATGAGTGTCCTCCAAATTTCACAGCGATGAATTTTTGCCTAGTTAATGTGGTGGTGCTCGACCTTTCCAGGAGTAAAATTACTGAAGACTGGACCGGGTGGAGTCAAATCAAGGTATTAATGTCTCCCCATATTGTCTTTTGATGCTTCTAATTCTTGGAACATAATGTTTTTTTTCCTTCTTTATATAATGTTTATTTTTGGTGCAGATGGCGAAAAAGTTAAAAGTTTTAGATTTGAGAAGCTGCAATTGCTTGAGAAGCACACCTGACTTGTCTAACTTCACGTATCTGGAGATATTGATTCTTGCTTGGTGTTCCAAGTTAGTCACCATAGATCGCTCCACTATTAACCTACAGAACTTGAGCACTCTGAATATGGAAGGATGCAATTCTCTTCAGGAATTGCCAGAAGAAGTTGGTTCTCTAAAATCTTTGACGGAGTTAATCATGCCCAAATATTCTCTGCTGTGCAAGCTTCCGGAGACAATTAGCAATTTGCAATCTTTGTCGAGTTTGAGTATAAAATGGAATGAGAGAATAAGCAGACTCCCATACTCTATTGGAGTACTAGCGAAAATCAAGCATTTGTCTATAGAAGGTTGCAAAGGGATCAAGGAGCTTCCACACTCACTCGGGAAATAAGAATCGCTGACTGAGTTAGATCTGTCATTCTCAGGAGTAGTCAATGTACCCAATTCAATCGCAAATCTGAGGAAGCTCAAATTCATCAGGATGGGAAACACCAAGATAGGAAAGTTGCCTGACGCCATTGGGCAATTAGAGATGCTTGAAGAGTTACATTGCCCAGAGTGTCAGCACCTATCTAGTGAAATCCCCTGTAGCATTGGGGAATTGTCCCATTTAAGGATCTTGGATGTATTGGGCACTCGCATCTCTGGATTGCCAGCCACAATGAGTCATCTCCCTTGTCTCAAACAACTTGAGTTGAAGGAGTGCCATGAGCTTCAACGATTGCCAGAGCTTCCCTTGAGCTTGACAAGCCTTACCCTTGATGTTTATTACTGTCAAATCACTCCAGACCTTACAAACCTAGTTAATTTAGAACACTTGGACTTATCGTTCCACAGGGATTCTCATGGGGGCACTGGCAAGTGGAAGGAACTTCTCTCACTTTGGAAAAACCTAAAATCTATCCACAGACTTCCATCTAGCTTGTCAACCTTGAAACTTACTGATATCACGCTGCTGCCACAGTTTTCCAGCTTCAGGAACCTGTCAAAACTCTATGTTTCTAGCTGCTCGATGACGCATTTTCCAGCTCTTGAACACCTGGAGAATTTGAGGGAATTGTCTGTAGAAAAATGCACATCTCTTGTGGGAATGCCTGATCTATCAAATTTGAAGAATCTAGAAACCTTGCATCTATCCGACTTACAAGAAGTGGTAGAAGTACAAGGTCTGGGGGAATTGGAATCTTTGGAGTCCTTAAAGATTACGTGTTGTGGGTCGATAGAAATATTGCCCAACCTATCGAAGCTGGGAAAGCTGAAGCATTTCGATCTGGAATGTTGTTCGGGGCTAAGATGCGTTGAAGGCCTAAGTGGCTTACGACATTTGACCCATGTGACTGTTAAACATTGTGAGTCCCTGCAAGGTTTGCCAGATCTACCGAGAGGGACCAAGCTAGACACAGATTGGGAATCACCAGAAACGTCCGACCCTTGTGTTTATATCAGCGGCTAGACCAATCGGAGCCTTGGGATCCACTCATACAGGAGATCGGGATAGAGTCTGAAGATAACACAACACAGCTCTTGCGAAGAGATCTTTAGATGGCAATCTCTTGAGCCGGCATTGTAACTGTTATATTCGGAATTTTTTTTAGGAAAGGACAACAAGTTTACAGAACAGTGGATAATCCTAAGGCGTAAGGTGTGGGTAGATTAAAAATGGGTCATAAGGTGTCCCGTCGTCTTCGTCCTTATTCATCTGAATTTTTATCGGATCAAGTTTCAAGGCCTTGGAGACTTCAAGAGGTCAGGTTCCCATCATTTGGTTCACGATCAACTGCTTAGGCACTTGAATTAACGTCAGCATAAGAAGACAATTGGAGATTTGCTAGTAATCAATTTGTCAAATTAGAGATTGTATCCACATCGTTTGATAATAATAAATTTGGCACTTACTTTCTTGATATTTATCTGTCTACGATCATAGAAGGCTAAATGACCTGCGTTTTTCTACACTGCAGTTTCTCTAAAACATGGTATCACATGGTAGATTGGTTGGTGTAACTTGTGTTCATTTTTTGAGTTAATGTGCTAAGTTTTCTCCCTTTTTCTTTTAAAACTTCCCATGCAGTCAAGAAAAATAGAAAGTCACTCTTGGTCTGTGCAAGTTGTACTTGTTAGCTGGGTTCACTTCCACGTGGAGGAAGCCTAATAAATAGCAAGTCCCAAAAGGCTCAAGCCCATATAATAAGTCATATGGAGAAATAGAGTTTTTCATTATCTTTTAAGTGATAGCAGTAAGGAAGTTAGTAGAGATGCAAAGATGCAGTAACAAGAGAAAAAGAGAAAGTAGAAAATTTAGAGTTTGGAAATCAATCTGATTTACATCAAACTAGTATCGGAAGTCGGTTCATGGTCCGATTAAGCTGAAATTTTGTTAGCGTGTTTGTGGCATAATTTTCTTGAATATGGACGGTTTGATTTTCATTTGAAGATCCATACACTAGGTTTTTCATGGATTGACTAAAACTTGCATTTTTTGTCAAATTCATCCTTGATCTCTTGCGAAATTTATGCATATTGCCAAGAATGATGTTTTTGAGGTCTTTGCTGCTATGTATTTACTAGAGAAGAACTTTATTCACCCGATTTTATTAATAGTTAAGATTTTTGGGTGGACTCCGGCCTCGTGATTTTTAATCTCCTCACAAAGATGAAGTTTTTTCACGTAAAAACCGTCTTGTATTTATGTGCTTGATATTTATTTTGCTCTACTATATTAGTTCTTATTAGGTTTACACAAGAGGAGAGATTATTTTATTCTGCTACGTTAATACGATATTGTCCGGATTATTACTATTCTCCCATCAAAGTGGTATAAGAGTTTTGGTCATTGCTTAATTTTTTTGCCTTGTGTTAAACAATAGAAACGGATACGAGTAAAATGGTTATCTTGAATTGTTCGAATTATCATATTTGGAAAGGAAAAATGAAAGATCTTTTATATGTAAAGGATTCTTATTTGCCCGTATTTGCTAAAGAAAAACTGAAGACTAAAATTGATGCCAAATGGTCTATATTTCATCATCAAGTATGTGGTTATATTAGGCAGTGGATAAATGATAATGTTTTGAACCATATCGTTGAGGAAATAGATGCACGTAGTTTGTGGGATAAGCTCGAACAATTATATGCTCAAAAAACTGGGAATAATAAGTTATTTTTGATAGAACATATGATGCTTTTGAAATATCTAGATGGTCCTTATTTGACTGATCATTTAAATTCTTTTCAAAGATTTATCAATTGGTTAGCTACAATGAGAATCAAGTTTGATGATGAGATACAAACATTATGGTTGTTTGGTACTTTGCTAGACTCGTGAGAGATGTTTCGAACGTCTTTGTCTAATTCTGCTTTGGATGGTATAATTACAATGAATTTAGCCAAGAGTAGTGTTTTGAATAAAGAGATGAAAATAAAGAGATAGGGATCATCCTCTTCACATTCTGATACCTTGGTTATTGAGAAAAATGGGAAGTGAATCTCAAGGCCCGAGAAATGAAGACAAAAGCATAGATAAAAGCAGAGGCAAATAAAATAGATTTGCTAATGTTGAGTGCCATATTGCGATTAGAAGGGACATATTCAAAGGTTTTTCCGTCAATTTAAAAGGAGAAAGGCAAAGAGAATAAAAGTGATAATGATAATGAAGACAATCGTGTTGCTACACTTGAATAAGACTTTCTCATTATCTTTAATGGTAATGCGGTGAATTTTGCATGTCATGAAACCAATTGGGTAATTGATAGTGGTACATTTATTCATGGTACTTCTTATAAGGATTTCTTTACATCATACATGTTGGGTGACTTTGGATCTATGAAGATGGGAAATAATGGGTTAGTTGAAGTTGTAGGCATTAGTGATATGTGCCTAGAGACCAGTAATGACACGAGGTTAGTATTGAATAATATTAAGCATATACCTAATATTCATTTGAACTTGATTTCTACAAGCAAGCTAGATGATGAGGGGTATTGCAGCACCTTTAGTGATGGTCGATGGAAGCTCACTAAAGATTCTCTAATTGTGGCTAGAGGTGAAAAATATTATTCGTTTGTATTATGCAAGCAAAGTTGTCCACAAACAAAATTAATATAGTAGACAGCGAAGAGAGAGTTGAATTACGGCACAAGAGACTCAATCACAACAGTGAGAAGGGTTTGTCAATATTGACTAAGGAGAAGCTTCTTTCAAGTATGAAAAGTTTAGTGTTGAAGAGGTGTGCTCAGTGTTTAGCAGGAAAACAAAGTAGAGTTGCATTTAAAAGTTTTCCTCATTCAAGAAAGTTAAGTATACTTGATCTAGTGCATTTTGATATTTGTAGACCTATGAAGATAAAATCACTTGGTGGTTTTCTTTATTTTGTTACTTTCATAGATGATTATTCAAGAAAAATATGGATTTATACCTTGAAAACTTAAAATCAAGTTCTAGATGCTTTTAAGCAGTTTCAGGTTTTAGTTGAAAGACCAATCGGAAAGAAATTGAAATGCTCTAGAACTGATAATGGGGGAGAATATATTGAACTTTTGATGAATATTACAAACAACAAAGCATTCGACATCAAAAGACACCTCCCAAGACGTCTCAGTTAAATGGCTTAGCTAAGAGAATGAACAAGACATTAATTGAAAAGGTAAGATGTTTGCTTTCATAGTCAAAATTGCCATAATCCTTTTGAGGTGAGGCTTTAAAGTACAATTACATATGCATTAAATCTTACTCCATGCATTCCTCTAGAGTTTAATATTTCTAATAGAGTATGGACAAGCAAAGATGATTCTTATGATTATTTGCGTGTCTTTGGGTGTAAGGCATTTGTGCATATCCCCAAAGATGAAAGGTCTAAAGTTAATGTAAAAACACGACAATGCATATTTATTGGCTATGGATAGGAAATGCTTGGCTACAAATTTTATAATCCAGTCGAGAAGAAAATTGTAAGAAGCAGAGATGTTGTGTTTATGGAAGATCAGACAATACAAGATATTGGGAAATCATAGATAATTTCAATGCCATAGGTTAGTCATGATTTGGTTGACTTGGATCCAATTCCTCTCACACATATTCTTGCATAGATTGATGAGGAGTAGTAGGAAGTGAATGTTCTAGATAATGAACATGCTCTTGAACATGTTCAAACAAATAATATTGTTGTTGAACTAGAAGCTCCATTGGATGCTTTACCAAATGTTCTGATTTGGAGACCCATTAGAGACCGTCGACCTTCCACCAAATATTCTGAATATCAGTATGTATAATTGACAAATGCAGGAGAACCGGAGTGTTATGCAGAAGCAAAAGAAGATGAGTGCAAAAGCAAATGGCTTGATGCTATGCAGAATGAAATACAGTCAATTTATGATAATCATACTTTTGAACTGTTGAAATTGCTTAAAGGCAAAAGAGCTTTAAAGAACAAGTGGGTATACAAGTTGAAACAAAATGAATAGACTTCACAATCATGCCCTAGACAGGCACAGAGATGAAGGATACGCCGGCGAAGTGGAGGCATGGGAACGGGCTCTTAAAGAGGTCCCGCGGGCCAAGGTGTTCGACCTGAAAACTGACTGGTAAGGCTTATATTCGGACTAATTGCTTTTTACCCTCAAAATTATGAGACATCAGTGATTCAGTTTACTTTATTAACATTGGTTTTCGCATAGAAGAAATGGCATGCAATACGAATGACGAAGATTTTGATGAAGGGAGAGAAGCGTGATATAAGTTTTAGGAAATGCATATAAATTGGAGAAAAGTTGATTAAATGTTGGAATCTATAAAAGATTTATGAAATGCAGTGTCAGCTTTGTTGACCATTGGAAACCAATTTCTCCATTCTTGAACGGTGCCCACTTTATATTTTTGAATGGAAGGCTAAGTAGGATGTGTTTGAGTCCACTCTATATTTGAGAGATAATAGCATTAAAGGAGATGTGAGATCCCTTTTTTTTTCTTTAACAGTATCCATAACATATCAGAAAAGATACCACAGAAAGTGTTGACTATGGAATTAATAAGGTACCATTTTCATTATAACTCATGGAAATTTGAATTGAAACAAAATTGATGACACTCATAAAGATGTATAGATGTAGTGACTATAATATCCAATTGTTTCGAACGAATAAACATTTCCTAGATTGTCTGGCTACTGTATCATTTGGGGAAATGAGTTAGTAGAAAATACTTTTATACAAAAATCTATATTTATATATTTTTATTGATGATAAAAAAAAAGTTGTTGGCTTATTTTCCTAAGCAATACAAACAATGATAAATGAAGAAATATTCTTTGATTGCTGATTTACCGGAAAGCAAGCGGAATGTAAGAAGAACAAAGGGAATCGATATATGCACAGAAATTCAAATATTTTATGATCTTTAATTTAAAATAAAAAAGGAATTTTAAAATTCTCATATTACGAGTGTTCTACTAGTTTAAATATAAATCAGAAGAAATTGCCCCAACAATTGGAGAACCGCTTTTTATTATACGTAGCAAAGATAAATAGGTTTATTTACTTTATACATAAAAAAATAAAAGAGATTAATATTGTTTCTGCTCGAACATCACTAGAATACAGCTTGTAAGAATATGCCTAGTTTCTCTAGATTATATTTGGAAATTTTGAACCAGCATCTTATTTGCTTGTCACGGAATTCAAGTTCCATATTATTTCAGATTACATAAATGTTAGACGTTAAATGATATCCTCAAGTCTGGCAGGTGGACCCAATTTCATTCATTTTATCAAGAATAGCTACTTCGCATTGGTGCCTGAAATTCTAGAGCATCTCAATTTCTTGAAACCGAGCAATATCTGATGAAATTTGGTATAGCTGTGGATCAACTGATGCTCATACTAAATTACACCAGTTGGAGTTATGAAGTTTTTAAGTTATTTCACCAAATGGGCGTACATATATGTTCACAGAAGTAGACCCTCTGGTTTAACATATCCGGGGGGAACCATGTGGTGAAACAGAATTGCTTAGCGGTACACCATAAAAAATCTTCACTTTTTGTTTTTGTTTTTCATTCTCTCTTTCTTTCTGCATGAGTCAAAAGGTCTCAGGGTTACATTTGTTGGAGGCGCTGAATCAGCAATTTGGTTCTCATTTTGATATCACCGTGTCTTCAGCTGGAACAATTTTTCTTTCTTTGTGCATTACTGCAGCCTTGAAGATGTAGTTGAATTGGTTATTGAGGAGGTTTTGGGTCATCGGATGAAAGTCGACCCATAAGCGTTGACTGAAGTTTAGGTCAAGATCGGTGACAGCTCGCAGACGCTGCAAGGAAATTGTTATAGAAGTTTTCGTTTGGTTCATTGTCAAAGAAAAAGCAAATGGATTTCTGTTACAAGTGATAAAGTCCTGCAGAACTGAGTTCTTTTTCTAATGTTTGGAGGCTCTCTAGAGATTTCATGTCGAGATTAAATTGGATTATGATTCTAATGCTTGGTACATTTTTAAAGATTAGAATGAAATTACACTAATTTGTTCATGTGTAAGATCTAGAAAATCATCGAACTTCCGAACTCTTGAGAAAAGAGATTAGCTGGTTGTGTCGGACTTGAAAATGGTTAAATAGAGTCGATTTATCTGATTAAATTGGAAATTTAAGGAAAACGAAAGGAAACTACAATGTACTCCTCAAATAATCAGAAAGTTCGGTGATGCTGTTGGTTAGCTGGAGATGCTTGAGTTACATGCAGCTAATAAGGATATTGGACTTATCATGCTAAAAGCACTGTGAATCCGTACTTTTAATTGGAGAGCGAGTCACGGACATGCTTCTCCTTGTGTGGTATTTCTTTTTAAATGTTGGGTCTTCAAATCACTTCGCATTTAGCCTCACTTAATTAAGAATAGATCTAGTATTCGATCGTGTTAACAAAAACTCGATTTGGGCCACAACTTAACTTTCCTCCCATGAATTCCAAGTTCGATCAGCTCAGGGCTTTGCATTCTCTGCACACCACAAACAAGAAGTCTCCTGGCGTGGAATTTTCGGAATTTCCGCCGAGCTTTAGAGTGAGGAATGAAATTAGCAAAATAATGGCTAATATATGCAAAAAGTATCATAGCTCAAATGGTTGTTTTTTAGGCTATTTATATTTACTCTGATTAAACCTCAGGTTCCCTAATTTTCGAAGATGTCGGGGGATGATCTCTCTCGAAGGGTGCAACTTGTGGCTCTTTGCCCACGTTTCGCCCTTGTATGCTGAAATATAGGAGGCATGGTTGTTCTGGTTCTTCAGACCTCGCTTCCACTTCCTTCTGAATTCTTCATCTTATTCCCGTCCGGTCGGAATTGAACCTTCGGTTTATGAATCTCACTTAATGACTTTCTAATTGGCCACATCAATGGTTTCATTTTCTTTTTCTTTTTTCTTTTTTACTGTTGTTTGGTTTTATGCAAAATTGGTGTTATCAATGTAGTCAAGGCGATGTTGAACTTTTTTTTGGGTCAAATCTTGGCGAAATATTACTGACATGCACGCCTCAGCGTGGGCGGGAGAGAGAATTCCTTTTGATTTTATGCCGACGTTTCCTATTTGGTAGTATGGTATATACTAGACAAGATCAAGTAATTCATTAGTTAGATACCATCGAATGACCATGAGTAAGGAAATGGATGACCACGAATTTGGAGAAGAAATTCTACCTAAGGCATGGCATTGAATAAACCTAGAAAAAATAGGAAAGATGATTCAGAAGTGGCTTTGGTTTTTCTTTCTCTCATAGGAACTTGGCCAAGCAGCCCAGCAACCGCATTACGACGGTCGATATGGTCACCGATCCAATGGCAATTCTTGCTCTCGCTGTCCTCTCTCCAGCTGTTTTAGTCATAAAATCTCAAGTTCCGGTTATCTCGATCGTTGATAATGTTGCATCAAGATCACCATTGGCCCTGATGTCAACCATCAACAACCGCCACCACTGGCCAGTAGCACCGCGATGACCACCGGCGGTTTTTCCCCCACTAACCTCTCTATCATATTCTTTAGCCCAGTCCTACTCTTAAATAGGCCGAACGCCGGGTCCAAAATATGCAATTCACAAGCCTATGGTTATTTTCACCTGGGCCTCCATTGCAGCGCCGTTTTCGTGTAAAGAAAAAAAACAGAGAGTTTTTATGTCGAAGAATGTTCGACAAACGACCTGTGTGACGTTGGCCTTTGAAATAGTTTGATGCCCCTCCGACGCCATTGAAATCTAATCACGTTAATTACTTGGAGAAACACGATGAACAGTATACAATAAGGTTAGCCTCTTAAATTACAAGTCAACCATTGGGATTTGTCCAAGTGGCTACCTTTTCCACTTGAGAAGGAGGAGGTGACGGTTAGAGTAAGGATGATTTAGTTTCAGATGTAAGTTTTGACTCTCAAGCCTTACAAAATGGCATGACAACTTTTTGAGAATAAAAGTTAAAATAAGAGTAGAATAGAGTGAAAAAAAAAATACGAACCAAATTTGCTGTCATCTTTGTTAAGTCACACTCTTTTATTTTCCCCTTTAATAAAACTTTTAAGAATGGATTTTATTGAGAGAGAAGCAACATTATAATGGGGAAGCACAAAACAATGTCCGACGACTTCACAAGACCCAAAAGGAACGTGGGGATGGGGTGTGGAAACGAAGAAATAGAAACTCATCTCTGGCCAACCCTCGTTACAAAATTCACTGCCATTGCTCTGATTATTATACGGACGCCTTATATTATTCGTTAGGAATCTTCTTGGAAGATACACCATTGAGAAAAGCAATTATCAAGATTATTGCATATATATATCCCTTAAAATACTTTATGTTTTCAAGATCTATAAGGCCTTATTAAATATTTTTAGAAAAATGATTGGATTCCTGTATAATTAGAGGTCAACATACATAACAACCCTGTTGTTGTTATTCCACATATATATCTCATACGTTTAACATTAACGTAAAAATAATTCTCATTATGCGTTCATCCAAATGTACTATTAAGAAAACAATTATCAAGGGTATCGCATTGGGAAATGAAAACAGATGGTTGATTTGGACTTGAAATGATTAAATATGATCAATCTAGTCTTTTTTGTATGATCATATTCTATATCTATTTACAAGCCACGACGTGTGTTATGTGTTGTACACAGATTGCAAAACCCTACTTCCCAATTCATGTGAATCCGTCATAGCCATCGAGAAGGTGGGGCATCAAACTTCCTACCTCTCCCTTCCAAAGTGGGAAGGATAGCCACTTAGTCGATCTACTTGATACACTTGGCCACTTGGCCACTTGGTCGATTCCTCATTAATTTGAAAAGTTAGGTGATGCTACGGACAGCTGGAGATGCTCCAGCAGAGAAGTCACATGCGGTGCATATGGGTCTTGACGAAGGCCCTGTATTTAAATACCAATCATTGTATATTTGCATCAAGTAAACGATAATTGAGGTTGACTATCTAAATTCACGACTTGGTCTCCTAGGCCAAGCCTCACGCCTCCCTCGGGTGGTCACTAGCTCGCCGCTAGAACTTTGCCTAAACCTGCATTCATCTAAGTCCATTTCCAACGTTGTTAGGTTGTTTTTCATGTTCTGTATACACGCACTCCGTGTGTGCTTTTCTTTTTTTTTTTGCTAGTGACGATGAGAAAGAACAATCTCCACAAACACAAACGCTAAATGGAAAATTAATATATGAATGGTAATTATTAACACTCCTTCGATATGATCGTTTTCGCTATAAAAGCCAACACTACGATTGAACCAGTAATATTTTGATAGAAACCAAATGACAAATCAACATTTCTTATCGTACATCTTAATCTCTTCTTAATCTCATCACAGCGATCCTATATCTATCATTCAAAATAAAGAGTGGATATCGTCCTAAATTTTGAACAATCTTGAACAAATGTACTTTGTGACGTTTGGCCTTTGAAATAATTTGGTGCCCCTTTGATGCCATCAATATTCAATCACATTGATTACTTGAAAGAAATTATGAATAGTGTACAATAAGATAGCTATTTCTTGCCCCATGGACAATTCAAATTAAAATCGCCAGAAACACCGTTAATTAAGAGCCGAATTAGCTGCCATCTTTGTTCTTCAAATCCTTTATTTACCCCTTTAAGAAACGATTTTATTGAGAAAGAAGCAACACTTTGGGAAGCACAAGACAAGGTCCGATGACTTCGTAAGACCCCAAAACACGTGGGGATGGTGGGGGAAGGGAAACCGAAGAAATAGGCTGTCACTTCCGGTCGAATATCATTACTAAGTTCACCCCCCCCCCCCCCCCCCCCCCTGCTCTGATTATCATAATTATATGTTACGTTTAGAATTCTCTTCGCAGATACACCAATAAGGAAACATTTATCAAGCTTAAAGGTTTGTAAGGCCTTATTAAATACATTTAACCAGAGATTAATCAAGACGAAATATCAAATACGTTATATATGGTCAAATAGAAATTGTAACTTTAACTCATTGGTAATCTCCAAAATAAGTTTTGATAAATTATTGAAATAATTGGTACTTTGAAACAATCAAATAACGATTGGCAAGTGGACTCAAGTAAGAGCAACTAATTTTCTAGTAACTTTAACATGCAGAAAAATCCGCAAATAAATATTAGTAAATTCTAAAAAAAGTGGTGATTTCGAAACAATTGAATAAACATTGACACCTCAATCAAATATTAATAAAGCTAAACTAGATGATAACTTAATCAATGAAAAGTTGATAAATCACTTAAGTTTATATCAGTAATTTGCTATAAGAGTTAATAGCTTTAATATGATTGTCGTTGGAGCAAATAAATATTTACACGTCTTCGAACGATTGCTGATTTTGAAACAATAAAATGAAAGTCAGTGAACGGACTCAAATCAGAATTGGTATTTTTCTACAAAAGTCGGTAACCTTAATATGCCGCTAAGTTACATGACTAAACATTGGTAACATATAATACTTTAAAATGGACAAATAACTAACGACATTTCCACATAGTGTTGGTATTTTACTAAAACGTTACAGGTTAAATAACTGTTGATACTAATACCATATATTAGAGTGGAGCTGTAACAATCCCGATTCAAGATCTAAGGTTGTCATAGACTGTATATTACAGGGCAGATCTACTTGGAGCTGTAGCAATTGAAGAACCGCAATTAGGAAGTCAAACGTTGCTAACCATTTACACATTCTTTTCACCTACTGAACAGTGTAGAGAATCACAAGTTTATCTGGAAAGCTAAGTTAATCATTTAAATCGAGCTTCACAATACTTAATTCAAGCGGCTCGCTAGCCTAATTTGTTAGTTAAGTATTTCTTTATAGATTATTATATTTGCATTAATGAACTGTAAAATAAGTGAAAATGACTTTATTTTTGCCTTCTTATTTTGCTTGAGTTAATCAGGGAAGACTCGAGCTTTACATTGAATTTAGTTTTCAATTTCCGTGTCAAATCAAATCTCATATAAATCTATAGTTCGGTTCAGGGTGGAGAACATATCTAATGGATCCGGATCTTCACTCTATCTCCGGATTCTATCTAAAAAATTTCAACTTAAAACAGATGCTCGTATTAAGTCATTTTCACTATTTATATCGACACCAAGCGTCATTTAATTTTTGAAACATCACTTTATATCCCAAATATTATTATGCTTTACATTACACTTTCTATAATAATTTATAGTGTAAAGGGACCAACTCTTAATATTTCAAATACCCAACTACACTAGTTAATTTCAATCGTTCTTTCCATTTGGCTTTAGTCATTTGTATTTTTTATTACCTAACTTAGACTTATTATTCTGCGGTTCCTCTTTTTCCCAGAAAATCACCTTAATACTCCCCACGACTCTTAATGTTTTCTTCATACTGAGAGCAATCAAAGGTCTCAATCACCCGTTTTTCATACTGAGAGCAATCAAAGGTCCCAATCACCCGTTCTTGAGAATCAAATAGCTCTTTTTACACGCTGTGGTTTAAATGCGGGTTGTTTTGGGATTTGTCGGTGAATGCAGCGTAAAGGATCGGCCACAAACTGGACTCCACCATCTTGATTAGCATTATTTCTAGAAAGAGTGCGCATAACAGAAATGCACGTGCGATGCATGTGTGAAAATATGGTCGTTTAAAAGATTTTACAAAATTTTCCTTTTATGAAATATTAGATTATTTAATTAATGAAAAGAAATTTTCGACATAACACAAAGAAATTGATCCTAAATGTGGAAAGAGAAAATTACTTTATGATTCGAACTTTCTTTAGTAAAGTTGTTCGTAAGATAGAATCAATTCAAATGTTAAAATTGAAATGCATGGAAGACATAATAGAATTATCAATTTAGGCATTTACCAATTGATAAAATATTTATGAAATAATTAGTTAAGAATATTTTAGGTAAGAAATAAGTAATTATGATCAAGCAGGACCTCTTCGATATATTTTATACTAAAGATGAAGTTATCAATTTTATTATGACTCTTTAAAATATATAATGACTATGAATGTTTTCCTTACAAGTCCACGTTGATTACAAAAGAAAGGGTGCGGTTATGTTTTTCTTTCAACTCTTTGTGGCTAAAAAGCAAAAAACTCACCTAATCCTGTTTTATTTTGCCTTAAAAAAGCAAAAACCAACTTTTTTACTTTCTCGCCAAAAAATGAAATGTTTCTTCAAATATTAAAATATGTTAAAAAGTATATTTAGATATACTTGTCAATATTGGACTAATGCAGAAGTTTCAGGTCCCAAGATTGAAAAATTAAAGCGTGCATTGGAAAATTAAAAAAAAAAAAATCAATCTCCAATTAGTTGACAAAAAAAAAAACACTATTCGATATCCAATCACATTATTCTTTTGCTGCGAAGAGGAACCTAGTACCCACCTCTTCTCTGTCTTCTAGCCCGTACTTTTTTTGGCCAAGTCACGATGAAAACCATGAAAAATCTGTTAAAATTTACCATTTACTTGATCAATCCAATGTCCTTCTAACGTCGTTAGAACATGGAAAAATCAGTTAAAATTTCAATTTTGCACCTTTTTTCCCTTTTTTTTAACATTGTTCTCTAGTCTTCAACCACCTGTCGTTTAATTATACTGAATGTTGTGCCGCATGCGTCCCACGTGACTTGGTAATATTGGGCTTTAAATTTTCCACGGGGAGGACTTGTCCCGGTCTCCGTGCACGTCCAAAGGTCTGATCTTCGGCGACGTTGCTTCGTTTCCCATAAACTCACCTTCGATTTCTAGGTTACTTTCAAGAGAGAGAGAGGGCACGCACCCAAGAAGAGCACACAGACATGGCAGAAGGTGGAAGATATGACATCCCGAATTTCAATCCTGTTTTACATCGAATAAATCGGGCATTTCATTGATGTGCCTATAGGGCTGTTATCAGAGGCGATCACTCTCGACCGTGCTCATCTTTAGAGGAATTTTAAATGAAATAGACTTGAGAATTCGACCAAGAATTGGCTAATCGACCGTGCTCATCTTTAGAGGCCATTACGGCACAGTTAAAAATCGATCAGGGATCAGAAATAGGTCGGTTTGATTGAAATGTGTGGCTAAACATAGATGACTCCACTAAATTGGAAAATTATCGTCGGCCAGCATTAAACTGACTTTTCTATCGTTTTGGTACCATGTGTCCCTATTTGAATCCTTGAGATTTTCACGACAACCGAGAGTCACTAACGTGTCAAGTGGGTTCATTGTGGCTCAAAGAAAATCGACTACAGGTCATTTGCACTAAAAATTTCTGAAAGCTACCCAGTAACCTAAGTCATGCTAAAAACACGCCAGAGTGAAATTAACCGCAAATTTGAGTCCGATTTCAAAAATTGAAAGTTCTATCATGTCACAAGTCATTTTAGGAACGTTGACTCAATCTTAGAAGATTTTTCTACAACCCGAGACTTTTTGGGAAAAAGTCGCCCTAGAGCCGTTTTTGTCCAGAAAATGTCAGGGATCGTTTTTTATCGCAAAATTAGGAAGCAAGTGGGATCAATTAGTGAGGAAAAATACCAATTGGATTAATGAGATGTCAGTTGAATTTATTGAGATCGATTGTGTTGAATTGAGCAAGAATAAGTGTCCAATTGAAGAGGAAATCAAGCAAATTCGTATGCCCCCCACCACCATGACTTTTGGACTCTCTCAAGCTTCTAGATGGGGGAAATCAGGTATGGAAAATGCTGGCGGAAGACAGCAAATGCAAGAGGATAGGGTCAAGGGAATTACTTGTGAGAAAATAAGGCCAAGTGGCCCCCCCAACCCCATCTTGTTCCCCTCTCCTCTAGCTGCCATCGACCAACCCTCCTCCTTCTTCATTGTGCTTTGAAGACTTCCAAATCTGCATAGAGAAGTCGCCGAAGCCAGCCTCCATCACCGGACCGCCTTCGCTCGTCGCACACCATAGCCGAAGTCGCCACCGCTGCTCGCCGTCGCCTCTCCCTGCTCGCGACCGTCTCGCCTGCTCCGCCGTCCAGCTTGCTGTCTCAGCCCATGCCAAAGTTGTCCAAGTCGTCCCCGTTGCCGTGAGCTGCTGCCAGCCACTGTTCAAGCTCCGTGAGTCCCCGCCTAGGCCCAATTGGGTATTCTCAACCTTCCTTAACCTGTTGTCGCCTTAAATCGAGCTTGTTTCCCTTTTTCTCAACCAAGAACATAGCAGAAATCGGTGGGTATTCCAGCACTGTTTTGGCCCGTTTTGAGGTCGTTCCGGATCCCGAAAGCTAGGCTCGTTTTGGAGAGAATTGAGCCCCGTTGCGTCCCTAACGTTTTGAACCGATCGGATCGCAAAACAAGTGAGTTTAACTCACTAATCCTCGCTTAGTAGGTTAATGATGCTTAAGGGTTGTTTAGTTTAGGCTAAGCTGGATTAGGTGGTTAGTTAAATTATATTAGTGAATTTAATTAATTGTCAATTTATGCTAGGTAGATAGTTAGTGTAATTAGTGAGTAAATAAACTCTAACATTTATTTAACAAGACTCAGACATTTTCCGTGTTCGTTTCGGCGTCCAATTAGGCATTACAAGCCTAAGTTGGATTTATTGGCATTTATTTATTATTTTTCATATTTATTTATTTATTTATTTATTTTCCAGAAATTAGACCGGGATAGCCAGTGACCGGAATTTTGTGTTGATTGCAATTGTGCTCTCTATTTATTTAATTGAGTACTTGATTGTGCAAATTGATTGTGATTAGTGTTTGTGGGTATTTAATTCCAAAAGTGGATAATTTTGGTAATTAACAGGAAAATTACCGAGTGTCGATTTACAGCGCCAAAAATATATTTAGAGACTACTGAAAATAGTGAGAGGTTCAAAAGTGAAAACCTTGTATTTTGGCTAAGGCCGACCGTGTACCCACACACATGTACTTTTATAGGGTATGATAAAAATAGTAAATTGATTGTACGATTGAAATAGTATACTATAATGGCTCAATGGCTTTATATGTCATCTTGGAGAAAGAACGTTATACAATATCGGCTCGGTGACTCTATATGTCATCTTGGAGAAAAGAAAATATGCTATATCGGCTCGGTGACTCTATATATCATCTTAAAGAAAGAACGGTATGCAATACTAGCTTGATGACTTGATATATCATCTTAGAGAATGAACAGTATGCTATTTATTAGCCTTTGGGGTAAGCTACTATCTATATATCACCTATGGTGAGTAGTCTTGGATTTTGATCGGACTCATAGATAGTATGGAATGAGCTGACCAGGAGAAGGTCGTGATGACATGTAATCGATTAGTTCGATTGATCAATGATTCGATCTGATTTGATTAGGTGTTATGATTGTCAGTATTTATTGTTTGAACTGACTTGCAGGAAGGAACGGAGGCCAAGGTAAGTCCTCTGATGCCTGGTTGTGTTTAGGCAGCCCTTATGGCGTATTTGCTTCTTAATCAGATATTAAGGGTAGAACTTGCGGAGACATTATTTCACTAGTTATTGTATAACCATTTTTAGGTCCTTAGATGGTGTTGGTAAAGAACCGGAAGCCTCGAAATTTAGAAGGTGAAGCCCGAAGAATCAACGATCTTGTCCGACTAGTTAGTCGTAGGACAATTCTCTTTTGTTGAGAGCTAATCCCTTTTGTAAACATTTGTGTATAGACCTGTGTATTTATAAAAATGTATTTTATGAAAAATTGGTCATACTTTTTTATCCCATTGGTTTATTGTTTGGGGATTATTTATATGCCTCTGCATTCGTATATTAAATAAATTGGTCGGCGATACGTCTTGGGACGTTACTATTAATCTACAGGTGAGGGATGGACACGTGCTCGAAAGATCGGGGTGTGACAGAGGAGGCGATATTCGATTCCTTTTTTCCATAACCAGCTAGAAATTGTTGGGGCGAGTGACAAATGTAGACAGGAGGAACCGGTTTTGGGGAGAGAGGGGTGAACGCCAGATCTTTCTACTATGGGTCCTCTCTATCCCAGGAGTTCACCTCCATCATGCCAACGTTCTTGATTTTTTCCTCGTATCGAGAGCAATTGTAGAGCCAAAAATCACACCCGTTGTTCTGGGATTCATTGGTGGATACAGGGTAGAGGATCGGCCGCAATTTGAACTCCATCGAGGCATCACCGTTTGAACTCCGTCCACTAGGCAGACTGTAAGTATCATCGCCTCACCCTGCTACCGGTGAGGCTCGACTTGGCCTACCAAGCTCGGCCTAGCCAAGGACCAGTGATGCTCTGGTGAGGTCACTAGCTCTCATCTAGCTGGTCGTTGATCATCCCAAGGTCGGCAACTAGCCATAGCTTGAAGAAGAAGAAGAAGAAGAAGAAGGAAAAAAGAAGGGAAAAAAGTAAGAAAAATATTTTTTAAAAATAAAAGAAAATGATTTGGATTAGAAATTTTAAGAACAGTAGCAAACACAATTCTATTTAAAAAATCATTTTTGATCAGAAATTGTTACCAAACACACCATAAGCAATCTTTCCAAAAAATACCTTGGGTGGCGTTTCTTTTGGAAAATATGCTCCCAATCTGGCCTTAGACTAATCATCTCCACCTAGGGTGGCGTTTCTTTTGGAAAAGATGCTCCCAATCTGGCCTTAGACTAATCATCTACATAAGACGGAATGAATTAAGCTACTTAGCTTATTTGGTGCTTTTCTAAAAGGGACACATAATTGACATTACAAAAGTGTGCGCATGTATGCAAGCAATATACGTTTAATAGATCTTATAAAATATCACTAGTATGAAGTACTAGAATTATTAAATAAAGGACAGAAATTATTGACATGGTATGAAGAAATTGAATACTTTTGTGTCAAAAGATAAAATTATTTTAAGATTTGAATTTTTTTTTTAGTTTGTAAGTAGAAAAGATTCAAATTGAATTACATGAAAGATAAAAATAGAATTATGAATTTAGGTCTTTGTCAATTGATAATCGAGGTTTTTTTAGAAAGAACAAAAGTAATCATGATCAGATAGGACCTCTTTGATTTATATAAATATTTATATTTATCGATTTCATCCCGACACCTCCAGCAATATCATGATAATGGATATTTTATTTAGAATTGTTACTTGATTAAAGAGGAGATGATGTGGTTATTTTCCTTTAACTCCTAAAAGGAAAAATACTCGGCCCAGCCTATTTATTTTGGCTTAAAAGAGTAAAAATCAACTTTTTCACTTTCTCATCAAATACTAAAGTATTCTTTCAAATATTAAAAAAATGATGTATATATTTACATATCAATATTTGTATAACATGAAAGTTTCAGATGGTAAGATTGATTAAAAAAAAATTCAAAGTGCATATCACAAAGTTTGAAAAAAAAATATTAAAAGATAAAGTCAATCCAAACATATCAATTAGTTGATTGAAAAAACACCATTGGATTTCTAACAACGTTACTTAACGTGATTCTTTTGTTTAAGAGAAAAACCTACCTTTTCTCCGTCTTCTAACCCTTGTTCAAGCAACTCTTACATTCACCCTTTGACCAAAAGGACTCTATTGTTTACCCTCTTTTTTTTATTTACCCCCTTTAGGAATCGATTTTATTGAGAAAGAAGCAACGCTTTGGGAAGCACACGAGAAGATCCAATGACTTCGTAAGACTCAAAAACACGTTGGGATGGCGGGGAAACCGAAGAAATAGGCTGTCATATATGGTCGACTATCATTACTAAATTCACCGCCCTTGCTCTGATTATTATAATTTGTTACGTCTAGAATTTTCTTCTCAAACACACCGCTGAGGAAACAATTATCAAGCTTAAAGATTTATAAGGCCTTATTGATGTAGCTAGTATAAGCACCTAGAGGGGGGTGAATAGGTGTAAAAACAATTTCTCGAGATACCACAGCAATACTAAGCAGACAATAGAAAGGAAGTACTCTTTTGCTTTTCCAAAATGAATTACGATCAAGGTAAAGTAAAGAGTAGGGAAGAGAAGATTAAACACAAGGTTTATAGTGGTTCGGCTTATCCCAAGCCTACGTCCACTCTTCCGCACTGACAGCCTATCGGCTAGATTCCACTATGAACAAAAGAGATGATACAGCACAGTTCTTCCTTGATTCCACAGTGTGGATGTTCTATCACACTTCCTCAAGGTTTCTCACAAGTATAAACTCTCTTTTGTGTACAAGTTTTTCGCTCAAATGAATTGACTAAACAACAAGAAGCTTCAGACTTTGGAATTCTTCTATCACGCACACTCTGAACAGCTTAGAACGTCTTCCTTATATACTCCTTTACGCCATCATACCCGTTGGCACTTACCAAAGGAATTCCTCCAATCTACCCGTTGGACGGAATCAATTAGGAAGATCATTCGAGCTATTAAAGGAACATGTCGATAGCCCATCAATCATGTTCGCCCATACAATCAGGATCTCGGTTTCCATAAGTAGAACCTTCCACGAATATTTCGCCAATCATCATATCCTTGATCATCGAATCAATCTCGATCAATTAAAGGGATTCCGTTATGTCATATCCAGCCAAGAGATCTTCTCCAGTCGATAAGGTCATATCCTTAATTAAACATCCAGTTCTGGATAGCCTTTCTTCAACGGATTAGAACTGTCAATGAGGATAGACTTTGAATCTTGAGTCTGGCTATCCGGAGGTCTTCAGACTTTAAGCAGCAGAGTCTGCAAACCTTCAGACTAGACTGATGGAAACATTTTGTCAGCTTCAAAACATTTCAAGAAGATTTCTCCAACAATCTCCCCCTTTTTGATGGTGACAAAACTTTCCTGCAGATTTGATTAACTTTGACCTGCAAAACATTTCTTAAACAAATATACATATCTTTATAAAGATAAATGGCTAAATGAATAACACTAGAATCTGCAACCACATAAAGTAGGTTAGTCTTGAATATGATAAAGCCATCCATAAGATATCAATAGCAGTCAATAGCAGTCAAATCCAAATTCACATCCAGACACAAAATTAAAGTCAAACATCAATCCAAATCAAACAAACCAAACGATTAAAAATTCAAAGTTTGATTCAAATCTTTCTCCCCCTTTTTGTCAGCATTAAAAAGGTTGAGAAGAAAATGGAATAAAGTTAAGAATGCTTGGGAACGCAGACAAGCTGGAAATCTCCCATAGACTGAACGATGCCTTCCAAGATTTTCAAGTTTTCCTTCAATTGTGCAATCTCATCACCCTTAGCATTGGCCTGAATCTGAACATAGAGGGCTTGGATCTGATCTTTCAATGAAACTAAAGAAACTTGACCTGCATTCTGCAAGCTTTGAACCTCGCATCCCAAAGCATATATTTGACCGCGCATTTCCAAGAGAATATCCATAATTCTGCAAAAATCTGCTGAGCTGTCGGTCTGCGTACTGGCTTTAGCACGATCTGCAGATGATGGCATATCATAATAATCGCGCAGATTTGGCGATGAAGCATCATGTTCTTCTTCAGGAAAATGAGAAGCATGAATGGCTTCCGGGTCGGCTGGAGAGCAGCTAACTCCCTTATTATCTCCCCCTGTTTCTGTGCCTTCAGGTGGAGAAGAGTGTTTTTCAGGCTCTCCTTCCTCTTGATTCATTCTCTCTTCTTCTTCTTATGCTTCTTTTTCGCCAAGTGCTCTTTCTTCTTCTTCTTTTTCATCCATTGCCTCCTCAGCATCCTTTTCTTCTGCTTCTCTTTCCTCTGCTTCCTTCTCCTCTGCTTCTTTCTCTCCTCTTTCTTTCTCCTCTCTTTCTCGAGTCCTTTGTTCTGGAGCAGAATGGCTCAGATGTTTCAACGCCATTGCAGAGATGGTGATGTCTTCCTCATCATCTTCATCTTCAACGATGAGAGCTCTCCTTTTCTTGGATGGAGCAACCATGGGCTCATTTCCTTTTCTTTTTTATGTAGAAGAGATTTGATGAGATTTTACAGGAGTCTTCTCCTTAAATTTCTCCAACGCCTTGCTTAGCTCCTTCAGACGCATCTTGGTTACCCTTTTCAGTCCTACCACCATATGATCACACGATCGAGCACAAAGAATTTGTGGAGGCTGAATGTTCAGATGTCTGAATAACTTCGTCACAAGACTTGGATAAGGAAGTTGACCTCTATCTTTCACCACTACTCTATACATGTGGAACATAACAGTGTGAGGAAGAGAAAACTTTTTCCCAGTGAGAATGGCATACATCAGCTTTGCCTCTGAACTTGAAACATCAGTCTTGGAAGTTGATTTCGGTCTGAGGCAATTGATCACAATCTTATGAAGCAGAATGTTGAACGCACTCATCCTTAGGTAGGAAATCTTTTCCTCTGTTCTCCTGTCCTTCACAAGTTCCAGTGTAGCACGAGCAATAGAAACTTTGATCGGTTGATATCTTCCTCTCTCAACTCCTAACACATCTGCCAGCATATCCATATCCACTACAAAGTCTTAATCTTTGACGCTGAAAGAGAATCTATTCGCATCCAGGAAACTGAGATTCGAATAGAAATAAGTAGTTAATTCAGCATAGGCCTCTGTGGTGTCAGTGCAGAACTTTTCAAGTTGAAGATAACCGAACTTTTCCCTCAAGTTCACATTCACAGCATCCAGAAAATCAAAATCCACACTCCTAGGGTTTATCACCCCACGCTTCAGCAATTTTGAGTATAGATCCTTCTGTTCTTTCGATCTAAACATCTCTCCTCTTTTTCCTCGATTTTCCGCCGCAATACCCATCCTCGGTTGAAATTGGCTGTACATTTTGTCATCATCATTCTCATCTACAGGATTAACTCCCCAATCACAAGGATCACTTGGGATATTCGCAAGGGTTTCTTCTGCCACCCATTTACGAGCAATTCCCAAACTTTCCATTTTTCGCAAAAAGATATATTCGTTCACATATCCTTTGTCTTTAAGAAAATCATCAACATAGTTCAAAGGAGTACGAGTCCCCTTTAAAGCACGATACAGCTTATAAATAAAAGCGGGCTTTTGAGCTCTTACAGGATCTGCGTCTTCAATGATATCTTCTTCTTGTTGATGTCCAACATTTTGAGGACTAGATGGTGGAGAATGACGCTGACGAGAATGTTGTGGGCTCTGCTGTTGATCTGGAGACACTTCTTCTTCGGTGAGATCGAAGTGCGTAGGCCCCTCACTCATTCGCCGTGGTCCCCTACTTGCAATCCTCGAAGACTTTCTTGAAGACGACATCTTTCTCACTCTTTGAAAGATTCCTTGCTTGACTTTCCCAAGTAAAAATGACAATTTTTTCGAAGATTAGGCAAGAGAAGAAAACATGAATGGAGGATCGATGCTTTCTAGGGTTTTTGAGAGTAAAGTGAAGAGGAATCAACAATGCACGATCGGTTAAAAAGAGAGGTATACGAATCGTCACAAAGGAAAATAAAAAGATGCATTTTCAAAATAACTGTCTTTTTTCCTCGAAAATAGTCATTTCAAAAAATAACTTCTTTTTCGAAAAGGAAACGTTGCAATAATTACATTGATTAAATATAGCAATAATTAATCACAGTTTGACGATCGTACCTTTTCAAGATATGATTCGAGAGAGAGACTAACTTACAGTCAAGGTCTTGTTTGCCTAAGTCTGAGAGTCTCTAGACTTTAACTTCTTCAAACCTCAAAATGTTGAGTCTGGAGCGAATAATTTCAAATTGATTTTTCTCCAAAGGTTTTATGAATATACCCGCCAGTTGGTTCTTTGTATCAACATACTGAATCGAAACTTCTCCATTTTGAACGTGATATCTAATGAAGTGATGTCGAATCTTTATATGCTTTGCT
Organism: Eucalyptus grandis x Eucalyptus urophylla; assembly: GCA_028830015.1. NCBI lineage: Eukaryota > Viridiplantae > Streptophyta > Magnoliopsida > Myrtales > Myrtaceae > Eucalyptus > Eucalyptus grandis x Eucalyptus urophylla. The sequence continues at coordinate 41,453,331 of CM054189.1, forward strand.
CTTGAGTGAAGAATTGGATTTTTGGTAAGAATGATTGCACTGGTGTTGTCGCAGTTAATCTTCGTGCATGAATCTTCAATTCCGAAGTCTCTTAATTGTTGTTTTATCCACAGAATTTGTGAACAGCAGCTTCCAAGAGCAACATACTCTGCTTCTATTGTAGAGAGAGCTACTGTACTCTGCTTTCTTGAAAACCAAGATACTGTCCTGCCTCCAAGTAGTTGACAGGTACCCAAGATGCTCTTTCTATCAACTCTACAACCGGCTAGATCTGCGTCTGAGTATCCAAGAAGAGTAAAGTCTCCTCTTTTAGGATACCATAGGCCGATGCTTGAAGTTGAAGCAATGTATTTAATAATACGCTTTGTAGCATTTAAATGAGATTCTTTAGGGTCTGCTTGAAATCTGGCACAAATGCAAACACTAAACAAAATGTCAGGTCTAGAAGCAGTAAGATAAAGAAGTGAGCCAATGATACTCCTATATAGCTTCTGGTCGACTTTCTTTCCTTCTTCATCTTTGTCTATCTTCAAGAAACTTGACATTGGTATTTCAGCCTTCTTGCAATTGTTCAGACCAAACTTTTTGACGAGAACATTAGCATATTTTTCTTGATGAATAAAAGTTCATTCCTTTAGTTGTTTCACTTGAAGCCCGAGAAAGAAGGTTAACTCACCCATCATGCTCATTTCAAATTCATCCTGCATAGTCTTAGAGAATTTCTTGCACAGACTTTCATTAAGAGATCCGAATATAATATCATCGACATATATTTGAACTAGCACAAAACTTTTGCTTTCTCTTTTAATAAACAAAGTAGTGTCTACTTTACCTTTCACAAAACCTTTTTGAATTAAAAACTTACTCAGCATGTCGTACCAAGCTCGAGGTGCTTGCTTTAAGCCATATAAGGCCTTTTTGAGTCTGAATACTAAGTCTTGTTTCCTTGGGTCTTCAAACCCAGGTGGTTGTTCCACATAGACTTCCTCATGGATGAATCCATTTAGGAAGGCACTTTTGACATCCATTTGAAATAACCTGAAATTTTTATGACAAGCAAATGCAAGTAATAAACGAATTGCTTCTAACCTTACTACTGGTGCGTAAGTCTCGTCATAGTCTATCCCTTCTTCTTGCGTGTATCCCTTGGCCACGAGTCTTGCTTTGTTTCTCACGACCTTTCCTTTTTCGTCCATCTTGTTTTTGAAAACCCATTTAGCTCCAATAACTGATTTACCTTTCGGTTTTGGAGTCAATTCCCAAACATCATTGATACTGAATTGCCTGAGTTCTTCTTGCATGGCTTCAATCCAGCTTTCATCAGATAAAACTTCTTCTATGCTTTTGGGTTCTATTTCAGAAATAAGAGCCACAGTACTAGACTCTTCGCGCTATTTGGATCTTGTGCAAATTCCTTCATTAATGTCGCCAATGATAAGATCTTTTGGATGACTGGACTTATGCTTCCAGTTGTTGGTTAATTTGTCAGAATGATGATCACTTCCTTCACTTGAATCTTCAACAGTTACTTGCTGCTGGTCCTTCAAAGTCTGAGCTGCTTCTTGAGATTTAGACTTTGTAGAGTCTGGAGCAGGTTTAGTCTCTTCAAGATGAGTCTGAATAGATTCATTTTGTATAGAATCCTGGAATTTGACATTAATTGATTCTTCCACAGTTTGAGTCTTTTTGTTGTAGACTCTGTACGCTTTGCTTGTGGTTGAGTATCCAAGGAAGATGCCTTCATCTGACTTTTCTTCAAACTTACCAATTCGATCATTTGCATTTTTCAGTATAAAACATTTGCATCCAAACACATGAAAATATGAAACAATAGGCTTCTTTTCTTTGAATAATTCATAGGGGGTTTTTCTAGAATAGGCCTTAGAAAAACTCTGTTGATAATATAACATGCTGTAAAAACTGCTTCGGCCCAAAAACGTGAGGAGATGTTACTTTCAATTAAAAGAGTTCTAGCCATTTCTTGAAGCGATCTATTCTTTCTTTCCACAACTCCATCTTGTTCTGGAGTATATGGAGAGGAGAACAAATGCTGAAAACCAGATTCATCACAAAATCTTGTAAAATCTTGATTTTCAAATTCACCTCCATGATCTGTTCTTATACTTGAAATAGCATATCATTTTTCATTTTGAACATTTTTAGCAAATTTTTCAAAGTAAGAGAAAGTTTCAGACTTACTTGCCAGGAAATACACCCAAGTAAATCGTGAGTAGTCATCCACGATTACTAGGCAATATTTCTTACCTCCAATGCTCTATGTTCTGGTTGGTCCAAAGAGATCCATATGCAGAAGCTGTAGTACATGGTTAGTGGAAACTTGATTTATTAGTTTAAAGGAATTTCTTACATGTTTTCCCAATATGCATGGTGTACATAGGTCAGACTTTTGATATGATAAATTGGGCAGACCACGAACAAGCTTCTTTGTTGAAATTTTGGCTATTTGCTTCATATTGATGTGCCCAAGCTTTCTGTGCCATAAGCTTGCTTCGTCTTGGATTGAAATTAAACATTGTGATTCATCTGGTTTCACATCCAAGAGGTAGATATTTCCATGTCTTCGTCCCATAAATGACTGAGTAGAGTCTTTACTGGTTCCTGAACATATACCCTCTTGAAAATAGATTTTGAAACCGGTATCACATAACTGACTGACACTGAACAGATTGTAGTTGAGTCATTCAACTAAAGAAACATTGCTTATTGTGAGGTTTCCAATCTTCACAGTTCCAAATCCCACAATTTTTCCTTTGTTGTTTCCTCCAAATGAGACTTTTCCACCATTTACTTGAACAAGTTTTATGAAGTAATTTGAGTCTCCTGTCATGTGTCTTGAGCATCCACTATCCAGATACCATTTTACCTTTTTCTTAATAGTGACCTGCATTTAAAAAAGAAACTCAAACTTTCTTTGGTACCCATCTTTTCTTGGGTCCATTCGTGTTAGTATGATATGTGGTTTTTGCCCATACTTTATTGACAGGTTTCCAAACCATAGGACATTCTTTTTCAAAATGATCTGCACTATTGCACTTTGAACATCTGAGAGCATTGCGACCTACTAGTTTTACAAAGGTCCTTTTAAAATGATTTTTATAAGCATCTCTTGAGGGTCTTTGTTTGATTCTTTCATTCACTTTAGGAAAATCAATTAAAGGAATGGTTTCAACAGTCATTCCCAAACCAGATTTATTGAAATAAGGTCTTTGAACATAAAGTATTTTTTCTAGTTTCTCAGATCCTATCGAAAAAATTTTGGAAATATTTGAGATATCATTTTTCAAGAATGCATTTTCTTTTGAAAGATTATCTTCACTTTCTCTAAGAGAAGAAACATTCATATCTAAACATTTCACCTTTTCTTTCAAAACATTTTCTTGTTGTTTTAAGGCAGAATTTTCCTTTTTGAGTTCGAAAATCCTTTTAAGAGAAGTCTTAAGACTAAAACACAACTCATTAATGTATTTAGAAACTTTAATAGGGATTTTGAAGTTACTTACCTCAAATTCATTGTCTGAATCTGAGTCTGTCTCGGAGTTTGAATCTGAATCCGATTGTACCATCAGACATATGTTGGCATAATCATCACACTTTCTTCACATTCTGTATCACTCCAGGTTTATGCTTTAAAAGCCTTTCGATACTTTTCAACTTTTCCTTTCTTCTTCCTCAGAAGAGGACAGTTGGGTCTGATGTGTCCATTTTTCTTACATTCAAAGCAGACTACATCTTTGTTTGATTCATCATCCTCAACAGACTTAGTCTGTTGCTTTTGAAAATTTTGTTTCCTTGGATTGAATCTTCTTCCTTTTCTGTTCAACTTTCTGAATCTTCTTATCATGAGAGCAAGCTCCTCATCGTCCATATCGTCTTCAGAATCTACAACATCATAATCATCATTGGATTTTAATGCAATGGATTTCTTACCTTTAGGGTCTTCGTCTTCATTGATTCGTTCCACTTCATAAGACTGAAGAGTTCCAACCAATTCATCAACAGATAGAGGCATGATTCTTTGGGTCTCTCTTATTGAGGTCTTTATGTGATTCCAATCCTTGGAGAGTCCACGCAGTAGCTTGTTTACCTTCATGGGATCAGAAATTGGTTGACCTTGATTTTCAAGACCATTCACGATATCTGTAAAACGACTAAACATGTTAGTTATAGATTCTCTTGATTTCATTCTGAAAGCTTCGTATTGACCGAGGAGAATGTTGATTCGGGTCTCCTTCACTCGATCGGTTCCTTCATAGGTTATATGTAATCTATCCTAGACTTCTTTAGCTGTAACACAAGAAGATATTCTGTTATATTCAGTATGTGATAAAGCACAATATAAAGAATAAATTGCTTTTGCATCAAGAGCTTATCTCTTGATTATCTCTTCCTGAGTCATTTGGCTAGACTCCACAGTATCTTTTCCTCTTTCTGAGACAGGTGCAGCTTTAGGAGTGATTCCTTTTTCTACAACATCCCATTCCAGAGGATCCTTTAATCTTAGAAACGCCTTCATTTTTTTTTTCCATATGTTGTAATCCTTTCCATCAAAGTAAGGTGGTCTGGTATTGTTTTGCCCTTCTACCAGCCTTGGAACCAATATACTAGCCATGGATCTTTAACTCTGAAGTAAAATACTTCAAACAAAGTGAGTACACAGGCTCTGATACCAATTGATGTAGCTAGTATAAGCACCTAGAGGGGGGTGAATAGGTGTAAAAACAATTTCTCGAGATACCACGGCAATACTAAGTAGACGATAGAAAGGAAGTACTCTTTTGCTTTTCCAAAATGAATTACGATCAAGGTAAAGTAAAGAGTAGGGAAGAGAAGATTAAACACAAGGTTTATAGTGGTTCGGCTTATCCCAAGCCTACGTCCACTCTTCCGCACTGACAGCCTATCGGCTGGATTCCACTATGAACAAAAGATATGATACAGCACAGTTCTTCCTTGATTCCACAGTGTGGATGTTCTATCACACTTCCTCAAGGTTTCTCACAAGTATAAACTCTCTTTTGCGTACAAGTTTTTCGCTCAAATGAATTGACTAAACAACAAGAAGCTTCAGACTTTGGAATTCTTCTATCGCGCATACTCTGAACAGCTTAGAACGTCTTCCTTATATACTCCTTTACGCCATCATACCCGTTGGCACTTACCAAAGGAATTCCTCCAATCTACCCGTTGGACGGAATCAATTAGGAAGATCATTCGAGCTATTAAAGGAACATGTCGATAGCCCATCAATCATGTTCGCCCATACAATCAGGATCTCGGTTTCCATAAGTAGAACCTTCCACGAATATTTCGCCAATCATCATATCCTTGATCATCGAATCAATCTCGATCAATTAAAGGGATTCCGTTATGTCATATCCAGCCAAGAGATCTTCTCCAGTCGATAAGGTCATATCCTTAATAAAACATCCAGTTCTGGATATCCTTTCTTCAACGGATTAGAACTGTCAATGAGGATAGACTTTGAATCTTGAGTCTGGCTGTCCGGAGGTCTTCAAACTTTAAATAGTAGAGTCTGCAAACCTTCAGACTAGACTGATGGAAACATTTTGTCAGCTTCAAAACATTTCAAGAAGATTTCTCCAACACTTATTACATACATTTAACTAAAGATTAGTCGAGATGAAATATTAAATACGTTATACTATGGTCAAATAGAAATGGTAACTTTAAGTCATGGGTAATCTTCAAAATAACTTTTTATAAATTATTGAAATAGTTGGTACTATAAAACAAACAAATAACCGTTGGCAAGTGGATTCAAGTAAGAGTTACTAATCTTCTAGAAATATCCGGAAACAAATATTGATAAAGCTAAAACTAGATGATAACTCAATCTGTAAAAAGTTGTTGAATCACTTAAATTAATATTAGTAATTAGCTATAAGAATTGATACTTTAATACAATCGTAATTGTAGCAAAGAAATATTTGCAAGTCTTGGAACAATTGCTAATTTTGAAATAATCAAATAAAAGTTGGTAAACGATAAAAAAAAAAAAGTTGGTAGCCTAAAAATGCCGTTAAGTTACATGAGTAAACATTGGTAACACATCATACTTTTGAAAAATTAAATAACTAATGACATATGTACAAAAATGTTGGTATTTTACCGACACGTTACAGGTTAAATAACCATGGATACTTTTATAAAACTATTGGTAACATGGTTCAAAATTTAGTTACCAAACAGGTTTCGAATTTTACCATCGCATGTAAAGATTTACTATCAAGGAACAATATTCCATATTTTCACACACCGAAAGCTAGAAATCTGATGATGTTGACTGGGGTTGGGTGACAGCTTGGCATGAACTTAACTGGCTTTGTGTAGGAGGAGAAGAAGGCACTTTTTCTTTTGCAGGTAAACCACTTGGATTCTGAATTTTTTGAAGCCCCCCAGCGATTATTAGCAAGTGCCTCTCTGGGGGATCACGTTCAGTTCTCGCATTTGATGCTTTTTGTCACGGGCTCTATTGCCAGAGACGCAAATCTCAATGAATTAATTAATCGCCTTCCAAAAATATAAGTGATAGTCAAATAACAATTCCGATTCAAGATCGGTTGTCATAGACTACTTATTCCAGAAGTATTTCTTCATATTATGTTTATAATTGCATTAATGAACTGTATAATAAATGAATACATCATTTGTTTCATGAAAAATGAATGATTTGGTAAATATTTTCTTAAAAATAATCTCTCGTATTAATTAAAATAATTAGTCAATAATGAATATTTTCATTGTTGGAAATAATTATATTTAAAAAAATTTATAGATGATAAAAATATTTTTCTTGCATTCATTTTTGCAAGTGATAATTTTTAAGAAAATATTTTCGAAATCATTCATTTTCCACAAAATAAATGCACCCAAAAATGACACATTTATTTATTTTATTTTATGACTTAATGAGCAAAGGCTCAAGCTTTACATTGAATTAAGTTTTTAATTTCCGTTTCAAATCAAATCTCATATAAATTTGTAGTTCAGTTCGGGGTGGAGAACAAATCTAATGGATGCCGATTTTCCCTCCACCTCGGATTCTTTTCTAAAATGTCGACGCCAAGCATAACTTATTTTTTAAACATCACTTTATATCCTGAATATCAGTAGGCTTTACATTACACTTTTGCATAGTAATTTATAGTGTAATGTGACCATTTCCTAACATTTAGATACCCAACTACACAAATTAAAAGGGAAAAGTGCCAAAAAAGTCCTAAACCTTTTGGCTTTGTGCCGATTTAGTCCTAAACCTTTTTACGTTGTGCCAATTCAGTCCTTTCCGGCCAATTTTGGCCGAATTTTGTTGACTACACGCCGGCCGGCTGACGTGGCCTGATCGGCGCTGACGTGTACAATTTTTAATAATATTTTAATATTTTTAAATATATTTTAATATATTTTATTTTTATTTTTATTTTTATTCTTTTCTTCTTTTTCTTTTTTTCTTTTTCTTTTTTTCCTTCTCATCTTCTTCCTCCAGCCGGTCGTCGGAGCTCGGCAACCGGCCAAAGGCGACGGCCGGCGAGGTCGCTAGTGCCCGCGAGGGCGGCCTCGCGCCGGGCGGGCGAGGCTCGCCCTCGCTAGATCTGGCGAGGTCGAGCCTCGCTCGCCCGCCCGGCGCAAGGCCGCCCTTGCGGCCTGGGTGGCGAGGCTCGCCCTCGCCGGATCTGGCGAGGGTCGAGCCTCGCCCATGGCCGGCGAGGGCGAGCCCCGCCAACTCGGCGCGAGGCCAGCTGGACTCCTCCCCGGCTCCGTTCTCCAATACCAATCTCGCCTTAGAAATTTCCTCCCTCCTCCGCTCGTCGTCGTCGTCGTCTCTAGGGTTTACGGGAGCTCGGGGTGTCTTCAGTCGCGCAGCTTTGGAGGCGGCTATTCGTCGGGGGTGGGGGTTCCTCGCGCCGAGCTGGCGGGGCTCACCCTCACCGGCCATGGGCGAGGCTCGACCCTCGTCAGATCCAGCGAGGCCCCTCGCGGCCTGGGTGGCGAGCCGGATCTGGCGAGGTCGAGCCTCACCGGCCATGGGCGAGGCTCGATCCTCGCTAGATCCGGCGAGGCGAGCCTCGCGGCCACTGGCGAGGTGGCCAACGAGGTCGACCTCGCCGGTCGTCGCCTTTGGCCGGTCGCCCAGCTCCGGCGAGCGGCTGGAGGAAGAAGATGAGAAGAAAAAAAGAAAAAGAATAAAAAAAAAGAATAAAAAATAAAATAAAAAGAGAAACAATAAAATAAAAAATATTTAAAAATATTAAAATATTATTAAAAATTGTACACGTCAGCGCCGATCAGGCCACGTCAGCCGGTCGGCGTCTAGTTAGCAAAATCCGCCCAAAATTGGCCGGAAAGGACTGAATTGGCACAACATAAAAAGGTTTAGGACTAAATCGGCACCAAAAAAAGGTTTATGACTAAATCAGCACAAAGCCAAAAGGTTTAGGACTTTTTTAGCACTTTTCCCCAAATTAATATCAATCGTTCTTTCCATCCCAGAGGTTAGTGGAGCTCTGACTTGAGTCGTTTGCATATATTATTATCTTAGACTTATTATTTGGCGGGTCCTCATTTTCGCAGAAAATCACCTTTATTCTCCCCTCGGCTATTGATGTTTTTTCCTCGTACTGAGAGCAACCATAGGGCCAAAAATGAGCCATCCTTCATAATCAATTAGCTCCTTTTACATGCCGTGTTTTTTTTTCTTCAGTTGGTAAAAGATCTTTTCATTTCAACAAGGAAACGTAGATGGATACATCAGATGTGCTTCCAAACATATCAAGTCCGAAAGAGGGGGCGGGGAGAAATGAGACCCGATTTAAAGGAAGGGTGTCGCAGAGTTGGGCTTTAACACCTAATCCGTGGCATTGAGTTCTAGGAGAAAGAGCAATAGACTAAGCGAAGGTTGAGCGAAAAAGTCAATGAACTGCTGCACTCTTGGACCAGTTGTCTTCCCTCCCACGTGGGTTGCTCAACACCAAGTACCCTCTGAACTAAACCAAAGATGGGTTGTCAGATTCAACCACCCACTTTTGATCAAGTTGACACAAAGGACGAGAAAATATTGGGTGGTCCGGGACCACCACGTCAGCGTGGTCCCGGACCACTCACATGATGCCACGTGTATGGGAGGGACAGAAGAGAGAAAGAGGAGAGAGAGCGTCAGAGAAGTGGGCTCAATTTAACACATGGCACCGCGTGAGTGGTCCGGGACCACGCTGACGTGGCGGTCCCGGACCACCCAATATTTTCTCCACAAAGGACACCGAAGACTTTGTAGCAAGCCTAGGGTTTCAGCTTGAAAGGCTGACCGAGTCTTCACCACCCGAGCAAAACCCCCGATCAGCTTACCTGTTGAGTCCTGGCATTCACCATCGACAGCGCCGGACTTTGATTCTTGGAGGAAGGAGCCGTCGACGTCAAGTTTCAGAAATCCGCGGGGTACCCAATAAAAACTCACCATAGCCCGTTTTATTTTTTGCTTTAAAAAGCGAAAATCAACTTTTATACTCTCTCGCCAAAAAAGGAAATGTCTCTTCAAATATTAAAAAATGGTGAAAATTATAATTACATATACTTGTCGATATTGGACTAATGTAAAAGTTTCAGGTGCTAAGATTGAAAAATTAAAGTGTGCATCGGAAATTTCAAAAAGAAAAAAAAAAGTAAAAAAAAAAAATTCAATCTCCAATTAGCTGACTGAAAAACCACCATTCAATATCTAATCACACTACTTAACGTTACTAATTTGCTGTAAAGAAAAACCTACCTTTTCTCTGTCTTCCGGCTCTTGTCCTTTTTTTGTCCAAGGCACACTGAAAAACATGAATATGTCGAAAGGAAAAAAAAAAAATCAAACCATTTACCATTTACTTAATCTAGCCATGTCTCGAACAAAACAAAAAAATCTAGCCAATGTCCTTCTAACCCCGTTAAAACGTGGAATATTTTGTTTAATTCTCTCGAAATTCCAATTTTGCCCTTCCCATTTTTTCATTCTTAGTGATAGATTTTTCGCCCTTTGCCCTGTATTTCTGACTCCTCTCGGGCTCTGTGCAAATCCATGTTCTGATTTTTGCCGACTCCTTCGTTTTCCAGAAACCTCCCTGCATTGACTTTGCCGTTCTTCTCTTCACCTTGAGAAGTTATAGTCGATCTTCCTCCACTGAACCCTCCCAACTTAGCTCTATTCACTGAATGGTTTTCTTCTGCGGGTGAATACAGCTGAGAGGATCGGCCCACCGATGGACTTCACCGGAATTCTGGCTTTAATCATCATCCCTGCTTTAATTGTGGGAGGACTGTAAGTGCTCTGACTCGACATCTGTTCGAGCTCTTGTTGATAGATAACCCTGCAGTTCAGCCTGCTTATTCGATTTACGTTTCTGTTTCTAAGTCTTGATCAGGTTAAAAGTTTGTAATTTGTGGCAGGGCTTTGAGACAACTCCTAAAATCGAAGAGGAGGAGGGACTCGGATCCAACCTCGAGAACGGACAATGCATCTGGAGAAGAGAATGAGGCGTTAAGGAGGGACTCGGAGTCAACCTCGGGAACGGATGATGCATATGGAGAGAAGTTCGATGTGTTTTTGAGTTTCCGGGGAAGCGACACGCGCCTAAATTTCACTGACCACCTTTACCACAGCATGGTAATTGCAGGACTTCAAGTTTTCCTTGATAGTGAAGAACTCGAAGATGGTAAAAGAATCAATGAGGTTTTCAAGGCAGTTGATGAGTCTCGGATATACATACCAATCTTCTCTCGAAACTTCGCCACCAGTTCATGGTGTCTCCGTGTGGTAGCTCGTATGGAAGAATGCACCTCAAAATCAGATGGCAAAAAAGTGATCATCCCCATTTTCTATGATGTGAAGACTGATGATGTGAAGCTCAAAACAGATTTGTACAAGAAAGCCATATGCAAACACAAGAGGAATTTTTTCTCTTTCTTTGGTTTGAAGCACAAGGGGAAGTTTGACTCCCATGAACTGGCGCGGTGGGAAAGAGCCCTCATAAAGGTTGGAGGTATAAAAGGACGGGAACTTGAAGGCAAAAGGTAAATTTCCTAAACTTTTATTGGTTAATAAGCACAATATTTACATTTCATTGGATGAAAGTTAGTCTCTCGAAATTTCCGAATATAGCGAATTTGGGCATTTATTTAAGATTTGCATTACAAGTTAATGGAAGCTAGACCCAACAATTGAAAATATAATATGTCCGATTTTTATAAAACACAACAAACCAAGTCACACCCAACCCACACAATGTAATTTCCAATTCATATCGGGTTAACCCAATATGACACTACGGACAAGACCAACTTTTTACTTGATCATATTTTTTACTCGATCAATTTAGTTATTTAATCGTATTATCACAATAAATATAGTGGAAATCATGCGTTTTTGTGTATGTTTCCCCTCCCATGATAATCACAAAATTCTGTACAATAACAATCTCGTGTTAGATTGTTGAATTGATAGGAATATTGCAATATTAGAATTTATACCAAGATATGATTAGAATTGTTTCCACAAAGAGTGCATAATTAATATTACAAAAGTGCACGCACAATGCATTTATGCAAAAAATCGACTATTAATTTTTTTACGGAATTTCTCTATTATGAATTATTGGAATTACTATTTAATGAAAAGAATTTATCGACACCATGCGGAAAATTGAACATAATACGAGAAAGAAAACAATATTTCAAGATTTGTACGGAAAGGAAAATATTAAGCTCAGAACCGGTTTGTACAAAAAAGCGATATCGAAGCACACGGAGAAGTTTGGCCCGATGGATTGAAGCGATGGAAGAAGGCTCTTGTAGAGGTTGCCCATGTAAAGGGATGGGATGTTTTAGGGAAAGGGGATTTTTCCTGCAATTTTCTCATGGTCAATAGTTGCAAACTACATCTGTCTGGAAGAAACCGTGTGTCCAAATTTTCAAACTTAAAGCACTGTGGCATTACATTAGAACATAATGGAATCTAGTCCGAAGTTGTGCTCGAAAACCTACAAAAGGAAATGAGGTGTGGGTGCCCGCAAAAAGCTATGTCAGATCCAATCTGTACCCAAAATATAATTTCGAGTTCAACTTATTATAATGCCTAATGTCCATTTGTCAAAGTTGTTGAAATAGCTGAATTATGCATATATATGTTCCTAGAGTCCTGTAGTCTATCATGTCTCTAACTGAAACGATATTTTCATGCTTTGCTGCAGCCATCGAGAAGAAATTGACTCGATTGTTGAACAGGTTTCCCGTAAGTTTAATAAAAGACACAAGAGTGTGACTGAACATTTGGTTGAAGATAGTGCTCAGGTGAAAGCCATAATGAAATTGTTGGATGTTAGGTCTGATGGTGTATGTTTTGTTGGTATCCATGGCATAGGTGGTATTGGAAAAACAACTCTTGCCAAGGTTTTGCACAACAAATTATCTTTTCACTTTGATGGCTCTAGTTTCCTTCCTGACGTTCGAGTACGTTGGCAATCTCTTGGTGGTTGTTTAGAATTGCAAAAAGGGCTCTTATCAGATTATGTCGGTTCTAAAAAAACTAACCGAATTAAAGATGTCAATGATGGGATCGAGATGATCAAAAGAGTGTTAGGTAAAAAAAAAGTACTCATTGTTCTTGATGATCTAGACAAGAAGGAGCAACTCAAACAGCTAGCCGGAAAATCTAATTGGTTTGGTTCAGGCAGTAGGATCATCTTCACCACTAGAAACAAAGAAGTCTTGATGACTCAAGTGGAATTATCCGGTGAAGAGCTCCTAAATCAAACCAAAGGAATTTTGGTTTATGAAGTTCAACGAATGGAATTTAATCAAGCATTTCGGCTATTTTGTAAGCACGCATTCAGAAGAGTATCTCCCATAAAGGGATATGATTGTCTTGCAGAGAAAATTGTTCGTAGAGTGGATATGCTTCCTTTGGCTATCGAGGTGATCGGTTCATCTCTTTATTGCGAAGGCCAAAGCCTGGAGCAACATTTTGATAAAACAAAGCTATGGAAAGACACGTTGGAACTGTTAGGTGAAGGTCTTGTTAAGAAAGTCCGAGATGTATTAATTTTAAGTTATGAAGGATTGGAGGATAAGCAAAAAGAAGTATTTCTTGATATTGCTTGCTTTTTCACAAATGAGGACCAAACATATCCAGTTCTCATGTGGGATGACTGTAATTACCATCCTACCAGAGCAATTGGTGTCCTTCTCCTACGGTCCTTGATTAAAATTAGAGATAATAAGTTTAGGATGCATGATCAAGTTCGAGATCTAGGAAGACAAATTGTCCTTGAAGAATATCCTCGAAAATTTAGTAGGGTGTGGATTCATGAAGATGTCATAGAACTACTGGAGAGAAAAGAGGTAAAATGGGACAGCAAGTCACATAATTTTTATTTAAAAGGAGATACTAGTCGAATTTTTTCCTTTATTTTATAGTTAGCTTTGTTTAACTTTCCATTTGTTCTGAAAGGGAGATAGCTGTTTCTCTCTCAAACATTTGGGTCAAAGGTCTAGTTTATTGGTGGAGCGAGACCAAATAGATTGCCTAATAGTTAGCTTTGTTTTTCAGTTTCTATGGAATGGAAAATAGTTTTCTGAAAATTCTGAAACAATAAAGCACCCTTTCACGTGCTCTCCGGTTGGAGTTTTTAAACTATTTTCAAAGAGAATTACAGTGAAAACAAAAAACTATGAAGATTGGAATTGATATGATAATAATATTTCTTGAAAAAAAAAGGAAATGGAGAAATGATTTAGAATATATCTTCAAATAGAAGCTGAAAAATTTCGAGAATGGTGTGAACGAAAACATAGAAATCTACTTGCTGGGAAAAGGCATGGGCCACGGTAGGTTCCCTGTTGGAGAAATTGTCTACCGTTGTTCATATGCTTCCTTTTCTATAGCTCTGTTAAGAGTGTTACCTGCTGTGCACTCAATTAATCTTGAGTCTCTGTTGGCAGAGAAATGAAGATGTAGAAGCTATAAGCCTGACTTCTAGTGGCAGCAGCCACAACTTCACAGATGAAGAATTAGCTGCTCTACCAAAACTACGGTTCCTTCGAGCAAAAGGCTCGGATTTTTCTGGTGACTTTCAGAATCTTCTTTTGAAGCTAAGATGGCTTTCTTGGCAGACATGGCAAATAGCTTTCCTGGCAAAAAACTTTCACTTTGGAGGATTGGTTGTGCTCAACCTTTCGAATAGCAATATTGAAGACAGCTGGGATGGGTGGAGCCAAATGAAGGTATATATGCCTTACTCTATTTTTTTTTTTTTTTGTCATTACCTCATTCGCGATGATGGAAGGAAGGAAGATATATATTTCACTTCTTTGTATCATTACCTCATGTGATTGATTTAACAGTTGCATGCTCTCCCCTACTCATCTGAGTGTAGAGTATATTTTGCATAAGTAACATTCAGTATCTTTCTATATGTCAAAGTAAACACAATTATGTCCCACATAAAAGTTGCTTAGGCTTTGTAATTGGTATGTTCTAGTAAAAGTGCCATTTTTCTTCAACATGCATCAGATATAATTTGAATGAATGTAAAGTTTGAGTCAAGTTCAATAATAAAAAAGTTAATTGGAATCAAGTATGAGATTGGTATCACTCGACTTAAACAGCGTAAAAGATCACGAGTCTATTTGTTATATAACTAAGTTCATGATTTGAATCAAGGCGAGCTTAAACTTCATAATACTTAATTCAAGGGGCTCACAGCCTAATTTAATAGGTAAGTATTTCTTTATAAATGAATTAATGAACTGTAAAATAACTGAAAATGGCATTACTATTACTTCTTCTTCTTTTTTATGTAACTTGAGTTAATGAGCGAAGGCTCGATGTTTTCCATTGAATCTAGTTATAAACTAAAGTACCAAATCTACCACCCACCTGGGTGGCATTGCTGGCGGCGAGCTTCTCCCCCTAACGCAAGGGGAGGAGTTCGATTCTCGGGCATCGCAAGGTGACTTATCCGATGGCACGTGTGTGGTGGTTAGCACATGTCGCCCCCAGGGTTTACCCCTGGTTACCCCCGGCCTTTCGGGCTATGCGCGTTGGTACCGTGCACGGTTCCCTGGATCACCAAAAGAAAATAATAATAAAAATAAAGTACCAAATCAAATCTCATGGAAATCTTTAGTTCAGTTCAGGGTAGAGAACAAATGTAACGGAGTTCCTTGTCCATTTCTAACATTTAGTTTAAAGTCAATTTACGGGCTACAAAAATTGTCAATTTCTAACATTTATTATTCCCCCGTCAAAGGACCGCCTCACTGACAGTTGCTATGAGTTCACCTCTTGCAAACCCTTCCCTCCATCTCAGATTCTTTCTAAAAAATTTCAACTGATAATGGATTGTCGAATTAAGTTGAAGGTAGAATACCAAAATTAATTTTTAAATCCATCACTTTTATGTCCTGACTATTATAGGTTATACATTCACTTGGCATAGAGAGTAAGAGAGAGTTGAGTTGGGACACGGAGCAGAGGGGTTGAATGCGGTGATGTTGAAGAATGTGGTCGCAAGTGGTGTGCTGGTAGCAAGCGGGGTTGTGTGTTGGTATGTGGGACCTTGTGGGTGATTTGGGAGGAAATTAGAGTTTTCTGTGTGTTCATGGCGAGGTTATAGAGATTTGTCTTTGACTTCTAGCAGGGGCCTAACTCCAATTAAAAAAACTCAGGTTGGAGATTATCTGCAACATCCCCAAAAAACTTGCGATGTTCAAATTACCCCAGCTTATCTTAAATTATTGACTTATGGATAATTGGCTTATAAATAACACTACAATGTATGCTGATGTTTCTCGTTTATTTTTTTACTTTAACTTTTTTCTGCAGATGAATAAGTTAAAGGTACTAGATTTGACGGGTTGCAGGTTGTTAACAAGGACACCTGACTTCTCCAAGTTCACGTCTTTAGAGACGTTGATTCTTGCTCGGTGTGTCAAGTTAACTACAATTGATGGCTCCATTGGTGAGCTAAAACTCTTAAGAACTTCCAATATCAACGGATGCAAGGTTCTTCGGAAGTTGCCTGCAAAATTCGGTTCTCTACAATCTTTGATAGAGATTATCATGCCCCATCATTATCAACACTTCAAACTTCCAAAGACATTTGGCAATTTGCAATCTCTGTCGAGTTTTATATTAGATGAGCACCCTGGAATAAAAAAACTTCCAAACTCTATAGGAAGATTGGTGAAACTTAAACGTTTATCTTTATGCGGGTGTGTGGGCATAAAGAAGCTTCCAGGCTCTATTGGAGAAATGAAAATGTTGGCTGAGTTGGATTTATCAAAATCGGGAATAGTTAAATTACCTAATTCCATCGGATCTTTAAAGAAACTGAAAGTGATCAGGATAAGTTATACAGTGATAAGAAACTTTCCTGAAACTATTGGACACGTGATAAAGCTTAAAGAATTACATGCCAAGAAATGTTGGAATTTAACAGATGAAAACCTAGAAAAAATTGGGAACCTATCCAATTTGAGGATATTGGACATATCATATACGAGTGTAACTAGTTTCCCTATGGTACTAGGCTGTCTCTCTCGTCTCGAAACACTTTAAATGAGTTCAAGTCACCTACAAGAAGTACCACATCTTCCTTCAAGTTTGACACACCTTCACATGCAAGCACCTCACTTCCCATCTATCCCTAACCTCTCAAACCTTGTCAATTTAGATCATCTGGAATTATCTATATTAAATGGTTCGATGGAGGAACCTGACATAGCTCGGATGAATGATTCGTATTTGCTTCCATCTAGTTTGTCGACCTTGAAATTAAGGGGCATGCATCTACTACCACCTTTTTCCAACCTAAAAAAATTGTCGGAAATGTCTATAATGGAACATCCAATGTCACGCTTCTCCATCTCTGAAGACCTAACACATTTGAGAATATTGAAACTAAGAAAATGTAAATTGATGGAGAAAATACCTGGTCTGGCACTCTTGAAGAACCTATGGTGCCTGGATTTGAACAGATTGGAAAGGCTGGTTGAGATTCATGAGTTGTTGGAACTCAAATCGTTGGAGCACTTCCGTATTGCCCATTGTAATGAGATAGAAAGGTTACCCAACTTATCAAAGTTAGATAAGCTACGGCACATTGAACTAGAAGCTTGTTTGAAGATAAAAGAGATCGAGGGTGTCAAGGACACAGGAACCTTGAAGTTAGATAATCGTGGTTGCACAGTCCTGGAAAGGTTGCTGGATGACCCAGGATCAACTTGGCTTTCTCACAGAATACCTACTTATGATGTGTTCCTGAGTTTTAGGGGACAGGACACTCGTTTTTCCATTGTCGAGATCCTTCACAAGAATCTTGTTCATAACAAAATTCTGGTTTATATGGACAATGAGGCGGTGGCCCATGACAGAGGAATTAGCTGGGAGCTTTTAGGAGCACTCGATGACTCTCATATCTACATACCCTTCTTATCTAAAGGCTATGCTTCTAGTCAATGGTGTCTCCATGAACTAGCCCGCATGGTAGCACGCAAGAAGTCAAATGGGAAAAGAATCCTGCCCATTTTCTGTGATGTGGAGAAGGAAGATGTTAAGCTTGAAAGCAATTTATACAAAGATGCCCTAAGTGACCACAGGAAGTATCACAACAACGACGACGAAGTGATGGAATGGGAAGAGGCTCTTAAATATGTCGGGGACATGGATGGGTATCACTGGACAACTAACAGGTAATGCTGCTTTTTTATTTAGTGCATTTTACCTTCTAAATCATGAGCTAATAATCAAGTACACTCGACTAGATTGTTAACACTCTCTTTGGAAGAGCTCTTTAGGTGGGTAAAGAAATCTGAGGTGAAGAAAACACATCCTTTGTTGGTTGGAAGTATTAAGATACGGAGGGGAAGACAGTATAGGGATTTGAAAAATGATGAGAGAAAAATGAAAATTGGCATGTTTACATTGTAAGTTGGACTGCATCTCATTGAACAATTACTATATCATTCTTCACAATTGTCGCTTTCTATTACTTTTGATGGTATATTGGGAAATAAGAGAAGTAGTGTGACTTTCTCCCCTGCTTTCTTCACACCTCCGCGAGGAACAAAATTTAGTGGGCTCAGCAGAATTCGTTTCACTTCCAAATCAGTATCTTCATTTTCTCTTGCTCTTCCAAACATTGGTTTTGCATTCACAATCATTCCTTCCCCTATAATTCTTTCCACTCAGAATCTTGCTTTCCAAACAGAGTGTTAGCTTTAAGTACTTACAACATTGCAATGAATAGAAAAAAAAAATGGCACGCAAAAAGAACGAAGAAGATTTTGGTGAAGGGAGAAAAAGTGTGATTTATATTAATCTAGGAAATTGATTTAAATTGTTACGAGATGGGTAAAAGTTCATCCAAGTTTACTGTTTGTTTGCACGAGCCTCCGTGGAACTTTTTCATAATATTTAAGATTAAAATTTGTTACTGAGTGTAATAACATTAATTAAAGGAGCTATGAAATTCTTAATTCAATTATCTCCATAACAGAACATGAAATGTACTGCAAAAGTGCTAGATGGAATAAATGAGGTATTGTCGCCTCTGCATTAGTCTAATTTTATTAAGAGAATAATTAAAATTTTAAAAATTAAAATGAAAAAAAAATTAATATGTAAGAATGTTTAAAGATTATTTAATATGATTATTTTTCGAGAACAAATGACAAAATAAATTCCAATCTTTTAAATGATTTTCATTTTAATCCCTACCTTTTAAACTTATGAAAAAAATGTCCAGCCTTTCGAATTTGTTTCGAATCTATTACGAGTCTTTCGACACCATTAATAGGAGGGAATGTTCCATTAGATTATTTCCCGAATTCTGACTTTGCCACTAAAAGAAAAAAGATTATCTTGACTTATTATTCAAAAGAGAATATATTAGGAAAAATAATTTAACGTATGTATAACTCAAGGAAGAGTATTTATTTCACTCCATATCAGCCTTTTTTTTTTGGTTTATTCCAAGTATTTTTGAATTTTTTTTTTTTTGGTAAAACAGGGAACCCCGTAAGCCGATAGCCGGCGAGCAAACTTTGGGAGAGCGACTGCAGGACCCACCACAGTACTTCAAGTAAGAATCCCTAACGATACTTCTGTGATTCAAACTTCTCCCCTTCGTGAGGGGGAGAGAGCCCAAGCCAGTTGTGCCGCTGAGGGCGGTGGTAAGAAAGATGGGTTCTTCTATAAAGCATAGTCATCAATGCAATGTTATAAGTACCTAAAGCTAAAAAGGACAAAAGGGCATTCGAAAATAATTTCTTCTATAAAATATAGTCTTCTCAAGATTTTGCTTAGAACCCATGCCTAATTTTCTTATGTCAGAATTCAAGTTCTGTTGAGAGCGACATATCATTTCAGTTGGTTGGATCCAATCTCACTGATTCTATCAAGAACAGCAACATCACATTGGTTTTGCGAATTTTTAGGCCACCTTAAATTCCTTCATACTGAGCAATGTCCGACCAAATTCTAGCATAGCTGTAAACCAATAAGGTGTTGATATCCTTTTATTGCGTGCCCGACCAAAATAAACCTTTTCTTTCGTTGTGCATTGCTGCAGCCTCGAAGGACTAATTGAAAGGATTACTGAAGATGTTTTGAAAGATCTGGAAGGTGCCGATATAAGGAGAACTCAAGCAGTTGAAGACTAGTGGTTGTCGATAGGAATCTGCACGGAAATAAGCATCAAGGAAAAAAGAACAAAGAACTGGAAGTCCATTCCAAGTGACCGCACATATCAAGCGATGGGGAGAATTTCCACCCCTCTAAGTGAAGGCATACACCGAGGGAGTCGACAGAAAACTTACGGGTAATTGCTCCCATTTCGATTATGACAACATATGTCATTCAATTGATTTAAACAATACATAGAATTTCAAAGTAACTACAGTGCAGCCTTTTGCATACAAATAACCGTACATTCAAGCAAATTTTTATTCTTTAGAACAATTTTATGATCTCTAAGTTAACAAAGAGGATTTCTAAAATTTGACGCAGGTGTTCTACTAGTTTGAAGGCCAAATCCAAAAACACTGTATGAACTTATATCTACAAGACAAAAGTATCCCCACTTTCCAAATGGCCCAAAAGAATATATGAGTTACGGGAAAATTATTAAAAAATTCCTAAATTTATTATAATTTTGTCAATTCA
This sequence comes from Eucalyptus grandis x Eucalyptus urophylla, assembly GCA_028830015.1. Lineage (NCBI taxonomy): Eukaryota > Viridiplantae > Streptophyta > Magnoliopsida > Myrtales > Myrtaceae > Eucalyptus > Eucalyptus grandis x Eucalyptus urophylla. The sequence continues at coordinate 41,473,570 of CM054189.1, forward strand.
GTTATAAATTTTTTTTTTTGATCAATTGAGTCTTAAACCTTTTGAAATTGTGGCAATTTAGTCCCTTCGGCCAAAATTGGCCGATTGGCTGGCGACAAATTTTTTAATAATATTTTATTTTTTAAATTATTTTATTAAGTTTTTTTTAAATCTTTTTTCCCCTTTTTTTTTTCTCCTCCTTCCTCCTTCTTCATCCCTTCTCCTCCCTTCTTCTTCTTTTGGCTCGCCAGTCGCTAGAGCCAAAGGAAGAAGGAGGGAGGAGGGAGGAGAAAAAAAAGATTAAAAAAAAATTCAAAAAATAATTCAAAAAATAAAATATTATTAAAAAATTATCGCAAATGGTCATGTTAGTGTCAATTTTGGCCGGAATGACTGAATTGGCATTAAATCAAAAGATTTAGGACTCTATTGACTAAAAACATAAGTTTATGACTGAATTGATGTAATTATAATAGGTTTAGGATTTTATGGTAATTTTTCCTATGAATCTCTACTTGAGGGATGAAAAAACCAACTTTTAAGTTTTCCATCCATTCGAGTTGATGAATTCTGACAAAAAAAAAATTGATGAATACGCTCGAAATAGTCTCTTTGCAACAATAATTTTCGGTTTGGGGCAAAACGAATTCTATTGACAACGGACTTTTTCAATTTCGGGTTTGCTCTCTCTCTCTCTCTCTCTCTCTCTCTCTCTCTCTCGTTGAAACAGACGAGTCATAGATTCAGAAGTCTAAAAAACGACATCTTTATTCATTGGCGAGAAACAACGTTGTTTTGTCTTGCTGACATCTCTATTGTACTCACCCACACCATTAGCCACGTTAAATGCCACGTTAGCTTGCACGGACAAAAAATTTGATGGTGCACATATTTGTATATTAAGTAATGGTCCGTGCACTTTTTGGGAACTTTGAAAAGTGAAGATATTTCTGTCCTCCAGATTTAAGTTCATGTCTTCTTTATAATAATTAAAAAAAAAAAAATTGCCGCAGTTAAAATGCAAAGAAGAAGAAAATGCTCAAAGAAAGAGGAGCACCTCTTTTCATCATATGTTAATTTTATACCATCAATTTTGTTTTTGGAATAGCCCTAAAAATATCTTAAAAGAATATGTCCCGAATTCTCAAGATCTTGCTTGGAACCTGCATCTAATATTCCAAATTATTTTTTGTAGCAATCAACATGTTATTGTAATATAGATACCTGGATTTTACATGTTGTCAACGAGATTATCTCCTCAAGTTTGGTAGGTGGATCCAATTTCATTCATTCTATCAAGAATAGCTAGTTCGCATTGGTTCCTGAATTCTAGAGCATCTTAATTTCTTCGTGCAAGCAACATTCGATGAAAATTTGGTGTAGCTGTAGATTAATGGGTGCTAATACTTAATCTCTAGTCATAAAACCATTAAGTTTTCATTTACGGATTATGTTCTCAAAAGTAGCATTCTATAGTTAAATATATCCGAAGGAATTTTGTGGTCGAACAAAATTGCATAGCCGTATATTTATCATCTACTTTTTCATTGTTTCGTTTCTTTTGTGTAGCGAGTTAAAGATCTTCAAGTCATTATTTTTTGGGACATCAGATGAATAATTACATTGTTATTTTTATATCCTGTTACTTTCTGTCTGTCTGACTAAAATGAACTATCCTTCACCTGTGCATCGTTGGTACTGAGAGCTAGTCAAGAAGGTTGTTAAAAGGTTCTGAGAGCAAGGGGATTGCTAGACGTTGACACTTGAAGCCATCTTTTGTTTCTTTGTCAAAGTAAAAAAGGATGGATTTGCTTTATAGTTAATAATATTCCATACAACTGCATTCTCTTTCGATTGCTTGGAGGATCTAGATATTTCATTTTGTCATGAAATTGGTTTACAGTTCTAAAGCTTTGGTGCACAATTTACAAAAAGGTTAGCATATCGCTATGAACGAGTGAGAGATAGAGTTTGAACTCTCATGCTTTATTGTAGGGTTACTGTCTAGGGAAGCCTTCGCATGAACTTACATATATGGAGACTTGGCAGCTATCTAGCGCTTGTCCGTCTCTAACGCCATGAAAGGATAAATACGGTGAAAAAGAAACTTTCATATTATTAAATTTATGTCTGGAGGAAAGATAACATTAGCTTAAGTTTATTATTTATCCTTAGGGGCTCGAGTAGCTGAGTAAAATCTTCTAATCATATTTAACATTTTCACAATTTTTTTAAAAAAATAAAATCTCACAATGTGATCGAGACAATTTCAACAATCAGCTAGGTTTATTCAAAGAATTAAGTTACTTCAGAAAGGAACATTAAATAGCAACCTTATGGAATGCATTTTAAAAACAATTAAGGAGCCCGGATCAAGTTGTATTACATGATCCCTTGACTATTTCATTGCGTTATGATGAAGATATTATATGAATTTTTTATCCAATAAGAATATTTTATAAATTCTAATCCAATGAGAATAATCGTAATCGCAGAAAGACCATATTTCCAGTAGCCATGATAAGATAGCACAACTGAGACACATTTAAGTGACTATTAATTCCCCGCATAACACGCCTAGTTTGTATGTTTGGGGATATGTGATGTCATGACCTACCATGTTCATCCGAAGGAAAAAAGACATAAGTTTAGAGGTATTGCCTAAAAAATGAGTCTACGACCCTCATTATAGATGTGGGCTCTCCTAAACCCATATCTTGTGCTATATTAGGGTTTTCACATTGATGCTATAAGAATTTTCTAATGATAAGTCGCCACTAGCCTATTGAGGTAGGTTAAAAACCAAGTATGGCATGAGAGTATACTTCATTACCTATGCAACTAGAAAATCTAAGGCTGAAAACTTGATTACACTAATTGATCAACTAATGCATTTTCAGTACTTAATTTTGTTCATTAAAAAAAAAAAGTGTTTGTTAGGCAGTCTAGATTGATTTTTAGACCTATCAACTAATATATGAGGTGATCATGTAGGTACGCAAATATTAAAGTAATAATCAACAACCAAGAAAGTATTAAATAACTAATGCTAAGATATAAGAAATATGTCATTCCCAACTAATTTAAAGGGAAATCACAATCGATATATTGAAAGCACGCCATCAATTGATAATTTGTCTCAAAAAGGGAAACATTGGAGCCCTATTAAAAAGACCTAAGAGTTTGTTCAATTTTGAACTTGATTTTTTATCAATGATTTTCCCACATTTTAAGAGAAAACTACTCAAAAACTAATTTTTAATTTTTTTTCTGATTTTCTAAAAAAAATGTATATTCGAATTTTTTTTTAAATATATATATTTTTGTAATTTTTATTCCAAAAATAGGGATTTGGGCAGGGCCCTCGGCCCGGTTCAGATGTGGGTCGGGTAAGGACTCATGGGTTTGGGTCATGAACACTAAAAGCCTAATTAAAGAAGTGGGCTCAATGACTCCAACCCATTCGGACAGGGGCCATGATCATGCCCAAATTCATCAAAGGAAAACACTTAAGCTTACTTACACTAAGGTCACTATTAAGCAACTTCCAGCATGTCAAAAAAACCCCAGCTCCGAAATTAGCCCACTCACTTGACCTATCCACAAACTCCTTCCTAGACATAAAAATAACCTTATACCCAATAAACTAACCTAAGCCCAACAACAAAATTCAGCCCGTACCTAACACAAGGCCCCCCACGTCTTGAGTCCACGATGGACTCATCTCATCCCCTGAACAGCAGCTTCTCTCCCACGACCGAGCCTCCACCAAGCCCACCGCCTAGACCAGCCGGGAACCATTAACGGCACCCGGACCTCCACGTCCGACCACGCCTGGTGCTCGGCGAGTCACGGCCGACAACCGCGGCCGCCGCCGGAACCCTTTGCCCTGGCTGGCCCCCTCACGGTGGGGCCAACCTTGCCCCGAACGGCCAAACCGAGACCCACTCTAAGGTTTCGACACACCCCTACCGTTCGAAAGCCACGCCTCAGCGACGCTTGCCCCCATCGGCTCGATCAAAGAAAGGGGCAGCGACGGCCACAGACGAAACAACACGACAAGAACGAGTATTTCCCACACAAACTTTCAAATCTAGTTCAGGCATTATATCAAACAATTGGGGTGCGCTACTATAACGAGGGATTTTTGGCTCAACCGAAGCTCGACCCTTACCGGGACTCTCGACACGCGACGAAAAAGATATCGGAAACAAAACGCGGGGCGACGCCGGCCGGACCTCGCTGGAGCCGGACGACCGGGAGCTCCGGCCCGGCGCGCCCAAAACAGGGCAAGAGCAGAGCCGAGCTTACCTGTTCGGCTTAAGGGCGTCGCCGGTAAGGTCGTCGGACGGGTCCTCGAGCGGCCGAGGCGTTGGCCGAGGATCCCTCTCTCTCTGTCTCTCAGTCGCTCGGATCTGTCACTCTCCGTTTGCCCTCTCTCTCCCCATCCCGGTCTCAAGCTCTCCAAAGCCCCCCCAAAAATCCCCCCTTTCGACACACGCCCCCTCTATCCCTTTGAAGCATCGGATCGTGCGCGTGGCTTCTTAGTTCTTGCCTTGGCGCTGCGATTGCCAACCTGACCCCCGAACGGACGTCTCGCGCGACGCTTGTCTCCTCCGTGCCATCCTTTTGTTCGCGTTCGTCGTTCTCTTTTCTGCAGAACGCGAGGGAAAGAGAGAGGCAGAGAAAGAGAAGGCTAGGCCGATCTTGGGGTAAATAAAGCAAAAGTGGGCCGGCCCAGGCGAAGAGAGAGAAAAAGGAATGTAAAAAGGAAGAGGCCGGGCCGGCCTGCCCATTTTTTCTATAAAAATTTCTGTTACTATCAATGAAAATGCCCCTAATGTCTATATGCCTTGTAATTTAATATAAATTATTTTTGCTACTGGTTAAAAATTAATCCCTTTCTATACAATTAATGATTGCTTAAACGGGTTGTCAAAATTTAGGTATCAATATGTAATCTGCCCTATCTTTAATCAATCGGAAAGATTATCAGAACAGCCATCGTCTTGGTACTACAAATCCAATTATTATGTGATACTAACACATTTCCAATTATAAATATAGTTTCACTGCACAAAATCTTATGTACATCCCGTAATACCTAGCAACCTTGGAAGTCCCATTTGGAATAAGATGCATATAAAAAATACAACGTTGTAAGCCATTTTATTTAATCAATAACCAGAACAAGCACATAAACAAGTATTCAGAAAACCATATCATGCTAGACTCAGTAATATAAGGGACAAGGTTTGTCACACATTTTGATGTCCTTCTAGAAGTTCTGGATGATTAAGCTTCAAGTTTGGTTCTTCTATGGTAAACTCTAGCCATCTTTCTCTTTCCTCTTTTTGGAAAAAAAAAGCATACCAACAAGAAAGGATCTACAATATATATATACACATGACAAACGAAGCAATAGTTTAGAAAGTTCATATCTACAGGCTGTACAGGTGATTTATGGATAAATTGATTTTTTTTTTTTGAATTGCAAACACGATATTAAATATATGAGAATTTTTTGCATATTATATATTTGTGTATAAAAAATTCATAAATCAAGACAAGCACACTGTAATTGTAAATAATTCAGCATGAAATACAATAGGGGTGAGCATGGTTCGAGTTGGGCCAATCCACCCCCTAACCCTAGGACCAACCCGCACAATGCTAGTTCTCAATTTTTGGGATCGAGGACCGATCCTATTGAGCTTGGAAACGAGGACCGGACCGACTGAATGGGTTCGGTCCGGTTCCAAGATCAACCCGGGACCAATCGATAATTTTTTATTTCATTTTTTGTATTCCATAAAAAAACGATTAAGGACCGGATTGACCCAATGGGTTTAGTCCGGTTTCCAGGTCAACTCAAGACCAACAAATAATTTTTTATTTCATTTTTTGTAGTCTTTGAAAGGGCAATCGAGAATCGTACCGACCCAATGGGTTCGATGATGAGCAAAGTCAGCTAAAAAAGACAAGCGGTGAGGGTCAAGTGGGGTGAGCGTCGAACAGAATGAACATCGAATGTCGAACGGGGAGCAACAAGCCAAGCAAACATCGAGTAGCGAGCGAGACGAGTGTCGAGTGGCAAGCGGAAAGTTGTTTCTTTCGATTTTGGCAAATTGAATACTAAGAGGACAAATATGATAGAAGAGAACAAATACTAGAGGAGGATGCCATAAGGAGTTGATTATGCCTTTTTGGACGCCGAGAGGACTCCTTACAAAAACATTTTCCTCTTTCATAAATTATAACTATTCACACTGTAAAAGACATTAAAAATCTAAGTTAGTAAAGAATAATGTAAAATTACTTGAACTCCCCATTAAAGAGCTATTTAATGTTGTTGACGCTATTTATTTTAAGATTTTCTCTATATAAAAAATTATAAATAATATTATATATATACTCCGGGTGGGTCCGGGTTGGACCGACCCAAAACTCTTAGAATTGATGACCGACCCACACAGTGTTGGTCTAGGAATTCTAGGACCAAGGACTGACCCAACCTCTCTGGAAACCAGACCAGGACCAGTAGGGTTGGGCTGGTCCAGGGTCGGTCCAGGGTTGACCCTAAACCGATGCTCACCCCTAAAATACAAGGTGGAGAAGCCTCATGCACTGCACGCATGGACCAACTCGCAACAGTGAGTGGGGCAGGCAAGTAAGAACAAAAGACAAATGAAGCCAAGCCCACAAGAATGGAGTCATAAAACAAAGGAGTCCACCATCACATACGTATGTCACGGGAAATCGATTATATACATTCGCTTCTTTTCCTATTCTGTGATAAGCATCTTAACTTTTTTCAATTTGAGCAATGTCAGACCAAATTTCAGTGTAGATGTAGACCAATTAGGTTGTCATTTTGATATTTTTTGTATTGTGTGCCTAACGAAAACAGATGTTTTCTTTTATTGTGCAAAGCTATAGACTCAAAGAAGTACTTGAGGTTACTGAAGAGAATTCTAGACATCTGAAATATGCCCATGCAATATGTAGGTTTTGGAAATACTTAAGTTGCTATCAAAGACAAAAAGAAATGGAATTCCATTCCAAGTAATATCTCTTCATCTGTTTAGTAAGTGACTTATGGTACGAGTAAATGTTTAATAGAGCCCAAATTTTAATTGTATTTAAACTGCAAATCTTAGTCAAAAGATTAGTTATGAAAAATATTAAGGTAAAAAGGAAAATTGGGTCCAAGTTAGAATGTTCAATAGAGCCTAGATGGTAGCGGCCTGAATTTTCGCTGGTGTGAAGAGAAACTAAAAACACGATCAACACAAGAATGGACTAGAATAGGGTGTGGGTGTAACTTGAAAAAAGAAAAGACAGGAAATTATTTAATAAAAATCACAAAATTTTGGGAGTGGGGCCAAATCTTGCTAAATGGAAAAAAATCGCTTAAAGTTCTATCATAAAAGAAAAAGAAAAGAAAAGAATCATTTGAGAGGCTGATATCCACGATTCTCTTCATTTTCTGGATAAAGCGTACGTTGTCCACAAATAATTGTGTGTTTGTGGTATCTCTCTATCAAACCTTCTGATTAAAGGTCTCAATAGTTTGTAGAGAGAGCCAAATGAGAATGACTGATGGTTGGCTTAACAACCTATGTGAATCATTTCTCACATGAATTGGTTATCTTGTTTCAAAAGGGTCGCCATAACACTTGAATTAGTAAAAGATAACAAATGTTCCTACACAACACTATACAAGATAACCAATGTTCAATTATTAAAAAATGGTGAAAAATGTATTTTGACACACTGGCCAATATTGGACTAATGTAAAGGTTTCAGATCTAAGATTGGGAAACCAAGATGTGTATTGGCATATTTTAGAGAAAAAAAAAAAGTCAATCTGAACATACTAATTTTTTTCTGTGCAAAATTTGAACAGACTAATTAGTTGACTTAAAAAACACTATTCAATATCCAATCACTTTACTTAACGTTATTGTCTGGCTGTAAAGAAAAATCCCCCACCTTCTCTTCTGTCTTCTAGCTCATGTACTTTTTTCGGCATGTAACGGTGAAAAGCGTGAATATATTGGAAGGAAAAAAATAAAAACTCAAATTATTTGCCATTTACTTAAACTACCCAATGTCCTTCCAAAGCCGTTTAAAACATGGAATGTGGTGCTAAATTGATCCCTTCCTTTTTTCTTTTTTAGTTGCCTGTAAGATTTTTCCTTTTCTAATATTCAACTCCCCGTTGTTGGGCCACGTGCATCCCACGTGACTTGGTCTTCACAAATTTTCCTCCAGGAGGACTTTGCCTTTGCCCTTTGCCCTGTATTGTTAAGTTGTTGACTCCTCTCCGTCTCCGTGTGCCTCCATGTTCTGATTTTTGCCGACTCCCTTCGTTTCCCAGTAACTCGCCTTCAACCTTCCTGCATCGACTTTGCCTTCTTCTCTTCAACTTGAGAGGTTATAGTCGATCTTACTCCACTGCACCCTCCCAGTTAGCTCTTTTCGCAGAGCGGTTCTCTCCTGTGGGTGAATACAGCTGAGAGGATCGGCCCACAGATGGAATTCAACGGAAGTCAGGCTCTAATGATCATCCTTGCTTTGACTGTAGGAGGACTGTATGTGCTCTGATTGCGCTTCTGTTCGAGCTATTGTTGGCAGATGATGGGCAGAAAAGAAAACTTTGCTTGGGGACAACTCACGAAATCGAAGAGGGGGGGGGCTCGGAGTCAACCTCGAGAACAGATGATGCGTCTGGAGAAGAGAACGAGGCGCTAAGGAGGGACTCGGCGTCAACCTCAAGAACGGACGATGTGTCGGGGGAAGAGAACGAGGCATTCAACACATCGGGAACAGAGTACGACGTGTTCTTGAGTTTCCGGGGACCAGACACACGCAACAATTTCACCGATTGCCTTTACCGTAGATTGAGACTCGCTGGATTCCATGTCTTTCTAGACAACGAAGAACTCCGAGTCGGCAAAGAAATCAGTGGAGAGCTTTTGAAAGCACTTAACAAGTCTCGAATCTACATACCCATATTCTCTCATGATTACGCTGCCAGCTCGTGGTGTCTCCATGAGGCTGCGCATATGGAAAAATGCACCTCAAAATCAAATGGGAAGAAAGAGATACTTCCCATCTTTTATGATGTGGACCCTGATGATGTTAAACTCAAAACTGAATTATACAAAAATGCCATAGCCAAGCACGAGGAGAAATTCGGCCTTGATGAATTGAAGCGGTGGGAGGCTGCTTTCGTAAAAGTTGCACGTCTCAAGGGATGGGATGGGATCTTAAACGGAAAGGGTAATCTTCTTCAATTTTTTTGGTTCTTGTTAATAGACGCAGTAGCTAGACTTCTCATTTGAAGAAATTTTGTCCTCAAAATTTTAGGAATAAAGCAATGCGACATTTTTTCATTCTAGGAAAAAATTAATAGGGCAAAAAGGTCCACCTCAATTTAATTTATGAGTGAATCTGATGACTCTTACTTGAATCCGGTCCGATAGGTCTAGTGAGAACTTACCAACTAAAATCTGTTCCCCTTTTTTTGGCCCAAAAAAAAAAAAAAACTTGTTTACTTAGATAACAAGAGAACAGTTTTACCTATTAAGAATATCTATTGCGCTTCTTTCGATTTTGCTCAAGTCCCCGAATTTTTTCTTTTATCTCAGAATTCAACTGCTACATGAGCTCAATCCTATAAATATATCTCAACAATACTGGCATGTTGCTGCATGTTAGCAGTATGAAAAAAAAAATATTAAATCTTGCTCCGTCCATTCCATCAAGAATATCTCCTTCACGTCAATCGGCTCATGCATTATCTGAATCATCTCTCATACATAAAATTGAGTGACATCCATGAAATTCCAACATGTGTATTAACTGATTGTGCCGCTTAATTTCCACGACTTATTTAACCATATGGTCCCTAGAGAAAGAGAGATCTCATATCCAGGAGGATTTTTACCCTTTTCTTTCATGTCGTTGACTAAAACAAAAATTTTCTATTTTGCTGCAGCCAAGGGGAACTAATTGACTTGGTTGTTGAAGAGGTATTCTGTAGGCTTAATGCCAGATGCGTGGATGTGCCTAAACATCTGATTGAAGATCATCCCCAGATAAAAGCCATAACAGAAAAGTTGTAAGTTGACTCTGATGGTGTATATTTCCTTGGTATTCATGGAGTGGGTGGCATTGGTAAAACAGTACTTGCGAGGATTGTGTTCAACAGATTATCTGATCATTTTGACGGCGTTAGTTTCCTTAATGATGTTCGAGAGTCATCGAATCATGGTCTTATAAACTTACAAAAAAAGTTATTATCAAGTTTTGTTGGTTCTGTGATTAATGACCAAATTAAAGAGATTGAGGATGGGATCCGTTGGATCAAGAAAGTATGTAATACTAAAAAATGCCTCATTGTTCTTGATGATCTAGACAAAAAAGAGCAACTCGAAAAGCTAGCTGGAGAATCTGATTGGTTTAGTTCTGGTAGCAGGATCATTATCACAACTAGGGACAAAAGTATCCTGATGACTCAAGTGGAATCATCTAATGAACAAGGCCAAAATCAAACCAAAGGAATTTTGGCTTATGAAGTTCGTGAGATGGAATATGGTCGAGCACTTCAGTTATTTTGTAAGCATGCATTCAGAAGAGACTCTCCTGTAGAAGGATATGACCATCTTGCAGAGAAAATTGTCCGTAGAGTAGGGATGCTTCCTTTGGCTGTTGAGGTGATAGGTTCATCTCTTTATTGTGAGGGCTTGGTCCTGGAGGAACATCTTGATAAAATAGAGTTATGGAAAGACACATTGAAGCAATTAGATGAAGGTCCTCACAAGGATGTCCAAGATGCATTAATGATAAGTTATGATCGATTGGAGCCTAAGAACAAAGAAGTATTTTTAGATATTGCTTGCTTTTTCACCAATGAGGACCAAACATATCCAATTATCATGTGGCGTGACCGTAATTACCATCCTTACCATGCAATTAGTATTCTCCTCCTGCGGTCCTTGATAAAAACTAGAGATGGTAAAAAGTTTTGGATGCATGACCAAGTTCGAGATCTGGGAAGGTACATTGTCCTCGAAGAATATCCTTGCAAAGAAAATCCTCACAAATTTAATAGGGTATGGATTCAAGAGGATGCTTTAAAGCTATTGGAGAGAAAAGAGGTAAATGGAAGAGTATGTCATACAATATTTATTTGGAAAGAGAAACTTGTTGAATTTTTTCTTTTAATTTACAGTTAGCTTTGTTTAACTTCCCATTTGTCTTCTTAGTGAGGCAGCTCTCTTTCAAACATTTGGGTCAAAAGGTCTTGTAAATATGTGGAGAGAGACAAGATAGATTGCCTAATAGTTAGCTCTGTTTTCTTGATTCTGTAGAGTAGAAAATAGCTTTTGGGAAATTCTGAAACAACAAAGGACCGATTCACGTGCTATCCGAGCAAAGGCAGAAGAAAACTTGTATGAAGAATTTTTAAATTACTTTCAAACATAATTACACAAAAAACTAAAAACTATGAAGATTGGATTTGACATGGCAATTATATTTCTTGAAAAGTAGAAAATGAGAAAGGGAGAATAAATTTAGGATAAATGTTCAAATGGAGCTGAAATTTTCTGTTAGTCATGTGAACAAAACATATTAAGTCAACTTAGGAGAAGTTGTGTGCCAGGTTGGTTTCCTATAGGAGAAATTGTTTACCAGCGCTCATATGCTTCTTTCTTTATAGCTTTTCGAGAGTTTAAAGTTTTATGAACTCAATAATCTTGAGTCTCTGGTGGCAGAGAAATCCAGATGTAGAAGCATTAAGCCTGACTTCCAATGGCTGTAGCCGCAACTTTACACCTGAAGAGTTTGCCGCTCTACCAAATCTAAGGTTCCTTCGATTGAAAGAGTCTGATTTTTGTGGTGACTTCAAGAATCTTCTTTCGGAGCTAAGATGGCTTTCTTGGCAAACATGGGAAACAACTTTCCATGCGAATAACTTTCACTTTAGCAATTTGCATGTGCTTGACCTTTCAGATAGCAATATTAGAGATGGTTGGGGTGGGTGGAGCCAAATGAAGGTATGATTTGCCTTACTCTACATACTTCTTTATGGTCATTACCTCATTTGCGATAATAGAAGCAACATATAATCTTCACTTCTTTATAGGGATAAGTACACTAATGGTGCCATAAGTTGTGTACGGCGCTCACTTTGGTGCCAAAAGTTTCTATCGGATCACTTAAGTGCCAAAAAATTTGAAAAACGCTCACTTTGGTGCCAACTCCGATGAAATTGGCCGGAAATCCGATGTGGCCTTTTTTTATTAATTTTTGACGCCGACGTGGCTCGTCGGAGAGCTGAGTCAGCATCCAAACACCAAAATGACGTCGTTTGGCATCTTTCCCCCAACTTTGAAACCCTAATCCCCAAATTGAGAGAGAGGGAAGCTCGTCTTTGTGTCTTCTTCTTCCTCGAAGACCCACACCAGCAACGGCACTGGCACGGCACCAGCAACAGCACCGGCAGCACACTAGCAATGACACCAGCAACGCACCAGCAGCAACAGTGCACCAGCAACCCCTTCGATCCATCTTCTTCCTCCTCCTCCTCCGCCCTCGCCTTCGATTTTTCCTGCAACAATCTCCTCGCTCACCTGGTCGAGCAACTACAATGGTGGCTGAGTGACGGTGGCTGAGCAGCGACGGTGGCCGAGCGACGGTGGCCGAGCGACGGTGGCCGAGCGGCGGAAACCCTAATTTTTCCCCATGTGAGCTAAATGGCGTCGTTTCTATGAAGCCATCCATGTAGGACGGCAAAACGACATCGTTTTCTTAAGGAGGACCGAAAACGACGTCATTTAAAGGCCTATCGATTTTTTTTTAAAAAAAAAAATAATCATTTTGGCCGGAATCTTTCGCCGGAGGCCGGAATCTTTCGCCGGTGGCACCAAAGTGAGCGTTTTTCCTCCGATTTGGCACTTAAGTGATCCGACGGAAACTTTTGGCACCAAAGTGAGCGCCGTACACAACTTATGGCACCATTAGTGTACTTATCCCATTCTTTATATCATTACCTCATGCAATTTACCCAATGGTTGGATGCACTCCTCATTCTATTTGAGTATAGAACATATTTTGCAGGAGTAAATCCCAAATCTTTTCATATCATAGTAAAATACAATTATGTCCCACATAGAAAATGCCTCATGTGGATTACAACCTTGGTTTTTTAGCTGTGAAAGTTGCTTAAGCTTTGGAAATGGCATATTCCAATAAAATTAGCGTATTCCAATAAATGTAAGTGCCATTTTGCTTCAATATGCACCAGAATATGATTTGAATGACGTAAACTTTGAGTCAAGTTGAGTTAGAAAAGTCAACTGGAATCAAGTTTGAGATTGGTAACATTTAACTTGATGGTTTATTTGGAATAGCTAAGTTGATTATTTGAATCAAGGCGAGCTTGAGCTTCATAATATTTGATTCAAGCGGCTCACTAGCCTAATTTAAGAGCTGATTGTCCATGTTTTGTTTATGATCTATGTTATGTTTATGATTACGTTACTGAACTGTAAATAAATGAAAATTCCATTACTTTTACTTTTCTATTTTACCTGAGTTAATGAGCGAAGGCTCAAGCTTTACATTGAATCAAATCAGATCTCACACGGGGGTTGAATGCGGTGATGTTGAAGATTGTTGTCCAAGGTGGTGTGCTGGTGGTCAATGGCAGTGGGTGGAGAAAAACTAGGGGTGCTGGTATTTAGTGCTTGTGGGTGATCTGGGAATTAGAGTCTTCTGTATTTTCGTAGCAATGATACTTTAGCCTTTTGTTTATGGACTTTTGTTATAAGAAGGGAACTAAGGGTTTTTGAAAATAAAGCACGTGAAGTAAAAGGTGGGATGGTCCTTTGTTACCTGTGGCATAAATGTGACTCCTAACAGGGGCCTAACTCCCAGGTCGGGGATTTTTCTAAAAAAATTAAAGTATGAGAGTTATTTGCAGCAACCCTAAAAATACTGGGAAATTCAAATTACCTAGATTATCCTAAATAATGACTTATGAATAATAAGCTTATTAGTAATATTACGACACATGCTGATGTTTCTCATTTATTTTTTCATGTTGACTTTTTTTCTGCAGATGGATAGATTGAAGATTCTAGATCTGACGGGTTGCGTAAGGTTAAAAAAGACACCCGAGTTCTCTAATTTCATGTCTTTGGAGAAGCTAATTCTTGCTAGGTGTGTCGAGTTAACCACAATTGACCGCTTGCTAGGTGTGTCGAGTTAACCACAATTGACCGCTCCATTGGTAAGCTAGAACACCTAACTTCTTTGAATATCAAGGGATGCAGGTTGCTTGGGGAGTTACCCGAAGAAGTCAGTGCTCTACAATCTTTGACAGAGGTTATCATGCCCCAAACTTTTCAATGCTTCAAACTTTTGGAGGCATTTGGCAATCTGAAATCTTTGTTGAGTTTGATATTAGACGAGCACCTTGGAATCAGCCAACTTCCAAGCTATATTGGAGGGTTAGTGAAAGTTACATATTTGTCTTTACGTTGGTGTATGGGGATAGAGAAGCTTCCATGCTCTCTTGGAAAAATGGAAATGTTGGGCGAGTTGGATTTATCAATGTCAGGAATAGTTGAACTACCTGATTCCATTGGAGATATGAAGAAACTAAAAGTCATTAGAGTAAGCTATACAATGATAAGAAATTTTCCTCATGCGATTGGACAAGTGGAGATGCTTGAAGAGTTACATGCCAAGAAATGTTGGGATCTGACAGATGAAAATCTAGAGGAAATTGGGAAGCTATCCCATTTGAAGATATTGGACTTATCATATACTCATGTATCTAGATTCTCCACGGTGCTAGGTTGTCTCTCTCATCTCCACACACTTGAATTGGGTTCGAGTGACCTTCAGGAGGTACCTGATCTTCCCTCAAGTTTGACACGCCTTCACATGCAAGCATGTCAGTTCCAATCTATCCTTGACCTCTCAAGTCTCGTTAATTTAGATTATCTGGAATTATCTAGATTAACTGTTTCAAGAGAGAAACCTGACCCAAGTTGGACAAACAATTTGCCAGTTAAACAACTGATCCATCCGCTTCCAAGTGGCTTGTCAACTTTGAAATGCAGGGGCATCATGCTACTACCATCTCTTTCCAACTTGAGAAAATTATCAGTTCTGTGTGTCATTGAATATCCAATGCCATACTTCTCTATCTCTCAGGAGCTAATACATTTAACAGAATTGAAACTAAGTAAGTGCAAATTTGTTGAGATAATATATGTGTCATGCTTGAAGAATCTACAGCACCTAGAACTAAACAGATTGGACAGGCTGGTTAAGATTGAAGGTTTGTTAGAATTGGCATCCTTGTTGTACTTTCGTATTTCTGACTGCTATAGGATAAAAAGGTTACCCAACTTATCAAAGTTAGATAAGCTACAACACATTGAGCTAGAAGCTTGTCCAAAAATAAAAGCGATTGAGGGCATCAAGGGCTTAGAAAGGTTGGTGTGGGATAATCGTGGTTGCATTGTACTAGAGAGATTGCTGGATGTCTCAAGATCGACTTGGATTTCCCGCAAAACACCAGAGTGCCAGGTTTCCTGAGTTTTAATGGACCGGACACTTCTTACAGCATTGTCGATGTCCTTTACAAGAATTTGGTTCGTAACCAAATTTCGGTTATCAGGGATGATGACATATTGAGCTTTGGTGATGGAATTGGTGAAGAGCTTCCGCAAGCACTCAACGACTGCCATATCTACATACCCTTCTTATCTAAGAACTATGCTTCTAACTGGTGGTGTCTCCGTGAATTAGCCCACATGGTAAAATGCATGTCAAACTCACATGGGAAAAAAGTAATCCTGCCCATTTTCTATGATGTGGAGGTTGATGATGTTAATCTTAAAAGCGCTTTGTACAGAAGTGCCCTAGATAAGCATAGGTGGAAATTTGGCAATGAAGTGGAGGAATGGGAAATGGCTCTAAGACAGATTGCGCACATAAGGCGGTTCAACATGAATGGTAACAGGTAATGCTGCTATCTTTTATTAACCGGACCAAATTGAACTTTAGCACCATAGAATTTCATGATAAAAAAAATGTAAACTTCTGCACAGAAACAGTCGAGGACACTCAAGTGATTTCTTATGCTTTGTATGAAAGAGTTTCTTAGGTCGGTGAAGAAAAAGAAGGCAAAGAAATTTGAGGTGAAGAAAATGTTTTCTTTGGGTTGGCTGGAGTTGTAGGGTGCGGAGGTGAAGATAGTGCAGGGATATGAAAATGAAGAATGAAAATTGAAAATTGGCATATATATTTCTTTGTATTTTGACTTCTATGAAGTTAATTTGTTTGCAACGCCCGATAAAATTCGTTTTCTGAACGATGTATCCAGACGATGTATACAGAAAGCCTATTGTTAAAGCAGAGAAGGTTGCCTGGGCTGGACATCTCATTCTCCTATGAAAATTGAAGGATTTAGATAGGCTTTGGATAATTACTATATAATCCTTCACAATTTTGTCAATTTTTATTACTTTTGAGAATTCATTTGGAAATGAGAGAAAAAAGTGGGAATTTCTCCCCTGCTTTCTTGACACCTCGGCGAGAAACATAGTTGGTTGACTTGGCAAAAATTTATTTTACTTCCATATCAGCATCTGCATTTTAGGATTCAACCCAGACATGGTAAATTCTTTCCACTCTGAATCTTGCTTTCCAAACGGAGTGTTTTTGTTTAGGATACAACTAAAGAATAGAAAACAAGGCACTCAAAAAGAACGAAGAAAATTTCTATAAATGGAGAAAAAGGGTGATTTAAAATTAATCTAGTAAATTGATTTAAATTTTCACAAGATGTAAAGAAGTTCGTTGGAGTTTAGAACACGTATGAGATTCATGAGGTAAATCATTTAACTCTCTTGGCCATTTTAAGTTTCCGATTTATCGTTGGTTTGATGTTACACAATTATCATTTTTTCTTATTGAGGTAACATAGTGTATAAGCTTCTGTAGAATTTTCTAATAATCTTTGAGTTGAAAGTCGTTTTGAGTGCATTTTATGATATAAAGTAATGATAAAAGGTGCTTTGAAATAATCACTTCAATTGTCTCCATAACAGGAACATAAAAGGTAGTGCAAAAGTGTTAATCCAGAATAAATGCAGTGGTTCCTGGAGTGAAATGAAATTAATGAGTCTTAAATTTATGTATAGATGGAGTGACTAAGAATGATCAATTTTAAGCATATATACATTGTGAAAAATTTGATAACACCTTTCAAGAGCCAGAAAAATTGCTAAAAAAATTAGATAACATCCTCCAAGAGCGAGAAAAATTACTAAAAAAATCATAAACCTATTACAATTGTGTTGATTAAGTCTTAAACATTTTTTTTTGGCCAATTGAGTCCTAAATCATTTGCATTTGAGTCAATTCAATCTATATGGCCAATTTTGGTTGGCTAGCTCTAACATGGATGTGATGCGGCCGGTGCTAAAGTAGACAATTTTTAATAATATTTTAATACTTTTTTTTATTTTTTTTGTTGATTTTTTTGAATTTATTTATTTTCTTTCACTTTTTTTTTCCCTTCACTTCTTACTCCAACTAGTCACTGGACCTTGACAATCAGCCAAAGGCGAGGGCCGGTGAGCTTGTTGACCTTGCCCAGGCTGCCTATGTGGTTGGTGAGGCAAGGTTGAGACTTGCCTAGCCACTAGTGAGACCCAAGCCATCGTCAGAGCTGCTAGGTTGAAGGCTGTGACCTCTTGCAAGGGCAAGTCTTGCGTAGCCCAGCCCAGCCTAAGCCGCCCTCGTGGCCTTTGGCGAGCGCAACCCCATGGGGCAAGGCTGATAAAATCAACCTTGCCGACCCTCGCCTCTAGTTGGTCGTCGAGGTCTAGTGACCAACTGGAAGAGAAAGAAAGGGAAAGACAAAAAAAAAAAAAAAAAAAGAGAAAAGGAAAAAGAAATGAAAATAACTAAATAAATAGTTTGAACTATTAAAATATTATTAAAAATTGTTCACATTAGTATTGGTTGTGTCATATACGACAGCTGGTATCTATGTTAGTGCCAACTAGTCAAAATTAGCTGGATGAACTAAATTGACACAAATGTAAATATTTTAAGACTCGATTGACAAATAATAATAATAATAATAATAATAATAATAATAATAATAATAATAATAAGTTTAAGACTAAATTGACACAATTGTAATAGATTTTGGAATGTTTTGGTAATTTTTCTTCCAAGAGCCTGCCATTGAATGATAAACTGAATTTTGCAACAACCAATGTAGAATTGTCGATGTGATGGTTTTTTCTACCTTGGAATGTGCCCTTCAACCAAAAAGAAGATCAAGTCTTTGAATTATAATTATTCATGTATTTGTTATGTATTATGTTTTTATTATTTTGTACCCTTGGAAGGGGGTGTGTAATGGGTTAAAGTGGTATTTTTTATTATTTAATTTTGTGTCCAATGCTCCTTGCCTTCTTTAATTCAAATAAAAATAAATAAAATACATAAGAAGACAAAATTTCCACCACTAACCTCAGGATTAATATGATTTTATTAATAAAAAATAATTAAAAGTTAAAAAGTTAAATGATGAAAAAAAGGGAAAATTTTCAATAAGGGTTCGAAGTGCCCTCGATTTCTAAAATGAGGACATGAAGTAAATATATCTCAAATAGAAATATGAAGTACTTTCATTTTCTCAATAAGGGCATGGAGTGGCCATGTTAGTCTCAAAGAAGGAGTAAAACCTCATCGACTGGTGAGAGCATTTTCATAATTTACTTTTTCTTATTTTCTTTCATTTTTCTATTATTTTATCTCCAACCCTCAAGTGGGAGCGCTGGACCTGCCCTCTTGTCTGGTTTTTTGTTTTTAATTTTTATTTTTTTAGAATTAGTCTTTTTTATGGAAAAAATAGAAAAAGGAAAAAAGAAAGCAAAAAAGGGAAGAAAATAAGAAAATATAACGGATAGAAATGCCCTAGACCAGTCGATGAAGTGGGGTCCTTCTTTGAGACTGACATGACCATCTATAGTCCTTATTTGAAGCAAGGCTCACTTCATGCCCTTTTTTTGAGAAATAGAGAGCACTTCGGACTCTTATTTGAAATTTTCCTTAAAAAAAGAGATAAATAAGTATGAATATTTAGGAAAAATTATCTGATATGGTTATTACTTAAAGGCCAAGTGACAGTAAATCTCTATATTTTTAACACTCTCCAATTTTATCCTAACCTTTAAACCTATCAGAAAAGTAGCCAAAACTCTCTAAGTTGTATCAAAACTATTCCAATCCATTTAATACCATTTATGAGAGGAATATTCGGTTAGATTCTTTCTCGACTTTCAATTTTGCCTATAGAAGAAGAAGATTTATCTAGTTCTAGTATTCAAGGGAGGACATTTAAGGGAAAATAATGTAACGGATGCATAAGGGAGAATATTTATTTATCTTCATATCAGCTAATTTTTGTTTATTAAATGTATTTACAAATTTTTGATATGGAGAAAAAGTGAAAAATTAGGTTCTTCTATGCAATATTCAGATAGATCTAGTGTGAACTTACCAAATAATATTTGTTCACTTTTTTACGCCAAAAATAAAACCTTTTCACGAAGAAAATAATAAAACAGTTTTACCTATAAAGAATATCTATTGTGCTTATCACTTTGGATTTTATGAAAAAATCCGAGCATTATGAAAAAAAATATAATTTTCTTAAGTTTTGTTAATCTTACTACATCCATTCCATCAAGAATGTATACTTCATATCAGTCAGCTCATGCATTATCTAAAGCATCTCCAATACATCAAATTGAGCGGCTTTTCATGAAATTCGAGTGTACGTGTCAGCTTACTATTGTGCTTAATTTCCATCCATAGAAACTGAAACGGTTGACTTATTTAACCATGGGATCGTCATATCCGAAAGAAATTTATACCCATCTTTCATGTCATTGACGAAAAACGTATTTCTTGCTTTGTTGCAGCCATGGAGAACTAATTGAATTGTTAGAGAGGTTTCACACAAGCTTAGGGGCAAAAATGTGGATGTCCCTGAACATTTGGTTGAGGATCACAGACATATAGAAGCGATAATAGATAAATTGGATGTTGACTCTGGTGGTGTGCGTTTTGTTGGGATACATGGAATGGGTGGTATCGGTAAAACAACACTTGCGAAGGTTGTGTTCAACAAATTACTTTTTCAGTTTGACAGTGTTAGTTTCCTCCACAATGTTCGAGAATCGTCCCGACATAGTCTTGATGGTCTTGTAAACTTGTAGAAAAAGTTATTATTGAATCTTATTGGTTCTGGAGATACTATCTGAATCAAAGACATAGGTGATGGGATGGCTCAAATCAAGAGAGTATGTAGGACTAAAAAGGTTCTCATGGTTCTTGATGATCTAGACAAGAAAGAGCAACTCCAAAAGCTAGCCGGAAAATCTGATTGGTTTGGTTCGGGTAGCAGGATCATTATCACAACTAGGGACGAAAGTATCTTGATGACTCAAGTGGAATCATTCGGTGAAGTGGTCCTAAATCAACCTAAAGGAATTTTGGCTTATGAAGTTTATGAAATGGAATTTGGTCGAGCACTTCCGTTGTTTAGTGAGCACGCATTCAGAAGAGACGATCCCATAGGAGAATATGAGCATCTTGTAGAGAAAATTGTCCGTAGAGTGGGAATGCTTCCTTTGGCTGTCGTGGAGATAGGTTCAAGTCTTCGTTCCAGTCAAAAAATTGTAGAATGGGAAGATAGGTTGATACAGTTAAATAAAGGTCCTTTGAAGGTTGTCTGCGATGCATTTTATGAAGGATTAGCATATGAGGAAAAGAAGTATTTTTGGATATTGCTTGCTTTTTCACCAACGAGGACCAAACTTATTCATATATCATGTGGGATGATTATCAGAGTGCAATTAGTGTCCTCCTCCAATAGTCCTTGATAAAAATTAGAAATGATAAATTTTGGATGCATGACCAATTACGAGATCTGGGAAGGAAAATCATAGTTGAAAAATATCCTCACGAATGTAGGAGGGTGTGGATTCATGAGCGTGTTGTTGCAATGCTATGGGACAGAAAAGAGGTAAAATGGAAGACTATGTCACATTATTTTTATTTGGAAAGAGAAACTTCTTCCATTTTTGCTTTCATTTTATTGTTAGCTTGTTTAACTTCCCATGAGAGCTCTCAAACATTTGGGTCAAAAGATCTTTTAAATAGGTGGAGAGAGACCAAATTTTTTTTTCTAGATTTGTTGAGTAGTACATTGTTTTCTGGAAGTTCTGAAACAACAAAGCGCCGTTTCACGAGCAATCTGAGAAAAGTCAGAAGAAAGCTAGTGGTATGAAGAGTTTTTAACTTACTTTCAAACACAATTAGAGAAAAAAAAACTATGAAGATTGTAATTAATATGCATAATATTTTTCTTGAATTGTAGAATATGGAAAATGGACAAATGATTTATAAGATATCTTCAAATGTATGCTTAACTAATCTCGAGTCTCTGTTGGCAGAGAAATCAAGGTCTGGAAGCCCTGAGCCTGAATTCTAGTGGTGGCTGGAGGAGCATCTATACGGCTGAAGAATTAGCTACTGCATCAAAATTAAGGTTCCTTAGAATGAAAGGCCTAGATGGCATCTTTGAGAATCTTCTTCCGAAGCTAGGAAGGCCTTTTGGGGAAACATTGGGGACGGCTTTTCATGCAAATAACTTTCACTTCAGTAATTTGGTCATGTTTGACCTTTCAGATAGCAATATTGGAGATGGCCGGGATGGATGGAGCCAAATGAAGGTATGATATGCCTTACTCTATGTACTTCTTTCTATCATCACCTCATTTGCAATGATAGAAGCAAGACATATTTTACTTCTTTGCATCATTACCCCATACGATTGACCTAAAGGTTGCATGCACTCCCCATCTCGTCTGAGTGTAGAATATATTTTTCATGAATCAAAGTAAAATATCCCACATAAAAAAATGCTCCATGGGGTTTATAACCTTGATTTTGTAGTTATGAAAGTTGCTTACTTAGGATTTGGAGTTGGTGTACTCTGATAAAGTAGCCGTTTTGCATCAATAAGTTGATGATTTAAATTAAGGCGATCTTGACCATCAAGAGACTTTATTCAAGGGGCTTACTAACCTAATTTAATAGTTAAGTGTTTCTTTATAATTACATTAATGAACTGTCAAATAAATGAAAATTACATTGTCTATGCTTTTGTAATTAATTCGAGTTAATGAGCGAAGGCTAGAGTATTACATTGAATCTAGTTTTTAACCACAACGTCAAATCAAATCTCAGAGAAATCTATGGTATAGATTCGGGGTGGAGAACAGATGTGATGGAGTGCCTTTTCCATTTTTAAAATTAATTTTAAGTCAGTTTTTGAGCTACAAAAATTGTGTGAAATCAATTTAGCTCGATTGGGTACCCTCCCCACTAACAGTTGCCATTTAGTCACTTCTTGTGATCTTTCTACAATTTTTCAACTTAAAATGGATGCTCCTATTAAGTTGAAGGTAGAATGCCCAAAATCATTCTCACCTTTTAAATCAACTTCACTTTGCATCATTCAATTTTGTTAATTTTGGTTGTTAACGTGCAAGTGTGAGTATGCGTGTAGGCTATTATGCAAATACCTATTTTACAAATATCTTATGCACACTAGATTTTCCTAGAAATTGCATTGATTATTTTAACAATTTTTTAAATCCATCACTTTATATCTCTGACTATTAAGTAGGCTTTACATTACACTTGAGAGAGGGGGGGGGGGGGGGGGGAGGGAGAGAGAGGTAGAGATTGTGGTCGGAGGTGGTGTGCTGGTGCCCGGTGGTGACGGGTGGAGAAAAACTTAGCGTGTTGTTATTTGGGGTTTGTGGGTGATTTGGGAATTATACCTTTTTGTGTTTTCATAGCGAGGATACTTTAGTCTTTTGGCTATGGAGTTTTGTTCTAAGACACATACTTCTGCAAATGGCAAAAAACCTGAAAGTTTTGGACCTGACAAACTGCAAATGCTTAACAAGGACACCTGACTTGTCTGACTTCCTAGATTTGGAGATATTGATACTCGCTGGCTGCTCCAAATTGATTACGGTTGATTGCTCCATTGGTAAGCTACAGCTCTTAAAAACTCTCAATATGGATAGATGTGACTCTGTTGAGGAGTTGCCTGAAGAGGTTGATTCTTTAGAATCTTTGACAGAGTTCATCATCTCTGGATCTTCTAAATTGGTCACACTCATGGAGAGTGTTGGCAATTTGAAATCTTTGTCAAGCTTCAGTGTAAATTATTGCAAGGGAAGCAACAAACTCTTGAACTCTATTGGAGGATTAACAAGAATCACACATTTCTCTATAAAAGGATGTGAGAGGATAAAGAAGCTCCCGCACTCTCTCAGAGGATTACAATCATTGGTCGAGTTGGATTTATCATTCTCAAGAATAGACAGTCTCCCCAATTCCATTGGAAATCTGAAGAAACTCAAAGCCATCAAGATGGGACATACAAAGTTAAAAAGGTTACCAAACGCAATTGGACAACTAGAAATGCTTGAAGAGTTACATTGCCCAGAGTGTCCGGATCTATCAGGCAAAGTCCCAAATGCTATTGGGAGTCTTTTCCATTTGCGGATCTTGGACTTGTCATGTACTCGTATTTCTAGTTTGCCAGACACGATCACTCATCTCTCTCGCCTAGAAGAGTTACATGTCCGGGGTTGTGGGGATCTAATGGATGAAATCTTAGATGCAATTGGCAGACTATCCTGCTTGAGGATCTTGGACTTCTCTCATACTCCTATTTCTAGATTGCCTGCCACGATCACTCATCTCTCTCACCTAGAAGAGTTACATGTCCAAGGTTGTTGGCATCTAGGTGAAATCCTAGATGCAATTGGCGGACTACCCCACTTGAGGATCTTGGACTTCTCTAATACTATTATTTCTGCTTTGCCTGCCACGATCACTCATCTCTCTCGCCTAGAAGAGTTACGTGTCCAAGGTTGTTGGCATCTTATAGGTAAAATCTCAGATGCAATTGGCAGACTATCCCGCTTGAGGATCTTGGACTTCTCTCGAACTGGTATTTCTGGTTTGCCTGTCACAATCACTCATCTCTCTCACCTGGAAGAGTTACGTGTCCAAGGTTGTTGGCGTCTTACAGGTGAAATCCCATATGCAATTGGCAGACTATCCCGCTTGAGGATCTTGGAATTCTCTATTACTTTTATTTCTACTTTGCCTGCCACAATCACTCATCTCTCTCACCTAGAAGAGTTACGTGTCCAAGATTGTTGGCATCTTATAGGTGAAATCCCATATGCAATTGGCGGACTATCCCACTTGAGGATCTTGGACTTCTCTAGAACTAGTATTTCTGGTTTGCCTGTCACGATCAGTTGTCTCGCTTGCCTCAAAGAACTTGTGTTGGGGGGCTGCCGGGAGCTTCAACTAGTGCCACAGCTTCCCTCGAGTTTGATAAGCCTTATCCTTGATGCTTATCATTGTGAAATCATCCCAGACCTCTTTAACTTAGTTACTTTAGGTCACCTGAACTTGTCTTTTCATACGTATGATCTCGAGGCTCCTCACCAGTCAGAGGAAATTCTGTCCCCTTGGAAGATTGTAGAATCCATCCATCGGCTTCCATCTAGTTTGTCAACTTTGCATCTCACAGGTATATTGCCACCGCAGCGGTTCTCCAACTTTAGGAACCTGTCAAGTCTCTCCATTTCTAAATGCTCAATGGCACATCTCCCGGTGCTTGAACACTTGGAGAAGTTGAGGAAATTGTCCATAGAAGACTGTCCATCCCTCGAGAGAATTCCTGATCTATCATGCTTGAAGAATCTAGAAACTTTGTGTCTGTCTACATTGGGAAGTCTTGTGGAGGTACAAGGTTTGGGCGAGTTGGAATCGTTGGAGTCACTACAGATTATCTGGTGTGAGTCATTAGATGGATTACCTCAACTATCAAAGTTGGCAAAGATCAAACTTTTTTGGCTAGACAACTGCCAAGTGCTACGGGCTGTCGAGGGTCTCAGTCCCTTACAATGTTTGAAGCATTTGACTATCATGGGTTGCATGTCCCTGGAAAGGTTGCCTGATTATCCGAGATGGACTGAGCTAGACACCGATTGGAAAGCACCAGAAACATCGAGTGCTAATTAGGAGTGGCCAAGAACGTCAGGCCCTGCGTCTATATCAGGAGCTAGCATCAATCAATGCGTTACCTAGATTTTGTACCCTTGTAAGTCTTGTCTCTCCATTTATTTGTGCAGAGTGGGCTCCTGATAACGAAATACGTGGCTTGTCCATATATATTAGTTTGTCCCACAAATTCATTAACGACGATGAGCATTTCATTCTTCATTTCTTGATGAGATGCACATGAACTGTTTTAGAAAAGTTTCATATCGGAAAATTAATATGATGTGAAGTAATTAATATATCCTAATAGATCCACAATTCATTACCTTAAAATTTTTACTGAAGGTGGATTTAACTACATATGTCAATGAACTTAGATTTTGGCTCCCTCCCGAGTTAAGGTATCAGAAATTCGTGTCTTCTTCTCTTACTTTCGTGCTCCTAACACTCCTATCCATTCCTTGCTTTTATAACTTTTATCAATATAGTAACGTACGTATATCATACATTAAATTGTCCATGACTTTGTTATAGGTTTTACATGATATGTTTATCATCCTAGTGAAAAGTTAGATTAATGGTGGGAAATAATGAGGTCAGATGGATTGAATTGATATATATGCTAAACATTTAAAAATTATTTGGCAAAAAAAAAAAAAGTTCAAAACTGAATTGATACTATTGCAATAAATTTATGATTTTTCCTTTTATATAATTTCCTCAAACAAAGTCCTCAGCAATAGATTTGTAAAGCCAACAACGAGTCATGCCTCTACCACTTCCAATGTGCGGTTTGATCCATGTGAAAGCCGGATACAAAATTCTTATAAAAGGTATGAGTGACCTTAAACAAAGCTTTTTAAGGAATTGCTCCTTGCAATGATTATGATTGGGTGATGCTCAGTGTAATAGTATAGTGTGTATTTCCTCTTGAATATTGCTCATCCTAAGGCATCATGACAATTCTTGCTCAGAACTCTCTCTAATCTCTCGCTGTTTTTGCTATTTGCGTTTGTGTGAAACAGTTTCATTTGCTTTAAATTTAAACTCAGGCCAGCCGTTGACCACATTAGGTCCAAGCCAAGGGTTAAAAGCTTGCATTTGTCTACAACTGGTTACTTACCTCGCAAACCGATAATTCGAATGTTCAAATTAAGGCTTACCTCATATTCTTATCATTTCGTGCTCATACAAATCTGTAGTGCACTTCTCGGCTGTTCCTTAACATTGCTGCCACTTGCCCAGATCTTATTCCTTTGAAAACCTACCATGTTTTGACTATTTTTGTGCACTGCTTGTGGCATCCTAAAATCTCGTGACAACCTCTAGAGTGCCATGAACCATGATTAGGTAATGGAAGTGCCGTTTGATTTTGCATTAGCCATTGAGTTAATGAATTTCAATTAATTTAAGGCCGAGCATTGTAAAGGATGATTGTTTGGATGGAGGTGTGTCTTCAAGTGACCCAAGGATTTATTAAAGTGCAAATTGATATAGAAATCTTATTCTTGGTGGTGCACTTTGTAAGTAGAATTTTATTGATTTAAATTATAGAGTTTTGTGGGCTTATAAGTTGAAATTAGGAGTTTATTTAAATAAGGGTTAAATGGAATAGGAATAGGAGAGGGTGGGCTGATTTTTAGGCCCAAAAGACCATCCAACCAGCCCACGCCAGCCCCTTGGTCGACTGGCCCATGAAGGCCCAAGACCGGCCCAAACCTTGAAGCCCATAAGCCTTGCATGCGAGCTGCCAAGTGGCATGGAGGTTGAGCAAAGTGTGGCTGCCCCCATTGGCTCCTTTGGGCGGCTGCATGCAATCAAATCATTGAAGGGGAGGAAAGAAAAGGGATGGAGAGCTCGAGAGGGAGAGGGGTGTCCAAAGAAAGAAGAGAGAAAGAGAGGAAGAGAGGAAGAGGAGACGCTGTCGAGCCCGCCTAGTCCCACCGTCGTTATTGCTGTGTTTTCCTTCGATTTGAGGCAAGTGAAGTCCTAAAACCTACCCTTTGCATTTCTGTGTATATGTGTAGTAGATGGTAAGTTTTGGTTGTGGTAGATAGGATGAAATTTCGGAGCTATGGAGAGAGATTCGTTGGCCATGCATACTGTTTCTGGAAAGACCAGTTTGACCGTCCATGAGATTGTGTGTTGCATGTGACTTTTTAGTCAGAATCTTGTTTCAATTTCTTCATGAAATTTGTAGCGAACACCTTGAAGAACAACATACAAAAATTTGAGGCAAAACGGACAAGAAATGGTTAGTGAAATGATTTTTCTTTGGAGAGACTAGATCTGGAATTTGTCGTGATGAACTTCAGTGGTTTCGTGGTCTGTAAAGTAACCTTATTGTGAAAATATCACCTTGATCTCTTAATGAAAGTTGTAGTGTACTTCTTGAGGTAGAACATATCAAAAATCTAGAGAAAAAAAACAAGAGTAGGTAGGTGAAATTGTGGTCTTTCGGAGATGGTTAGATCTGGAAATTTCGGTACTAGGAACATAAGTTTTAACCGCCTATATTTAATTACCTAGGATGAATCTGACTTCGATGTCTTCATGAAGTATTTAAATTATGGTCTTGGCTATCACATAGTCGAATTCCATAATTTTTAAATGTCATTTGGGTATTTAATCGAAGATGTTTCTAAAACTGTGCGATCTGATGTGTTCGGACTTGGTAATGTTGCAATGCGTGGTCTACACCGTTTTTTATGAGATTATTTTGGAAAATTTTTCTGCATGAAATTCCTTTATTTATATCTTGCCTACAGCATATTAAAATTTCGTAATTTTTGAAGTTCATTTGCTTATTTAACCAAAACATTTTCAAAAACTGTGCAAGTGGAACGGACAGAATTAGTAGTGCTGTGATGCGTGGTCTGTATTGAACTATATATGGATATTTTGGTGTAGTGTTCTTCATGAAGTATCTGCCTTTATGTCTTGACTATCACATGTTCGAATTTCATAATTTTTGAATGTCATTTGGGTATTTAATGAAAAAAATTTCTAAAACCGTGCTAGCTGGATTGTGCAAATTTCAAAAGCTGTGATGCATGAACTATCCTGTTTTGTATGAAATTCTGGTGGTGCTGTGTTCTTCATGAGATGAATGCCCTTAGAGTTTGTCTATGATGTACTAAATTCTTAGGAATTATTAGAGACAATTACTAAAATTTAGGAAATGTAAATTAAAAAGAATGTTTTCTGTTTTCTAAAATAATAGTAATTGATCTTGCTGCATATGTGATGATATATGGCATTGCATATAAAATCAAAAGCTGAAATTGACTTTGTTGCCATCACATCATGTGCCATGTTAATATTGAGACACAATTGTGAACATGAATTGTGATAAATGAGGATGTCGTCGGAGGTGTGAGCCGACGATGCCCCGGGATGTGGGGGTACCGGATGCCCGGTGGCCTAGTGGCGTAATTCCAGAGGGTCCTCAAGAGTTTCAAGATGTCCAATGGTATACAGTACGTAATTCCAGGGGAAATGCCTGGTGGTATGTCGGTACGTAATCATGGAAGCCTCGGAGGTGTGTGTCGGGGGGATTCCTCGTGATGCCAAGTGGGATGCGAGATGCCCGGAGGTGTGTGCCGGAGGTTCCTCGCGATGCCAGGTTGGATGCGAGCGATAAATTATGGGATGCAAACATTTGTCCCTAGATGAAAAATAATGAAATCCTTGTGAAAGATAAGAACTGAAATTGAATCATGTGCATGTGTGTATGCATATGGCATGATGCATGATTTGCTTATGAAAGTAAATTGATGCTATTTGATATTGAAAATGCGATCATGAAGGCATGAATGGATCTCATGGTGATGTATGCTTGATAGCATGGATGATACAAGTTATGGTGATATATACACG
Organism: Eucalyptus grandis x Eucalyptus urophylla; assembly: GCA_028830015.1. Classification (NCBI taxonomy): domain Eukaryota; kingdom Viridiplantae; phylum Streptophyta; class Magnoliopsida; order Myrtales; family Myrtaceae; genus Eucalyptus; species Eucalyptus grandis x Eucalyptus urophylla. The sequence continues at coordinate 41,502,649 of CM054189.1, forward strand.
ATGGCATGGTGAGATATGCATGACTGCATGGTGGTATATGCACGATGGCATGGCGAGATATGCATGACTGCATGGTGATATATGCATGAATGCTTGATGATAAGTGCATGGTGGTATATGCACATATGGCATGGAGATATATGCATGAATGCTTGATGATAAGTGCATGGTGATATATACACATTTGGCATGGTGATATATGCATGGCTGCAAGGTAAGTTATGCTTGAATGCATGAATGATATGTGCTTTGTTATGATGCCTTGATTGTTCGGTTTGACGCAATGAGTAGCTTGGTGGATCTTTACTGTTGAGTGGTTGTACTCACCCCTTTTGGGGATTAACATTTCATACTAGATAAGATTCCCCTGCTGCCACTACCACTAGTAGATGGATCAAGTGGTTGGATATGATCGCGAGTAGGAGGATAGCAAAGGAAGGAACTTTTGGACACCGACACTAATCGATGGACTTTAAGTATACGACTGTTGGAAGAGATGTCGATCATCTTTTGAAGTATAGGCAAGTATAGAAAACTATGGCATTTTGATGTACCGATGAATGATGTCCATCTGGTTTAAGTAAATAAAAGTGTTTGGCTTTTACTTATAAATGTTTAGTTGGTGTGCATTGTTTTCTGAATATAGGGAAATGAGTTGTTTGGATGTGCATCCGCCATATGAACTGTGCAAGGGACCGATCTAAAAAATGTAAACCCCAATGGTTGTATGGACTCGCTGCAATTGAAATGGTATCAGAGTGACATGTTATTAGGAAAAGTGAAAGGTAAGTGAACTGTGGCGACCCTAACGGATCGGGGGCCGTTCGAGGGGTGCCACACTGCTGGACTTCTTCAACTTTTCTTTTGTGGGTATTGTCTTCAGCCTTGCACTCCACTTAGCAATTAATACGAAAGGATCGAATCTTATTGGAATTCTTCCAAACCTGGGCCGGGAAGGGGTGAGTGATGTGAGGCGATGAAGCTACGGGGAGAGAGAGTTCGCTGATGTTTCCTCTTGCAGACGTGCAAGCACTGTAGGAAATTGCTGAACTTGCGAATCCTTGCACCCGAGGGGCTGATTCTGCGTCTGGACTAGCCGCACTAGATTGGCCAGGACTGTGAACTCGCTTGAGGTGCTGAGATGGCCTATGGAGAGCTTCACCCATACCAACGCGCTGGGGCCTCGTTGGAGCTAGAACGTTGCGAAGAGGCTCATTGGTGTTGCTTGGAACTCACCGGACAGAGGAGACTAGGCTGGGAACAAATGTAGAGAGATTGGAGATCGCCAAAAGGCAGAAGCAGCTCATGAAAGAGATTTTGTATTAAAGTCTTCCTGGCTGGGATGGTAATTGATGACTTTCTGCACTTTTATCACTAAGACGATCGGTCTGAGCAAAATCATTGTCCATAAGCATACGATGTGGGAAGACTTAAAGGTGTCGTGAGGCATGCAAAGAAAAGAGACATAGCTGGTTCGGGATTTGAGCAGCTTTTGATAGAAAGAGGTCACGCCTATTTCCTATGGCATAGTACCTGCTAGAGCTACTGACAATTACATGGTTTCTATTTTCCACATTTGACTTAATACCCTGATTAACCATTTCCTCTTACATTGTGCTGCACTTTTTTTTTTCCCTTCCTTCTCAGTTCATCTACTTGTTTTTGGCATAACGAACTTCTAATGCCAAAGCTTGTCTCTGTAATGAACTCGCCCTGGATATGCAAATCAACAAAGATAAATTGTTTAGCTAAAAATCTGGGTAGAAGACTCATGTGGACCGATTTTCCTATGTATCTTTTCATTTTTGAGTACAATTTAATATGTGACTTTTTAGTGGAGTTCTTTGGCAACATATTGAAATGAATTACTGAGATTACAAGTTCAAAACTTTATGATATCTAAGTGTTGTCATAATCGAAGGTAGTAACAAAGAGGCAGTTTTCATTGATCATGCTTTTAGCTTGCTTGCATCCAACCACATTACGGTCATTCAGATGTGGTACAGACGACCACAAGAGTTGGCAGAGTTTCTTGTGCAAGAGAATGATGTCTAAACAGAAGCCGAAAATATCATCTAGGTGACTAAGGGCGTGTTTGGTAACGTTTCTGTTCCGAGAAACAATTTTTGAATAGAAATATATATATATATATATATATATATATATTGTTTCTGTTCCCGAGAACAATTTCTGAGTATAAGAATGCGTTTGGTAACTGCAAAAAATTTCTATTCCAGGAATAAAAATGCGTTTGGTAAATTTGTATAATTTTATTGTTTATTTTAGTTTTTCAATACTTTTTATTATATTTTTCCATTTTTTCTTTTTTCTTTTTTTTTTCTTTTTCCTTCTTTCTCTTAGTGGCCGATTGCCGGCCATGGCGGCGGTTGGCGACCAGCTGGGCGAGCTTTGGCAAGCTTGCCGGAGCCTCGCCAGGCCACCGCGAGGGTCGGTGAGCTCGCCGAAGCCTCGCTGGTGGCCTCGGTGGCCAGGCGAGCCTCGTCGGTGGCCAAGCAAGCCTCGCGAGGCTTGCTTGGCCACCGAGGCCACCAGCAAGGCTCGACCTCACCCAAGTAGTGCGAGGTCGGCCTCACCAATGGCTGGGCAAGCTCGGCCTTGCTAAATCTGGGCAAGGCCAACCTTGCCCAGCCCAAGCGAGTGTCGCTGTGGCTCAATGTCTCTAGGGGCCGGCAACGCTCCAGTGAGGTCGTTAGCCCTCGTCTGGCAGGTCATCGACGCTGGCGATGGCCAAGGTTGGTGACCGGCAAAAGGAAGAAGAAGAAGAAGAAGAAGAAGAAACAACTTTTTTCTACTTCTTATTTCTTTTTCAAATCTGTTCCCAGGAACAAAAATACTATTTTTTTTGTTGCTAGGAACAAAAGTTTACAACTTTTTTCTACTTCTTATTTCTTTTCCAAATTTGTTTCCGGGAACAAAAAAAATATCTTTTTGTTCCTGGGAACAAAAGTTTTACCAAACGCGTTTTTGTTCTTTTTTTTTGTTTCCCGGGACAAAAGAACAGAAATTTTTGTTCCGGGGAACAGAAACAAAAATAAACAAACAGGCCCTAGCTGAAACCTTTCTTGAGATTACCAATTTGTACAGCCTGAGAACTTAGATAATTCCTGGTTTTGGAATACAAAGTTTCAGTTGAAATTTCTGGAGAAATTAGAGATTTGACGTCCTTTGACTTCTCAAACTTGAGAAAAGGTAAAGCCACTTCAAGGAGAAACAGTATACAGGACATGAAGATGTTGAGGATCAGCAATATACCCTGGCCTCTCTCTGTGGCATTAACAGATAAATTTGCGGATCAAATGATGAATTAAATTGGTTTCTCAAGTTGTAGTGATTGGCCTTTTGCAAAATATTATTGAAGTGGACTGGAAACTCTCATATCTACCTCTTGTGGAAGCTTGTCATTAATAATCATATCTTAGAAGATGTGAGGTTTATAGTTGTAGAATTAAAATTTTCTATAAGCATTGCATTGAAGGTTCGCATCCTATTATAGAAAAGGGATCTTCGAAGACACGCATGCGTATCTTAAAAATAACCATGCCAGATCTAAGCTACTCTGTAAAGGGAGAACTTTTAAGGTTGGTGTCCGCCGTGATTTACGTTGAAATCCCAGTTCAACATGATTTAGAACTGTCTCGCACGTTCGTCTCTCCGCTTCCACGTTTCTGGGTATTTCTTCGCTCATTCTGTCCACAACTGCTACATATTGCTGTTGCTGCGACCTCCGAGGACAAACCAATCAAAGACAAATATAATCTTGTCCGAATCAAGGCAATGTGTGCAGGCGCAAGTCTCAGATTACTTGGTTTTGTTTGTAAGCAATGTGATCTCCATCCCTTTTGATAGCCTTTTCATTTCCTCAAAACACCAAAGAAGATGACATTCGAGACGTGAAGTCACAAGCAATTTGGTCTTAAATTTGTGTTGGACCATATTCGACGAAGGGAGGCTCTACTTTGCAACAAATTCATCTAAAATTTAACATCTACTTCAAAAAAAATTGTAAAAATTGTTAATGTCAAACGTCTATCATGTCACATAGAACGGTCAGCGGCCACGTCAACTATTCCCAACCTATTTTTGCTAAAAGATTACATTGACAAATTGTCAAATTGTTTACGACTAAGTTGGCCAAAATTTAAAAGCTCAAAATTGAATTGATTTGTTGTCCAGTAGATTTAAAACTGAATTGATCTTTGTTATTCTAATTGGTCAACAACAATCAAAATAAACTCTAAGTAAACACTTAATGTGCGAATAGTTTTTTCCATACCACTAAAAGTTTAAGATTGAATTTGCTTAAGTGGATCTATTAAACACCACCAAAAGTTTGTCCTATTAATGTGTGAACAATTCGTTATACGCTTAGCGTATATTGCGGCTTTTGTATTTTGACTATCTTACTTTATTTTTATTTTTTGGGACTCTCTTACCTGACGCCAACGATTTAACTGAGGCCGAGCACCGGGCCTTGCTTGGGCATGCATGGCCTGAGAATGCCAGGATCGGCACCTTATTTTTGTCGGCCCATGTGTCGGGCCTTGTTCATGGTTGGCCTTGGCCCGATTTTTAAAATTGAAAAAGTTTTTTTAAAAAAAACCAATTTTAGTTCAGTTATAAAAAGAAAATTTAATTGATAAATTTGATGAAAAAAACTCATTATGTTATACCAAATTAAGTACATGTACATCTTCATATAATTTGGAAAAAAAAAATTGCACACAAGTTGCACCAAAAGAGAATGTATAATAAACAAAGTATTTTCAGCACTGTTTCCCTTACTATAATTGGACGATACGTTATCATTATTATCCTCTTGCTCATACGGGGCACATTCTTCTTTAGTTTCTTCCAAAAATCAATCATGCCGTACACCTACCAAATTTAAAATTTTTGCAGATTGTTGACATCCAAACTTTCGTAACGGTCTAAGTAAGAAAATTCTTGGTTCAAGACCTCCAATCATGGCAACTCTTGTTTCTTGACAAATAAATTAGTGTAATGTCCTTAGTATCTTAATTGCATGTAGAAATTAGGAGTGTTGTATTTCATTAGTAATTATGCATCATTTGTTCAATAAAACAAGAGTTGATTTTTTGTGTTAGTCAAACCCAAAAAACCAATTCTCGGTAAAAAATTACGAAAGAAAAAGAAGACATAAAAAATTGCATATATATGCCAATTTAGATGGGTGTATAGAATTAGGCCTTTAAGTTTCCAATTTTCTTAAAAATGGCCAAAGGTTGAATTTTTGGTTGAATCTTTGACTAAATAAATTAGAATCTCATTAATTTATAATTTCGTCTTTGTGACGTCTGATATAAGGATGGTGAATTTCGAAGTTTTCAATCTGATTAAGGAAATTTCAACCAATGAAGCCGATCAATTATTTAGAGCATGATACTTGACACGTAAGATTGGAGTTACTTAAACTCACACTTCGTGCCACTTAATGCGATCACACAAAAGCCAAAAGAAAAAAAAAACGTGTTCTTCTACCCATTTTGGAGGGGTAGCGGCACGTGTACAAGGAGAAACAATCCCTCGTTTATTGGTTGAGGTTCTTACGAGCACGTAGGGTAATACGCCATTTTTTTTTTCAGAGAGAAAATCGAGAAGAAATCCCCTCCAGAAGTTGCCTCTCCCGGGTTAGACACCGAATGACACCACCGTATGCCGTTCACCATCCCCGATCAACACAACTCCAGTCGCTGGCCAATACAGAGCCGAGAGGGACCTTTTCTCAGAGCACGTGAGAAATCTTCCTGAAAACCAGTCCCCGACGTCTTCCATCTGCCTTGAACACGACTGATCATCGCTTGTCACCGTCAGCTATAGTTTCGAAAGGGTGACGAACGTGCTCTGTTCGGGTTCATTGCTGAAAGTTAGATCTTTTTGTTGGCCGTGACTCCGACCCTCAACGACAACCAAAGCTTCCGATCCAATTACCAATCACAGTTTTGTTTCCGTCCATTAACAATGGTGATTATTGGCGAGCAAAGTGAGCAAGAGTCACAGATATGCATATTGCCGAATTTCTAATAACGTACTTTCAGGTGCTTGGATTGGCCTTGGTGGTTCTTAACATATTGAGTACATTTTGCAATATTGGGGGCCCTTATCTTGGAAGGCCTGTGAATGGACATGGAGATGGTATTCCTGAGGCGGTCAATGGCAGTTGCGGGGTGGTATATGAACGGTTCTAGCTGAATCATTGTTGTTCATAGATGTCATCTTAGATCATGTGTGGGTTTGGTCAGTAGTAGACTGAAAATTATATATATATATATATATATATATATATATATATATATATGTATGTATGTATGTATATGTATATGTATATGTATATGTATGTATGTATGTATAAAGCGAAGGGGGCAGAATAGAGAATAGAGGATGGGCTTTATATTGGAAAATAAAGTTGGAGTGGGCTCAGGGCCTAATCCATAATTGGCTTAGTACAGTCGTCCTTCAAGATGGGCTTAATTAGGTTTAATGAACTTTGGGCTTGACCAGTCTTAAGTGAGCTTGGGCTTAGCTTAGTGTGATTTGGTTTTGGGCTGAGTTTGTTCTTTAATGAGTTGGGCTTACACTAATTGGAAGACATTTTGCTCAACACCAACATAGCTGAGAGGATTTCAAACCATTCTCAGGCATCTTATAAATTTTTTTTTCTTTTTCTGTTCTCTATTTAACTTGTTAATTATTGGGGAAAAACAAACATAATCAATGATGTCATAAAAATAAAGCACCCATATATTAATATCAGACACTCCTTAAAAAGAGGAGGGCCGGGTGTGAGTAGCCCTTATAGCTTTGGGCTGAATGCGGCTCGAGAGCAAAAACCTTGAAAAGGCACTAAAACATGAAATTCCTAATTCAAATAGATTATAATTGAACATTGAGACAAACCAATGGCTATGAGAGGCTCAAGTTTAGGCCGCCAAAGTATGGAACGAACTAAGCTCGAACTTAGTGATACTTGATTTGAGAGGCTTCTCTAAGCTTATTAAACTTTTTTATACTACAATTGTTGAGACAAGGCAAGTTAAACTTTGATCATGCAAAAAATCTAACCTAACACGTGCATTTAATCCCCTCACACATGTTTGTTAGGGACTCGAAACAGAATTGTTTTTTCTTCTAAATATTGTGTTAATAGATCAATTACATTACTAATCACTAGATTACATGTATGATTGTTCATTTATTAAGGCTTGCTTAGGTCATGGAAATTCTCAATTAAACCTGAAAACTGTTTATTTATTTGACCAAACCCTTCTCTTTCCTGGAAAATAAGAAAACTCCAGTTTAATGGAGAAAAAGAAAAACAAAGCGTGGTCTGGACTCAATGCAGATCACAAGGACGGTCAAACGAGGGAAAAAGAAAAGAACTTGCTTCGTGAGTTCTTCCTCGACTCAGTAAAGTTCCACGCATTCACTTCACCAATAATAGTGCATTGGTGCGGAAGACGCGATTGACATCAAAGGACGGGAAAACGCCAAGCCAAGCCAATTTTTGATTAAGACAAGCCGAGGAGGGAAATTTATGTGTTCATATGGCTGGTCGATAGACATTGTTTTTTCGTCATTATCTCATAAGAATTGCGAGTATAATGACGTAATAACAAGAAGTTGGTTCTATCCAATCACCGATGAGTTTCATGCACAAGAGAGCGTGGACTTGCGAAGTCTGTTCATTTGTTTATAAGAATTTGTATTCCAAAAAATATTGTAAGTGGAGCAAGTCATTAAGCACCATGAAACATATCATGCATCAATCATACTACTAATGTATAGTAGTTTAAAAAAATCCACAGTCAATTTCTCTGTGATATCCACATATAATAATCTGAATCTAATATTTCGTATAAATAAACAACTAGGACGATAAACGATGCTAGCAAATATTTGGATACAACCAAAATAATCTTGTGACATGTGAAGAAGCCATAAAGCTTCAAGATGCGAAGGTAAAAATCGAAATCAATTGCCTTAATTAATTAAGCCGTAATACTTTTTGGAAAATTGTATTAATTATGATTTCTTTGACAACAACTTGCTAAGATAATCAAAGGTGAAAATCTATTTATTGAGATCGAAAGCTGATGAGGTCTAGATTGTACAATTGAGCAACCAATCATATATAAAAGAGTACATTTGGCATTCGTCAATTATGATTTCAATATCAAAAGAGATTATCTCATATGTTTTCAAGATAAAGTTATCACAAAATTAATGTATTATGATTGTGTATGTGCCCTAAGAGAAAATTATTGCCCGACAACATTGATAGACAAGATCATCCGCATAAAAATTCTCAACTAACAGCATGGGAAATTTCCAAACAAACACACTAGACAATTCATGGTACTTAGTACTTACACAACCAACTTTTGTTTTTTCTTTTTATTTTTTTCCCTCTTATTTCACTCGAATAGTCAATGTTTCTATCTGTAATTTTGTCCACCTTCCAGATTCTTTCTTTCCTTGCACTCCAACTTGACTTGAACTTGCTGAGGTTTACATTTCCTGTTCAACAATCGGAAGATTAATTATATATATATATATATATATATATATATATTTGTTTCTTTGTTTGTTAAGCATTCCACAAGCAAGGGGAAGTTCAAGGTTGAGCCCATCGGTATATTAAGTTGAAATCAATTTCACTCAAAAACTGTGATGGATCAACTATAATATATTAACTACTCTACTCCTTATCAATTTTCCAATATGGAGTTTTTCTAACATAATTTATAAGCGCTAAGTATATGTCAATACAAGGCACTTTAAACTTTATTCATGCGAAAAATCTAACCTAACTCACGCATTAAATCCCCTCACACATGTTTGTAGGGACTCGGAGTAGAATGCTTTTCTTTTTTCTCTAAATATAGTGTTAATAGCTCGATTACATTACTAATCACTAGATTACATGTGCGATTGATTATTTACTAAGGCCTGCTTAGCTCTTGGGATTTCTCAATTAAACCTGAAAACTATTTATTTTAATTGACTCCCTTTCCTTTCCTGGAAACCAAAACTCGTCCAACGTGGGTCAGACTCCATTGGCAAGGATGGTCAAATGAGGAAAAAAAAAGGGAGTAACTTGCTTCTTGAGTTCTATACCTTGACTCGGTCAAGTTCCACGCATTTAGTACACCAATAATAGCGAGTCAGTGCAAAAGACGCGACTGAAACAAAGGACCGGGCAAAACTTTCGACTAAGACCCGCCGGGGAGCGAAATTCATGTGTTCACAAATCACCGATCAGTTTCGTGCCCAACAAATAGGGAGGTCTTGCGAAGTCTTTTTATTTATTTATAAGTAAGAATTTAAATACCAAAAAATATTATAAGTGCACCAAGTCAATAAACACCGTGAAACTAATGCATGATAGTTTGAAAAAATCCATAATCAATTTCTCCGTAATATCTATATGTAATAACCTAAATCTAACATCTCTTAGATAATAAATTATGCTAGGGGTGAGTATGGTCCGAGTTGGGCCAGTCCACCCCCTAACCCTAGGATCAACCCGTACAGTATTGGTCCTCAATTTTTGGGACTGATGACTGACTCTATTGAGTTTAGGACCGAAGACCGAACCGGTTCGGTCCGATTCCAGGATTAATCTGAGACCAATAGATAATTTTTTTATTTCATTTTTTGTACTCCCTAAAAAGGTGATCGATGACTAGACTAACCCAATAGGTTTGGTGACGAGCGAGGTTAGCTAAGAGAGGCCAGGGCGAACATCGAGTGTCGAGTGTTGTGAGCGTCAAGTGGTAAGCGGCACGAGTGGCCAAAAGCAAGCAAGTCGAATGTCGAGTAGCAAGCGAATAAGTTGTTTCTATCGATTTTGACAAATTGAAGATTAAGATGACAAATAAGACAAAAAAGAACGAGTACTAGAGGAGGATGCTGTGAGGAGCTGTTTATGCCATTTTGGACGATGTGAGGACTCCTCAAAAAAACATTTTCCTCATTTGTAAATTATCGTTGTTGATGTCATAAAATACATTAGAAATCTAAGTTATTAAAGAACAGTGTAAAATTACTTGGACTCCTCACTAAAGAGTTGTTCAATGTTGTTGCGTTGTTTATTTTAGAGTTTTCTCTATATAAAAAAAATATCAATAATATATTAGATATAACAATTATACAGTCAAGGTTGGTCCGGATTAAACCAACCTTAAACTCTTAGTACCGAGGACCAAACCTTACAATGCTAGTCCATGAATCCTAGGATCAAAGATTGACCCAATCTCCTTGGGAACCAGACTGGGACTAGCAAAGTTGGGTCGGTCTAAAGTCGGTCTAGGGTCAACCCTAGACTAATGCTTACCCCTAAACTATGCTACTGAAAATTTGAACAAAACCAAAATAATCTTGTGTCATGTAAGCAAGCCATAAAACTTGAATATGCAAAAGTAAAAATTGAAATCAATTGCCTTAATTAATTAAGCCATAATACTTTTTGGGAAATTGTAGTAACTATCATTCGTTTGACAACAACTAGCTAAGATAATCAAGGGTGAAAATACATTTATTAAGATCGAAAGGTGATGAGGTCTACGTCGTGGTAGGTGGACTGTGAGCACGTAATCTACTTGACTTCAAAATTAAATAAGTGCTAAGCATATGTCCAAATCTTGACAGACCTTGCGGCATAGCAAAGAAACTAGCACATATAATTAATGCAATTGGTTGTGCTTGCCTGATGGTCTTCCTATATCCAAGTCTCATTAGGCTGGAGTCTATAATTATTGGCTAGCTTCTGAGATGACCGACTAAAATCAAGATGAAGAGGAACTCGAAGGCAATCCTAAGCATGGATATTGAGCCAAAAGATGAGTGCGATGTGTTTTTGAATTTCAGGGGACTAGATTGTCGCGACCGACTTTTTCGGTGCCCGTTCAAGGCCAAGTGCCTACAGAGGCTAATGGTTTGGCTAGGTTTATTAGGCTTAGCTTGGACTCTTCTAAGTCCACCAATTCACGACTTAATGGTCCAAGTTTTTTTAACCTGTAAGTTAATTTTAAATAGGAATCGTCACTAATCAATTTAGGGTGGGTTGATTAGAAACTCAAGCGAAGTATTGGGGGAAATACTTGCTCATGCGTAACCAGAGAAACTAGGTTCGGGAACTTAATTACACTTAATCACTAATGCCCTTCTGGTACCTAATCTTGTTTAAACCCTAAGGTTTTTTTTTTTTTGGATTTTTTAGGGGTTTTCCATGCATTTGTGGAGGAAAAACATTTTTTGGACATTTTTCTATTTTTTAAACATAAAAGGGATTTTTGGACTTTTTGGTCTTTTTCTGGAAAATATAAATAATTTTTTTTGGCTTTTTCTGATTTTTTTTTTGGGGAAAATATGGGATATTTTTTATTTTTTGATTTTTCTGGAAAATAAGCAGCCCCCTTTGGCTGCTTTTTTTTTTTCTCTTATTATTATCTATTATTTATTATCCAAAAAAAAAAGGAAAAATACATAAATAGAGAAATTAAGGCCTAATTAAAACCTAATTAAAATTTAGGTGTCAACATAGACACACGCCTAACCTTAGCTGATAGCCCTTACGTCCATTTGATGCGCACCGCATGGTCAAATGGGGAAAAAAGAAAAGAAAAAGAAAACATGGGCTGAACATCATTAGCAAAGCCCAAGGATGATTCAATGAGGAAAATAGAGATGAACTTGCTGCGTGAGTTCTGAGTTCGAGCTTGACTTAGTAAAGTTCAATGCAGTCCCTTCACCAACAATAGTGCGTTAGTACAGAGATGCAACTAAAAACAAAGGATCGTGAAAAAGCCAAGTCAACTTTTGATTGAGACAAGCCGAGGAAGCATATTCATGCATTCATATAACTTATCGATAATCTTTCTGTGATATTTAAAGGGCGCTTTTGGTAACGTTTTTATTCAAAAATAGTTCCCGGAATAGAAATAAAAAAAACCATTTCTATTATAGGGAATAATTTTTTAACAGAAAAACGTGTTTGGTAAACTTGTATAATTTTTTATCTTTTAATTTTTTAATATTTTTTATTTTATTTTTCCTTTTTTCTTTGTTCCTTTTGGCCGGTCGCCAGCCTCGGCCACGGCCGATGACCGGCCGACGAGGGCCGGCGACCTCGCCTAGCCACAACGAGGCTCACTAGCCCCCAATGAGGCCGGTGACACTTCAGCGAGATCGCTGGCCCTCGACAGCCAGTCGCCGACCATGGCCGAGGCCAACAATCGGCCAAAGAAAAAAGAAAAAGAAAAAACAAGAAGTGTTTCTCGAAATTGTTCCTGGGAACAAGAAATAAGTTTTTTCTACTTCTTATTTCTTTTCCAAATCTGTTCCCAAGAACAAAAAAATAAATTTTTTGTTCCTGAAAACAAAAGTGTAAACAAACGCGTTTTTGTTCTTTTTTTGTTCCCCGGGACAAAAGAACAAAAATTTGTGTTGCGGGGAACAGAAACAAATTTAAACAAACAGCCCCCATAGACTCTATAGTTACTTAGAAAGTCAATTTCCAATTAGTGGTCATTGAGACTCATGGGCAATGCAGATTAATATGTAGGGATAGATATTACCTCTCCTTTTTCCCTTTCAAAAAAATTGAAATGATTGAAATTTTTCTATTTGGAATTGTCTTAGGTCTAATTCATATTACTTTAGCTGGATTATTTGCAACTGCAAATTTACAATACAAATGTGGTTTCATTTCTCGGACAAGCCTTAGCCTAGTGCTGCATCATAGGTCATCTAGAGCAGGGTTAGGGCGAGTGAATATAAGATTGCAGTGCGAGATTTCGAGAAGCTTGAGATGAGCTTTTTGGTAAAGAAGATGATCTGCTATTAGTCTTTAGCATGAGAGATATCTATAAAAAAAGAATCTGCAACCATCAACTTCCGTTCCCGCTCAATGGCGTGTTTTCAGTTGAGTAAAACTTTGAACCCGCAGTTTTGTTTATTTTTTAAAAAAAAATAAAGAAGCCAGTTTCAGCTTTAAATTCATCAAAGCTGTTTGGCGTTTCCAAAAGAGGATGAGAACGGGGAAATGGAAGAGGATTTCCTTGAAAGCAAACGGCCCCTACCAATCGGTCAAAAAGACACTGAGTAAACGGTTAAAAGGGGGGAAAACGGTCAAAAATATATGTTAGTAAGTTTTTATTTTATAAGATTGCAGTGCCATTTGATTGCAGTGCCATTTGATTGCATATATTCTATAGATGTTAGTAAGTTTTTATTTTATTTTATTGTAATGGTCTAAAAATACCATGAAATAATGTGCAACAAAAGCAAAACTAACCTTAATCTTAATTGTTGGGGATAAGTGAACAAAAATTTCCTAGAATTTGTCGTAAAACTGCAAACAAATCTTACAAGTTTCAAATGGTAAAATAAAATCCTAAAATTTATTGATTTGGTGCAATAAAATCCCTCCATTAACTCTGTTTGATTTGGCTAACAGAAAAAACTAATATGTTATTTTTATTATTTTCAACACGTGGCACTGATTTGGCCCTTACTGAGCACAATATCGGAAAAAAACTTGAAAATTGAAAAAAGAAAAAAAGAAAAGGAGGATAAAAAGGAAAAAAGAGAAGGATAACAGAAAAAAGGACACGAATTAAAAAATAAAAAAAGTTGAAAGTCTAAGTGACGAAGGATTAAAGGATAGGCAAAAGGAAGATCCGCCAGCTTCCGTATAGGTTTTTAGTCACTTTCATGACTTAGGCATAACAAATCATTGGCATTGTTTTCAAACTTGAAGAACTTACGGGTTCTGGAAGTTCATAAATGGCCGATTGCACACTTCACGGTCCTTGTAGACTTAGAGATGCTAGAAGGTATTGAAATTAATTTTTCTACATATATATATCAATTGAGAGAAATTCACATATCCTGCTTGAAGAATCCACCCTACTTGGTTTCGATTCAATTAGAGAGCCTTCTTCAGATCGAAGGTTTTTGGTGTAAGAACAATTGCAGCCTAGATGATATTATCAATGGTTTAGTAATTATCTACATGCTAAAAAACATATTGGTTATGAAAAGTTGCAATTTTTTTTTTTAAATGAAGATAGCATATGAAAAGTCACAACTTTTATGAAGATAGAAAATTCTATGTGCTTTAATGGAACACTTGTCGAAAGCATCTAATGATAGCTTATAAAAGAAGCCTAGTCCTCTCTCCACCCATCAAGAAAAAGAAAAGTTGTATTCTATTCTTTATTAGATAAAATGCATAAGAAAAAATGGGTTAAGGGAGAGAAATCGGATTTTATCATTTCTCCTATTTTCGCAATAATCGAAAGCTCAAGAATATTACATTTTCAAGGTTATTTTTATGGATACAGGTATACCTAAATACCTCTTGTCATGAATAAATTATGAAGATCTAAGATTCTTTTATTATGAATTTCCGCATTATCGATTACATTATTGCTAACATTTGGAGGAATCAAAATCCTTGGGGAACCTAGAGATACTAGGATCTTTTGAAGTTGAAAAATCGAGGGCATCTTAACAAGATTTTTCCTCGGATGCTTGATTAAGACCCCTTATTGGAATACCAATCACAGTTTACTGTATCATTTAATAAAAAATTAGGTTTGGTACACAAACATGACTTTGTCTCCAGTGCCAAACTTCACACCTCCCCCAGGTGGTCACTGGCTTGGAGCTAGAGCTTTGCCTAACCTGCTTTTGTTTCATTCCCATTTTTTTTTTTTTTTTGTACTTCTGCATTCATTTGACTCCATTTTCGACATTATTAGGTTCTTTTCATGTTTTGTGCACACTTACTCCGCGTGTGCTTTTTTTCGCTATCTTCGATGAAAAAGGTAAAAAGAATCTCCACAAACACATATGCTAAGTGGAAATAAATTAATCAATGGATTGTCATCATTAACACTTCTTCGATAAATATATAACGATAAACCAATTTAATCTCGCCATCCCAATGCCATGTGTTTGTTATATTAAAATATTAACACTATATGTCATCTAACAGTTTAAATTTTTTGAATAGTTAGTAATGATCCCATATAGTAAGAGGTCATGACTTCAAATATTTCCAAACCCATGTTTGCTTCCAATATTATATATTTCCACAATTTAGTCTTAGGTTAAACTCCAGCTTGTGCATGGGGGGCGTATTATATTTAAATATTAAGACCACGCAATTATCTTACAACTCAAACTTTTAGAACAATCAGAATTTTTTTTTTGTTAGTTATCTATTATTCAAATGAACCAAACGTCTTAAGTATACAATAATATATACAAATATACTTTGTGGCTTTTGGCATTTGAAAGAATGACGAAAATTTTAATGAAGGGAGGGATGCATGATTAAAGTTTTACGAAATGCATTTGAACCGGAGAAAACTTGATTGAATATTAGAACCTATAAAAGTTTTACGAAATGAAGTGTTATCTTTGTTGACCATTGAAAGTTTCCAGTTTCTCCATTTTTGTATGATGCACAGTTATTATTCTTTGTTATAGTGTGTGGGTTTGGCGAAATTTTAAGTGAAAGTTTAAGTTGAATGTCTATTGAGTCCAGTCTATTATAGAGAGATAATAGCGTTAATGGAGCTGTGAGATCCACTTTTTTTTTCATTGAATCCCAAAAACGACAGAAAAGATACCGCGAAGTGTTAAGTATGGAATGACCAAGGTATTACTTTCATAACTCTTAGTAATTTAAACTGAAACAAAAAGTGATGACTCATAAAGATATATTTAGATGGAGTGATTATAACATTTGATTGTTTTATAAAAGGTGCCCGTTAGCCCTTGTCATTGTCATTGGACTGTTCATCTTCTTCTCTATTGAGATCGGCCAACTTGTTGCGCGGGGCTATGAGCGGCCGGCAATGGCTAGATAGAGGTCAACATGCTCGCGGTGACTGATCGTCGCTGAAGTGCGACTGCCACGCCATTTGGGTCACGACGACCATTGTGGGTCGCGGCGAGATTTGAGTCACCGACCTCGCTGCAACCCAAATCTAGGCCGCTTGGGGTCACTTGACCCTGGGCAGCCCTCCCCAGTTGTCTACGAGGTTGCCTAAGGTCTTGCAACTTCAGATGTCGACTACCAATGACAGATTTTGATCGCCGGCGGCCACCTATCCTCACTGGCCAACATTTTTGTTTTTCTTTTGATGAAGTTTTTCTTTTTTTTTAATCACAAAATTCATTTGTAAATATAATCTCTCCAAACACTATTTTGCTCAAAGGTACTTCACAATGAACTTTCATATTACAATTTAACAAACACAATTTGCATTTTGAAAAGCGTTTTCAACCTAAAGTTCTTTGTATTTTCTCAATAGTTTTCCCCAAAAGTCCAACCAAATGCACCTAAGCCATTAAGCACAATAAGTAACTATAATAGAATTATTAATAAAATAACCGAAAAAATCTTAAGTTTATTATACGGATATCAATTTAATCCTAAATTTATCAATTTAACCAATTTAATCTTATACATTTGCGAAAAGTTCCACTATAGTCCATCAAGTAAATTTTGATTCGAAATCATTAACGTAGCGGTTCAATCATCTTTGGCCGTGTATGCCGATGACATGGATGCCATTGTTTTGATTTTTTTTTTCAAATTTTTTCAGATTTTCTTTATTCAAATTTGCTCAAAATGACGTTGATTTGATTGATGAAGTAGTAATAATTCTCCGAAAACCATAGGAATTATGATTTATCTTTCATCCCACTTGATGTTATTTTTAAACAATGGTTATTTTAGAGAACAATAAGTGCATTCAAAATTTTAAGGCTTATTAAAAAGTGCAATTCCTAAAATATTCAAAATGTGCAATCAAGTTGTAAAGTTTATCAAATTAATGCAATTAAATCCTTCCATTAACCTTATTTAACTTAGCTTATGAAAAATGCTAATGCGGATTTTTTTTTTATTGTTTTATCTCCCCTAAGTAGGGTTAAATTTGTTAAAGTATTATGCATAAGACTAAAACGACATCATTTTGGTCCAAATGATTTTTTTACCTAATTCTTAGTTAAACCTTATTAAAAAAAGGATAATTTTTTTTTCCAAAAAAAGGAAATAAAGTGCATAGGTGAGGATGATTTATGAGGGTTGCCAAACTAGCAAAGTGAAAAAAAGAAAAAGAAAAAGAAAAAAGAAAAAGCGCACATTGACAAAGTTATGTCAGATTTTTTGTTAGTCAAGTTGGACAAAGCTAAAAAGGATGTGATTACACTAATTGGACAAGTATTAAGACTTAATTGCATTGATAGTTCATGAGCTAGAAAATTACCCTTCAAAAGCAACCCCATCTCTCCCCACCTATTTATACACATCGACATATGTAGTTGATGGTGCATCACTCAAACTACTTGCATTAAGTGTGAATATGTCTCTATGGATGCTGATTTTTAAATTTCAAGCTAAGCACTCCTAAAACCGCTGCATGTTATTGTTCAGTATTCTTAAAATGTTGTACCCTTTGAGTGTAAAAACAACTTGAAAATAGCAATTCAATGTTGTAATTTTGGGAAGTTATTATTAGTTAAGAAGCATACATACATTATCAAAAAGACTCTCAAACCAAGTAATGAAATCTAGCTTGGAGCCACGTGTAACTTCACTATAGTGGTAACTTGTTGGGGAGGTTTTTTGTTTTTTGTTTTTTGGTCAGTACTTGTTGGGGAGGTTTTTTTTTTTTTTTTTTTTTTGTCAGTCCTACTCTAATCCTACTCGACACTCACTCGCAGACTTGTGCCCTGCCTCTTGCAGGGCGTGGGAGTCGCAACCCACTCTCGAAACTTACGCGTCCCTACCCCCATCCCCCCCTGAGGAGGTGGGGATTTGAACCCCTCACCTCCCCCTTCCATGTTGGAAGGGTGGCCACTGGGTCGTGAACTTTTTCAAGACGTTAGAGACCAACTTCTAGAGTGAGTTAAAATTAAGTGAGTATGAAAATATGGAGATTGCAATGTGAGATTTTGAGAAGTTTGAGATAAGCTGTGCGCTTTTGGTAGAGAAGATGACGTGCGATTAGTCCTCAAAATGAGATATTTCTCCAGAAAAGAGCCTGCGAGCATCAGCCTCCCTTTCCGCTCAATGGTGTGCTTTCAATTGAGTAAAATCTGAACGCCATTTTTAAATAAAAAAACCAGTTTCAGCTTTAAATTTATGAAACCGGATTGGTGTTTTCGAAAGAAAATGAGAAAAGGAAAGTGGAGGATCCTCTTTAAAGCAAAAGCAATACCTACCGATCGCTCAAAAGGAGCTTTACTCTGCCGTGTCTGCCACTAGCTCGGCGATCGGTGGAGCTTTTTGACTTTAGGGGTTTCCATAATTTATTCTGCGGGTCCTCTCTTTCCCGGAAATTCACCTTCGCTTTCCCCCGCGTTTCTTGACGTTTTCTTCGCCTCGAGAGCAACCACAGAGCCAAAAATCACCTCTCCTTGAGAAGCCTTAGTCGATCTTCTTTCTCGGAAATTCACCTTCGTCGCCCCCGCGTTTCTTGATGTTTTCTTCGTATTGAGAGCAATCACAGAGCCAAACCTCTTCTAGAAAAGCGTTAGTCGATATTCTTTCACTAAATCTTGTCACAGTTAGCTTTTTTTTCTTTTTATTGCTCGCTGTGTTTAAATTGTTGGTGAATGCATTGTAGATGATCGGCCACAAATTGGACTCCATCAAGACGTCGCTTTAATCACCATCTGAACTTTGACATGCCGGGCTGGCTATAAGTAGGTAATCGACTTGACTTGGAAATTTAATTAACTTCTTAGTATATATAAATATATCAACAAACATCGAGGCACAAGAAAGAGACTTGAACATATAAAAATTCATTGTGCTTGTTTGATGGTAGAGTCAGAGTGAGTGAGTAAGCAATTAAGGAGATTGCAGTGTGAGATCTGGAGAAGCTTGAGATGAGCTTTGTGTTTTTTTTGTAGAGAAGATGATGTGAGATTAGCCTTAAAGATGAGCTTTGTGTTTTTGCAGTTTGCCATTTGTACCGCTTGCAAATAATTTTAAAATATTTGTTTCTTCTTTACATTTTTTTATAAGTATAATTTGTCTTTGACGGACACGAAAGAAAATTAATTATAGTGTTGTCAAGTTTTAAATAGATGACTTCTTTGGGTGACATGACATTTCCAAATATTTAGCTCATCTAGTCCCACAACTAGTTTTCTCCACAAGGATCAGGAGAGGCTCCAATCAAAGGGTAGAGAGCGAGGCTTTCTCTTAAGATAATTCTGTATATCTTGACATTTAGCTCGACTAGTCCTTACAGATGCAAATATATCGTCCTGTCCATGTGCATTGAATGTGGCTCCGCGCACATAGCAGAAAGCGTAAGCTCAAATGCTATGCTTTGGAAATTAACTTCATGGCATCATGTGTCCAGGCTCTGAATAAGGGGAAAATGGGTTTTAGACTTCTTAGAGATATAACAAAATCTAGAATTGGCAATTTGAGTTCACCTGTTAAAATTATGTATTGATTGTGGCAATAAAAGTTATATATATATATATATATATATATATATATATATATATTTATTTAATTCGTGTTAGAAATCATCGGTACTACAAAATTCCAATGCGGAAAAAAGAAAGCATTTTGAACAAGGATAGCCATTTGCCTTACATGGCACTAAATTTCGGCAATAGAAAGCTAGTGTAATAATCATGAATAGTTTAACAAATAAGCCATCAACGCAAATCAAGCGTGTAGATTTTAGATTTAGTAAATGTGTTAAATGAGATTGTACGGTAATATTTGTCATCATTAATGAAGTCAATTCCAAGACGAAGTTATCGATTTCATTCTGACACTTTCAATAGTACAATGACTATGAATGTTTTCCTTACAATTCCACGTTGATTACAAAAGAAAGGGGGTGGTTTTGTTTTGCTTTCAACTCTGTGGCTGAAAAGCAAAAAACTCATCTAATACTGTTTTATTTTGGCTTAAAAAAGCAAAAATCAACTTTTTTACTCTCTCGTCAAAAAATGAAATGTTTCTTCAAATATTAAAATATGGTAAAAAGTATATTTAGATATACTTGTCAATATTGGACAAATGTAGAAGTTTCAGGTCAGAAGATTGAAAAATTAAAGTGTGAATTGGAAACAAAAAAAATCTCCTATTAGTTGACAAAAAAAACACTATTCGATATCCAATCCCATTATTCTTTTGCTGTAAAGAGGAACCTACCTCTTCTCTGTCTTCTAGCTCGTACTTTTTTTGGCCAAGTCACGATGAAAACCATGAAATATCTGCAAAATTTTACCATTTATTGATCAATCCAATGTCCTTCTAACGTCGTTAAAACATAGAAAAATCTGTTAAAATTTCAATTTTGCACCTTTCTCCCTTTTCTTTTTTATATATTGTTCTCCAGTCTTCAACCACCTGTCGTTTAATTATACCGCGTGTTGTGCCGCGTGCGTCCCACGTGACTTGGTAATATTGGGCTTTAAATTTTCCACTGGGAAAACTCCTCCTAGTCTCAGTGCCCGTCCAAAGGTCTAATCTTTGGCGACGTTGCTTTGTTTCCCAGAAACTCGCCTTCGATTTCTAGGTTACTTTCGAGAGAGAGAGTGAGAGAGAGAGGCGGGGCACGCACCCAAGAAGAGCACGCAGACACGGCATAAGGTGGAGGAGGCGGTATTCAATTCCTTTTTTCCATAGCCCGCTAGAAGTCGTTCAGGCGAGTGATGAACGTAGAGAGGAGGAACCGGTTTTTAGGAGAGAGGGGTGAACACCAAATCTTTCTGCTACGGGTACTCTATATCCCAGAAGTTCACCTCCATCGCCCCGGCGTTCTTTACTTTTTCCTCGTATCGAGAGCAATCGCGGAGCCAAAAATCGCGCCTGTTGTTCTGGGATTCATTGGTGAATACAGGGTAGAGGATCGGCCGCATTTTGAATTCCATCGAGGCATCACCGTCGGAACTCCGTCCACTAGGCAGACTGTAAGCACGTAATCTACTTGACTTGAAACTTTAAATAATTGCTGAGTGTCGCGACCCAATTTTTTCGGGGTGTGAACCACCTAGGGTTTGGCTAATGGATTGTTAAGCCTAGACTTAACTCAGGCTCTCCCAAGCCCATACCAATTCGCGACTTAGGTTCAAGTTTATAACATGCAATTTATTTTCAATTAGGAGTCGCCACTAATCTATTTTTGGTGGGTCGATTAGAAACCCAAGTAAAGTAATGGGAGATTTACTTTACTCCTACGAACCAGAGATTATGGGTACGGGGACTTGGTTACACTAGATTTCTCTAATGCCCTTTCGGTACCTTTATCTTTTATTTTGAAAAAAATTGTTTGGCAAGCAACTTGAATTCATTTTAATTCCTTAACATGTGAGGTGACCATGCAGGTGCGCAATCCACCAATTTAACACTCAAGAAAGCAAATGAATAAATTGCAGGACTTACCTCATAACAACGAAAGCATCTGCGTTGTTAGTTTAGAATTCACATCAGCAGTCCTAAATATGATTTCTAATTAACACGCAATTTTTGTTTTGTTTTCCACTTAATTAATGAAAATCATGCAATATGCAATGCATGCTTCTAATCTAATATGAAATGATATGGCATGACAACATGTCCTAAACCATATGAATAAAAATTTTATGATCTCTTAATGAGCATGCAATTGTTAAATATGCAATCTAAATTAACCAAAATGACTTAATTCTAATGACGTGCAATGCAATGCAATGACGTACAAAATTATTTCATCTAAAATGACATGCGACATTGCAATTTAATATGCGAGCTATATGTCACGCGACATTTATTAAATGACCTAATCTGATGACGGTCAATTTCTAATCAGAAATAAACCTAACAATAATCACTAAATGACGTGCATTTCATGGACCTAATTCTATATGACATGGGTATTTTTATTTTCCTAACAAAACATGCAATTTATCTAGGAGAGATTATCTATCTATAATTGATAAACATGCAACCCTAACATGCAATGACGTGCAAAGAATGCCTTAATTCAACATGATATATGCATGATGATTTTTTTTTGTGTTTTTTTTTTATTAATTTCGAAATTAAAATTTTCACATGCAATTCAAATAATGATAAAAACTAACATCCTAAATGAATGTGCTTTTTCTTTTGGTTTTCTTTTCCATGATTTAAAATAAAATTCTTATTTTAAATATAAAAGATAATAACCAAACCTAATCTTAATTCAACATTTTTTGGATTTTATTATTTAAAACTTGAGATAAGATTGCAATTTTAACCCTAAATCAGCAAATCTAATCCTAACTCAAATATTTTTTGGATTTTTCTTTTATGAAAATAATACTGACTCAACCAACAACGAATCAAATAAGATAAGATTGATATCTAAAAATTGACGAACCATATCTCGCGCATGAGATCGGGTTGGCCAATTTTAAATTAAATCGCAAATCAAATCTCGGGCTTGAGATTGGATTGTCGATTTTTATAAGGGATTGCGAGTCAGATTTCGGACACGAAAATCGGACTGTCAATCCCTAGCTTGAGGGGCACTTTCATATTGGGATCTCAATCACATATTTAAAGAGAACAATTTCACTAAAAGAATAAAATAAAAAGGAAAGAAAAAGAAAACAGTAAGTAAATAAATAAATAAAAACTACCTAATTTTCCCTTTTCCTTCCAAGCTTCGTGTTCGTGGCAAGTCACCAAAGCAGAGGATCGGAGGTCCGGCAGGGAAGAAACTCCGGCGGCAGCAAGTGGCAGAGTTCGGGAAGGGGACTCGTGGGTCACTGCCAATTGCGAACAGCGGGTGCTGTGCAGGGGGTTTGGATCCGAGCGGCGTCGGCAAGGGGAGTCACAGACGACTGGGCTGGCGTCGCGGGTTGCTCGCGAAGGAGGCGCGGCGAGGCTCGACGTCGGGCCGGCACGGGCCTGCGTCGCGGGGGCTGCGTCGGGGCGCTCGGATCACGGGCTTCAGCCGGCGGGGCGCTGCAGGGACAGCGGGAGGCCTCTGGTGGCTGCGATGAGGAGCTCCGGCGTCTGGATCGGGCTGTTGGGCGCGGCGTCCAGTGAGAGAACCGAATCGGGGGCGAGCGTCGCGGCGCGGAGCAAGGGCGGCATCAAATCTGGGTCTTCGATGAGGCTCAGCACCGGCAAAAGGGAAGCGTTGAGCTGGGTCCGGGGCTTATGTCGTCGGGGACCTTGGATTTGCAAGCGGAGGGAACCCGGGTGCTGGATCTTGACTCGGCTGCGACTCTGGGTCACCGGTGGCTTGGGATCTGAGGGCGGAGACAGATTTGCAGAGGAGGGTCGCAACGGCAGGGATTGGCGCGGCGTCCGGTGTCGCGGTGGCGCGGAGGTGCTTCGGTGCAGAGTTGCAGGAGCGGTGAGTGGGGCGGAGGTGCTTTGGGGAAGATGATGAACAGTAAAGGTCAAATCAACCTTTACTGTTTCGGCCGCTTCCCCCCTCAAACTCACTTCTCTCTTTTACTTTTTTCTTGTGTACTTTCTGCAGGAAAATTTTCTTCTCTTTTTCTTTTCTTTTCTGAATTTTTTTCTCCAGAGAAGGCCCCCTTTCTCTCTCCGTACACGATTGCTTTTATAGGGCATAAGAGATAAGCTTTCGATTTCCCCTTCAAATCTACATCCGTGATACATTTTCACCAACCGATCACTATTGATAAAGATTTAAGATTACAATGAATATTTTCTCGAAATCCAAATCTCGCAAAGATAAATCGCAATATTTTTTCACACATGTGCTCTTATCCAAAATATTCATATCCCGGAAAAATTTAAAATTTTTTATTTTTCACGAGATAATTAAAAACATGGGCTTGGGTCAACCAGCTCGCTCCATGGGCTTAGTCCAACTAATTTGAACCCGTTCGCACTGGTCCAATAAATAAAATGCCAATAACAAAATAAATGCAAATATAAATCTATACGCTATGCAATTAATAAAATTAACCCCTAATTTCCTATGTAATAAATAAATAAACTAAATCGTCAAAATTTAGGTGTCAACAGCTGCCCCTCTTTGAATGTGAGCTCGAAGAGGTTGCCTTCAAATATAATTTGAGACCTAAATTTTGGTTATGTGTATGCAATGGATGATATTTTTTTTGGAACATAAATTCCATTTTTAATGCAACTTATATGATGCATGGAAATGCTAATGCAAATGATAGATGAACCTACCTGAAATAACTTACCTTCGAGGAGGATAGAGTAATTCGAGGTTGTGGGTGTTACTTGTCCAGTACCCGTACCATTCTACGGTCGCCTAGAATAGTAACATGACTTTGTGAAGAGACTGCTTCCTAGGACCCGTACCATTCTACGGTCGCCCAGTATGACAGTGTTTGGTTGTGTCTAGGACCCGTACCATTCTACGGTCGCCTAAACGGGGATTTACCTTCCAAGACCCGTACCATTCTACGATCGCCTGAATAGGGAAATAGGTTTTGTCTAGGACCCGTATCATTCTACGGTCGCCTAAACGGGGATCCACTTTCTAGGACTCGTACCATTCTACGGTCGCCTGAATGAGGAAATTGCTTTTCTAGGACCCGTACCATTCTACGGTCGCCTGTTAGAGCAATAAATGTTGTCTAGGACCCGTACCATTCTACGGTCGCCTAGACTGAGGTTTTGCTTGGCTAGGACCCGAACCATTCTTCGGTCGCCTTAATCAAATTGAATCTAGAGAGAAATTTTTGGGGGACAACTCAATCGAGTGTCGGTATGTTTAAAATGGAATACCTGTGCGATGACAAATATTCAAGGTATGGATAGAGATATACTTACCTGGTATCATCTCCGATCTTCAGGGATATGTCTCCTGCAAAACATGGTTGTAGGAGAGACAACATGCATTGGTAATCATAAACATGCATCAATTTAATGGAGGTTCATGATAATTTTCATTAATCTTGCATCACCTAATTTCCATTTTGAACACATGAGTGTCATGAATGTGTCAAATGAGGGATCATTTGGTCTGAAAAGACTTTTTCTCTCATCCTCATGGTAATTTCATCCTGACCTTTGATGCAGGATTTTATCAATCACTCTATCTCACCATCGTCATGCCAAACAAGGGTCTGAGCAATTTCGCAAGTGGTACGATCTCACCAATATGAGAGGTCTTTAAGAAAGACTGCAACGCTAGTTTGGTCCACAGCTTAGCAAAGGAGACTCTTTGAGTCGAGGCTATTATAAAAATGAATGATATTTCACAATCATCTTGGGGTTTACAAGC
This sequence comes from Eucalyptus grandis x Eucalyptus urophylla, assembly GCA_028830015.1. Classification (NCBI taxonomy): domain Eukaryota; kingdom Viridiplantae; phylum Streptophyta; class Magnoliopsida; order Myrtales; family Myrtaceae; genus Eucalyptus; species Eucalyptus grandis x Eucalyptus urophylla. Next base: position 41,527,956 of record CM054189.1, read on the forward strand.
CAAGAAATATGAGAAATGAAGCAGAAATTATCTTACTCACACTTCTTCAAGCGATGCTTTCAAACATATGAACTTCTACGTTAATTCAAGTGCCTTACTCTGAAGAGACTTTGCAAGGGACGTAACGTAGGCTGGGTTCATGGGTTGAGAAATGAAATGATCAATAGGCTCAAAAAGTGTTTAGGGGGTTAAAGTTGGTGATCATCTTGACATTTCCACCAATTTTCCTCTCCACATCAAATATTTTCTTCACATCACAACTCCACTAATTGCAACATCTCAACATTTGAGTTTTTTTTTTTGTTTTTTGTTTTTTTTTTTTGGGTACCACCTTGTTGGAGATACGACTCACTTCATCAAGTGTTTGATTTTTTCTTTGGGCATTGGCCTTACTTTTACCAGGCACACTGCTTTTTCATGCCCCATTTTTTTGCACTCCTTTTTTTTTTTGACAAAGTCTTCATTTTCAGCATTGCAAATCATGCTACTTTAGTGGTTTGATCTTTCTTGCCTTGCCCCAGTGTGGGGGATGATCACCAACTAGGTTTAATGTGAAATGAATTCATAGGCTCAATGGGGCTATGCAATGAATAAAGTGTATAGGATAGAGAAAGAACTGCTCTTCGTCATCCTAAGGCACTTTAAATTATCGTACAAGTCACACTGTAAAAGCAATACTCGAAGATTGATGCAAGTGTGAGTAAGAAAATTCCTATCATTCATTTCAAATCTTGTCCTAGTATGGGATGACTCTTGACAGGGATAATTTAAAAAGCTCTTCATGTGTGTGGGCTCAAAAGGATGAACAATGGATATACTTGTAGTGTTTCGGGTAGCAGAAGAAACTGCCTCTCATCATCTTGGTTGACGTACCCTTTGCGAGATCACCCTCTTCCTTGTGGGCATGGAATTTTTCACACAACTCACTGGGGGTCAATGTATGGAATAGGGTTTGGAATAGGGTTTGCCTTTCATCATTCCAAAGTATCCCCTTTCACACATTCAATTCATCTCACACAATTCATCAAGGAAGAAAAATGCAAGATGTGCAACAAATTTGAACAATTCAATTCACTGAGGCAATTTACTCATCATAGAAATGCTTGCAGCTCAAATCATGACAATGACAAATTCTATCATGGATAATACTTCTTGAAAGCATTAGAATTTACTGGAGTTTGAAAACTCACGACCATCCATTTCTGCTAGGATGGCACCTCCTAAAAGTACCTTCCTTACCACATATAGGCTGTAATTTGGAGCAAACTTGCCCCAAATATTTTTCATTGCAAGTGCGCTTTAAACCTGTTGATCACAAGTCAGGTTTATGATCATGGAAACTTGATACACTATTCTCAGATGTCCCTTGTCATAACAAGCTATAGAATCATGCTCTGAGACAAGAAGCAACTGAGTCAGACAAACAAACAGGTTTAATCTGCTACAAGCTTTGGGAAAATGTTTTTTTTTTTTTTTAGCAGTGAAATGATTTTGCTTTTTAAAAAAGTTTTTGGGAAGAAGCATGAAAGAGTCCAGCCCTCAGGATTTCTCCGTGGATGATATTTTTCTTTTTCATGGTTGGATATCGTCATTGGACTGGTTTGGTATACTCCATCATGTCCTCAAAATTGGAAATAAATTTGTAATTTCATATAATCAAATGAATTACATTATTAGAATGGAAATTGTGATTCCTAAACCCCTAAAAAGAGAAAAAATCGAAAACGATTTCTTAAAAGTGGAAACCAATCCTAAAAAGTGATAAAAAATTCCCACACAGGGGAATGTGCAACAGTAACAAGTTACTCTTGCAGGCTAACGTCCATGTCTTCCAAAGGTCCTTCGTCATTGGCTCCTATGAAGAGGTCATCGAACAGACCTGTGATTCCTTCCAGGGCGTCATCAGAGTTCTCTGTCTTTGGAGGCGTCAGATCGTCCATGTCATCCCATCCACGTGGAACTATGTTGCGGGAGTCAAAGTAAAAGCTGGGAGGAGCTGAATACTTCACCAGGTAATCAAACTTGCCACTAGGCTACCCTAGAGTGTCCATTACTTCCACTTCATCCTGCTTTGTCTTAGGGACATTGTCAAGTTTGGCAATGACTAGTGGGTTATCTTCCAGTTCAAACATGTCATTATTGCTCATCTGGGTCTTGTATTCCTATTTCGGAACTACTACCTCAGGGAAAGCAGGTGCAAGAGTCAAATCCGCTCGGAGGGATTGGATTTGGGTTGTCATGAGTTGCATAGAGGTGAGCAACTGTTGGAGTTGGTATTCCATGGCAGAGATACGATCATGCATTTCAGTTTGTTCGGCCATTCTAGCTCTTAATCGCGTGATGATGGGCGAACGTGATGGATCCGTTATAACCTAATTATAAGAAATGAACAAAAATAAGCATTCTCATATGAAAATACGTCGATCCATGGCAATATTCTAGAACTTTATTCATCAATGGAGCTTTTGACAAACCTATTGAAATAGAAATTCAAAACGTCCTAAACAAATGAACTAGGAAAGTAAATGACTCAAACTTCCTAATCTAAAACTAAAAATAGCAAGATTGATTCAAGCATTTCATTTGGCTTGATCAATATACACTCGGGACACCATTCGGCGCAATCGTTTATTCTCCTCTTGAGCTTTTTCAGCAACTCTTTTGAGGCGTTTATTCTCAGCTCGATTGGTGATCTTCAACGGTGCCTCCGGTATCTTTGGAAGCAGCTCTTCAGGAATCTTGTGCCGTTTGATATACTTAATCGAGGCATAGTACTTCATTTCCCTGCCTTTCAATTCCTCCTCGGGCCATTTGAGTTTTTGTGGACGGCACATGTCCCACATCGATTTGATGGTGAGAATGGAATCTTCATGGCCTCGGCTTCCATCAACAAAGCTAACTTGGAGCGGATCCGCTTGTAACGTCGGGGGAAGCCCTTGTACGACTTGATACTGACGAGTCACTCTAGTCGGATAGTACTCCAATGCTCCAGTGAATCCCAATAGAGGGATTGGGCCAACTCTTCCACACAAGAGTCTCGCTACCCGAACTTGGAACCATTTAGCATGCCATAGGAAACCCTTGGGAGTTGGTTTTTTCATGAAAGCTAGCCACCTAGAATAATGATAATCTGGTGCATGTTTTTGATTGTTCTCAAATCTCATAATGGGGTGATTAGAATTACTAACATCATGTATAGTCATTGAACCACCAAATCCTTTTATATGAGAAAGGAACCGGATTTGTAAAAGTTCAGGAGAGAAATGGAGAGTCTTATCGCCACCTCTTTTGAAATGAGTGAGAGAAAGAAAAGTTTCAGTTAAAACAGTGTTTACAAAATTTTTTCCTTCCAACACTTGCCTAACAAATTGAGCAATCAAAGGGTTAATAGCATTCTTGTAGTAAGGAAATACTATAAACCCAAAGAAAGCTAAGAGGAAAATCCTACGAATTTTAAATGAGGTGCCTTTTTCAAAACATTTTTTCAGAAAAGATAAAGGACATGCATTACGATGGGCCTTTAAAACCTTTCTTATGTCATCTTCTTTAATTCTCAGAAAATCAGATAAGGCCATAACATGATCTATTCTGATAGGCGGACTAATCAATTAAGCTTTTAAGGACTTCCCTATGGCGATGCTATATTCTTCCAAGGTGGGAGTGAGTTCATGCTTACCGCCGAAGATGAAGGTAGAAGTCTCGGGGCACCAACAGTGGGCGAGTGCTTGGACAAGGCCGCCATGGATGTTGATACGCAGCAGTTGAAGCAATCGACCAATATGTGACTCTACGAATTGACGGCTATTCTGATTTAACTTGTCCCACCAAGTGCTAAGCTCTTCCTTTGGAGGGAGAATGATCCGAATGTCCGATGTCCCCATTGTATATTAATCAAAGCTCGGGACAATCCTAATGCCATGGACCGACAAAATAATGTGACAAAGTAAGTAAATTGCAAAGGCAAAAATTAGAGAACTTACTTTACCAATGATTGACAATCACATAGACATGCGCATGGTAAGTGGCTCAATTTCTACTCTATAAGGCTTATCAAGGTGGAGCCACAAGAATGATCAGACTAGCCACGGGCTTGTGGACTATGTCGGGTCCTCATGACTCTGGCTTGGTCAAAGAGCCGACCTGGGTCGCGGGCATGCGGACCGAGGTGGGTACTCTTGACACCATGAAAGAAACTTCGGGATTGAGATGGGCGACTCATACCGCGAGCATGCGGTCGAAGTGGTATCCATCTCAATACCATCCTAAATGATCCAATGCGGCCCAGGTCCGGCGGCAGGTTGTGTGTGCAAAGTGTAGTGATAAATGCAAGGCATGCATGACAATTTATATCAAGCAACACTTCATATATGAAAGTAAACCATACATTCCTACACCTCCCTGCATAACAAAGGTTAGCAAACACTTCCCCTTATACCTCCCATCCTGCAAGAACATTTAACACCTTAAATGTTAGGGACGTACCTGGAATCCTCGCTGCCAAACAAAACATTTTTCAAAAGAAAAGAAAAATTGGCCTAAGTCCACTAAGAGTTTTAACTCAAGTCCCCAGCGGAGTCGCCAAGCTGTCGCGACCCAATTTTTTCGGGGTGTGAACCACCTAGGGTTTGGCTAATGGATTGTTAAGCCTAGACTTAACTCAGGCTCTCCCAAGCCCATACCAATTCGCGACTTAGGTTCAAGTTTATAACATGCAATTGATTTTCAATTAGGAGTCGCCACTAATCTATTTTTGGTGGGTCGATTAGAAACCCAAGTAAAGTAATGGGAGATTTACTTTACTCCTACGAACCAGAGATTATGGGTACGGGGACTTGGTTACACTAGATTTCTCTAATGCCCTTTCGGTACCTTTATCTTTTATTTTGAAAAAAATTGTTTGGCAAGCAACTTGAATTCATTTTAATTCCTTAACATGTGAGGTGACCATGCAGGTGCACAATCCACCAATTTAACACTCAAGAAAGCAAATGAATAAATTGCAGGACTTACCTCATAACAACGAAAGCATCTGCGTTGTTAGTTTAGAATTCACATCAGCAGTCCTAAATATGATTTCTAATTAACACGCAATTTTTGTTTTGTTTTCCACTTAATTAATGAAAATCATGCAATATGCAATGCATGCTTCTAATCTAATATGAAATGATATGGCATGACAACATGTCCTAAACCATATGAATAAAAATTTTATGATCTCTTAATGAGCATGCAATTGTTAAATATGCAATCTAAATTAACCAAAATGACTTAATTCTAATGACGTGCAATGCAATGCAATGACGTACAAAATTATTTCATCTAAAATGACATGCGACATTGCAATTTAATATGCGAGCTATATGTCACGCGACATTTATTAAATGACCTAATCTGATGACGGTCAATTTCTAATTACAAATAAACCTAACAATAATCACTAAATGACGTGCATTTCATGGACCTAATTCTATATGACATGGGTATTTTTATTTTCCTAACAAAACATGCAATTTATCTAGGAGAGATTATCTATCTATAATTGATAAACATGCAACCCTAACATGCAATGACGTGCAAAGAATGCCTTAATTCAACATGATATATGCATGATGATTTTTTTTGTGTTTTTTTTTATTAATTTCGAAATTAAAATTTTCACATGCAATTCAAATAATGATAAAAACTAACATCCTAAATGAATGTGCTTTTTCTTTTGGTTTTCTTTTCCATGATTTAAAATAAAATTCTTATTTTAAATATAAAAGATAATAACCAAACCTAATCTTAATTCAACATTTTTTGGATTTTTTTATTTAAAACTCGAGATAAGATTGCAATTTTAACCCTAAATCAGCAAATCTAATCCTAACTCAAATATTTTTTGGATTTTTCTTTTATGAAAATAATACTGACTCAACCAACAGCGAATCAAATAAGATAAGATTGATATCTAAAAATTGACGAACCATATCTCGCGCATGAGATCGGGTTGGCCAATTTTAAATTAAATCGCAAATCAAATCTCGGGCTTGAGATTGGATTGTTGATTTTTATAAAGGATTGCGAGTCGGATTTCGGGCGCGAAAATCGGACTTTCAATCCCTAGCTTGAGGGGCACTTTCATATTGGGATCTCAATCACATATTTAAAGAGAACAATTTCACTAAAAGAATAAAATAAAAAGGAAAGAAAAAGAAAACAGTAAGTAAATAAATAAATAAAAACTACCTAATTTTCCCTTTTCCTTCCAAGCTTCGTGTTCGTGGCAAGTCACCAAAGCAGAGGATCGGAGGTCCGGCAGGGAAGAAACTCCGGCGGCAGCAGGTGGCGGAGTTCGGGAAGGGGACTCGCGGGTCACTGCCAATTGCGAACAGCAGGTGCTGTGCAGGGGGTTTGGATCCGAGCGGCGTCCACAAGGGGAGTCACGGACGACTGGGCTGGCGTCGCGGGTTGCTCGCGAAGGAGGCGCGGCGAGGCTCGACGTCGGGCTGGCACGGGCCTGCGTCGCGGGGGCTTCGTCGGGGCGCTCGGATCACGGGCTTCAGCCGGCGGGGCGATGTAGGGACGGCGGGAGGCCTCTGGTGGCTGCGATGTGGAGCTCCGGCGTCTGGATCGGGCTGTTGGGCGCGGCGTCCAGTAAGAGAACCGAATCGGGGGCGAGCGTCGCGGCGCGGAGCAAGGGCGGCGTCAAATCTGGGTCTTCGATGAGGCTCGGCACCGGCAAAAGGGAAGCGTCGAGCTGGGTCCGGGGCTTATGTCGTCGAGGACCTTGGATTTGCAAGCGGAGGGAACCCGGGTGCTGGATCTTGACTCGGCTGCGACTCTGGGTCACCGGTGGCTTGGGATCTGACGGCGAAGACAGATTTGCAGAGGAGGGTCGCAATGGCAGGGATTGGCGCGGCGTCCGGTGTCGTGGTGGCGCGGAGGTGCTTCGGTGCAGAGTTGCAGGATCGGTGAGTGGGGCGGAGGTGCTTTGGGAAGATGATGAACAGTAAAGGTCAAATCAACCTTTACTGTTTCGGCCGCTTCCCCCCTCAAACTCACTTCTCTCTTTTACTTTTTTCTTGTGTACTTTCTGCAGGAAAATTTTCTTCTCTTTTTCTTTTCTTTTCTGAATTTTTTTCTCCAGAGAAGCCCCCCTTTCTCTCTCCGTACACGATTGCTTTTATAGGGGGTAAGAGATAAGCTTTCGATTTCCCCTTCAAATCTACATCCACGATACATTTTCACCAACCGATCACTATTGATAAAGATTTAAGATTACGATGAATATTTTCTCGAAATCCAAATCTCGCAAAGATAAATCGCAATATTTTTTCACACATGTGTTCTTATCCAAAATATTCATATCCCGGAAAAATTTAAGAATTTTTATTTTTCACGAGATAATTAAAAACATGGGCTTGGGTCAACCAGCTCGCTCCGTGGGCTTAGTCCAACTAATTTGAACCCATTCGCACTGGTCCAATAAATAAAATGCCAATAACAAAATAAATGCAAATATAAATCTATATGCTATGCAATTAATAAAATTAACCCCTAATTTCCTATGTAATAAATAAATAAACTAAATCGTCAAAATTTAGGTGTCAACACTGAGATATATACATATCTTGACAGAGGTCGAGGCGCGAGAAACAAACTCGCACGCATAAATGTTTGATGCAATTGGTTGCGCTTGTTTGATGGTATTCCTATTTCCGATTCCCCTTAGGTTGAAGCCCATAATTGTTGGCAGGATCTTAGGAAGAGGAGCTCGGAGGCAATCAGATGGTGCATTTGTTTTGCAAAAAAAAAGAGTGATTTGGAAACATTTCTCTAAAAATGATTGTTTATATCGTTTGAAAAATAAATGAATGCAAAATTTATTTATTATCCATGAAAATATTTAGGCATAAATTGTTATCAATGATGACAATATTTTCTATTGACTAATTTGTCTAAACAATATAAACAATCATTTTTTGGAAAATATTTTACAAATTACCTAATTTTCACGAACGCACCCATAATGTTTTCCTTCGCATGACTTAAGAAGTGGCAGTCTTGTTACAGATCTCTATGTATTTACTTTCACTTTTTACTTGCATATTTTTTCCTTAATGGTAGAACTTGGTTAGATTTAACATTGTCATTTTAGTAAATTTTTCCATTGTAAAGGCCTAAAAACACTAAGAAATACGCTTTTCCTTACCCAAAAAAAAAAAAAAAACACTAAGAAATACGCTCTAGCACATAACACGCCTTAATCTTAATTTTGTAGTACACATCTGATCTCATGTGCACGGCCACAATTGCAATTGCAAAGCGACATTTTGGCCATTAAGTGAAATATGGTAGACGACATTTTTAAGAGAAAGAAAAAATTCATATTAGCAATCCACTTATCAATCTTTAACAAATTATTGTGGTAGCAGTATCGGGCTAGAGCCCAAAATTAGAATTTCATGCAAACTTGTCTTGGCAAAGACATGCCAACTTTAAATTAATAAGCACAAGTTTTACATAAATTTATATCAAATAAATTTAGTCATTATATTATTCTTAGTAAATTAGATTAGTTGTTTAAAAAAACTTATTCTAAAATTAAGTGAATTTCAAAGACATTAAATCAAATACGTATCTAGAAATTTGAAATCTAAATTAATATATTAAATAAGATTATAAGTTGAAATTTCAATCTTCTTGTGTATTTTTATCATAAGCACATCACAATGGGGTTGTAAAACTAAATGATGAGACGATACACCATTTACATCTAGAATTAGATGTCACTTTAGTACTTTTTATTAGTGAAACTACCTGATGGTCAATTAAATAGCAATTATTCAGTTGATAAGTTGATAAATAGAAATTATAAGTTAAAGTGCTTGAGTTAATATGATGTGAATACGTTTATGATTAAGCACAGTTAAAAATGTGCAATGAAATGCATACTGAAATAGATTTAATTTTCTTTGAACAATTTGAATCATTATCCAATATTTTCAATCGTTCGTTATTTTATAATAAGTAAACAAATTGACAAACTAAGAAATAAGATAACGCCTATTTATGATGACAATATTGTTGTTTTAAATTTATATAATTAGATTAAATGCATGTATCTTCAACTGTATTGGACTTGTATATGATTTATTTAATTTTATTTTACATAGGCATACTTGGAAATAACCGGTTTAACCATTTGGAAAAAGCTGATGATGCTGGAGACCATATAAACCACTCACTGCTCACTTGTCTTATTTTAACTTCTTCACCATGAAAGCGATCGACAACAAATAGGGAGAAGTTTATTTGTATTGGAAAAAAGACAGATCGAAGAACCATATGAGTAAAAGAGCAGAACCACCCTTACAATTGGGAAAATTTCAAATAAAGATCTGAAGTGCTATTGTTTTCTTAAATAAGGATATAAAGTGAACATTATTTCAAATAAGAGCTCGAAATAGATATATCAAGTAAGGACCTAGCTTTGTTGGCTTGCCGGCTAGCAAAAAATGACAGCCGATCATGGGTATTTTCATTTAAATAAAATCTAATTAGATTAAAAATGTAAAAATTAAAAATTAAAAAAGCAAAAATAGAGGGGCTGCCAACCCAACTCGCCTAGACCTAGTCAAGGGTTGCCATCCTTCACGTAGGCTTGGCGGCCCTCGCCCAACGCCCTGGGGCCTCGTTTTTCTAGGTTGGGGTGAGGGCAGGGGTGGGGGTGGGGGCCCCGGGGGGGGGGGGGGGGGGGGGCACTTGGTGAAGGCCACCAAGCCTATGCGAGGGCCGACGACCCTCACCTAGGTCTAGGAGAGGGTCACTGGCCTCTCTTGTCTCAGGCGAGGGCCTGCTAGCCCTCTTGCATGTGTTCTTTTTTTATTTTTAGTTTGGAAAAATAAAAAAGAAAGAAAAAAGGAAAAATTTTAAAAGACGGAATTGTCTTTCACCGAACAGTGAGTTCAAGCCCTTATATGAGATTGATATGGCCACTCAGGCCCTTCTTTGAGAATATGAGGACACTTCGCGTCATTATTTGAAATAATGTCCATTTTAGATCATTATTTGAGAAATTGATGGCACTTCAAGCTCTAATTTTAAATTTTCCCCTTACAAATTTATTTTGAAGAGGTTAGACTTTTGTCTAGTTTGTTCATTATTAAACAAATTGAAAAACAAAAAGTATGTACGGCAACCCAAGACTAGTTGAATTTTATTGAAATAAGTTATATCATTTTGATCTTTCTGTAATTTATTTTGTTTACTATTTAGATAAAGTAAATGTAATTTTAATTTACTCATATATGTACCTTTTTAAATTTTTTTTTAAATATTAGAAAACTCACATGGAAAAAATCACCCGATTGTGATTAAAATATGGTGCTTCTTTCGATCTTATTTAGAAATTGAGAAAATACCTTGTCCCCCTAAACGAGAAAATACTTTTACCTTGCACGAATCGTGCTTCTTTTGCTCTTACACTAGACCCCATATATTGTAGTTTTGTATAAGAATTATGCAGAACTTCCATAGCAACAATAGTATAAGTTTATAGCAGTCCAATTTGATTTTTATGACTTTACATTTTAATTAGTTAGTCAACCTCGGCATTACTATAATTCGTATTCCTTCCCAAGTAATTTAATTTGTGAATATTCCGTCGATTCCGTAAAATATCTTCTTCGGCTCATCTTCAAAACATGATGAATTAACCCTTAAAAATTTACTTATAATATAATTTTGCACTTTTCTCATAGCTTAGATAAGAAATGTTCCCACTTCGATGTTATTATCCAATATTACAAACCTTTACTTAAAATGACATCACTTATGTTTTTTTTGTTATTTCGTTAACTGAAATCATCGATGATTTAGTCAACCTTACTTGCTATGCAAACAAAAAGAATGCTACAACTACTGGAAGAGTTTAAATTAGGACAAGAGATGGAATGTCGTGTATGTCATGTGTCTACTTGGAAGCCATCACCTTTTCTATTTGGGGATATATTAAAAAGCTAGTTTCTCTTCTCAATTCTTGAAATTGAGGGCCTTTCCATGAGATAAATTTCAACGGACATATCGACTGATTATAACGCTTAATTTGCATGAGTGGTCATTGGAATAGTCAGCTCATTTAACCATATCTTTGACTGAAACAATATCTTTCCCACTTTGCTGCAGCCACGGACATATCTTTGTATTGTGCTCATTTCTTTTTGGATTTTATGCCACTGCATTATTTTAGTTAGTCGATTCTAGCATTAGTAAAACAAATTACCCTGTCCAGTTTTATGAATATTATTCCGTTCCTTCCATCAAGAATATCTCCTTCATGTCGGCTCATGCATTGTTAAACATCTCAAATTCGTCAAACCGATCAGGGACATATTTCCACAAATTTCCACGCATGCATCAATTTAATCATACTGTGCCAAGCCGAAGGACATTACCTATACACTTTCTTTCTTACCTTTGACTGAAACAACTTCTTCCTGCTATGCTGCAGCCAAGGAGAAGAAATTGAGTCATTTGTTGAAGAGGTCATGCGTAAGATCTGTGACAAACGTGTGTATGTGCCTGAAAATTTGGTTGAAGATTATCGTCAGATAAAAGCCATAATAGAGAAGTTGGATGTTGACTCTAGTGGTGTACGTTTCATTGGGATACACGGAATGGGGGGTATTGGTAAAACTACACTTGCAAAAGTTGTGTTCAACAAACTATGTTTTGGCTTTGATGATGCTTTTTTCGTGAATGACATTCGAGAAGCCACGCAACATGGTCTTATAAACTTGCAGAAAAAGTTATTATCAGGTTTTTGTGGTTCTAGGATTGTTGAACACATTAAAGACATTGGAGATGGGATGCAATTGATGAAGAAAGTATTTAGGACTAAAAAAGTCCTCATTGTCCTTGATAATCTAGACAAGAAAGAGCAACTCGAAAAGCTAGCTGGGAAATCTAATTGGTTTGGTTCTGGTAGTAGGATCATTATCACAACTAGGGACAAAGGTATCTTGATGACTCAAATGGAATCATCCAGTAAAGAGGACTTAAGTCAACCCGAAGGAATTTTGGACTATGAAGTTCATGGAATGGGATTTGATCAAGCACTTCAGTTGTTTTCTAAGCATACTTTTGGAAGTGACTCTCCTATGGAAGACTATGTTGCTCTTTCAAAAGCTATTGTTGATAAAGTGGATAGGCTTCTGTTGGCTGTCGAGGTGATCGGTTCATTGCTCTATTGCTGCAGCTCTACCCTGGAGCCACATTTTGATAAAAGAAACCTATGGAAAGACACGTTGAAGAAGTTAGATAGAGGTCCGTTTAAGGATGTTCGGGATATATTAATGATAAGTTATGAAGGATTGGAGAATGAGCAAAAAGAAGTATTTCTGGATATTGCTTGCTTTTTCACCAATGAGGAAAAAACATATCCAATTATCATGTGGGATAATTGTAATTACAATCCTCACATTGCAATACCTATCCTCCTCCAACGGTCCTTGATAAAAATTGGAGATGATAATAAGTTTTGGATGCATGACCAAGTTCGAGATCTGGGAAGGTACATCATCCTCAAAGAATATCCTCACAAAGAATATCCTCGCAAATTTAGTAGGGTATGGATTCATGAGGATGTTGTAAAACTATTGGAGAGTAAAGAGGTAAGATGGAAAAGTATGACCCATAATTTTAATATGGAAAAAGAAACTTCTTGAATTTTCGCTTTTATTCTATATTTAGCTTTGTTTAACTCTCCATTTGTTTTGTGAGACCAAATAGATAGATTGTCTGATAGTTAGCATTATTGTCTATTTTTTGTAGAATGCAAAATAATTTTCTGGAAATTCTGAAACAACGAAGCGCCGTTTCACGTCCTATACAAGGAAAGTCTGAAGAAAACTAGCTGTATGAAGAATTTTAAATTACTTCCAAACACAATTATGGAGAAAATGAAAAAATCCTATGAAGATTTGAATTTGATATGCTAATTATATTTCTTGAAAAGTAGAATTTGGGAAATGGAGAAATGATTTATAAGATATATTCCAATAGAAGCTGAAAATTTTCCGTTGATGGTGTGAACGAAAACATATAAGTCTACTTGCTGGGAAAAGGTGTGTGCCATGTTGGGTATTTTGTTGGAGAAATTGTTTACTAGCGTTCATGTTCTTCTTTTCTTTATAGCTCTGGAGTAGTGTTGAGAGTTGTGCTCTCAATTAATCTTGAGTCTCTATTGGCAGAGAAAGGAAGATGTAAAAGCACTAAGCTTGACTTACGATGGCCACAGCATTGCACCTAAAGAATTGGCTGCTCTACCAAATCTAAGGTTCCTTCGAGTGAAAGGCATTGGTATTTTTGGCAACTTCAACAATCATCTTTTGAAGCAAAGATGGCTTTTTCCGCGAAGGTGGCAAACGATTTTCAGTGCAAATGACATTCACTTCCATAATTTGTTCATGCTTGACCTTTCAAATAGCAATATTAAAGATGGTTGGGATGGGTGGAGCCAAATGAAGGTATGATATGCCTTACTTATGTACTTCTTTCTTTCATTACCTCATCTGATTGTAGAATATATCTTGCATTAGTACCATTCTGTCTTGTTATACACGTAAGTAAAGCACAATTATGTCCCACCTAAAAAATTCTCTATGTGGTTTACAACCTTGCGTGGTGTAGGCCTTGGAAATGGTGTATTTCAACAGAAGAAAGTGCCATTTTTCTTTAGTATGCATCATATATGCTTTGAATGACATCAAGTTCGAGATTGGTAACACTTAACTTGAATTGCGTAAAGGATCACAAGTTTATCTGGAATAGCTTAGTTGATTATCTGAATCAAGGCATGCTCGAGCTTGAAAATGTTGATTCAACCGGTTCACTGGCCTAATTTAGTATTTTAGTATTTGCTTATATGTATTTTGGTTCTAAGCCGCGCACCGTGGGCTTTGAAATAAAAGATGTGAAGTGAAGGGTGGGATGTTCTTCGTATTTCCCATGTGGTATAAATTTGGCTCATAACATGGGTCAATCTCCATAAAAGAATAAAAGTAAAAAACTCAAGTTGGCGATTATTCTGAAAAGTTCGAAGTACGAGGATCATTTGCAACATCTTTTATTCTACAGCTGATTCTCATCTATTCTTACTACCAGATACACTGATGTTACTCATTCTTTTACTTCAATTTTTTTTTTTCTACAGATGATTCAATTAAAGGTTCTAAATTTGACGGGTTGCATACAATTAAAAAGGACACCTGAGTTGTCTAACTTCATGTCCTTGGAGATGTTAATTCTTGCTCGGTGTGTCAAGTTATCCAAAATTCGCAGGTCCATTGGCAAGCTTAAACGCCTACACACTTTAAATATCAAAGGATGCAAGTCGCTTTGTAGTTTGCCTGCAGAAATCGGTTCTCTACAATCTTTGACAGATATTATCATGCCCCAAAATTTTCAACCCTTCAAGCTTCCCGAGACATTTGGCGACCTCAAATCTCTGTCAAGTTTTATATTAGACGAGCACCCTAGAATCATCCAACTTCCGAATTCTATTGGGGGTTGGTGAAACTTACACATTTATCTTTATGTGGGTGTGTAGATATAAAGGAGCTTCCATCGTCTATTGGAGAAATGGAAATGTTGGTTAAGTTGGATTTATCACATTCAGGAATAGTTAAACTTCCGGATTCCATTGGATATCTAGAGAAACTAGAAGTGATTGGGGTAAGCTCTACAGAGATAAGAAAGTTTCCCCATACTATCGGACAGTTGAAGATGCTTGAAGAGTTACATGCCAAGAATTGTCGGAATTTGACAGATGAAAACCTAGAGGAAATCGGGAAGCTATCCCATTTGAGGATATTGGACTTATCGGATACTCTTTTATCTAGATTCCCTTCGGCGCTAGGTTGTCTCTCTCGTCTCCATACACTTGAATTTGGTTCACGTCACCTTCAAGAAATACTTGATCTTCCCTTAAGTTTGACACGCCTTCACATGCAAGCGCATCACTTCCCATCTATTCTTGACCTTTCAAGTCTCTTCAGTTTAGATTATCTAGAATTTTATAGATTAACCACTTCAACAGAGCAACCTAGTCCAACTTGGACGAACAATTTGCCAGAAGAGCATTTGATCCATCCGCTTCCATCTAGTTTGTCAACCTTGAAATTTAGGGGCATCAGTCTACTGCCACCCTTTTCCAACTTAGAAAAATTGGGGGATCTGTGGGTCATTGAATATCAAATGTCACGCTTCTCTATCTCCCCGGACCTAATACATTTGATGAAATTGAAACTAAGTGAACGCAAATTGCTCGTGGAAATAGCTGGTCTGTCACTCTTGAAAAGTCTACGGTGCTTGGATCTGAACAGATTAGAAAGTTTGATTGAGATTCATGATTTGTTGGAACTAGAATCCTTGTTGTACTTCCGTATTTCCCATTGTTGTAGGATAGAAAGGTTACCCAATTTGTCAAAGTTAGATAAGTTACAGCAGATTGAGATAGAAGATTGTCCGAAGATAAGATCCCTCGAAGGTCTCGAGGGCTTAGAAAGCTTGGAGTTGGATAATCGTGATTGCAATGTTCTGGAAAGATTGCTGGATGGCAAGACATGGACCTGGCTTTCCCGCAGTGCCTCTTAGTACAAGACGTTCCGGACTTTTAGGCCACCGGACACTTATTATAACATTGCCAATTTCCTTCGTGAGAACCTTGTTGGCAGCATAATTCGTCTTTTTGCAAACAATGTTCAATTGAGATGTGGTCATGCAATTGCTGAGCGGTTCCTGCCAGTGGTCAACCACTGCCATATCTACATACTTATCTTATATAAAAGCTATGCTTGTAGTAAGTGGCGGTTCCGTGGACTAGGCCACATGGGAAATTGCACATCAAAGACAAATGGGAAAAAGGAATTTGACTCATTTTCTACGACGTGGAGATGGATGATGATAAGCTTCAAACCGATTTATATGTAATGCCCTGGATCAGCACAGGTGAAAATAGTGGAGGAATGGGAAGAGGCTGTGGATATCTGGGGTTCGACCTGAAAACTAACAGGTAATGCCGCTATTTTGACTTAATTAGGGGGTAATATGTCATTCAACTGAACTTTACCCCGTAGACTTTCAAAGTCACTGCAATGCAAACGTTTGCTTAAAAATATTCAAGAACACTCAAGTTGATTCTCACGCTATGTTTGGAAGAGTTTTTTTGGGTGGCTGCAGAAATTTAAAGTAAAGAAAACATATTCTTTGAGTTGGCTGGATGTTGTAGGATGCGGAGACGTACAAATAGAGAGATGAAGAGAGAAAAATGAAAATTGGCATTTTTAAATTGTAAGTATAGTGATTTTCGTTGGATAGTTACTGTATTATCCTTCACAATCTTGTCATTTTCTATAACTTTCGAGGGTATATTTGGAAATAAGCGAAAATGTGTGACTTTGTCCCCTGCTTTCTTCACGCCTCGGCGAGGAACAGAATGAGTGGATATCTTAAGTTAAAAAAAATTAAGGAAATTTTGATTTTACCCATTGAACTTTTGACATGGTGTTTGGTTGGTTTAAAGTGTAATTTTTTTTTTTTTCGAATTTTGTGTCAAATGCCCTTTGCCTTTCTCAATTCAAATAAAAATTAAATAAAATACATTAGAAGAAAAAAATTTCAACTGTTCGAAATGTTCGTTTATTGTCTATTATTGCTCATTAGCACTATTAGTAATTATTTTTACAAATACAACTTAAGAGAAAAATAAACAGAGCATATATATTCCTTCAAATCAGTCTTATCCTTGTAGTATTACTTTCGGGTTTCTTGAAGTTTTTAGATTTTCACAATTTTCATCTGAAGTCATTCTTTTGTTGCCGCTTTTATTAGCCCAGTATTTTTTATTCACCTTCTAGGTTTCTATGTTTTTTCCATAAATAAAAAGATTAAATAAGAAAAACTTAATTTAAATAGTGGCGAACTTCCTTTTCAATTTTCAAGCTTGTTGTCCATTTGAATTTGGAATGAGGGTAGAAAAGGCGTTGAATGAAGGGATATTTCCAAATTGATTAAGTGCTTCCTTAAATAAGACTTGTGCGCATGAAGTGAACATTGTTGAGATGTGGGGATAACTGTATTTGAATGTGCAGTGGATGCACCCGGTGCACTTGGGTTTCCACAAGAACAGAGACTTTGGTACCAAGTTAGAAATGCGGAAGAGAAAATTGAGAGATTTTAGTATATATATATATATAAAAGAGTACAAGGACAACCTATTTATAGGCTTAGACAAAGAAAATCAAATTGGATGTGCATAATCAAAATAGATATAGAAAAACAGAGAAAATATCCTAAATATCTCTAAAAGATATTTTAATATTATTGCTAGCATCCCTAATATTGCTAACACCAAGTAATATGTTTTTGTTAGAATCTCTACAAATAGCTTGTAATAATGATCTCTGGTTTCTCGAGATTTCATTTCCAACCCGTGTCTAATTTGCTTTTCTCAGATTTCAAGTTTTGTTGCCACCGACATGTTATTTCAGAAAGATCCATGGAAGTTATTTAGTTATTTCTCTACATGGCCCCCAGATATGTTCGCAGAAGTAAATCCCTGTTGTCCATTTGGTGTGGGGAAACAGAGTTGCAAAACGGTAGGTACCATGAAAGACCTTAAGGTTTTGCTTTATTATTATTATTATTTTGTTCTCTCCTATGGTGTATGAGTTAAAAGATATTCGGCTTATGTTTGTTTGAGACATTGAATCAACAATTAGGTTGTCATTTTGTATCACTTTGTTTCTCATCGGACTAATATGAACATTTTTCTGTCTCTAAGCACTGCTGCGGCCCCGGAGAAGCGGTAGGATTGATTATTGCAGAGGTTTTGAATCATCTGATAAATGTCAATTCCAGAATTTGACTGAAGCTTACCTGAAGATCAGTGATAGCTGACACCCACTGTAAGGAAATTGTTTCTCAAGCCTTAATTGGGTTTATTGATGAAGAAAAAAGAAATGGTGTTCCTGTTAGGGAAATCCCTTATGATGTTTTGAAGATGACAAAATAAATCAAAGGCTACTAACATGTTTGATGGTTGAGTAATAGACCATGCAGATGTTAGAACATGTAAAGGATATTGGCAAAGTCTGAAGACGACCAGAAGACTGTGTCAAAGTCTGAAGACTGCCAGACTCGAGACTCAAAGTCTGAAGACTGTCAGACTCAAGACTCAAAGTCTGAAGACAGACTCTATGCTGAAGCTGAACCAGAAGATAGACTCTATGCTGAAGCTGAACTGGGTACAGACCTTAAAGTCTCAAGACCCAGATTGTAAAGTCTCAAGACTCATATCGTAAAGTCTAAAGACTCAGATTGTAAAGTCTATGGCTATCAGACTTTACATCCAGATTCGATGAATCGTAACTTAAGCCCAATCATACAACGGCTAGTGATCTGGTTTGGATTCCACATCAAGATTGATTTGATTGATTCAATCTAATTGATTGACAATTGGATGTTGAAGACAAGAACTTTCTATACGAAGAAGCTTTACTTATGGAAACCAAGATTTCGTTTGTATGGGCGATCGGAATCAATTTGGGATTTTACCTTTGTCACTCAACGGCTACCAAATCTTCTAAGATACAGAGCTGTCCAATGGGTATATTGGAAGACGATTCTCCGGGATACTGTCCAACGGTAGTTTGGAAGTGGAGGAGTATTTAAGGAGATGAAGGACCGATGAGCAAGTAAGAGACGGAGCGTAGAATTTATAATTCCAAAGTCTAAGCGACTTTAGATCATATACTTGTCTCTTGAGATCTTAAACGTTTGTAATCGTGAGAGAAATACCAAGAGAGTGACTTAGTGAGATAGTGTGATCTACTAAGTGTTTGCACTCGAAGTTGTAATCTCTTGTTGATTGCATAGTGGAATCCAGCCAAGAAGGCTGTTATCGTGGGAGAGTGGACGTAGGCTTGGATTAAGCCGAACCACTATAAATTTTTGTGTTCTTATTCTCTTCCCTAACTCCTTTATTTTGTTCATACTAGCACTCTCAATTGGTATCAGAGCCAAGTGCTCGGTTTATAAAAGTGTTTTTACTTTTGAGCTAAAGATTCTTTATGGCTAGTATGTTGGCACCAGGTCTTATGGAAGGGCAAAGCAACACAAGGCCACCATATTTCGATGGAAGAAAATACAAGCAGAATGGCCAGAAAAGAACAAAAAAGAAGAAGATGATGAGCAAGAAAATTTATGCTTGATGGAACATTCAGAATCTGAGTCTCACTCAGACATAGACTCAGAATCAAAGTCTGATTAGAACCAGACTCAGAATTCGATGAGGAAATCCAGGGGGAGAAAGCAAATCCAAAAGAAAAGGAAAAGAATCGTGATCATCTCAAAAAGGCAACAAATTGAGGGGGAGCTTTGATCAATTATGGAAAAATCTTTTTTGATTGATCGTGATCTTATTATGGATGGAAGGAAAGGTAATTGTGTCAGAATTTATTCTACAAAATCCGGTTAGTGCATCTCTTATTACCTTTTGTCATTAACAAATCTCATATTGATATTATCATTTTATTATGACAAAAATGGTACGTGAATTTTATGATGCATCCGTGATTTTTATTGGATATTTACTGATATAATCGAAGTGAGCTATATTGCATATCTTTAATATTCGATAAAAGCTGATTTTTGAAAATTGTGATTCATGCAAGATATTTGTTATCATTCTCTACGTGAATCCATCATTATCGCTTTTTGATTATGACAAAAAGGGGGAGAAGATATGAATATGCATATGTGCTAATTGGTTGATATTATCTATGGCATAATATTGAGCTGTAATTATTTTCTAAATATTATTATGCTCAATCTATTTGTTATCTTCTGATATCCTTTGATTTAAATTTTTAAAAGCATGTTTACAAATCTGCATATTCAGAGATTGTTTTGTCATCATCAAAAAGGGGGAGATTGTTAGGGAAATCCCTTATGATGTTTTGAAGATGACAAAATAAATCAAAGGCTACTAACATGTTTGATGGTTGAGTAATAGACCATGCAGATGTTAGAACATGTAAAGGATATTGGCAAAGTCTGAAGACGACCAGAAGACTGTGTCAAAGTCTGAAGACTGCCAGACTCGAGACTCAAAGTCTGAAGACTGTCAGACTCAAGACTCAAAGTCTGAAGACAGACTCTATGCTGAAGCTGAACCAGAAGATAGACTCTATGCTGAAGCTGAACTGGGTACAGACCTTAAAGTCTCAAGACCCAGATTGTAAAGTCTCAAGACTCATATCGTAAAGTCTAAAGACTCAGATTGTAAAGTCTATGGCTATCAGACTTTACATCCAGATTCGATGAATCGTAACTTAAGCCCAATCATACAACGGCTAGTGATCTGGTTTGGATTCCACATCAAGATTGATTTGATTGATTCAATCTAATTGATTGACAATTGGATGTTGAAGACAAGAACTTTCTATACGAAGAAGCTTTACTTATGGAAACCAAGATTTCGTTTGTATGGGCGATCGGAATCAATTTGGGATTTTACCTTTGTCACTCAACGGCTACCAAATCTTCTAAGATACAGAGCTGTCCAATGGGTATATTGGAAGACGATTCTCCGGGATACTGTCCAACGGTAGTTTGGAAGTGGAGGAGTATTTAAGGAGATGAAGGACCGATGAGCAAGTAAGAGACGGAGCGTAGAATTTATAATTCCAAAGTCTAAGCGACTTTAGATCATATACTTGTCTCTTGAGATCTTAAACGTTTGTAATCGTGAGAGAAATACCAAGAGAGTGACTTAGTGAGATAGTGTGATCTACTAAGTGTTTGCACTCGAAGTTGTAATCTCTTGTTGATTGCATAGTGGAATCCAGCCAAGAAGGCTGTTATCGTGGGAGAGTGGACGTAGGCTTGGATTAAGCCGAACCACTATAAATTTTTGTGTTCTTATTCTCTTCCCTAACTCCTTTATTTTGTTCATACTAGCACTCTCAGTTCCATCGATCCATTTCACGAGAAAAAAGAAATGGTGTTTTTTTTTTTTGGTAAGAAAAAAAAAAGAAAAAAAAGAAATGGTGTTCCATCAATCCATTTCACGAAATGATATTCTCTAGAACTGCATTTATTTTCTAATTGTGGAGGAACTAGAAATTTCGTTTTAAAATGAAGATGAATTAAGATTCTTATGCTGGGTACTCTGTTTGGAAGATTTGGATAAAATTCGAGTTACTTGTTCATGTGTAAGATCTAGCAAATTGTTGAACTTCTGTACCATATTGAGAGGTTAGTGAAGCTTGCACATTTGTCGTTAAGGGGGTGCTGGGAGGTAAGAGGAGCTCCAAACTCTACTGAAGGGCTAGTTAAAGCTTACACATCCGTGTGGATGTGGGTGCTCTGTGATAAACTTGTTGGTTGAGCTGGACATGAAATATTAAAGATGGTCGATCTACCTGATTTAATTGGAGTTTTAAAGAAATTGAAAGTAATTAGAACAGACTCTTCAGTAATGAGAAAGTTACGTGGCTAGTATACAAGTCGGACTGGTGAAATTTCTAGTGAAATTTCCTGATTTCTCAAAATTTTGCGTGGAACTTGAGTACAATTTGCTTATCTCAGAGTTCAAGTTCTGTTGCAACCGACAAGTTATTTCGAATAGATCCACGGATTTTAAATGTTTGTTCATCAAAGAACTAATGACAACTGATCCCCTCAAGCAGATCCCTGTATTTCATCATAGCCAAAGGAATTGTGTGGGGAAAATAGACCTTAGGTTTTTTCGTTCAATTCTCTTCTTCGCTGTATGAGTTAAAAGATCTTCGGTTTAAGTTTGTACGAGTCACTAATATGAACTTTTCTGTCTTTGTGCATTGCCGCAGCCCTGAAGAAGCGGTTGAAATGGTTATTGCAGATGAGGTTTTTAGGCTTCCGATGGATGTCAACGCCAGAATTTGACTGGAGTTTAGTTGAAGGTCAGCGATAGCACATATGCGCTGTAAGGAATTTTGAGAGAACGCAGGCAGATGCTGGATCTACTCTAGAAAGTCATTGAACTTTTCTAGCACAAATATCTTCAGGAATTTCAAGGTAAATTTTATGGACGTTTACTGAAGTTTAGCATACTTGCAATCATGTCATTGAATTCTGATTTCTTTCATTAAGAGAATGAAACTTTTAACTTTTTATTTTACCTAATGATGCATTTTGGCTGGATTCTGCACAAATTGGAAATCTTCTCGCAAAATGCTAACATGGCGAACATGTGGCCAATTTTTTGGATGCCATGTCACTACACATGTTCACCCATCACTACCACTTGTCCACCTTGTCGACACATTACTGGAAAATTGATTGTTACAGTTAAAAGTGTATCAATTATAAAAGAAAAAAAAAAAGGAAGGAAAGTACAGGGCTTTGAGTAGTAGAAGTCAAAATTCTCATAATTGCGAAATCTACTAAAATTCATTGACCACCGATGAAATCTACCAGAAATGTTCAAGAAATGAGAGTGAAGTTTGCATTTGATATGTTGGCTCGGATGAGTTACTGTTAAGAAGTCGGAGTTTTCTGATCAAACTACCAATGAAGCCTTGTTTCACTCGACCGAACCATCTGGGGGGCTCTTCAGCTTGTTAAACCCGATCCAATGATATGGCTTTCACATCTCTAGGTTTCATCACAAAATCCAATGTGTCGTTCTGCGTCAAGGCTTGGATCTTCTCCTCCATCGCCCTTCTATTCTCCCTGTCAATTACTTATTGAGATGAGGGTGTTTATCTCACCCCAATATCCTTATCAACGCTGCTTGGGATTCGGTCGGGTAGCCCATCCGTGTGTCCTCGTAATTAAGACCGTTACATTCTGCTCTCAGACCATGTACTATGATCCTCCTCGCCCTTGTTTCTGTGATAGGACTTTGAGGATATAATTACGAGATTGTCAGTAGAAGATATTCAACCTTCGCAAAAAATTGGCTCTTGAGTATAATCCCATTGAGTGATAGATAAAAGGTCGTTCTGCATCTGGAGGTTTGCATCATTTCCCTAAGTGAGGACAGTAGTCAGTGGTAACCACTCGTCTTTCAATTCTTGCGTCCTTGATGTATGGCAATAACTCATCGTCGGCCAACATGTACATAGACTTGCCGGCTTTCCTTTTCTAGTTCCACTCTACGTGGTCATCTTTATAATTTGGTGATCCAGTGTTTTTGAGAGGAAACGGTGGCACCACCACCCTAGGATGGCCTTTTTTCTTCACACCCTCGCATGTTCACGAATTCTGATGCAAATAGCTATTTTATTTACATTATCAACAACCAAGATATCGCATGTGTTTCAATTCTGTGTAGTGAGTTAAAGATCTTCAAGTTACAGTTTTGTTTGAGACATCCAATCTACAATTAGATTGTCATTCTAATATCCTTCTCTTCTCTGTCTGTCCGACTGAAACAAACCGTCCTTCACTTATGCATTGTCTCAGCCCCGAAGTAGTTTTGAAGGTTATTGCCGAGGTTATTGAGAGCAAGGAAATTATTAGACGGACTCCTAAAGCCTTCTTTTGGTTCGTCGTGAAAGAGAAAAAGAATGGACTTGCTTTCCATGTCATAAAATTCTGTACAACTGCGTTCTGTTTCTTTTGTTTGGAGGATCTAGATATTTCATTTTGTAATGACATTTGTTCCCAATTCTAATCCTGAGGCATTATTTCAAGGTCAGTATATTTATTTGAAAGAGAATATCAGTGAAACTCCCATGCTTTGTTGGAAGGTCAGTGAATTATTCACATTTGTCTTTGTAGCTGTACCGTGAGATAGAGGAGCTTTCAAACTCTATTCGGAGGTTTAATTGAGCTCGTACGGTATTGTTCACAGAGGTGCTCTGCAACAAAAGAAAGGAGCTTCCATACTCAGTTGGGAAATTTAAAAATCGCTTGTTGAGTTGAATTCGCACCATTTAAAGATAGTTGATCGACTTGATTCAACCGGAGATCTAAAGACAATGAAATTAACTAGGATGAGGACAGCTCATCTATAAGAAAGTCACCAGATGCCATTAGACTGTTACAGATGATTGAGGTGCATGTCAAGTTTGTGGGCCTAGCAGGGGAAATCTGAGGTGAAATTGAGAGATTATCCCGTATGAGGATCTTGGGCCTCCATTCATCGACGTTATTCCTGGATTGCCCCGACATTCTATTCTCTCTTCATGTCTAATTTTTTTTTTACTTAAATAGTTACTGACGAATCTGACAGTCACGCAAGCTTCTTTAATCCATCTACGTTTTGATGCATCTAGCATCCAGATTATTCATGGTCTCCTAATTCTGGTTAGTTTAGATTTTCCAAACACATCTGACGTTGCCTTGAGCAATATATCCACCGGCTTCCATGTAGTTTGTCGTTGTTGCGACTTTTGCTTGAGAGATATTGCTAATGCTTTTGATCCTGGATAACTTTTTCGTTCTTGAATTTAAACCTGTGGGAGACGTAGATTGCTTAGTGTGCAATAACCATACGTGAAATTGCAGTTTTATACTTTAAGAATGTTTGCTTCCAACGTGATAATTGTTCGTCAGTGACAGCAATGGGGAGATTGCCCAGCAGATTTACGAACTTGCACTTTGGCAAGCGAAGGGTCACTGGCCTTGCCGCGTCAGAGGTGTAATATAAACGGACTAATATGTACCCGAAGCATGTAATGATATTTTCACCAAGAGGACCTTGCCCTCTATCATCGACTCCTCTGTCTGTGTCCACCTCCAAGGTCTTATTCTTGGCGACATCAATGAGAAAGCTGAGTACTTTTTTTTTTTTTTTGGGTACTGAGAATTTCTTTAACTAAGTTTGTGAACATCAGAACATAAAATATCCAACATAGATTTCAAGGGATGAAAAAGCCAATTAGAGGGAGCTCTCTTTTCTACTGGGCCTTTGCCACCCAATCTACGAACATATTTAACTCTCTTGGACAATAGGATAGCCGGATAAAACTGAGATGGGTCAGCTTCATTTTGCACTCGTCGGCCCAGGCCCTTATGTCCCCCCGGCCTTGCTCTTCACTTAACAAGCAGTTGATTAAAGCAACTTTAAATTTTTATCACGTACTTTAAGCATATAAATTGTTGGTAACCACTTTCATCATGTGTTGGATTTGACGAACAAATTAACTTAAGGGAAAAAGCTACTAAAAATTTTAAATTATATCTACTATGACATGTTGATACTTAACTTTTTTTGTGACAAAAAAAATTCCACATTATGTTTACTGTGACATTTACTCTAAACTTTTTCCAGTAACATAAAAAATCCAAAAATATGTATTTATATGACATATTTATCCTTCGTTAATATTTCGTTGAATGATTTTCCAACCAAAACAAAGTCATTTCACTTAATTCACGTGAGCACTGTGTTAATATTGTTTGCTTTCTAAAATTTATTTATGCAGATTTTTAACAGTACCTATTGAAGAAATCTTGACGGAGGTTAAATTTGTCACATAGGTATAAGTTTGAGATTTTTGGTGTCATAGAAAAAAAGTTAAGGATAAGTGTTTCATAGTGAAAATAATTTAGAGTTTTTGATAGATTTTTCCTTTTAACTTAATGAAGCTTCAAACGGAATTTGACAAAATAGAATTCCCAACCAAGGGAAAGAGGAAACTCGACCTCTTGAGGGAATAATTGAACCCTCTTGCACTTTGGAGAAACAATGCTAGGTTGTGGTGGAGGAAAAAGAGTTGAATTGTTGTGAGTTCGACTTGTTGGACGGAGATTTTATTTTTTTTTTAGTCAAAAAAATTATATTCATTACTAAAAAAGATATAGAAGTACATTGTATTTGTGATAAAGCAAAGCGAAATAGATTTTTCCCTTTAACTTAATGAAGCTTTAAACGAAATTTGATCAGATAGAATCCTCGACCAAGGGAAAGAGGAAACTCGACCTCTTGAGGAAATAATTGAGCCCACTTGCACTTTGGAGAAACAATGCTACGTTGAGACGAAGGAAAAAAAGTTGAATTGTTGTAAGTTTGACTTGTTGGATGGAGATTTTTCTTTTTTGATCGAAATAAAATAGTTTGCATTACTCAAAAGGATACAAAAGTACATAATTTTCATGAAAGAGCAAAGCAAAATAGAGCATGAATATTGAAAAATAAAGCTAAATCCAAAAAACAAGGAGGACAACAAAGTACCGGCAAATTTAAGCACAAACTCATTCTACAATAATAGATTTGTCAAACAAAATCGGTGGCTAATCATTAGATCTTGTGTCTTTGTTAGTGATGAGCATAAGCCGAAAATTTCTTTTTCAATAATTATGATGTTACTAGTTGGTAGTGTGCGTCTAGATTCGGTTTCCTCTACACTATAGTCATATAGAGACGATCAAAATAGGTTAAACAAACATAGATCTAACATGTAGATGAGATTAGATGGAAGTTATTTGGCTAAAGAAGTAAGCAAAATGGAAGCTCATGGGATAAGAGTGCAAGTAGTGATTTTCCCAATTAAAGTGTGCATGGGTAATTGGATATTGAGTGCCAGACACCGCAAATGCCAAAACTTGATATGGGTGAATACTTAAGTATCAAAATTTCCAAAGGATATACTTAAGTGTCAAAATTGAAGAAGAATGGAATACTTCAATGCCAATGGCCAGAAATTCCGACCAAACTATTGACGTGACATTTTCTAGCTACTTTTTTTTTTTTATTGACAAGGCAATTCTTTTTTTTTTTTAAACAATTGTCCGCGTGATGCTATAAGTCCCAAAATTACTTTTTAGTATAAATATTAATTAAAATAAATTTTAAAAAAGGAAGCCACAGCCCTTACCGTCGTCGCCCCACCATCACTGGAAAGAACTGGCGATGGTGGGGCGAGGGTTAGCTGGGCCTTTGGTAGTGGCTAGTGAGGCCCGGCTAAACCTAGCTATTGGTTAGCCATGGTCGCTACCCATTGCCTAAGGCCCAACGACCTTGGTTGCCTCTCGTCCCACCATCGTCATCTCTTTCCAGTGATGGTGGGGCAGCGACGGCGACGGCTAAAGAGGCCCTCGCCAAATGCCATTGCCTCCTTTTTTAATTTTTTTCAAATAATTCAGTTTTTAATTTTTTTAATTAATATTAAGTTAATAAATTTTAGAGCAAAATGACGTCATTTTACACGTTCATTGCTGAGTAAGCATTCCACATTAGATTTTTGGCTACCCTCGTTAGTGTTAGCACTTAAGTGTCCCAATTTTCAAAAAGTGACATTTAAGTGTACATTTTTGAAGTTTTTGCACTTAAGTGTCCACCTGTGTCAAGTTTTGATACTTGCGATGTACTTTAGCCATTGGATATCACTCAACTCCACCGAAGCTCTATATTTCATTATATCTTTCAATTCCTCGCATTTACTTTTCATCTTAATTCCAAACATATATTTCATTTCCTTATAATTTCAAGTCCAATGCAATTAGCTTTTTATCGCATTTATGTTGGTAGTTTCATACTCCATGAAAGCCTCGTTTGCGTACTCTGTCCCCGAGTTCGGAACCGCAAAGCGATCTCGATCATTTTCCAATCTTCAAAACTCAGGATTACCTTAGTGCACGTTGATTTTTGTCAGCATCTCTTTTGACTTGCTCGATTGTCCCCAATATGTTCTCGTTAAATGCTTTTGAAGAGCTTCTTAACAATATTGTAACCATAATTGTCCATTCCAGACTGTTTTTTTCTCCCCTCAAAGATGTTTCTTCTCAATTTGGAGTTCTTTTGTGGACCATGTAAAATTGAAAGAGTAAAACTAGTCCTTTGCTATGAAGGAAGCCATTTTGCTGCTCAACACCACCATATCTGAGAGGATTTCAAACCATTCTCAAACATGTTCAAGTTTTTTTTTTCTTCATTTAATTTTTCAATTTTTGGGGGAAAACAAAAACAATCGACGATGGCTATCCATGTTTCAATCTCAGACACTGCTTAGAAAGGGAAGGGGTTGGTGCGAGTAGCACTTTTAGTTTTGAGCTGAATATGGCCTGAGAAAAAAAAACTTTGAAAAAGCACTAATACACGGAATTCCCAATTCATAGATTTGAACATTGATACAAACCAATGGCCCGTGCTGCTGTTGCGACCCTACCAGATTGGAGTCCGAGGGAGCGTGTTCAGAGGTAATGTCGTGCGGGGATCAATGATCCTCATTCAGCATAGGTTTCCTCAAATCCTTAGCTTATGTAACGTTGGAAAATTCATTTAATTCATGCATTTATGAAATTCTATCTAACTTGGAGTCATCATTAACCTATTGGAGCCAACTAGAAGCCAAATGAAACATAGGAAGATGTCTCACTTCTTATCAATCGATTATCTAACTAATGCCCTTCGATATTGTAATTTGATTGTCCATCAACTAATCGATTCATTACGATCTTCTACCATTTATTATCCTACCCACTAAATGATGTCAATGACAATCAATGTGATAAATGTAAGTGTAAAAAAGTTGTTAGAGTAATTGAACATTAAACCAAGACTACATCTAATGACTTAAGTTTTTAGAATAGTTGACAGTGATCCCACAAATATCTCACATAGTATTAGAGCCACGAGGTCCTAAGTTTGAATCTTATATAGCCCCATTTACCTTCTCAATTATATTTTTACGCTTACTACTAGACAGAAAGACCAAATTAAGTGTGAGAGGAAGTGTTAGAGTAATTAAATATTAAATTACGCATTTATTTAATAATTTAAACTTTTAGAACAATTGGTAATAATCCTACCAAATCTCACAAAAAAAAAACAAACATGGCACGATATCGAGCAAAGAGTATATGACATCTTTATTGAGACCCACGACGACAACCCTCTCGAGTTAAATCATAAAATCCAAATTATAGTTTGTTGACTAAAGGAGAGACGCTTACTAGGAATTCTCTAATGATATTAAAGGCTCAAGGAGATACTTGTTGAAAGTAAACCTAATATAAACTCTCTAGTTTTTTTTTCTTCACTTTTCTACAATTTTTAATATTTTTATTTTTATTTTTTTTATCTAAGGAGATATAAAAAGTTCAAATAGCCCTAAAAATCAAGAAAAAGGTGACATCCTAAACTATGTGAACATGATCTAAATGAAACTCAACCAATTACAATACAAGATCTTAACCATCTGATTGAGACCTTTATTTTCTTACCCTTATTATTATTATTTTATTTATTTATATTATTTTATTTCTCTCCCGCGTTCAAACACGTGACGCACAATCGGATTCTCATTTCCTTTTTCTTTTCTTATCTTCTTCGGTCTAATGTTTCCAGAACAAGTATTCCTGCAGATTTCTCTTTGTTCCGCTTTCCTTTGCTCTTTCATTCTGGGACGTGAATACATATTATGGGAACAAAACCTCCATTAAACCACACTCGGGTCCAAGCTTTCACAAACTTCCATTGTTCTTTCTCTCTTTCACACCAAACACCTCCAGGGAGAGACACTTAAGACATTCATTTCCAGAAAACAAACACTTGCTTAATCTCAATTATCTATTCCCATTCATTCGTTCACTCTTTCCTTCATTCCCAGCAAACAAGAACCTCGATTACATTAAAACGTTTCAATGGTTCAGTCAGTTATGCTATGCAACTCATGGCAAATTAACTTGCTTCATATATTGATCCATATGCAGCAGAGAAAATAGCAAAGTGAGCCAGAGTTGAAGAGACGACACGTAGATGAAATGATACTAGAACAAAGCAAGCTTGATCTATGGAAATCTCATGATCGAATCAGAAATAATCCAAAACAAAAGTAAAGTAGCGATACTACGTGGATTATGAGTACATATTGATCATTAACAACAACCACGCACACATGCTATATGAACAAACGATCAATAACCAAGCACGCTGCTGACTTAGGAATTTCTTCAAACACATTATAGGCAGTGAACTCTCTTTCAACCAATCACACTTTCAACTTTCACCGATTTATCTGGGAGGCTTAATTGAACGAAAATCACGAATCTCACGACCAATGCAAGCGATTCTGAAATATCGATAGGAGAGCACCTGCGAGGGGAGGGAGAGAGAGAGAGAGAGAGAGAGAGAGAGAGAGAGCCCGGCTTCAAGGCCTTGTATCCGTTTCTCTCCTGGGTTTCCAACTTTGGGCTTCAATTGTCAATTCTATGGGCCGCATGAAGGATTGGAGTCTGATGGGCCTGCATTGCTCGGCTCAATTGAATAAATCCGGATTGCAAGGGCTAGGACTTAGGTGATTGGCCGAACTGGTCCAAATTGCACGAGCCTTCGCTTCTAATAAAAAATTCTAGGAAAAGACATGCTAACGACTTGGTGATATCCAATCACGGATGAATTTTATGCACAAGAAATAGCATGGACTACGAAGTCTGTGTTTATATATATATATATATTTATATATATATATATATATTTATTTATATATAAAGTAAGAATTTATATACCAAAAAAAAAAAATGATAGGTGGACCAAGTTATTAAGCACCATGAAACATATCATGCCTATTGTATAGTATCTTAATATATACACGTAATAATTTGAGTTCGACATCTTGACAAAAACAAATTGTCATTCACAGTAAGTAACTATGATTTCTTATTCCTAGCAATCCAAATATGAATTATAACCAGGATTCAAAACGAAGAGGATAACAACTCAAAGTGCCTTAATTACCAACTCGTGCAATGCCAACTAGTCATAAAGAAGGTGAAAATCGAACTCAATTGCCTTAATTACTTCAACAGTAATTATTTCCAGAATATTATCATAAATTTGACAACAAGCTCATTAAGATAATTAAAGGTGAAAATCTATATGTTTAAATCGAAAGACAATGAGGTGTACAAACGATTTTCGATTTTGATGGCCATGGCACACCTAAAATTGACCAAGCAATCGTATTCGAAAGAGTATTTTGAGGAAAATTCCGAACAAACTCGCTAGATAATTCATATTAACCAAACACATTTTTGTTTTTTCCTCTTATTTTGAAGAACGGAGATTCTCTCTTTCCGCACTCCAACTTGATTTGAACCCGCTGATGTTTACATTACCTGGTCAACGATATATACTTTTATCTGTTACTCATGCAACAAGCTACTGATGTTCATATTTGAGTTAATAATCAATCCAAGAACCAATGAATATCTTCCATGGCAAGGAAGTATTTCTCATCTTCTCTGGATGATCTCCTGCGAGCTTTCTTTCCTCCTGTGAAGTTGTTCGTTCAATTTTAGATTGATTGGCGGCCCTGCAACATGCAGGGATGATGAGACTTCATTTGTATAACTCAAAAATTGAATAAGAAAAAGGAAAAATGGTGGCCTCAAATGACATATGCGGTGATCAAGTCAACTTTTGGTTAGGACAAGTCGAGGATGAAGATTCATGTGTTCATATGGGTTGTTGATGAACATTGGTTTTTGGTTTGATCTCCCGGACAAGTCTTCGCTCAACGCTTCATCAGAGACCCAGCCATAACCTAAGAAAAATTGCTAGGACATGACATACTAACAACTCGATGAGATCCAATCACCAATAAGTGTCATGCAAAAGAAATAGCAAGGACTGTGAAGTCTTTTTATTTGTTAATAAGGCTCTATTTATTTCACAATAAATATTTTTTAGAAAGTTATTTTCTAGGAAAATGACAATATTTTCTGCCGTTTAGCTGACACTTGAAAGAGACTTCGATAAAATTTAGTCATCATTTGATAAGAAAAAAAACATTTAATTTTTAAAATTTTAAATTTTATTCCTTTCTTTTTTCCTTCTAATTTTTTTTCTTTCTTCACCAGCCGCTTGGCCTTAGCGACAATCAACAAGGGTTGAGCTTGCATAACCCAGCGAACTCGAGCCTTGTTGGATCTTGGTGAGCTCAAGCGTCATCAACCTTGACCGAGACTCCACCTTGCCAGATTCAGCATGGTCGAGCTTGAGGTGAGGTTGAGGCAAGCTCGAGACTTGCTAATTCCTAATTTCGATTCCAACCTATGGTCACCCTGAGCTCGCCGGATTTGGCGTGATGGAGCCCCGCGCGAGGCCAATGAGGCTCAAGCTCGTCCATCGCCATGGGCTGCTATCGATAATTCAGCACTAAAACCAAAGGTGGAGTAACCTCACGTGCTGCACGTGCCAAAACGACGCGGATCTTTTCCTATTCTCGATTACGAAAAGTAAAAAAATTGCCCAGTTTAAATATTCCGTATACTCCACCAAATCATATTTGCTATTTATTTTATATAATTAGGAAGAGTCAGTGATCTTCTATGCCTCCTCCTTTAGTTCTTGTTTGGATGGTGATTGCCATTTTATCGAACAGATTGCACACCACAAGATGACATTCATGAACGACAGACTATTGAAAGATTTCCATGCGCGCATGACGGATATATAATTCAGTCAACTTTTATGATCATAGAAAAAGAAAAGATACGCCTAATTCTATGATCAACCCAAAATAAAAAATTACTACCTATAAGTTATCCATAAATGCGTATTGGCACACTCAAAATACTTGAAATAAAAAATCAATTTGCACGAGACCCAGGTGTCGGGCGTGCGAGTGGGCATCGGTTTCTCGTGTGGCAACAATGGCCTCTTTGTCTGGATATATTACTCTTCATTTTCCCATGAAAACTTACTATTGGTATTTGTCAAAAAGTTATTATATATATCACGAGTTATTTTTCCATATAAAAACATATTAGTGAGATAATAATGGGGATAATTTACAAATCAAATATAAGTTACTAGTTGCTTTCTATCCAAAGAAATTAGTAGTTACTAGTATAGTTGCTTTTCATCTATATTAGGAGAAAAGTCATTGACTAGAAAAAGATAGATACTCTATCTTGTGGAAGATAACTAAGATTATGCAAGATTTGCAAATCACGAATGAAACCACTAATTAATGTCATGTAATTCTTTTCTTCTTTTTTCGTTGAGTTCCCATTTAAATTTTTATTTCTGCTGCGTTTGAGTCATGATGTTTTATGATCTCAAAAATTGCCAATCAAATTAATGTCCGCATATTTGTTAGTGATTAGTTTTTCTCAATCGTTTCTTAATTCCTATTTTTGTGTTCAAAAAGCTGTGTACGCATGTTGTGTGGAAAATTATCACTCCAGAGTAATTAAATTCAGCTTATTTTCCTCAGATTCAAATATCCTTTCTGTTAAAAGGTCGACTTCTTTCTGGGCATAAACTATATTTAATGCTGGAAAGGAAATAGAATATATTGCGAAGTCTTTGTATTTGATTATAAGTAAAGAATATCCATACCAAGAAACTATAGGTGGACCAAGTCATTAAGCACCATGAAACATTTCATACCTCAACCATCAATACAATGTATAACATTCTCAAAAGTTCAAGAACTAATTTATTTATAATATCTACACATAATAATCTGAATCTAACGCCACTTTTAATAGACTAAAAAATGTCATTCACAATAAGTTACTATGATAGTGTTATCATAATTTCTTATTCCTAGCTATCCAAACATGATAATACCATGTCTTAATTCCAAACAAGTTTCAAAAGAAAGAGGATAACAACTTTCAGTTCAAGCGGTGAAACTGTTCATTGGAGTTCTTTCTCCCAAGAAAATACTTGTTTTGAAGTTCTTGATAGCTTCAAAATCAACTGAGATAGAAAGGTGATGAGATCTATGAGCAAATTTTATATTTTGATGGTGACAGTACATCGTACAAAATGATCAAGCAATCATATGCAAAAGAGTATGTTAGGGGAAATCGCTATTCGGCATCCATGATATCAAAGGAGAGATTATCTCATCCATTTTCAAAAGACAAATATATCACGAAATCATTATTCTATGAATGGGTACGGGCCCCAAGAGAAAAATTATTGGCTAATGACGTCTTAGGCAAGATCATCATCATTTCTTACTGCTTTCCCATGAAAGTTCTCAACTGAAAGAGTGGAAAATTTTCAAACACATTAGACAATTCACATTAATGACTAAACTACCAAACCCATTTTTGTTTCTTCCTCTTATTTTACTTGAATAGTCGATGTTTCCATCTTTTTGAATTTGTCCCCGTTCTAGATCTGATTTTTGGAGAGTTCAGATTCTTTCGTTCTCTGCACTCCAACTTGACTTCACTTGTGAGATGTGAGGCGTGATGGCACCGCATATTAAACTAATTAGGCCGCGTTTGTTTGTGTTTCTGTTCAAAAAGTGTTTCAGGGAACAGAAATAGAAAAAACTATTTTTGTTCCGGTGAACAACTTTTTACCAGAAAGACGCATTTGGTAAACTTGTTCCTGGAATAAAAAATTAATAGAAACATATTTGGTAAATTTATATTCTTTTTTTGTTTCTTTTAAATTTTTAATATTTTTATTTCTTTTTTCTTTTTTTCTTTTCTTTTTTCTTTTTTCTTTTTTTCTTCTTTTGGCCGGTTGCCGGCAGCCTCGCCCAGCCACGGCGAGGCTCGGCCTCGCCTTGGCTGGGCGAGCTTGGCTCGCCTAGATCCGGCGAGGTCGAGCGTCGCCGGCCCTTGGTGAGGCTCAGCCTCGCCGGGGGCCAGCGACGCTCCAGTGAGGTCGCCGACCCTCGACGGTGTCGCCGGCCCTCGATGGCCGGTCACCGGCCATGGCTGAGGCTGGCGATTGGCCAAAGAAAAAAAGAAGAAGAAAAGAGAAGAAAAGAAAGAAGAGAGAAAAAATGTTTTTCAAAAGTGTTTCTGAAATAACTTTTTTTTTTGTTTCTCATTTCCGTTCCAATTTTGTTCCGGAAACAAAAAAACAGATTTTGAACAAAAACGCAAACAAACGCGTTTCTGTTCTTTTTTTGTTCCCGAGAACAAAAAAACAGAAAATCTGTTTATGAACAAAAAAAAATAAGCAACCATGCACGCCCTTAGTCTTTGTTTCTTCTTTCCTGTTTTTGATAGAGCAATGAGGTAATGAGGCCGTGATCCTCTCTGTTTAAAGTGTATCTCTTTAAGGTGTCCACGCATCGACTATGACCACCCACACAAGTCACTGTGCATGACGATATACAACCCCAAGCAACACTGGTCACGATGCCCAGCCGAACCACCGCCAGCAACAGTCCGGGCCTCGCGACTACTGAGCCAGAGCAGAGGCCGACGAAGAAGAGAGGTTGGGGGGGGGGGGGGGGGGAGAGGGGGGGAGCAGGATGGGCTGTGATGGTGGCGGCAGTGCGGAGGCACAGCTGGCAGAACGGATGGCGGTGCGTCTGGAGCTGGTGCGGTGGAGGAAGGGGAAGGGGTGAGAAAAGGAAATGTACGGATTTGTTTGGTTTTTGGATAAATTTTGAATTGCTGATCTAGATGTAACATTACAAGAAAACAAATATAATATCAGGGCATAGCCTCACCAAAGTTTCGTCCTGTAGTTTGTACAGGCATTAGACGAATCGAACCCTAGGATCTTATGATTTTGGTCCAACTCGTACTTCATTAGACGGCAAAGCGTACGCTGGTCTCTTAAAACAAACATGTCTTCCTAAACATACCGCTCAATGTGCTGCTTAGCACATAGGGTTCAGAATACGAGACAAGTTGCATTGCTTGATATAACGTGCACAGATGATGAAAGTTGATTTGTATAACTTAAAAGTTGAAAAAGAAGAAAGAGAGAGCGGGGCTTTCTCTTTGTCAGGCTCATTGGAAATAAAAGATGATTATCACATGTTAAAACGAATACTTCTCGGGTAACATTATGCATCCTAATATGTAGGTCACTAGTCCTTATAGATCCGATTACGTTATCCTATCAAAAGTGCATTAAATGAGGTTTCACTCATACAGCGAAGAGCATAACCTCAAATGCTAGGATTCGAATATCAAGTTCGTGGCATTGTGACTAGGGTCGTGATAAGGAGGAAAGAAAGTTTATAGGCTTCTTTGGAAGTAATAAAAATCTAAGGCTAGTAATTTGGGTTTGCATGTTATATCCGGGTCTTGTAATTGTAGCAAGTCATGTTATTAGAGAATATTATATTGTCAATTATATATAGAAATTATAAATGATTATACAATTATGTTAGCACTTGTTAGTTTGTATTAGAGATTGTCAACCCTAGGTGTTTATCATGACTTGTCTGACAAATAACCCATCAACACAAATCAAGAGTGTGGGTTATATATATATATCCGGTAAAAGTGGGTCCACGGATAACTTTTCTATTTTAATGAACCAACCAATCACATGCAAAAAGAAAAAAAAAAGAATATGTACGTCAGGATAAATTGATATTTGTCATCATCCATGACATCAAATCCAAGAGATATGTCACTAGTCTATGTTTCAAAGGAGAAGACGTCACGAAAGGTGCCGGGAATAATAAATGGATAGGCTCTAATAAACAATCATTACTTGACAAATGACCACGTTTTTGTTTTTTTTTTCTCTCATTATTTTACTCTCTTTTTTTGACGAGAAACAAAGCTGATATTATTAGATACTAGGTAAAGATAATACAGCATGAGCATCAGTACAAAGAAGATCCAAAAGAGCAGAGGGGGGACTAGACACCCAGTTGTTAGGAAGGAAATCAAAACACCGGGCTTTAGCAACCCAGTCAGCAACCCGATTAGAATTCCTACTGCAGTGGGCTAAAGAGAGACCCAAAATAGACTCCAATTTGTGCTTTGCCCGGTCCACAAGGGTTGCACTAACCAATTAAAAGTAGAGGACGACAATAGACTATCCACTAGCAACCGACAATCAGATAGAATAAGAAATTCTTTTTCTGGGGAATTAGGGATAAGGGTTGAAGAGATAAAATCTAGGGTTTCAACCAAAGCGACGGCCTCCGCTTGCTCAGCCGAACCTACCTCAATATGCTTTGCAAACCCATTTCGAATCCTCCCAAAAGAATCTCTGCAAACACAAGCAATAGCAGCCCGAGGTCTTGCGCTTGGATGGTGAGGACGAAACGGAGCAGATCTGGTCTACGAAGAGTCGAAGAGAACTGACGTCTTCTCTTTGGTCGTCTCTCTGGGTGAGGCGTGGCCCAATGCCGAAGGTAGAAGTCTGCTAGCAGATTGATGGGTTAGCTGAGGTCCTAGATGTGGGGCTTCGCTTGCTTCAACAGCACAGGTGCGTGGGTTGTTCGTGCCGTCTTCCTCCTCTTCCGGTTCATACTGCTTTCCATGGTGTGCGTCGGCAATGCTGTTGTGATTTTGCTGCTGTGGTGGGTATTCAGATCTGGTAGATCTGAGATTTCCTTCTTCAGATGCAAAGGCAGCAGACATAGCTTCGATTATACCGGTGCCGAGACGCAGAGGAAGGTTTTCTGTTTCTTCTTAATCGCGAGACTTGCCATGGGCGTCATCCCTGGGTCTTCTGAGCTGCGATCTGGGTCTTCCGAGCTGCGATCTTGTTAGATGTGCAGATTCGGTGGCTTTGAGAGGCTGGGCGTCAGTTGCAGGGGTGAGATCGACGGCAGCAATTGTTCCGCTGGTCAGGGGGGAGTGACCGGTGGGGTCTGGTCCGAGTCGCGGGCGTTCTTCCACAGCACAGGTGAGTTTGTTCAATACTTCTTCTTCCCTTTCATCCGGTTCGTAATGCGAGCTTCGCTGAGCCGCGACATTCACTCTGAGCTGCTACTGTGGTGATGAATAATCACATCCAGTAAATCTGAGGGATGATTCCTTGATTGCAGAGGCAGGGGAACGTCTTTCTCTACGATCTGAAGCACGAAGCATGCTATATTGAGCATCTTTCACTGGTCTTTTATCTTGCAATGGTGCTGGTAGTCTGGGTTCTTGATCTTCGGTTAAAAACGAGGAACTCTCGAGTGGATGATCTTCAGTTGCAAAGGCGTTGGGTTCGGAAGCGATGATTCCACGGGTCTCTTCCACATCGGGATCAATCAGTATTTCCGCTTCAGTTCTATGTCTGCATATCCCGAGAGGGCTAATGTCTTCATGAGGCTGTACAGACGGTAAGGGAGCCACTATATTTAGGCTTCTACATAGAGATTGACTATTGTCTTGCATCACTTTGTATCTGTTCTGCATCGTGGGTGCTCCTGCGGGGGTAATACTTGGACGCGGGATGGCCTGATCTGGACTTGTAATTCTGTTCTGAACAGGTGCGCACTGTGTCGAGGCTGGACTTCTTGACTCTAAACAAGATGATATCGGCTGGACTTGTACCTCCGGCGACCTGTTGGTATCGCCAATGATATTAAATGAGGCATCGATATTAACTATAAGAGTTCCAGGTGGTGGAGGATGCCATTTTTCATATTCCCCTTGGCATTGATTCTTTTTTGGGGCTTTTCTATTCCAAGCAGAGAAACGGTCCTTTGATGTGGTGGCGTTGAACAAGGTTCGGTGCGGATTTAAGGTATGATGGTTAAAGATAAATTGGTTGTGATCTTTCCATATGCACCAAAGAACTGTGGCAACCATTTCAAACTTATTTGAGTCACCTTGCCTCACAAAATATCGAGACAACCAATCATCAAATCTTGTTAAGCCAACTCGATCTGTGCATGTTTGCAGGGATGAGTCGTTCCACACTTGGGTCGTCCAGGGGCATAGTAGTAAAGTGTGCTCAATCGTCTCGGGTTCCGACTTGCATATTGGGCATAACGGTTCCGGTACCATCTTTCTCCTATAAAGATTATCCAAGGTAGGAAGCGCATTCTGGCATGCACTCCATAGAAAGAATTTAATTTTCAGTTGTACCACAGAGTTCCAAATAAGCTTCCAAATGAGTGGGTCAAAATGGTGTGATGATGTTGGTATAGATCTGCTAGGAATGTCTGGTTTCCTATTTGAAAAGTAGCCGCTCTTTACTGTATAGGTTCCTGATTTATTATTTGGCCAAACCAACTTGTCTTCGGTAGTTGGGAGTCCGAAGGGTGTTTCCTTAATTGTTGTTGCTAGGGGTTCATCAAATAAGGATAGCAGTAGATCTTCCTTCCAAATTCCAGCTTCAAAATCTATCAAATCAGCAACTTTGGGCGGTTCATTCGGGCTTGCCATTCCTCCAATTCTTCCTAATTTCAGCCACTGATCCTCCCTAATGGAGATTTTCTGTCCATTACCCACAGCCCAAATAAGTTGGGGAGCAATTGCATTTCTTCCAGCCAATAAACTCTGCCATCCCCACGACGGATAAGAGCCTTTTCCTGCTTGCCAAAAGTTACAATTTGGGAAATAAATGCCTTTCATGAATTGGGATAATAGTGTATTCGGACTCTGAGACATCCTCCAGGCTTGTTTCCCTAACATGGCCGTGTTAAAAGCTTGTAGATCCTTAAAGCCAAGGCCGCCTTCGTCCTTTCGTAGTTTTAGAGTCTCCAATTTACGCCAATGTAGAGCAGAATTCTTGTTAGAGCTTCGCCACCAGAAATTAGAGATTTTCCTCTCAATTGCTTTGATAATTGAAGTTGGGATTCTGAAAATTGACATAGCATATTGAGGTATCGCCTGAACCACTGCTTTGAGAAGAATCTCCTTTCCAGCTCTTGAAAGTAAGTTATCCTTCCAACTTTCCAATTTCGAGTTGACCCTGGCCAATATCCATGCGAACATATCTTTTTTTGAGGATCCCCAGTCTGAAGGAATTCCTAAGTATTTCCCAGTTTTTGTAATTTCTGGAATCCGCAGCACCGATACCATGTTACTTCTAAGGCTATCTGGACACCCTTTGCTGAAAAACATTATTGATTTGTTGAGGTTTATGGCTTGACCAGATGCGTAACAGTAGTGGTGGAGTACAGTTGACAAGTTCTGACATTCCCGTATTGTGCCATCTAGGAAGAAAATAGAGTCATCAGCAAATAATAGGTGGGACAGGGTTGGACAGGTCCGGTTTAGCTTGATGCCGTGAATGTTATCCTCTGCTATTGCTTTCTTCATCATATAAGATAGGACGTTAGCAACAATAATGAACAGATATGGTGATAACGGATCCCCCTGTCGAATACCTCTAGATGGCTTGAAATAGGGTAAAGATTCACCATTGAGATTGATGCTATATGATACAGTGGTAACGCATTGCATAACTCACTTCACCCAATCAGCACTAAATCCCATTTTATGTAAACATGCCTGCAGGAAGTCCCATTCGATTCTATCATAAGCTTTCTGCATGTCGAGTTTAAGAATAGCTTGAAATTTTTTCCTCCTGTCTCGAGTTCGTAACCGGTGGATAACTTCTTGAACAATTAGGATGTTGTCCTGAATTTGCCGACTCCCGACGAAAGCGCTTTGCTCCTCAGCAATGATGTCTGGTAAGAAAGGTTTGAGTCTATTTGCAAGTATTTTAGAAATGATTTTGTAGATAAAGTTACACAGACTTATGGGCCGAAATTGATCTAACCTTTCTGGGTTTGAATTTTTAGGAATAAGAGTAATTCGGGTTCTATTGATGTCTGAGTTTATGATTCCAGACTCAAAGAAACGCTGTACCTCCCTGAAAACATCCGCACCTATGTCTTGCCAATGCTGATGGAAAAATAGGCCATTCAGACCATCCGGTCCAGGAGCTTTGGAAGCCCCCATTTGGTGAGTAGCTGCATATACTTCTTCCATTGTCACCGCTTCTTTTAGTTTCGAGTTCATAGCTGCAATAACTGGTGTTGGGATATGGTCAAGAATAGGCTGGAAATTTCACGGTCCGACCGAAGTATATAAGTTATTGAAATACTCCACCGTCATATTTGTAAGGTTCTCAGAATTTCTCACCCAATCTTCTTCAGCATTCAGTAGCATCGAGATACGGTTCCTGTTTCTTCGTTGTATAGTGGCCGCATGAAAAAATTTGCTATTCCGATCCCCCCATTTCAGCCACTTAACCCGAGATCTGATACCCCAAAACATTTCTTCCCGACGCCATAGCGAGTTGATTTCTTTATGAATATGCCAAATTCTGCTCTGATCATACTCCAAATTAGGGTTATTTATGTGGAACATAAGTTCATTTTTCAGCCCCTCAATTTGTTTGGAAGCATTAGGAAAACGCTTTTTGCTCCAGGCCGTGAGACGCATCGCTACATTAGATAATTTGACAACCATGTTCTTCCTATGGGACGCCTCCCATGTCCGCTTTACAATTTCCTTACATTCGTCATCCTCCACCCAAAACGGTTCGTATCTAAACTGTCGCTTCTTGCGTGTTAGAGCAGGTAGAGTTGACAAGATAAGAGGACTGTGGTCTGAACCAATGGCTGGTAAAGCTGTAACTTCAGCATTCGGGTAAGTTATTCTCCATTCCATGGTACATAATGCTCTGTCCAGCCTTTCTTTGACATTTTCTTCACCCTCTCTTATGTTCGTCCAGGTAAAAGCGCACCCTTTGGCTTCCAAGTCCATCAGTGAACATGCATATAAGAAGTCCCTGAATGCGGTAAGGCGACAATGTTCAGCCATCCTCTTTCCTACCTTTTCCCAATGGTATAATATTTCATTAAAGTCCCCAATGCATATCCAAGGGCAGTGATTGGAGAGACTGATTCCTTGTAGATCATCCCATAGGATAAGGCGTTCATGAAATACATTAGGAGCATGGAGGAAGGTAATTTGCATATTCTGGTTATTTTCATGCAGAAAACAGTGCACATGTATATAGAAGTTAGAGTGAGATTCGATTGAAAGAGAAACCTGGTCATCCCAAAAGAGAGCCAAACCCCCCGATAAACCTTCTGGATTCACAATAAAGTTGTGTGTAGTCTTAAGCCTTCTTTTCAAACGCTGAACTTTCTGCTCTTGATTCTTTGTTTCCATAAGAAAAATAATGCTTGGTCTTTCTTGAGTCGCAAGGACTCTAAGAGCTTGAATTGTCAGGGGAGACCCCAATCCCTGACAATTCCAACTCAG
Organism: Eucalyptus grandis x Eucalyptus urophylla; assembly: GCA_028830015.1. NCBI lineage: Eukaryota > Viridiplantae > Streptophyta > Magnoliopsida > Myrtales > Myrtaceae > Eucalyptus > Eucalyptus grandis x Eucalyptus urophylla. The sequence goes on from CM054189.1 coordinate 41,569,836, forward strand.
GAGTTTCATGGCTGCACCGGTGGCTTATTAGGGCCAGCCACCAAAGCCCATTGAATAGATTTCTCTTCCTCCGTGATCGGGATTTCTATGAGTTGTGAGTTGTCAGCATCAATTGATTTTGTGGACTGAGCACCATAGGGGCAAAATCTTTTTCCTTTCTTGGATGTAGGACGTTTAGTAGATTTTGCTTTACCTTTCACTGAGTTTCTTATTGTTGGTAAATAGGGCTGCTTCTCTCTTTCAGCTTCTTTGAGGTTTTCATCATGAAGGGTGAGCATAGATTCAACATCCAAGCAGCTACTATCACGTTTTTGAGGAGATTTGCCTTCCATAATAGTCAAGGCTTGGGAAGATACAAGTTGTGCAGCTCATTGTTCTTCCTCATAAGAGTGCTGTGATCAGGGAGGCAAAAGGGCCTGCTTTCCTGCATTTGATGGTTCTTGAGTTTCATGGATTTCCGCTTGAAGAGGAGTCTCCGGCACCATTTCTTCTTCTTCAATGAGCTGGGATTGTTTTCCATAGAATATTTTGCCATATGGGCTTAGTATCCGTGCTTCCGCTCGCAACCAATTCCCAAAATTACCCGGTATGTCTTCTTCCAATCTTGTAGATTCATAAGGAATTTCCTTGCAAGCCGAGGCATAGTGGCCAATTCTACCACAAGAGTAGCAATAGTGTGGTAGCCTCTCGTACTTGAACTCGATCCACAGCTTTTTGCATCCTAAATTAACCACTATCCCTGTCTTGAGAGGAGTAGCTAGGTTGAGCTTAATCCTAGCCTTCCCAATCTTATATATGCCATTTCCTTTTGCTTCCAGCTTCACCTCAAGAACTTCGCCGATCCTTGAAGCAATTTCTCGAACTACCTCCGATGTAACTCTGCCAAAGGGGAGGCCAAATGGATGCACCCAAAATGGGCATTGGGAGAAATCATAGCAAATATCGGGAAAATCCGGGTCACACTGTTGAAGCACGAGGTTACTGGAAAAAGACCAAGGGATAGCATCAAGGATTCTCTGTTTTTTAGCTTCCGATTTAAATGTGAATGAGAAAAATCCAGGTTCTAAAGTGGTACAGGAAACATTATCTGTCTTCCAAGCCCATGTCATAGTCTTAATAAATGCCGGGAAATTAACATTTTGACGGGAATAAAGCTTTCCAAATAAGGTACGTCTACCTTCCGCAAGTTTTTCAGCCGATATTCCTTGTGTAACATTTATCACATCATCCTCAGACCATAAGTTACCAAGGCTTTTACAGAGCGCCTCTAATCGGCTCGATTCTGTACTAGAATCAACCATCTGCTCGACTATAATAGCACAAGGAGACCTGGGGAAAGCTTAAGAAGCGACAGGGACCTACAAGAGAACCTGTGCATACTTAACTTATCTGTTTGGGGTGCAAGCGAACATCTTCCAGCCTTTGACCAGCAACTAAACAACAGAGGAAGCCCACTTCCGAGCAAGACATGGAAAGCATCCGTCGCAAGTGAGATAGTGGGGTTAAGGCTTGGGTAAATGGGCGATGGTGCTGGGCCGAAGGAAATGGAAGGGAAGGGAAATGAAAAGCGAAGGGAAACCCGAGAAAAGAGAAACGAGGAAACCCAGAAGAAAAAACGGACGGAGAGCCCAAATTAGGGTTCCCGAATGGAGGATCGAAAACCAGAGGACATATTGGGCGGACGGTGGATGTCGATCATAGAAACAAAAGATGGAGGACTTCACCGCAAAGGAGCTGGGTCAATTAAACGGAATAAACACAATCGAAGACCTCCATGCGGGGAGATTGAAGCTACCAGACGGTAGAGGAAAACCCAGATATTTTGGGAGCTTTTTTTAACCTCTCATTATTTTACTTCGAAGGTCAATATTTCCCATGTTCCCTCTATCTATATTTGCCCAACTTCTAGATAGCAATTTGAATGAGCTCAAAATCTCCTTCCCTCTTCCATCCAACTTGATGTCAATACTAAACCAGCGCTCATTTTAGAAAATTGATGATAAACGAAAGCTTTTCCAGATACTTATTAAACATACTCGATACGAAGCACTTTTTATTTTTAGAACCTTTTATTCTTCACAGTACAAAAAAAGTTTTGGTGCTTTGAAAATTGAAGAATTTTCTTATGCGATTACTTAACAAATGCTCGATAGAACTAGTTAACAAATTCCATTTGAGCATAATAATGAATACCGTGTCTTTGTTGGTAAATGTGTAAATGAAATATAAGTTATTCAAGATTTTAATGTCGTTATTTTAGATTATTAAGTATGTTTTGAGTTGTATAGAAGTATTTTTTCTTTTACTAGTACGGAAACACATTAAGTTAATATAACGTGGAGTTTCTTATATATAATCCCATTTTCCTTGACCTTTGTAGTATGAAATAGTTAGTGCAATGATATTATATGAGCTAAAAAAATTTGCCCAAGAAAACCAACCTAATCTCGTGCCGCCTATTTACGTTCATCAACATATCTAGTTGATGGTGCATTGCTCGAACTGCTTGCACTAAATGCGAATATGCCTTTTTCTCGAGTATTTAGGGCATGTTTGGCAACGTGCCAAACAGTGCCAGATTCTAATTTTTTTTTTCCAAAATCAGTTTGGGACGAGAATCATGTTTGGTAAAATTTTTGTTTCCGAGAATAAATTTGTTCCCGAGAACAGTTTTGGACAAGATTTGAGAATTAAAAAAAAAAATTGATTCTCTGTCCGAGAATCAGAAAAAGAATCAAAATAGTGAAACCCTCACTCTTCCCTTTCGTCATCCCGGTTGCTATCCGCCACCGCCCGCCACCGTCCGCCGCCACCCGTTGCCGCCGTCTGCCGCCGGTCGTCAGTCCAGCGAGGTCGCCGGAGGCTCGCCAGGCCAGGGCAAGGTTCGGCGAGCTCGCCGGTTTCAAGCCCAGCCACCGGCGACGCTGGGCAAGCCTCGCCGGCAGATGAGCGAGGCTTGCCTGGCCACCGGCGAGGCTCGGCCGACGAAGGCCGACCTCGCTGAGGGCCGGCGACCGGCCACATGAAGAAGAAGAAGAATAGGAAAAAAAAAAGGGGAAAAAAAAGAAAAAAAGAAAAAAAGAAAAAAAGTAAAGAAAAAAAGTAAAAAAATTATTTAAAAATTATTTAAAAATCAAAAGAAATTAATTTGGAACAGAATCAATTAGCACGGTATTAAACGCAATTCAAGTCCAGAATCAAAAATTTTGGATAGTTACCAAACGCGCTTTTTTACTCAAAATCAGTTCCCGGGAACAGAATAAAAAATAATCATTTCTAGTCAGAATCAGCTCCCAGGAACAAAATCGTTACCAAACGTGCCCTTAGTGGTCATCAATGGATGCTGACTTTTACATTAATCTTTTTACACTTTGAGAGTTGAAAACAATTGAAAAATAGTATTGTGTTGTATTGTGGGAAGAAATTATTAGTTAAGAAGCATAAATACCTTATCAAATTGACTCTAAAACCAAGTAAAGGATTTTTTTTTTTTTCACATCGTTCCAAATGTTTAAAATATACATATATTTTTAGATAATTACGAACAGATCATGGATTTCCTCAAGGTCAATTTTATCACGTATTACCTAAATTTTATGATTTTGATGTGTTTTCTGATCATACTCTATTCGCTAGTTCTCTTATCCGTTCCATAATAAATCTCGTATTCTTTTATTAAAAAGTAGTCGGTTTATATTTCAATTGCTTGAGCTTGTTTTGAGTTGATCTGCTAATTACGTGGAGGTCATTTGATTAAACATGTAACTGCAATTTGATTAAATTGGAATCTCGATTGTAGTATTATATATTTATATAGATATTCGCTAATACCCACTTATAACAACATTGACGAAAACGAAGACTGGATTTCTTTATTCAAATCCATGGTTTAGTTTTCGGCATCTCCGGAATTTTCCCCGCTTTCACATGCAAGTGTCACGGGTACAAGCATTTGAATCAATAAAAAAAGAACCATGCCATTTTTTCTAGTGAAATACAAAAATTAAATAAGACTAAGGGAAATAAATTACAAATTTATTTCGTATTCAATTGCCCTATCTGAAAAAGGGAGTCCCCATTTTCCCACGCACCGCACAAGACCAAATGTTAAATGGACATGATGCCATTCGATTTGATAATTAAATATCAATTTGGCCATTCAATGAATCTAGACGTGGCATTAATTTCTTTATTGAGCTGGCAATTAAGGGAAAATAGCAATTCAAGTATTATAAGTTAACTGGTGATTAATATTCTATAGGCACAGGAAACCAAGCAAACAAATTGCCACTAAACTAATAGAAGAAAACCGAACTAGAAAAGGGATTTGGTCTTAAAATAAGAAACTCTACGGGACCCTAAAGACAATCACAACCCTTTATTTAAACATAACAAATGTTTGAGATATAAACGCGCAGTCTATTGTTCTACATTTGGTGGGTTGCTAAGGGGTTGCTTGTTTCTTGGAGGGACCACACGGTTACATGTCTCAATCGCTCTATATTATCATTAACATCACGAAATTACCAACAAATCAGTAGTATAACTTCATACGTTCGCTGGCTTCAGACATTGAAACGCTCAAAAGCAAAGGAATGGCTCCTACAATGGAGAGAGACAGTAGCTCAAGGATTGAGTACGAGGTGTTCTTGAGCTTCAGAGGGTCTGACAGTCGCCAAACATTCACCAATTGCCTCTATGAAGGCATGAAAGGTGCAGGGATCCGAGTTTTTAGGGATGACGACGAGCTCCGAGTTGGGCAGAAGATCAAGGAAGAGCTCCCACGGGCCATTCAGAACTCAAGGATCTACATGCCCATCTTGTCAAGGAACTATGCGTCCAGCAAATGGTGCCTCATCGAGCTTGCCACAATGGTCGAGATGGCATCAAAGTCAAATGGCACGAAAGAGATCCTCCCCATTTCTCTCGACGTGAATTCAGATGACGTCAAGCTCAAGACTCCGCTGTACCGTGATGTGTTTGTGCAGCACGAGACGAACTTTGACGCCGGCCAAGTGAAGGTGTGGCGTGGTGCCCTCTTGGAGGTCGAGGAAATCAAGAGATTGAACTTGAAAAATTATCGAGGGTAAGGAATTTTGTAGTAAACTTTGAGTTCTTTTCACATGCATTATATTTTAGAAAACAGGAGAGTAGTGAGTTTTCCTTTTTTAGATTTATTTTCATCATGAACTCGTCAATTTCGTGTTTCGAGCATAATAAATTGACTTGCGCGTTGGCGCAGCTATGGTGAACTCATTAAAGTGATCATCCAGGAAGTCCTGGTCAAGCTGAATGCCAAATACAAGAACCTGACTGAACACTTGGTCGAAGATCATGTTCAGGTCGATGCAATTATGAAGCTGTTAAGTGTCGACTTTCGCGGTGTGTGTTTCATGGGAATCCATGGAATAGGTGGTATTGGGAAGACAACACTAGCGAAAGTCATTTACAACAAAGTCTCTTCTTGCTTTGATCGCTGCAGTTTCCTCAAAAATGTTCGAGAGATCTCCAGAAGATCGGACGGTCTTGTACATTTGCAGAAGCAATTGCTGTCAAGCATCCCCAATTTGAGGTTCAGCAGCGATACTTTTATCCGCGACGTTGACCAAGGGATCGACATGATAAAGAAGGCACTCTGTGACAAGAAAATGCTCATCGTGCTCGATGATGTGGATGAGAAAGATCAGCTCGAAAAGCTGGTTGGGAAGAGCAATTGGTTCGAAGATGGAAGCAGGGTCATCATAACGACAAGGAACACGAGCATTGTGACCGACCGGATGGAAACATTAGAGGTCGACCCTCCCCGCTATCGGCATGGAGGTATCTTGTCATATGAAGTCAAGGAAATGGGATTTGGTCAAGCGCTTCAGCTATTCAGTCGACATTCGTTTAGGAGAGACTCTCCTACAGAAGATTATGACAGCCTATCGAGACAAATCGTCTCAGCTTTAGGGAAGCTTCCTTTGGCTATCGAGGTGATAGGGTCATCTCTTTCTGGCGTTTCCACTGACAAGGCCTCATGGGAAGAGACGCTGAAGAAGTTACAGAAAGTTCCTCCGAAGAAAGTCCAAGAGACGTTGATGATAAGTTATGAGGGATTAGAACCAACGCAACGGAAAGTTTTTCTATACATCGTGTGCTTTTTCATCAAAGAAAATAAGAAATATCCGATTTTCATGTGGAGCGATCATGAATACTATCCTCGTGACGCAATCAGAGTCCTCCTTCTTAGGTCCTTGATAAAGATTAGAGATGATAATAAGTTTTCAATGCATGACCAAGTTAGGGATCTCGGGAGGCACATTGTCTATGAAGAGAATTGCAGATTTCCTGGCAAGCGTAGCAGGGTATGGAATCCTGAGGAGGCATTGAACTTATTGAGGAATAAACAGGTATAACTTAACAGAACGTAATTTAGAGGCCATTCTGCTAGTTATTTCCAGGAAGTAGACAAACTTCACGTGGCTCACAGAGTTGACTTTTTCCTTTATTGTTTGATTTGTTCTCATTCATGCTGATCACTAATGGCAGGCAAGTGAAGAAATAGAAGCACTGAGTCTGAACTATAATGGTCAAAGTGATGGTAGAGGCTATACCTTCACTGATGAAGAATTACATAGTCTACGGAGTCTAAGGTTCCTCCGAGGGAAAGGGTTGAATTTTGTTGGGAACTTCAAAGATCATTGCGAGCTAAGATGGCTTTCTTGGCATGAGTGTCCTCCAAATTTCACAGCAACGAATTTTTGCCTAGTTAATTTGGTGGTGCTCGACCTTTCCAAGAATAAAATTACTGAAGATTGGACCGGATGGAGTCAAATCAAGGTATTAATGTCTCCCCATATTGGCTTTTGATGCTTCTAATTCTTGGGACACAATGTTTTTCATCCTCCTTTATATGATGCTTAATTTTTGTGCAGATGGCGAAAAAGTTAAAAGTTTTAGATTTGAGAAGCTACAATTGCTTGAGAAGCACACCTGACTTATCTAGCTTCGCATCTCTCGAGATATTGATTCTTGCTTGGTGTTCCAAGTTAGCCACCATAGATCGCTCCATTATTAACCTACAGAAGTTGAGCACTCTGAATATGGAAGGATGCAATTCTCTTCAAGAGTTGTCGGAAGAAGTTGGTTCTCTAAAATCTTTGACGGAGTTAATCATGCCCAAACATTCTCTGCTGTGCAAGCTTCCGGAGACAATTGGCAATTGGCAATCTTTGTCAAGTTTGAGTATAAAATGGAATGAGAGAATAAGCATACTCCCACACTCTATTGGAGTATTAGCAAAAATCAAGCATTTGTCTATAGAAGGTTGCAAAGGGATCAAGGAGCTTCCGCCATCACTCGGGGAATTAGAATCGCTGATTGAGTTAGATCTGTCATTCTCAGGAGTAGTCAATGTACCCGATTCAATCACAAATCTGAGGAAGCTCAAATTCATTAGGATGGGAAACACCAAGATAGGAAAGTTGCCTGATGCCATTGGGCGATTGGAGATGCTAGAAGAGTTACATTGCCCAGAGTGTCAGCACCTATCTGATGAAATCCCATGTAGCATTGGGGAATTGTCCCATTTAAGGATCTTGGACGTATCAGGCACTCGCATCTCTGGATTGCCAGCCACAATGAGTCATCTCCCTTGTCTCAAACAACTTGAGTTGAAGGAGTGCCATGAGCTTCGACAATTGCCAGAGCTTCCCTCGAGCTTGACAAGCCTTACCCTTGATGTTTATTACTGTCAAATCACTCCAAACCTTACAAACCTAGTTAATTTAGAACACTTGGACTTATCGTTCCACAGGGATTCTCATGGGGGCACTGGCAAGTGGAAGGAACTTCTCTCACTTTGGAAAAACCTAAAATCTATCCACAGACTTCCATCTAGCTTGTCAACCTTGAAACTTACCGATATCACACCGCTGCCACAATTTTCCAGCTTCAGGAACCTGTCAAAACTCTCCGTTTCTAGCTGCTCGATGACGCATTTTCCAGCTCTTGAACACCTGGAGAATTTGAGGGAATTGTCTGTAGAAAAATGCACATCTCTCACGGGATTGCCTGATCTATCAAATTTGAAGAATCTAGAAACCTTGCATCTATCCGACTTACAAGAACTGGTAGAAGTACAAGGTCTGGGGGAATTGGAATCTCTGGAGTCCTTAAAGATTACATGTTGCGGGTCAATAGAAATATTGCCCAACCTATCGAAGCTGGGAAAGATGAAGCATTTCGATCTGGAATGTTGTTCAGGGCTAAGATGCGTTGAAGGCCTAAGTGGCTTACGACATTTGACCCAGGTGACTCTTAAAGATTGTGAGTCCCTGCAAGGTTTGCCAGATCTACCGAGAGGGACCAAGCTAGACACAGATTGGGAATCACCAGAAACATCGGACCCATGTGTTTATATCAGCGGCTAGACCAATCGGAGCCTTGGGATACACTCATGCAGGAGATCGGGACAGAGTCTGAAGATTACACAACACAGCTCTTGCTAAGAGATCTTTAGATGGCAATCTCCTAAGCCGGTATTCTAACTGTTATATTCGGAACTTTTTTTAGGAAAGGACAACAAGTTTACAGAACAGTGGATAATCCTAAGGCATAAGGTGTGGGCAGATTAAAAATGGGTCATAAGTTGTCCCGTCGTCTTCGTCCTTATTCATCTGAATTTTTATCGGATCAAGTTTCAAGGCCTTGGAGACTTCAAGAGGTCAGGTTCCCATCATTTGATTCACAATCAACTGCTTAGGCACTTGAATTAACGTCAGCATAAGAAGACAATTGGAGATATGCTAGTAATCAATTTGTCAAATTAGAGATTGTATCCACATCGTTTGATAATTATAAATTTGGCACTTACTTCCTTGATATTTATCTGTCTACGATCATAGAAGGCTAAATGTCCTGCGTTTTTCTACACTGCAGTTTCTCTAAAACATGGTATCACATGGTAGAATGGTTGGTGTAACTTGTGTTCATTTTTTGAGTTAATGTGTTAAGTTTTCTCCCTTTTTCTTTTAAAACTTCCCATGCAGTCAGGAGCAATAAAAAGTCACTTCTGGTATGTGCAAGTTGTACTTGTTAGCTGGATTCACTTTCACGTGGAGGAAGCCCAATAATTAGCAAGTCCAAAAAGGCTCAAACTCATATGATAAGTCATATGGAGAAATGGAGTTTATTATTATCTTTTAAGTGATAGCAATAAGGAAGTTAGCAGAGATGCAGAGATGCAGTAACAAGAGAAAAAGAGAAAGCAGAAAATTTAGAGTTTGGAAATCAATATAATTTACATCAAACTAGTATTGGAGGTCGATTCATGGTCCGATTAAGCTGAAATTTTGTTACTGTGTTTGTGGCATAATCTTCTTGAATCTGTACGGTTTGATTTTCATTTGAAGATCTCTACACTAGGTTTTTTTGTAGATTGACCAAAACCTACATTTTTTGTCAGATGCAAAAAATGCAAAAAAAAAAAAAAATCCTTGATCTCTTGTGAAATTTATGCATATTGCCAAGAATGACATTCTTGAGGTTTGTGCTGCTTTGTATTTACTAGAGAAGAACTTTATTCACCCGATTTTATTAATAGTGAAGATTTTTTGGTGGACTCCGACGTCATGATTTTTAATCTCCTCACAAAGAAGAGGTTTTTCACGTAAAAAAATTGCCTTGTATTTACGCGCTTGATATTTATTTTGCTCTACTATATTGGTTCTTATTAGATTTACACAAGATAGGAGATTATTTTATTCTGCTGCGTTAATACGATATTGTCCGGATTATTACTATTCTCTCATCAAAGTGGTATAAGAGTTTTGGTCATTGCTTGATTTTTCTTCCTTGTGTTAAACAATAGAAACGAATACGAGTAAAATTGTTATATTGAATTGTTTAATTTAGCATATTTGGAAAGGAAAAATGGAAGATCTTTTATATGTAAATGATTCTTATTTGCCCATATTTGCTAAAGAAAAACCGGAGACTAAAACTAATGCCAAATGGTCTATATTTCATTGTCAAATATGTGGTTATATTAGGTAGTGGATAAATGATAATGTTTTGAACCATATCATTGAGGAAATAGATGCATGTAGTTTGTGGGATAAGCTCAAACAATTATATGCTCGAAAAATTTGGAATAATAAGTTATTTTTGATAGAACACATGATGCTTTTGAAATATCTAGATGATATTTGTTTGACTGATCATTTAAATTCTTTTCAAAGAATTATCAATCAGTTAGCTGCAATGGGAATCAAATTTGATGATAAGACACAAACGTTATGGTTATTTGGTACTTTGCCAGACTCTTGAGAGACATTTCGAACATCTTTGTCTAATTCTACCCCGGATGGTACGATTACCATGAATTTAGCCAAGAGTAGTGTTTTGAATGAAGAGATGAAAAGAAAGACATAGGGATCATCCTCTTCACATTATGATGCCTTGGTTATTGAGAAAAAGGGGAAGTGTATCTCGAGGCTCGAGAAATAGAGACAAAAACAGAGATAAAAGCATAGGCAAATACAATAGATTTGCTAATGTTGAGTACCATATTGCCATCGGAAGGGACATATTCAAAGGTTTTTCCATCAATTCAAAAGATGAAAGGCAAAGAGAACAAAAGTGATAATGACAATTAAGACAATCGCGTTGTTGCACTTAAATAAGAATTTCTCATTATCTTTAATAGTGATGCGGTGAATTTTGTATGTCATAAAACTAGTTGGGTAATTGATAGTGGTACATCTATTCATGCTACGTCTTGTAGGGATTTCTTTACATCATACATGTCGGGTGACTTTGGATCTGTAAAGATGGGAAACAATGGGCTAGCTGAAGTTGTAGGCATTAGTGATGTGTACTTAGAGACCAGTAATGACACGAGGTTAGTATTAAATAATATTAAGCATATACTTAATATTCATTTGAACTTGATTTCTACAAGCAAGCTAGATGATGAGGGTTATTGCAACACCTTTAGTGATGGTCGATGGAAGCTCACTAAAGATTCTCTAATTGTGGCTAGAGGTGAAAAATATTCTTCATTTGTATTATGCAGGCAAAGTTGTCCACAAACAAAAGTAATATAGTAGATAGCAAAGAGAGAGTTAAATTACGGCACAAGAGACTCGGTCACAATAGTAAGAAGGCTTTGTCAATATTGACTAAGAAGAAGCTTCTTTCAGGTATGAAAAGTTCAATGCTAAAGAGGTGTGCTCAGTGTTTAGCAGGAAAACAAAGTAGAGTTGCATTCAAAAGTTTTCCTCATTCAAGAAAGTTAGGTATACTTGATCTAGTACATTTTAATATTTGTGGTCCTATGAAGATAAAATCACTTGGTGGTTCTCTTTATTTTGTTACTTTCATAGATGATTATTCAAGAAAAATATGGGTTCCTTAAAAACTAAAAATCAAGTTTAGATGCTTTTAAGCAGTTTCAGGCTTCAGTTAAAAGACAGACTAAAAAGAAATTGAAATGCTGTAGAACTGATAGTGGGGGAGAGTATATTGAACTTTTTGATGAATATTACAAATGACAGAGCATTTGATATCAAAAGACACCTCCCAAGACATCTCAGTTAAATGGCTTAGCTAAGAGAATGAACAAGACATTAGTTAAAAAGGTAAAATGTTTCCTTTCACAGTCAAAGTTGTCACAATCCTTTTGAAGTGATGTTTTAAGTACAATTACACATATATTAAATCTTACTCAATGCATTCCTCTAGAGTTTAATGTTTCTAATAGAGTATGGACGAGCAAAGATGTTTCTTATGATTATTTGCATGTCTTTAGGTGTAAGACATTCGTGCATATCCCCAAAAATGAAAGGTCTAAACTTGATGTGAAAACATGACAATGTATATTTATTGGCTATGGATAGGAAATGTTTGACTACAAATTTTATAATCCAGTTGAGAAGAAAATTGTAGAAATAGAGATGTTGTGTTTATGGAAGATCAGACAATACAAGATATTGAGAAATCAGAGATAATTTCAATGCCATAGGTTAGTAATGATTTGGTTGACTTGGATCCAATTCCTCTCACACATATTCTTGCATAGGTTGATGAGATGAAGTAGGAAGTGAATGTTCTAGAAAACAAACATGCTCTTGAACATGTTCAAACAAATAATATTGTTGTTGAACTAGAAGCTCCATTGGATGCTCTACCACATGTTCCAGTTTGGAGATCCATTAGAGACCGTCGACCTTTCACCAAATATTTTGAATATGAGTATGTATTATTGACAAACGCAATAGAACTAGAGTGTTATGCAAAAGCAATAGAAGATGAGTGCAAAAGCAAATGGCTTGATGCTATGCAGAATGAAACGCAGTCATTTTATGATAATCATACTTTTGAACCGCCGAAGTTGCTTAGAAGCAAAAGAGCTTTGAATAACAAGTGGGTATACAAGTTGAAACAAAATGAACAAACTTCACAACCACGATACAAAGCTAAATTGGTTGTTAAGGGATTCGATTAGAAAAATGATATTGACTTTGATGATATATTTTCTCCAGTGGTGAAAATGTCTTTTACCCGTGTGGCACTAGGTTTGGCAGCTAGCCTAGATTTGGAGATTGAGTAGATCCATGTCAAGACAGCCTTCTTAAATAGTGACTTGGAGGAAGAAATATATATAGAACAACCAAAATGTTTCAAAGTGAAAGGAAAAGAAGATTATGTTTGCAAGTTGAAGAAGAGTCTTTATGGCCTAAAGCAAGCATCGAGATAGTGGTACAAAAAATTTATGTCAGTTATGATGGAACAATGTTATAAAAAGATTTTGGCGAATAACTGTGTATTTGTCCAAAAATTTTATGATAATGACTTTATTATTCTTGTCACATCCCGAACTTCGAGCGCGTTCACATCCCTCAATGGTCGATAAAATTTGAGACATCCTAGAATGCATCGTCGATTCAATTCATTTAATGCACATGCGGAAGCGTATAAACTAATCCCTTGACAATAAAATACATGGGCTAGAAAAGCAGGACAACAAATATTCAAATCAACACATTATTAGAAATCATAATCTGGTTTACAAATAGAGGCCAACTCTAGGGTCTAAGTATATGAGGTCTTTCTTCAAAAGAACTTCTAGTCCACCCATGCTTCTGACCCTTCCGCCTCAAGTTCCGAGTTCTTCACACTAGGGATCTCAAAAGTTAAGCCTACGACAGGGTGAGACAATGTTTCAGCAAGTTCACTCCCTAAACCCCGACTAGGAAGAAAATACACCTAGAGGCAGTCTATGCATACAATACAAAAGACTTACCTCGCCTTAGTTCCCTCATGCATGTTAGCACAATTTATATATCGCATAAGTGCAGTAACAACACTCGAGCATTTGGAACGTCTCATTTCAATCTTAGTCAATTAATCATTCAATACAATTGATACATCATTTAATCAAATAATCATTCACAAGGGTCCCGATTAGAAGGCCAAATCGTTATGACATGTTCCTTATCATGTCACACAATTTCGTCCCATAATCAGGCGCGGACAATTCATATCGATGGTTCCATACACACCTGATATTCACTCTCAATATTCAAATTCCCAATCCAACCTCAACATCCCCACTCAATATTCTGGCTCAATACTTAATACAAGGCTCAAGGTTCTAGATGTGCCTCCTTCCCAAGAAGTTCCAACATCGCGTGGCACTTAGTCCTTGACCACAATCAGTCATAGTACGAGGTACTAGAGGTGGCTCCCACAAATTCATTCTGTCGTGTAACACTTAGTTCTCGACTATACTAAGCAATAGCTCAAGGTACTAGAAGTGGCTCCCACAAAGTCACGCTATCATGTAGCATGTAGTTCTTGACTATAAAAAGCACTAGTACAAGGTTCTAGAGGTAACTTACACGAAATCTCGCTATCGTATAACACTTAGTTCTTGACTATGCATGAAAGTACTACAAGGCTTCTAGAGATGGCTCCCATATGATTCAATTCACCAAGTAGCACTTAGACCCTCTACTACAATAAGCAACAGTACAAGATACTAGAGATGGCTCACAGGGGGTTCTATTATCATGTAACACTTAGTTACCGACTCACAACCCATCAGGTTCTCTCAACACAACACATGTCATCTCAATTTTCAATAGTCATCTTGCCATGACTATGAACCATCACACGATCACTCAATCATGACCAAGGGCATTGTGCTCTGTACTTAAATGCTTAATTAAGATAACAAACTTGGCATATTTTCTTCATACTAAAAACACACGATAAAATAATCGTGTGTGGGTACACGGTCAGTTTGAGCCAAAAATACTATATCTTCATTTTCAAAAATCCTACTATTTATTATAGTGCCTAAAAACATTTATGGTCTTAAAAATCAACGCTCGGTATTTTCTGATTAAATACCGAAATTATACAATTTTGGGATAAATATTCAAAATTACAATCACCACTCAATTTGCACAAAATAACATTCAATTGCAGAAACTAAACACACAATTGTAATCAGCATGAAATTCCGGTCATCGGCTATCTCGCTAGAATTTCTGGAAAATAATAAATAATTAAATAAATACAAAAAAATTAAATGGATACAATTAATTACCAAAAATGCAAACTTAGGCCGGAAATGCTTAAATAATCGCCCAAATGGGCCAGGAAAATTTTCGAACCTATCTAAATAAATAATACAACTTATCTAGTCTCTAATCTATCCGTTCTAACCATCTAACATGCACAAACAAATAATTAAATCGCTACTCTGTTCTAACTAACTACATAAACCATATTTAGCTTAAACTAATCATCCCTTTAAACGTCATTAACTCTCTAAGCAAAGTTTAGCAAGTAAACTCACCGGTTTGGCGCAAAAATCAGTTCACAGCGACGACGGCGCAACGGCGGCCGAAACTTGGGCTTATGGTGACACCAACGAGAGCTCGGGAGGGCTTGAAAAAGGCTCGTCAAGCTCACAGCTAAGCTGCTGGGTTCAGTCCTAACTTGAGGGAGCTGCTGGACGGTTCGAGTGGGCTGAATTGAAGGCGTGAAATGGAAACGAAGGCATTGGGATGTGAAGCCACGAAGAGACGCTGGCATTGGGGTTGGTAGACGTGCATGACGGTTGGCGTGGACCTTATTTGAGAAAATTCGAAATTCGATTTTCAAATTTGAGGTAAGCCGCCTTTCAAATTTTATGACCACTCTCAGAATTGAACCGGATATTCAAGTTAGAATTAGACACTTCAGTTGACAAACCAAGATGTACAGAAAATCCTGCAAGAGGATACTGATAAGGGAAGGATTGAGCTTCAGATTTCTGAAGATGGAACGCCGAAGTATCATGGGTGATGATAGGTGTCAGTCGATACGGAGCTTAAGGAGGAGTCATTGTCAAGAATTCACTGTAGCAATTGCAGTATTCGACCAGATAGTACAAAGTAGTTCAGAATCGGCGTCAACTCGATGGTAGACCGACATGAAGATGGCTATTACTGAATAGGTTGCAAGTGTCAGATGTGCTAGTAAATGAAAGTTCAGTAATGCAAGCCGAGAGAACTTTTACAATCACTCGAGGATTCCAAGTGGGAATGGCAATATATCACGATGAAACGTTGTGATAGGCTGACCAAGGAGTCAGAGGAGTAATAACTCCATTTTAGGTTGTGATCGATAGACTGATGAAGTCAGCTCACTCCTTAGTAGTATGAAAAGATTTGGACTTAGACAGATATGCATAATTGTATGTGAGTTAGATAGTTCGTCTACATGGAGTGCTAGTGACGAATTTATATCAAATCTAGACCTGGGGTTCCCAGTTTCAGTAGGACAGTCAGATGATTCCTTTTAAAGCATTGTATAGCATAGTGTAGAGAACTTTAGTTTTTGAAATGAAGTTAGGGAAAGAAAGGTCACGGGCCCAGAGTTAGTTCAGCAATCAGTGATTGCAGTTGCTATGATTAGAAACAGATTAAAGACCACTTAGAGCTGCCAGAAAAGTTATATCATTGAGAATTGAAAGCCCTTAAAGTTCCAAATTGTGATTACATCTTTCTGAAGGTGTCACCAATGAGGGATGCCTTGCGCTTCGGCAATGAGGGAAAAATTGAAACCGAGGTACGTAGGTCTCTTTGAGATTCTATAGAGAGAATCAAGATCCTAACGTATTGTCTTGCGTTGCTACCGAGGTAGACGCAAGTGCATGACATATTTCACGTGTCAAGGTTGAGGACGTATGAGCCTGACCCGACCCACGTGCTAAATCTAGAAGAATTAGATGTGGATGACGGAGTGTCATACGTGGGAAACCTAGTTCGGTTGGTGGTTCAAAAAGACCGGATTCTGAGTACAAAGAAGATCCCATTGGTTAAAGTGGTCTAACAACACCACAGGACTAAAGACTTGATGAGATAACGATACGTCCACCTTTTTGTTTAAGGATTGATAAAGGTTTAAATTTCGATGACAAAATTTTTATAAGAGGAGAAGAATTGTGACATCCTGAAAATTCAGTTCTGATTTCGATTGGATAAGTTGAGCTTTTTATCGACGCGACTATAGTACTTTTCTCTGAGATGACTACTCATGAGATAACTAGCCTATCGGGTAAAGTTATTAAGAGATTTTAATACAATAGATTTGAGGATTCAACCAAGAATGGACTACTCGATTGTGCTCATCTACTGAGGTCATTATGTCATTTTGATATCCTGTGTCCGTATTTGAATTCTCGAGATCTTTACGACAACTGAGAGTCGCCAATGTGTTGAAGGGGTTCATTGTGGCTCGAAGAAAATTAACCACAGGTCATTTGCACTAAAAAGTTCTTAAAGTTACCCAGTGGATTAGGTTATGCAAAAATCACGCCAGATTGAAATTAACTACGAATTTGAACCCGATTTCAGAAATTGAAAATTCCGTCATGTCATGAATCATTTTAGGAACGTTAACTCATCTTTTGAGGAATTTCCGGCGAGTTCGAGATTTTTACAGAAAATCGATTCGGACGATTTGGAAAACGAGCGGAAATTCATATTGGCCAATTGAAGGGATTTTTGGTATCGGGTGTGAGTGATTTGGTGATAGGTAATTTCGTGGGCTTTTACCTTAACAAATCGGACCTTAATCGGAGGAGTTTGTTCAGAAATCGGATCTTGAGAAAAAAAGAAAATATAATTTGGAATTGATGGAAATTCGGAGGTTAGAGGGACTGGTTTATTTCGATCCTCAATTGGATTTCGAATTGTACAACTTGGTGAAGAAATTGGCCCTGGGATGACCAATTGACAAAGTTATTTGAAGTTGAGCTGAAATTTGAATTAATAGAACCTTGTTTAAAGTTTTCTTTTTAATTTCTAAACCCTCCCCTTGGTCCCACTCCCACCGAAGTTGCACCTCCATCCATTCATCTCGGCCCCCCTTCGCAGCCCAATCACAGCTCTTGGCCATCCATTTACAGCGAACCCAGCAGCCGCAGCTTCAACCCGTGACGCCAAGCCCGCACCCCCTCCCGCAATGGTTGATTCTAGCTCGAGCTGTGCCCGAATCAACCACCATTGCAGCACTTTGGGCCAGCAAGGGTTGTGGACCTTATGAGGCTGTTTTCGGGCCCGTCTCGGCCCCGCTTGGCGGTCCCGCTTTGGAGGTTGTCGTTCCTTGCCGCGTCCCCATCGTTTTGATTTTAGCGGATCATTAATCGGATGAGTTTAACTCACTAATAATCGTTTAGTAGGTTAATGACACTTAAGAGTTGATTAGATTAAGTTAAGTATGATTAGGTAGTTAGTTAGATTAGATTAGTGAAATTTAATTAATTGCCGATGCATGTTAGGTGGATAGTTAATGCAATTAGTGAGTAAATAGACTCTAGTATTTTTTTTTTTTTTTTGTGACCTAGGAACCACGTATAGCCGACAGTTGGCGAGTAAACCTAGGAGGACACGTAAGCGGGAGGACCTACCACCCCTAGCGTCCCACTTAAGACTCCAAGCAACCGTGAGGGGATTTGAACTCCTTCTCTTCGTGAGGGAAAGAGAGTCCAAACCATCGCAGCCACCAAGATGGTGGTATAGACTCTAGTATTTATTTAACAAATCTCGAAAATTTTCTAGGCCCGTTCTGGTATATAATTAGGCATTACGGGCCTAAATATGCATTTATTGCATTTATTAATTATTTTCCGCAATTATTTAATTATTTATTTATTTTCCGAAAATTAGACTGGGTTAGCCAGTGACTGGAATTTTATGCTGATTGTGATGGTGTGATTTGTTTATTTAATTGAGCTTGCATTTGTACCGAATTGGTGTGAATTGTGATTTTAGGATATATTCCTAAATTTAATTATTTTCAATAATTGGTTGGAAATTAATCAAACGTCGGTTTATAACATCAAAAATATTTTGGTAGACTATATAAAATGGTAGGATTTATGGAAAGGAAATTATTATATTTTGCCTAAGGCCAACTGTATACCCACACACGGCTATTTCACCGAGTATGATAGAAAGTGAGAAATTGATGAAGAACGAATGTCGGCTCGGTGACTTGGTATGTCATCTCAGAGAAAGACATTATATTAGTTTGGCTCAATGACTCAGTATGTCATATTGGAGAAATAACATTATATTATATTGGCTCAGTAACTTGGTATGTAATCTTGGAGAATGCACATGGGCTCGGTGACTAGATATGTCATCTTGAAGAATGCATGCGGGTGGGGCTAGACCCCACCATACCCGCGTGCGGGTGCGCGATTTTGGTGCACTTATTTGGTGCACTTGGCACGCCTGCGCGCCCGAGGTTTAATTAGCACTAATCCCTTTGTTATTTATTTATTTTTTAATCAATTCAAAGGTTGCCTTTTGTTTTGAGAATTTTTGGAAATAAATATAAAAAATGAAAACTCGAAATTTTATTTTTAAAAAAATTATTATTCCGAATTTTTGTTTTGTGTTTTTTCAAGACAACCTTTGGAAAATTACTTATTCGGTTTGCAACTTTTTCCAAAGGGTTGCAATTGTTCGGTTTTCGACTTCTTCCGAAGAGTCGCATTTGTTTATCCGAACAATTTTTCTAAATGACGTGTTTGTTCATTCTTTGACAATTTTTACGAAGAGTTACAAGATTGTTTCATATATATACTTGTCAATTTTCGGAAGGAAAATTGTGGTCATTTTCGAGTCTTCTTTCTGAAAAACTACAGCCAATTTTTCGATTGTTTCCTAGAGAGATCTTGGAGAAATACTAGAATTGCTATCTAGTATTCTCATTTGAGACTTTGTTGTATCTTGGAGGATTTTTACTGGTGACCATTAGCAACTTTGTGGAGCAAATAAATCTTTAAAAAAAACGATATCACGCCTCAAAGTCTGACTTGAGTACTCTAAATATCCGTCCTCATTATCCTAACCAAATTCGAAGCCATATTTTCCCAACATCTATCACATCGTATTGTTGTCTGGGGATTATTTATTCGCTTCCGCATGTGCATTAAAATGAATAGGTCGACGATGTGTCATGGGATGTCGCTAGTTAATCGACCACAGAGGGATGAGCACACACTCGGAGGATCAAGGCGTGACAAAATCAGCAAAGTTCAAATCTCAAATCAAGAACTAGACGGGGAGAAGAGAGATCCCAAAACGAAATTGGGAGAGAAGAAAAAGCAAGAAAAGTTCTGTTGTTGGGGGGTGAATGCCTTGTGCGTTTGTTGATAAGTGTCTTAATGAGAGATGATTATCTAAGTCGTTGATGCCATTTTGTTGGTTGGTGAGTATTTTTAGAGTTCTGTAAATGATTTTTTCATTTACTAACATGGGAGCACATTAAGTTAAGATATCGCGGAATTTCCTATAATAATCTCATTTTCAATGACTTTCTTAATCTGAAATGGTTAGTTCAATGATGATTCATGAGCCAGGAAATGATTTTTTCATTTACTAACATGGGAGCACATTAAGTTAAGATATCGCGGAATTTCCTATAATAATCTCATTTTCAATGACTTTCTTAATCTGAAATGGTTAGTGCAATGATGATTCATGAGCCAGGAAATTGCCTAACAAAACCAACCTATTCTCGAACCATCTATTATGTTCGTCCTCGTATCTAGTTGATGGTGCATTCCTCAAGCTGCTTGCATTCATTGCAGATATGTCTATTTACCGCTTATCTAATGCTCATCTACGGATGCTGATCTTTCATTAGAAAGTAGTAGGTTTATACTTCAATTGGTTCAGCTGGTTAGGCAGTCATTTGATTTAACATGTAGTCGGAGACGTAACTTCGATTTGATTAGATTGGTATGCCTCTTTTGATGTAATATTTAAATGGATATTCGCCATTTTTCACATGTAACGACATTGACAAAGACCGAGGCTGGATTTCTAAATTCAAATTCATGGTTTTTTTTTTTTTTGGTGCTGGAGGAACCGGCTTGCAGCCGACAGCCGCGCCGTAAACCCCCAGGTGACACTTAAGTAGGAGGACCCACCACCCCTGAGTCACACTTAATACACCTAGCGTCTCCCCTGGGTTTTGAACCCTTCACCTCTTCATTGAGGATCAGTAAAGTCTTAGCCAGTGGAGCCACCGCGGCCGGTGGTTCAAATTCATGGTTTATCTTCGGCATCTCCGGAATTTTCCCCCGCACGTGCAAGTGTCTCGGGCACAAGCATTTTATTTTTTTTTTGAGTCCATAAAAAAGAACTGTGCTATATTCTCAAGTGAAATAAAAATTAAAAAGACTGAGGGAAATAAATTACAACTTTTACTTCGCATTCAATTTTCCCTGATCTATCCCCGGAAACCACAACTTTTACTTCGCAATCAATTTTCCTTGATCTTTAACCGGAAATCCTCGTCTACCCCCATTTTATGGCTATTCAATGCCCCAACCTACTAAAGTACTCCCAAAGATTAACGACAATTGTCTACCCCACTTAGCGTCTCCGATCATTAGAGATGCTTCTCCTTAATCCGAGTGCCCCTCTACGTCAAAGGTATCCCAACTCGAATCCCCATTTACGCCCAACTTCATTCTTGGTCACTTTCTCAAGACGGTACCACGGAGTCTGTCATTGGGTCCGTCTTGCCTACACCCGTGTTGCTACACCACAACGCCCACCAATCTACCATCAGCTTTGATACTTTTTGTTAGGAGCACGTAACAGAAATTCGATACCTTCACTTGGAAAGATAGCCAAGAGAGAACCCAAGTTTAAGTCTGTTTACATATTCAGTTATGTCAAAGAGTAAGGGGCTAACTGGGAAAATATTAACTACTCATACTACACCAATTTTCTGATGTAAGACTTCTCTAGCACAACTTATACATGTATCTCAATACATTGTTGCCTCTATTAAATCTTAACATTAATAAAATTATCATATATTTCACGACTTGTAGGTAATAGTTTGATGAATGAGGCACTAAATGGAAATGCAGACGAGGCTAGACGAGGCTAGACGAGGCTAGAAAGTGTTGTTATAATTGGATAATTTTGACGATTATTCAACTTTCCACTAGCACATGACTATTGAGCACCCTCCTCCTACCATGAAGTTCAAGCGATAGCTGTATAAGGATTTAAAAAAGGCAAAGAAGCCAAACAAATATATTGAAATATATTCTTTTGGCTTTATTTTATTTTTCCTTTGATCCAGACTGACTTGATGGTGTTTAAAACCAAAGCAGTTCAGATACCGAGCAAACAAGCAAAAACAAACACTTCTATGCTCATTCGGTAAAAGTAGTTCCTATGATGATGGAGAGTGCAACTGGCTCAAGAAATGAGTATGACGTGTTCTTGAGCTTTAGAGGGCTTGATACACGCCAAACATTTACCGATTGTCTTTATGAAGTCATGAAAGGCACTGGAGTCCGTGTTTTCAGAGACGACGATGAAATCCAAGGAGGGCAAAACATCAAAGACGAACTTTGGCAAGCGATTGAGAGCTCCAAAATTTACATGCCCGTCTTCTCTAAGACCTACGCGTCAAGTAAATGGTGCCTCAAGGAGCTGGCAAAGATGATAGAGATTACATCCCGATCAAATGGAACGAAAGAGATCCTTCCCATTTTCTTCGACGTGAGCCCAGGTGATGTCAAGCTTAAAACTTCACTTTACAAAAATGAATTATCCAATCATGCGAAGATGTATGAAGCTGACAAAGTAAAAGCGTGGGAAAAGGCGCTCATGGAGGTTGGCAAGCTTAAGGGATGGAAACCGAGAAACTTAGGGTAAAGAACTTCCTCCCTCAGACTTTAATTTTCTCTCCATGCCTATCAAAAGATGAAAACTGCTGCAAAACAAAGAGCTTACAAAGTTTCGTTTATAGAATCCTGAACTTATAATTATCCTGAGTTAAAATTGTTGCGTAAAAATATCTATGCAATCATGATCATATGACCGATCATATATCACACTTATAATTTTGTACCTCAGACTTCTTCTAGAAAATAAATTTAGTGAGTTCAAATATTGTTTAAAAGAATCAATAGGCTAATATCAAAAAAAAAATATCGAATAAAATATTCCAAATAAAGCTAATATTAATAGACTTTAATTTATCGCAAATACTTACGCGCCTCAATCCTTACTCTCTCGATCCTGGGTTTTCAGTGTGTGTAGCCCACTCGTGGCTTTCCGGTCTTCCTAGCCTTTTCAGCTGACCCTAATCAATCGTGGTTCTTGAAAGCCTTGCCTAATCTCTTCATGCTGAAAATGATAAGTCATACAAGGAAGCGAGCTATTGTCATCTCTTTGCTATAGGTTATCAACATCTCTCTGTTATAAGCTAGCAATTTGTCAATTTTATGGGCATAGTCCCAAATGGTAATTGCCTGTTGTGCTTCCCGGTATAATGACACAATATCGTCAGGACACACTATCAATGTCACAAGGTTTGATGTCTTCTCTTCTACTTCGAAATTTCAAAATTTAAGAACGAGAAGTTCTTCATCAAATTTCTTTTCCCCTTTGACTGAAATGTTCTGTGTAATTGGCAGCCATGGCAGACTCATCACATCGGTCGTTGAAGATGTTTTAATTAAGCTGAACAACAGAAACAAGATTCTGACCAAACATTTAGTGGAAGATCGCAAGCAGGTCGACGCTGTAATGGAACTGCTGGACATTAATTCTGGCGGCACTCATTCTGTGGGAATCCGTGGGATTGGGGGAATCGGCAAAACGACACTTGCGAAAGTTATTTTCAACAAATTATCCCCTCACTTTGACTGCAGCAGCTTCCTGGAAAATGTTCGAGAGATATCACGACGGTCAGATGGTCTTGTGTACTTGCAGAAGAAACTCTTATCAAGCATTCACCGATCAAGAAATAATGAACTTTATGATGTTGATTGTGGGATCGACATGATAAGAAGACAGC
This sequence comes from Eucalyptus grandis x Eucalyptus urophylla, assembly GCA_028830015.1. NCBI lineage: Eukaryota > Viridiplantae > Streptophyta > Magnoliopsida > Myrtales > Myrtaceae > Eucalyptus > Eucalyptus grandis x Eucalyptus urophylla. The sequence goes on from CM054189.1 coordinate 41,593,221, forward strand.
TTTCAAATAAAAAGGTTCTCATTGTTGTTGATGATATGGAAGAGAAAGATCTTCTGGAAAAGCTAGTTGGTGAGTGTGATGGGCTGAAATCTGGTAGTAGAGTCATCATAACCACTAGGAACTTAAGTGCCATTCGAAATGAACCAAAAACAATCTTGGATTATGAAGTCAAGGAAATGGAATCCGATCAATCCCTTCAGTTGTTTTGTAGACATGCTTTTGGAAAAGACTTTCCTCCAGGTGATTATGAAAGTCTTGCAAGGGAAATTGTGTCTACTTTGGGGAACCTTCCGTTAGCTGTGGAGGTGATAGGATCTTCTCTTTCTTGCAAGCACGACAATAGAGCTTTATGGATAGAAGTATTGGAGAAGTTAAGGAAAGCTCCTTTGGGGAAAGTCCGAGAATCGTTGATGATAAGTTATGAAGAATTAGAGAAAGAACAAAAACAAGTGTTTCTGGATATAGCATGCCTTTTTGTCCAGGAAGATAAAAATTACCCAATTTTCATGTGGAGTGATTGTAACTACTATCCTAATTATGCAATTGATGTCCTTCTTCATAGGTCCCTGATAAAAGTTGAAAGCGATAGCAAATTCCGGATGAATGACCAAGTACGAGACCTTGGAAGGCACATTGTCCAGGAAGGGGATTGTAAGTATCCTAGCAAGTTTAGCAGGGTGTGGACTCATGAGGATGCCTTAAACATATTAAGGAGTAAGCAGGTACAATTTACGAGTAATCTTTCAGTCCTCAAGGAGTTACAACTTTTTCTTGTTAACTTGATTTGAGGTCCACTCATGTTAGTCTCTACTGGCAGGGAAATGAACATGTAGAAGCACTAAAAGTGCGTGGCCATACATTTACAGATGAAGAATTACTCAATCTACCAAATCTAAGGTTCCTTCGAGGGACGGGATTAAATTTTGTTGGCAACTTCAAAGATCTGCTTCCAATGCTAAGGTGGCTTTCTTGGCATCATTGTCCTCCGGAATTCACAGCAACAAATTTCTGCCCCATCAACTTGGTTGTGCTCGACCTGTCCAGTAGCGACATCACAGAAAAATGGGGTGGATGGACTCAAATCCAGGTATGGCAGCCTCAGTGCTTTGTTCCTGTCTGAAATGTTTTTTATTCTTTCTCATCATATACATTTCTTCTGCAGATGGCAAAAAAGCTGAAAGCTTTAGACCTGAGAAACTGCAAATGCTTAACAAGGACACCTGACTTGTCAAACTTCGTGGACTTGGAGATATTGATACTCGCTGGCTGCTCCAGGTTAATTACAGTTGATTGCTCCATTGGTAAGCTACGGCTCTTAAAAACTCTGAATATGGATGGATGTGACTCTCTTAAGGAGTTGCCTGAAGAGGTTGGATATTTAGAATCTTTAAGAGAGTTCATCTTCCCCAGATCTTCCAAATTAGTCACACTCACCGAGAGTGTTGGCAATTTGAAATCTTTGTCAAGCTTCAGTGTAAAGTATTGCAAGGGAATTGACAAACTCCCAAATTCCATCGGAGGATTAGTAAGAATCACACATTTCTCTATAAAAGGATGTGAGGGGATAAAGAAGCTCCCGCACTCTCTCGGAGGATTAGAATCATTAGTTAAGTTGGATTTGTCATTCTCGGGAATAGAAAGTCTCCCAGATTCAATTGGAAATCTGAAGAAAATCAAAGTCATCGACATGGGAAGTACAAAATTAAAAAGTCTACCAGATGCAATTGGACAACTGGAGATGCTCGAAGAGTTACATTGCCCAGAGTGTCTGGATCTATCAGGTGAAGTCCCAAATTCTATTGGGAATCTGTTCCATTTGCAGATCTTGGACTTGTCATGTACTCATATTTCCGGATTTCCAGCCACAATCACTTATCCATCTCACCTAGAAGAGTTACATGTCCGGGATTGTAGGGATCTTACGGGTGAAATCCCATATGCAATTGGCAGACTATCCTACTTGAGGATCTTGGACTTCTCTGGTACTTGCATTTCTGGTTTGCCTGCCACGATCAGTTTTCTCCCTTGCCTTAAAGAACTTGGGTTGAAGGAGTGTGAGGAGCTTCGACTAGTGCCAAAGCTTCCCTCTAGTTTGATAAGCCTTGTCCTTGATGCTTATCATTGTGAAATCATCCCAGACCTCTCGAACTTAGTTACTTTAGATCACTTGGACTTGTCCTTTCATAGGTATAAGCTCAAGGCTCCTTACCAGTTAGAGGAACTTATGTCCCCTTGGAAGATTGTAGAATCCATCCACCAGCTTCCATCTAGTTTGTCAACCTTGCATCTCACGGATATACCGCCACCGCAGCAATTTTCCAACTTCATGAACCTGTCGAGTCTCTCCATTTCTAGCTGCTCAATGGCACATCTCCCAGAGCTTGAACACTTGAAGAAGTTAAGGGAATTGTCCATAAAAGTGTGTCCATCCCTCGAGAGAATACCAGATCTATCATGCTTGAAGAGTCTAGAAACCTTGTATTTGTCTGAACTAGGAAGTCTTGTTGCGATACAAGGTCTGGAGGAGTCGGAATCCTTGGAGTCACTACAGATCATCTGCTGTGAGTCATTAGAAGGATTACCTCAACTATCGAAGTTGGTAAAGCTCAAATCTTTTGAGCTACACGATTGCCAAGTGTTACAAGCCATCGAGGGTCTCGGTTGCTTACAACGTTTGAAGCATTTGACTATTCTGGGTTGCGTGTCCCTGAAACGGTTGCCTGATTATCCGAGGTTCACCAAGCTAGACACTGATTGGAAAGAACCAGAAACATCAAGTGCTGATTAGGAATTGCCAGGAACAGCAGACTCATGTGTCTATATCAAGGGCTAGACCAAAGAGTGCGTTGCGATCCACTCATTTCGGAGACTAGGACAAGTAGTCTAAAATTACCTCTTGAAGAGATATCTTTACTTTTGTTTAGGCGTGTTACTTTGTTTTCGTTCCCATGCAACTCCTGTCTCTTATTTTCTTTGTGCACCCATAGTCCTGATAATGACAGGCCTGGATTGTCCATGATTATATTAATTTGACCTGGGTATTCAATAGAGAAGAAGAGCCTTTTCATCTGAATCTCTTGGAAGTCTCATGCAGATCAATCTTCATATACAACACCTTTGCAACACATTTGGGAGTTTGTTTATGAAAGTACAAACTAACAACTAAAACATATCGTTGTCATATGATGTCTGGGGAAATTTCAATCAACGTTGGAAAGAAGAATGGAATCAGATTTAGAAGCATGATAATACTCTCTTTAAGAAATTATTTGCCTCAAAACATTGCTAATTGCTACTAGCAAAAATCTTACAAAATACAACAAAGTCTCGATGAGAATACCATATAGCAATAGTAATTTCTCCAAGATCTCTCAAAAGGAAACTATTGGAAACTATGGATGTATATCTTTTGAAAGAAAATGAAATTGGAAGTTATTAAAGCATTGAACACAAATGTCGAATAAATATATTTAAATGGATACAACCTTTTTAAAAATGAAGAAGTTATGTTCGACTAGACATGATTTTCCAAAGGTTAAGAAGTCATGTCCTAATAGACAACACAACCTTTGAAAGGTTGTGTAAGTGTCTAATAATTGTTAGGAAAAAATAATAAATTCAACTTTAAATAATTAAAAATAATAGTCACTCTATTATGAACAGTCATATTATTTTAATATGACACAATGGTTATTTTAAAATTATAAATTCGAATTATAATAAATAAAAAATAATGATCATTTATCACTGTTAAATCCTATTCACATGCGCACTCACATCAACAAGGTACCTTTTAATTTGTTTTACAAACAAACTACCAACAATATCTAGAACATCGGCAAATTTGTTTTGCCTTTAGTACCTTATGCATGATGGTATGTCCCACAGCTTTCATGAAGTTATTTTGATTTTAGTTTCCTAAATTCTATTGTGGAGTAGATAATACTTCCTTTCGATTTTCAATGCATGCTTTTGTTCTAAGTTTTAAATTGATATATTTATCATCCTAACGATAAAACTTAAATTATTGGAGGGAAACAATAAGGTGATAGATGCCGTTCTTGCTAGAAGCTGATAGATATGATTCAGTTTCAATGAGGGCTGGATGATGGAGAAACTATATCTACATCTACATGGACAAAGTAGTCTCGTCTAAAATACAGACTAATGAATGCTATGATTTTTCTAGAGTTACTGGAGGCTTCACTTATGCGATTAGTTATCTACTTTCATAAGTTCTAAATCCTATAACATTATACAAGAATTGTTTCAAATGGTCATTAATTGATTACTCCTTATAGAAGTTTTGACTCGTTTATCACAGACAATGGTATTTGAAGGAACAAAAGCCCCCTCCAATGCGTTGTGATTCGAGAACAACGCGTCGGGCGTCCGCCACTTTCGTTGCACAGTTTGATCCACGTGAAACAAGCTGGATAAGGAGATCTACTGAAAGATACAAGTGACCGCAAACGAAGCTTGTCAGATGATTACTACTGATGAAGGTTTCGACAGGGCAACGCTTAGTGTCCTGATATACTATGTGTGTTTCCTCTCGAATATTATTAGTCCCAAGGCATCACGACAATGCTTGTTCAGAAAGTAGTCAGTCCTAAGAATAATGTGGGTGGGGAACTTAATAAACAATCATTCCTTTGACAAATGACCACCTGACGTAGACAGTGTCGTCATTTGTTATTTGTTCGCAGCTTGCACATAAATGTTTCTGATGTTCCATCTATCTGTATTTTGCCCACCTTCCGTTCAACTTAATAATAAAAGATGTACCTACTGTTGAATTTGAATCGATGACTCCTACCGCAAGAAAGCGACACTCGAACTATTGAGTTAAAGGAGGTCATTTATCATCACATAGAGAAACGAAAAACGGATTCTTATCTTAGAAAATTGATGCTGAAGGGGCGGTTTTGCTAGATACTTGTCAAACAACTTTATACACAGCAGTTCAATTTTTAAGACGTTTATTTTCCATACTACAAGAAACTTCAGGGTTTAAAAGAATTTCCATCGTTTAATCTCATTTTCCTTGACTCAAATTGGTATCCTCTACCGTGATATGAATATAATTATACAGGCATTAGCTGTTTTCCACATAGAGCGACATTGACGAACACGAAGACTGGATTTCTTAATTCAAATCCAGGGTTTGGTCTCGGCATCTTCGGAACTTGCCCCCCTCACATGCTAGAAAACGGAGTCGTAAAACGTGAAGCTATGGAATTTGACCCCCATCAGTTTGGACGCCAGTAAGAACGAGAAGACTTGGGATCCAGTCCAGATTGGAGGAAATAAATTTTGCAGGAGTGCCAAGATATTCTGTTTGGCCTATACTTACATCATGCTAAATTGCCAGTTCACTCCAATCAGGTTTTGTCACTATGAATTTGCCATTATCACTGTAATAATGGGGGTGTTATTTACTACCAAAAAAGTCTGGGTACAGCCAGGTAGGGGGCTGGAAAAATATTCCCTCCCCACGGGAGGACCGCCAAGGAGTTCTCTTTAAGAGAGTCTCCTCAACCCCCAACCTGAGAAGAGGAGGCTGAGCACTTAAATGTGAAGCTAAACCTCTTCAATGAAGGTTCCGGACCCTCAGAAGGGGCCAGGGTGGTGGCAAATCATATTTGCTAATTATACATATATAAGTAGGAAAAAGTTAGTGATCTTCTTTGCTCTTGCTTTAGTTATTGTTTGGATGGCGATTGCCATTTTATCGAAAAGATTGCACACCACAAGATAACAATCATGAACGACAGATTATTGGAAGATTCCAATACATGCTTAACGTATAAATAATCAATTTTTATGATCATAGAGAAAGAAAAGATATGGCTAATTTATGATCAGCCCCAAATAAAACCGTACTACCTATAGGTCATTCGTAAACGCGTATCAGCACGCTCAAAATAATTGAAATAAAAAATCAATCTGTACGAGACCCACATGTCGAGTGTGCGAGTGGGCGTGGATTGCGCGCGTGGCAACCACTGCCTCTTCGTCTGGATATATATATATATATATATATATATATATATATATTTATTTATTTATTTATTTATTTATTCATTTATTTATTTATTTATTTATTTTGTGACCCAAGGGAACTCCGCACAGCCGACAGCTGGGAGTAAACCCCTGGGGAGGCACGTAGGAAACCACCACCCACGCACCCCGGGTAAGTCGCCAAGTGTCTCCACCTGACTCCCTGCAACTTGCGTCGCAGGGGCTTCGAACTCCGGCCTCCAGCGTGGAAGTCCTAGAGCATGCCAGCGAAGCCACCCTCGCGGGTGGTTCATCTGGATATATTGCTCTTCATTTTCCAGCGAAAAGTTATTAGTGATATTTGTGGAGAAGTAATTAATTATAAATATGTGTATATATATCACAAGTTACTTTTCCATGTAAAAACTTACTTGTGAGATAATAATGTGGATAATTTACCCATCAAATATATGTTACTAGTTACTTTATATGCAAAGAAATTAGTAATTACTAGTATAGTTGCTTTTCATCCTATATTAGGAGAAAAGTTAAAGATAGATACTTTATCTTATGGAAGATAACTAGGATTATGCAAGATTTGTGAATCACGAATGAAGCCACTAATTAATGTGGTGTAATTCTTTTCTTCTTTTTCCGTTGAGTTCCTATTTAAATTTTTAGGAATATGTGCACTAAAAATCCTATAATTTATTATGAAAGTGCAATAAAATCCTAAAATTTACAAAAAAATGCAATTAAATCATAAAATTTGTCGAAATAGTACAATTGAGTCATCTCATTAACTCCATCCATTTAGATTAACAGAAAATGCTAACGTGTCTTTTTTTAATATTGTTTCTCTCCTACATGGCGATGATGTGGCTAAAACATGGAACACTAGGTTACAATGAAATCATTTTGGGTTTAGTCCTAACTTTTTAACCATAAGCTTAGCAAAATAAAATAAAATAAAACACAAAAAAGTAGCAAAGGCAAGGGTGGAGGCCCTTCCACTACCGCACTCATTATTGGAAAGGGCCGACGAGGGCTCAGCGAGGGCCTCGGCCAAGGCCAACGACCCTCGCCGATCATAGGCGAGGGCCCAGCGTCGCGGCCCTCCACCCAATTCTAGGCGAGGGTCACTACTGTAGCCCTTGGCGAGGGACGCCAGACTGCACTAAGAGCTGCTAATCCTTATTGAGGGCCATTAACCCTCATCGAGGGCCACCACAGTTAGGTGAGGGCCAACAACCCTTGCCCAGATATAGGTGAAGGGCCGCAACCTTCGCCAAGCTTTGCCAACCCTTTTTGGCGACGAGGGCGACAATAGCATTTACCTTAATTTTTTTCCTTTTTTATGAGATTTTTTTATTTAATTTAATTAATATTTTGGTTAAATTAGAATTTAACTTCATTATCGCCATGTTGGGAGAATAAAGTCATATCAGTATTTTTCATTAATCTAAATGGATATAGTTAACAAAAGAACTCAATTGTGCTACTTTAATAAATTTTAGGACTTCTAGTGAATATATCCTAAATTTTTATTTCCACTGCATTTGAGTCATGAGTTACCAATCAACTCAATTCATAATTAACTTAATATGCATTTTTTGTTAATGAAATGTTTTTCTCAATCATTTATTATTTCTTATTTTTGTGTTCAAAGAACTGTGCACTCATGTTGAGTCGAAAATTATCACTCACTAGTGATTAAATTCAAATTATTTTCTTATGATTTAAATATTTTTTTTTAAAAGTTAACTTCTTTCTAGGCATAAATTATATTTAGTGCTGGAAAAGAAATATAATAAATTGCGAAGTCTTTGTATTTGATTATAGGTAAAGAATTTCAATACCAAAGAAATTCTAGGTGGACCAAGTCATTAAGCACAATGAAACCTTTCACGCCTCAACCATCAATCTAATGTATGATATTATCAAAAGTTCAAGAAGCTATTTCTTTTGCAAAATCTACATTTAAAAATCTGAATCTGACATCACTTATAATGGACTAAAAATTGTCATTCATAGTAATTTTATGATAGAGTTATCATGATTTCTTATTCCTAGCTATCAAACATGATATTTCTATGTCTTAATTCAAGCAAGTTTCAAAACAAACAGGATTGCAACTTTCATTTCAAGTTATGGGGGAACAGATATAACAAAGAATTATCCAAGAAGCATAGACAAATAAATATGTCAATGCATGCATTGATGCGCACACATGTTGACACTAGAGTTGATCTTCTGTTGTCCAAAATGTTTGCATCGATGAATTGTTATTATATTGTACTAACTGGTTCCAATAAGAACACCTCATAGCTTTATTTCTCAAACTCACTTTCCTGTTTATTTTCTCGATTAGTTTCCTATGGTGTGTAGCTTGCCTTACAAGTTACAAACTAAAGCATATATACATACATACATATATATGTATGTATGTATATACTGATTTCAGTAGCTTTAACTTGCCTTCTTTTTCCCCATATGCACTATGCGTGTTTTATTTGGAAAATAATAATTATTTTCCTCACATGTGCAAGAATTTCTATAACTAGAAAACAGCCTGTAACTTCATCATGTCCGTTAATATAGCAAATATTTGGTCTAGGAGGGCACGCTTACAGCTGCGAGCTGTAATCTTTTGTTTTCTGGGTTATGTTTTGTTTTGTAGCTCTTCTAGGATTTGCTTTGCTTGGAAGCTTTCTATCTTCTTCTCATGTTTAATTAAGTTAAATGAAAGAAATTTTATTTGGACAAAAAAAAAAAGGTGACTGAGGAAACTACAAATATCCTAGAAAACTTTATGGCTATTCAACGCGCCAACCTCAAGTCTTCCACGCCACTAAAGATTAACAGGAATTCTCAATCCCGCTTGGGGTCTCCGTTGATGCCTCATTCAAATCTCACCGTTAATAAAATCATCATAAATTTCGCGACTGCCTCTATTTGCATGCAGTAATAGCTTCGATGGATGAGGCGCCGAATGGAAACGCAGACAGGGCTAGATGATCTCATCCCGTCAAAGATGGTTTGCCAAACCAAATGTTGAACGGGTGAAGGTTTCTCGTTAGTTTGATAAACGGGTGAATTCGATAGTAAACTCGTGATTCAAGGTCAAGGTTTCTCCTTAGAAGGAACAAAAGCCCCCTTCAATGCATTGTGATTCGAGAACAACGCGTCGGGTGTCCACCACTTTCGTTGCACAGTTTGATCCACATGAAGTGAGCCGAGTAAAGAAATCCACTAAAAGATACAAGCAACCGCAAACGGAGCTTGTTAGGTGACTACTACTGATGAGGTTTTCGACAGGGCAATAGCTCAGTGTCCTGATATATCTGTGTGTTTCCTCTCGAATATTATTAGTCCCAAGGCACCACGGCCATGCTTGCTCAGAAAATATGAGTGGTCCTAAGATTAATGTGGGTGGGGACCTCAATAAACAATCACTCCTTTGACAAATGACCACCTGATTTAGACAGTGCCATCATTTGTTACCTGTTCGCAACGTGCACGTAAATGTTTCTAATGTTCCCATCTGTGTTTTACCGTCCTTCCGTCCCACTTAATAATAAAAGATGTACCTACTGATGAATTTGACTTGATGACTCCTGCCGCATGAAAGCGATAGTCGAACTACTGAGTTAAAGAAGGTCATTTATCATCACATAGGAAAACGAAAAACCGATTATGATTTTAGAAAATTGATGCTAAGCGGGTGGTTTTGCTAGATACTTGTCAAATATATTTGGTACACGGCAATTCAATTTTTTAGACGTTTATTTTCCATACTGCGAGAAACTTTGGGGTATTAAAAAATTAAAGAATTTTCTTAATTAATTGCTTGACAAATGCTATTTAGACACTCGTTAAGAAAGTTTATTTGAGAATAGGTTTTTTCTTTTGGGTAGTTGGAATGATAGCCACGTGTGTTTGTTGGTAGATGTGTAAATAAGAGATGTATTGTCTTAGGTTGTTGACGCCATTAATGTAGATGTATCCATTCTTCTACTCACATGGAGTCGCATTAAGTTAATATGACGTGGAATTTCATTAAATCTCATTTTCCTTGACTTAAATCGGTATCATCTACCGTGATACGAATATAATTATACAGACATTCGCTGTATCCCACATAGAGCGACATTGACGAACACGAAGACTGGATTTCTTAATTCAAATCCAGGGTTTGGTCTCGGCACCTCCGGAACTTGCCTCCATCACATGCTAGAAAACATAAGTTTTCAGCAAAGCTAGAAAACGGAGTCGTAAAACGTGAAGCTATGGAATTTGACCGCCATCAGTGTACACGCTAATAAGAACGAGAAGGCTTGGGTTCCAGTCCAGGTCGGAGGAAACAAATTTCACAGGAGTGCCAAGAAATTCACGTCACCGCGCGTGAGGGGGGGGGGGGGGGGGGGTGTTGAGCTTGCGCAAACACATCACGAAGACCTCGTCAAGCCACGAATTTGCTTCATTTCTTAGCATCCTCTATATAATCGAGCTCGCTGTTTGCCTAATCGGAATAGTTTTCGAAATTTGGTCAACAATCCGAATTTATATCAATTTTGAACTATGAGATTTGATTGAGAAGTTGTCAAGCAATGGATTTTTATGGGAGTGGTAGTTTAGGGCATTGTAAAACTGTAAGGTTTGACAAAAATTGATTTGAAGTACAATTTGATCGGAACAAATTTCTGAAATTTCCCGCAATGATGTAGACAGACATTCATTATAAATGAGTTTCTAGTCCTTTGTCTTATCGACAATTAAGAGTAATCTAATCAAGTCGTTTGTTAGAGTAGTATATTACTTGATTTTTTACAAGGCTAGGACATATGCATAAACGGCTTCATCTCGAACGCGTTGTGGTGGAGTCGGACTGCCTGTTGTTGGTGGAGATCGTTCTGGAGAAGCAGCCGCCGCCATGGACGGAGCGCCACCTCTTCGCTGTTCTTCACGATGTGATCTCTCGATGCCCTAATCTCTCACTCCAGCATGTTCGCAGAGAAGCAAACCTAGCAGCTGATTGGGCTGCCAAAGCCCACCGGGATCAAGGCCGGGTCCGTAACTAGCTTATTTTCCCTCCTTTTATCTTCCAGGATATTGTATTTAGGGATGCTTTAGCATCAAGTTGTATCTCCTGTTGATCTAATATATGGGTAGTTTCGAAAAAAAATAAAAATTCCCATGCTTTATTGGAAGGCCAGGTTAGCACATAGAGGAGCTTTGAAATGTCAGTGTTTATGCAGGTGCTCTGCAACAAAAGAAAGGAGCTCCCACTCCAAGTAATAAAATTTTAGTAGGACTGCGTTCTTTATATTTGTACTACTATTTTTTATTTTATTTTTTTGGTTTTTGAAAGTTTAGCATGAATTTATCATATGTACAAGATCGTGAATCATTGCCAGCTATCTAGTGTTTTTGGAGGTCTAGAACTTTTGCAATTATATTCCATTTTTGTCCATCAATTACCGAATCTCTGAGCAAGTACAAAACCAAAGTATCCAGGCAAACCATATCATGCTACCGTAAGTAACAACAAGGACTGTGGTTTATCACACACTTTATTGTACTTTAAGAAGTTGCAGCTTATTAAGCTCTGAGTTTGGTTCTTCTGTGGCATTTTCAAGCATCCTTAATGCACCTAACGAAAAAACAAAGCCAACAATCATATATATATGCACACATGAACCACGAAGTAATCGTTGAAAAGTTCGCATGTATAGGTTCAATAGTTTTCCAACATACAAACGCTTTGTCATAGACATGAGAAATATATTAACTGCATAGGAACGAAAAACATAAATCAAGACAAGCCCACCGTAACGCAGTGTGAAGGAGCGAGCATGTAGAAAAACACAGCAAGCCCAGCCCCCGAGAAGGGAGCCATGAGAAAACGACGGAGTTTCTTGTTCACTAGCGAGCCCCGGCGGATTACTAAAAATAAAAAAATTGCTCAGTTCGAATATTCCATACACTCCTGGAAATCATAGTTGCTAATTTTTCTTTTTATATAATTAGGAAAAGTTGGTGATCTTCTATGCTCCTGCTTTAGTTCTTGCTTGGATGGTGATTGCAATTTTGTCGAAAAGATTGCGAACTCATCACATATAATACATGAATCGTATTAATTATTGAAAGATTTCCATCCATGCATAACATATATATAATTCAGTCAATTTTTAAGATCACAGAAAGAGAAAAGATATGGCTAATTCGGACACCAAAAAAAAAAAACAAGATATGGCTAATTCTATGATCAGCCCGAAATTAAAAATAAAATAAAAAACTACTACCTATATGTTATCCATAAATGCCTATCAGCACACTCAAAATACTTGAAATAAATAATCAATCTACACGACACCCAAAAGTCGAGTGTGCGAGTCGGCATCGATTGCGCATTTGGCAACAACGGCCTCTTTGTTTGGATATATTACTCTTTGTTTTCCTGCGAAAACTTACAATTGATATTTGGAAAAGTTATCAACCATCTATAAATAAATATATATATATATATATTTATATATCACAAGTTATTTTTCCATATAAAAACTTAATTGTGAGACAATAATGTGGATAATTTACCTATCAAATATATGTTACTACTTACTTTCTATCCAAAGAAATTAGTAATTACTGGTATAGTTGCTTTTTCATCCTATATTAGGAGAAAAGTTATTGACTGGAAAAAGATGGATATTTTCTCTTGTGGAAGACAACTAAGATTATGCAAAATTTGCAAATCACGAATGAAGCCACTAATTAATGTCATGTAATTCTATTCTTCTTTTTTGGTTGAGTTCCCATTTAAATTCTTCGTTTCTGCTGCGTTTGAGTCATGTTTTATGAAGTCAAAAGTTACCAATCAACTTAATTCATAATTAAATTACTATGCACCATTTGTTAATGAAATGTTTTTTCTCAATCATTTCTTAATTCTTGTTTTTGTGTTCAAAGAGCCGTGTTCACATGTTGTGTCAAAAATTATCACTAACGAGCAATTAAATTCAACTTATTTTCCTACGATTTAGATATCTTTTTTGTTAAAAAGTCGTCTTCCTTCTGGGCATAAACTAAATTTAGTACTGGAAAGAAAAATAATGAACTGTGAAGTTTTTGTGATTGATTATAAGTAAAGAATTTCTATACCAAAGAAATTCTAGGTGGACCCAGTTATTAAGCATCACGAAACATTTCATGCCTCAACCGTCAATCTAATGTATAACATTCTCAAAAGTTCAAAAACCAATTTTTTTTTTTTTTGTAATAACTACATTTAATAATCTGAATCTAATATCACTTTTAATGGACTTAAAAAAGTCAATCACAGTAACTATGATAGAGTTATCATGATATCTTATTCCTAGCTATTCAAACATGATATTACTATGTCTTCATTCCAAGCAAATTTTAAAAGAAAGAGGATAGCAAGCTTCATTTCAAGCTGTGAAACTATTTATTGGAGTTCTTTCCCCAAGAAAATACTTGTTAGAAGTTCTTGACAGCTTCATGATCTACTGAGATAGAAAGATGATGAGGTCTACAAATGAATTTTCAATATTGATGGCAACGGTACATTGTACAATTGACCAAGCAATCATATGCAAAAGAGTACATTAGGAGTAATTTCTATTCGTCAAGATTTATATTCAACATTTGCTATCTTAAAATGTTGCTAATGATCATAAACTAATTCTATCTAATGTGATATTTATAAAAAAAAAAAGTAAGTTGAATTGAAATTGAGCGTTTCAAGGAAAGAGAAAGATCGAGTTTGCAAAATTACATTCTAGTTTTATATTCACTAGTCGACCAGTTATAATTGTTTTGAGATAATCATACTTGTGAATATAATATATCATTATTAAAAAGATATCAAGAGAGATATAAATATGATCGATCAATCTATGATATTGCATATTATATCTACTCAAAAATGAGATACCTATTATGAGCTACTGTATATTCCTAACAAATGTATGATAATGGATGTTGCAAAGATGTGAAGAAAGAGTTATATTCAGCTCATCATATGTGAGTGGGAGATAATGGGCTTTTTATTTGATGGACCAAGTCAAGCCCGTTTGCCTATGTTAGGCCAAATCTAGCCCATAAGAGAAGGCCTCATGAGAGGAAAGGGAAAATTATTTTCTAAGTAAAGATAACTACAATATATAAATAAATAAATAAATGGAGAATGTTAAGAGTAGCGTTTTAGAGAAAAAGTCCGTTCTTTTTCCACCCATTGGAAAACAGTTTACTCCCTCTTGAAGAATGGAACTCCAAGACTTCAAACGATTTCTTTAAGACTGCAACGGTACTTAATCTGTGACAAACAATATATGTACATCTCTATGATATGCTTTTGATCGATGTTACATGTTTTCCAAGCACGTTTCTAGGTTTGTTTTCAGTATTCGATCGTTCGAGTATCGGTTCAACTTTTTAGGAATCTGTTTCCGACATTAATCTTGCATGCTTTTGTTTCAAATTTTAAAATGATATATTTGTCATCCTAACGAAAAAGTTAAATTATTATAGGGAAACAAATAGGTGATAGATGCTATTTTTTTTTCAAAAAAGGGACCCTGCAAGCTTGGAGACTGATAGATATAATTCAGTTTCATTGAGTGCCGAAGAATGGAGAAATTATATCTACATATACAAAGTAGTCTTGTCTAAAATACTAAATTTATGAATGATATGATTTTCTAGAGTTAGCGGAGGCTTTGCTAATGCGATTAGTCATCTACTTTAAAAAAGTCACATATCCTACGACACTATACGAGACCTATTTTTAATGGTCACTTGCTGATTACTCGTTATAGAAGTTTAACTCATTTAGATCAGAATGGATCGTTACCAAATGGTATCAGAACAAAAGCCTCCTTTGATGCATAGCGATTTAAGAGCAACGCGTCAAGCGTCTGTCATCTTCGTTGCACGGTTTGATCCACATGAAACGAATTGGATAAAGAAATCTATTAAAAAATATAAGTGACCTCGAACAGAGCTTGTCGGGTGACTACAACCGGTGAAGGTTTGAACTGGGCAATACTCAGTATCCTGATATATGATATATCCATGTGTGTTTCCTCTCAAATATTGCTAGTCCCAAGGCATTACGACAATGCTTTTGCAGAACTGTTCTCTAATCTCACAATGTTATTAGTCCTAAGAATAATGTGGGTGGGGGCCATAATAAACAATCATTCCTCTGACAAATGACCACGGGATTTTTTTTAAGTGTCATCATTTGTTATTCGTTCCCAACTTGCGCATACATGTTTCTAATGTTCCATCTATCTGTATTTTGTCCACCTTCTAGCTATCAATTTGAATGAGCCCTACCTGTTTCATCTCCTTGGTTGCATGTCTTGGTCTGCTGCGCGCTTGCATACCCAGGTGATTTACTATCATTGTTGTCCTGGTGTCTGGCCGTTTCATCCATCGTCGCCTTTAAATTGTCCGACGGTATGGTCTTCTGTTTCATTCAAGGTATTTGCCCTGTTTACTTCGATTTATTTCTGCCTTTCACATCTACGGATTCTGGTTATGGATCCTGAGGAAGAATCTGTGCGTCTGGCTGCTTTGTGTCAACGACTAGGTCGCCTTTGCTCTGCACAGGAAATAGAAATATGGGAGGAAGAGCCAACACCAGCCATATTAGCAGAATGTCGTTTAACCCTTGTGGGTAAAGTTTTCACTCAATCCCCTATTAACTTCCCAGCATTACAGAGTACATTAACGAGGGTATGGAGGAATGATCATGTCGACTTTGCTCAAACAGAAAATGGTTTATATCTGGCGAAATTTCGGACAGAAGCTGAGAAAAAGAGTGTTGGAAGGTGGTCCATAGCTCTTTTCTAGTCATTTAGTCTTCTTCAGGCCTTGGATTCCTAACACGCCGCTACACTATTATGACTTTACACGATGTCCATTTTGGGTGCAAGTTGTTGGTTTGCCCTTGGAGTGGACTACAGAACAGATGATACGAAAGGCAGTTAACCAGATTGGAGAAGTTTTAGACGTTCGCGTTGATTTTAAAGAGCATTCGGCTTTAAGGGCTGGACAGGTAAGAGTTGAACTTCCACTAAATGAACCTTTAAAGACTGGCAAACTGGTTAGGATTGATGGGAGAATGCTGTGGTTGGATTTCCGTTATGAACGGTTGTCTCATTTCTGTTATTCGTGTGGGAAACTTGGCCATTATGCTTCATACTGTGCAGACTATCCTTATGATGAAGCTAAAACAGATGGTAAGAAAAAGATGGCTTTTGGTCCTTTGTTAAGAGCGGAGGTTAAACAATTTATTCCTTATTGGCAAGCATTCTACAACCCCCCGGAACATCTGATTCAGAATGAAGAGACCGTACTTGAGACACCTCCAAATTTATTGCCGACTGTCCCTCTACTGTCTGCTACAGATCGTAGCACTGAAGTTCCAACTGCTCCACCAGTAGTACAACATCATTCTGCCCTAAGTGAGCCACTCCAGCACCCCCGGCAGACTTCTCCACAACCAAGTCATATAATTACAACGGCTTTAATCCCTGCACAAGCCAAACAGAAGGGCCCAATAAGTTCTATTATGGATAAGCCACCACAACAAAAACTGAATGCTCCCCGAGTTACTCCTAAGTTGGGCCCTGCAAAGAAACAGAAAAGATATTTTCCCTATGAATCGAAACATATCATGATAGAGAACTTTGATGATGCTCAATTGCTGGACACACCTGTTTTGGACGCAGCAGAAGGGAATACGTGGGCTTTGGGGGCTGGCCCTAAACAGCCACCGACTTACAAATGAAGCTTATCTGCTGGAACTGTTAGGGTTTGGGCAATCCCCTGACAGTTCAAGCCTTAAAGGCCTTGACGGCCAAAGAAAAGCCTGACTTTTTGTTTTTAATGGAGACTAAGAATACTGATAATGTTCTTAATCGTTTGCAACGACGATTAAAGTACAGTCACTCTTTTGTACAGAATCCTGTAGGTCTTGCCGAAGGCTTGTCACTTTTTTGGAATGATACCTTATCGGTAGACATGGTCTCTTATTCGGCGGAATATTTTGATCTCATCTGTCGGGATTTAGTGGAAAACAAGCTTATGCGCATTACCTGTCTTCACGCACCATACTCCTACCATAATAGACAGTTACTTTGGGATAATCTTCGTCTAATCAGTTCCTCCAATAATCTCCCTTGGATATGTGCTGGAGATTTTAATGAAGTCCTGTACTCTTGGGAAAAGGTGGGTAGGCGGGCTCTGGAACGGTATAGAATGCAATCTTTTCGAGATGTTATCAATGACTGTGCATTTATGGAGGTTGAGAGCAAGGGCTGCACTTTTACATGGTCGAATAATAGGGATGGTCTGGAACAAATCAAAGAACGGTTGGACCGTGTTCTGTGCACGACAGAGTGGAGACTTCTTTACCCTGAAGCTCAGGTCTTTACCTTGCCGACTATGGAGTCTGATCACAGCCCACTCCTCTTGTCCACATCGATATCTTATCCCAGATGTCAACGCCCTTTTGTCTTTGAAGCGTATTGGAACCAAGATCCGGAGTGTAGAGAGGTTATTTCTGACACATGGAACTCCATCCAGGTACGCAATTCCCATCTTTTGCGCAAACTCAGAATTGTTTCTTCTAATCTACAAAAATGGAGCCGGGCAAAATTTGAGAATGGTCACTTGAGAGTGCCAGCCTTACAACAGCAGCTCCAATCTCTTATTAACAAGCCATATCTTTCCAACACTGATACCGAAGAAGCAGAACAGCTGCGTGGGGAAATCCGAACACTATGGCAGCAGGAAGAACAATTTTGGGCAATGCGGTCTCGTGTTAACTGGTTAAAATGGGGAGACAAAAACAGCAAATTCTTTCATGCCACTATAGTGCAGCGGAGGCAGCACAATAGGATTGGAATGTTAAGGGATGAGAGCCTTAACGCTTCATACAGTGATACTAAGTAGTAAACTAATCAAGATTCAACCGTGGAGTCATGACACTTATTAGTGGAAATATAATATTTGCGGTGAGCTATTTTTACACCCAAAATTGACGATTGACCCATCTATCGTTAAAGTCCAATAATGTGCTTGGGTAGAGATGAACTTCCTTCAATGCAGTCCCACAAAACTATCATCTGAAATCATTGGAGATTTTCTTGCTGATAGAGCACAGGTGCACCCCAATGAAAAAAGAAAAAAGAAAAAAAAAGGGCCATGAAGCTAATCAAAAACTACCAACCTCCATTTCTTAGTTCACTCAACAGATTTCATATTGACATAAATGTACTATCGCTTTTGAGGAGATTGACAGACAAAAAAGCAATCTCTTTCAACATACACCATATGGAGTCAGCTGATCAAGCGATGATATTACCATAATGCTAGCCATCCCTTTGACCATCCTTTTGACAATAAAAGAGCAGTAAAATCTTGAGCAAACTATCGTGTGTGCTTGAAAGCTTGTATTGAGCAAAGTATCAAACATTGCGGGAACATGATTGAGCCTACAAGGAGAACCTAAAACTCATAAAAGCAAATTCAAGCCGACACAAAATGAACCATTGGAAATTCACGACATTATAAGCACATGGTCCTGCGTCCCCTTGCCAATACACAGCAAACTGAAAAGAAAAGCAGGGAAAAAGGAAGAAGAAGAAGAAGAAGAAAACTTTGCGAGTCAAAATCTATCGAAAAGTCATGCCACGACACCGTTCAACTCCAAGTCCTGACAATCGAGGATTGCAAAAAAGAAACGATGTACAAGATGGGATTAAACTCGGGAAAAGCCAATCGCCTTTGAACCCGTGAGAGATATTCCGACCTTAAAGGAGATGACTTATGACTATTTCTCTACCTTATACACCTCTATTGGTTACCGGGACTATAGACCAATCCTAGATCAATGTCAACCGTTAGTATCTGCTGAGATGAATGAGCATTTAATTGCTGAGCTTACAAGAGAGGAGGTTAGACTGGCAACTTTTCAGTTGGGTGCGCTGAAAGCTCCAGGGCCCGATGGTCTGAATGGACTTTTTTATAAGACCCATTGGGATATCATTCAGCATGATATATTCCGTTTAGTTCATGAGTTTTTTTCTTTGGGGGTCCTGCCTAGAGATCTTAATAAGAAGGTACTAGTGTTGATCCCTAAGATCAACCACCCTGAGAGCCTCGATCAATTTCGACCAATTAGCCTGTGTAATTATGCTTATAAGATTATCTCTAAGGTGTTGGCGAATGATCTCAAACCGTGGCTTGGTGAACTCATCTCAATGAAACAGGTTGCCTTCGTGAGCGGGCGTCAAATTCAAGATAATGTGTTAATTGTTCAGGAGGTTATTCATCACTTCAAAACAAGGATCAAGAAGCGTCATTTTAATGCACTACTCAAGATGGACATGCAAAAAGCCTACGACAAGGTTGAATGGGATTTCCTGCAGGATTATCTACTTAAATTGGGTTTTCATCACTCCTAGGTTAGAATGGTGATGCAATGTATCATAACTTCATCTTTAAGTGTACGTTTCAATGGAGAACAACTCCAATATTTCCAACCATCAAGAGGCTTACGTCAAGGGGACCCACTTTCCCCTTATATCTTCATTTTAGTGGCGAATGTTCTTTCCTCCCTTATTCATCAAGCTGTAAATATGGACCATCTAAAAGGGATCCAGCTTAACAGGTTTTGTCCTACTCTTTCCCATCTATTTTTCGATGATGATTCGGTCTTCTTCCTTAAAGGAACCCTCATGGAATGTCAGAATCTAGCCAATATCTTGAATCAATATTGTCTAGCTACTGGCCAAGTCATTAATAGGAATAAGTCTGGCATGTTTTTTACTAAAACCTGTCCTTGGAGTCTTCAGCTCAATTTAGCAGCAGAATTTAGGGTACCGATATTACAGAAGTATGGGAAATACTTAGGAATTCCATCTGATTGGGGACGATCCAAAACATACATGTTTAGCTGGATATTATGCAAGGTAAATGCAAAACTTGAGGGCTGGAAAGAACTTTTATTATCAAAAGGGGGCAAGGAAATCCTACTGAAATCTATCGTGCAAGCTATTCCGCAGTATGCTATGTCCATTTTCAAACTTCCTATATCATTGTGTCATAAGATTGAACATAAAATCTCCAATTTCTGGTGGAGAAACGATAAACAGAGGGGTGGAGTGCATTGGCAAAGTTGGGATTTGTTAAAAACAGCCAAGGTGAATGGTGGGTTAGGCTTCCGAGATTTGTTAGCCTTTAACAAAGCGCTACTTGGCAAGCAGGCGTGGCGTCTACTTCAACAGCCAAACTTGTTATGGTGTCAACTCTTCAAAGGATTATATTTCCAAACTAAAGATGTTCACTCAGCTGAACTCGGCACGCGCCCATCCTGGGGTTGGCGGAGTGTCCTTTTTGGAAGGGACACCATCCTACCTAATGTACGATGGTCTGTTGGGGATGGAAAGAACATCAAAATTCGTGATCATAGCCGGTTACCCTCTAGCCCAATTGGAGGACCAGCTACAAGAGACGAACCAGGGCTGGTGGCAAATCTTATTGACCCTGTCCACCATACCTGGAATGTTCATCTTATAACAGATTTATTTGATGCCAACATCACATCAGAAATACTTAATCTCCCTATCAGACCGCTACATGCTGCTGATCAGTTAGTGTGGACAGCCACAAAGGATGGCAATCATACAGTAAAAAGCAATTACAGGACTATTGTCAGCAAGCCAGTAACGCCACGGGGTCACCACGCATCATCATCATACCAACAACCCAGCATTCTTTGGCGCAAATTATAGAAAATCAATACAGATCAGAAAATCCGTCTATTTTTATGGTCAGCATGCCACAATGCCCTTCCTACCAACGCTAATCTGTTTGCTAGGCATATCATCTCTGATCCTATTTGTGAAATATGCAATCAACACTCTCCAGAAACAAATGAACACTTATTCTTCTTTTGCTCATGGACACACGGGATATGGAATCATCAGCAGATCAACATTCCAGTCTCTCCTCTCAACATTCATCGTCTCGACGAGTGGTTTTCAAACAGAGCAACAAACACTAAACTAGTACCTGGATTGGAGACTATCGCCCATTTATTCTGGCAGATTTGGTGCCAACGCAACAATCGGATCGTCCGTCGAATCCGTCCTGATCCAACCCGAGCTACGATCGACGCTTTTGCCCTGACACGGATTCACGGCCTTTCTTCTACAAATCATCAATGATCGGAGGAATCGCAAACAGGGCATCCCACTGATCGTGGATCAGTTTTACTTTGGAAACCTCCAGATCGGGGATACCTCAAATGCAATATAGACGCATCTCATCAACCGGGAAGTCAAGAAGGAAACGTAGCATGTATCAGCAGAAATCATCAAGGGGTACTTACCGATGTCTATACTCGACGATGTCCCGCCGCTTCTCCCTTTCAAGCCAAAGTACAGGCGCTCGCTTTCGCTCTTCATCATCTGCTGCATCAGGGACTCAATATGGCCAATATTATCATCGAATCTAACTGTTTGGTCCTGCTCGAGATTCTTCATGAGAAACGGAATCCCCCATGGGAAGAACGAGCGCTGTTCGCAGAGATTGGTCATTTGCTTTCCCTGTGCCCTAATTTCAGACTTCAGCATTGCAAGAGGGAAGCTAATGGTGTTGCTGATTGGGCTGCCAAGGCTCACGGTAGATCTGATATGGCCCATAACTGGAATATTTTTCCTCCTTTTATCTTACAAAGCTTGGTAGCTGCCGAAGCAATAGCTTCCGGTTGTAATACCCAGTTCTTTTGTAAAGCTGTCAATTAGTAATGCAATACCTATATTTCTGACCCAAAAAAAAAAAATGAGCCCAAAATCTCTCTTTCTCTCTCTCTTCCAACTTTATAATAAAAGATCTACCTACTGCTGGATTTGAAATGACGAGTCTTGCCATGCGAAAGCAATACTCCAGCCACTGAGTCAAAGTTGGTCATTTATCATCACAAAATGAAACAAAAAATCAATTCTAATTTTGGAAAATTGATTATAAACAGGTGGTTTTGCAGATACTTGTCATATTTGACATGCAGCAGTTCAATTTTTTAAGACGTTCATAATACAAGAAATTTCGGTGCATAAAAATATTAAAGAATTTTCACAATCAATTGCTTGACAAATGCCAATTAGATACTCCTTAAGAAAATTCATTTAAGAAATTTTTTTTTTTTTAGGTAAAATAATTGCCATGTGTTTGTTGGTAGATGTGTAAACGAGATATGAATTGTCTTATCTCGTCGACGCCATTATTGTAGGTTGCTGAGTATTTTCTAGATTCTGCAGATGTATCCTTTCTTATACTCACCTGTAGAATTATGAAGTTAATATGACATGGAATTACCTACATAAAATCTCATTTTCCTTGATTCTGTAATCTAAAATAGGAAGTGCTATGATGATCCATGAGCTAGGAAATTCCCCAGCAAAACCAACCTGATCTTGCACCACCTAGTTGATGCTACACTGCTCAAACTAGTTGCATTAAATGCAAATGTGTCCATTCACCGCACATTTAAGGGTCATCTTAATGCTGATCTTTTTTCTCTCGAGCTGAGCAATCTCAATAACATTTATCATATTGTTTTATTATGAAGTAGTGGGGTAATACTTCAATTGGGTCAGCTAGTGCTTTTTAGCTACGGATAAGAATCATTTGATTGAACATGTTAGTCAAAGATGCAACTGCAATTTTGATTAAGTTGGTAATCTCTATTTTGATATGATATAATTATACAGACATTCGCCGTTTCCCACGAATAACGACATTGACGAACGCGAAGGCTGGATTTCTTAAATCAAATCCAGGGTGTAGTCTCGGCATCTCCGGAACTTGCCCCCCTCACATGCAAGTGTCAACGGGCGTGGTATGTTGGTCAACGGGGTCGCTTGTTTCTTGAAGGGGCGCTACACCACCATTAATCATCATGAAATTACCAACAAAATCGATAGTGCTACTTCAGAGAGAGTTTGGTGTATAAATTTCAGACCCTCAGGTTCTGACTTCCCAGAGGATGGTTCCTGCAATGGAGAGAGACGGAGGCTCGAGAATTGAGTACGAGGTGTTCTTAAGCTTCAGAGGGGCTGACAGTCGCGAAACATTCACCGATTGCCTCTACGAAGGCATGAAAGGTGCTGGGATCCGCGTCTTCAGGGATGATGATGAGCTCCAAGTCGGGCAAAGGATCAAGGAAGAGCTCCCTCGGGCCATCGAGAGCTCTAGGATCTACATGCCCATCTTGTCAAGGAACTATGCGTCCAGCAAATGGTGCCTCATCGAGTTCACTAAGATGGTTACGATGGCATCAAAGTTGGACAGCACGAAAGAGATTCTCCCCATTTATCTTCACGTGAATTCGGATGACGTCAAGCTCAAGTCTCCGCTGTATCACGACGCGTTCGTACAGCACGAGAGGAACTTTGGAGCAGACCAAGTGAAGGTGTGGCGTGACGCCCTCATGGAGGTTGAGGAAGTAAAGCGATGGAGCTTGAAAACTTATACGGGGTAAGGAATTTCGTAGAGTAACCTTATTTTCTCTTCAGATCCATTATATTTGAGAAAATAGGAGAATGTTCAGAAACTAGGAGAGTGATGAGTCTTCTGTTTCTGAATTTTTTTTTCATCATACGCTCTTCAATTTCATGTCTAGAGTGAAATGAATTGTCTCACGCATCGGTGCAGCTATGGCAAACTCATCAAAGAGATCGTCCAGGAGGTCCTGATTAAGCTGAATGCCAGATATAAGAATGTGACTGAACATTTAGTCAAAGATCATGTTCAGATTGATGCGATAATGAAGTTGTTGGACGTTGACTACAGTGGCGTGCGTTTTGTGGGAGTCCATGGAATAGGTGGTATTGGTAAGACAACACTCGCAAAAGTCATTTACAACAAATTATATTCTCGCTTTGACCACTACAGTTTCCTCGAAAATGTCCGAGAGATCTCCAGAAGATCGGACGGTATCATCTACTTGCAGAAGCAACTGCTGTCAAGCATCCTCCATTCGACGTGCAGCAACAGTATTTTTGTTCGTGACAATGACCAAGGGATTGGCATGATAAAGAAGGCACTTTGCGACAAGAAAATCCTCATTGTGCTCGATGATGTGGAAAAAAAAGAGCAGCTCGAAAAGCTAGTTGGGAAGAGCGATTGGTTTGAAAACGGAAGCAGGGTCATTATAACAACTAGGAACATGAGCGTCCTGACTGACTGGATGGAAACATTAGAGGTTGACGCTGTCCCGAATCGACATGAACGAATCTTGACGTATGAAGTCAAGGAAATGGGATTCAGTCAAGCGCTTCAGCTATTCTGCCGACATTCCTTTAGAAGAGACTTTCCTACAGAAGACTACAATATCCTATCAAGACAGATCGTCTCAACTTTAGGGAAGCTTCCTTTGGCTATCGAGGTGATAGGTTCATCTCTTTCTAGCGTTTCCACTGACAAGGCCTTATGGGAAGAGACGCTGAAGAGGTTACAGAAAGTTCCTCCAAAGGAAGTCCAAGAGACGTTGATGATAAGTTACGAGGGATTAGAACCAACGCAGCAGAAAGTTTTTCTGGACATCACGTGCTTTTTCATCAAAGAAAATAATAAATATCCGATATTCATGTGGAGCGATTGTGAATACTAACCTTATGACGCAATCAGAGTCCTCCTTCTTAGGTCCTTGATAAAGATTGGAGATGATAATAAGTTTTCAATGCATGACCAAGTTAGGGATCTTGGAAGACACATTGTCTACGAAGAGAATTGCAGATTTCCTGGCAAGCATAGCAGGGTATGGAATCCTGAGGAGGCATTGAATTTATTGAGGAATAAACAGGTATAACTTAACAGAATGTAATTTAGAGGCCATTCTGCTAGTTATTTCCGGGAAGTAGACAAACTTCACAAGTGGCTCACAGAGTTAACTTTTTCCTTTATTGTATTATTTGTTCTCATTCATGCTTGATCTCTCATGGCAGGCAAGTGAAGAAATAGAAGCACTGAGTCTGAGCTATAATGGTCAAAGTGATGGTAGTGGCTATACCTTCACTGATGAAGAATTACAGAGACTACGGAGTCTAAGGGTCCTCCGAGGGAAAGGGTTGAATTTTGTAGGGAACTTCAAAGATCATTGGGAGCTAAGATGGCTTTCTTGGCATGAGTGTCCTCTAAATTTTACAGCGACGAATTTTTGCCTAGTTAATTTGGTGGTGCTCGACCTTTCCAGGAGTAAAATTACTGAAGACTGGACTAGGTGGAGTCAAATCAAGGTATTAATGTCTCCCCATATTGGCTTTTGATGCTTCTAATTCTTGGAACACAATGTTTTTTGTCCTTCTTTTTTGATGTTTAATTTTTGTGCAGATGGCGAAAAAGTTAAAAGTTTTAGATTTGAGAAGCTGCAATTGCTTGAGAAGCACACCTGACTTGTCTAACTTCACGTATCTGGATATATTGATTCTTGCTTGGTGTTCCAAGTTAGTCACCATAGATCGCTCCATTATTAACCTACAGAACTTGAGCACTCTGAATATGGAAGGATGCAATTCTCTTCAGGATTGCCAGAAGAAGTTGGTTCTCTAAACTCTTTGACGGAGTTAATCATGCCCAAAAATTCTCTACTGTGCAAGCTTCCGGAGACAATTGGCAATTTGCAATTTTTGTCGAGTTTGAGTATAAAACGGAATGAGACAATAAGCAGACTCCCACACTCTATTGGAGTACTAGTGAAAATCAAGCATTTGTCTATAGAAGGTTGCAAAAGGATCAAGGAGCTTCCGCACTCACTTGGGAAATTAGAATCGCTGATTTACTTAGATCTGTCATTCTCAGGAGTAGTCAATGTACCTGATTCAATCGCAAATTTGAGGAAGCTCAAATTCATCAGGATGGGAAACACCAAGATAGGAAAGTTGCCTGATGCCATTGGGCAATTGGAGATGCTTGAAGAGTTACATTGCCCAGAGTGTCAGCACCTATCTGGTGAAATCCCATGTAGCATTGGGGAATTGTCCCATTTAAGGATCTTGAACGTATCAGGCACTCGCATCTCTGGATTGCCAGCCATGATGAATCGTCTCCCTTGTCTTAAACAACTTGAGTTGAAGGAGTGCAATGAGCTTTGACAATTGCCGGAGCTTCCCTCGAGCTTGACAAGACTTACCCTTGATGTTTATCACTGTCAAATCACTCCAGACCCTACGAATCTAGTTAATTTAGAACACTTAGACTTATCGTTCCACAGGGATTATCTTGGGGGCACTGGCAAGTGGAAGGAACTTCTCTCACTTTGGAAAAACATAAAATCCATCCACTGACTTGCATCTAGCTTGTCAACCTTGATACTTACCGATATCACACCGCTACCACAGTTTTCCAGCTTCAGGAACCTGTCAAAACTCTCCATTTCTAGCTGCTCGATGACGCATTTTCCAGTTCTTGAACACCTGGAGAATTTGAGGGAATTGTCCATAGAAAAATGTGCATCCCTCGTGGGAATGCCTGATCTATCAAGCTTGAAGAATCTGGAAACCTTGTATCTATCCGACTTACAAGAACTAGTAGAAGTACAAGGTCTGGGGGAATTGGAATCTCTGCAGTCCCTAAAGATTACATGTTGTGGGTCAATAGAAATATTGCCCAACCTATAAATGCTGGAAAAGCTGAAGCATTTCGATCTGGAATGTTGTCCCGGGCTAATATGCGTTGAAGGCCTAAGTGGCTTACAACGTTTGACACATGTGACTGTTAAAGATTGTGAGTCCCTGCAAAGTTTGCCAGATTTTCCGAGAGGGACCAAGCTAGACACAGATTGGGAATCAGCAGAAACGTCGGACCCTTGTGTTTATATCAGTGGCTAGACCAATCGGAGCCTTGGGATCCACTCATACAGGAGATCAGGACACAAAGTCTGAAGATTCCACAACGCAGCTCTTGCTAAGAGATCTTTGGATGGCAATCTCCCGACCGGGATGGTAACTGTCATATTCAGCATTTCTTTTAGGTAAGGACAAGAAGTCTATAGAACAGTGGATAGTCCTATAGCATAAGGTGTCAAATTGGAGATTGTGTCCACATCGTTTAATAAATATAAATTTGGCACTAATTTTCTTGATATTCATTTGTCTACAATCATAAATGGCTAAATGTCCTGTTTTTCTACACTGCAGTTTCTCTGAAACATGATATCATATGACAGAATGGTTGTGTAACTCAGTGTTCATTTTTTGGATTAATGCGCTAAGTTTTCTCCCTTTTTTCATTTACAACCTCTCATACAGTCAGGAGCAATAAAAAGTCACTCTTAGTAATCCGCAAGTTATACTTTCCCAGTAACTATTCCTCTTCTATACCCTAGGAAAAGCTACAATCTTGTCATCTATTTGCAATCATAATTCTGGCCAGGTCTGTATTTGAACTTATGTAGATTATTTCATGTTTCAATTTTAATTGACAGAAGGCATAAGCTTTTAGCAAAGCTGGAAATCAGAGTCTTACAGTGT
Source organism: Eucalyptus grandis x Eucalyptus urophylla (assembly GCA_028830015.1). Lineage (NCBI taxonomy): Eukaryota > Viridiplantae > Streptophyta > Magnoliopsida > Myrtales > Myrtaceae > Eucalyptus > Eucalyptus grandis x Eucalyptus urophylla. The sequence goes on from CM054189.1 coordinate 41,620,793, forward strand.
AAAGCTATAAAATTTGACCACCATCTGTGTACCAATTTTCGTGGAATTCCACGCCAATTACGGAAGAGAAGACTTGTGATCCAGATTGGAGTAAACGAATTTCACAGTTGTGCCAACAAATTCTATTTGGCCTATACTCTAAAACAATTACCAAACTTCTCCAGTCTGGTTTTGGCACTATGAATTTGCCACTATCTCTACCATGAATGCTAAATTCTGTCTGTCATCAATCCTGAATGCCACCCAACCAAAGCTGCTGATGGCGCATGCTGTTAGAGAACTTGGTGAAAGATGCTTGAAGACATCTTGTGTCGTTCACGCTGCATCAATCCTCAAGTGGTCAATGGGGCTTGAATCACTAAAATTCTGCATCAGGAACAGTGTGTGAATTCCTCTTATGAAAAAAAGAACTTTGCAAACAAACGAAAGTGTGAAAGACGTATTTCATAACCAGCATAAACCCTTGACCTGCAAGTTTCCTCAAGGCAATTGGCAATTTGACATCTTGGTTGAGTTTGATTATTAAACGGAATGGGAGAATAAGCAGACTCCCACACACTCTATCGGAGCCTTAGCAAAAGATACTCTTTTTGGTGTATAGAATGTCGCAAAAGACTAGAGGAGCTTCCGCACTCGCCTGAGAAATTAGCATTGCTGATTGAGTTAGGTCTGTTGTTCCCACAAGTAGTCAATGTACCTGATTCAATCGGAAATCTGAAGAAATTCATAGTCACCAGGATGGGAAACACGAAGATAGGAAAGTTACCTGACTCGATCAGGCATTTGGAGATGCTTGAAGAGTTACATTGCCCAGACTGTCAGAGCATATCCAGTGAGATCCGGCGTGATATTGGGGAATTGTCCCATTTAAGGATCTTGGACTTGGGCACTGGCATCTCTAAATTTCCTCCCACAATTAGTAGTCTCCTTCAGCTCGAAGAACTTGAGTTGAAGGATTGCCATGAGCTTTGACAATTGTCAGAGCTTCTCTCGAGCTTGAAAAGCCTTGCCCTTGATGGATATCACTGTCGAATTGCTCCCGACCTCACAAACCTAGTTACTTTAAAATACTTGGACTTATCGTTCCACAGGGATTATAATTTTGGGTGAACTAGCAAGTGGAAGGAACTTCTCTCACCTTGGAAAAGCATAAAATCCATACGCAGGCTTCCATCTAGCTTGTCAACATTGAAACTTACCAATATCACGCTACTGCCACAGTTTTCCAGCTTTAGGAACCAATCGAAACTCTCCATTTCAAGCTGCTCCACTGTGCATTTTCCCTCTCCTGAACAACTATAGAATTTAAGGGAATTGTCTGTAGAAAAATGCTCATTCCTCATGACAACACCTGATCTATCACGCTTGAAGAATCTAAAAACCTTGTGCTAAACCAACTTACAAGGACTTGTAGAAGTACATGGTCTGGGGAAACTGGAACCTCTGGAGTCCTTAAAATTACATGTTGTGGATCGATGGAAATATTACCCAACCTATCGAAGCCGTAAAAGCTGCAGCATTTTGATTTGGAATGTTGTCCAGGGTTAAGAGCCGTTGAAGGCCTCAGTGACTTACGACATTCGACACATGTGACTGTTAAAGATTGTGAGTCCCTGCAAAGTTTGCCAGATCTGCCGAGATGAATAAAGCTAAAACGGATTGGGATTCACCAGAAACTTCGGACCCTTGTGTTTATACCAGCTGCTAGGCCAATCAGTGTCTTGTTGCCCACTCAAACGGGAGATCAGAACAAGTAGTCTGAAGATTACCGACACAGCTCTTGCTAGGAGATCATTGGTTGGCATTCTCCTGAGCCAGGATGGTAACTGTCATATTCGGCATTTCTTGTAGGAAGGACAATCCTGCTGAGCAGTTCATAGTCCTAAAGCATAAGGAATGCGAGATTAAAAACAGGCCTTAAGGTGTTTGAAGACTCTTGACTCTCAAAGAGAAGAATCAACGTCTTCAAGTTTCCAGAAGGCAAAGACTTCAAAAAACTCCAAGAAAATTCAAAGAAAGCGAAGAACAACAAAGTCTCGTTGGGTCCAGCTTCCAAGCCCCGTCGTCTTCTTCAACATAAATCAAAGTCTCAAAGATCACCTTTCAAAGCCCTGTCATCTGAATTCTATTGTATCAAGATTCAAAGCCCCGAAGATTTCAAGAAATCAGGTTTTGCATCATTTGATTCAAGATTAACTGCTTTGGCACCCAAATTAACATCTACATTAATTACAGAGTCGGAGATATACTAGCAATCAAGTTGTAAAATTAGAGATTGGATTCATATCTTTGATATTAATAGATAGATTCGGCACTAATTTTCTTGTCTCAAAATTAGACTTTACATTTATTTGTATACAATCATAGATGGCTGAATGTCCTGTCTTTTTATGCACTCTACAATTTCTCTAAAACAGTTTTATATGGAAAAATGGTTGTGTCTCAAAATTAGACTTTACATTTAAGTTTGCTCCATTTTTCTTTTTGAACTCCTTATGTGGTCGAGAGTAAGAGGAAGTCACTCCTGGTAATCTGCAAGATTACTTTTCATGTGACTTTTCCTCTTCTATACCCAAGAAAAGAGCTACAATGTTGTGCATGATTTGCTAAGCTGATAAAGCCACAATATGAGGAACTATTTGCAGTTGTAGTTCTGGCTAGGTCTGTTTTTGCTTATGGAGATTACTTAAGGTTCAGTTTGAATTAACAGAAGACCTTAGTTTTTAGCAAAGCTGGAGAACAGAGAATTCAACCACCGTCAGTGCACCGAATTTGGGGGAATTCCACGCCACTGATGAAAAAGATGGCTAGTGATCCACATTGGAGTGAGCAAATTCTGTTTGGCCTATGCTTACATCATGCTAAATTGCAAGTCATTCAAAGAATAACCGGACTTCCTCAATCTAGTTGGGTCACTATGAATTTGCCACTATCACTATCATGAATGCTAAATTGAAATTCTGTTTTTACCAATCAGGCCATAACTTTCTTTTAATGAATGAAATTCATTTCGTACCAAAGACCTGATAAATATGCCACCCGACCGAAACTGCCAATGGTGCAAGCTGTTCAAGAACTCAGTAAATGATGATTGAAGACATCTCATGCTGTTCGCACCACATTGATCCTAGAGTGGTCTGAAGCACTAAAATTCTGCGCCAGGAATGGGATCTGAGTTCTTTGCGTTAATCACTTTACGATCAAATGAAAGTGTAAATGACCTAATCCATGACCAGCATAAACATTCTTCACGCGAGTGGACAATGGGAACACATATCTGTTCACCTCCTCTTTCAATACTTTTTTATATCCCAACACTTTAGCGAAGGGTGATGGGAGAACACTAACAATTCGAACAATATCGAATCAACGCAACGAAATAAAATAATCTCCCATCTTGTGTAAACCTAATAGGAATCGATATAGTAGAGTAAAATAAATACTAAGCACGTGAACACAAGACGATTTTTTACGTGGAAAACCTCCTCGATGTGAGGAGATCAAAAACCACGAGACCGGAGTCCACCCGAAATTCTTCACTATCAACAAAATTGTTCTTCTCTAGCAAATACTAGAGGTACATAGCAACAAAGACCTCAAGAACATAATTCTTGGCAATACACATAAACTTCACAATAGATCAAGGATAAATCTAACCAAAAACGCAAGTTTTGATCAATCTATGAAAAACCTGATGTATGGAGCTTCAAACGAAAAGCAAACAGTTCATATTCGATAAAATTGCACCACAAATATGCTGACAAAATTTCAGCTCAATCGAACCACGAATTGACCTCTGACGCTAGCTTGATGTAAATCAGATATTGCCCAAAACTCCAAATTTTCTGCCTTCTCTTTTACTCTTGTTACTGTTTCCTTTTTTTTCGGCTACCTCTTTATATAGATAGTGAGAAACCATATTTCCTCATATAACTTATCATATGGGTCAAGCCCTTTTTAGGCTTGCAACTCATTGGACCTCCTCCACATAGGAGTAAACCCAGCTAACAAATCTCCCCCTCACAACAATGTGGAGGGATTCACCATCCCTACTATCAATCGGCAATATTCAAGCTTCTCTCTTAGTAGAGTCTTCGTCATCATATCGGAGCCATTATGATCTGTATGAATTTTCTCAAATTCCAACAACTTTTCATCTAGAACATCCCTTATCTAATGATATCTAACATCAATATGTTTCGATTTAGAATGAAAAGATGAATTTTTACCAAGATGAATTGCGCTTTGATTATCACAAAATAGCACATACCTGTTTTGCTTAAACCCAAGTTCTTCTAAGAACTTCTTCATCCATAACATCTCTTTACTAGCTTCAGTCGCTGCAATAAATTCAGCTTCGGTTGTAGAAAGTGCAACACACTTTTGCAATCTTGACTTCCATGACACAGCTCCACTCGCAAAAGAAATCAAATAACCAGAAGTAAATTTACGAGTATCAATATCTCCTGCCAAGTCGGAATCTGTGTATCCAACTAACTCAAGTTTCCCGGTCCCGAAACTGAGTTTCAACTTTGAAGTTGCCCGAAGATACCTCATAATCCACTTCACTGCATTCCAGTACTCTCTGCCTAGATTTGACAAATAGCGACTAACAACGCCAACTGCGTGCGCCAAGCCTAGGCATGTACATACCATTGCATACATTAAACTTCCTATAGCTAAGGCATATGAAACACTTTCCATATCTTTCTTTTCTTTATCAGTCGTAGGACTTTCCTTCATATTTAACTTAAAGTGGGCAGCAAGAGGAGTACTAACCACTTTAGCCTTGTCCTTGTAAAATTTCTGAATGATCTTCTCGATATATTTCTCTTGCGACAAAAACAACTTTTTAGCAGCTCTGTCTCGGGTAATTTTAATGCCAAGAATCTGCTTTGCCGAGCCCAAGCCTTATCCAAGGAAGTCTTCTTATCGCCCTGTTCTGTCATAACTGACGCAAACTTTTTGTACTACTGCCTTGGTGCTTGTTTTAGGCCATAGAGACTTTTCTTCAATTTGCACACATAATCCTATTTCGCTTTCACTTTGAAACCCTCAAGTTGTTCCATATATATCTCTTCCTCCAAGTTACCTCAGGTTGTGCCATATATATCTCTTCTTGTCACCATGTAGGAAAGCTGTTTTAACATCCATTTGCTTAATTTTCAAATCTAAGCTAGCTGCCAAGCCTAGTACCACACGGATAGAAGACATTTTCACTATCGGAGAAAATATATCATCAAAATCAATACCCTTTCTCTGACTGAATCCCTTAACAACCAATCTAGCTTTGTACCGTGGTTGTGAAGTATGTTCATCTTGCTTCAACCTATATACCCACTTGTTCTTCAAAGCTCTTTTACCTTTAAGTAACTTCACCAATTCAAAAATATGATTATCATAAAGTGACTGCATCTCATCTCGCATAGCATTGAACCAATTGCTTTTGTACTCATCTTATATTGCTTCTGCATAGCACTCTGGTTCACTTGCATCAGTTAATAATACATACTCATCTTCAGAATACTTGGTGGAAGGTCATCGGTCTCTAACGGATCTCCAGACTGGAACACGCAGTGGAACATCTAATTGAGCCTCTAGTTCAGAAATAGTATTATCTATTTCAACATATTCAGAAACATGTGCGTTATTTAGAACATTGACTTCCTGCTGCTCTTCATCAACCTGTGTAGGAATATTTATAAGAGGAACTAGATCTAAATCAACTAGATTATCACTAACCTATGGTGCTGAAATCATCTCTGCTTTCTCAATATCCTCTATTGTTTGATCTTCCATAAACACAACGTCTCTGCTTCTTACAATTTTCTTTTCAAGCGGATCATAAAATTTGTAGCCAAGCATATCCTGTCCATAACCAATAAATATGCACTGTCATGTTTTCACATCAAATTTAGACCTCTCGTCTTTGGGAATATGCACAAATACTTTACACCCAAAGACACGCAAATAATCATAAGAAACATCTTTGCATGTCCAAACTCTATTAGGAACATCAAACTCTAAAGGAACGCATGGAGTAAGATTTAATACATGTACAACTGTACTTAAAGCCTCATCCCAAAAGGATCCAGGTAGCTTTGACTGTGAAAGTAAACATCTTACCCTTTCAACCAGTGTTCTGTTCATTCTCTCAGCTAAGCCATTTAACTAAGGCGTCTTGGGAGGTGTCTTTTGATGTCGAATACCTTGTTGTTTGCAATATTCATCAAAAGGTCCAATATACTCTCCCATGTTATCAGTTCTGATGCATTTCAATTTCTTTACAGTCTGTCTCTCAACTGAAGCCTGAATTTGCTTAAAAGCATATAATACTTGATCTTTAGTTTTCAAGGTATGAATCCAATTTTTTCTTTAAAAATCATCTATGAAGGTAACAAAATAAAGAGAGCCACCAAGTGATTTTGTTATCATAGGACCGCAAACATCAGAATGCACTAATTCCAGTATACCTGACTTTCTTAAAAGATGGGAACTTTTAAATGTAACTCTACTCTGTTTTCCTACTAAACAGTGAGCACACTTCTTTAGCGCTGAAATTTTCAATCCTAAAAGGAGTTTCTTCTTGGCCAATATTGACAAACCCTTCTCATTGATGTGACTGAGCCTCTTATGCCATAATTCAGCTGCATCTTTGCTGTCTACTGCATTAATTTTGTCTGTGAACAACTTTGCCTGCATAATGTACAACGAAGAATATTTTTCACCTCTAACCACAACAAGAGAACCTTTGATGAGCTTCCATTGACCATTACTGAAGGTGCTACAATACCTCTCATCATCCAACTTGTCTATAGAAAATCAAATTCAAGCATATATCAGATATATATTTAATACTATTCAATACTAACCTTGTGCCATTGCTAGTTTCTAGGCACACATCACCGATGCTTACAGCTTGAGCTAGTCCATTGTTTCCCATCTTCACAAATCCAAAGTCACCTGACCTATATGATGTAAAGAAATCCCTACGAGACGTAGCATGAACAGATGCACCACTATCAGTTACCCAACTAGCCTCATAAGACACAAAATTCACCACATCACCATCAAAAATAGTGAGAAAGTCTTCTTTAAGTGCAGCAACACGATTGTCATCACTGTCATTATCACTTTTCTTCTCTTTACCTTTCTCCTTTTTTAATTGGCGACAAAACCTCTGAATATGTCCCTTCTGATGACAATAATGGCACTCAACATTAGCAAATTTATTATACTTACCTCTGCTTTTATCTCGACTTTAATCTCTATTTCTCGGACCTTGAGACTCACTTCTCCCCATTTTCTCGACAACCAAGGCATCAGAATGTGAAGAGGATGATCCTTGTGTCTTCCTTCTCATCTCTTCATTCAAAATACTACTCTTGGCCAAATCTATGGTAATCGTACCATCTGGGGCAGAATTAGACAAAAAATGTTCGGAACGTCTCCCAAGAGTCTGGCAAAGTTCCAAGCAACCATAGTGCTTGTATCTCATCATCAAACTTGATTCCCATCGCAATCAACTAATTTATAATTCCTTGAAAAGAATTTAAATGATCAGTCAAACGAGCACCATCATGATATCTCAAAGCCATCATCTGTTTTATCAAAAATAACTTATTATTCTCAGTCTTTCGAGCATATAATTGTTCGAGCTTATCCCATTAACTGCGTGCATGTGTTTCCTCAATAATATGATTCAAAACATTATCATCCACCCACTGCCTAATATAACCACACACTTGACGATGAAATATAAACCATTCAACATCAGTTTTATTCTCCGTTTTCTCCTCGGCAAATACGGGCAAATAAAAATCTTTCACATATAAAAGATCTTCCATCTTCCCTTTCCAAATATGATCATTTGAACCATTCAGTGTAACAATTCTACTCGTATTCATTTCCATTGTTTAACACAAGGCAGAAAAATCAAGCAATAACCAGATGCTTTGATACCACTCTAATGAGAAAACAATAACAATTCGAACAATATCGAATCAACGCAACAGAATAAAATAATCTCCCCTCTTGTGTAAACCTAATAGAAATCGATATAGTAGAGTAAAATAAATACCGAGCCTGTGAACACAAGACGATTTTTTACGTGGAAAACCTCCCCGATGTAAGGAGATCAAAAACCACGGGACCAGAGTCTACCCGAAATTCTTCACTATCAACAAAATTAATCTTCTCTAGCAAATACTAGAGATACATAATAGCAAAGATCTCAAGAACATAATTCTTGGCAATACACATAAACTTCACAAGAGATCAAGGATAAATCTGACCAAAAATGCATGTTTTGATTAATCCACAAAAAACCTGATGTATGGAGCTTCAAACGAAAATCAAACTGTTCAGATTCGAAAAAATTGCGCCACGAACATGTTGACAAAATTTCAGCTCAATCGGACCACAAATCGACCTCCGACGCCAGCTTGATGTAAATTAGATATTGCTCCAAACCCCAGATTTTCTGCTTTCTCTTTTTCTCTTGTTATTGTTTCCTTTTTTTGTGGCTACCTCTTTATATAGATAGTGAGAAACTCTATTTCCTCATATAACTTATCATATGGCTCAAGTCCTTTTTGGGCTTGCAACTCATTAGGCCTTCTCCACATAGGAGTGAACCCAGCTAACAAAGGGTTCAATGGAATATTCATTTCACTTCCAGAGCTGATTTTGGTCAGTCCGAAGTCCAAACTCTGTAACCTAACGTGGTGCGTCCCTTTATTTCTCAGAAGGCCACATGCAAAAATCTTCTTCCTAAAGCTAAGATGGCTTTCTTGGTGTTACTGTCCTTCCAAATTTTCAGCCACAAACATTTACGTTAATAATTTGGTTGTGCTCGACCTGTGGTGGAGCAAAATAATAGAAGACTAGGGAGGATGGCGAGACATTGAGGCATGGTTCACCCCCGCTGTTTACGTCTCTTCCTATTCACTGCCCTATCTTTGTGCTAAAACGTCTCTCATCCATTTTCAACTTTCAATTCTTCTGCATATGGCAAATACATTGAGAGTTCTGGATTTGTCATGGTGCAAATGCTTAACAAGGACACCTGACCTCTCAAAGTTTGTGTCCTTGGAGAGATTGATTCTTGATAGTTGTCGCAATTTAACTACAATCGACTGCTCTGTAGGTGCGCTAAAACATCTCGGAACTTTGAATCTAGAGGGATGTCCTGCGCTTCAAGAGTTGCCTGAGGAAATCGGTTCTCTAGAACCTTTGATGGAGCTTACCTTGCCTCGAGATTCAGATCTGTCCAAGGTTCCCAAGACAGTTGGCAATCTAAATTCTTTGTCAATTCCAAAGATGGAAAATGCAAGAATCGAAGAGCTTCCGTGCTCACTTGGCGGACTAACGAAGCTGACAAATTTGTCTCTAAGCGGATGCTCTCTAATAAAGGAACTTCCATGCTCACTCGGGGAATTAGGAGCATTGTTGGAGTTGCATTTGTCATCATCAGGTATAGTCAATCTACCTAAAGAAACTGAGGGCGATCGGGATCGACTATACAAAGATAAGAAGGTTACCAGACACCATCAAATTGGTGAAGATGCTCGAAGAATTGTATCGGAGGGTTGTCTGTTCCTGAGGGGTCAGATCCCTAATGAAGCTAGAAGGCTCTCCCGTTCGAGGATCTTGCACTTGTCATACACATGTATATGTGGATTCCCCAATAGTCCAATTGAACTAGTCGAGGTCAAAGGAGAGAATGTCTCGAACTCAATGAGAAGAGAAGAAATCTAGGGAAAGGGAAAGACCGAAAAAGGAGCTTAGGCATGAGTGCTGCGAGGTGAAAAGGAAAGATTGAAAGAGGAGAGAAGGTGTGCGTGAGACATTAAAAAAGATGAAAATAAATATATAAAAAGCAACCGAACCACCTAAACACCAGTTCCACTTTTAGAAATCGAAAACCAAATTGACACTCCTAGGAATCTAACCCAACTGGCCGGTTTGGTCCAATTCAGGCGATTTGCGGTTCAATTGATCCATCTTGCTTGCCCCTAATCAATTGTCTCGCTTGTTAAGAAAATTATCAGAAAAGTCATAAGTCCATTATAATTGTGTCAATTCAATCTCTAAACCTATGCCAATTCAATCTATCCGGCCAATTTTAGCCAACTGGCACATACTTGTCCACATCAATGTTGGCTGATGTTAACGTGAATTATTTTTAATATTATTTTATTTTTTTCGAATTTTTTATCATTTTTTTTCCTTTTCTTGTTCCTTTCCTCCTTTGGTTTTCTTCCCCCGCAGAGGTCGATGAACATCGCCATGGCCTTGGAGGCCATAGGCAAAGGCGGCCTTGCCTATGGCTGGCATTGTGGCCATATCTCAAATACAAAACTAACTAGATGGCTATTTCGAAAAACAAGCAATTGAACAAATAAATTAAATAGAATAAAGAATTAAAATAGACATCAGCTTGACGAGATTTGGTTTATATGACCTATTTATCAACCACACTTGAGTAGCTCAAACATTCTCAATATTTTTTAAATCCAATCACATCTAATAACTCACGCAGTATACTCTCACAAGAACTATCAAAACAATCACTCAATAATGGGCAAAAACCCTTGTACTCTGACTCTTATGACCAAAAGCTCCTCTGCTCACTAATGGAGAAAAGCGCAATTCCAACGTGAAAAGTATTTCAATAATTTCTTACTTCTTCAGATGTCAAACCACAAATCCTATATGGATTTGAAAAAACCACTTGGATTGGATTTGTTATGGGCTCAAATTCTCGAGTCTTGTTTTTACTCTTTTGCATTGATAGGGCACAACCGCGACTGATTTAGGCCACATGACATCTTGTTACGCTGTCCTTGATCAAGTTTTGAATTAGACATACAAAAATGAGTCTTTTACTGTTTGCTTAAGGAGTAATGTTGGCTGGGATTAGATCTAAATTCTCGCCGCGTGGGGCGATCGCAATCTGACATATCCAACAAGGCTCAAAGCGTCATTTTGAGAAACTTTTAAATTTTAAATTTTTATTTTCTTTTTTTCCTTTTATGTTTTTTCCTTTATCTATCTAGATTGTCGGCTAGTGAAGTCACGCAAGCCTTAGCAATGGTGAATGCCCCTCACCGGCCATAGGTGTTGGCAATACAGCCCTCACCAATGGCCAACAAACTTTACCGGTCATTGACAAGGCCTTGGCAAATAGTAGATAAGAAGATGAAAAATCGAATAGAGAGAAAAAAAAAAAAAAAAGGGAAAAAAAGGTAAATTCAGAAAATTAAAAAATTGCAAAATGACATTGTTTTATTTGAGATCGTCAACGTCAACCATTAATCACGCCACATAAAACGGTTGACTCTAATTAGAACACCACCATCAATGATTTCTGGCATAAATTGACCTGATGAACTATATGGAAAACAATCAAAAGATTTGGAAAATGTATAACTGAATTGATAGCCCTACAATAATTTATGACTTCTTGGACAAATTTTCCTCATTATAAAAGGTCACCAACATACAGATATAAAGTGATTTTGATGTATGTAAAGTAAGTAATCACTTATGAATAAAACTACTTCAAATATAACATTGAGAATATGCTCTCTCTCTCTCTCTCTCTCTCTCTCTCTCTCTCTCTCTCTCTCTCTCCACTTTGGAGCGACGTAGCCTCTCCATGTAACAACACTTTCTTCCTACTTGGATTCATTCCCTTCTAATATCTAAAGGTGACTAATAATTGACAGAGAATTTTGACTTTTGTTGCATGCTACTCTCCCTGAACAAAAGTCAAAAAGGTCACAAACGAAAAGGAACCAAAGAGACTTCACATTTCGTGGTGTACAACTCTATCAGCTCTCAACATGGTAGGCATTCTTCAATATATTTAATATGCCACGCACTGCTTCTAATAAAATCTTGATTTTTGCACCGAAAGACAAGTGATCGTCAAGGAAGATTCCAAGGCCTAGTAAGATAAAATATGTAAGAGATTGCTAAAGCTGCGCCGAGTACTTATGCTCACTTGTACACTCTAGAAGACATGGAACCTATGATAAGTAATATAATATGCTGGTTACATAGTGGTGGATCACCTTTTGTTGGTTAAATAATGGAGAGAGTGGAAAAGAAAAGTGTAGGGGAAAGAAAAAGGAGTGAAGCAAAGGCAAAGGTAAAACCAGGAAATGAGGCAAAATGCTGGGAAAGTGGAGACAACGAGAGACAAACTGTCGAGGGCTTCAACCTTCACGCATGCTTCTCCTTCAATCTTACACCCCAATTTCCTCCAAGAGACATGCCAACCTGTGGTTCCAGCAAGCTCAGCCCACTTATCTTCTGTTCCTGATTGAACTTTTCTGTTTTTCTTTTGTTGTCTCAGAACAAAGTTCATTTTCTCTCTTTTGTTTCTTCTGATCTGTCTCGAATTTATAAACTTCCCACATCATGCAAGCTTTGTTCCTCTGTCTCAATTTATATAGATGGTTTTTAGGATCGTTACAATTTATTGTTCCAACCAAACGCTTAGTATACTATGTTTATCATGTTTCACATATCATTACTCTGCCATATGAAAGGATTGATAGGATCATGGACACCCAGCAACGGCTTCACTTTTTCATCCTTTCATCAGTATGGTGTATTAAAATTTAAATATTATACAAGGAAAAGGAAAATTTAGATCATAGACCTGAGTTGTCTTCTTCGATAATGATAAGGTTTTTTCACACTGAATTAGATTTACGCTAGAGTTAGTTCATGTTTTTAAATTTTTAGACGCATGTTTTAGTCATGAGTTCAATTCCTGCTGAAATGTGGACCTGTTCCATGCTTGTCCTCTCTTCACGAGATGTGATAAAGAAGCTTACATTATTAGATTCATCTTGTGCATATATACATATACATATAGTTGTCTCATTTGAAAAGACTTCGAAATTTGTCCAAAACCCTAAGATGTCTCCTTCAGTGCCCAGGTGGGGTTTTTCAGACATTCTTTTCTCTTTCTTTCTTCTTTTGTAGAAGCAAAAGCCATCATCCACCTGCAACAAGCACTCTTAGGGTTATGAGATAATGAACTGTTTTGCCTTTTACACTGAACCGGGTCATTTTTTTTCTTTTTTCGTCCAAAAGCTGCCAAGTTCTTCATTTTCGTTGTGCTTTGTGACTTAACAAAAATTCAAAAGATAAAGTTGACCTCCAATTTGAGATCGTCGAGTTGTTATAGGCAAAGCTTGAGAACTAAAGTTGAAGTGACTAAGCTCCAAGTGCACAAGAAAGGCAGGAATACTAAAGCTCCATCAAATTATCATTATTGCAGAAAGTTGTATTAATTATGCATGTGGTGTTCATTGTTAAACCTAAGACATGGAATTCTGGCATCAGATGATTACTCATCATATATGCGTTCTACTTCCTTTTGCTCTGTCATTTTCCTAAATGACATAAATACAGAAGCTTTTGTAATGTCTCTCCTTTTTGAATTGTGAAAAAGAGAAAACCCACTTTTTTATTCTAGAAAAATCATCATCTTTGTCAGAGAAAATATGGTGTTTGAAAGTGAGTTGCAACTGGCAATTTTTGTAGTTTTGTCGCAATGTGGCTAGGCACAAAGGCAGGTTTCATGGAGCAAAAGGAGACATTCGAATTTGCATTTATGGATCAAAGAGAAATGAATTCTATAATGAACTCAGATGATTACCCTTTATATTTCTTAAGTTGCGATTAGTCGTTACATTTATTAGTAATTAAGCCAATGCGGTAATGTGTTTTGTCTGCCCATTTGTTAAGAGCTTACCTGCTACTTATTCTAACTTCATTGGATTCTTAAACCACAGTTAAATTTCCTAGAAATGCAAAAATAAAATATAATTAAATGCATTAAATTTACTTGAATTGATATCGCACATTATAATTAGTTCATGAAAAATGAGTACATACAACATAAACTCAATCTATAAATCAAGTGAGATTAATGCATTGTAGGACAAATTAAGTACATATCATGTACAAAAATTGATTTTATTTATCATTTTTCAGTGATCAAATCGATGAATTTATGCAATATGTTTTCTTCATGAAATGGGAGAGGCTGACCGGATTCCCAGAATCGTGCATCATGTATAGCCAGAAATTAATGATTCATAAAATTTTGATGTATGGGCCAAACTGATCATTGTTTTATCTATTGATTTCTCAACATAGTTAGACCAAGGTTAGTAGGTCATTTTCATTGATCTACCCATCCAGTGTGATCCAGATAACAGTAGTCAAGCAATTAAATATATGGAATTGCCCTCTTCCTGAACAGCTTAATGCAAAGCGTTTATTTGAGTTTATAAAATTAGCCTAGCTCACAATCCCCAACTCAATCCCATTTCAATGGTTAACAATTTAAAAAAAGTGCAGAAGACAGATACAAGTGGGGTTCATGACCCTCATGGAATCTCTAGCCTCTCTCTTCTCTTTATATTCGCAAACCCCTCTTTTCTTTCATTCACAATAAGACCTTGAAAACATTGCAGATCAGCCATTCTCAAAGCTACAATTTCCATGGCCACCCCGCATGAGAGCCATCATTTGGGTGTCTCAATTAGAAGGACAATCATTGTACGACCGAAAACATTGCAACCTCCAAAGCTCCTCAATCTCTCTAACCTGGACAGACAGTGTCCAGCTCTCATGTACTTGGTCTTCTTTTATAAACCACATCTCAATAGTAACTTTTCCAAGAATGAAATTTCACTTGGTCTTGTGTTTGATAGCTTAAGACTTGACCTAGAAGAGACATTATCAGTGTGGTATCCAGCTGCTGGTAGGCTCAGCTTGAACCCAGAAGATGGGAAGCTCAATCTTTGGTGCAACAATGAAGGTGTGGTTTTAGCTGAAGCTGTCGCTCAAGTGAAGGTTTCAGATCTTGGAGATCTATCACAATACAATGAGTTCTTTGAGAAGTTGGTCTACAAGCCTGACTTTGATGGGGACTTGTCCAAGATGCCTCTAGTTGTTGCTCAGGTGAGTGTTAAATCTTTTGAGCTTCAGCAGACCAAGGTATTAGAATTCTCTCTCAACGATGATATCTTCCTTAGCAAGGTCAGGTCACCGTACAAAAGATTTAGATGTCGATTAATAATGTCACATACATTAGGGTATCCGTGTACTTACTGTTGTATTTAATCACAACAAATACAGATATGTAAGGGCTTTGAAGTGTATATAGATGAGGTTTGATTAGATCAAATGTATAAAGGGTCCAACAGTTTGATTTAGTGTGCTGTTTAGAGTAAGTCTAGGAGCAGACTGAGAAATGAACCATGGTTATGCAGGTGACTCAATTTGAATGCGGAGGCTATTCCATAGGAATGGGTACAAGCCACTCATTATTTGACGGACCTGCCGCATACGACTTTCTTCATGCCTGGTCTTCAAATTCTGCAGTTACCAAAGAAAAGGGATATCGTCTTGAGATTAATATGCCGGTGCATGACCGAGGTAGGCTATTGCTTCTGAATCCTCAGAAACAAGTGGCAATCGCTAACCCAGTGAAAAGTGCTGCTGCTATAGATCATTTGTATCAATTGATAATGCAATCAGCCGTGAATCAGAACATCTTATCTGATGTGAAGAGTTCGAGTTTGGTTCCCAAGACTTTTGATTTGAGCGGGGAGTTCATAGAAAGCATAAAAGGGGAGTTGTGCAAGGGGATGAATGGCAGCTTTTCATGTTCAACCTTTGAGGCGGTTTCAGCTCACCTGTGGAAGGTCGATTTTCCTTAATTCCTGATTTTTAGACCTTATGTACATTTTTGCTGCTGATCATTTTGTTGTTGTTCTTATATGTGAGTTCTCAGCACAACTTATCATGGAGTTAGGGCTACAGAGAACAAATAGAAATAGCGTTTGTTCATCCTACAATAAATGGATCCTTTAGGCTCCATTTTTTTTTTCAAGAAAAATAAATGATATGCAAAACACTTTACTTATAATAATTACTTGTATGGTTTACAATAATAACCACAAAAATTTTATATATAAATTGTTATTGATAATAAAAATATTTTCTATTAACTACTTACTTTAAGCTATACAATTTATCATTTTTAGGAAAGTGCTTTTCAAATCTTTAATTTTTCGCGAAACAAATAAAACATATAATATCTATGTTAGTTACCAATAGCTAACTGTTACATCTTGTTATTCTACAAATTAGACTATCAATTCTCATTTGAGTTACCAACATTAACTATTTTTCTTAGTTACCAACTTTCATATTCATTTACCAATTTTTATTTACCTTGGTAAGCAACCCCTTAAATTTATGAACTGTTTAGAGACTACCAACCTAAATTAGCATGATTCACCCACTTCTCCCATTAAATAAACACCTAGTATTGGGCTATTAACTCTCATTTGAGTTACTTACCGATATTTATTTGGTATTTTTTATTTTGCGAACTTTTTCAATTGTTTTCAAATTTTTATTTCCATTTCTTAGCAACTCCTTAAGTTAAACCAACTCTTTCAAAAGTAATCAACCTTTAGTCACTAACTAATTTTGGGGGGTACCAACCCTCAATTGAATTGCTTAACAATTTTATTTTTCTTTTATTTACCAAATTGTAGAAAATAAGTAGTTGTGAAATAAGTAATTCAAATGAGGATTGGTAATCCAAAAATAGTTGAGAATTTAATTGAAAAAATTGGCAAATCGATCTGATAAAAAATTGGTAAATATATGTAGTTGGTAAATTAAGGCGTTAATAGGAAAGACAGATAAAAACTAGTAAAATATAAGAAAAGTTAACAATTTGTAATCTGTCATAAAGGGTAAGTAATTTAATAAAAGTCCCAATAAGTAACGAAGAAATTACCAGAAATTAAGTAACTGGTAACTTTTTTTAACAACGGTTTTTTGACATTTATCAATTCTTTCTTAAAAGTACTGATACGAAAAAAGAATCCATTGTTTCTATAAAAAAAAAAAACAAAAAACAAAGTAGAATTGTCCTATTTTCGTGTTCCAACATCCAACTCTAAGTTTATACTATATGGACTGTCGCACTTCAGGCAAGGACCAAGGCTTTTGGACTACACAAAGGAACACTGGTGTGCCTCCAATTTGCAGTGGACACAAGGAATAGGCTGTCGCCTCCGCTCCCGAAGGGTTTCAGCGGCAATGCATACGTGCTCGCCTCGGTGGCGTTAACGGCTGGAGAACTGATGGAATCGAGCCATGCAGACATAATCGAGAAGATAAAAGAGGCGAAAAGATCTGTGAATGATGAATACGTGACGGCGTACATGAAAGCACTCCAAGGGCCACCAGCTTCCTTGCCTCCATTGAAGGAGCTGACCCTTGTGTCTGACTGGACCAGAATGCCATTCCACAAGGTTGGTTTCCTCAGTGAAGAAGCAGCCTATGTTTCCCCTTTGGTCCCTCCAATCCCACAAGTTGCTTACTTGATGCAAAACCCTAGTGATGATCACCTAGGGATTCACGTGAGGCTAGGTTTGCCCCCGGGAATCTTAAGTGCTTTCCCTGGATACTTCCTCTCGGTAAACCTATAAAACAGGTTGGCACCGGCAAATCAAGGAATCGAGTTTCGTGATTAAGTTGTCATGCGTCATGTAGTCAAGTGGAAGAGGAGTTGGATTCTCAATAGATTGAGTGCTCTTAAAAGTTAATTATGTTTCTTATATCTAATGAAATGGATCTGCAAAACATTGAGATCATATCAAGTACTCGATTCAATGTGACAAGAAAGGGGGGCTCAATGTTTTAATCGTACTTATGCTAAAATTGGGTTGCGAGTTCGAACTTCCTACTCTATAATCAGATCCCTAAGAAATGAACCTAACATGTGATTCAATTTTAAATCGACCTTATTATAAAACATCATCCCTAGAAATGTAGCAATTATAATGATTAACTACTCAAATAACTGCTCAAGAGGTTATTGAAATTTCTCCAAGAAATTATGCACCTAAAATAGAAATGGGAGCTACTGGTCTTATGAAGGATGATCAGCAAGAAGATGATCGGTTAGTTCGAAAGAGATGCTTGGCTTTGGTGACTATATACCTATAAAAAAAAAAAAACAGTTTTCTTTTCTTTTCTTTTTTTATTTGTCTGAAGTTCAGGAGGTAAAAAAATACATAATTTCCCAGCAAAATGAATACCACTTTACCTAAAGTGAACATACGAGGCTGATGGCCCAAAATGAGACAGGGCTAACATCGTGTCATGGGCCATTCTCTGACATGGACGGACCTCGCACAGGCCATATTATCATTTTGCATTGCAAGTTTTAAGAAAACAAAACTGATCAAAGCATTCCCAAAACTAGGAAAAAAATATCCAAAATCCCGGTCACTGTCCAAATCCTGCAAATAATGTTGGAAAAAAGTCCTTCAAAAAGCTTGCTTCTATTTCTTTTCCTCGTCTCACCTTGCTTAGAAAGCTCTCTTTTATTCACTTTATCATTGAGTTCACTTTACCAGCTTGGTAACGATAAGAAAAATGAGTTGAACTTACATATATAAACTTAGATCGAATCATGTGTTAAGCTGGATTTCACTTATCCCATACACAAAGTATACACGTGACCCAATTCATGGTTCATTTTTACTGGACTTATGTTGTTGTCTAGAGGCCTTATCCGAAAAAGCCTATGTATGAGCAAACGAAATATCCTTACATCTAAACCTTTAATTTTTCATCATTGGAGCCATTTTCACATCAATAGTCATTGCTTTCCCGCTTTTCGTCAACCTATTTCTCCTATAAATATCAACCTGTTCTTCATTGTTCAATTTAACAAATGAAACATGCTCTTCTTTTACATTCTCTATTGATAGTACAATTCTCGATGTTCTTGTTTTGACTAAATATTGAAATATACACTTATCGAAAGGTCTATTGAGTCTTATAGGATAACCACGCATCTACCATTTGAACTCTTTGAAGAGAGAAAATTATCATTTAAAACAGTGCTTGTACACCTTAGACAATCTTCATTCATCATAGAAAAGGTGGTTCTCAAAATATTTTACAACAACCAATAGACACATATTCAAATTTTCGCTTTGTCTATAAATCACAAGAAAACTTGTTTTACTTGTGGCACGATAATCAATTATGGTTAAAATCAGTAGTCCTCATTTACCATCCGTGAGCAAGCTTTATCAATGATAAGAGAAAAAGTAATAATTGGATATTCGAAGCAGCAGATGTCTCAACTTTATTAATATTTGCAATGTGCTTTCTGATATAAGGAAATCTTGAAAGCCAAATTGCTCCCATAAGAGGCTGCCATCTACTTTTGCTTTTGCTTCCAATTCATCACTAACCAAGCTAAGAAAAGCATATGCAAATACATTTAACTTCGTCAATAAGAAATCAGAAGCAAGAGGCTTTGCTGTTCACTTTGGAATAAGGTTACTAATTTATAAAAGGCTTTACCATAGACAGAAATAGAATCTGCCTTTTGTCGTTGAAAGTGGAATTTCTCTTTTTATCTATTTTATCTCATATGATGTACATTATTTTTTCTTCAAGCAAATTTTACTACACTAATGGTACATGATAGAGATATTGCTGAAAAAAGGTAGCTGATAAGCCTGATATGCACCATGGAGACATGAAATGGATTTACTTAAGTAGTGGAAAAAATTCATCTGACAGTGGTGACGGATCAAAGGAAGGGCCTAGCAACTAGCGATGTAGTCGCCCCCCTTGGCCACTCGATATTATGTGTAGGTAATTTGTATCAAATGTATATAATATCCTATAACATTGAATTATATATATATATATATATATATATATATATATATTTAATCAATCACTATATGAAGGGCTTCAATTCAATCGACACTCTATCTGAAAACAATCCTTTCATGTTTCTTCACAAGTTAGCATGCGGTGGCCCATCTATGCATTTTTGCTGAAAATCCACATAATTGAGCAAAATTAATGTTATCACTCAAAAAAGAAGAAGGGAAATTTCAAATAGGGCCCTCAAATGGGACCTTAGAAATGTCTTCAAAGTGGATTGTGTCTCAAATTAAGCACTGAAGCTGGCAATTTTGTCTCAAAACACACCCCCGACCCATCAACCCTGCCAATCTTCACCAATAGGCATCTCACATGCCACTTTCTAAGCCATGGTAGGGGCATTTTCGTCTAGGAGCATTTATCTGTTTTCTTTCTTTTCTTTTTCTTTCTTATTTTCTCTCATTCTCTTCCTCATTCCGCACTTTGCCAGCCCATTTCCAGTACTTGATTTCGCTCGACGTGAGGAAGTCGCGCAATAAATCTTATGTACCAGCATCACCTACAACTACTCCCTATCCTACGCTAGCTCGACGATGCTAATGGCTGTTCTCTCTCTTCTCACTCGCGGTCGTGGCCGCCATATCTCTGAGCTTTCAACCATGGTCGCTCTAGCTTCAAACTCGCAGCCATTGCCATTTTCTCTTTTTAGCTTGCAACCATGGCTACCAGATCTTTGATCTTCAAACTATGTTAGCTCAAACTTCGAGCTCACAGCTATGGTTGCTCCCTCTCTCCTCACGCACTGCCCTCTCCAGCTCTTTTCACTCGTGTCCATGGTCACTCAATCTCCAAGCCCTCGGTCATGGCCATGGCCACTCGAGAGCTTCGACATCTCACAGCCAAATATTGAGCGAATTGACTAAGCTAAGCCCCAATCTCGGGGCCATGGAGGTGGCCGACCTCACGTAATCACAAATTTATGCCCGTGCAAGGCTTGTGATCTTCGACCGCGGCCACGACTTTCATAGACATAACAAAGGAGTAGATGCACATAAGGAAGGGCAAAAAAGGAAAAAAAAAATGCTTTGGATAAACATTGGCACCGACCATAACTTGAAAAGAGACACATGAGATGCGCATTAGTGTATTTTGGAAATTAAATCACCCATTTTAGAATCTTATTTGAGATAAGATTCACTCTAAAAAATTTCAAGAAAACAATCCAACTTTAGAGTTATATTTGAAATATTTCCACAAAATGATACATTAGATACGAGATCGAAGCATAAATTAATCAGACTATTACCATTTTTCAATGCTCAAATAGGAAGACAATTTTAATCAAATGTCTCCCAATCTAATTGGAGTTATATGATGCCCTTGGACAAGCCAAATCTATAGAGCCCACAAAAAATCGCAAGATTAGATCACATTGGCGATCCCAAAAACCACACCTAGAGCGGGTCAACATTCCATGGGACTTGCCAACTTGCAATGCCACTTTTATTTAGTAGGTGAATTTCAGCAGACCATGCAGCCCAAGGACCAGGCCGCCCGGCATGGGAATAAATGATGTTAGCTCCACCGCGGTCCCTCCCACCCCGCCATCCTCCGACACTCACGGCACCTTTTATTTATTCCTCCCTTGTCGCCTTTCGATACACGTCCACATCATGCTGCTCCCCACATGCTCAATTTCATCCATTTTTTTTTTATACTTTAATTTAATTTATCTACTATTTAATTTTATTTTATTGATTTATTCACTATTTAATTTTCTTGGGCTTTGCCCATCTCTCCCCCACTGAATGGACCAGAAGAACGCTAGCTTTAAAATATTAATTGGAACATGAAATTTTATGCGCATGGGCATGGTCGCTCCTCCCCAGCCACATTCGTTACTTACCAGTCTGCATCAGACATATAAAAACTATTGTCCTTTTGGATTCGTGACCCCGTCTAGGGGGTTGTATTATTACAATCTCTTCTTCGAACGCATGTGGTGCTCTTAGATTTTGACCGGTTTCTACGCCAAGTCTTCTGATTTGAAATATATTTTATTGGACCTTTCTCTAGACCCATTTGATGGTTTGGAAAAACTAATTGAGTAGTGGCTACTATACATGCATGGCGTATAGGACGGACAATCGGATAATGTAACTTATTTGATCACTCTAAAGAACGCATGGGATTATTGTCCAAGAGTCCTGAACTTGTTCTACGGCGGCTGATTTAGTAATAAATTATCTAATCTAACTTCTTCCTTCTTCTTTTTTTGCAAATTTGATTAATTTAATTCGAAATTTTTTGATAAATTTTCAATATAGTCATTTCTAGTCAATTTTGGCCAAAATCACTTACATGAACACTAGCCGTCCTACATAACACAACCGGTATTAACGGTGAAAGATTTTTGCAACATTTTTTAAAGATTTTCTAAATAAGTTCTTCGTTTCATTTTTGTTTCCTTTCCTTTTTCTTTCCTTTTTCCTTTTTCCTTTTTCTTTTTTTTTTCCTATTTTCACCAGTTGTCAAGCCCTCAACGATGGACGGTAGAGATTACCAGCCACAGGCGAGGACCCGATGACCTACAAATAGAAATAAGGAAAAAAAAGAAATACAAGAAAAGTAAAAAGGGAAAAATTCATAAATTTAAAAAAAATTACAAAAATTATTTACATTAGTATCAGTTATGTTGAGTAAGATGATTGACGCCGACTAGACCACAACGTCAGACATTTATAGGTAGAATTGATCGAAAAAAAAGACTATATTAGAAAATTATTAAAATTTTTAGAATTAAATTAGTCAAATTGAAATTGTTGTACAATAAATTTAAGACTTTTAGAATAATTTTTTCCTCGCATGTGCATATCACCTCTTTAATAGTATTTTTTTTTCTTTTAGGGGTGATATGTGCATTAAAAAAGATCATGGAAGTTGAATGGGACTAAAAGTGGTTTCTCATTGGGAGTGGGAGTAGGACTCCCGCTCTTGTAGTGCATTGCTGCATTGGCGCAGAATCTTGGGTGGAGAAAGCCCGTCAAAACCTAAATGCACTCCTACTCCCTCCCCAAGTCCTACATAAGTCAACGGGACTTTGCTTAATTAAAGAATTATAACCATTAATTAGTAGAAGAACAGTCCAATCCAATATATGCCATCCAATGTAGTGTCCATTCTTCCCTCTCATTACCTAACTCCAAAAGATTGGCTATCTAACCCTCGTGTCTAGTTTGACTATTTTCCATTTCTCATTCCCAAAGTCACCCAAGTCAACCGGCTGCTTGGTGAAAAAATAAGGTTAATTGTCGCAACAAGTTATAACGTGTCATTTGTATGTAAGCAATGACATTGATATTTTAATTGTGGAGAAGTTGGGTAGGTTACTACTCCCTCGATATAGATATTGTAATCAACTATCGCTGTCATCGTCGATTCTTGATGGTAATGTGAATAATTGCAATAACCTAAGTTAGTAGAATATCCGATCAGTAGCCAAATAAAAGCTCATGAGATTAGCTTAAATATACAAGAAACTTACATGCCTATGGAATTAGACAGCGAATACTGTTGTCAATTATCCCATGTAACCCAATCTAATCAGCCCGACCATTGTTGGTGTCTCATTTATAGACGGTCAAATTTCCATTAAAAAGAAAAATCATATAGAAGCTCGTATCTCCTATCAAAGTGAACAGCAACCGACGGATATCCTTCTCATGCACAAAAGGTATCACTTTGTAATAGATTTCGTAGTTCCCTACTAATCACGACTACTAAATACGAAAATTCAAAGAAGCTGTCTTGTCTCGCGACAAGGACGAAGAGATGCCATTGCGGATCGGTAAGAAAAAGAAGAGTCAATACCCTCCTTCTCCTCATTGACACGACACACAGTCCTTTTGAATTTATTTGTCCGAAAATTTCTCGAGCTCGAGTGGAAAACTCTCTGAGCTATTTTCTTGGTAAACATCTATTTATTGTCCCCCCACAACAACCAAAAAAAAAAAAGGGAAAATTATGTATTCTAAAATTTCTCCTAATTTTTTTTTCAAGTTCAGCTAGAAATGGCAAGAGGATTCTCCCCAGCAAAGACCAACCCAAAGAGGCGAAAAGGGTAAAAAAATCCGAAACGAGGAAAAGCGATCTGGGGGGGAAGAAGACGGGGCCCGAGGATATCCGGATCCGTCCAAGACGCTTTCGGCCGCCGATGGAAACTACAGAACCAACCCCGATTCCTTCCTCCCTCCCTCCTTACGAGGATTCTCTCTTCCCCAAAAAAATTCAAACATTTTCCCGTTCCCTTACCTCGACGCCCTCCTGCTGAAATTCTCCTCCTCCTGCGGCGTTCCCAATCCCGGGTCATCATTGCTGCTGCTGCAGCTGGTGCTGCTGTTGCTGCTGTTGCTGTTGCTTTTGCTGTTGTTGTTGTTGTGTTTTACCGTCTGCAATATAATAAGGCTCCCCACCACCACGCCCCCACGCCCCTGCACGCGCAATCACTTCTTTTGGATCCCCACTTTCTCTCTGCTTTTCCCTCCCTCCCTCCCTCCTTGCCCTGTCTGCCTTCCCTCCGTCGCTAATTTTGCTCCCGTCTCGTCTTGTGGGAGTCTTGTGGAGGTTGCGCTTTTTTTCCTTCTTTTTTTTGCCGGAGATGTTGTGTAACATGGTGACGGTGACCCGGAAGAAGAGGAACGGGTCCGTCCCGGTTTACTTGAACGTGTACGATTTGACCCCTATCAACGGGTACGCCTATTGGCTCGGGCTCGGGGTGTATCACTCCGGTGTGCAAGGTATAAGGTCTGAGCTTTGGTTGTGGGATTTGGGTTCTCGTTTCGTGTTGGGTTTGTGGGTCGTTGGGGATACCGACGGTACAAGTGAACTGGAAGGTGGAATTGGGTTCTCGTGGGTGATCCAATTTGTGGGGTTTTCGAGTTTGGGCGGATTCGTGTCGGCTGAACGGGAAGAAAATGCTTGAGCTTAAGCAGCAGCTGGTTCTTGTCGGTGCTCTTCGTGATCTGAGGCGTATTGGGGGAGACGAAGGCAACTCACGGTAGCTAGTGATTGGCCAAATTGTCCATCTTCTTTTTTGAGCAGCTAGCTTAGTGTAATTGAAGGCAGATATACTTAGAATGATATTTTGTTAGTGCATTTTTGCATACCCTGTTGAAACATAGGCTGGAGTTGCGTTGTGATGTATAATTATGTTTTGTTTAGTACATTTCGCATACCCTGTTGAATCGTTGGCTGGACTTGCGCTTGCATACCCTGTTGAATCGTAGGTTGGAGTTGCATTATGATTGGGCCGATGACAGGAGTTGAAGACGAAGATCTGCACTTGCTCTATTTGGTTACCCTGGAAACTGGAGGAAACGCAGTGTGAAGTGGTTGAATTTGCTGAAGCTGTTGCTGCTGTTACCATCGACCCTAACCTAATTTAGCAGACTTGGTCTTTGGTTTCTTGGACTTTCTGATACTCTTGACTGGAGATTTTAATGACTAGTACAACGTAAAGCTTCGTTAGGTTGGGTTAGTTGAGAGGGAGAAATTAATTCGTACTGTTTGAAGCTAGAGTCGATCGATACTCTGATTAGCTTATCTTAATTTTATTTTTCTTTCCTTCATGAGGATTGCATACTATTATATGAATAGTATACTGCTTCTGACTTTCTGTGTTTACGTGTACTTGAATGTCTATGAAGTTGTGCTGTTTCCAGTTAAGGATATTTGTCTTTGTTATGTTCCATTTGCAGTACACAATGTTGAATATGGTTTTGGAGCACATGAACATGCAACAACGGGAATATTTGAAGTTGAACCAGAGCGCTGTCCTGGTTTCACCTTCAGAAAATCAATTTTGATTGGAAGGACAGACTTAGGCCCCAAAGAAGTCCGCTCGTTTATGGAGAAACTAGCTGAAGCGTACTCTGGAAACACATACCATCTTATTACAAAAAATTGCAATCACTTCTGCAACGACGTGTGCAATAGATTGACAGGGAAACCGATCCCTCGTTGGGTCAATCGACTGGCTCGACTTGGTAAGATATGATACAATTATAAATGTCATTTCATTATCTGTCCTGCCTGCCACAGTTCTAGTTCCTTCGTATTCATTGTAAAATGATAATATTTTGCTTGTGTTTTCTTATAACTCATTTACGCATTGGGAAACATATGGTACTGAGATCTTAGACTGCAATGCAGTTTGCTGAAATCCTTTTACTACCATATGGGACCAGCATCCTTCAAGCATCCAATCCCTCACATTTACTTCATATTCCACTGATTTCTGGAAGTGCCACGAGTTTACTTCTTGATATATTTGACAATAGGATCTCCACAGCAGTTACTATATTTCCAGATCCATTAGCAGCCTAGGCTTTAGTTCACTGATTTCACAACTTTTCCTTCAAATCATTGGCCTTAAGTCATCAGGGTGAGTATTGCTAGCCTCTTGTCAAGAAGTAGAAGTACAGCCTTGCGTCGCTAAGCTAGGTACCCTTTTTTAGTTGAGTCTTTATAATAGTAAATTTGCCATCCTTGTCACCTGCTTCCATTGCATGGTGACTGTTATGAAGTACCCGATGCTACTTAGCCTATGGAATTCTGTATTTGCACCATGAATTATCTTAATTACTACATCTACCATGCACAATCAAGCTATATAGGGTATTTTTATAGCTAATTGGGAAGAAAATACAGAAAATTGCAGGTGAAACAGATTATCTGAAAGTGCTCTTGGTAAATGCTTCATCTTTGACAGGGAAATACCAATCGAAATGATCCTGCCTTCTTTTACCAGCTAAAGGATCTGAATATGTTGAGGATCCCCATCTTGAATCTCCTTTTACATACCAGCCAATCTAGTTGCAAGAGAGAAGATGCTTCTTGTTTTCTAGTCATGTCAGATGCATTGTCTAAGTATCTGATTTGCACGGTGTAGAACCAATGCGGCTGGCCTATATGCCATGTTGTCATGGCTTGATGAATGCCGGGTGACTACCTGTATGTTCTGAGACCTTGTTTTGTTTAGACGGAGAGAGATAGAGGGTCAGAGAAATTGTCTGATCTTATTGAGTAGGGGTTGAGATGTCTTAATTTTTGCTTGATTTTATTGTTGTATAACACAATAAAAAAAGTGACTGTGCTTTGGTTTATTTGGATGATTAGGTTTCTTCTGCAATTGCGTGCTTCCTGCTGGATTAAACGAGACAAAGGTTCGGCAAATCAGATCAGAGGACCAAGTGATCCTTGAAGGAGAGAAGAAGAAACTGAGAAGCCAATCGAGCAGGTTCCCCTCTTCCAGTCGTTCAGCTGATACGCCATCATCTCGCCATCTGCGTTCTGCTAGCAAAAACAGTAGGCCGAGACACTGTCTTCCTCCAAGTTCTTCTTTGATCCATTCTACTTCTTCACCTGCAACTCTAGCAGTAAAGCTTCAATAAGAGAGAAGCACTCTTAATCTAGGGCCTTAGAATCATCACCGCAGAAGGGAAAAGGGAAGATTGCAAAAAAATTTCTGATGAAGTTCTTCCCCGTCTCCCTTTATCCTGGTGAACCTGCTGATTTGTGCTTTAGGGTTGTGGATGAGCTAAGGCATATTTTCCCATGTAAAATGTTTTCCTTTTATCAGCTTATTTGATTGACAAGTGATCGAATGTTTCATAGTGAGGAATGATGTTCTTCCTTTTCCTTTTCCTGTACATTAATCATTATGCAAAAAACTTTGCTCCTACGAATCTCAGCTCAGATGCTTTGTCGTAAGCATGATGGGTTTTAGGATCCGCAGAATGTGGCCTTCAGACTGATCGAGGTGTGCCGTTGGAGACATTCACAAGATGATTAGAGGGCCCAAGTGTTCCCAAGCACTACCATTTTCCAGGCTGAAGTTGATGCCCTGTGAGATAATTGAACATGAAAGCATGAGCCCACTACATCACACTAGTTGTTGTGCCTCAATCTTCGGTTGAATCCACTCCCCCCTAAAGTCTGGTTTAACAATGCGAAAGCTTTCACATCAGGCATTGGATGCTTGTCATCAGATTTCAAGATCATGGAACTGTCCTGTGCTTGCATGTGCCATGTTTTAACCTGCACAGCATGCCTCTTTTGAAAATTCAATTCATTTAACCTCAATCCTAGATCTGCAGAGTCCCTATTTCTCCTTTTTACCATATCAAGCCTCAGCACTATATTCACTATGCATGTGTGATGTTTGCTGTCAATAGAAGCTTTCTTTATTTTTTACTCTTTTTTATATATTGTTCAGTCGGGTCTCTGTCTTTAGGTTGTGATCCTGCTGGTGGAGTTGCTTATTGGCCCTAATAATGGTGGTTGGAGTCTTGCTCATATCACCGTTTTGGAAGTACTCGACCAGAGAGAACCTGCTTGCAATGAAAGCTCATGATATTCCTGAACTTTATTCGTTATGTCGGGCACAAAACTTAAATTAGAAGTTTATGTTGGCTCATCTTTTTGTACTGTGCATTGACTTTGTCCCGTAAATTTAGCAATTACACCCCTTTTCATGATGCCTAGCAATATGAAAAGTACAAATTAAAAAAAAAAATTGAGACAATATATATCACAAGCACAAGATATGCAAGAGCACGAGATATGCAAGGTTTGATACTTGTTTACAAAGCGAGATGAAAATTCAAGTGAGTTATCTATACACCATATGTTCATGTGTACAAAGATGGTCGGTTGGCTTGAGATCTTGTGCGATCTTGTTGCACTGTAGCAAGTACCTCTAATGAATTTTAATATTTCTGGGGTTATATAATACTTTGCATTTGCACAAGTTAATGCTGATTATGAATTCAGTACGGCCCCAATACAAATGCCTAACTAGCTTAATGCTGCCTCCCGAACCATAGCCAACTCGACATCACCTTTTGACTACTGAATTTTTCATTCTCTGTTGCGGCTCTATGGACCGTCAAACTTGATTTTTCAGTGGCAAAAGACGCGAGATCCAAACCCACCACCCTTATTCCGGTCATAAATTGCATCCTTTTAAAGCCTGAAAAGCGCAGTACCCAGAAGATTACAGGAAACTTACAAGTCACAGTCACAATAAGATTTTGCAAAGGGCGTGGAACTTTGACTCCTTGGAAACGTACGTACGGGCAAAGTCTTCTCATTTTGACTCGTTCAATCTGTACACACAGACTTCACGGGGCACACGTAGTCCATTGTCATTCCAACCACACGACTTTTCCACCATGTGAACGGTTCAGCTCATCTTCGTGGAAAATGAGGAGCACATCAGCAGGATCTAGGAGGAGTTATTTATGTTGCCGGAGGCTTTACTTCATTTTTGTCAATGGATTGTAGCTGGACCTTGATATTTAATGATGGGAATTAGTTTCCACAACTCAAAAGTTTTTGAGAAAATTACTCAATCAATTCAATCTAAAATTTTCAGTTTTCTCAATTTTTTTCTAAATATTTACATGGAATTTTAATATAATCCTTCCAATCAATTTTTCTTTAAAAAAATTACTGACATAACAGTTTAGTTATTGACATCTATCTTATTTGGCACATTGTTACGTCAATTATTTCAGACGAAAATTGACCGAAATGACTACATTTGAATTTCGCACAAAATTTTAATACTAAATCAACAAAATAAAAGAAATTAAGATTTAATTGACATCGGTATAATAAGATTAATTGAACAATTTCCTCATGAACATGAAAAGTGCATCGATAGATCTAGAATGAGGTACTTATGTTGCCGGTGGCTTCACTTTGTTTTGTCAATGAATTGCGGTTGGGTATCAATCTTTAATGATAAAATTAGTTCCAACAACTCCAAAATGTTCCAGAATTCAGCTAGAAATTAAGGACATGCGGGTCCTCCCGGACAGTGATTTGTTGAGGTAATTGAGTAAGGACAAGGCTATGCGGGCATAAGAATTCTTCTATTCATGTCTCAAAATTTGGTTTCAACCCAACCGTCGGTACATAGTTGGTACATCGTGCATACTCGAACCTTACTTCGGAAACACAAAATCAACTATTTTATGACATTAGGTCTGTTGGGTCAATAAAAGAAATACTTGTTCAGTGGAATAAAATAGGGAGAACCCTGGAGAAGATTTAGATTACAGGTTGGATCCCAACCAACACTAGACCCCATGGAGTCAATGAAACGAAAAAGAAAAAGTCCCCATCTCGATTTTCCAAAGTGGCTTTTTTTTCTAACGTAAGTGTTCTTCCAGGGAAAGCGAACAACCATCACGATATCTTTAGTGAGTTGACGTGACATCGCATCATGGGCAGGAATCATATGTTGAGAAAGAGGACAAAGCAAACGCCATGATTTGCACTAATTGGTGATCACTTGCATTGTTTTTTTAGCTATCCGGGACAGGGTTTCGGAACACCAACTTTGTTCACGGGATACTTGGAAGTTAGTGAGTGGTTCGTGAACCGGAAGAACCCGAGTGAAAACCCATTTTCGCAAGATAAGTAAGGTATGAAGTATCAAATTTGTGTCGCACCGCATAAACTAAGAAGGAAAATATTGCGCGACATTGCACTTAGTCAAGGAGAGCTAGCGGGTCATGCACGTGGATTGAACAATTTATGTGCGTCCTTAAAATCAATTGAGTCAAAGGTTCGAATATAACTTAGGAGAGTGATGTTTCTTGTTTGTTCGCATGCATTCGTTGATCATAATATATAGACCTTATAAATTATCATGGTGACATGAGAGAGATCACTTTGCTTTTAACAATTTAAGGACTCAAGTATGAAAACTTGGTTCCTCTAAGATCCCTCAAATACTGTACAAGTTTTATGAATCAGTAGTTTGGAATTATAGTAACGAAGATAACCCTAACTTAGAGTAGTTTGCATATAATTTATAAATTCATAAGAGCGGCCTCTGGTTCTTAACCCGGAGATCTCCAACACCTCAACCAATCGCGCCAAGCTGAAGCATTTTAGTCATTTTTACCATGACTAAAGCAGTAACAAAGAGGGAAGCGACTTCTTTGTGAATAGAAAAAGCAAAGAGAGCGAACTTCGAAGTACCAAGTTCAGGCAACATTAATTTATAGGAGCATTCATAATTCACCTAAACATGATCCCAGAAAAGAAAAAACGTCTGATTTCACCTAACCAAAAATCGGATTATTTATATAATTGTGGTTTTGCTTTTGGTTCACGAGACTGACTAATCTGGTCAAGTGGTCCTACGGGGGAGCCAAAGCGGACAGGGCCAGAGCCACGCGGTCAAACGGTCAACTTTTCAAACCTCCCCTTTTACCCGACCCCCAACGCATATCCCTCTCTCTCTCTCTCTCTCTCTCTGGCCGGCTCATTTCCGATTCCCTTCGGATGCCGTTTTCGACCAGGTCCTGCCCTGTCCCCAGCCTTCTTCAACGCACCGCAAACTAGAAAATCCAACCGCTCCTCGAGACGGATCCCGAGGCAGCAGTCGTCCGGTTCGACGGTCGAGATCGGTTTCGCCAGATGTTGGGACGACGAAGGAAGGAGAGAGAGAGAGGAAAAAGAGGGGGCGCTGTCGTCTGTCCTATCGCCCAATCAATGCCAGCCGAGCACAACCCGAACCAAAAGCTACGCTACAAAAAAAGAAAAAGGAAAGGAAAACGGATGACCCACGATCACATGCATCGTGTCCTGTATTCTGGTCGGAGAAGGGAAAGTACCCCTGCCCTTTCCTCATCGTGCATCGGTATCAAACAAAGAAGACAACTCACTTTTCACTAGACCGCCCAGCATCATACGAAGAGGGACAGTTGTATAATACAATCCGATGCGACCCTAAATTATAATGCGCAACTCATAATTTATGTTGCGAAAACAATAACAGCCATGTATGTGCAGTGCAATCCGCCTTTTCTTGTGGTATGGTTACCGTAGAGAAGGAGGAAGAAATTTCTCTCAAGTGTGAACCCGGGAAAAAAAATGACATCAATCTCAATTCTTCAATGAAATTACCTATGAATTTACACGCCTATCTTCCTGTATGTAATGAAATTTTGTTGACTTCGTGTTCCTCAAAGAAATAGAGCAAGGTTAGCTTGCACTCGTGAGGAATTCCGAAGTTTTCGGAGGGATTCAATTGCTGTCGCTAATGGAGTGGAATGGAACGGGATCGGATCTGCATCATCTCTTCCAAGCATAAACGAGCAAGGAGAACCCGACGAACGGACCGCTCAGCTCGTTCTCCTCCGCGCTCGCCCACTCCATGATCGAGGAGCTCCCGCCGGAGGACGCCGACGACGATATCGAGGAGGAGGAGGAGCTCCTCGCGCTCCGCAACTTGCTCTTCCTCATCTTCCGGAGCTCGATCTCGTTCATCCCGAAGCTGCACGAGGGCTGCGACCACAGCAGGAGGTTGCTCACCGCCTGAACGCCGTCATCGCCGCCGCCGCATTTTTTTCTCTGCTCATCGTTGTTAATTAGCTTCTCGAACCTGAACATGAACACCGCATGAGAATCGCTGGCGTCCTCGAACAACCAGTTGTAGACGTCCCAGGAGACTTGGAAATTGACCCCATCGACCTCGACCCTCTCGTTCCCTCTGAACTTCCACTTCAGCCGCTTCACTTGCAGGACCCTCCTCTTGTCCACGCTGATGCACAGCTTCCCCTCGCCGTGCACGTTGCAGTCGATCGAGATCGCCCGGTTCTTGCCGCCGAACCTCGCGCTCGTCGCGTACACCCGGTGGCCGAACAGGTGCTCCCTCCTCAAGAACAAGGCCTGGCCTCTCTCCGCCGGCTTCCGGGCCTTGGTCTTGCCGTAAGCCGACTTCACCGCGTCGCCCACGAGGAGCGCCATTTCGCCGTTGACGACCACCGCGATGTAGAACCCGGACTCGGGCTCGGGCCCGGACCCGAACTTGGCCCTCGCGAGGTCCCAGAAGATCCGGATGCTCGCGCCCGTCCTGGTCTTGTCGGCATCGAGCTTCTTGGACCCCTGCTTCTTCCAGAACACCAGGGACTTGATGTGGAGCTGGAAGGAGAATGTGGAAGAAGACGGAGAGAGGGGCGACGAATTGTAGTCCAAGAAGCTGGAGCCGTGG
This sequence comes from Eucalyptus grandis x Eucalyptus urophylla, assembly GCA_028830015.1. Taxonomy (NCBI): domain Eukaryota; kingdom Viridiplantae; phylum Streptophyta; class Magnoliopsida; order Myrtales; family Myrtaceae; genus Eucalyptus; species Eucalyptus grandis x Eucalyptus urophylla. The sequence continues at coordinate 41,653,620 of CM054189.1, forward strand.
TGGGAATGGAGGCTGAGGTGGAGGGAGCGGCCGAACAGGGTCTTGGACCAGGTCAGGGAGAAGAGGCCGAGGTGGGTGTGGTAGAGGCAGGTGGTGAGGTTCGCGTGGTCGCTCCCCGGCGGGGGCGGGGGCGGCGGGGGGAGCGGCGGGGCCGCCTCGGCGCGGAGGTTGTCGTCGGCGGCGGAGGGAGGGCGGAAGCAAGAAGGGAAGGGTGAGGGGTGGGTGGACATGGTGCAATTTGTTTTGGTGGGGTTTTGGTGTTTCGGTTTCTTGCGATATGGAGGAGACGGAGCTTATTTTCCAAGGGTTTTGGTGGAGATTATATATATATAAGGATGACAGAGAGAGAGAGAAACAGGGAAAGATTAAAGAAGTTTTTCTATTTTGTTCCAGAATGAAAGGGACATAATGGAAATAAAAATATAAAATGGACGTTTCCGAGAAAATAAAAAAGAAAAACTGTTGTAGAAATTTAGAAGAGACTTTTCCAAGACACGCATACAAAGGGGAGACAGCGCAGACTTTTGAATGGGGAGCGTGCTTCGTTTGTTCTTTCGTTGGTTCTTTCGTTGGTTCGTTTCATTCTACTTTGTCGTGCTTTTCTACGTTATTATTATTATTTTTTTTTGGGGGGTGGAAGTGACATTTTTTTCCTTCAGTTTCTCTAATAGTCAACACTCTTGTGGTTACCACGAAAATGTATACGAAAAAATCCACGGTAACAACTTAAAAGTGGCACGGCAACCAACGGTAGGTAGCACGAGCATGATTAACGCGCGACTCCTACCGATGGATCGTTATACCACCTAGAAATAACTGGATTTTTCATTATTAAGACCTTTAGATAATTAAAAAGATAGGATTAATATCGTAAAAAATTCTAAATTAGTATATTTATAACAAATTTATTTTTAACTAGGGAATCCAGTATCCTTACGCATGAACATAATAAATTTGGTTGTTATGGTCGGACTCTAATTTTTTTACTACAAAAAATCCTAAATTAATATACTAATGATAAATTTAACCTTAATTAATTTATATTAAATTAGTTGAGTTTGATGATATGTGATAGTAGACCGGTATACCAGTTTGAGGTTCTACCATTCGTTTGTTACAGATGTATCAATTTGTGACTTTTCGTAATATTAATTCAATTTAATAAAAACTAACGAATGGTAAATTTATTATAAATATACTTGTTTATGGCTTTTAGTGATTAAAAAAGTAGTTTGTTGTAAATTTGTCATAAATTTATTAATTTTGGATTATTTTAATGTAAAAATAATAATTTAAAGTAAATTTGTCTAATTTAGGATTTTCCGTCATATTAATCCAAAAAAATACAGAGTTCCCAAATTAAATACCCACCGAATTTCCTCTAATTAAACACTTGATAAATGAAAAAACCCCCAATCATAGGGTTGAAGGCCCCAGAAGAAGGGCCAAGTTAGGCCAACTTGTGGGAACTGGCCAGGCGAGTTGCATACATAAGAGATTCCTGGCTGGACTGCATATTGCGAGTATCGTTCGTGCTTTCTATCTGTAAAACTGGGAAGCGTGTCGCCTGTGAAGTCTGGAGTCTCTCTGCACGATTTTCTTGGTCCTTTACGTACCGGCCCCCCTCGATGAACCCGCTTTTTTGACCGCGTTTTGACGTGCTCGTGCCGTTCCTTTCAACCTTTTTGGAAGAATGTTCAGTCAGTGGAGACGGGGAGAAAAAAGATCTTTTCCTTGGCAGGGCAGTGGGAACTTACTTTATACCTTCTACACGCGGAAAACATTGCTGCGTGGAATGCACAAGAGTAGATCTCTCATTAAGTTTACGTATCATGTACGTTCGGGAAACGCGTAGAATATACCATATTCGTTCAAAGGGAAAAACTAGCCTTGTAGAACTTATCATGACACACGGTTGCTCATTAGCGAGATGCGATTGACTTACCTCAATCGTATCACGATTTTGTGAATAATAAGCATAATAGCATAAAGGGTCGGAATGAATGTGAGTAGTTCTAAGATTATTTGTGTCTTGGTTTGCTCTTCATTAAATACATATTGCTCATAATATTTAGGTAATGTGGTAGGTAACATCTTATTATGTTTACCAGGATCATGTAAGTTGACGGATTGTCCAGATCAAATAATATTTGGTTATTGTGAAACCCTAAAGTTTGTTGGTGTAAGAAAAGAGCTACAATAAATTTATAATAAAACATTAATAAAAAATCATTTTGGATAAGGACTGCAATTTGGCCTCACCACCGTCTCCTATGTCGTCTCCGAGCTAATCTCATCGATTCTATAAACTTTATAATCATGTAATCATCGATACAAAAGGTGAGAGAAAAAAACAAAAAAAAAGAGGATGCGTTTGCCTTGCTGGATACTCATCGAACATGGTAACTGACTTCTCTTAGGATCTCTCTCTCTCTCTCCCTTTCCGGTTGGGAGACCACGGTCGTCCACGGTCGTCCAATTTCAGTTGAAACATGGCATGTGTCTCGTGAATGTGGGACTTAACATACCAGTTGGACAGCAGAATGGTTCCTAATCAAGCAATCTCGGCAACTTTGATGCTGAGAATCCCTTTGAAAACGTCGCACAACCTGGCCGCCATTCGCGGGAACAACGGAACAAAAAGCAAAGACGAACAACTGGAATCCATCAAATCGGGCATAATTCCATCCAGCAATCTTCAGACACCGAAGAATGCGAAGCCTCTGGATTAGGATGCTGAGAAGAATTCTGTACCCTTCGGATCCGCTGACAGACAAGCATGTCCCATTTCCTTAAATCGTCAACACGCTAAGTAGACAACCTTACAGCCCAAAAGGCAAAGACCCTAGCCATTCCTTTATCGGTCCCTTATTGTCTTTGCATGCCAACTAAGTTCGGTATTGACGTAAGAGAAAATGCACCGATCCAGTACTTTGGAGGCACTCGTGATGTCATGTATCGCATGTTTAAGTTTATCATCACGGATGGAAAGAATAAGTACAGGTTTCTTCGTTGTGTTTGTTAACATTTTTATTCTTAAGAACAAGTTTTATCTAGAAATAGTTTTTTTTTTCTAGTTCCTGAGAACAAAGAAGTAGATTATTTTTATCTCTTCTTTCTATTCTAATTTTATTCTTTGGCCACTTTCTTATTTTTGGAAATACAAAAATTAACTGACGTTATTAAATAAAATTCTATATTTTTCTATTTTGGGGAATAAAAAATAGAAAAATAAAAATAAGATGAGTATCAAACAGACTTTTACTAAACGTATTAATGCCTGGCCCTAATTAAGAACAACCGTGTTCGTAAATAATGGGATTGCGGAAGTTTCGAGAAAATAAAATCGGATTCCTTTTCATGATTTTGGGATTCATTTTAGGGAACTGGGGATGTTTCTATAATTATCGGCAAGCTTTGGGAAGGGAATGCAAGGGGATTGTAAACGGGCAGACAACGTGACAACAAGGGAAATAATTTTTGACCTTGTTTTTAGCATCAGAGGCAAATAAGAATTTTTAAATAACCATATGTTTGATATGACGTAATAAGTGGTTTCTAACGGCACAAAAAGTCCAATTTATGACACAACCGCTGTCGAGGGGTGTCTACAGACGAGTCGATATGGGAGTAACTACGTTCCACGTGGTTTGCTTGGACTTCCGAAACTTTCATGCAGAAAACTTGGAACATGTCTTCGCCGAAAAATAAATACATGGAGAACGACCTGTGCACGTTACTAGATAGAATTATAGAGCAATTTTCTTTTTCTTTTTTTATTTGCAGAAGAGATTTGGTACAAATTTCAGAGCGGAGTCCTCCTTAGAATCTGTGATTTTCAGTGATGGTTCTGAAATTGATGGACTAACTCCCATCTCTTGTCGTATCGTTTAATTGGGGGCACACAGGCATGTTTGTTGAGCATATTTAATAAAGGCTTGTCCAATTGGTTTTTTAATTTTTGGAATCTGAAATTATTTCGCGTACCTTAAAATTTGAAATCTATCTTATCAACTGATTTTAAGGTTTACCCATAACCGTCCAATTTCTTTTTTTTTTTTCCCTTCCTTTTTATTTCTCATTTTTAGTAAAGCAAGATAAAAACAAATGCAAGAACAAAAATCCTCATTTATCAATAACGATAATCCCATAAAAGATGAACACATAAAATAAAATAAATAATAAAAAGTTCAAAACATGTAACTACAGTTCATTGATTCCAAGTTCAATTTTTACCCAGGAATCTACCAAGTGACAGTACCACTAAGTACGGAAACTTGGAACAGGACCTATTCTTATGGCCAATTCAGTCCGAATTCTTGATTCTACCTTAGACCCATTCTCAACCCCACCGAAAATGGCTTAAGCACAGCATTTTTTTTAGTGTAATGGCAAAAATAACCTCGACAGAAGGGTCAAAATTAGTTTGAGAATAACTCACAAACCCACCTCTGCTCTCCGAAGCAGCAACCTTCCATTCCCCTCTCCGATTCACCACGCTGCACTCGCGGCGGACGGCAGTGCGCCATCACCATCGATTACAAAAGGAACTAGATAGATGGACGACAAGATGAATTCCATCTCTACGAATTGGAGGAGATGTATGAAGACATCTTAATTTTTTATTTTTATTTTTAATTCTGCCCCTATTTGTGTTAAGGGCCTTTTGGTTAAAGACAATGAACCTTTAGACGTTAGTAATTCTGTTGGCGCTACTTTGGACAATGATTCTCCAGGGTGTACGCCCGCTGTTTCGTTTACGAAACCTCGTTCCATTGTTGTCTAAAGAAATGCTAATTTCTACCGGAAAAGGGGGGAAAAAAACAGAAAAAGAAAAGTCAGCTCTTTGAACATTGTAACCTTCGGAGTTTCCGGTATTTGACTACTCACGAATTGTTCCGAAAGCATGCGTTAATAATACCCACATGAATTTCGACAGCTTACGACATTATACCATATGCAAAGTCTACAGTTGTTAAATCAGTTTATGTTCGACTCCACGAAGGGTGGACATTGTCATGGCACTGGTCGTTCTTTCTAGGGTTTCAGTTTATGGGTCTAGAACACCTTCTTTATCGCATAATGATTAGTTGAGTCTACTATGGTTACACTTAATTGGACGACAATCTAGCTCAACTAAATCATTCCATGCACCTAAGTACCATTGTAGATATTTTTGTTTTGGTCAGAAGTACCATTGTAGATTAGCTCATCCAATGATTTGCACGTAATTTTAAAATTCGATTCGCGTGTCTGAACCAATGTGAACTTAAAAAAAAGGGGGAAATTGCCAGCTTCTATCTTGTCCAAACCCTCTTTTAAAAAGCCGAAAGCTTGCTATTTCAGAAGAGTCCCCAAAGAGGCCCACCATGTGCATTGATACCCTTGCCAACTTCAGCTTCACGCACGAAATAGACTTGCTTGGCCTGTGACTCTCGTCCCTTGACAGCAAATACCACCAAACGAAATCATCAATTTTGCATTTATATAACAACAAAATAGTCATCACCAAGCTGCTAATTTGTATACTATTTTATCATTGACATTCTAGTGTGAGTGTGCGTTGTGCCCGTTAACCCATTGTCAAACTGTGTTGGGATTTGATGTAAGCTTAGAATCTTCAAAAACGCGCATTTGAACTTTAAGAAAGAGAGAAGAATCTCGAGACTTTTTGGCTATGGTTACACCTAAACCCTTGAATTTTCAATTCATGAGAAAATAAAAGGAATAAGATAAATAAAAGAAAACCTAAGACCTACGACGATTTATTTCTTTTATCCAGTCTGGCCGCTAAATTTGTGCCGTGATACGAGCCTTTCCATACCGGTCCTATTGTCCCTTGTGGGATTATATAAACTAAATTCTTGGAGAGAGACCTCCCTAGTAGACACATACTGAAATTTCGTTTAATATTTTTTCTATATCTCAAGCATCCAGATGCTATAGTTTTGAAATTATGTCGCAAGATGGAGGTACTCTAGCAACCCCGTCTTTTTAGGTTATTAAATAATCGGGTTCTAAGAGGGTATAGCTCTTGGCAAGTTTATAGGATGATAACAGAAGAGGGAATGAATTAAATTGCCTATTGAACCATTGTGTCATTAGGCTGTAAGCAACAATATTGACTAAGACCTCGGCGCTGTAAGTGGATGAATAGTTAGCATACTGAGACGTCAATCCTATTGAGACGTCACACGTGCTCCAACAAAATTGACATACATAGCTCGAGTCATATCCATTGAGCCTAAGTCGATCTATCTACTCTCACAAAAGATGTATAATGCGTGCACTGGATTAGACAATTCGAGAGGAGTTACTTTTCCTTGATTTGACCCCCCAAAGTTTGGTTAGAAAAATTCAAACATAAGTTCGTGTACGTTTTCAAGAGCAAAACGATTCTAATCGTCCTTTCTAACTTACTATTCTCTTGACATTTCCTGCCGTGTATGTTGGCGGTTACAGTTTGGAACATGTACCTTTTCTATGTATTAGCTTTGTCGAATGGCGCGATTGTTGAACCCCTCATGAAATTATTGTCCAATGTAATAAAATTATTATTAAGTCCTATTTCGAGTGAAATGCATGTTTTACACGTCTTGACCGAGCCAAACTATCCAAGTCTCGATCTTGGTCCGAGTCCTGAGTCAAAGTAAACTCTTCCTACAAAGCAAAAGCCAAAGCGGGTCAAGTCGATTCCTTTCTCTATTATGAAGTCGCAGGCCAGGTACCCCCGATCGTACCTATCCGAGACCTTTCAAACCCCTCGAAAGCGCACCTTGGACACCACGATTGAATTTCTTTGGGACTCCTTGGAATTTTCTTTCAGAGTTGATTTTCTTCGATGGTAGCAAACTTGAAGCATTCGATTAGGAAACGTGTCAGCAACGTGGATATATTTTTTGACTCTCTTGATCATAATTCAGATGACTAATATGAACTCAGGATAGTTTTTAACAATTTAACACTCCATTTGAGTGTCGGTGATCGTATATGTCGAAAAAGAAATTGAAAGAATTTTATCTGATAATAGCTGAAAATTGAATGCTTGATGCGATTGGTTTGAACATGTAATCAAGTTAGCGAATTAGATATTAAAGGCAACAATTGACGAAGTGAATGAACCCCACCATGTGCAAAAGTTCCAAGTAGTTCCACATATTTCTGCACCTAATTAGAACTTTGTTGTATTATCTTAATTATCTCCTTACCGCTCATGGGCTAAGCCAAAAGAAGGGGTTTGGTACATTCATTCAAATCGAGGAAGATTCGAGTGCTTAAATCGCTGCTAATTTCATGGAGCTTAGGTAGCTAGGATCTATATTAATTAGAAATTTAAATAGAGCCATGTCAAATCGGTTAGTTTTCTTGGGATCTGAACTGCATAGATCTTTACTTTGTCTTTCTGTAATCAGCAAGATTAATTTTGGGGAGTATTAGATACATAGTGTTCATTAAGTGGGACACAATGGCATTAAAAAGGAGCACGAAACACGAGATAGTATTCCGTGATAATGACTTTCCCTAATCGATGTTGTGATTTTCATAACAAATACAGCAAATACTAATAGCAAAAACAACATAGAAAAACAATAGGAGATTTACATGCTATATTTATGTGTGTGTTTCAGTCAAGTGCCTTCTTGAGTCATAGGTGTAACCATGTGCGTTGACTGTTGACTATTCATGGAATGAAAAAGAGTTCTATTTACTATGCTACTGTGCCGGCCAAGGTCCATTATTGGCCTCAAAACATTGTAAAAAAAATTTGCAATATAATTGACAAGACAAAAGGGTAGATATGGTGATAGGTAGCTATGATCTATAGCTTATCTTCGACTCATAAATGTATCTTATGTTTATAATGCATGGTATACTAGAAGCCAAATGGGACTATGCTTAAGAATAAGCAATTCTACCCAAACAATAATACATTATAGGTGGTGACAAGTACCGGCTAAACAACAGTATATTAGGAGGGGCAATGAAATATCAAATTTAGGTGGTGATATAAAAGATTGCTATATGAAACTTGATAAGTAAGTAATGATTAAGGGTGAGCGCAATACGGTTTGGTGCGACTTGGATGTCAAATCTAATCAAACCGATAAACATGGTTTGAAGAATAGTGAAACCAAACCAAACCAAACCATCTTTGTGATTTGGTTCGCTTCTAAGTTAAATCAAACTGTTTCTTCTTCTTTTCTTTTTTGTATTTTTATGAGATTCAATTCACTAAGCTAGCTTGAAAGAGCATTAGCTTCATGAAATAAGTCAAAGTCTATAAAATGAAAATCAAACCTATTTTGATACGCTATTTCATGTATGAACCATAAAAATATTATAATTTTTTTTTTGAAAAGTCGTATGATACGGGTTCTCAAAGCAATAATAATAATAAAAAAAAAACAGTTTGATTCGGCTTGTGAACAAACCGTTTTTTCATAGAAGTACTCTTGAACTGAACCAGACCTCCAAAAACTATTTGGTTTGGTTTGGCTAACGTTTCGAACCATTCTTAGGCTTACCCTAGTTATCATGGACTTGGTTTCAAGACTTGATTGTAATCCAATGGGCTTGTTTTTGGGGCCTATCCTTTTCTTACTCGTTGTCAAATGAAGATACATTTCTCTCTTGTCCAATTTAGAGTCCAAGAAATCAGCCCACAAAATGGACCAACCTATCCATTCAAACTATGGAAGGGACAAAAGAGTTCATGAAACAAATAACTACATAAAAAAGAAAAAACCCATTTTTTTTTAAATTTCTATTACCAAATTCCGTTCCCTGCTAAAAGGAAAAATCCATTTTTTTTTTTTTATCTAGCTTGATTCTTTAATTGCGTTCCCTACTTCTTAGTTTTTTCACATATGAAATGTTAATGTCTGTTATAACCCAAGCCCACAACAACACTTGGTTAATGTGATGGTGAAATGTTATCCTGGGAAAAGACTGTTTAAAAGCATAGCAATAATCAAGCGCTGATCTACACGTCTTCGCACTTTACTATAAAAAAAAGTAAAAGCGAAACACACAAAAGCAAATGTAGAGAAACTGAGATGAGACGCTTCCTCTATTAATTGGAGGATCACATTGCTCACGAAATTCAACATATTGCCACCGCGATGACACCTTGTTTGGCTACCATTATCGAGATTGGGAGGAAAGAAAAGTTTTGAAGTTCAGGATAAAATTGTAAAGATTTTACTATAGAAAATTATGCACATAAACAACTAATCAATCAAGAAAAATCGGATCCATATATGACTGCAAAACACCAAAATCAATAAGCACATCAGAATAAAATGTACATGTTTGAGCCATTACTTCACTTGAAGAAAAATAGATCGGTCTGATAATCAAAGATTTATTTGAGCCATTGCTTCAATTAGATAATTAAAGATTTATCGGAATGTCAAATCTTCCTCTCTATGACCTATTTCGATATAGCAGCTTTCAATGGGATTCAAGCAACTGATAGCTATAACCTACCATTTTATAAGCTAGTGAGGGAATTTAGCAAATTTTAATAAACAGCATGTCAACTGAGCCATTCCTATTACGGGTTTCAATTAAACACAATTGTCTACATTTTACTGCTAAACTAAACCCGTTATCAATAGATGTTAATACCCAATTCGGTCAGGTTTATCAAATATTAGAATATCCACTAACCCGATTATTTAAAATAAAAAATTAATTAATTAATGTAAGCCCATATTACATTCTCCCACTTGGGCTACGTTAATTAACTTATTTTATTTTGAAAATGATTTTATATTGAAAATAACACTATCGAGTTAATAACTAAAAATTTTGTTTTATGTGGCCACAACTTTAAAAAATAATATTCCAATGATAGCATCTCAAAACCAATCTAATCCTATATAACCTCAGGACTATGGAGATCAATGTTTTAAGAAAATACTACTACACATAACCTTTCATAATCAAATATAATAAGTATTATATTTTTATGGATCATGAGCCTAGTAGTATAGTAAGAAATAGTGCCACCATGTAATCAAAATATACACTATTTCTCATCAGTCTTCAATGCAATTTCTCAACGACATGAAACTACATTAGCTCAATTTCTAAATAACATGAAATTGCACAATTATGTCACAATTCAACATGAGATCTCATAATTAGTGACATCCAGTCATCTTTAAACTAAAATTTATTTAAATATACTATTTCATACTTCTACTTCTCAGTCAATAGGAAAAAATATAACAATAGAATCAACGATATCAATTATTAAAAATAAATGCTTTAATAGACATTATAAAAGCATTATTAGTCTGCATATAATTATAATATCCGGAAATACAAATTATATAGCTCCCACTAACAGAAGAATTCAAAAGAATCTAAAACACCCATATTATTTACATATTCTTTAAACAAAATGGGTCGTAAGCCTTTTGTTAGAGAATCGGCCAACATGAACTCAGTTATGATATTTTCAATTACAACGTCTCCCTTTTTTACTAAGTCCTTGACGGTATAATATTTGATCACTATGTGTTTGAACGCATTACTGATCTTGTCATGCTTGAAATAAAACACAACTGCAGTTTTATCACAGTAGATCACTATAGGTTTAGCAATAGAGTCAACAATTCGCAATTCTGAGATTAAATTTTTGAGCCAAATTGCTTGGATTGACGCGCTGTAGCACGCTACAAACTCAGCATACATTGTAGAGTTCGTAATCAATGTTTGCTTTGTGCTCTTTCAAGAAATAGCACCTCCAGCCATCATAAAAATATACCCAGAAGTTGATTTTCTATCATCTGAACAACTAGCAATATCAGCATCTAAATATCCAATCACCTTTAGGTCCTCAACTCTGCTATACACGAGCATGAAGTCTTTTTTTCGTTGTAAATATCTCATCACTTTTTTATCTGCAACCCAATGTTCATGACTTGCATTCGACAGATATCTTTCAAAAGTATTCACAGCAAAAGCAATATCAGATCTGGTACATACTTGTACATACATAAGACTACCAACTGCACTAGTATACGAAATATTATTCATGACTTCTTTTCCAACATCATTCTTGGGATATTGTTCTATGCTCAATTTATCTCATTTCACAATAAGAGCTTCACTCGACTTATAGGTTTGCATATTGAAATTTTTCAAAACACAATCTATATAACTTTTCTGAGATAACCCTAGAACCTTCTTAGATCTGTCACAATGAATTTCAATGCCTAGAACAAAAGAGACTTCCTCAAGATCTTTCATATCAAACTTTGTAGATATAAATTTTTTTGTATCATTCAATAGATCAACATCACTGCTAGCAAGTAAAATGTCATATATATAAAGTACTAAGAAAATATATTTACTCCCACTTAATTTTATGTAGGTGCAATGATCAAACTTATTTTCTTTAAAGCCAAACGATCTCACAACTTTGTGAAATTTCAAGTACCTTTGACACGATGCTTGTTCGAGACCATAGATGGAGCTTTGAAGTTTGATCCAATTAACATTTCAATCATGGCATTGTTGTTATTTATATAGTAAAGATAACTGTTTGTAACACATAACGCAATAAGATCAATTATGGGTAATAAGCAATTCAACAAAAATAATTAATACATTATAAACTCTCATTTGGACAGAGTGTATAATGCACCATTATTTTTCACAGTATAAAGTTTATAAAGCAACAACAAGGAGAATTATATATAATTGTAAAAAATCCATCCTCTTTGGGCAGACAAATCATTTAAGTTATACATCTCTATAATATCAATATAGAAGGGCATTACATATAATCTTCAAAAACTTCATTCCATTTGGGTAGATAAATATTTTCAATTATACATCTCCATCTTTTAAATTTGGTAATTAATCTTCATGCTATTTTCCAAATTAATATACACAATAAACCCCTTTGGGCAAGTTATTGTATATACTAATTTTTATCAATATGGAACTCCAAAAAAATTTATGCCCAAAATTCATCGAACAATATGAAACACTTTACAACATGTGCTTCCAAAGATCATATTACATTTTTCAAGCAACAATTTTTGCCACAATTTTTTTTTTATATTTTTTAAAATTTTATTATTATTTTTATATTTCGGACCCTCCCTGCAAGCCTTGACCTTCGCCCAGCTCGTAGAGCCGCAGGAGCCGATGCGAGCCACTTATAACGGGCAGGCCACGAATTAAAATGGCCCACAGCTCTTTTAATTAAAATGTCCAAATATTGGCCTATAAGCCCATGTCCCTTTTTAAATATGTTTCTGGTTCTGGGCGATTTTAATGCAAGGTCTACTAGAAGCCAAAGGGTAGAAGCCAAAGGGTAGAAGCCAAAGGGGACTATGCTAAAGAATAAGCAATTCTACCCAAACAATAATACATTATAGGTGGTGACAAGTACCGGCTAAACAACATTATATTAGGAGGAGCGATGAAATACCAAATTTAGGTGGAGATATAAGAGATTTTTATATGAAACTTGGTAAGTAAGTAATGGTTAAGGGTGAGCACTGCACAGTTTGGTGCAGTTTCGATGAAAAATCAAATCAAACTGAAAAATATGGTTTCGGGAATAGTGAAACAAAATCAAACTAAACCAAACAGGCTTTATGATTTGGTTCAGTTCTAAGTCAAATTCAACCATTTTTTTCTTCTTTCCTTTTTTGTACTTTTATGAGATTAGATTCACTAAGCTAGCTTGAAAGAGCATTAGTTTCATGAAAGAAGTCAAACTATACACTCATACCAATTCATAGAGAAACACAACGAAAATGAAACCTAGTTCAATAGGCTATTTCACGTATGAACCGTAGAAATAATATATAAATAAATAAAAAATTCGTACCATACGGGCTCTCAAAGCACCAAAAAAAAAAAAAAAAACAGGTTGATTCGGCTTGTGAACAAACCGTTTTTTCATAGAAGTACTCTTGAACTGAACCAAACCTCCAAAAACTTTTGGTCTAACGTTTCGAACCATTGTTAGGCTTACCCTAGTTATCATGGACTTGGTTTCAGGACTTGATTGTAATCCAATGGGCTTGTTTTAAGGGCCTGTCCTTCTCTTTCCCCTTGTAAAATGAAGATACATTTCTCCCTTCTCTAATTTAGAGTCCAAGAAATCAGCCCCAAAACACCTTTATTTATTCGGTTTAGGCCTTATTCTCCTCACCCCCAAAATTGATCAACCTATCCATTCAAATTGTGGAAGGGACTCAAAAGAGTTAATGAAACAAATAACTACATAAAAAAGAGAAAAAACCCATTTTCTTTTTATTTCAATTGCCAAATTCCGTTCCCCGATAAAGGGAAAAAGGAAAGGAAAAATCCATTTTTTTCTCTAACTTGATTCTTTAATTACATTCCCTACTTAGAGTCCAATTTAGAGTCCAAGAAATCAGCCCCAAAACACCTTTATTTAGTCGGTTCAGGCCTTATTCCCTTCACCCACAAAATAGACCAATCTATCCATTCAAATTGTGGAAGGGACTCAAAAGAGTTCGTGAAACAAATAACTTCATAAAAAAGGAAAAACTCATTTTTTTATTTATTTCAATTACCAAATTACGTTCCCCCATAAAAGGAAAAAGGAAAGGAAAAATCCATTTTTTTCTCTAACTTGATTCTTTAATTACGTTCCCTACTCTGAGTTTTTTCACGTGAGAAATGTTAATCTCTGTTATAACCTAACCCCACAACAACACTTGCTTAGTAAAATGGTGAAATGTTGTCCTGGGGAAAGACTTGTTAAAAGCAAAGAAATAATCAAGGGCTGGTCTACACATGTCTTCGCACTTTACTACAAAAAAAGTAAGAGAAAAAACACAAGCAAATGTAGAGAAACTGAGATGAGACGAGATGCTTTCTCTATTAACTGGAGGATTACATTGCTCACGGAATTCAATATATTTAGCTACCATTATCGAGATGGGGAGGGATTGAAAAGTTTCGAAGTTCAGGATAAAATTGAAAAGATTTTACAGGAAATAATGCCTCCCGTTTTATGGTAAGTTCAAAATCTGAGACAACTAAGTCGTTTAGTGCAAACTAAATGTCCAAAAAAATTATCGACCGAAAAAAACAAGTTATGGATAGCTAACTTGTAAGTAAATTACCAACACTTTCATGTACAAAACTATTTTGGACAGTTCAAAGGTCACAAACATTTTTACTGACTTTTATTTGTATAACTTTTGAATTTACTAACTTTTTTTCTGAAATTTCCAATATAAATTAGAGTGATTTGTCAACTTTTTGTTTTGAGTGCTAACTATGATTTGGGTTACTTACAAATGTTCGATTTTTCATCAACTTTTCTTTAGGGAAAAATAACACTAAAAGTGTTATAACTTTCGTATAATACTCATTTTAGCGCTAAAACTTTTTTAGTGCTAAAACTTTTTTAGTATTCAATTGAATGCTACTTGGAAAAAAAAAATGTTCACTTCAATACAATCATTGATTAGTGTAGCTGAAAATGTGCATTTGTTTAATATAAATCGTCTGATGTGGCTTGCCAGCAAAGAAAACTTGGCATTATTAAACCTAAACAACGTTGTTTGGCCATCTATTTATCCCAAATTAACGAAATAGGGCAAAATTTAGTATCAACCTAATTCTAATTCCTTAAATTGGGGCAATTACCTTCTGAAATTTCTGGGGGAATCGACAGATGAAGAGTGAAAAACAATCGTTTTGCTCTTGATTTCTTATTTTCTTCTTCAATATTTCGCTCGTTCTTTTTAAAGAAAAGGAATTTCAATGTTGTAGTAACCGGGCTTCGTCGAAGCCCAATTTCGTCGTGGACCGCTGCCGACCCTTGCGCAATGAGGAGAAACTTTTGCGTCGGGCTATTGATATTTCGTCCAAGAGCTCCTCAAGCTGGTGCACGAGTTTGAGGAGAAACTGACCACGCACGGATTCAATCCCCTGCACATCGCTTCAGCTAGAGGCGATGTTGAGATAGCGAGGGAAATTCTGAGGACGGGTCAGCCTTTACGCCTATTGCCTCTCGAAGGGATGCGAAAGAATAATCCCTTTGCATTCTGCCGCTGCAAACGGGGAGGTTGATGTTCTCAAAGAATTGCTTTCGTTTTTGGCCGAGTTCGTCAAAGAAACGACTGCTTGGAAGGAGACGGCGCTTCAACCTTTTTTCTTTCCAATGTCGATTTGGTGTCGTTGGTCGCCTTTGAACTGGTTTAAAAAATAATTGAAGAAGAACAGATGTAAAATTTTTGTCTGAAGATGAAGATGAACGAAGAAGTTGAAGACAAAGATGAATACGAAGAATTGTCCGTGTTGGACTTCAAATTTTTTAAAAATACCATGCCGGACATAAAAATATAATAAAAAAGCCACATAGGACGAATAATCGAAATTTGTTATCAGAAGTACCTAAGCAATCATTTTTCCACTATCTTGACATTTAGGTGATCAGTCGAAAATTTTTAAAATTGAAATGTACGTCATACAAAAATTAACAACTTTTATATATCATAATTAGCAGCCCCTTCTGTTTTCTTTGTCAAAGGAACTCTCTCTCTCTCTCTCTCATGTTCACAAACCATTCTCATAAGAGTATAAGACACAAGCTGATGCCTGAATCAGCTAGATGTTGGGGTTTCATGAATCATGTATAAGAAAAATTAACGAAATGAACATAGCGGAAACACAAATATATTTTATACATGATTCTCCTAAGGCGTTGTTCATGCGTTTTAATAAAAAATCTAAATATAAAAGGGAGTTAAACGAATTACCTCTCGAAGCGCGCTTTAAACAAGTTAGTTAAGATGTTCTACAGTTCGAGTCCCACAAGCGTCGAACCTCTAGTTCAGACACACCAACAACGAACGTCGAACGGAAGAGAGAACTTTCGGATATTCACCACTTCGATCGTGCTAGCAATTACGTGGAAACAATCCGTTGTATTCTTGATGTATAATAGTCATGGCCCAAAATGAGATAACACTCTTCTATCTTGCGTCTCAAAGACACAAGAACACACACACAATTTGCTCTCTGTTTTCAGGAAAACATCACTCGTATGTTTCTAAAAACACAAGACGCATGCCCACAGAAAATTTCTCTACGTTGCAACCCTTTTGCAGCCTTTCTTTTTAAAATTTATACACGAATCAGTAACGGTTGCCGATCGTGAGATCAACAACCGTTGCTGATCCTCATTCTCATGCACGATCGAGCACGATCGTGCATGAACGGAACGGTTAGCAACTGTTGACCATTTATGCACGATTTCGTGCATGATGGTCAACGGTTGATGACCATCCATGCACGATCAACGTATTCGTGTGAAGTGGTCAGCAAAAATTGCTAACCATTTCCACTTTAATTAATCAATAATTAATTAATTCCCTTAAAAATAAAAATAAAAATAACATAATCCTTATATGTACAATTGGGGTACATTAACATATATCCACTTCGGGCATGCGTGTGCATCATATGCAAGTAGGCTCATGACTATAATACAAATTAAATTAAATCTCATTTAATTTAATTTCAAATCGACTCAATTTGATTGTAGTAATTGCAAACACATTTGCAATTATATTTCTCTCTTGTTCCACGTTATTCTAATTGTTTATGGTGTGTGACAATCCTAGGTTCATTACTAAGCTGGTAGTAAGACTCGTACTAACACATTAGTACTCCCACAAGAATTAATTGTCCCGATTAATCTTTAGGTCTTACAAGCCATGATTGATATCTAGCAATATGTCATGATTACCCAGATAGTGTGAATATTTTAAGAATATAATGAACCCGTCAGCTTTGGCTACAGTATAATTCAATCTCTCTATCTTACTATGTCCCAATCAAATAAAGACCGTAGAATATTAGTCAAGTCATTAATTCGATCATATGCACAATTCTAATTTACATGCATTTTATTCGAGACATAAACAATTTATTCTCGGTTACAACCCCGGCCGATGATTTCAATGCAGTGTCACAATTAGATCACATAGGACATTATTATGATACATTGCATATAACAAGGAGACATATTCCATATTGCGCACACGTGTAACTTCATATATAAACAAACTATGACCATCAGGTATAAAGACGGATCAATGACCTGGCATTATGTGCACCCGTGAATCATAGTTGTTCAATACACAAGTTAACACTGTGCCTCAGGTCTAAGGATTATTTACACAAAACCAAAGCATGAACAATTAGACATTGACTATGCTAAAAGCTTCCATGTCGCTAATCGTTCCATATGCGTCACGTTCAGTGAATTTGTCTAATACAAACACCTGTGTTCTAACTTAGGCATCATAATACCCAATGACATGTGACTCATCATTCCCTTAAGTATCCAATACTTAATGGCGAAGTTAAGAACACATCGGTCTTAACATGATTATTAATATCCACTCAATAATCCATCAACCGGGAACGATTTAAAGATTCAGTCTAACTATGAACCCGTCACATATATATTCTTGACGTCTCAAGGATAGGTCTAGTTGCAACTCATCTTATGGAATAATTCATCAATATAAAATAATTGGACAAATGAATGAATACGTCATTGCCATTAATTAAATAATAATAATGAAAGTACAACTGAAATCCCTAATATGTAACCATTACATAGTAGCTCAAGAATGGACCTAGACTTAGAACCAGGGAAGGAGAGTAAATTTCCTGCAGGTATGCATCCCACATGGGCGAACCTAGCCCTTCAGGGACGGCCTGTTAGCAGAAAACCACTCAGCCCTTTAGTTCAGAGCCTAGAGACACTCAGAGATGCCAGGATGGAATCGTTTCTAACCTACCCAAGCTGCATTTCTCGAAGGATCCTACCAGGCTGGAGAAGAAGAGGAATTTAGAAAGCCATAGAGAGATTTTCACAAAGCACACACTTTACTTCAGGGGACTCTGCCCAAAACATTACACCCTCCTTGCCTTATATAGGCAATAAGAGGTCACAAGGAAACACACAGGGACCTAGCTCACGGGTCTGGAAACAAACAGGGCACCGAAAGGGAATTATTCGAACACATATGAACAGTGACTGTACTGTGAACAGTACTTTCCCTAGCCTAGTGCTACAGTAAAAGTGAACAGTGTTTTGCTACAGTGAAAATGTACGGACTCAACGGTCTCGTCCGTCTCGAGCATTGTAGCTGCAAACTGAATCATCCGAGTTTTCTTCTAGGAGATGTGCCTCGTATTTTTGTTCAAGGGCTTCAAGGTCTTCTGGTGAGAGAATCTGATTCAGCCTTCGTGATGAGGATGCTCGTTCATGAGCCCAATGTGATGCTTCTTCTTCAGCCCAGTTTGTATCTTCATCTTGCTGAAGGTCAACAATTCTTGGCTGAGGCCAGTTGGATGGTTCTACATAAAAAGATGTGTCCATGCTTTGGAATTGTTCGTAGGGGTCCTGGGACAGAGGTCCTCTAAAGCGTGCATAGGGGTCTTGGGTGGATTGGACAATGTTATCTTCGTTTGTCATTTTAGGCTCTTGGGACGATGAGGATTGTCTGCATTGTCCCAGTGCTTCCTTAGCTTCTGGTGCTAGGTCATAATGATCCCATGTAGTGGGTGCATTATTCCAAACGTCTTCGGGAATGGTCTTGTTTTCCTGGCATAGGATTCTCTGGAGTTCTCGATATTCTCGTTCACAAATTCGAACAGATCTAGGATAAGATTTGTAAATCCGGGATTCTCGGCTGTTCAGGTTAGGTTTATAGGATGTAGTTCCTATTTCCAGAGGTGCATCAAGAATACTACCATTATTTCTGCAAAAGTTCCAAGGGCGTCGGAAAAATAGGATGGTATGGACTTCAGGATCTGGTGTCATGGATCTTAGTTCTTTTTCCAAGTCTTGTTTCCAACATGTAGGATGATAGAACCAATTTAGAAATTCTAAAAGATTTCTATCACATTCTTTTTCAATGTTTCTTCCGAGCAAGAATATCCTTGTGAGGTTAGCAATGAATCTTCTGGTTGGGATTTCAAAGGCTATTAGATACTTATTGGTTAAGTACCATAATAACGTTTTGAGCTGTTCAGGAAAATCATCTTCTTTCCAAATAAGAGGATGAATGAATGGATAATTCATGTTTAACCCAAAAGGATAGAGAATCGAACCTCCATTGAACCTGAATAGGTCTGTATGGCTTTGCCACATGAGGTTCTCCAAATTTTCAGCAAGGCTGTCGTTCTGGATTTGTTGAATAATCTCCTGGGGATATTTCCAGCTTTGTAAATCCCTGATGTTCTCAATTTTGTATGTTACTCCATGGTTGAGCATATGGAAAGCTGGCCTTTTGATATACATGTTGATCTCGGCTGGTGCCTTTGGTCTTGATAAGAAATCAGCAAGCACATTCTTCTTTCCAAGAATATGCTTAGTTTCAAAGGAATATTTTGAAAACCATTCAGCCCATCGAAGCAGTTGGGAGTTTGGAATCTGCTTTTGTTTAAACTTGGTCATCTGAGGGAAAGATGCCATGTCTAATTGTACCAGAAAGTGGTGGCCAATGAGGTGGAACTCGAATTTTTTGATTCCATTTTTGACTGCTAAGATTTCTTTGAAAGTGGAATGGTAATGCATTTCAGCTTGGGAAAACTTTCCACTTTTATGAGCACAGAGGAGTCTCTTACCATCGATTTCTTCAAAGAGGACAGCTGCCCAGTATTCATCACTGGCGTCAGTTTGGAGAATTCTTTTGCCTGTTGATGGTATTTGTAATGGTGGGAGATTCTGCATAATCTCCTTAAGTTCTGCTACTGCTTTGGTCTGAGTTTTTCCCCAAGGTGGGGAGTTCTTCTTCAGCATGGATTGCAAAGGGATCAGAAGTTTTGCAATATTTGGGACAAAGACCCTGAGATAATTTCTAACAATCTCCCACTTGCATTGAAGCCAACTTGTCTGGTACCTCAAACCCATTTTGTCAATATGTCTTTCAAAAGAAGACTGAGGTAAGGCCTTAGTGAAGGGATCTGCCACGTTTTCTGCTGAGGCAATTTTCTGTAAGGCGATATCACCTCTCCCAACAATTTCTCTGATGAGATGGAAGCGTCTCTCAATATGCTTGGACTTCTAGTGAGATCTTGGTTCCTTAGCTTGAGCTATCGTCCTATTGTTGTCACAAAACAATGTAATTGGTTGCTCAATTGAAGGAACTACTCCAAGTTCAAAGATAAACTTCTTCATCCAAGCAGCTTTCTTTGCTGCTTTAGAAGCAGCTACATACTTTGGCTCAGTGGTGGAATTAATAGTTATGCTTTGTTTGGAACTTTTCCAACTAACTGCACCACCATTGAATGTAAAGACAAACCTAGATGTAGACTTATAATCATTATGATCCGATTGAAAATCGGAATCAGTATAAGCTACAACTTTAAATTCTCCTTCTTCATATATCAAGAATAAATCTTTAGTCCTTCGCAAGTACTTAAGAATATTTTTGACTACTATCCAGTGCTCTTCTCCATTGGATCAGACTGATATCTACTAGTAATACTTACAACATGTGCAATATCAGGTCTAGTATATAGCATATCTTGGAACATTGCATGTTAAACCGTGTTAACACTTTGTCTATGTACGTAGATTGTGAGAGGCCAATCAATCGTCTTGATCTATCTCTATGAATCTTGATACCTAAAATGTAGGTTGCCTCTCTTAAATCTTTCATGGAGAATTTCTGTGACAAGAATAGTTTTATCGATGATATCAGTGGTGGAATCAACAGTTATGCTTTGTTTGGAACTTTTCCAACTAACTGCACCACCATTAAATGTAAAGACAAACCTAGATGTAGACTTATAATCATTATGATCCGATTGAAAATCGGAATCAGTATAAGCTACAACTTTAAATTCTCCTTCTCCATATATCAAGAATAAATCTTTAGTCCTTCGCAAGTACTTAAGAATATTCTTGACTACTATCCAGTGCTCTTCTCCATTGGATCAGACTGATATCTACTAGTAATACTTACAACATGTGCAATATCAGGTCTAGTATATAGCATATCTTGGAACATTGCATGTTAAACCGTGTTAACACTTTGTCTATGTACGTAGATTGTGAGAGGCCAATCAATCGTCTTGATCTATCTCTATAGATCTTGATACCTAAAATGTAGGTTGCCTCTCCTAAATCTTTCATGGAGAATTTCTGTGACAAGAATAGTTTTATCGATGATATCATTGGTACATCATTTCCAATCAAAAGTATATCATCGACATACAAAACCAGAAATGCAATTGCACTCACACTAATCTTCTTATATACACAAGGTTCATTCAGATTTTTGATGAAGCCAAACAATTTGACTACCTCATCAAACGGATATTCCAACTTTTGGAGGCTTGTTTGAGTCCATAAATGGATCTCTTAAGCTTACACACCTTCCGTTTTTCACTATTGGATTCAAAACCCTGTGGCTGTTCCATATAGATGTCCTCATCGAGAAAACCATTTAGAAAAACCGTTTTGACATCCATCTAGAATATCTCATAATCAAGGTGCAGCTATAGCCAACATAATTCGAATGGGTTTTTAGCATGGCCACAGGTGAGAAAGTTTCGTCATAATCAATTCATTCTTTTTGACGATATCCTTTTGCCACCAGCCGTGCTTTGTAAGTTCCAATTTGACCTTCAGCATTCATCTTCCTCTTGAAGATCCATTTACAGCCAATTGGTATAATACCATCAGGCAAGTCAGTCAAGGTCCAAACCTCATCGGAATACATTGAATCCATTTCGGATTTCATGGCTTCTAGCCATTTACCAGAATCGATGTCCAACATCGCCTCCTCATAGGTTTTAGGATCACCGGGTTGATCACTATCATTCACAATGAATAATGGTTCAATATGATCAACCGAGTGTCTATAACGAGCAGGTGGGTGAGACGTTCTCGCACTTCTCCTAAGAGGTTGTGTATCAGAAGCTCCCACTGAATCAGAGATTGGTATATGAACTTGGTTGTTTGGTACTTTATTTTCTTCTTATAAGACTATTTTCCGCCTAGCACCACTTTCTTGGATGAATTGATTCTCCAAAAAAGAAGCTTGCTTGCATACCAAAATTCTTTGGTTTGAATGAAAATAGAAATAATATCCAAGAGTTTCCTTTGGATATCCAATGAAGCGACCTTGTTCAGATCTTACCTCAAATTTTTCCATTTTCAGCTTTTTCACAAAAGCTGGACAACCCCAAATCTTAATATGATTAAGACTATGTTTCCTACTATGCTATATCTCATAGGGCGTAGTTGGAACAAATTTGGACGGCACTCTGTTCAATATATATACAGTTGTCTCAAGGGCATATCCCCAAAGGGATATTGGCAAATCGGTGTAACTCATCATAGATCGTACCATATCTAATAAAGTACGGTTTCTTCGTTCAGATACACCATTATGTTCTGGAGTTCCAGGAGGTGTCCATTATGATAAAATGCCATTCTCTTTAAGAAAGTCCAGGAATTCAGTACTAAGGTATTCACCTCCTATCGAAGAGCCTTAATACATTTTCCTGTTTGTTTCTCAACTTCAGCCTTGAATTCCTTGAACTTTTCAAAGGATTCAGATTTATACTTCATGAGGTATAAATAACCATACCGTGATTGATCATCGGTGAAGGTAATGAAGTATTATAACCACCTCTAGCAGTTTCATTAATTGGTCCACATACATATGTATGTATTAATTCTAATATGTCAGTAGCTCGCGCACTTTGTCCTACAAAATGCGCTTTGGTCATTTTTCCTAGAAGACATGCCTCACAAGTTGAGTATGACTCAAAATTTGATGGATCGATGTACCCATCATTACTCAACTTGTTAATTCTATCTTCTCCAATATGACCTAATCGGAGATGCCAAACATACTTTTTATTTGGATTGTCTCTAGGGCGTTAATTAGTTATGGCATTTATATCAATTCTATTTTGCTTATTGACATCGGTAATTGCATTACCGGACATTTTAATGTTATAAAGATTATTGGTTAATAAGCTAGAACCAACACATTTTCTATTATGATAAATAGAACATACATCATCAGCAAAAGAAAATTCATAATTCTCTTTACCCAAACGAGGTATAGAGATGATGTTCCTAACAACATTCTTATAATGCAAACAGTTCTTTAAAACTATTACATGTCCATAAGGCAAACATAAACGAAAAGTCCCTATAGCTAATGCAGCAACTCTTGCTCCATTGGCAAATGTCAGGACAATCTCATTTCGCCTTAGCATCCTACTTATTTCCAGATTCTGCAAAGACATACAAATATGTGAAGTTGTAGCAGAATCTAGAACCCATGAGCTGGATTCAGCACTAACCATAAGATTAGTTTCAATAAGCATAGACACCATACCTTCATAAGGTTAGTCCTTGGGCTTGACCTTCAAGCTCGCGAGGTACTTCCTACAGTTCCTCCTCTAGTGCCCCTTGACACCACAATAATGACATTTCCCTTTATCAATATTGGGTTTTGGTTGCACAATAGGTTTGACAGGCCTCTTTCATTTATTCTTCTTTAAAATAGTCTTACCCCTTGAAGAAGAAGCCTTAGCCATAGCCACTATATTTGGCCTCGTGTTATGCATTTCCTTCTCATAAACTACCAGCATGCTATGTAACTCAGTAAGAGTTTTCTCCATCTTATGCATATGGAAGTTTTGGACAAAACTAGAGAAGGAATCGGGTAAAGATTGGAGAATCAAATCCACAGCTAACTCATTGTCCATAACGAGATTCAGCCTAGCCAATTCTTCAATGTGCCAGATCATTTTCAAAGCATGATCATTAATAGATGATCATTCAGCCATCCTCATACGGTACAATGCCTTAGATATCTCATATCTAGAGGTTCGACCATTCTCATCAAAGTATTCCTTTAAGTGCAAAATGATCGACCCAGCATTTTTCATAGATTCATACTTCTTCTATAATTCATTATTCATAGAAGCAAGCATATATGACCTAACTTTTAAGTCATCATCACGCCACTTATCATAAGTGACATGCTCCTCTTGGGTCCCACCTTTAGGAAAGGAGGTTGGCATATTTTCATCAAGCATATACCCAATTTTTTTTGAATTGAGAATAATTCTCAAATTCCTTACCCAGTCAGTGAAATTGGGTCCAGTCAAACAATTCTTGTCAAGTATAGAAGCGAGTGAATTTGTGGTCACCATTTTCAAAATAATAATATATATGTTGTAGAAAATAATTTGTTAGCCGTTGTACTCTTCATAATAACTATTTCATTTTGGTATTTAAATGAAATAGATCCTCCCACTAAATTTATATTCGAATCCCATACTCCTTAAGATGGGAAGCGGTAATCTTTGTTGGGTAAAGATTACTAGTGGGGATTGGAGTCTTACTAGCCCAAAGTCCACCTCACCTAACAGTTATTGGTGTCCTATGAACTTAGTGAGTGGACTAGCTTGTTCAACGCATTATATGCGAGTACCAATCATAACTTCGGCCTCTAGACCATGAAAGCCTCACCTAACAATTATTGGCATCATAATCATAATTAAGTCTAGCCCATCGTCTCATGCGAGTATTGAAAACACAAATGATTTCCTCACCTGACAGTTATTAGAAATCATTTGGCTCCAACCCCACAACATCATATGCATAATGGAGTGGTCCAATATTATAAATGGTAATTAACCCCTATGTATCCATAACCGGTTAGTTAACCACTATAATATTGGATCAAACCACGACAATGGAAGGCCACGAGTCCGAAACTCGTTTTGACTTAATATTATTAATAAGGAGATTTGGGTCGTTATTAATGGTCTCACTTTGCACATTAACTGGTTTAACATGCACAATAACAAAAACACAATAAATAAATAGATATCACATAACATCTATCCTATGTGGTGATCATGGAATTACGGTGCAATGGGTCTCGAGCCAAAGAGACCCATTTAGCCATTTTAATGTTTTAATAATATGGACCTGCTCTTCACTTTTTCTTCAATCTTTGAACTCTTCAAAGACTGGGCCCAGAGAGCTCACCGGTTTAATGGCTCCTCCAATGGCTCCTCCTCTCTTGTAGTATTTACATCAACAATTGAAATACTAAACTATATTAAAATTACATATTAAAATAAAATAAAAGGAATGATGTAGCCTCCATTTAATAATTACATCCCCAAAAATGAATACCTGTAATCATCATACATTCATCCATACAACAATCACAACAATTAGGGATTTTTCCATGATCAGCACCCTTCCTTACGAGCCATAAATTCAAAATTTAAAGCTTTGGAAGGCATGCATAAAATTCTGCATATCATTTGCAAAATATAAACATAAAGTATAACAAGTTACGGATTTTTGATTCAAAATTGATTTAGTTCTAATTTTTGCTTAGTTGATTAAACTTATCACATAAATTAATCAACTTCTATAGGCCACATAAGAGCAAGAGAGCCAATTCTCTTAACAAAAGTAAATTGGCCATTAGAAGGCAAAAATATATTTGAACTATAAATCAATTAAACGCACGAAAATGCCTAAGGTTGGCTCTGATACCACTGTTGGGGTTTCATGAATCATGTATAAGAAAAATTAATGAAATGAACGCAGTGGAAACAAAGATATATTTTATACATGATTCTTCTAAGGCGTCGTTCGTGCGTTTTAATCAAAAATCTAAATATAAAAGGGAGTTAAACGAATTACCTCTCAAAGCGCGCTTTAAACAAGTCGGTTCGGATGTTCTACAGTTCGAGTCCCACAGGCGTCGGACCTCTAGTTTAGACACACCAACAACGAACGTCGAATGGAAGAGAGAACTTTCGGATATTCACCACTTTGATCGTGCTAGCAATCATGTGGAAACAATCCGTTGTATTCTTGATGTATAATAGTCACGGCCCAAAACGAGATAACACTCTTCTATCTTGCGTCTCAAAGAGACAAGAACACGCACACAATTTGCTCTCTGTTTTCAGTAAAGCATCACTTGTATGTTTCTAAAAACACAAGACGCACGCCCACATAAAATCTCTCTACGTTGCAACCCTTTTGCAGCCTTTCTTTTTTAAATTTATACACAAATCAGTGACGGTTGCCGATCGTGGGATCAACAACCGTTGCCGATCCTCATTCTCATGCACGATCGTGCATGAATGGAACGGTCAACAACCGCTGACCGTTTATGCACGATTTCATGCATGATGGTCAGCGGTTGATGACCGTCCATGCACGAACAAAAATGCGTGTATGATGGTCAGTGGTTGCTGACCATCATGCACGAATTCGTGCATGCATGTGCACGTATTCGTGTGAAGTGGTCAGCAAAAATTACTGACCATTTCCACTTTAATTAATCAATAATGAACTATACCTGAATCTGATCCGATTTCTTGTTCAATAGGTCTAGGGAGAACTTAACAAATAAAAACTGTTCAGTTTTTCTGGCCAATAAATAAAACTTGTTTACTTAGAGAACAATGAAACAGTTCCACCTATCATGAATCTATTGTGCTTCTTTCGATTTTGCTTGAGACCCCGAATTTATTTTGGTTTAATCTCAGGTTCAACTCTTATATGAACACAATCCTACAAATTTAGCTCAATATTACACACTTTGGAATTTATGTCACTGCAGGTTAGTTAGTTGATCCAATCATTATCAACAAAAAAATATTGCCTTACTCAGTTTTGTGAATCTTACTCTGTACATTCCATCAAGAATACCTCCTTCACAAGGATCGCCCCCTGCATTATCTTAAGCATCTCCATTACATCAAATTAAGAGACATTCCATGAAACCTCAATGCACATATTAACTGATTATAATGCTTAATTTCTGTCATAGTAACCGAAATGGTTGACTTATTTTTACTGTATGGTCCCAAAAGACCTGCAGATTGTCATATTTGGAAGTAATTTATTCCCTTTTCCTTCATGTCAATGACGAAAACAAAAAATTCCCTGCTTTGTTGCAGCCATGGAGAACTAATTAAATTGGTTGTTGGAGAGGTATTGCGTAAGCTTAATGCTAGACACATGGATGTGCCTGAATATTGGGTCGAAGATCATTGTCAGATAGAAAACATACTAGAAAAGTTGGAAGTTGACTTTGATGGTGTACATTTCCTTGGTATTCATGGGATATGTGGTATTGGTAAAATAGTACTTGCAAAGGTTGTGTTCAACAAAATATCTTCTCACTTTGAAGGTGTTTGTTTCCTCAACGATGTCCAAGAATCATCACGACATGGTCTTATAAGCATGCAGAATAAGTTATTAGCTAGTTTTGTGGGTCCTGCGAATGCTGATCAGATCAAAGACATTGGAGATGGGATGAATCAGATCAAGAGAGTATGTCATAATAAAAAAGTTCTCATCATTCTAGATGATCTAGACAAGCAAGAGCAACTCAAAAAACTAGCTGGAAAATCAGACTGGTTTGGTTCAGGTAGTAGGATCATCTTCACCACTAGAAACTTAGAGGTCTTGATGACTCAAGTGGAATCATCCTGTGAAGACTTCCTATATCAACCCAAAGGAACTTTGGCTTATGAAGTTCATGAAATGGAGTTTGCTCAAGCACTTCAGTTGTTTTGTAAGCATGCATTCAGGAGAGACTCTCCCCCAGAAGGATATGATCATCTTCCAGAGAAAATTGGTCATAGAGTGGGTATGCTTCCTTGGGCTGTTGAGGCCATAGGTTCCTTTCTTTATTGCCACGGCTTTGCCCTGGAGCAACATTGTGATAAAAAAACCTATGGGAAGATACGTTGAAGCGGTTAGACGACGGTCCTTTTAAGGATGTCCGAGATGCATTAATGATAAGTTATGAAGGACTAGAGAATAAGCAAAAAGAAGTATTTCTAGATATTGCTTGTCTTTTCACCAACAAGGACCAAACATATCCAGTTATCATGTGGGACTAGTGTAATTACCATCCTCACATTGCAATTAGTGTCCTCCGCCAGCGATCCTTGATAAAAATTGGACATGACAATAAGTTTTGGATGCATGATCAAGTTCGAGATCGGGGAAAGCACATCATGCTTGAAGAATATCCTCACAAATTTAGTAGGGTGTACATTAATGAAGGTGCTATAACAATACTGGAGAGAAAAGAGGTAAAATGAAAGAGCACGTTACATAATTTCTTTTTTGAAGGAGAAACTTTCTCTTACTTTGTAGTTAGCTTTGTTCATTTTTCCATTTTTTTCGCGAGTGAGATAGCCCTCTCTCAAACTTTGGGTCGAAAGGTCTTGTAAATTGGTGGAGAGAGACTATACAGATTGCCAAGTAGTTAGCTTCATTTTCTAGATTTTGTAGAGTAGAAAATAGTTTTCAGGATGTTCTGAAAGCGCAAAGTGCCGTTTCAAATGGAATCTGAAAACTTTCGTCAATGATGGTAAATGATAACTTGTAAGTCTACTTGCTAGTAATAGGTGGGTGTCAGGGTAGGTTCCCTATTGAAGATATTGTTGACCAATGTTCTTATGCTTCTTGTTGGGATTGTCTGATTCCCAAAAACGAGATTCGACACTAAATTGAACCCCTAAAACGAATGCGGAAGACGAGCCCGAGAAATTCACATGTATCACCGATCCTAAAGCACACCACAGAATTGAGCGTATCTTGTTAGCCACATATTAAACACCAACGCTGATAAGAGGAAGAGAAAACCGATCCCGTTCGATCTGATGACATTGATTAGCTTTGAAGGGAAGATGGCGTCACCTTATTGCGTTTGTTTTTCTTTTTGGAGGGAGAGAGGGAGAGGAACGTACGTTTAATATGCCAAAAGGTGTGTTCCTCCCTCTCTCTTTCTTCTTTTATACGTCCCTCCAACAGAAAGGAACGTACCCCTTCATCCATGGGCCATAATCTTGTGGGCCGGGCTTTTAGGCCCAACATGGGCGGAAGGGCCAACTTAGGCCCATCACCTAAAACCATCATCTCCCACTCGCACATGGTGGGCCGGACAAGATTCTCTTTACCTCTCTTCAACATTCATACCGGTGAATAATCCATGCGACTAGCATACTTTGAGAGCTCGTTGCCATACATCTGTTAGGAATATATAGCAGTTCATAACAGACATTACACTCTGAGTAGATTTAGTATGCAGTACCCTAGATCGATCGATCACATTTATATCTCTCTTGATCTCTTTTAAACAATGATATATATATTGTATTCACAATTATGATTATCCCAAAAACAATCATAATTGGTTAACCAGTGAATACAAAACTACAATGTAATTATCCAAATTTGATCTTCCTCTTCCCTTCAAACTCTCAATTTCAGTTCAGCTTGCTTTTCTAGAAATGTCCCATTAGATCAAATCAACTCATGACCATTGGCAACATTCTAAGATAGCAAACACTAAATAGAAATTTTGAGAATAAGTAAAAGTCATGACGGCACTAAAATTGAGGAACTCTTTTCCTCAAGGGTCTCACACGGCATAAAAGTTGAGATCAAACGTTTGCCACTCTTTTTGGTCGTCTCATGCATACGTAGTATGAAATACGTATTACGGTATTAACTCTTTTCCCATGGAGTGTATGTCTTTTCCTTCAATACCGTACAGATGATAGTTCAGACATACCCAATATCTAACTTGAGTTCACGTATCTACTCATTCACAAAATTCATCAGAACTCACGTCTGGCATCATAGACAGATGAAGTAAAATATGTGGGTTATTTTACTTTTGGACATAGTAAATATTATGTCATCATCTTAACACTTAGTTTATGCGACATATATATTTTAAGCTTGAGCTCTCAATTATCACCTAGATAACAAGCTTAAAAACAGTCTCATCTCTAATTATCACACAGTAAATAGAGGTGATTACCCGTGTGAGTGGGCTAATCTTTTATCTGTCCGACATACTTTCTCAACTTAAAATAATGCACTAAGCATTAAGATGCATAAAGATCAAACAAAGATTCATAGGCATTAATGACGAAAAACACAAATTCATCAAATGTGAACATTTCAGGGAAATTACAATCCAGTACATCAAACTCTACACAATCCTAGAGATTTCATATGGCCACAAAACACATCTCTAGGTATTGGCTTTGTCATAGGATCTGCTACCATTCTATGCGTAATATGTACTGTAAGTTCACATCTTTTTGTGCAATCATATCTTTGACAAAATTATACTTGGTATCTATATGTTTGGTCTTGCCATGATATTTTGGATCTTTGGTGTATGCTTTTTGCTGCTTGGCCATCACAGTTAACCAACAATGAATCTGCAGCACTTCCAATAACACCTAAATGATCAAATAATCTTTTAAGCCAAACATCTTCTTATATTGCTGCTGATAATGCCACGAACTCAATTTCCATCGTGGACAAGGCTATACACTTTTGTTTTTTACTGCTCCAACATATGGTGCCATTATTCGGTAAGAAAACAAACCCAGAGGTAGATTTTCTTTTATCTAAATCTCCTCCCCAATCAACATCAGAATAGCCTTAGAGTCGTAGATCCTTTCCATAATAACTCAGTGTATAATCAGCAGTCCCCTTTAGATACCTCAGTATTCTCTTAACGGCCTTCCAATGTGCTGGACCTGGGTTGGATTGGTATCTACTCACCATTCCAACTGCAAAACATATGTCAGGTCTTGTACATATCATAGCGCACATCAAGCTCCTAACAGCACTAGCATAAGGAACATGTTTCATTTGTTCATTCTCTTGTGGAGTCCTTGGACACAATCTGTGGCTCAATCATTCACCTTTTGCAATAGGCTATCAATGGGTTTACAATCTTGCATACGAAATCGTTCAAGAACCTTATTTATATATGTTTCTTGTGAAAGAGATAACGATCTATTCGAATGATCTCTTGAAATCTTAACTCCAAGAATGTATGCAGCCTCACCTATATCCTTCATCTCAAAGTTGGAAGACAACTAACTCTTGACAGTATTAACAAACTCCATATTGCTTCCGGTAATTAGTATATCATCAACATATAATGATATGATCACAAATTGATCTTTGGGATCTTTTGATATATACACAATGATCCTCATCTATCATTGTAAAATCATATGCCATTATGGCATTATGAAAACTTATATATTATTGTCTTTGACGATTGCTTAAGGCCATATATCGACCTCAAAAGTCGACATACCTTTTCTTCTTGGCCTTCTTTAATGAAACCAGTAGGTTGTTCCATATATATTTCTTCATCTAATTCTCCATTGAGGAAAACAGTCTTTACATCCATTTGATGTAACTCAAGATCCATACTAGCCACTATTGCTAGAATTATGCGAATCGAGGTAAATCTCACTATAGGAGAAAATGTTTCTTCATAATCAATTCCTTCCTGTTGATTATATCCATTCGCCACAAGGCGAGCCTTATGCCTTTATATTGAGCCATCAGCTTTACACTTTATTTTGAGAACCCACTTGTTTCTAATAGCTTTGCGTCCTTTTGGAAGATCAATCAGTTCCAAACTTGGTTTGACTTCATTGACTTCATCTCTTCTTTCATTGCATAAATCCATTTTTCCTTACTAGGGCAATTTAGAGCCTCATTAATATTTCTTGGCCCATCCTCATATTGCGGAGCAATCATAAAAGTCTCCCCTTCAATGTCAAAATGTCGACGGGGAATACCATTGACGACTTGTTCTCTGTATGGGAAATTGTACACTTTGCACATCATTCCCCATTATGCTCCCACTAGGATTAGATAATGATAATGTTGTCTCATCATGTGGTTGCAATTGAGAATGAGTTTAATTCAATTCATCACTTCTCATATTACTCCCACTTGGACGAACTCCACTAATATCATTATCTTGATCCAATGTTTAAAATAGGGGTAATCTTCCCCTATTTCGCCCTCCTTAGGAAATTCATCCTATAAGAATGTGACATCCCGTGATTCAAATTCAATTATACTCCCACTTTCCTGCTCACCTATGAACATATATCCTTTCGAGTGTTCGGAGTATCTCATTAAAATAGTCTTCTTTATTTTATGACCCAATTTCCCAAACTTGTGAGAGGACTCATGAGTATAGGCAGCACAAACCCATGGCTTAAGAAAACTTAAGTCCGGTTTTCTACCTGTCCATAACTTATATGGAGTGGAAGTAATTGATTTGGAAGGCACCCGGTTAAGTATATAGGCAGCAGTTAACAACGCATTACTCCAAAAAGTGATAGGTAAGTTAGCATGTGCCATCATGGACTTAACCATTTCTAGTAGGGTTCTATTTCTTCTTTCCGCAACACCATTTTGTTGAGGAGTATATGGAATAGACAATTGTCATTCTATTCCTTTTTCATCACATAATTTTCTGAACTCATCAGATAAATATTCTCGATCTCGATCGAATCTTAATACTTTTTATTTTCTTGTCAAATTGATTTTCTTCCAAGTTCATAAACCTTTTGAAACAACTTAATGCTTCGGATTTATGAGAAATCAAATAGACATATCCGAATCGAGTATAATCATCTATAAAAGTGATGAAATAAATAGCCCCATGCCTTCCTCTCACATTCATTGCACCACATACATCAAAATGGATTAAATGCAGAGGAAATTAAGCTCTTTTACCTTTTCCAAATGGTTTCCTTGTCGTTTTCCCTACTAGGCAATGCTCATATATTGGCAAATCGCATTTTCAATGTTACCCAACAAGCCCTCTTTGGCTAGTCTATTCATACGTTGTTGGTCAATATGACCAAGTCTAGCATGCCACATATTCACATCATTATCAAATGAATTAGGAGATGTGAGAAGGGAATAACAAACATTTGCATTAACATAGTCAATATTTAATACAATGAAACCATCCATAAAATAACCACAAGCATAGTAGTTTGTATCCAAATACAAATCTACACCTCTATTATGGAAGTTCATATTAAAATTAAGCTTAACCAACACCAAAACAGACACTTAATTTCGACGAATCTCCGGAGCATATAGAACATCATGTAGGAGCAAGGTGCGTCCACCACGCATGTTCAATTGATAGGTGCCAATCCCTTTAACTTCAGCTTTGGAGTTATTTCCCACATAGATCCACTTAGTTCCAGTTGGTACTCATCGGAATTCCACGAAGGATTCTCTATCCTTCGCTACATGGTCTGTCGCTCTTGAATCTACAGTACACAAAGGATTGGATTCAGCCAATAATGCAGAACTTGACACATAAGCAAAGTTCTCAAATGTACAAGAAGTGTTTACCTTTTTCGGCTCACAACAGTTGCGAGCATAGTGACCTTTCTTGTCACAATTGTAACACCTCACCTTTGACATTTTCTTCACTTGAGGACGTTTTCCTCTCTTGTGTTGGTTAACTCTTGATTTCTTGCAATAAGGACTTGATCCTTTGCATTCCCACATATTGAACGAATCAATACGCTTGCGCTTAGAGCTCAAAGCCCTTTTTGAGCTAGATACAGCATTGCAAATATCTATTTTCGGCTCAAATGCCGTTAGGCGGTCATCTACTAGCTCAAGGTAGCACACGGCATTCTCAAGATCTTCCATAACATGGTCAAGAGCTTCTAATGCTTCTTGCTTTTCCAGCACATATTGAATCTTCATATTCAATATTTCACAATTGTTGCCATTCATCTCAGCAATTACGTTTTTAATTGCTGAAACCATCGATCTAAACACATTAGACATATATGCACGAATAATTAATGCCTATCACTTATGCATCCACTTTGCACAAACTCATCATATCAATGAACAATTTCAAGTAAGGTTTTAGAATAAAAAAGGTCACTATGTTTCCAATCATCCCCAAAAATCCTAACTTAAAACTATTATTAATATAATTGTCTTATGCAAAATAAATTTTATGAAGTTACAAAAACTTCTATGAACTACCCACAACAGTCAACAATAACAGAAAGCAAATAATATTTGACATCCAATAGAATAATAATGCTTTCACATAATACATTTATCCACTACACTAAGTAATATACACAGAGGAAAATATCAACATAGAAAGAAATATTTACACACAAAACATCTCAAACTAATCTAAGAAATAAATAGGGAACGTCTCTTCTAATCTAACAGTAAAAAAATCTAAGAAATTTGAAGGCACATTTGCCAACCATGGAAAAACTTTTGGAGAGCTTTCATGTCACCTCCAAGGCGCATTCACTCTGCGCCATGTGGCGCTCAATCTAATGGTTGAAGTTTTGGTTAACTCAATCCTATAGTACTCTTTTACAAAAGCTACCACTAGCCTCCTATAACTCGGGACCACGTTGACCTCCCATAGGCGATCTAACACTGCTTGCCATTCAGGTGGAAGAGTGTTCATAAAAGCCAGCACATTCTCAAAATCCGGCATAAGATATAAGATAACCATTCCAGATGATTTCCTGTATCATCTGATTGACCCTAATCACGTGTGATACTAAATCACCGTCTTGCCACCGATAATTAGCTAACTCTGTCATCAGCCTTTTAAGTCTTGCTCTTCCTTTGTCCGTTCTCGGGAATGCAGGTATCTGTGCATAACGCATCATAGTTCCTACAACAAATGCATAACTAAAAATGGATTACTTATAATTCATAATAAACATAATGGAAAATACATAATTTTCCATGATTCATGCAACAATTGCATAATAAAAAATGGATTACCTATAACCCACACAGACATAATTGAAAAAAAACAAATTCATTTTTTTTTTGGTCAACGGTCAACGGGTCAACGGTCGGCGGGTCGGGCCGGGTCGGATGAACCGACCTAGCACGTGCCTCGCACGCGCGAGCGACCGGTTGGATCTCGGGTCGGGTCGCGTCTCGGGTCGGGTCGAATCGCCGGTTAGGTTAGGTCGCCGGCCAGTCGCCGGCGATGATGTCATCCCAGCGGTTACCGACCGTTGGGTGACGTCATCACGCGTCGGTTCGCCGACTGGCGCATGTGGCGCACACACTGTCCGAGCCAGCGCTTTAGGCGCGTGGTGCCCATGCGCAGCGGCTTCTGGCCGCGCGTGTGGGCGCGTCCGGTGTCTCCCGGTGACGTTTGACCCATTGACGGACTCGTCTTGACGAGCTCTTTCACCCTATGCCATAAGAAATTGATTTCGACTTACAGAAACTCGAAAAAATGGATGAACAGTGCTCGGGTGTCGGGATTTTTTCGCCCCGATCCGTGTCGGCCTATTATTTTCACGAAAAATCAATCAAAAATCATTCATAAACATGAAAGGGGTCGGGAAAACATGAACTAGGGCTTTGATACCAATGTTGGGATTGTCTGATCGAACCGCTAAAACGAATGCGGAAGACGAGCCCGGGAAATTCACATGTATCACCGATCCTAAAGCACACCATGGAATCGAGCGTACCTTGTTAGCCACAAATTAAACACCAACTCCGATAAGAGGAAGAGAAAACCGATCCCGTTCGATTCGATGACGTTGATTAGCCTTGAAGGGAAGATGTCGTCACCTCATTGCGTTTGTTTTTCTTTTTGGAGGGAGAGAGGGAGAGGAACGTATGTTTAATATGCCAAAAGGTGTGTTCCTCCCTCTCTCTTTCTCCTTTTATACGTCCCTCCAACAGAAAGGAACGTACTCCTTCATCCATGGGCCCTAATCTTGTGGGCCGGGCTTTTAGGCCCAACATGGGCGGACGGGCCAACTTAGGCCTATCACCTAAAACCATCACTTCCTTTCTTTGCAGCTTTGTAAGAGTGTTGGGTATTAAGCTCTTAATTCATCTTGAGTAGTGTTGGGTGTTATGCTCTCAATTAATCTTGAGTCTCTGTTGGCAGAGAAATGAAGATGTAAAAGCATTATGCCTGACTTCTGAGGTCTGCAACCGCAACTTTGGATCTGAAAAATTAGCTGCTTCCCTAGATCTTAGGTTACTTCAAGTTGAAGGCATTGATATTTTTGGCAACTTCTGGAAACAAAATCGAGGCTGGCTTTCTTGGATGATGAAGCATATGCAGAGAATCTTCATTTAGCTAACTCGGTAAGCCAAAGTGTTCATGGGACGACATTGATATATTGCGGCAGTTACGTGATGTTTCTAAGATGCTTGTCCCAAAAGCATTAATGATAGTTTTTGAAGGGTCGGAGAATAACGAAAAAGTTATATTTCAAAAGGTCATTTGCTTTGATTGCTGTTCGTTCTTTGAAGTTAGTAATGTCAACCAGCTGTACCGGATAACTATTGGACATAACAATGAGTTTCGGATGCATAAGCAAGTTGAAGATCTGCAGGAGCTTGACATGCTTGAAGATTGTCATCACAAAATTAGTGGGCAGTTGATTTATGAGGGTGCTATAAAATCACTGGACAGAAAATAGGTAAAATGGAAGAGTATGTCACATAATTACTTTTTTGAAGGAGAAACTTTCTCTTCCTTTATAGTTAGATTTGTTCAACTTTCCGATTGTCTTGTGAGTGAGATAGCCCTCTCTCAAAGTTGTAAATTGGTAGGGAGAGACTGTACAGATTGCCTAGTAGTTAGCTTTTATTTAAGATTCTGTAGAATAGAAAATAGTTTTCTGGAAGTTCTGAAACCGCAAAGTCCCGTTTCAAATGGGAGCTGAAAATTTTCGTTAATGGTGGTAAACGAAAACACGTAAGTGTACTTGCTGGGTAATAGATGGCTGCTAAGGTAGATTCCCTATCGGAGACATTGTTTATGTTCATGTGCTTCCTTTCTTTACAGCTTTGTAGGAGTGTTGAGTCTTGTGCTCTCAATTAATCGTGCATCTCTGTTGGCAGAGAAATGAAGATGTAAAACCACTAAAGGTCTGTTTGTTTCACAGAAATCTCAAAATTTGATAAGTATTTTTCAAAATATGATGACTTGTATCGTTTACAAAATAAATTATTGTAAATAATGAAAATATTTTCTGTTGATTAATTTTTTCAAGCAATATAACTAATCATGTTTTGAAAAAAACATTTTCCAAATCCTGAGTTTTCATGAAATAAATGCACCCTAAGCCTGAATTTCAATTGCTACAGCGTCAACTTTGAACCTGAAAATTTAGCTGCTTTACCATATCAACTTGCAGACACTTCTGAATCTATATCAGCTTTCTTGCTTGGAGATTCTTACTAATTATCTGGAGAATTTTCATTTTGATGGCTTGATCCTGCTAAACGCTATGGGGAGCAATATCAAAGATGATTGGGAAAGATGGATGCAAATCCAGGTACGCCTTTCTCTCAGATTTACTGAGAGACCAAGAAGAGCAGTGGATGGGTTGAGAATCCATGTGTCATTTTCTTTTTATTTTGACAAATCATTCATGTACTGTATATATTTGTTTCACGCTCTCTTGATCTCAAGTGAATCTAGGAACAAAAGTTATTTTGTACAAGTAACATCTAGCATTGACAACAACCGGCTAGATGCATTAAAAAAAGTAGAGGAAGCTATAGAATCACATCATTTTGATTAAATTATGTCTTATTGTATGACTTCCAAGTCATCTAGACTGAGTAAACCCATTTTTTGGTAAATTTCTTCTTCAATTATCCCATTTCTAACTTCTGTTTCTTCAACTTTATCTTCTCCGGCGAACTTGTCAACAATTGCACTCATAATATGATTTGATCTTTTACCGTTTTCTTCTTCATCGAGTTGGCCACTTGCAATTACCATAAGATTTTACTGAACTATAAAATTGTTTACGAACATTCATATGCTTCCTTTCTTTATAGTTCTAGAAGAGTGTTGAGTGTTGTGCTCTCAATTGATCTTGAGTCTTTATTGGCAGAGAAATGAAGATGGAAAAGCACTAAGCTTGACTTCTGATAGCTGCAGCCACAACATTGGACCTGAAGAATTAGCTGCTCTATCAGATCTAAGATTCCTCCGAGTTGAAGGCATTGATTTTATAGGCAACTTCAAGAATGTTAATTTGAAGCTATGTTGGCTTTCTTGGGAAGTGATGCATAATAAATTTTATGCGGAGAATTTTCATTTTGCTAGCTTAGTTGTGCTAGACCTTTCAAGGGGCAATATCGAAGATGACTAGGGTGGATGGAGACAATTCCAGGTACGCCTTTCTCTGTTCATCACACTGAGAGATCAAGAAGAGCATTGTATGGGTAGAGAATCCATATCTTCCTCTTTCTTTCTATCTTCACCAATTATTCATACACTGTATATAATGGTTTCATGCTCTCCTGATCTCACATGAATCTAGGAACAGAAATTATTTTGCACAAGTAACATCAAGCATTGACAACAACAAGCTAAATGCATTCAAACGAGGAAAGGAAGCTAAAGTATCACATCATTTTGATTAAACCCATTCGCTGAAACTTTCCTTTTTCAATTATCCCATTCCAAACTTCTATTTCTTTTGCTTTCTCGTTTTCCACAAACTTGTCAGCAATTGCACTCATGATTTGATTCGATCTTTTACCATTTTCTTCTTCAGTAAGCTGTGCTATTTGCAATTACCGCAAGATTTACTAAACTATAAAAATGAGGGTAATTAGGTTGACTGTCGATCCAGATATGTACCCCGGGATTATTGATGCGTTTCATTCTTTTTACTTCACTTTCTTTTCCAGCAGATGACAAAAAAGCTGAAAGTCCTGGATTTAAAGGATTGCAAAAAGTTGACGAGGACACCCGACGTCACTAACTTCATGTCTTTGGAGATCTTAGTACTTGCTGGGTGTGTGAGTTTGATCACAGTCGACTGCTCCATCGGTAAGCTTGAATTAAGATTTTGAACATCAAGGGGTGTGTGTCTCTTGGGAAGTTGCCCCCAGAAGTTGGTTCTCTACCTTCTTTGAAGATCGTCAGGGACCTGGGTACTGGAATCATTGACGCTGTGAAAAAGCAGACACGTTTGAGAAATAAGGAATTACTAAGGCTCCCCGAGCTACCATGGACCCCAAAGAAATTTCCAAAGCCTCTTTTAGCTATTGTGTGGGCGAACCTTACCCGATTAAGTTTACACGGGTCTGGGGCAACAAAGGCACTTTTGGAGAGACTTGACAATCTGGATTTTCGGCCAGACATTCTGATAGAAGTGTACCCTTGAAATCAGTTTGACTTCCAAAGTTAATCGGAAGGTAGTAGAGCCAGATTCCATCCATCTCCCAGGCCACTGGTGTTCTATATGGAGTTTTCATGCATATATTTGATGGCCATGTGAGATTTCAGATGCCAATTTCGATTATATGATAAGTGTTAAGATATGAAATATTTTTCTGATTTTATTTTTTGAATATGAAATCTTTTTGATATCTTTTTGATTTTCATATTAGCATACCAACTGTAGATGAGTTGGTATTCCATGATTCTTGCTCTGTCAAAATTGTATTTTTCCTTCTCTTTGTAAGCGTGTACAATCTGTAAATTATGTGATGTGAAAATCACCCACAAATTGTGAGCCTCTTCATGATATCAAAGCGTTTATGCTCCTAAGAGCTTTTTGATCCGATTATTCTGCATTTTTTTTTTTTGCAATCTTTTGCATCCTCTCGCCATGGAAGTCACTTCAGAATCAGCTCGCACCACCTCGAATTCTAGTTCCGTTTCCATCGGAATAGTTGCACCTAATGGTCTGATCTTGATCTCAGCTGCCGTCCAATTGCCATTCAAGCTCTTTGCTGCCAATTATCCCTCTTGGCGTGCTCAATTTCAGGCGCTACTCATTGGTTATGATTTAATGGGATTTGTTGATGGAACTTCTGTCTGTCCGCTTCTCACCATTTCAACTGGAAATCAAATGGTGCCAAATCCAGCCGCAACAAATTGGATTTGCCAGGATCAGCTCTTGCTTCATGCAATTTTTGCATCTGTATTTGAAGCCGTGATTCCTCTCATTGCCTCTTGCAATTCGTCACATGCTCCCTGGACAAAACTCATGAATTTATATGCAAATAAATCCCGATCAAGAGTTATGCATCTCAAGGATCAACTCTCTACCGCTTACCAAAACTCACGTTCTGTTTCATAATTTTTGCAAGAACTTAAAGCCCTTGCTGATGAATTGACAATCGTTGACACTCCTATCTCTGATGATGATTTAGTCATTCATGCACTTCGAGGACTTGGAACTGAATACAAAGAAATCACAGCAGCGATTAGGGCTCATGAAAACACAATCAGCTTTGAAGAAATGCATGACAAATTGGTGGCCTATGAAATCCAACTAAAACTGGAGGAAATTAGACTTGAAACAACACCAGTCACAGCCAACTATGGCAATAGAAGCCGTGGCACAAGAAGCAACTCTCGTTGGCCCAACAGTCGTAGTCGTCATAAAAATTATTCTAGATCTAACTAGCATTGTGGACCTTCTCATAGGAGGTATTCTGATTGGGACAATAGAGAGCCTCGTCTGACATGTCAGTTTTGCAATCAATATGGACACTCAGCCAAATCTTGTTTTCACATTTGAAATAGTCTCCGTGAACCTACTGCTCATGTTGCAACAGCTTCATGTCAAGAAAATGGCTGGCTACTAGACTTAGGAGCATCACATCACGTCACAAGCAATCTCAACAACCTCACCACTCACTCAAAGTACGAAGGCCCCGATGAGATCGTAATTGGTGATGGCACAGGTTTGCGTATCAATCACGTTGGTTCTACTAATTTATCCTATCCAAACCAATCCTTTAAATTAACCAATGTTTTATGTGCACCTCATAGTACAAAAGACCTGATTTCTATCTCACAATTTTGTCGCAATAACCACTCATCTATCGAATTTTTTGCCAATTATTTTTTGGTGAAGGACCTTCGCACGGGAGCGACGTTACTTCGAGGAGGGCTTAGCAATGGCGTGTATCGGATGTCTCTCACAAACACTCATCCAAAATTCACAGCCTTTGTCAGTGAGCGGACAAAACCGATAGTTTGGCACAATCGACTAGGTCACCCTTCATTTCGTATTCTAAGTCATGTTCTTAACAATTTTCCAACTTTTTTGTCTTCTGAGTCAATTGTAGGCTCTAAGTTATCCTGTGATGCATGTCAGTGCAATAAGAGTAACAAACTTCCATTTGGGGTATCAACTCTTGTAAGTCATTTTCCACTTGATATTATTTTTTCCGATGTTTGGGGTCCTATGTCAACTGTTAAAATTGATGGTTTCCGTTACTATCTTATATTTGTTGACCACTATACGAAATACACTTGGCTTTATCCTATTAGAAAAAAAAAGATGTAACTCAAATTTTTGAACAATTCAAAAGCTTGGTTGAAAAACAATTTTCTGTCACTAGTTGAAATTTATACTCGGATGGTGGTGGAGAATTTTAAAACTTGAAATCTTTTCTTGCAAAACATGTAATTTCCCATCTAACTACATCGCCACACACACCAGAACACAATGGAATTGTAGAAAGAAAACACCGACACATAGTTAAAACTGGACTCACCCTATTACACAAAGCAAATTTACCACATTCTTTTTGGTCATATGCGTTTCAAACTGCTACATACCTCATTAATCGTTTGCCAACACCCGTTCTAAATATGCATTCACCATTTCAAACATTATTCCAAATGGCTCCCAATTATAAAAAACTTCGCACATTTGGTTGTCTTTGTTATCTGTGGTTACGTCCATACAACACAAATAAACTTATGTCCCGCTCTCAACAATGTATATTTTTAGGGTATTCATTGTCACAAAGTGGGTATAAATGTTTTGATCTACAAAATAATCGTCTTTATATCTCACGTCATGTTGTGTTCGAAGAAAACACATTTCCGTACAAAACACCTCTCAATACTAAAAGTGTCTTGTCAACCCCTCAAAGTTCATCTCCTCCACCTACTGTTTCACTTCCAGTTTTAGTGCCAAACATTGGACCATCGGCACAGGTGCCCCCTCGAAGAAACATTCCATCTCTTGCTGCATCCTCATCGACTTTCCAACCCTCACATCAATCCCAACAAATGCCACCTCTTGAAAACCCAATTATCACTATCAATAATGACCAAAGATCAACCCCCAAAAATCCACCTACAAGAACTCACAAAATGACCACTAGATCCCAAAGTAATATTTTCAAGCCCAAACAACTCAACCACATCATCACCAAACATCCACTTCCACCGACTATAGAACCAACGGGAATTATACAAGCTATGTGCGATCCTCAATGACGTGAAGCAATGTCGGCTAAGATTAATGCCCTTATTCGTAACGGGACTTGGGAACTAATACCTTTTGATCCATCTTTGAATGTTGTAGGTTGCAAATGGGTTTTCGGATAAAAAGACATGTGGACGGCAGTATTGAGAGGTACAAGGCATGTCTTGTGGCCAAAGGTTTTCACCAACGACCGGGACTTGATTACACCGATACATTTAGCCTGGTCATCAAACCAAATACTATTCGGGTGGTTTTATCATTGGCTTTAATTCGTGGATGAACATTGAGACAAATGGACATTAACAATGCCTTCCTCCAAGGCACTCTTCAAGATGAGGTTTACATGTCGCAACCGCTTGGTTTTAAAAACCCAGAAAAACCAACACACATTTGCAAACTTCGCAAAGCCATATATGGGTTAAAGCAGGCTCCACGGGCTTAATATAATGAGCTAAGTTCATTCCTTCTTGCAAATTCATTTGTCAATTCAAAGAATGATAGTTTGCTGTTCATTTACTCTCATGGTGGTGTTCAAGCATATTTTTTAGTGTACGTGGATGATCTCATTATCACAGGAAGTGACCAAAAGTTTGTTTCGGACTTCATCAACGCTCTCTCTAATCGGTTCTCAATTAAAGACTTGGGGCCACTGCATTTCTTTTTGGGAATTGAAGTCATTCCTACAAAGACTGGCTTACTTCTTTCTCAACATAAATACATAAGAGAGCTACTTGAGCGCTTCAAAATGGGAGATGCAAAAGAGGTAGCGACACCATTAGCCATGGGTCAGTCTCTTTCAGTTCATGACAAACAATCACCAGCCAATGCTACAGAATTTCGAAGCCTCATTGGTGCACTTCAATACCTCAACATCACTCGCCCAGATCTTGGTTTTATAGTAAACAAGCTATCTTAATTCATGCATAAACCGACCACAACCCATTGACAGCTGCAAAAAGGCTTTTACGCTATCTTAAGGGAACATTATTCCATGGGTTGCACTTGAGACGCGACGCACAACCTATGCTTCATGCTTACACTGATGCAAATTGGGCAGGAAACATTGATGATCGCACATCTACTTCAGGTTTTGTGATTTATACAGGGGCCAATCCTATCTCTTGGAGTTCTCGAAAGCAACGATCGGTTGCACGGTCGTCTACTGAAGCAGAATATCAAGCCATTGCCACAATCTCGGCGGAACTCATTTGGGTAAAATCTTTGCTTCAAGAACTTGGCACTCACATGGACACGGCACCAAGCTTGTATTGCGACAACATAGGTGCTACTTATGTTTGTGCAAATCCTGTCTTCCATTCCCGAATGAAACACATTGAGATAGATTACCATTTCGTTCGGGAACTTGTTAAAGCCAACAAGATGCGAGTCTCTCATATTTCCACTCGTGATCAACTTGCTAACATTCTCACGAAACCGTTATCAAGGCTGCGGACAATACAATTACGCAACAAGATGGGCGTTTCCGATGGAATGTCCATCTTGCGGGGGCGTGTTAAGATATGAAATCTTTTTCTGATTTTATTTTTTGAATATGAAATCTTTTTGATATCTTTTTGATTTTCATATTAGCATACTAACTGTAGATGAGTTGGTATTCCATGATTCTTGCTCTGTCAAAGATTGTATTTTTCCTTCTCTTTATAAGCGTATACAATCTATAATTATGTGATATGAAAATCATCCACAAATTGTGAGCCTCTTCAATAAGTTATTTAGTAAAAAACGTTTCTCTTTTGGGGCTAACTTGGTTAGTCAATCACTGCGCAAATGGGTATATGAAAAGGAGCAGACTGGCAAGTATAAATATTTCCAATGCTGATGAATGAAGAGAAATCGACTAAACTTGAATGAAATTTTGTGTACCGAACCTTTTAGATCTGAAGCATAAAAATGGTTGAACTACATATGGTGAAAAGTTGTTTAAAGGCAAAAGGTTGTTTATTGACATTCTCGCCAAAACTTAAAAATAAAATTTAATCTTTTTAGGATTAATATCCTGAAAAACTCCAAATCGTTACACAATGTGATAGATTTATCTCAAATTAATTTTTTTATTACCAAAAATCCCAAATTGATATATTTTTGATAAATTTATG
Organism: Eucalyptus grandis x Eucalyptus urophylla; assembly: GCA_028830015.1. Classification (NCBI taxonomy): domain Eukaryota; kingdom Viridiplantae; phylum Streptophyta; class Magnoliopsida; order Myrtales; family Myrtaceae; genus Eucalyptus; species Eucalyptus grandis x Eucalyptus urophylla. The sequence continues at coordinate 41,697,908 of CM054189.1, forward strand.
CCAAAATAGTACACTTGTTATAAATTTATCCCCTATTAGTTTCCGATAAATTTTACAATTAAATTGCTAAGTTTGATGACATGTAACAGTTGACTAGTATACCAGTTTGAGATTTTACTCTTTGTATGTCATGGTTGTAAAATTATTGTGGTTTTTTTAGGTATAAATCTAGTTTAACGGATGGCATATTTATCACAAATGTACAATTTTGGGATTTTTGGCGATCGAACAAATGAGTTTGAGGTAAATTTGTTACAAGTGTACTAGTTTAAGGTTTTTTGCGGTCATTTGGGCTACATCTGTCACATATGTATCCATTTGGGTTTTTTTTTTTTTTTTTTTTTTGTAAAAAAATTAGTTGAAGATAAATTTATTACACATGTATCAGTTTTGAGTTTTTTAAGATATTAACCTTAATTTTTAATATATCATTAAAAAATGATTTTATATGTCACATGATATTTATACCTTTTGAAAGGTAAAGCGTTCCACGTTAGAATCCAAATTACAAGAGTTGTGATAATTAAAAAAAGAGAGTAAAAAATGAAAATAAATCGAAAGATAGACAAAAAATTCTACTTATTAAATATTCCAACAAAAAAGCTTAAATTATAGATGTAAGGACATTAAATGTAAGACCCGTTGAATTCCCATGGACAAAAATGAAGTGACAGGGGATGCTAATCTGGTTGACCTGACGAGTTTTCTTCTTGAGGTGAATTTCGTTCGGAGGTAGTGAGATTCGGATAATTCAATAAAAATATATATGGTTAAAAGTTTCATTTACCATCCTCGATACTTAAGACTCAGTCTGCCAATACTTGAAGGTGAACGCAAATTGCCGTCTCGTGTCTAGACTCATGAATAAAAAGAAACTTTAGGGATTTAAGTTGAACATAGAGGATTTTGTTATAAATAGCGCAAGATGAAGAAAATGGAACTATATCAGTATTATTATCAGTTTTCAACTTTTAGGACAGAAGATTAGGTAGCACGGACTACAATATAAAATAATTACACAATCAGTCATAAACTTATTATGAAGTCAAAGCAGGCTAGGAGTCCCGATTGTACCGATTCATGACCTTTCAAAACCCCTCGAAAGCACACCATGGACACCACGATTGAATTTCTTTGGGACTCCTTGGAATTTTCTTTCAGAGTTGATTTTCTTCGATGGTAGCAAACTTGAAGCATTTGATTAGGAAACGTGTCAACAACGTGCATATATTTTTTGACTCTCTTGATCATAAATCACATGACTAATATGAACTCTGGATAGTTTTCAACAATTTAACACTCCATTTGAGTGTTGATGATCATAGATGTCGAAAAAGAAATCGAAAGAATTTTATCTGATAATAGCTGAAAATTGAATGCTTAATGTGATTTTTTTGAGTATGTAATCAAGTTAGCGAACTAGCAATTAGTATTCTCTCTTGGCTCTGAGAGCTTCCCTCTACCTCCGATGGTAGCTGTCCCCCCAAAACCCTAATCTTATGTGCCTTTCCGAAACCCTAAAACCCTAATAGCCCCCTTTACGGTTTTGGTCAAATGGAACCCATCCCGTAAACCCATGAAACCCCCCACCCCACCTTGTTCCCCGTAAAAATGAGGAGTCTCGTGACGTGGAACAGCTCTGTATTCCCTCTTTGGACGGCTTCAATCAGTGTTGGATGAATTGAAGCTTCGGCCATGCAAAAGGTTGGATGTCGCCATTTTCCCTATGGATTTCTTCTGGGCCTTCTTTTCGCTGTAAATAGGCTAGGTCTTGATTTTTCTCAACGTGACTAGAAGAAAGCAATAAGATAATAGAAGTATTTCGCAGTATTGGTCTGGCTTTGCCCCACGATATGCTCTTGTTTAGCAATACTTGTTCGCTGTTGAGGCAAATGGAAGAGTTTGGGGAAGTAGATAATCGCCTGGCTGTATTGTGCAAAAGATTGGGTAATCTGAGGACAGAGGTTGATGCCCCTCCACGAGATAGAGTGATCTCTCAGGCGATCCTGGATGAATGCAATTGTATATAGTGTTTGGTAAGCTGTATTCGGGAGGAAATATTAACTTTCAGGCTTTTCTTACCACAATGAAGAGAGCTTGGAAGGTAGATTTAGTAACCTTTGCGTAGCGTTTCGAACTCAATACAGCCATTATGAATTCACTGTAATGCCATTTGGATTGACGAATGTTCGAGCTGCTTTCATGGATTTGATGAACCGAGCGTTTAAAGAATATCTAGATCAGTTTGTAATTGTGTTCATCAATGATATCCTGGTGTACTCGAGAAGTCCAGAGGAATATAAAGGACATTTAGATTGGTATTGCAGACTTTAAGGACTCATGAGTCGTATGCCAAGTTTAGCAAATGCGAGTTTTGGTTGACTCATGTTGCTTTTCTAGGACACATGATTTCAGGAGAAGGAATCTCCGTGGACCCAAGCAAGATTGAAGCAGTGATCAATTGGCCAAGACTGACAATCGTGATAGAGATCAGAAGTTTTCTGGGGTTAGTAGGGTATTACAGATGATTCGTAGAGGGATTTTCAGCATTAGCTTCGCCGTTGACTCGATTGTTAAAGAATGAAGAGAAGTTTATATGGACAGACAAGTGTGAGTATAGTTTCCAAGAGCTTAAGCAAAAGCTGACTACTGCACCTATATTGACCATACCATATGGACTTGGAGGATACGAGATCTATAGTGATGAGTCATATAGATGACTAGGTTGTGTGTTGATGTAGCACGGCAAAGTTGCTGCATATGCGTCCCGTCAGTTGAGACCTCATGAGCTGAATTACCCGACGCATGACTTAGAACTCGTAGCAATTATTTTCACTTTGAAGATTTTGAGACATTATTTGTGTGGAGAATAATACAGGATCTTCACAAACCATCAAAATCTCAAGTATCTATTCTTTTAGAAAGAGTTGAATATGAGACAGTATCGTTGGATGTAACTATTAAAAGACTATGATTGTGATATCTTGTATCACCCCGGAAAGCAAACAAGGTCACATATGCACTTAGTCGAAAGTCTTCAGTTGCACAGATGGTACTCAAGGAATGAAGTTTGATCGAGAATGTTAGAGATTTGATTTTCAAATTTGAGGTAAGCCACATTTTGAATCTTATGGCCACCCTCAGAATTGAGCCGAATGTTCAAATTAGAATCGAAGCACTTCAACCAACAGATCCAGATGTTCAGAAGATCCTGCAAGAGGATACTAATAAAAGCAAAGCTTACTTTCAGATTTCTGAGAATGGAACACTGAGGTTCCAAGGACGATTGTGTGTACCTGACGATGCAGAGCTTAAGGAAGAGATCTTATCAGAAGCTCATCATAGTAGTTATAGCATTCATCTTGGCAGTACAAAAATGTATCAGAATCTGTATCAACACTATTGATGGTCCGGTATGAAGGCAGATATTGCTAAGCATGTCGCCAAGTGTTTGACGTGTTAGCAAGTGAAGACACAACACTGTAAGCCGAGAGGATTTCTACAACCTCTCGAGATCTCAGAATGGAAGTAGGAACATATCACAATGAATTTTGTGATAAGCTTACCGACGAGTCAGAGAGGTAATGACTCTATTTGGGTAGTGGTCGATAGACTGATGAAGTCGGCTTATCTCATTGCAGTACGAAAGAACTTGATTTGGATAAGCACATAGATTTGTATGTGCGTCACATGGTTCGAATGCATGGAGTGCCAATTACGATAACTTCATATCGAGACTGGAGATTTACTGTCGCTTTTTGGAAAAGTTTGCATAGTGCATTAGGTACCAAGCTGCAGTATAGTATGACCTATCATCCTCAGATGGGTGGCCAGTCTAAGAGGATAATTTAAATCCTCGAAGACATATTATGACCTTATGGAGTTTGCCTGCAACAACAGCTACCAGCAGAGCATCTAGATGACTCATTTTGGAGTGTTGTATGGTAGAGCGTGCATAACGCCAGTATGTTAGGATGAAGTCGGGGAAACAAAGATCACATGCCCAGAGTTGGTTTAGTAGTTAATGGATGCAGTTGCCGTTATCAGAGACAGATTAAAGACCCGCTCAAAGTTGCCAGAAAAGCTATGTAGATAAGCACCGGAGACCATTTGAATTTCAAGTTGGTGATCACGTTTTTCTAAAAGTGTCATCAATGAGAGGTACTTCACGCTTTGGCAAGAAAGGAAAACTGAGTTTGAGGTACGTAGGTTCATTTAAGATTCTAGAAAGAATCGGGATCTTAACGTATCATTTTGCATTGCCACTGAGGTTGGCGCAAGTGCATGACGTCTTTTAAGTGTCGATGTTGAGTTCGTATGAACTCGACCTGATCCACGTACTCAATTTTGAGGAATTGGATGTAGACGACAGAGTGTCGTACGTTAAAAGCTTGGTTCAGATTGCGCATCGCAAGGAGCAGGTCTTGCGCACCAAAACCATCCCATTGGTCAAAGTAGTCTGGCAACACCATGGCACAGAAGGAGCAACTTGGGAAATTGAGGAGTCGATGAGACGAATGTACCCCTACCTTTTTGGTTAAAGATTGTACTAGGTTTAAATTTCAAGGACGAAATTTTTATAAGAGGGGAAAAGTTGTGACAGCTCAAATTTTCAGAATTTGTTTTCGATTAAATAAATCGGGCCTTTCATTGACGCACCAATAGTGCTACTCTCTGAGCTGATTACTCACGAAATAACTGGACTATCTAAGGAAGCAATTAAGGAATCTAAATGCAATAGACTTGAAAATTCGACCAGAAATTGGTTACTCGACCGTGTTCATTTGCTGAGATCATTACGGTATTGTCTAAATTGATCGGAGATAAGAGATAGGTCGATTTGTGTCACCCCCTCGGCACGCTCCCCAATCCATTAGGGTCGCCACAGGTACTTATCACTTATCATACCACATACCAGTCTAATAACTTTTTTTTTTATTAAAGTGGAACCATAGTTCATAGGGGTTGATCAATAAAATTATTCTCCCCCCCCCCTTTTTTTTGTAAAGGTCCCAGCGCAGCTCATCATCGGAAGCATAAACGAGTCTCACCATCCCTTACTCCAATAACAAGAATGCAATGCACACCAACTACACACCAAATGAAAAGACAAAGCCGAGTCACTTTTATTTACATTTTCACGATGGACATCTCGAGTCGGTACAGTAAAAGGCCAAGATTTTTAACTATACTTAGCTATAACTCAAAAGAGAACTCGACCCTACTTCAAACATGTACACCCCTCCATCAACAAGCGTTGGCTATCTGGAAAAAGTGTCAGCTCCTACCAGTCATACGTGCCATCACACCCAACCTGGTGCATCGGGCGGCAGCATCCCTAGAATCACCCCATTGCGTCGAATGTGAACATACAAAAATTCTTGGATAACAAGGCCATCAGCAGAACCCACGTTGTACATCACCAAGACACAGACTCGGACATATGCCAGACTAGGTATACTAATACAGGAATGCTCTGTGCACTCCTCCTCAACGTTAGTAGGTATGCCATAGAAGGTACCACGCACAATTGGTGAAAGAGGCATCTTTCTAATCTGAAATGTTAATCCCCAAAGGGGTGAGTACAACCACTCAGCAGTAAAGATCCACCAAATTACACAATGCGTCAAACAAAACAATCAATGTATCATGAATAAAGCACATATCAATCATGCATTCAAGCATACTCACCTTACAGCCATGCATATATCACCATACAACATGCATAAACCACCATGCACTTGTACTTATATCATCAAGCAGCCTTGCATATATCACCATGCAATGTGCATATACCACCATACACTTATACATGTATCATCAAGCAGCCATGCATATATCACCATGCAACATGCATATACCACCATGCACTTATACATGTATCATCAAGTAGCCATGCATATATCACCATGCAATGTGCATATACTACCATGCACTCCATGCTTGCATTCCCATGAGGTTCATCCCATGCCATATGATTCAATTCTTGATCTTTATCTTTCAATTAGATCACATCATTTTTCTTCCCAAGGACTAATGTTTGCATCCCACAATTTATCGCTCGCATCCAACCTGGCATCATGAGGAGCCTCCGGCACACACCTCCGGGCATCCCAACACTCCCGGGGCATTGTCGGCTCACACCTTCGACAGTCTCGTTATTATCTCAATTTATATTCACACATGTATCTCAATTTCAACATGGCATTTGATGCAACAATATCAAAGGTCTCAACCAGCTTTTGATGTCATATAACATGCCATATGTCACCACATATGCAGCATAATCAACCACTCAAGACATTATATCACATGGAGCAATTTCATTTATTTTTGAAAATACAGCAAAATTTCGGATAAAAACAAATTGCACTCCTTTGGTCATAATTCTTGAAAATTAGTACACAGCCTTAATAAATTCTAAAAAATTGACATGTTATATACAAGATCTAGAGGAAAATATTCCATGAAGAACACCATATCAAAAGAATATCATACAATTCAGTACAGTCCACACATCACAGTCTTTATAATTTCGGAATATTGCCATATACAGTTTCATTCACAAATTCAGTAAAAATTATAAATCAGCTCCAAAAATTATGAAATTTTTATATGCTATAGAAAAAGTCCAGAAGTAAATATTTCATGCGGAACTCAAAACCTAATTCGTGATAAATTAAAAACTATAACAACCATAACCGCCCATAACCCTCGGCACCGAATTCCAGTTCTAACCGTTTCGGATAAGGATTGTTTCACCAACTTAAACTCATCCATTTCCTCTAAAATTTTATCATGTCACTCCTTAACATGTCATCTTCAACTTTTATTCAGAACACGAGATCAAATTTCAACCGCAAAATTTTATAAAATTCACAGAATCGTCAGCATTACGATTTCCAGATCTAACTTCTTCAAAGAAAAATCGTTTCACCGGTCTATACTTGTTCATTTTTTTCTGAAATTTTGATATGTTACTCTCCAAGAAGTCCTTTACAACTTTCATCAAGAAGTCAAAGTCAAATTCCCACTAGAACATCGCATGCAACTCACAAAATCATCAAAGGTTGGACTGTTTTTTTTTTTCCAGAAACAGAACACTAGGCTAGAACACAACACTCATAGCTTCGAAATTTCACACTTCATCCACATCCGAAATTCACCATTCATCACACACATAACACAGCATGCAAAGGGTAGATTGATGGACTCTACTTGTCTCTAATCCGAGCACAACATAGCAAGCAAAAATTGCGGGGCAAGGCGGGACTTGGCAGCTCAATGGTGGCGACCAATGGTAGCGAACAGCCTCCCTCTTCCCCTTCTCCTCTCGCACACTTGCTCTCGCTCTCTCGATTTCACTCTCTCTCTCTCTCTCTCTCTCTTGGTAACCCCCTCTCTCAATCCGCCCACTCTCCCTCTCTTTCTTTCCCCTTCATCATTTGCAATCATTTTGGGTTTGCATGGCTAATGCCACTTGGCCCTAGGGGAAAGACACTTGGCATTTTTCCCATGCACATGATGGGCTAGAAGATGGGCCGGGCCTCCTCCCCTTGGTCAACGGCAGCTCCTTTCCTTTGGGCTTCGTGGGCCAGGCCAAAAGGGCTGAATGGTGGAGACGATCTTGGGCCTAAAAATTCAACCCACTCTTCTCTAATTTTTCCCTTTAATTATCACCTAATTACCCATCATATAATTACCTAATTAAACTTATTCACTTGGCCATAAAACTTGCAACATAAATTCGTAAAAATCAAATCCATAAGGTGCATAGCCAAGAATAAAATTCTCATTATCAAATTATCCTATAGCACCAACTTTGATAACCCAAGAACGTAAGGTACCTTTCCATTAAAGTGTTGAGCCTTAATCTACTACAATTCTTCGGTCTAGTGGCCACAACATAATTCAATAAAACAACCATTCACTTTTCCATAGGTCGTAATGCCTCTAGATTGCCATGAAATTTTGGGATGCCACACGATTCAACTAAGATATGTGATCAAAATGTGGGTGATTCCACTTGATTGCAAAATTCTCGTTGATCGGCACTAGACCAATTTTGTTGTTGTTGTTTTGGTATCTGGTGCCCGTAATTGAAAATCTCGAGATTTTTACGACAACTGAGGGTCGCCAACATGTAGAAGATGTACAGTGTGACTCGAGATAAATCGATCAAGAGTCAATTGCACCAAAAATTCCTAAAAGTGACCCGGTAGGCTAAGTCACACTAAAAGTGTGCCGGATTGAAATTAACCGTGAATTTGAACCCGATATCAAAAATTGAAAGTTCTGTGGTGTCACGAGTTATTTTAGGAACGTTAACTCATCCTCCAAAATTTTTTCAAAGATTCCGAGATTTTTATGGAAAATCGATTCGGACGTTGCGGAAAATTAGCGGAAATTCATATGGGCCAAATTAAAGAAAATTTGGACTTCTAAGCCGAGCCTTTGGATGTCGAGGACTTACAGAAAATTGTTCGGGATTTTTCTTCATCAAAATCAGACCTCAATTTGGGAAATTGAGTAAAGAAATTGAAATTAAATTGGTGAAATTCGGAATTGGAAAAGGGCAGCAAATTTGGACTTCAAACTTTGGATTATTGATGAATTTTATGCTAGAAAGAAATAAGGAACATTAAGATAAGTTTGAAGACAAAAGGGGGGGGGGGGGACAAACAATTAAGGGAATGGCTAAGGTTGATGATTTTGGGACCCTCCACCTTGGCCTCCTTTGAACGGCTCATGGCCGACCTTCCCCTCATGCCTTTGTCTTTTTTTTTCCCACTCATCTCTTTCAAGTGATTTCATCCTCAATGAGCCAGCTGCTCCCCACGGTCTGCCCTGCTTTTCTTTCATTTTCCTTGTTGAAGCTGCCTAATCTTTCTCTCTCCCTACTTTCTTTCTTTTCTCTTCATTCAGCGTCCACCAAAATCACCCAACAAACAGCCGCCCCTCTCCACTAATATATGTCCCCTCTAATCAACTTTCAAGTCCACTAAGGCTTTTGTTGACTGAAGACATTCCCAAGTGGCCAGCTCGTCTCATCATCGCCAGCAGTGTATGGACGTAGACCTGGACCTGTGATACCAGAGTTTGAGATACCGGGGTGTATGTGCTAGAGGTTGCTTTTAGGAAAGGCACGTCAGATCCTCCAGAAGGTTTAGTAGTGGATTAGAGTCCTTAGTGTATTCCGCTGAAGGCTCCAATTGAGATGAGGATGAGGATCCGTAGTTTTACGAAACCCCCTTGTTTTGCAGACTTTGTATTGAATGTATTAGCTAACTTGTATATGACAAACTATATAAGCGTGGTTTGGTTTTCAAAAATTTATGGTTCTGCTTTTGTATCTCATTTTGTTGTTATATGGGGATTATTTATTCGCTTTCGCATGTGTATTAAAATGAATGGGTTGGCAACGCGTCCTGGGAAGTCGCTAGTTAATTGACCACAAAGGGATGGACACGCACTCGGAGGATCATGGCGTGACATTTGGCACCGAAAGGTTCAATATATCATTGAGGAGTAAGAGGTTTTGGAAACCCCCAACCACACTATGGATGAACCTGAGCATGGAACTTCAGCTTAACATGGGAGAGATTTAGAAGCTTATTAAGTTTGGAAAAAGAAAAATAGTATTGCTCGCATCACGTTGCTAAGCTGTATGCAAGATGATCTCATGTGTGAGTTTGAAAGTTATGATAAAGCTCAAGCAATATGGGTTGCTTTGAAAGATAAGTTTGGGGATACATCTGTCACTAAGTTGATGAGACTCACCATCAAGTTTAACACATATCGAAAGTGCCCAAATGTAATGATGATGTAGCATTTTCGGGAGATGTCAAACATGATTCGTGAGCTGAAGTCGGCAGGTCACTCTCTTACTGATGAACAACAAGCTCAAGTTGTTATAAGGTCTCTTCTTGACAACTGGAAGCTTATGAAGATCAACAAGATGCATAATGAGAATATTGTCACTTTTGATGATATAGCGTGTCATTTGGAATTAGAGGATGAGCACCTAGAGGCTACAAGATCCTCTACCCATGCTTATGTTGCTGAATCGAGTTCGCACAAAAATTCAGGCTTAAAGCATAAAAGGAATTATCAATTCAACAACAAAGGGAAGAAAACTAATCATGCACCTAAAAGGGCTAAGACCTTTCAACACAAGAAGCATGGTGGGAAAAAGAACAAGGCCAAGATGAAGTGCTACAATTGTGGCAAGATGGGTCCTTTTGCTCGTGAATGCACTGAGCCAAAAGAGGTACCATATTACTCAATTACTTTAAGTAATGCTTTTGTTTCTAGCACTGTAATGCTTATTGAGTCTCATCCAATATGGACTATAAACTCAGGAGCAACAAACCACGTAGCTGGAGACCAAGAAGCATTTGTGGAGTATCGTCGGATACAGCTTGGAAAAAGATGGATATGTGTTGGGAATAACTCAAGAATTGAAGTGAAGGGTATCGACATATGTAAATTAAGGGCGCGTTTGGTAACGATTCTGTTATCGGGAACTGATTTTCACTATAAATGATTATTTTTTATTCTATTCCCGAAAACTGATTCTGAGTAAAAAAATCGCATTTGGTAACGGTCCAAATATTTTTATTTTGGAATAGAATTGCGCTTGATACTATGCTCATTGATTATGTTCTAAATCAATTTCTTTTAATTTTTAAATAATTTCTTTTTTACTTTTTTTTTCTTTTCTTTTTTACTTTTCTTTTTCCCTTTTCTCTTATTCTTCTTCTTCTTCTTCTTCTTCTTCTTCTTCATGTGGCTGACAACCCTCACTAGAGTGTCGCCAGCCCTTAGTGAGGCCGACCCTCATCGGCTGAGCCTTGCCGATAGCTAGGCGAGGCTCGCCAACCCCACCAAGGCTCGGCTCAGCCTTGTTGGTGGCCAGGCCAGCCTCGCCCAGCCTTAGCAAGACTGACTTGGCCATCGGTGAGGCTCGCCTAGCCCCGTCGGTGGCTAGGCCGGCCTTGCCCAGCCCCGGTGAAGTCGGCTTGGCCACCGGCAAGGCTCGGCCTCGCTAGATCTGGCAAGGCCGAGCCTTGCCAGTGGCTGGGCTTGCCTCCAACAAGCTCGCTAGACCTTGCCCTGGCCTAGCGAGCCTCCGGCGAGCTCGCAGGACCGGTGGACGGCGGATGGCGGCGGACGGCGGCAACAGCTGGCAGTGGACGGCGACAGGAGGTGGTGGACGGCAGTCGCGGGAAGACGGAAGGGAAGAATGAGACTTTCATTGTTTCGATTCTTTTTTGGATTCTCAGACAGAGAATCACTTTTTTTTTGTTATTCTCAATTCTATTCCAAAACTGTTCCCGGGAACAAAATTTTACCAAACGCGATTCTCGTCCCAAATTGATTCTGGTAACAAAAAAATCAGAATTATGCACTGTTTGGATGGTTACCAAACAATGCCTAATTTTATGTGGTGGTCGAAGCCTATTCCTACCTGATGTCCTCTATGCTCCGGATATTCGATAAAACTTGATCTCCGTAGCTATTCTTCTTAACCTAGGTTATGTATTGAATTTTCATGGTAATTGTGTTGACATTTTGTTTGGAACGGTTTACTATGATTCCGATCATGTATTGAATGATTTTATGGTGTTAGACATTGATTATTATTAGTACAATGTTAATGTCAATGGTTGTTTTTTTTTTTAAATTGAATCTTCTAGTAATGTTGAGATTGATGCAAGTATTTGGCATGCTAAATTAGGTCACATCGGGTTACAAAAAATGCAAAGATTAGCTAGAGAATGCCTTTTAGGGTCACTCACAAATATTAATCTATCAGGATGTGAACATTGTTTAGTGGGAAAAACAACTAGAAAACCATTCGGTAAAAGGACTAGAGCCGAATTTCTATTACAACTCATATATTCTAACATTTGTGGTCATTTGAATGTGAGGGTAAGGCATGGATCCTCATATTTCATCACTTTCATAGATGACTTTATGCGTTTCGGTTATGTCTTTCCAATCTCCAATAAATCAGAAGCGTTAAACTACTTTAGATGATATATAACGATGGTAGAAAATTAGTTGAACAAAACAATAAAAGCATTGAAAACCGATCGCAGACGTGAGTATCTATCGGAACAATTTTAGACTCTTCGTGATGAAAAGAGAATTGTATGACAATTGACTATTTCTAATACTCCATAACAAAATGGGGTAGCTGAGGGAAAAAATAGAATCATATTAAAAATCTTAGGTCTATAATGGCGCAAGCAAATATACCTATTTCCTATTAAAAAGATGCATTATTGATTGCTGCTTATGTACTTAATCGAGTGCTCTCAAAATAAGTTATTTCCACCTCTTATGAATTATGGACTAGTAAGAAACTATCTTTACAAAAAATAAAATAAAATAATGACTTCCAATTATATGAGATGGAATATCCTAATAACACACCCATTAATGTTGTAGAGGGAAATAAAGATTTACCTCAACATACAAGACCTAGTAGGAATGTGGTATCGATTGGCGAACTGAATTCAAGAGAAATTCAGTTGCGTAAAAGTATTCCCCGTCATTGTTTTGAGATTGAAGGGGAAGCATATATGATTGCTTAAAAAGATGATGCCGAGCCAAAGACTGTTCAAGAGGCTCTCTCATCCTCTGATAAGGAAGAATGGAGAAAAGCTTTGAAAGATGAAATTGAGTCAATGAGGGCAAATCACGTCTGGGACTTGGTTGATCTACCACTCAATCGCAAGGCTATTAGAAACAAATGGGTCTTTAATATTAAGTGAGTGGCATATGGATCCATTAAAAATATAAGGCTCATCTTGTGGTGAAAGATTATACTCGACAGGAGAGTATAGATTATGAGGAAATATTTTCACTAGTTGTAAGGTTTGCCTCAATAAGTCTTATCCTAGCCATCATTACACATTTGGATCTTCAATTATATCAAATGGATGTAAATACAACATTTCTCAATGGAAAACTAGATGGGGAAATTTATATGAAGCAACCAATGTTTTATAGTTAAAGGTTAAGAGCATAAAGTTTGTAAACTTCATCGCTCAATATATGGATTTAAGTAATCATTTAGACGGTGGTATCTTTGTTTTTATTAAGCCATAATAACTTTTGGTTTCACAATGATCGAAGAAGATCATTGTGTATATGTCTAGCTATTTGAAGATAAATTTGTGATTTTATCACTTTATGTGGACGATATTCTATTGTTTAGAAATGACAAGGTTTTAGTTATCACCATAAAAGAATGGTTGTCCTCCACTTTCGAAATGAAGGACATGGGAGAAGCTGCTTATATATATTAGGAGTTAAGATCGAAAGAGATCAATCAAGGAAACTCCTTACTTTATCACAAGAGTCTTATATAATGAATATTCTTGAACATTTTAATATGCAACATTGTAATCCCATTAATACCCCTGTCATGTAAAGTGAAGGCCTAAGTACTGAGATGTGTCATAATATTCCAGAATAAATTAAAGTAATGTGCATTGTACGACCAACAAGGGAATGTGAGTAAAATTATCCCTATTTACTCATCATGTGAGCCCTTGAGATAATTTATAATTTACCTCATTTTGTGCCATATGTTACTTCTTATTATGTTCTCGAAGTGAAAGATCAATGTTGCTACTTTAGCATGTTACCGGTGATCATGAATAGATATGAGTTTATGGGACATGTCTAGGAAAACAATTGTTCTGAAATGAAGAAAGATATGAGTGCGAAGGAAGACTATCGTTGTTCTATATTTATCACATGTATTTACTGGTTGACTAATTATATCACCTTATGTGGTTGTGGATATAATTGTAAATACATGGTGTTTTGAGAATAGTCAAGTATAGCCCTTAAGATAAAGGTATACTTGAATTGATATAACAAAATATGTCTGGGGCATTGTGAGATGTCGATTGTTTATTTCTTTTCGAGGTTGTAACCATTATGTCATCCTTAACAGGTGCATAATTTGAGCTCTCAAGTGCAGGTGTACTCATTGGTTGCACGGCTTACTTGCCAGTATGAATTGTTTTGTAAAGTTGATGAATGTTGAATGTCTTATATTCTTGATAGAGCGCTATCAAGCCCATCATGTTTGAGTGGGAGATGTTGTGCTTAATTAGTACACGCATGATAGGGTGCGATGAGAATGCACCGTTTCCTCTTGATATGATACAATGGAAAGACACCCTTTGAAAGGATGTGAGGGAGTCATATAAAGCACTCCTGAAGACAACCATTGAGATGGTTGGCAGAACTTACGCTCAGAAATTCCTCTCCATTTCTTGTCCCATTTCCATCAAAGAAAAAGAAGACGTTCCATTTTTCCTTTGTGAGAACAATTTGTATTTACGCCGTGGAAATCAGATGCTTTCCTCATGATTGCATTCAGACCAACGTGAAGTATTTTTGTTCGTGATTCATCCGTAATTCAACAATTGTTCTGGGGTAAATTGTTAACTGTGCATCGAAAAAAGATAAGTTGTCTTCCATCAACTTTCTTCCAACAGGTCCAATTCAGACCAACACTATACCTTTTCTTTTTAATACTAGGTATATAGCCTAAAGTGCCCAACCCCTTCTCTTCTTTCTCTTTTTAGGTCTCCCTCTCTTAGAATCTCTCTCACTCTCTCCCTCAATCTTATATTCTTCTCAACCTCTCGATGGCTCAATCTCTTTCTCTCTCACTTTAGCAATGACTCTCCCTGCTCATTTATCCTTCACCAGTGCCGATCATTAGTAACAAAGACTCCAAGATCTTAGCAATTTAAATTGATCATAGTTCACAATCAACATATGCAGTAAAGGTAAATACCTCCCTACTTGGTTCTAAGAGAAACAGAGGCCAAGAATCTTAACTTTATTGACCACATTCATTTTGCATCTCGACAATCACAGTAACAATTTCTTTTTGTTAATGTTTGACACTTCGACATGAATACCATTAACTTGAACAAACATATTACCATTTGAAAAAGAAATAACAAAACAGGGCTGTAACTGGGGTCCTCATCAAATCTATAATATCAAAATCTGCCTTCTCATGCTTGAAACAAAGATGATAAATTTTTGGATCTCATCATGTGGCATTGTGGATTCTTAATTCAACTCAATAGATGATATAAATAGCGAGATGTCCAATCAATTTCACTAACAATAATTTCAATTTAAAACTAAGTATTGTCTATGTTTGTTGTTTATTATTATTATTTTTTGTGTTGATAACTCGAAGAATCTTTTAAGAATGAACAATATATATAAATGTGTATAATTTAAGGTTTATATTATGTATTTTAAACTTTTTTTTATTTGTAATGCTGTTCAATTTGGTTACTTAATGTCACATTGTTGATATATATAATTTCAAATAGTTTGTTTGTTCTTTGACAAAATACATAAATGAAACAAAAAAGAATCGATTGGTCCACAGGATCAGTCCGGTCCTCGATCCTAAGCTCAACAAAGTCGGTCCTCTATCCCAAAAACTGAGGACCAAAACTGTGCGGGTTGGTCCCTGAGTTAGGTACTAGACTAGTCTAAATCGGATCATGCTCACCCCTACCATTTATGTTGAAGCATAAAAAATTAACAAAAAGAAATTGTAATTGTGATTGTCGACGAAGATGCAAAATGAATGTCACCATTAAATTTAAGATTTTTTTGCCTTTTGTTTCTCTTACAACCGAGTATGAAGGTACTTACTTTGAGATGCAAATGTTAACTACAAACAATGATCAATCTAAATTGCTATGATCCTAGAGTCTTCATTGCTAACGATTGACATCAACAAGGAACAAACGAGCAAGAAGGATCGTTGCTAAAGTGAGAGAGAGAAAGAGATCGAGTTGCTAAGAGGTCGAGAAGAATTTGAAATTGAGGGAGCAAGTGAGAGTAAGATTCAAGGAGAGGAAAAGGTAAAGGGCAAAAGAAGAGGAGGGGCTGGGCACTTTAGGCTATATATCTAGTATTTGCAAAAAAAAAATTATAGGGTTGGTCAAGTTCCAAGGGTCTCAGGACTAGGGATCAACCTAGTCCTCCCGGGAACCAGACTAGGCTCAGCAAGATTGGGTTGGTCTTGATGTTGGGTCAACTCGTGATCGATACTCACCCCTAAATGTTGGCATATGGAGATTTGAGAATCCAATAAGTACAAACATCCGAATGTCTTTGTTTTGAAGAAAATTGGGCCTAATAATTCTTGAACCTAGACCTTATAATTAATCAATTAGAATTGTTCTTTTTGGGTTCTTCTTTGTTTTGGCACTTTCAGTGCAAGCTCACTATTAGTTTTTATCCATAAAGAAACTTTCCTTATTTAAATGGATTTCCTAATTTTAGTGGTTTCTACTTTAAGTAGTTTCTTAGTTTAACTAGGTTCTCTAAAAAAGAGATTTTAATTTTGGATCTAACTCATATCTATATATGAGAAGGGTTTTTTCTCACAAAATAATCTCTCAATCTCACAAAGAAATTCACAAATATTAATATAAGATTTTTGCTGTTTCAAACACTGAAGATGTAATTTACAAGCAAGATTTTCATGATTTGAAACATTGAAGATGTAATTTAAGAGCACAAGCACCTCTTGGAAATAGCGGCTAATAAAAGAAAATTGAGACCACACAACTGGGGGGCTAGAAAATAATGAGAGTATTGAGGTGTTTCGAGAATAATTGTAATCTCTATTATATGCTGAATCTATAGTGGAACTCTGTGCTATCCTCTCCTTTTAATCATAGGTCACACCAATTGAATTACCTAAATACGATGTTTGATATATCTTCTTGTTCAATTTATTTTATTATCCGATATCTTGCTTTTGTAACGCTCACTATGCTCAAGTAGAGAGTTTTAGGAGCCAAATTCTTTGTTTCAATTTAAGCAACCACCAAAGCTAAAAAGCCCGCGGGGGCCATGGCCCCAACGCATCTGGATTCGACAAGTTCGACTTAGAATCTCCTTAAGCATATCCTCCATCATTTTTTGACCACCTCTTCGGCACCTTCAGTTTCGCTTTGCCGAGAGCTTGCTAATGTCGTGTGCCCGGGATGACGGCAAAGGTTGGATCTCATTTTGCAGGTGCTCTTGTTGAATTCTTCTTTGTTTTTTTTTTTTTCCGGAAAATACTTGTTGTATTCTTATGATTGAAATAGCCAACTAGGATGCCACCATGGAATTTATCCGCGTTTTAACAGCCTTGTCAACAGTTTTTTTTTAATGGAAGGAACAATATGAACAAAATAGTACAAAAAAAGTTTAGGGACCCAATTAAATATTTTGCATTGGAGATTATTGATGTCTTTTGCATACCATAGTCTTTTTAGTCCTAATACAATATTTATTCATAAAAAATTTGTTTGTTAGATAATTTGAGTTTAACCTCTTTAATTTCAGAGCCGAGTTTACTATGATCATGCTGTGCTAACTATGAAAATACTCTACTTTAGTTTAATTTCATCTCACCATTGACTTGGTTAATGACATGTGCCTTATTGATATTTTCCGTGTAGCTTTAATTTGTTACGATTTTTCTCAATAAATTGTATTCCCTGTAATTTTGTCACTTTGTGGAGACGAGTTTTTGCCTCTTTATTTAACACTATTACGGCGAAGCTTGATGTGAGTTTTCTTCTATAAAAAAATCTTGCCAATTCTTTATTTGTTTATCCTATCAAGTTAGCTTAGGAAAAGAAAAAAAAATAGAAGAAAATGTGGACATGCATCTCTAGAAGCCAAAAGGAAAAAAAACAATAAAAGGTTGGCTGATTGTTTGAAAGGAGACAATGATCTAAAAAAATCGGGAAGGGAAAAGGAAAATGAAGAAAATTAGGCAAAGTACTTGTGAAATGAGGAGAGTACCGAGTGTCAAAAATACATAGGTCTCTCCCTTAAAGCACCAAATTACTTTTCAGATTATTAGATGAGATAGATGACATTATCCCATAGGATTATATTATTTTTAACGTTAAATTAGTAAACGTCTCCGTCGATAGGCAAGTGAATCATAGAAAAAGAGCTTTCGTACTTTTCTGCTATTTATGACGATCCCAATTCAAACTTAAAATGGAACTTGAAAAGCTAGACATTAATCAAACTCACTTGCTAGACCATATATATTGCACCATAAAAGAGATACAATAATAATACAACCAACTTTGAGAGAGAATGTTACATTAGATTTAGCCATATTATATCCATAGAGAGAAGGTGCACACTCACACGCAACCTTTGACTTACACCTCAAGATTTTGATAGATCAATAGACCTTTTCGATGGAGCCGCAGTGCCGAAAGTAATGATGATGCTGCCAATTGTTTCAATTCCTTCTGTTCCTTAGGTTTGATTGACTGAGTAAACCGCACACGTAATTCGCATCCGTCGTCACTAGACTCGCCTAACATTGGGCATCCATGAACAGAGGGATGACATGCATTTGATACATCAGGCAAATATTGCAGTGATTCACAGTTAAAGAGGTGCAGCGTCCGCAACTTATATAGTTTTGATAGACTAGGTAACCTTTTTATGGAGCTGCATTTCCTAATTAATAATTCCTTCAACGATTGCAATTCTTCTATATCTTGAATCTCGATTAGCTGCGAGCAACTCCTCACTGTTAGCTCTTCGAGCTTTCCTAAGTTTGATAGACCTGATAGCCTCACCAGAGATTCAGATTCAGCCACACTCAAACAATGTAGATTCTCTAACTGATCAAACTCGATCTCTTTCAACCAACATCTAAAGAGTGTTAACCTGGACAAATGTTTCAAATATCTCAAGTTGGAAAAGAATGGCTGTTTTATCGGTGACTGGACATCTCTTAATTCCAGAAGAGAGAGACTAGAAGGAAGCCTTTTGAGAGATCGAGGATCATCACAATATATGCTAAGTGCCCAAAGCTGAGGGGGCCATGTGATATTCCAATCCTCCAGCTTTGCTGACTTCCCTATCCCCTTGGATAAAGTTTGTCCAGGGGAGCCAAGCGCAGTCCCCGCTCCGAAACAGAGAACTTTTAGGCTTGTAGGAAGTTGCGGCAACCTTTCAAGCTTATGACAATCTCCAAAACGAAGTTCTTGAAGACGAGCCAGCTGATTAATGGTGGTTGGCACCCTGCTTACCTTGCTACCTGATACGTCTAGCACCTCCAAAGAGGATACTCGTCCAATCTCGCTTGGGATTTCCCCATCCAGATTTTTACAATTGCGGGATTCCAACACTTTAAGATTCTCCAACATCCCTATGGCCTTCGGTAACTCTTTTATCTTACTCCCAGCCATTAATAAGCATTCAAGCCTTATAAGATATCCAATAGAAGGAGGCAGTTCTGTAATCTTTGTACGCTGCAAGTTTAAGGCAAGCAATGATTTTAGTCCTCCAATGGTGCTTGGTAGCTCCCTTATTTGAGTGAATCCTAGATTCATTTCCTCCAACCTTTTGAGTTCTCCAATAGAATCAGGTAATTCTTTGATTCTTGTGTAGAGCAAATTCAAAAGGAGCAATGATCTCAATTTCCCAATGGATTCTGGAAGCTTTCTAAGCCGATGACAACCCCTTAAAGACAAGCATGTCAAGCACGCCATCTCTCCAATAGATGGATGAAGCTCCCGCATACACTGCCCCTCTAGCTTTAGACTTGACAGGTATTTTAGATCACATATTGCAGGAGGCACTGTGAACAAGTCAAAATGGAAGCCTGTTGACAGCCTTGGTAGCTGAACTTGGGCTGCAATTATTTCCAAGTGCTTTAGTCGCTCTAGCTTACTGATAGAGCTACCAATTTGTACTGACTTTGGACAATGTCCATCAAGAACTAGTATCTTCAAATTCAAGCATGTTGAGAAGTCAGGAGTTCTTGAGAGATGACATCTCATGAGATGTATTACTTTCAAGTCATGATTCACCTAGGAAACAAATTAGAATTAGAAAAGTATGCAAGGTGAATTGCAACAAAGGTACATGTATTACAAAACCATACCAAGAATGAGCCCCATCCATTCCAATTCTCTGGAATGTTGCTGTCCAAAAGCTTAAGCACTGTTAAGTTCCATATATATAGATTGACCGCCTGCAACTTTGAAGGGCAACGGTGCCAAGAGAGCCATCTTAGACTCGAGAGAAGATTTTTGAAGTCTCCAACCAAGTTTCCCCCCTCTAATTCCAAGAACCTTAAGCTAGGGAGCCTTGAAAACTCATCACTTGTAAAGTCGGGCTCTTTGGAAAGTCTGATTAGTTTGAGGGCTATGATGTTCTCTGTTCCCTGGCAACATGAAAAGGCATATGCCCAACTTTCTATGGTGAAAAAAAAGATAGATTGCATTCCACCAAACCATCATGATTGATTCTACTTTCAAATTGTAAATTTAAGCTATTATCATCTTTTGCTAGATGTAAATCGTGATTTTACCTTCATTTCACTCAAATTAAATAAATTTAGTTTTGTGCAATACGCAAGACACAAAGAAGAACACATCCAGGCATATACTCTAGACTTCAAGCTGATGTTCTCTTGGTTGAGAAAATAATATTTATGAATAAAATTTACCTTTCTAGTCTGCACTACATCCAATGCAACCTTAGGACACCATAGTCTGCTACGGTTCTTAGGAAATTTGGGGTCTTCCAGTCAAACAATTTCTCTTCCAAGATCTCTGAGGAGATCATGCATCAACAATCTATCATTGACAATCTTTATCAAAGACATACGGGTAAGAACAATGACATCGCTTCTTGGGAAAAAATCCAATGCTTTCCAAATATAATGTAGATGGGTTCTTTCTTCACCAATAAAGTAACATGCAATATCAAGAAAAATTTCTCTTTGTGCATCCTCAAGCTTCAAAACTAATCTTTAATTTGTCAAGGACATCTTGCTTGGGAACTAAATTTAATTTCTTTAATGTGTCTATCCAAAATCGTTCACTTTTGCAATAAAGAGAGGAACCGATAACCTCGAGAGCCAAAGGAAGTCCACTAGCTTTGCAAATGATATCGCAAGATATATCAGCATAATCATGTGGAGGTGAATCCATTCTGAAAGCATGCCTACAAAAAAGAAGTTGAGCATGGCAACGGTGCAATTCTCTCATTTGATATACTTTAAACTCTTCGGAATGCAATGGGACACTATTTTCTTGGTTCTCCTCTTCGATTGGCAAAAAGTTTGTGTCCCTCGTCGTAATAATAATTCTGCTCCCTTGACCAAACCAATCACGCTTTTCTGCAAGTTTTGCAAATTGGTCCCATGTATTCAGGTCATCAAGGACAATGAGGACTTTCTTGTCACGGAATCTCCTTTTAATTTGGTTAATCCCTACATCAGAATCAGAAATCTCCACTAGTTTGAAGTTAAGAATTTCTGACAATAATTGCCTTTGCAATTGAACAATGTTGCCGCCTTTTGAAGCTTCTCGGACATTAGAAAGAAAGCTACATCCATGAAACTGACTAGAAATTTGGTTAAAGACAACTTTTGCAAGGGTTGTTTTACCGATGCCTCCCATACCATGGATTACTAGATAACGTACATCAGGAAAACCTTCATCTAACAAGTGCATGACGTCTTCAACACAATCCTGAATTCCAACTACATGATCGGGCAAATTTTTGTCTCTTTTATTCAGCTTGATCAAAACTTCAGCCACGATTGATCTAATGAGTTCACCTTGGCTGTCAAATTTGACACAGAGTCTAGTAAAAAGTACTGCAGATAGAATATTAACCTATCAAGTTCAGGAATATCATAATTAAACACAGCCACCCACGGAGGAAGGGGGGGCCAAGCGGGGGCGACTGCCCCGCTTCCGAAAAGTTTTGTATATATACTCTGCAGATATATAGGAAAAAAAATTCCGAGAAAATATTGATTTCTATTATATGAAAAGAAATCTCATACAGAGTTTCAAGCTCTAATTCTTTTTTATCTAAAAAAAAAATCAAAATCCATATAAATTTACTTAAAATGAATTGCTTTTGTATATTATATTCAATGGTCAAAGCTGTAAATCGTTAATATAAGAATGACATCTTATATCATATAAAGATACTCCCACATTCGTAACTTTAATAATCGAAATATAGGATTTTCTAACACATGCATAGCATTGGTTTATTCGTTTTTTATTGTACACATGTAGTGCGTGCTCTCTGTTTTCTGGTTTTGCATGGATTAAAATAGAGATAGCTAGAATAATTGTTACCTATATTAGACTACATAAAATTGATTTAGAATTGAAGCAAAGATATTTTTATTGTAGCCAAAAGATGCAAATCTAATAAGGAATTTAAATTGGATTTGTCATGTCTTAGTAGAGAATTGATCTAGTTTTGAAACAAATTGAGTGATTATCTAATTGAGTGAATGTGTAGTAGGTGTGAATTGAGCCATAAATAAGTCAATGGAAGAGAGGGCAATAGCCAGTTCAAACTTTTGATGCAAGGATGAGAGTATTTTTATCATGTATATTATATATATCAAGTATCTAGATCAAAAAGAAAGAAAGAAAAGCTAAAACCTTACCCTTTATATTTGAGATCCCATCCTTTGATTTGAGCGACCTCCCTCATAGCCTCCTTCCATCGCTGCACTTCATCGTAGCCAAACTTCTCCTCATGCCTCTGCAGAGCGTCTTGGTATAATCTAGTTTTGAGCTTGACATCTTCAGGATCCACATCAAAGAAAAGCGGCAAGATCATTGCTTTGCCAACTCTGTTTCTTGAGCAATCCATCATGTATGCAAGCTCACGAAGGCACCATGCACTCGATGCATAATTTCTAGAAAAGATGGGCATACAGATTGCGGAGCTCTTGATTGTGAGCTCCAGTTTGTCATTGATTTCTTCGCCTTTTCTAATCTCTTCATTGTCTCTGAAAACGCGAATCCCAGCTTCGTTCATAGAGTGATAGAGGCAATCGGCAAAATTCAGACGAGTGTCAGGCCCTCTAAAATTTAAGAACACCTCGAATTCAGCCCCTAGAGACGACTGGATGTTGTCTCTAACAGCCATCGGCAGAGTAGTTCCAATCAATGACTCCTTGCTCTCCATATTCAGAAGCTGAAGTATACTGATAGAGGAGAGAGGTATAAGAGTTGTATCTAAAAGATGTGATTTTGGAGGATTTATGGACGAGCGGGAGTGGTGGGAAATCTCATTAGTGATTCGGCCATTTCGTCGGAAAAGAATAGGGAACTTGGAAATGGTGGGGACATTCCCTATTTTTTACGGTGAAGCGACGGTACTTCCGTTCATATTAAGGTTCACATTAAGGTTTTCTTACGATTGGTCATTATTGCTTTAGCCTATAAGTATTGGTCCTATAAACTAGGGAGTATTATCCTCATTATTACATACGTGGGACTTATTCTTAATGGGATAAGGATATCACAAGTGTCATAACTCTCATACGATACTCGCTTAAATGCTATAATTTTTTTCCGATCACTTAAGTATAATAACTTAAAAAAATATATTTACTTTAGTGCCATGACTTTTTATTATTTACTTAAATGCCAAAAGAATTTTTAAACTTTCACCCAAGTCTTGAAAATCTTATGTGACATAGCACTTGTGTTGAACGTTATTAAAAAGTTATAGTATTCAAGTGATCAATTGATTAAAAAGTCATATGATATTTACGTGATTGGAAAAAAAAAAAGAGATATTAAGTGCACCTTTTGAGCAACTATCATATCGGCATGGATCAAGACGTATTGCTGCTCTTACAAAATGTACTATGTGTCGTAATGCTAAAACACGCCAGAGACGAAACTGAAAATCCAACTTCAAACCAAGTACCAATGGGAAAGTTGGTGATGGCAGTGCCGTCGCTTCAACTTATTTTATATATATATAAAAGGGAAATTCTCTTTAGAAGACAAGAAAGTGCTCAAAAGCAATGTGATCATGCTTTCTTTTGCTTTGGAAAATTAACCGACTTTCCGCCCCCATACTTTTCCCAACTTTCCACTTAGTGGGAGACAAAAAGTGGCACTGCAACACTCGACGACAATAAAAAATGTTTATTTATTTAAATTAATATAATTAATTAATCACTCTGTTAATGCCTTTTCAACGAATCAATAGAGACTGATGATGTATAGGAGGAGACGTGGGGCTGAACGTAGTCCGCGTTGGAAGATATGCTCGAGATATTGGAGATTTGACGGGATTATAGTGGATAGATTCGAGGTTGTAATTGATAGGCTAAATCAATCTAGGATTAGATTTGATACACCTATATTAGAAAAAATATAGTGTTTCACTTTTATTGATCATTTTCTATAGGGTTAATACCTTGAAAAACCCCAAACTGGTACACTTGTGACAAATTTACCAAAAACTATTTTTTTGATCATGAAAAATCCCAAACTGGTATACTTGTGACAAATTTACCCCGACTGACTATAAAAAAACCATAAACTGGTACATTTATGACAAATTTACCCAAAACTAATTTATTCGACTGCAAAAAACCCCAAAATAGTAAATTTGTGACAAATATACCCGATGCTAAATTGAATTGATACCACAAAAAAATCACAAAAATTGTAAACTGTGACGAACGGAGTGTAAAATCCTAAATTAGTATACCGGTCAATTGTCACGTGTCATTTAACTTAATAATTTGAGAATAAAATTTAACGAAAACTAACAGAGGGTAAATTTGTCACAAGTATACCAGTTTGGGGTAAATTTGTCAAAAGTATACCAGTTTAGGGTTTTTGGTGGTCAAAAAAATAGTTTGGGGTAAATTTGTTACAAGTGTACCAGTTTTGGGTTTTTTAAGGTATTAACCCTTTTCTATTTTAAATAGTGATCCTCTTGTATAATCAAGAATAAAATCAATGAAGTACAAAGTACACAATTTTCCTCCACGATATTTATCTTCTTCTTGTCGCTTCCATTCCAATTTGTGATATGGTATCACAGCTAATGTTCTTGGCCGAGCTTTCGCACTTTTTCTTGATTGTCCTCTGAATAGTATTGCACCTTCGCTGTTGTAGGAACACTAACTTGCAAAACAAGATTAACACTCCAATGTAGGAATAAGTATCTAAATATCCTTAAAAAGAAACCCAAAAAACCCAATTTTTCTTTACCAACACCATGCCTAGAGAGCATTTGTCAACTTCTGAAGAGCAAACTCCAAAGGAGTCAATTGTGCAGCAAGATGTACTAGTCCAAGAACCTACCTTGGATCCACCTGCTGAGATTGTGAATCAAGAAGAAGGAATCTAGGCCTAGCCTAACTAGGGACAGCCGATCACAAGCCAACCCACTTCAGGCAACCCATTGCAGGCTAGCTCGTTGTGGGCCAATCCATCCGGTGGCTACCTGTTTAGATGGCACCTGACCCATGGTTCTATGCGCCCATACGAACAAGCCCATGGCCAATAAATCAAAGCTGCGAAGAATAGGCTCAACCTCGGCTCAACCTTGTGATCCAGTGGAGGTCCAGTGACCATGTTCAAGGCAAGCTTAGCCATCGGGCCAAATTTCTTTCATGAACGTCATACTCCCAAACTAAGTACTTCGGGTCAGGGATTGAATCCCTACCTAGTTCCCCATCTTGGGTTTCTACGGTACTAGATCGTTGCCACCAACGATCGCCTAGAGACCGACGATCCACTTTACATGTCAACAACTGAAGGATTGGAGTTGCAACTCATCAACCCAAAATTGTTCGGTCTGGCCAACTATTCAACCTAGTTGCAGTAGTTTCGATGAGTGTTGTCACCAAGGACAAAGACTATATATTGATGAAACGATACCAATTCCGTTTGATGAGCGTCTAGCGCGACTATGGACAAAATACAACCAACTTGTCTAAACATGGATAAGAAATTGCATCAACCCAGAAGGTGCGGCTAGACTACTCCCGATAAAGGACTCGTGAAAGATGTGGGAGAATATCAAAGATATGTATGGAAAACTAGATCGGGTTAAGATACTAACCCAACAACTTTCAGATCTGAAACAGGGCAATAAGACTATAGCCATGGTCTACAACAAGCTCTCAACCTTACGGAATAAGTTAGAAGCAATTGAGAGAAACTATCATTTCGGTCTCAAATCTTAACCGTGCAAACCATGCCAACGCTTTGTTGGATTTATCAGCTCACCATTTAGGAGGAGAGCCAACGCCCTGCCACTTCTAATTACCCCAAGGTCGAAGATGGGGTCATATTCGCAGCTCACCGAACACCTCATAGAGAGAGGCCGTGACTAGGGGTGAGCGTAGTTCCCGGGTAGAACCGGGAACCGGTTCCGGTTCGGTTCCCGATTCTTAAGAGACCGGTTTCGGTTCTCGGTTCCCCTTTTTTGGGAACCGGCGATTCCGGTTTCGGTTCCGGTTCCTATAGGAATAGGAACCGAAAGAACTGGAACCGGTTAGGTTAAGCCCTAAATTAATTTACCCTAGTCTCGGTTCTCGCTTTCACTTCACACTTCCTCTCTGTCTCTGCCCGACGTTGCTCACTGTGCTCAGTGCTTGCCCTCGATGAGTTCCTCGACGAATCTCCACACGGAGTCGTGCCTCAAGTCCCTCGACGAGTTCCTCTCTGGCAAGACCTACATCTCCAGGTAAAGCTTGTCTATGAGAAGCCGGCGAAGAAGACAACCGCATCCCCATCTTCATTGGCTCGGAGGACCTCACCGAAACCATGTATCATCCCACTAGAGGCAGCATTCGCGGCGGCAGAGACTGTAAGCTCTCTCTCTCTCTCTCTCTCTCTCTCTGCATCGTTCTTTTTTAACTCTAGAGCATTTGTGTTGTATTCTCTTTGCTCAATTCGAAAGCGCAGGGCTTTGAAGCTTGGGCTGACTTTCGCCTCCTCGACAACGAGATTCGCATCCTCAAGGTCTATCCCTCTCTCTGGACGTTGATGGCTTCGGTTGGATTTGCCAGGGCTCGTGGCGAGGGTTTACTTGTCCTTGGGGGCTTTTGTGCTTCAGCTCGTGCGCGAGGGTTTCTTTTGAATCTTAATTTGAGGTTCGTGCATCGATGGGGGTTTTGATGGGATTTCGTTTGTTTTTCTGTTTTGTGATGGCAGGAGGAGCTGCAGAGGACGAATCTGGAGTTGGAGTCGTATAAGGAGAATATAAAGGAGTATCAAGAGAAGATTAAGCTCAACAAGCAACTCCCTTACTTAGTTGGCAGTATTCTACTCTTTAATGTTTAATGTATGCTTCTGCTTTGGGTAGGATGCAAGGATATTGATGATGCCCTGCACTGTACAGCCCTTTCCAATGGAAATTTTGAAGTTGTAGTTCATATCCTTAGAGTTGGGCTTCCCGGGGCTTCATATTTAGATTTAACATGGTTGTGACTTCAAATTAATCTTGCCATAATGGTTTTTATAGAGTCGTTTGCATAGGAAAGATCATGGCATGTATTCAGGTAATAGAAGTTGAAGTTAATGTCATGTCAGAATACTTAAATTAATGGATACAGAACCTCATCTGGTTCAGTTCTGTTTCTTCCCAATCCTTCTGTGGATTTTTATTTTCTTTAATCTTGACTATCTGCTTATGAAACTTCTACTTATCATGTGGGTATATGTTATGATAATAACTTCTCTGGTACACCTTGTTTGTTATCAAGCATATTCAAGGAGTATTTATCAATTTTGTCCTTCACTTTGTAGTAAGTGCCACCATCTTCTGAGGTGGTCCTGCCTTGACAAGGATGCCTTTCTTTTTACCGAGTCCTTTAGCATTACCTTCTTGCCGTGGCATTGTCTAGCAGAAATATTTTGCTGATTCTAGTGAGTGAGGCTTTCTTGGGCCAAGTTACTTCTAGCTGCTTTTGTCCTTCCTAATTTCCTCTTTGGTCCTTCCTTGAACTGGGTAGAGATAATTCCTGTGCCTTTTGTTTCTGCACATATTTTCCCCTCAAATTTTTGAATTTGATGATTCTTTGTCTCTAAAATTGCTGACAAACTCTCAGTAACTTGATTTACAAGCTTTATCCAAGCTATCAATTTTTCGAGCATGGTTCGATTTGACTCCATGTTGATGGGGTCCAAGTCAATTTTGTTCCGCACCAAGGTACCCTGGCATTCACATACTAAGGAGTAAAGAGTTCAAGGGCCCACAATTTCAACAATTTGAATTTTTGGTTTTTGAAGATTTAGCCAGGAATATTTCTTTAATGTTAGTCACCTAGATATTGCTGATGTGACAAACTTTTTGCTCCCTTCCACACCACTCGATGATGAGGCTGCGCAAAGGGGCACTTCTGTTTGCCTTGTTGAGCGTCGCATTGACAAGCTTCCAAAGCTTTGACATAAGGTAATATGACATTTAAAGCTGTAAAATTGTCTCTTTGACATCATAGAAAAGACCGATTGTGGTTAATCCATGGTCCTGCCTATATCAAACTTAACATGTGAATTTATGTTGCAAATATATGTTCACTTCGGGCAGATGTGGAGAGCCTGGCTTTTTCTGTTATCTGGGTATGTTTCTTGTTCTATCTTCGTCATTCGCTGTGCTCTTTTTGGTAAAGAGGATTGCATGTTCATTAGCTGCCATCACCAGACTACACCAAATGATAGCTCATGTGTTGACTAATCATGAATTGTCAGCCCTATGTATACAAATATATTGATTGATCTTCCCATGAAAGGAGAACAATCTTGTTTACTGCCCATTTTTAGGAAATGACACCTGGAGCAGAGATAATATCCACAAGATATACAAAAAGCATTATTAAATCATGTGCAGCCGTGTCTTATATTGAAGCTCAGACAAGGATGGATGACAGGTAATCATATAAATGTTGAGAAGGCTATTCCTCTGTTCATATGAGCTCTTTTCTGGTGTATAACCTCTCACACATTGTACTAAACTTGTTCTGATTAATCAACACGCTATTTCCACATGACTTATCCTCTGTTCAATAAATTTTCACGTTAGTAATTCGGCAGTTCCTATTCTTGTTGATGAGTCTTTCATGAGTCTTCTTCCATTTTTTAAAACTAAAAATGAAAAAAAAAATGAAAAAAGAAAAAGAACCTGTTGGAACCTATTGGAACCTGGAACCGACCCCGAAACCTGTGACAGGGTAGGTTCCAGGTTCCAAGCGGAACCTATAAGGAACCGGGAACCGCTCACCCCTAGCTGTGACTAAAGGGCAAAGAAAGAGGCAAAGGGGCAACCAGGATTTCCTGGAGAAGACCCTAAAAACTTCAAGAGAGGGATGAACGGTCTAGATGTCATCGTGTGATCCAATGGCTCATGGGCGTGCCCTATCCACTAATTAGATTCAACGGCTCACAAGGGCTCTTCTTAGCAGGATCAGACAGCTCAGGAGGCTTTTTCCCATCGTTTGGATCCGACGGCTCATATGAAGCCACAATGGCTCCCATTTTTAAACCATCCAACAAGTCATCTTTCCCATGTCATCAAAGCACATTAGGAAGAATTTTAAAGGGAAATGTAAATTATATTGTGATTATTACAAAATGTCAACATCATACAATTGATAATTGTTAGAAATTGCATGATAAACCGAAATAAAAATGGAAAGAAGAAGAAGAAGAAGAAGGATTTTTCAATAATTTTTCAAGTCACAAGTCAACATGTTGACAAATTTAATCAAGCAATTAGTGATCAATATCAAATACTTTTGGTGGCCTTG
Organism: Eucalyptus grandis x Eucalyptus urophylla; assembly: GCA_028830015.1. Lineage (NCBI taxonomy): Eukaryota > Viridiplantae > Streptophyta > Magnoliopsida > Myrtales > Myrtaceae > Eucalyptus > Eucalyptus grandis x Eucalyptus urophylla. Next base: position 41,727,564 of record CM054189.1, read on the forward strand.
ATGAAATTGGATGCTTCTGATAAAGTCGAGAGTTTTATAGGTCCTTCATATTGCTTGAAGAATTCAATTTCCAAGGACGCATGGATAATTGATTCGAGTGCTAATGACTACATTGTTTGCAATAAAAGTTTCTTTTCAAAAAAAAAAATTAACATTTCCTATCTCAGTTCAACTTCCAAATAGAAATGTCACATACGTCACAATACAAGCACAATGAATCTTAGCCCCCTCATCACACTCCGGAACATACTTTACGTTCTAGATTTTCATTTCAATCTTATATCAATTTCTAGAGTTTGTGAGAAAAATCTTGTCTTGTTCTATTCAATTTTGATAATTATTTTTTTTAGATTCTTTCAATTGACAAACTGATTGGCTTGTGTAGTATCTCACAAAAGCTATATTTTTGGATCAGTTTTCCTAGTGATTCCAAATTATCCTGTATTGAATTGAATAATCAATAATTGTGTGATATTGCTATCAATGATAAAAATTTCATTAATCATCAAAGATTAGATCACGCTGCTTTTTGCCTTATTTGCCCTTTGGCAAAGCAAGCTGTGCACCTTTTCCAAATAGCTATTCTCGTGCAAAAAGTCTTTTTTCCCTCAATTCATGTTGATGTTTAGGGATCTTATCACACAACACATCATGATGGTTCTGAATTTTTCCTTATAATCGTGGATGATTTCTCCTGTGCCACATGAGTATTTCTCACGCAATCACAAAGTCAAGTTCTTTTCATATGAAAACATTCTCTTCTCTAACAATGGGAGGGAAAAAGAAGGGATAAACAGAGTTGTCCAGGGAGTCAATCTAACATCTGCTGCAAATGGAAAAGACAACCCGTATAGGACCAGTAAGGAAATTTGCGTCATAGAGGAGAAAAACAACAAAGGAAGTTTACCCCGGTAATGGCAATTCCTGTCCATGCCCTCGCCAAAGGGAGTAGGTACCATGGGGCTTTTGAAATCACAAACCCCATTGCATAGGAAGTAACCGTTATCAAAACTGAAGTCCATGCATTCACATCATCGATCACAAAACCTCTGATAGAAATTTTTAGGTAATAATTGTTAGAATCTTTGTTAAAAAGATGTGTCCGACACCTAGATTTTGCCCATTTTTTTAAGGACCTGAGCATATAGTCCTAAGTAAAGTGAAGTGAAATGAAGTGAAGTAAAGTAAATAATTTTCATTAAAATGCATGACATATAAATATTAGGAACATTTGCATTACTATTATTAATTATTAAATTTTTCAAAAAAATTATTATTATCAAATTTTAATTAGTATTATTAAGAAAAGGCAAACGAAAAAGTGAGACCTGCCTTCTCTCTGGTTTTTTTTGGGGGGTTCTTCAGCTAGAAATCGGCAGACAGATCCAACTGGAAGAGAGTGAGATTGAGCGGGAGAGAGAGGTGACTGTGTTCTCGAGTTCTTCGAGGGAGGCTGGAGACGGGGAGAGCAACAGAGAGAGTGAGAACAGAGATAGAGAGTGAGAGAGAGCGAGAAGCAGAGAGGGAAGAGCGAGGCCGCGAGTGAAGGGCCTCCTCTGATAGCCACCGTGTCTAGATCTCCGCTGCCGACTCTCGCCGAACGCGTGCCTCTCCCCACGGTAGGTCTCGGTGTGTTTCTTTTTGATTCGTTTGGAGTTGTGTCGATTGCCCGAGGATCTAGGGTCGGAGGTGTGTCAGAGGATCGGGCATGGTCCGATATGTCAGGCTCCCCCTCCATTCGCTGCCGCCGAGCTGGGTAGGGTCGCTGCCTCGACCGCCCCTGCTTTTCTCTTTACTGCGAGTCCTCTGTTTTGCCCTGTTCTGGGCGACGTTGGGCTGGCGCTCGCGGCCATTCGGCTCGTGCGAACTCCGGCCATCGTGACCTTGCAGTTTGTTTCCAGAATCCTCGTCCGTCGTGCGTCGAGATTTCCGCTGCACGTTGGAGTCCCGGTTGAGCGGAAACCCCCCACGTTTCAGTAGTGCACTCTACCCGTTCGACAAAATGCCTGAACAAAGTCCGTCCGATATAGTCTCAGATTCCGACTTGTTTTAAGGGGCATTCGAATTTGCTCTGTTCAGTGAAAAATTGTTCCTGATTATTGAGGGTGCATTCAGTCAAAACTTTCGTTTCCATCGAGTCGGAATCTCTTAAAATTTTCAGTTGCCTTTGCTTGTTGCTTTGACATTGTCCTTGTAAATAGTCTTGGAGTTGTGATCGTAATGTTTGGAGACGTTGGTGGCTCAAGGTACAGGCTAATGGCGGCGTTTCCGTGAGTAAAGATCTTGTGGTGGTGACCGGTAATGATGGCCGAGTGTGTGGTGCCCAACGGCGGTGGAGGTCCGGGGAATGAAGGTGTGTAGCCGACTGTGAAAGGTGGTGTTCTGAGCGTGCTGGAAGAAGGCAAGTCGTGGGATTGAAAAATCGGTGAGGGAATATAGTGGACTTTGGGCTTGAAGTGTTAGTTTGGGTGAATTTGGGCTTCGTTTTTACTCCAAGAGTAGTGTTTTTGGTGGGCTTATTTAGGCATAATGCACTTTAGGCTCACTTCGGCTTAGCGAACCTTGGGCTGGAGTAGTCATTAAAGCAAAGAGGGCTTTAGCATAGGCTTGGTGTAGCTTTAGTGGAAGAGTGGGCTTTCTTGGGAGTTTTTCCGATTTGGGCTTAGAAAGGGTAGAATCGGAGTGGGCTTCAGGTTAAGATTACTTGCGCCCTTTAGCCTAAACCGTGAGTCAAGTTCATCCCATATTGTCGGATTATTAATTAAAAAAATTAAAAAATTCAGAAAATTCAAAAAAATTTGGAAAAAAATTCAAAATTAAATTTAAACCAACTTTATTAGATTTTTCATGTTAGTTTTAGCTTAGAATTAGCTTAGTATAAAAAGCAAAAAAAAAAAAAAAAAGAAGAAGTGAAAATCCATGATAAAAAATGTACTTAAAATTAAACAAGATCTTAGGGCTTCACGATTTGATTATTTTTAGAGACAAATGATAGGCTGTTGTTTGCGCATTTCCATTTCAATTATTATATAATCGTACACTTTCAATGTGTTGACTATGGCCTCCCTTCAGCTTAATTAGAGATGACATGCACTCTATTTAGTAATGTTAGATTCTTGCAATTTTTTGTATGCTTTCCTTAGTTGCTGATTGTTACTTTAATAATTGCACACATGCATGATTACCTCATATATTAATTTATATATTTAAAATCAATTCAAACTACCTCAAAAAAATCTTTCTAAAATGAACAAGATTAAGTACCGAAAATGCACTAATTAATTAATTACTGTAATCAAATCTCTAAGCCTAGATTCTATGGCTACGTAGGAAGTGTGGAACACTTTCATGCCTCACTTAATTTCTAGCTAATCCTAATAGACTAGTGGTAACTCCTTAGAAAATTCTCGTAATGTCAATTTGAACATCTAACGTCACGCAAGGTTTACGCTTATGAGAGCCCACGTCTAAATCATAGGTCGAAGATCCGCCTTTTAGGTAATACCCATAAACCTATTTTCCTCTATTTCAAGGACTAGGTCGTAACACGGTGCAAAAAGCTCTTTCAGCTACACTAGAAAGTTTCTTGTGACAATCAAGCCTTAGACATGACCAAATTGCAAATGATATCATTATCTTGTAGTAAAAAGCTTATGTAACAGTATTAAAGAAAACAATCATTTACATGAGTATTGCCAAACGATAGGAGGATAATATGCAAACTAGGAACATTATTGGATATTTTAATAGTATTAAAATTATATCTCGAATTTGAGTCGTTCACGAAATTTGATCCGATTGGATAAATGTCCAAAATTCAGCACGAGATATGCACCAATTACTTCTCGTCCAAGTTTGACTATGTCACTAGGAACTGTACCTAGACAAAGAAAGCATCGTGATATGACATCCTGATTTTTCAAATCTAATTTCATCGACGTGTATATAATGCTATTATATGAGCCGATCACTTATGAGATAACTAGAGTATCTGGGAAAGTCATTAAGAGATTTTAATGCAAAAGACTTGAGAATTCGATTAGGAATCGACTGCTCGACCGTGCTAATTTGCAAGGGTTATTACGACACAATTAAAAATCGATCAGAGATCAGAGATAGGTCGATTCGATTGAGATGAGTGATCAAAATGTGGGTGATTCCACCTAATTGCAAAATTCTCATCGATCGGCATTAAATTGATTTTCTATCGTTTTGGGTACCTTGTGTTCGTATTTGAAACCTAGAGATTTTCATGACAATCGAGAGTCGCCAATGTGTCGAAGATGTACATTGTGACTCGAGATAAATTGATCACGGGTCAATTGTACTAAAAATTCCTAAAAGCTACCCGTTAGACTAAGTCACGCTAAAAGCGTGACAGATTGAAATTAACCGCAAATTTGAACCCGATTTCAGAAATTGAAATTTTTGTGGTATCACGAGCTAATTGAGGAACGTCGACTCATCCTCCGAAGAATTTTAAGAGATTCTGGGATTTTTGCGGAAAATTGATACGGACGTTGTGGAAAATTAGCGGAAATTCGTACAGGCCAAATTAAAAGAAATTTGGACTTCCAAGCCGAGCCTTTGAATGTCAGAGAATTACAGAAAATTATATGGGATTTTTCTTCATCAAAATTGGACGTCGAATTTGGAAAATTGAAGTTTAATTCGAGCTAAATTCAGAACTTAGGATGAGGGGTGCATTATTTGCATCAAAATGGATTTATTTTGGATTTATACTTGTTGGAAAGTATTATTGGACAAGTGGATAAGTATGAAGACAATTGGGGGGACAAGCATATATGAAAATTGGACCTTTCTCTTAATTTTTCCATGCCGATCTCCCTCTTTTCTATAAACGACATCATCTCTCTCTCGGCTCGATTCACTCGCGCTAGCATCTCTGGCAGAACTCCTCCCCAACGTGACTCTTCTTCGTGCATCTCTCCACGCAGCGTTGAAGCCGCTGCTGTCCGTTGCTCCACCGACGAAGGCTTCCTCAAATTCCACCAAACATCCATCTTCCACCGAAATCAACCCAGCCCCTGCCGTGTCTTCGTGCGCCGCTCGTCCACAACCCAGCCCTCCTCGGTCAATAGCCTCCACCGAGTTGAAGCCCACAAAGATCGAAGCGAGCAAAGCCCACGTTTCTCCAAGTCTTTGTTTCGTCCGCAACGCCAGCGCCTTACGTCCGAGTCTCCTCCAACAGCAACACGCCTGCACCATCTTTGGTCGGCCATCTCCACGGTTCTTCATCTCCTGCGTATCTTCATTCCAGTGGACCTTCAGCACGTGGGCTTCTCCAACTGCTGTGAATTCCAGCAAAGTCAGCCCACGGTTGGGCCCTCATTCAGCCCACGTGATAGCAGCTCTTTTGGGCCGTGTCTTTAGCCCAGCAAAGAAGTCAGGCCAGCCATGTGAATGTAATCTTCAGCCCTTGAAGCCCAGCCACAGTAGGCCCAATTCGGCAGCCCAGTACCGCAGCCAGCCCACCTTCAGTTAGATTTGATGTCCAACCCAAGTTAAAAGCACATCTCAGATTTGGGCTGAGATTTGTTGGGCCGATTTCAGGCTTGGTCCAAGCCCGTGGGTGTCATCGCGAGCCCAAGTTTGGCTGCCGTCACGCTATCGTCGTGATAAACCGGTTTCCGCAATAAACCGGTGAGTTTATACTCTAAACTCTGCTTAGTAGGTTAATGACGTTTAAGGGGTGTTTAGATTTAGTTTATTATGAATTAGGTGGTTAGTTAGATTAAATTAGAAATGTAATTATTTAATTGAGCATGTTAGGTGGTTAGCATGGTTTAACTAAGGTCTAAATAAATTGTACTGTTTATCTAGAAGGGTTCGAGAATTTTCCGGGTCCATATTGGTAATTAATTTAATGACTTTGGCCTAGGTTAGTATTTTTAGAAATTGAATTGATCTATTCTATTAATTTTCGAAATTAATTAATTATTAATTATTTTTCCGGAAATTAGGCCGGGATTGCCGGTGACCGGAATTTCGTGCTGATTGCAATGGTGTGGTTAAATTTTGCAATTGAGTGTTAAATTATGCAAATTGAGTGTTGATTGGATTTTTGGTATTCAATTCCAAAAATTGTGAATTTCCATATTTATTCAGAAAATCCTAGGTGTCGGGTTTTGACACCGAAAATAGTTTTTAGTATTATACAAAATAGTGGGATTTCAAAAAGGAAGAATATCAATTTTTCTAAGTCAAGTTGACCTTGTACCTACACACGAGTAATTTCATGTGAATTTCTAATACGAAGAAAAAGGCCAGGCTCACCATTTTAATTGAAGCATTTGAGTGCAATGCACAGTGCCCTGAGCCATATTTGAGTGATCATGCGTTGGTTAAGAGAAATTGTCCCGGACTGTTGAACTGGACGTTATCCCTATTCGGGATTCTAGACCCTATGCTCTTTCGGGAAAGCCGTTTGATAAAGAGACGTGCCATGCTCAATGGGGTGAGATGATGCCTAGCAATGCCAGAAGACTGCCGAAGAGAGAGTAGGCTGTGCTATATGCCGAGATCAAATCTAGGAACGTATGATTAACTGAGTATGGTGTTCCAGTTGTTGGAGCTTACTTGTTGCTCATGTTTTCATGCTGTCTAAGTTATAAATTGTACTGACTTGCAGGGTGGATTTGAGACGAGGTAAGTCTCATTGATTGTGTGATTGTGTAATTACGATACTTCTGGGCGTATTTCCCTCATAATTGGGGTTTAGAGCTTAGACTCGCTGAAATTATATCTCACCTCATTGTGGGACAACATTTTCAAGGTCACCGAGTGGAGGACCTGGAGCTAAGAGGAGGTGATCGGAAGCGTAGGTCAATTAGGACCGCTTCTTTTTGGAAGGCCAGTCTTTTGTAGTCTTTTAACCATAGACTCTTGTACATGACTTAGTGTAAATATAAAAGCATATTTTTTTTTTGTGAATTCATATTCTATTTTTCTATCCCGAGATTATTATTGTTAGGGGATTTATAATCCACTTCCGCATGTGCAATAAAACAAAAATGGTCAGCGACTAGTCTTGGGAAGTCGCAAAATTTTATCGACCAAAGAGGGATGGGCATGCGCTCGGGGTTCGAGGCATGACATGTGAGGCCCAGGAGTAATTAGAAATGATTAAAAAAAAAAAAGAGGAAAGGAACATAAATGCCCAAGGCTTGCTTTTTAGCCTAGGGTAGCCACATAGAAGAGGAAAAAGAAGTGTGGGTTTCCCTCAGTAAATGAAGCCGCATGAGGACTCCACGAAAGCAACCCACGTAGGTTCTTCGGTCATGGGATTCCTCAAAGAAGAGGTGAGCACCAATTTATGGTCAATATAGGAGGGAAATTGAGTCGGTCCTTGGCCCTAGGATCTTTGAAACCTATACTGTACAAGTTGATCTTAGGTACTAAGGCTTTAAGGTTGATTGGAGTTGGACCAACTCTATTCTTTTTTATTTCAAGTACTATGTATATAACCTAAAGTGCCTAGCCCCTCCTCTGCTTTTGCCCCTTACATCTCCCTCTTTTTGAATCTCACCCTCGCTCCCTCCCTCAATCTCGTATTCTTCTTGACCTCTTAGCGGCTTGATCTCTTTGTCTCTCTTCCTTTAGCAATGACTCTCCCTACTTGTTTATACTTCGCCAGTGTCGATCATCAGCAATGGAGACTCTAGAATCTCAACAATTTAGACTGACCTTCGTTCATAGTCAACATTTGCATCTCAAAGGCAAGTACCTTGACACTTAATTTTGTGAGAAATAGAGGCCAAGAATCTTAACTTTAATGGCTACATTTATTTGGCATCTTCGTCGACAATCACAATAATAGTTTCTTTTTTTGTTAACCATTAACTTTAACAAACTTCTTACCATTTGAAAACAAATAAAATAACAAAACAGAGCTTGTGATTAGGGTCTCCATCAAAATTTGTAATATCATAACCTCCCTTCTCATGCTCGAAACAAAGATGACAAATATGTGGATCTAACAGTGTGGCATTATGGATTCTTAATTCAACTCTCACAGATGATATAAGTAGTGAGATTTCTTATCAATTTCACTAACATGAATAAGATATGAAGTTGTACAATTCATGATTTTTTTTTTGGTAAGAGTACAATTCATGATTTATATTACGTATTTTGAACCTTTTTTATTGTCTAATTTTATTTCACATGTTCATCTTCTATGATTTGTTATTTTTGGCAAGTCGAGATTTGTGTTGTTACCTTATCTTAAATGTTTGTTTGATTTGTACCAATGTTTGCAGTTTGGTTGTTTAATATTGCATTGTTAATGGATATATATTTTCAAAGAGTACATTTGTCTTTTTCAAAGAAATACAAAAATGAAAATAAAAAATCAATAGGTCCCCAGTTGACTTAGGAACTAGACCAAACCCACAAGTTAGTCTAGTCCTCAGTCCTAGGCTCAACGAGACTCCTGATCCAAAAAATTGGAGACTAACATTGTGCAAATTGATTCATAGATTAGATGTTGGACCAGCCCAATCTCGGTTTTGCTCACCCCACAAGCAGGTTCAATCCCTTGCACATTGCTTCAGCTAGAGGTGATGTTGAGATAGCGAGGGAGATTCTGAAGGCAAGTCGGCCTTTACACCTATAACTCTTGACGGGAAGGGATAGAAGAATCCCTTTACATCCTGCCGCCACAAATGGGGAGGTTGGTGTCTCAAAAGAATTGCTTTCAACTTTGGGAACAACTACTTGGGAGGAGATGGCGCTTCAACCTTTTCTTTTGTCAATTTTGTTTTGGTGTTGTTGATCGCCTTCGAAAGGGACGGTGGGTAAGAAAATAATTGAAGAAGATGAACGAAGAAGTTGAAGATGATGAGGAAAATGAAGAATCGTCCATCTTGGACTTCAAAATTCTGAAAAATGCCATGTCGAACATTAAAATTTAATATATAAAAAAGCCACATAAAAAAAAAATCAACGGAATATATTGCTGAAGTTACATAACTAATCATTTTTCCATCTTTTGTGAAACTCAAGTGATTGCTTGAAAATTTTTGGAATTGAATAACTATCCTACCAAAGTTATGACAATTCATGAGACACTTCTTCATCTTTTGAGTTACCAACTCTTACAGAGAATAATTAGCGACCCCTTCCATTGACAATAAATTTAGTTGAGTAGAGAACCAATCTAGTGGAATTCCTTGTCCAATTCTAACATTTAATTTTAGGTTTGTTTTTGGTCTATAAGAATTGTGTGATATCACGTTAGCTTGATTTGACATTTGAGTTGTGACATCTCAAATTTTCAATCCTGTCTTATATTGAATAAATCGGACATTTCATTGACGCGTCTATATGGTTGTTCTCAGAGCTGATTACTCTCGAGATAACTAGACTATCAAGGAAAGTCATTAAGAATTTTAAGGCAAATAAACTTGAGAATTCGACCAGGAATTGACTTCTTAACCGTGTCCATCTTTAGAGGTCATTATAGCACTGATATAAATCGATTTGAGATCAAAGATAGGTCGGTTTGATTGAGATGTGTGGCTAATCGTGGGTGACACTACTACATTGGAAAATCGTTGGCTGACACTAGACTGATTTTCTTATTGTTTTGGTATCCCGTGTCCTTATTTGCATCCTCAATATTTTCACAATAACCGAGAGTCGCCAATGTGTCGAGTGGGTTCATTTTGGCTCGAAGAAAATTGACCACGGGTCATTTGCACAAAAATTTCTGAAAGTTACCTAATAGCCTATGTCACGCTAAAAATGCGTCAAATGAAAATTAAACGTGAATTCGAGTCCAATTTCAGAAATTAAAAGTCTTGTCATGTCATGATCTATTTTAGGAACGTCAACTCATCCTTCGAAGATTTTTCGGAGATTCCAAGATTTTTACAGAAAGTTGATTTGGACGTCGCGGAAAAATAGTGGAAATTCGGATAGGCCAAATTAAAGGAAATTTGGACTTTCAAGCCGAGTCTTTGAGTGTCAGGGATTTACAAAAATTATTCGGGATTTTTCTTCATCGAAATTGGACCTCAATTTGGGAAATTGAGTGAAGAAATTAATCCTAAAATTGGGAAATTCGAAATTAAGCAAGGGCAGCAAAATTTTGGTATCAAATTGGATCAATTGTGGTATTATTGAGCTAGAAAGTGAATGGGGGGACATTGGGATATTTGTGCAAGCTAAAGGGGGGACCAAGCCTTCAATTAGATGGATAACATGCTTGACCTTAGGCCCCTCCTCCTTGGCTTTCTTTGCACATCTCATAGCCGACCTCCCCCTTTCACGCTTTTGGCATTTCATTTTCCTTTTATCCACCCTACGAGCAAGCCTCTCCATTTGAAGTTCGTTACTTCTCTTCCATGCCGTGCGGCCACATTCTAGTCAACATCCAGCATTTCTCTCCTCTAAGGTTGACCGAGACAGCCCCACTGAGATTATTTGCTCCACTCCCCGTGTCCTTGCTTGATCAACAACCGAAGCTGCCCATCTTCGACCGACCGAGCTGACACATCCACCTTCACCATTCGACCAGCAAAATTCAATGCTGTCTTCACCACCAAAATTCTTCAGCAACCGAACTCCGCATCACCGCCAGCACGTGTGCACACCTGTCAAGCCCAGGCCCCCACACGAAGCTCTCATTTGACCAAAGCCCAGCCGCTTACTGCCACTCATCCGCTTCTCCATCAGCTCGCCTCTCCACGATCAATAAAACCAACGTTTCCTTCCACCGAGCGAAGCCCCACGCGTCCACCGAGCCCTCTCTGCCTCGAAGACCCTCAGCTCGACGCCAGCAAACGGCCAGCTCGCCCGCTCCTCCCACGCGTGGTCTTCTCCAGCGAAGTTGGTCTTCAATTATAGAGGCCCAACAGCAGCCTTTGTTGCTTCTTGATCGGTCCAACGGCCCGAGCAAAGTCGACCCGACAGATTTCTTTCGGGCCCAACAAAGCCAGTCAGCTGCCCACGGATTATCCTTGGTTCAGCCCATTTGAAGCCCAAGTCCACAAGTGCAGCCCATCTTTAGTTTTTGGCCCAACCCTTTGAAGCCCGCGAAGCCGGCCCAGCCCAAGAAGCAGGCCCAAGCCCAAGTCTAAGCCCAGAATTTATGTGGGCTTGCAAGGCTTGTAGGCCCGGCCCGAGTGTCCGTCTATGCCGCCGAAAATTTGGATTTCAGCCGCTATTGCATCACCATCCCAATGTTCCGATCTTCGCTTTGCACAAGTGAGTTTTACTCACTAATGCTTTCTTAGTTTGCTAATTATGTTTAAGGTTGATTAAATTTAATTAAGTACAATTATGTGGTTAGATTAGAGTAGATTAGTGATAATTAGATAATTGTGATGCATATTAGACAATTGAATTGTGCAATTAGCAAGTAGAGACGTACTATTATTTATGGAATGCATCTCGGGATTTTTCCCGACCCATCTTGGGCTTCAATTAGGCATTATGGGCCAAAATTGGATTTTTAGTATTTAATTATTTATTTTCGAAATTAATTAATTATTTTTTGGAAATAAGGTTGGGATAGTCGAGAACTGAAATTTTATACTAATTGTCGTGGTGCATTCTGTTTATTTAATTGAGTTCTACATTGTGCTGAATTAATTTAATTGTGGATTTTTAGGGACTATTCCTAAATTGTATTGATTTTAGTAATTGATTGATGAATAATCGGGTATCAGTTGTTAGTGCCAAAATTGTTGTGGTAGGATACCGATCATAGTGGAAATGGTGGAAATAAAAGTGATTATGTGTGTGGTGGTTGCTCACTCAATGACTAAGTATGCCATTTAGGAGAATGGGCATTTGGTGCATAGTGGATCAATGGTATAGGTTATACATCACCTTGGAGAAGGCACACTATCACCTGGGAGAATGCATGTGAGCTCGGTAATTAGGTATGGCATCTTGAAAGAGACATGTGGGCTTAGTAATTTGATGCATTACCTCGAAGAATGCACGTGGTCTCAATGAGTACGTTTGGTATCTTGAAGAGACACGTGGGCTCGGTGACTTGATGCATTGCCTTGGAGAATGCACGTGGGCTTGCTGATTCAGTATGTCATCTTAAAGGGCACGTGGGCTTGGTGACTTGATGCATCACCTTGGCGAATTAGTGCCTTAGAGAATGCATGTGGGCCCAATGTTTAAGTATGTTATTTTGGCGAATAGGTCACCTTGGAAAATGTACGTGGGCTTGGAGACTTGGTATGTCATCCTGGAGAACGCACGTAGGCTCGACATCTAGATGTTCCATCATGGAGTGGGGAATATATAGTATTGATTGAAATGACATGTAAATGACTAGGTTGATTGATTGAGATATCGAACTGTGATGTGATTGCTTTGGTGCCTATTGAACTGTGCTAATATGCAGGTGGAATCTGAGGTCAAGGTAAGTTCTCTGACCCATGCGTGCATAGGTAGCCTGGTTAACGTATTGGTTTACTAATCGAGTCTTAGGAGATAGAACTTGTTGAGACGTGATCTCAATGGTTATTGTATAACTATTTCAAGACCCTGATGAGGAGCTTAAGGAGGAGGAACCTGAGGAGGAGAACCCTCATGTGAAACTTGCAGAGGAGGAAGATTTTGAAGAAGGAGATGATCTAGATGAGGATCATGAGTACGACTCGGAGGAAGACTGAGATCTCATTCTGTTTGCAAACCCTAGGCTGAGAATCGATGTGTGATAGTTCAACCTTTAGCAAATAGTATTGTATTATATACTATGTGGTTTGCTTTGTTTAAAAGCATGGTTATGTGTTTTTAGATGTGAAAATTATGACCTGCTTTTCTATCCCAATGTTTTATTATCTGAGGATTTATAACTACTTCCAGGTGTGCTATTAAAAATTAAAGGGTCGGCGATACATAGTCCTGGGATATCGCATTATAAAATCGAATAAGTAGAAGGATGTGTGAGTGCTCGAGGATCGGGGCGTGACATCCCATTTTTGTGGTATCAGAGCGGAGTTCAAGATTGGAGTGATAAGGAGCAATGGTTCATGGGATAGTAGTAGGAAAGGCCTTTAAATTCATGATGGTGCATGTCTGTGATAGCTGAGTGCTAGAATTGTTTATTGTTTGAATTGCTCAATTTCTAATTCGGTGTTGACTTGGAAATAGACGTCAGTTGTTTAAAGCTACACCATGAGCGATCAGAAGCCTAGAACTCCTGCTAAGAGAGTCGATAGGGCCGTGACTCAGGGCAGAATGCCAACCAGGGTCGGTGTTTGAGGAGGCCGTGGTAAAGCGCCAGCTATGGCTAGCACTAGTGGCGAAGCACCACCTCCTGTCGGTGCTGGGGTAGTGGCCCCAAGTGATCATGGAACAGTCAGGATTGATTAGGCCTTGGATGCCATGAGAGAATTGATGGCATAACAAGCTCGAGGTCAAGCCGTTGCATTTACCGCCGCTATTGCAGCCGCCGCTACTACTGCTGTTACCGTTGCTACTGCTACTGTTATCGCCGCTACTGAAGCCGCCCCTGCTGTTGCACCTGTAGTTGCACCTGCCATTGCCCCCACTGAAGTTCTGCTAGGAGTTGTGGTCACTGAAAGACCAATCCACAAGCTGGTGGAGCAATTCTTGAAATTGCACCCACCTCAGTTCACTGAGACAGGAGATCCCGAAGCTGCTGCCTTATGGGTTCAGAAACTCGAAAAAGCGTTTGCACTACTGATGTGCAATGAGACGGAGAAAATAGTCTTAGCAACTTATTAGCTGGAGAAAGTTACGAACACTTGGTGGATGACTACTCAAGAAGCAATCTTTCCAGAAGGCGCTGTTTAGGAGTGGAACATTTTCCTTGAAGCCTTCAATGATAAGTATTTCTCTGAGACTGCCAGGGAGGTAAAGATGGCCAAATTTCAACGTCTTCGCCAAGGTTCCCTAACTATTGATGAGTATGAGGCGAAGTTCGTTGAACTTTTGCGATATGCCCCTGAGCTGATTGAGAACCCCGTAAACCGAGCAAAAAGGTTTAGAGATGGATTCAGACCGGACTTGAGAAGCACCTTAATCCTTTCGGATCTGAGGACTTACAACAATCTATATCGGAGAGCCTAGAAAATTGAGAAGAATCAAAACAATAGAGCGGCCTCATCTGGATTGAGGTTTAGCTCTTATCAAGAAAACATCTGCCAAGGAAAGAGGCCTATGCCTAGAAATAGATTCCAAGGCCTGCTCAGCAAGAAAGGTGGATTTGGTAGGCCAATGCCCAACAAGACTGAAATGTGTCACTTGTGTGGAAGAAGACACGGGTCAGCTCCGTGTCCCGACAGGTCAGGAGCATGTTTCGCAAGGAATTGTCTGAGGAAGCAAAGAGGACAACCGTAGTTACCGCCACCGCCGCCAATAGGACAAATTAAAAGGTATGCATCTTAGAACGCGTCGCAAGGAGGTAAACTGAGACCACCAGTTCAGGGCACAATGTACGCCATCACTGGAGGACTGGACAAAGGAAAAGCACCACAAATAGAACACCACTAAGATAATGAAAGAACAAGAATGGACCGACTAGGCACCGAGCAAAGGAAGAATTTTTTTGAGGTGTTTTTATCATAGTAAAGTAGCAAGATTTTTGCGTGAAGGTTGTAAAATTTCAGTTGCTGTAATAAAGTGGTAGAAAGATGAATCTCTCACTATAGTTGTACTTGATGGATTTGCCTATGTATAACTTTGATACCATATATAAAAAGATTTTACTCGAGGAGCTTTTGTGGTAATGAATTGTTGTTGCAATGCGATACGTTTAATTTGTCAACAAAGGAAAATTTCAAATTTATCAGAAGTCGAGGGGGACCCTCCATTTCCCTAATCACATCCCAAGAGACAACCCATTTGTTAGACGGGGGTTGTCAAGGTTACCTGGCGACTGTCGTTGATACGACAGTTGAGAAACTGAAAATTGAAGATATTGCAGTTGTGCAAGAATTTTTAGATCTATTCCCGAAGGAATTTCAGTAGACCCGAGCAAGATTGAAACAGTGATCAACTGGCCAATACTAACTACAATGACAAAGATCAGAAGTTTTCTGGGTTTGGCAGAGTATTACAAACGGTTCATGGAATGGTTCTCATCTTTAGCATCGCTTCTGACAAGACTCCTAAAGAATGAAGAGAAATTTGTGTGAACAAATAAGTGCAAGAGTTGTTTCTAAGAGCTTAAGGAAAAGCTTACTACCGCACCTGTGCTGACCATTCCATCTGATCCTGGAGAATTCGAGATCTATAGTGATGCGTTACTCAGGGAATTGGGTTGTGTGCTGATGCAACATGGCAAAGTTGTTGCGTACGCCTTCCATCAGTTGATGCCTCATGAATTGAACTATCTGACACATGACTTAGAACTCGCAGCTATCATATTTGCATTAAAGATTTGGAGGCACTACTTGTGTGGGAAAATATTTCAAATCTTCAGGAGCCATCAGAGTCTCAAGTACCTGTTCTCTCAGAAGGAGTTGAACATAAGACAGCACCAATGGATGGAATTGTTGAAGGACTATGATTGTGATATTCCATATCACCCGGGAAAAGCGAATAAAGTCGCCGATGCTTTGAGTCGAAAGTCTTCGGTTGCTAATATACTAATTAAGGAGTGGAACTTAATCGAGAGAGTTTGAGATTCAACATTCAAATTTAAGGTAGGCCACCTTTCAAGTCTTAAGGCCACCATCAAAATTGAATCAGATGTTTAGATCATAATCAAGTTACTCCAACCGACGGATCCAAATGTACATAAAATCCTTTAAGAGGATATTGATAAGAGAGAGGCTGACTCTCAGATTTTTTAGGAAGGAATACTCAAGTTCTAAGAGTGATCGGGTGTACCTGACGATGTAACACTCAGGGAAGAGACTTGGTCAAGAATTCACGGTAGAAGTTGCAGTATTCGACCATACAGTGCGAGGTAGGTCAGAATCAACGTCAGCTTGATTGGTAGACCGATATGAAGATAGTTATCGTTAGATAGGTTGCAAGTGTCAAATGTGCTAGTAAGTGAAAGTTCAATAATGCAAGCCAAGAAGACATTTACAATCACTCGAGAGTCCCGAGTGGGAATGGAAGTATATCATGATGGAATGTTGTGATAGGTTTACCAAGGAGTTAGAGGAATAATGACTCTAGTTGGGTAGTGGTCGACAGATTGATGAAGTTGGCCCACTTTATTGTCATGTGGAAGGATATTGATTGGAATACGCATGCAGAAGTGTATGTGTGTCAAACAATTCGTCTGCGTGGAGTACCAGTGACAAACTAATATTAGATCTAGAACCGAGGTTCCTAGTTTCGGTAGAATAGTCAAATAGTTCCTTTTGAGACAGAATAGAGCAAAGTGTGTAGAACTTCAGTTTGTTGAGATGAGATTAGAGAAATAAAGATTACAGGCCCAGAGTCAGTTCAACAATCAGTGATTGCAATTGTTGTTATCAAAATCAGATTATAGACCACTCAAAGCTGCTAGAAAAGTTGTATAGTTGAGTATTGAAGGCCCTTAGAGTTCCAATTTGGTGATTACATCTTTCTGGAAGTGTCACCAATGAGGGATACCTTGCGCTTTAGCAATGAGGGGAAAAACTGAAATCAAGGTACGTAGGTTCCTTTGAGATTCTGAAAAAAAATCGGTATCCTAACATATCGTCTTGCGTTGTCGCCAAGGTAGGCACTAGTGCATGATGTCTTTCACGTGTCGAGGTTGAGGATGTATGAACCTGACCCGACTCACGTGCTAAATCTTGAAGAATTAGACATGGATGATAGAGTGTCGTATGTGGAAAGCCCTGTTCAGATTGTGGTTCAGAACAATTATGTGTACCAAGATGGTCCCCTTGGTCAAAGTGGTCTGACAACGCCATGGGACTGAAGAAGCAACCAGGGAAAGTGAGACTAGATGAGACGACGATACCCCCACCTTTCAACAGGATTGGTAGATGTTTAAATTTCGATGACGAAATTTTTATAAGAGGGAAAGAGTTGTGACATCCCAAATTTTCAATTCTGTCTTCTACTGAATAAATCGGGCATTTCATTGACGCGTCTATAAAGCTGTTCTCAGAGCTGATCACTCTCAAGATAACTAGACTATCAGGGAAAACCATTAAGAATTTTAAGGCAAATAGACTTAAGAATTCGACTAGGAATTGGCTTCTCGACTGCGTCCATCTTTAGAGGTTATTATAGCACAAATATAAATCGATTCGAGATCAAATATAGGTCGGTTTGACTGAGATGTGTGGTTAATCGTGGGTGACACCACTAAATTGGAAAATTCTCATGGGCCGACACTAGACTGATTTTCTTATTGTTTTGATATTCTGTATCCATATTTGCATCCTCGATATTTTCACGACAACTGAGAGTTGCCAATGTGTCGAGTGCGTTCATTGTGGCTCGAAGAAAATCAACCCATGTCATTTGCACAAAAATTTCAGAAAATTACCTGATAGCTTAATTCACACTAAAAACGCGTCCAATGGAAATTAACTGTGAATTCGAGTTCGATTTTAGAAATTGAAAGTCTTGTCATGTCATGATCTATTTTAGGAACGTTGACTCATCCTCCGAATTTTTTTTAGAAATTCCGAGATTTTTACGAAAAGTTGATTCGGACGTCGCGAGAAAATAGCGGAAATTCGGATAGGCCAAATTAAATGAAATTTGGACTTCCAAGCCGAGTCTTTGAGTGTCAGGGATTTACAGAAAATTGTTTGGGATTTTTTTCATCGAAATTAGAATTCAATTTGGGAAATTGAGTGAAGAAATTAATCCTAAAATTGGGAAATTCGAAATTAGGCAAAGGCAGCAAAATTTTGGTATCAAATTGGATCAATTGTGGTATTATTAAGCTAGAAAGTATATGGGGGGACATTGGGATATTTGTGCAAGCTAAAGTGGGGACCAAGCCTTCAATTAGATGGATAACATGCTTGACCTTGGGCCCCTCCTTGGCTTTCTTTGCACGTCTCATAGCCGACCTCCCCCTTTCACGCTTTTAGCATTTCATTTTCCTTTTATCCACCCTACGAGTAAGCCTCTCCATTTGAAGTTCGCTACTTCTTTTCCATGCCATGCGGCCACGTTCTAGTTAACATCCAGCATTTCTCTCCTCCAAGGTTGACTGAGACAGCCCCACTGAGATTATTTGCTCCACTCCCCGTGTCTTTCTCTTGCTTGATCAACAACCGAAGCTGCCCATCTTCGACCAACCGAGCTGCCACGTCCACCTTCACCATTCAACCAGCAAAATTCAACGCTGTCTTCACCACCAAAATTCTTCAGCAACCGAACACCGCATCACCGCCAGCACGTGCGCACGCCTGCCAAGCGCACACCCCCACACAAAGCTCTCGTTTGACCAAAGCCCAGCCGCTTACTGCCACTCGTCCGCTTCTCCATCAGCTCGCCTCTCCACGGTCAACAAAACCAACGTTTCCTTCCACCGAGCGAAGCCCCACGCGTCCACCGAGCCCTCTCTGCCCCGAAGACCCTCAGCTCGACACCAGCAAACGGCCAGCTCGCCCGCTCCTCCCACGCGTGGTCTTCTCCAGCGAAGTTGGTCTTCAATTCTAGAGGCCCAACAGCAGCCTTTGCTGCTTCTTGATCAGTCCAACGGCCCGAGCAAAGTCGACCCGACAGATTTCTTTCGGGCCCAACAAAGCCAGTCAGCTGCCCACGGATTATCCTTGGTTCAGCCCATTTGAAGCCCAAGTCCACAAGTGCAGCCCATCTTTAGTTTTTGGCCCAACCCTTTGAAGCCCGTGAAGCCGGCCCAGCCCAAGAAGCAGGCCCAAGCCCAAGTCTAAGCCCAGAATTTATGTGGGCTTGCGAGGCTTGTAGGCCCGACCCGAGTGTCCACCGACGCCGCCGAAAATTTGGATTTCAGCCGCCGTCGCGGTGTTCTAGTCTTTGCTTTGCACAAGTGAGTTTTACTCACTAATGCTTTCTTAGTTTTCTAATTATACTTAAGGGTTAATTAGATTAAATTAAGTGCAATTAGGTGGTTAGATTAGAGTAGATTAGTGATCATTAGATAATTGTGATGCATGTTAGACAATTAAATTGTGCAATTAGCAAGTAGAGACGTACTATTATTTATTAAATGCATATTGGGATTTTTCCCGACCCGTCTCGCGCTTCAATTAAGCATTACAGGCCTAAATTGGATTTTTAGTATTTAATTATTAATTTTCGAAATTAATTAATTTAATTATTTATTTATTTTTTTGAAATAAAGTTGGGATAGCCGACAACCGAAATTTTATGTTGATTGTCGTAGTGCAGTTCGTTTATTTAATTGAGTTCTACGTTGTGCTAAATTAATTTAATTGTTGATTTTTAGGGACTATTCCTAAATTGTGTTGATTTTAGTAATTGAATGATGAATAATCGGGTATCAATTGTTAGTGCCAAAATTGTTGTGGTAGGATACCAATCATAGTGGAAATGGTGGAAATAAAATGATTATGTGTGTGGCGGTTGCCGGCTCGATGACTAAGTACGTCATTTAGGAGAATGGGCATTTGGTGTATAGTGAATCGATGGTAGGTTATACATCACCTCCGAGAAAGCACGTGGGCTCGGTGAGTCGGTCTATCACCTGGGAGAATGCATGTGGGCTCGGTGATTAAGTATGGCATCTTGAAAGAGACACGTGGGCTCGGTAATTTGATGCATTACCTCGGAGAATGCACGTGGTTTCAATGAGTACTTTTGGCATCTTGAAGAGACACGTGAGCTCGGTGACTTGATGCATTGCCTTGGAGAATACACGTAGGCTCGCTGATTCGGTATGTCATCTTAAATGGCAAGTGGGCTCAGTGACTTGATGCATCACCTTGGAAAACTAATGCCTTAAAGAATGCACGTGGGCCCAATGTTTAAGTATGTAATTTTGGCGAATAGGTCACCTTGGAAAATGTACGTGGGTTCGAAGACTAGTATGTCATCCTAGAGAACGCACGTAGGCTCGACCTCTAGATGTTCCATCGCGGAGTGGGCTATATATAGTATTGATTAAAATGACATGTAATCGACTAGGTCGATTGATCGAGATATCGAACTGTGATGTGATTGCTTGGGTGCCTATTGAACTGTGCTAATATGCAGGTGTAATCTGAGGCCAAGGTAAGTCCTCTGACCCATGCATGCATAGGCAGCTTGGTTAGCGTATTGGTTTACTAGGCAGCTTGGTTAGCGTATTGGTTTACTAATCGAATCTTAGGGGGTAGAACTCACTGAGACGTGGTCTCAATGGTTATTGTATAACCATTTCAGGACCCTGATGAGGAGCCTAAGGAGGAAGAACCTGAGGAGGAGGAAGATTTTGAAGAAGGAGATGATCCAAAGGAGGATCCTAAGTACGACCCGGAGGAAGACTAAGATCCCATCTTGTTTGCAAACCCTAGGCTGAGAATTGATGTGTGATAGTTCAGCCTTTAGCAAATAGTATTGTATTATATATTATGTGGTTTGCTTTGTTTAAAAGTTCGGTTATGTGTTTTCAAATGTGAAAATTATGGTCCGCTTTTCTATCTCATTGTTTTATTATCTGGGGATTTATAACTGCTTTTACATGTGCTATTAAAAATTAAAGGGTCGGCGATACATAGTCCTGGGATATCGCATTATAAAATTGACCAAGTAGAAGGATGTGTGCCTGTCCAAGGATCGGGGCGTGACATGAGTCATCTGCTTTTGTTGGCTTGTTCTTTTTTTTTCTTTTTTTTTTTCTGTCAAAGGACTACCACTTAGCTCACATTGTATTTGTGTGTATGGTGCTCTCTAGGGTCTAGCAGGACCGAGCGTTAGTTGGTAAAGGACCTCTTCTTGGACCCCTTGTTCCTTGAACAAAATCTCTCTCTCTCTCTCTCATGTTCAGAGACCATTTTCATAAGACAAAAGTTGATGCCTGAATCAGCTAGAAAAGGCAAAAAAAAACTCTAAGGTTTCTCTCTCACACATGTTTAGAGACCATTTTCATAAGACAGAAGCTTATGCCTGAATCAGCTAGAAAAGGCCAAAAAAAAAAAACTCCTGGGTTTCTCTCGATCACATGTTCAGAGACCATTTTCATAAGACAAAAGCTGATGCCTGAATCAACTAGAAAGGCCCAAAAAAAAAAAACTCCAGGGTTTCTCTCGTGCATCAATAGTTGTGCATTCGAGATGACCCTTCAGGGAGTGGCAAAAGCGATGTAGCATGATGCCACAACCTTCCCGACGAGTTGGAGTAAGCTAAGTCGATCAACTCCTCGAAATTTTTATTGAAGGGTGAAATTAAATGAATCGAGGAGGCCAATTTAAGAGAATAGCGGTGTGTTCCTAGGAAGAAACATTACCAGACACAATTTTTCAAGGAAAGGACCGTATAAAAGCTCAATATTAATCCAATCATAAAAAAACTTACCCTAGCCAGACTCAATTTCATGAGCTTCAGGGCCCTTAGGAAATAAGACCAGCAACGGCTAAGACATCAAAGAGAGTAATTGTTGGGTCGTAGTTCATATTCCCCATCGATAGGAATACATGGGAGTCCTTTTGGATGTAGCCATAGTTTGAGCTTTGAATCATTAATAGCTTTGGATATATAATCCATTTCTCTTATAATTGAGGGATGTAATAGAAAGATGCGAGCTACTAATTATAGTAGAATCATCTGATAAATGTATTCCTAATTTAAGGATGAATCAAAATAAAAACGTTGTATTTCAAATTCTCCTTGTTTTTGCTCTCTATTTTTTTTTTGGGATTGTGCATTGAATCCTAATAGTAATCGACGAGGGCCTAAGGCGAAGAAAAAGGTAGTTAGTTGAAGGTGACTAAAAGTTGAGTAAGGAACCTACCAAATTGAAACAAAAAGGTTCTAAAGCAATATTGACTGGGGCATGTTACCAAAAACGACACATATGGGGTTTTATCCTCATATACCATTGAAAGAAAACAGTAAAGGCCTTGAATTTACTATTTTTTTCAACTAGACACATTTCATCATGGCATCCCCGTGAATAATAGTATATTGTGAGCCACAAATTCTTGAAAAAGTGAGTCTCACAATAATTTATAATTATTTATAATTTCAATTTTTATAATTTAAAATAGACTGTTATTATCATAGTACATTGAAGACTATTAGCCAATCATTTCTTATTTTTCTTCTAGTTGGCAAGGGAAGCACCAAAGAAAGACATGAGGATTAAGAATAGACTTAATGACTTACCAAAGTCGATGGCGAATTCACTTAGAAACTTCAATGAGAGTTCTGCTTCTTCTTCTGCATCAAGGTCAATGAAACGAGAAATACGTGTTTGAGAACATTAGTTAAAAAAGCGGTCAGCTTTCACAATGGGGGACCATTGCAATAAAGCAGGAGAGAAAACTAGAGTGAAATCTGGAAAGGGAAAGGAAGATCGGGAGTGAAGGTTGACGATGACTGAATTTGTGGAAAGCGAAGATAAAATAGCGAAATCCTGGGATTGTGTATTGTACCGTCTAGTAGAACATGCCCAGACAATGCGACAGGACGGTTTGTTGAAGGAAATGGCAGAAAAAAGCAGGATAATGGCAGCCAAAAATCTGGGACAAAATCGTGCATAAATTAAATGCTAGTCATTTTAATTCCAGAGAGAATAGTCGCTTTAAAATGGAGTTAATTTTACGAAAAATCTCGAAATTGATACATATTGAATATTTAAAAGTATTGATTGATTGATAAGTAATCAATTATTGTAAAAGAGGCATATGTTTACATCAAAATTTGATTAACTGTTAAAACCGACCAAAAGCAAACTCTATCAATGAGAACATTGTTTGATCAAAGCAAAAATCATCATAAAACAAAACCGATGATAACTTGAAGAAAATGGATAATTTACCCACAAAGTCATCAATAGCAAACATCGCAAAGATTATCGATAAACCATCAATAGAGTTATCGATAGCAAACTATTGTAGATTTTGCTAATTAAAGCAATGTCATTTACAAACAAAACGGAGGTTTGCCAACACCTCAGTTGAAGACAAGACAGTAAATCGACGCAAGCACATGGCTACTGGGTAATTATAACTATAATCTTAGAAATGTAACTTCTTGTGGATAACTAATAGTAAATTATATGAGACTGTGTCTAGAATTTGTAACCTCTTATTAATAACTATAGAGGGTAGTAGGATGTTATTCATAGACTCAAAAATCACTAACTCCATATAGATAATTGCTGATGATGAGATATACAAACCCCTATGCAATCAATTACTGAACATTTTGTACAGCACTTTAAATTTCCCGTACCCTTTTACCTTTCTCGCATCTTTTAATTTCCAGTACCTGTATTTTAGTTCCTTTACTTTTACAGCCACGTAGGGCCTGTTTGGTAACCATCCAAACAGTGCCAAATTCTGATTCTTTGTTCCCGGAATCAGTTTCGGCCTAGAATCGCGTTTGGTAAATTTTTTGTTCACGGGAACTGATTGGGAACAGAATCAAGAATAAAAAAAAAGTTGATACTTGTTCCGGGAACGAATTTGAGAATCAAAATCAATAAATTTTCTTCTTCCCTTCGGCCATCTTGCGACCGCCATCCACCATCGCCCGCCACCGCCCGCCACCGTCCGCCACCGCCGGCCGCCGCCACCGCCGGCCGCCGGTCCGGCGAGCTCGCCGGAGGCTCGCCAGACCAGGGCGAGGTTTGGCGAGCTTGCCGGAGGCAAGCCCAGCCACCGGCGAGGCTCAGCCTCCCCAGATCTGGCGAGGCCGAGCCTCGCCGGTGGCTAGGCGGGCCTCGCCGGTGGCCAGGCGGGCCTCGCCAGGGCCGAGCGAGGCCCGCCTGGCCACCAGCGAGGCTCGGCCTAGCCAGATCTGGCGAGGCCAAGCTTCGCCGGGACTGGGCAGGGGCTGGGCGAGCCTCGCAACGCCCAGCCCCACCGGTGGCCAGGCGAGGCTCGCCCAGCCCCGCCGGTGGCCTGGCAGGCCTCGCCCAGCCCCGACGAGGTCGGCCTGGCCACCGGTGGGGCTCGGCGGGGCTAGGCGAGCCTCGCCCAGCTACCGGCGAGGCTCGGCCGACGAGGGCTCGCCTCGCCGAGGGCCGGCGAGGCTCCGGTGAGGTCGCCAGCCCTCGTTTGGCCGGTCGCCGGTCCGGCGACTGGCCAGAAGAAGAAGAAGAAAATGAGAAAAAGAAAAGAAAAAAGGAAAAAAAAAAGAAAAAGAAAAGAAAAAAAGGAAAATGAAAAGAGAAAAATGAAAAAATAAAAAAAGAAAAGAAAACAAAGGAAAAAAGTAAAAAAATTATTTAAAAATTAAAAGAAATTGATTTGGAACAGAATTAATGAACACGGTACCAAACGCAATTCTATTCTAGAATCAGAAATTTTGGACAATTACCAAACGGCTTAAAATGCTTAGAATCAGTTCCCGGGAACAGAATAAAAAAGAATCAGTTCTGATCATAATCAGCTCCCGGGAACAGAATCGTTACCAAACGCGCCCGTACATTCCTACCCTCAGGCAAGAATTCATTTTTCCTTAAATTTCACTAATTCCATCCTTTTTCAAGATTTTCACTTTTTTGAGAAACAATGTAGCGAACAATTCTTAACATTTAAATACCATTGTCGATCCCAGCTCGGTGATATCTCGATTCTTGTGCTCGGCTATGGTAGCACTTCATTGAAATTACGTTGATATTTCGGTGATATTTCGAAGGTCGGTGGAGCTTTTTGACTTCAGTGGTCTGCATATTACATTTAAATACCATTGTCGATCCCAGCTCGGTGATATCTCGATTCTTGTGCTCGGCTATGGTAGCACTTCAGTGAAATTACGTTGATATTTCGGTGATATTTCGAAGGTCGGTGGAGCTTTTTGACTTCAGTGGTCTGCATATTACATTTAAATACCATTGTCGATCCCAGCTCGGTGATATCTCGATTCTTGTGCTCGGCTATGGTAGCACTTCAGTGAAATTACGTTGATATTTCGGTGATATTTCGAAGGTCGGTGGAGCTTTTTGACTTCAGTGGTCTGCATATTTTATTGCCTAACCTTTCAGAGAAATTCGCCTTCGTCCTCCCCTGGTTCTTGATGTTTTCTTCATATTGAGAGCAATTTCAGAGCCAAAAATCACCTGTCCTTAAGAAACGTTCATCTTTTCTCACTAAATCTTGTTGCAATTAACTCTACGCTTTGGTTCAAATGTTGGTGAATGCAGCATAGAGGATCCACCGCAAATTGGACACCATCAAGGGGTCGCTTTGGTTCAAATCTGAACTTTGCCGTGCTAGGCCTGCCGTAAGCACGTAATCTGCGTAATCACACGACCTTGGGGGGTTCAAGTGCTGGTCCTTCTGGGATTTCTCTGTGATTACAGCTCTGAGCAGGATCGGCCCCAGATAGGACTGATTCCAGGCGTTGCTTTAATTACCGTCATCTTGGCCTCGATGCTGTGCGGACTGTAAGTGCTCTCTGTTCGGCTTATTTTCCACCGTTTGTTTGATGGGCTTCTGTTTTGGAGTCTCCTTAAAGGCTTAAACTCAGGTTCAGGATAATTGGCAGGGTCCTGAGACAACTGACAAGAGTGAAGAAAAGCCGGAGGAGCTCAGAGGCAATGCTGAGCGTGGAAGATGTGCCACCAGGATACAAGTACGAGGTGTTCTTGAGTTTCATTGGATCGAACACACACAACAACTTTACCGATTGCCTTTATCATAGATTGAGAATCGCTAGAGTCCATGTTTTCCTAGACAAAGAAGAACTCCGAGTCAGCAAAGAAATTGATGGTGAGCTTTTGAAAGTGCTCAACAAGTCTCGGATCTACATTCCCATCTTCTCCCAGAATTATGCTATCAGTTTGTGGTGTCTTGATGAGGTTGCGCACATGGTAGAAGGCACCTAAAAGTCAGAGGGGAAGAAAGAGATACTTCCTATCTTCTATGATGTGGACCCTAATGATGTTCGGCTCTGATGCATTGAAGCGGTGGGAGGATGTGCTTGTGAAGGTTGATATTGCTAGTATAAACACCTAGAGGGGGGTGAATAGGCGCACAAACTATTTTTCTCAAATACGTATGCGACAGATTGAAATACGATCGATGTAGAGAGAGTAAGGAAGAGAAAATCAAACACGGGATTTATAGTGGTTCGGCTTATTCCAAGCCTACGTCCACTCTTCCGTACTGATAGCCCACCGGCTAGATTTCACTATGATCAAAAGAAAAGTTACAGCACAGCTTTGCCTTGATTCCACTGTGTAGATGTTCTATCACACCTCCTCAAGGTCTCTCACAAATATAGACTCTCTTTTGTATACAAGTATTTGCTCAAGAGATTTATCTAAACAAATAGGAGCTTCAGACTTTGGAATTTTCCTATCGCGCACTCTCTCTAAAACAACTAAGAACGTCTTCCTTATATACTCCTTTATGCCATCATACCCATTGGCACTTTCCAAAGGAATTCCTCCAATCTACCCATTGGACGGAATCAATTAGGAAGATCATTCGAGCTATTAAAGAAACGTGTTGATAGCCCATCAATCATGTTCGCCCATACAATCAGGATCTCGGTTTCCATAAGTGAAACCTTCCAATAATATTTAGACAATCATCGAATCTTCAGTCATTGAATCAATCTTGATCAATCAAAGGATTCTGATACGTCTTCTCCAGCCACGAGATCTTCTCCAGATGATAAGGTTAAATCCTGAACAAAACATCCAGTTCGGGATAACCTTTCTTCAACGGATCAGAGACTGTCAATGAAGATAGACTTTGAGTCTTGAGTCTGGCAGTCCGGAAGTCTTCAGACTTTAACTGGCAGAGTCTGCAGACCTTCAGACTAGACTGACGGAAACATTTTGTCAACTTCAAAACTCTTCACGAGGATTTCTCCAACAATCTCCCCCTTTTTTATGGTGACAAAACCTTCCTACAGATTTGGATAACTTTGACCTGCAAAACATTTCTCAAACACATATGCATATCTTATGAAAATAAATTACTAATAGAATAACACTAGAATCTGCAACCACATAAAATAGGTTAGTCCAATATATGATTAAGCCATTCATAAGATATCAATATTGATAATGCAGTCAAATCCAAGTCTAGGCAGTTCTTATCCAGACACAAAACAAAGTCAAAGTCTGTCAAAAACAAACAGACAGTTAAACACAATCCAACAAAATAAAAAGATTGAAAGTTTTGTTTTTCAAATCATGCATCTCTCCCCCTTTTTGTCATCATTTAAAAAGGATGAGATGAAATCAAGATTGCTTGGGAACGCGGACAAGCTGGAAATCTTCCATAGACTGAACAATGCCTTCCAGCCTCTTAAAGTCTTCCTTCAGCTGTACAACCTCCTCACTCTTGGCATTGGCCTGATTCTGAATAGAGAGGGCTTGCATCTTTTCATTTAATGAACAGGAAGAAGCTTGACCTTCATTCTTCAAGCTTTGAACTTCGCATCCCAGGGCATATACTGACCTTTCATCTCCAAGAGAATATCCATGATTCTGCGAAAATCTACTCCATTATCAGTCTGAGTACTTGCTTCTGCTCGATCTGATGGAGTAAAAGCAGACGATGGTGGATCAGCATAATCTCACAGGTTGGGCGATGAAGCTTCAAGACCTTCCTCTGGAAATTGAGATGCATAAACATCTTCTGGGTCTGCAGGCGAACGACTGACTCCTTCACTTTCATCTGGAAATGAAGATGTCACTCCTTTCTCCTGAACTCCCCCTATTTTCATGCCTACAGGTGGAGAAGAGATTTCCTCAGGTTCTCCTTCTCTTCCTTCTTCTTCAGGTCTTTCTTGCTCTGCTTCTTGCTCTGTTTCTCTTTCTTCTTCTTCCTTCTCCTTTGCTTCTCTTTCTTCTTCCTTCTCCTCTGCTTCTTTCGTCTTTTTTTCCGATTCTTTCTGTGGAACAGGACGACTTAAGTTCTTTAAAGCCATTGCAGAGATGGTGATGTCATCATCATCATCTTCATC
The DNA here is from genome assembly GCA_028830015.1 of Eucalyptus grandis x Eucalyptus urophylla. NCBI lineage: Eukaryota > Viridiplantae > Streptophyta > Magnoliopsida > Myrtales > Myrtaceae > Eucalyptus > Eucalyptus grandis x Eucalyptus urophylla. Next base: position 41,755,563 of record CM054189.1, read on the forward strand.
CTCAACGAGGAGAGCTCTTCTTTTCTTTGATGGAGCAGCCATGGGCTCCTTCCCTTTTCTCTTAGCAGCAGAAGAGAGTTGATGAGACTTGGCAAGAGTCTTCTCCTTGAATTTCTCCAATTCCTTGCTCAGTTCCTTCAGACGCATTTTGGTCACCATTTTCAGTCCTACCACCATATGATCGCATGATCGAACACAAAAGATTTGCGGAGGCCGAATATTCAAATGTCTGAATAACTTCGTAACAAGGCTTGGGTAAGGGAGTTGACCTCTGTCCTTCATCACCGCTCTATACATGTGAAACATGATAGTATGAGGGAGAGAAAACTTCTTTCCACAGAGGATAGCATACATCAACTTTGCCTCAGAGCTTGAAACATCAGTTTTGGAAGTTGATTTTGGCCGAAGGCAATTAATCACAGTCTTGTGAAGCAAAATGTTGAATGCATTCATCCTTGAGTAGGTGATCTTCTCTTCTGTTCTCCTGTCCTTCACCAATTCAAGTGTGGCCCGAGCAATGGAAACTTTAATCGGTTGATATCTGCCTCTCTCAACTTCTAACACATCAGCCAGCATATCCATATCTACAACATAGTCTTGTTCTTTGACACTGAAGGAAAATCTATTCGCATCTAAAAAGCTAAGATTTGAATAGAAGTAAGCAGTCAATTCAGCATAAGCCTCAGTTGAGTCAGAACAGAACTTTTCAAGTTGAAGATAATTGAACTTTTCCCTCAAGTTCACTTTCACAGCATCCAGAAAATCAAAGTCCACACTCCTAGGGTTTATTACCCCACGCTTCAGCAATTTCGAGTACAGATCCTTTTGATCCTTTGATCTGAACAAATCTCCCATTTTTCCTTGAATTTCAGCCGCAATACCCATTTTCGGTTGAAATAAACTAACAGATTGTCATCATCATTCCCATCTACAGGATTTGGCCCCCAGTCACGAGGATCACTTGGGATATTCGCAAGGGTTTCCTCAGCCACCCCTTTACGAGCGATTCCCAAACTTTCCATTCTTTTCAGAAAGATATATTCGTTCCTATATCCTTTTTCTTTAACAAAACTATCAATATAGTTCAAAGGAGTACGAATTCCTTTTAAAGCACGATATAACTTGTAGATAAAAGCAGGCTTTTGAGTTCTTACGGGGTCTGCTTCCTCGATGATTTCTTCCTGTTGAACAACGTCTTGAGGACTAGATGATGGAGAATGACGCTGCTGAGAATGTTGTGGGCTCGGTTGCTGATCTGGATAAACTTCATCTTCAGTAAGATCAAAGTGCGTAGGCCCCTTACTCATTCTCTGTGGTCCCCTGCTTGCGATTCTTGACGATTTTCGTGAAGAAGACATCTTTAATAGTGTTTGGAAGTTTCCTCACTTGACTTTCCCAGAAAAGATGACAACTTTTTGATGATTTAGCGATGAAGACAAACGGGAGTGGAAGATCGATGCTTTCTAGGGTTTTGAGAGTAAAGTAAATAGACAAGTGAAGAGTAATCGATAGTGCTCGTTCGGTTAAAAAGAAGAGTAAACGAATCGTCACAAAGGAAATAAAAATATGCCTTTTCAAAATAACTGATTTTATCCGTAAAAATAGTTATTTCAAAAATAACTTCCCTGTTGAAAATGAATCGATGTGATATATACGGCAACAATTTAAACACAGTCTGATGATCGTACATTTTCAAGATAAGATTGGAGAGAGAGAAAGACTTACAGTCTGAAGGTCGAGACAAGACTGTTGATAAAGTCTTGTAAGCCTGAGTCTGAAGGTCTTTAGACTTTGATATCCTCATACCTCAAAATATTGAGTCTGGTCCGTATAGACTCAAATTGATTTTTCTCCAAAGGCTTCATAAGTATATCAGCCAGCTGATTCTTTGAGTCAACAAATTTAATTGAAACATCTCCATTTTGAACATGATCTCTAATAAAGTGATGTCGAATTTCTATATGCTTCACTCTTGAGTGGAGAATTGGATTTTTGGTGAGGTTGATAGCGCTGGTGTTGTCGCAATTAATCTCCGTGCATGAGTCTTCAATTGCAAAATCTCTTAGCTGTTGTTTTATCCATAGAATTTGCGAACAGCAGCTTCCAAGAGCTACATACTCTGCTTCAGTTTTTGAAAGAGACACAGTACTTTGTTTCCTTGAAAACCAAGACACTGTTCTGTTTCCAAGCAACTGGCAAGTTCCTGAAGTACTCTTTCTATCAACTCTGCAACCGGCCAGATCTGCGTCTGAATATCCCAGAAGTTTAAAGTCTCCCTTCTTAGGATACCAAAGACCGATGCTTGATGATGAAGCGACGTATTTAATGATGCGTTTGGCAGCGTTGAGATGGGATTCTCTAGGATCTGATTGAAACCTAGCACAGATGCAAACACTCAACAAAATATCAGGTCTAGAGGCAGTAAGATAGAGAAGTGATCCAATAATGCTCCTGTACAGCTTTTGATCAACTTTCTTCCCTTCTTCATCTTTGTCTATCTTTAAAGAACTTGACATTGGTATGTCGGTCTTTTTGCAATTCTCCAGTCCAAACCTTTTGACAAGATCATTAACATATTTTTCTTGAAAAATGAAAGTTCCTTCCTTCAATTGTTTTATTTGAAGACCAAGAAAGAATGTTAATTCTCCCATCATACTCATTTCAAACTCATCCTGCATAGACTTTGAAAATTTCTTGAACAGACTTTCATTAGAGGATCCAAAAATAATATCATCCACATATATTTGAACAAGTAAGAAACTTTTATTTTCCTTCTTGATAAATAAAGTCGTATCTACTTTACCTTTAACAAAACCATTTTGTAATAGGAAATTACTTGACCTGTCGTACCAAGCCCGAGGTGCTTGCTTTAAACCATACAAAGCCTTTTTCAGTCTGAAGACTGATCTGGCTTCTTTGGGTCTTCAAACCCTGGCGGTTGTTCCACATAAACTTCCTCATGGATAAATCCATTTAGGAAGGCGCTTTTGACGTCCATTTGGAATAACCTGAAATTCTTATAACAAGCAAACACGAGTAATAGTCGAATAGCTTCTAACCTTGCCACTGGAGCGTAAGTCTCATCATAGTCTATTCCTTCTTCTTGCGTATATCCCTTGGCCACGAGTCTTGCTTTATTTCGTACGACTTTCCCTTTCTCGTTCATCTTGTTTCTGAACACCCATTTGGCTCCAATAACAGTTTTTCCTTTTGGTTGGGATGTCAATTCCCAAACATCATTTATGCTGAACTGTCTGAGTTCTTCTTGCATAGCTTCAATCCAGCTTTCATCAGATAAAGCTTCTTCTATGCTCTTTGGTTCAATTTCAGAAACGAGTGCCACATCACTAGACTCTTCTCGCCTTTTGGATCTTGTGCGAATTCCTTCATTAATTTCGCCAATTATAAGATCTTTGGGATGAATGGACTTATGCTTCCAGTTACTCGTTGATTTGTCTGGTAGATGATCTCTTTCTTTATTTGGATCTTCACTATCAACTTGATGCTGGTTTTCCAGAGTCTGAGATGCTTCTTGAGTTGTAGACTTTGGAGGGTCTGGAGCAGGTTCAGACTCTTCTTAATGAGTCTGTCTTGATTCATCTTGCATTGAGTCTTGAAATTTAACATTCATTGACTCCTCTACAGACTGGCTCTTCTTGTTATAGACTCTATAAGCTTTGCTTGATGTAGAATATCCAAGGAAGATACCTTCATCTGATCTTTCTTCAAACTTACCAACTCGATCTTTTGCATTTTTCAATATAAAACATTTGCAACCAAATACATGAAAGTATGAAACAATAGGCTTCTTTTCTTTGAATAACTCATAAGGGGTTTTCTGAAGAATAGATCTTAAGAAGACTCTATTGATGATATAGCAAGCTGTTGAAACAGCTTCAGCCCAAAATCGAGAAGAAATTTTACTTTCAATTAAAAGAGTTCTAGCCATTTCTTGAAGAGATCTGTTCTTTCTTTCCACAACTCCATTTTGCTGAGGAGTATATGGAGAGGAAAACACATGCTTACAGCCAGATTCATCACAGAATTTTGTAAAATCTTGATTTTCAAATTCACCTCCATGATCTGTTTTTATACAAGAGATTACACATCCCTTTTCATTTTGAACCTTTTTAGCAAATTTTTCAAAATACGAAAAGGTTTCGGACTTACTTGAAAGGAAATATACCCAAGTAAAACGGGAGTAATCATCAACAATTACTAGGCAATACTTCTTACCCCCAATACTCTGAGTTCTGGTTGGTCCGAAGAGATCCATATGCAGCAACTGTAGAACATGATTAGTAGAGACATGATTTATTGGCTTAAAAGAATTTCTTACCTGCTTTCCCAGAATACATGGAGTGCATGAATCAGTCTTTTGGTATGGCAATTTTGGTAGACCTCGAACAAGCTGCTTTGATGAGATTTTGGCTAATTGCTTCATATTGACATGTCCAAGCTTTTTGTGCCATAAGCTTGCTTTGTCTTGAATTGAGATAAGACATTGCGATTCATTTGGTTTCACATCCAGAAGATAGATATTTCCATGTCTTCTACCCAAAAAAGATTGAGTAGAGTCTTTACTGATTCCAGAACATGTTCCTTCTTGAAAGAAGATCTTGAAACCAGTATCACACAATTGACTAATGCTGAGAAGATTGTAATTGAGTCCTTCCACTAAGGAAACATTACTTATTGTGAGAGTTCCAATTTTCACGGTTCCAAATCCCACAATACTTCCTTTGCTGTTTCTTCCAAATGAAACTTTTCCACCATTTACTTGAGCAAGTTTTATAAAGCAATTTGAGTCTCATGTCATGTGTCTTGAGCATCCGCTGTCAAGATACCACTTTACCTGTTTCTTGATGGAGACCTGCATTTAACAAAGAGTCTCAAGCTTTCTTTGGTACCCAAATTTTCTTGGGTCCTTTGGTGTTAGTAAGATAAACAGTATTAGCCCATACTTTCTTAATAGGTTTCCATACCATAGGACACTCTTTTTCAAAGTGATCCGGACTGTTGCACTTTGAACATTTAAGAGAATTTCTTCCTACGGGTTTAACAAAAACTTTCTTGAAGTGATTTTTGTAAACCTCACTTGAAAGCCTTTTCTTGATTCTTTCTTTTACTTTAGGAAAATCAATTAAGGGAATTGTTTCTTCTGTCATACCTAGACCAGACTTATTGAAGTAAGGTCTTTGTGCTGAAAGAATTTTCTCAAGTTTTTCAGATCCCATAGAAAATTTCTTTGATATATTAGATAAGTCTGTTTTTAAAAAAGTATTTTCTTTTAAAAGATTTTCTTCATTTTCTTTAAGATTGGAAACAGACATGTCTAGACTTTTAACTCTTTCTTCTAAAACATTTTCTTTTAGTTTTAGAGCTGAGTTTTCCTTTTTTAGTTTGGAAATTCTTTTGAGAGAAGTCTGAAGACTAAAGCATAATTCCTCAATATATTTAGAAACTTTGACAGGAATTTTAAAGTTACTTACCTCAAATTCACTGTCTGAGTCTGATCCTGAGTCTGTTCCAGAGTCTGAGTCTGATTGTGCCATCAGACATAGATTGGCATATTCATTATCACTTTCTTCACACTCAGTATCACTCCAGGTTTCAGCTTTGAGAGCTTTTCGAAATTTTTCAGTTTTTCCTTTCTTTTTCTTCAAAAGAGGACAGTTGGGTCTGATGTGTCCCTTTTTCTTGCATTCAAAGTAGACTACATCTTTGTTTGGTTCCTCATCATCAACAGACTTGGTCTGCTGTCTTTGAAAGCCTTGTTTCTTTGAGTTGAACCTTCTTCCTTTTCTGTTTAGTTTTCTGAATCTTCTTATCATGAGAGCAAGCTCCTCATCGTCCATATCTTCTTCAGAATCTGTAACATCAGAATCATCATTTGATTTTAATGCAATAGATTTCTTACCTCTTGGATCTTCATCTTCATTGATCATTTCCACTTCATAGGACTGAAGAGTTCCAATCAGCTCATCGACAGATAGTTGCATAATTCTCTACGTCTCTCTTATCGAAGTCTTTATGTGATTCCAATCCTTGGAGAGTCCACGCAGTAGCTTGTTTACCTTCATGGGATCAGAAGTTGGTTGACCTTGATTTTCAAGACCATTCATAATATCTATAAAACGACTAAACATGTCAGATATTGATTCTCCTGGTTTCATTCTGAAGGCTTCGTATTGACCGAGAAGAATGTTGATTCTTGTAGCCTTCACTCAATCAGTTCCTTCATAGGTGATATGCAATCTGTCCCAAACTTCTTTTGCTGTACCACAAGAAGATATTCTATTATATTCAGTTGGTGATAAAGCACAATATAAGGAATAAATTGCTTTTGCATCGAGTGTCTGTCTCTTGGTTATTTCTTCTTGAGACATTCCGCTGGATTCTTCAGTTTCTTTTCCTCTTTCAGAGACTGATGCAGTGGTAGGAGTAATTCCTTTTTCTACAACGTCCCATTCCAGAGGATCCTTTGATCGTAGGAAAGCTTTCATCTTGTTCTTCCAGATGTTGTATTCCTTTCCATCAAAGTAAGGTGGTCTGGTATTGCTTTGCCCTTCCATCAGCCCTGGTGCTAGCATACTAGCCATGGATATTTTACTATGAAGTAAAACACTTCAAATAAAGTAAGTACACAGGCTCTGATACCAATTGATATTGCTAGTATAAACACCTAGAGGGGGTGAATAGGCGCACAAACTATTTTTCTCAAATACGTATGCAACAGATTGAAATACGATCGATGTAGAGAAAGTAAGGAAGAGAAAATCAAACACGGGATTTATAGTGGTTCGGCTTATTCCAAGCCTACGTCCACTCTTCCGCACTGACAGCCCACCGGCTAGATTTCACTATGATCAAAAGAGAAGTTACAGCACAGCTTTGCCTTGATTCCACAGTGTAGATGTTCTATCACACCTCCTCAAGGTCTCTCACAAATATAGACTCTCTTTTGTATACAAGTATTTGCTTAAGAGATTTATCTAAACAAATAGGAGCTTCAGACTTTGGAATTTTTCTATCGCGCACTCTCTCTAAAACAACTAAGAACGTCTTCCTTATATACTCATTTATGCCATCATACCCGTTGGCACTTTTCAAAGGAATTCCTCCAATCTACCCGTTGGACGGAATCAATTAGGAAGATCGTTCGAGCTATTAAAGGAACGTGTTGATAGCCCATCAATCATGTTCGCTCATACAATCAGGATCTCGGTTTCCATAAGTGAAACCTTCCAATAATATTTAGACAATCATCGAATCTTCAGTCATTGAATCAATCTTGATCAATCAAAGGATTCTGATACGTCTTCTCCAGCCACGAGATCTTCTCCAGATGATAAGGTTAAATCCTGAACAAAACATCCAGTTCGGGATAACCTTTCTTCAACGGATCAGAGACTGTCAATGAGGATAGACTTTGAGTCTTGAGTCTGGCAGTCCGGAAGTCTTCAGACTTTAACTGGCAGAGTCTGCAGACCTTCAGACTAGACTGATGGAAACATTTTGTCAACTTCAAAACTCTTCATGAGGATTTCTCCAACAAAGGTCGCAAATCTAAAGGGATGGGAACTTAAAGGGAAAGGGTAATTTTCCTCAACCTTTGGTTATCATTAATAAGCGCAATAGTTGCACTCCTCATTTAAAGAAAATTTTTCATCCCAGAATTCAAGAGTTAAAGACATTTTTTTCATTTGAAATTTGAATTATAAGTTATGACAGCTAGAGCAGACAAAAATGATGTAGGATCCAGTAAAACAACCAAAGAAAAAGAAATTAGGATGAGAGAAGAAATGCGCACTCCGCAGTGAGGACTCACTCGAGGAAAAGAAAAGGATAGGGCAGAAAAAGGATCCGCTTTGATCCAATATATGAACAAATTCAGATGACTCTTACTTGAATGAACTATACCTGAATCCGGTCCGATTAACTGTCTGATAGGTCTAGAGAGAACTTGACAAATAAATCTGTTCAGTTTTTTTCCGCCAACCTATCATGAATGTGTTGTGCTTCTTTCAATTTTGCTTGAGACATGAATTTATTTTGGTTTAATTTCGGATTCAACTCTTATATGAACATAATCCTATAAATTTAGCTCAATAATACACTGGAATTTTTGTCACTGCATGTTACTTTGTCGATCCAAGCATTATAAAAAAAATATTACCTTACCAAGTTTTGTGAATCTTACTCTATTCACTCCATCAAGAATATCTCCTTCAAATGGATCGGCCCCTGCATTATGTCCGATACATCAAATTAAGCGACATTCCATAAAATATCAATGCATGCATTAACTGATTATAACGCTTAATTTATGTCGTAGTAACCGAAATGGTTGAGTTATTTAACCATATGGTCCCAAAAGACCTAGAGATCGTCATATTTGGAATGAATTTGTACCCTTTTGTTTCATGTCACTGATGAAAACAAAATTTTCCCCCTTCGCTGCGGCCATGGAGAACTAATTGAATTGGTTGTTGGAGAGGTATTGTGTAAGTTAAATGCCAGAAATGTGGATGTGCCTGGATATTGGATTGAAGATCATCATTAGATAGGATACCGGAAAAGTTGGAAGGTGACTCTTATGGTGTAAGTTTCCTTGGTATTTATGGTATAGGTGGCATTGGTAAAACAATACTTGCAAAGATTGTGCTCAACAGAGTATCTTCTCATTTTGACAGTGTTTGTTTCCATAACAATATTTGAGAATCATTGCAACATGGTCTTATAAACATGCATAAAAAGTTATTAGCAAGTTTTGTGGGTCCTGTAATTGTTGATCATGTCATAGACATTGGAGATGGGATGACTTGGATCAAGAGAGTATGTTCTTCTAAAAAAGTCCTCATTGTTTTAGATGATCTAGACAAGCGAGAGCAACTCAAAAAGCTAGCTGGAAATCTTATTGGTTTGGTTTAGGTAGTAGGATCATCTTCGCCACTAGAAACTTAGAGGTCTTGAAGAGTCAAATGGAATCATCCAGTGAAGAGGTCCTAAATCAACCTAAAGGAATTTTGGCATATGTTCATGAAATGGAATTTGATTAAGCACTTCGGTTGTTTTGTAAGCACGCATACAGAAGAAACCCTCCCCTAGAAGAATATGATCATCTTGCAAAGAAGATTGTTCATAGAGTGGGTATACTTCCTTTGGCTATAGAGGTCATAAGGTCACTTCTTTATTGCCACAGCTTTGCTCTAGAGCAACATTCTAATAATAGAAAGCTATGGGAAGATACGTTAAAGCAATTAGATGACAGTCCTTTTAAGGATGTTCGAGATGCATTAATAATAAGTTATGAAGGATTGGAGAATAAGCAAAAGAAGTATTTCTTGATATTGCTTGCTTTTTCACCAACGAGGACCTAATGTATCCAATTATCATTTGGTATGATTGCAATTACTATCCTCATAGTCCAATTAATGTCCTCCACCTACTATCCTTGATAAGAATTGGACATGATAAAAAGTTTTGGATATATGACCAAGTTCGAGATATGGGAAGGCATATCATCCTTGAAGAATATCCTGGCAAAACTAGTAGGATGTGGATTTATAAGGATGCTATAAATCTACTAGAGAGAAAAGAGGTGAAATAGAAGAGTATGTCACATAATTTCTTTTTGAAGGAGAAATTGTTGAATCTGATCCTTTTACTCTATAGTTAGCTTTGTTCAACTGTGCATTTGTCTTGTTGGTGAGATAGCTCCCTCTTGAACGTTTTGGCCAAAAGGTCTTGTATATAGGTAGAGAAAGACTAGATAGATTGCCTAGTAGTTAGCTTCGTTTTCTGGAGTCTATAGGATAGGAAATAGCATAAAGAAAATTCTAAAACAACAAAGCGTTGTTTCTATTGGAAGCTGAAAATTTTTGTCATTGGTGGCGATCGAAAATATTAAGTCTACTTGCCTGAGAAGGAGGGTGCCATGGTACATTTGTTGTAGAGATTATTTACTAGTGTCCACATGCTTCCTTTCTATATAGCTCTATAAGAATGCTAAGTGTCCTGCACTCAAATTAATCTTGAGTCTCTATTGACAGAGAAATGAAGATGTAAAAGCACTATGCCTGACTTCTGATGGCTGCAGTTGCAACATTGGACCTGAAGAATTAGCTTTTAATGGCTGCAACTACAAAATCGTACCTGAAGAATTAGTTGATCTACCAAATCTAAGGTTTCTTCGAGCTAAAGACATTGGTTTTTTTTTTTTGGCAACTTTGAGAATATTGTTTCGAAGCTATGTTGGCTTTCTTGGGAGGTGACATGTAAATTTTATGCGGAGAATTTTCATTTTGCTAGCTTGGTCATGCTAAACCTTTTATAGAGCAATATCAAAGATACCTGGGATGAATGGAGCCAATTCCAGGTACGCATTTCTCTATTAATTGTACTGAGAGACCAAGAAGAGCATTGTATGGGTAGAGAATTCATGTCTTCTTTCTTTCTATCTTCACCAATCATTCATGCATTGTATATATTACTAGGAACCAAAATTATTTCACTAGAGTAACATCTACACTTTACAACGACCGGCTAGATGCATTAGAAAAAGAAGAGGAAGCTATAGAATCACATTATTTGGATTAAATCGCATGACTTCCAAGTCATCTAGACTAAGTAAAGCCATTTTTATTATAAAATTTCTTCTCCAATTATCCCATTTCTAGCTTATGTTTCTTCAACTTTATCTTCTTCGGCAAACTTGTTAGCAATTGCACTCATGATATAATTCAATCTTTTACCATTTTCTTCTTCATCGAATTGCTCTATAAGATTTCACCGAGCTATAAAAATAACGGTAATTAGGTTAACTTTCCATCCATATATGTATGCTGGGATGATTGATGTGTTTCATTCATTTTAATTCAATTTCCTTTACAGCAGACAACAAAGCTTTGGATTTAACGGGTTGCATTAAGTTGTTGAGGACACCCACTTCTCTAACTTCTTGTCTTTGGAGATCTTAGTACTTGTTTCGTGCCCCAAGTTGATCACAATTGACCGCTCCATCGGCAACCCTGAACTCCTCAAAACTTTGAATATAGAGGGGTGTAGTAAATCTCTTGGGAAGTTGCCCTCAGAAGTTGGTTCTCTACCTTCTTTGACGCAGGTTGTCAGAAACCAATTCATTCAAACTGCGCAAAGTATCCAGAACGTGGTACGTTAGGAATTATCATGTGTATATTTGATAGTATAATGTGACATTTTTAGATGCAAATTTTGATTATACTGTAAGTTACTTCGTATAGAATGTTTCTATTTCGGGGCTAAATTTTAGAAGATGGGAAAATATATAATAGGAATATATTTCGCCAATCAGTGCCCAAATTATTATCCATTTTAGGATCCCAAAAACAACAAAAGTCATGGACCCCTTTTTTATTTCAGGTTAAAAGAATTATACTTCATTTGCACTACATTTTAATAATCAATTGATATTTTGTATGATGAGAAAAGTACCAAAAAAATCATAAATCTATTACATTGATACAAATTCTGTCTTAAATTTTTTAATTTGACTAATTTAGTTCTTAACATTTTCACATTAGTATAAATTCAGTCAATCCTATCAATTTTGGCTAATCAATGCTGACGTAACAATAGCCAGTGACTAGATGCTGACGTGGCAATTTTTAAATGATTATTAATTTTTTTCTATTATTAAATTTTCTTTTCTTTTCTTTTTCGCCGGTGATTGCGAGAAAGTCCAAGGAGAAAGAAGGAAAAGAAAAGGAAAAAGAAAAGAAAAAGGGAAAAAAGAAAAAATTATAAAAAATTATTTAAAAATTGCCACATCAGCGCTAAGTTTGTAATGTTTAGGACTATAAATGTAAAAATGTTTAAGACTAAATTGATCCGATTAAAAGATTTATAACTAAATTGACCGATGCAATAAGTTTGTAATTTTTTTGGTACTTTTCCCTTTGCCTGATTCTTGTTTGAATTATTTTCAGATGGATTATCCATGTTGGCAAGGATATCTTTCAACTAGTAGGAGAGAGCACTTACATAAGTATAGGGAAAAAGAAATAATAAGTGTGCCATAAGTGTGCCTAGAGAGAGAAGTGAATGAGAGATGCTAGAGATAATTAGGATATTTTCCTTTATTTTTTTCGTCTCCAGTAATTGTTTATCTCGTTATATGAGATAGTCATATAATAAGGCTTATAAATAAACTCATGTATTCTTCATTTTGGTTTATTAAAACACAGAGAAATATACAGACATTACACAAATTTCTATTATGCATATTTCTTATGTAGAGAAATTACATAAATAAATGAAGACATTTTTATGCTAATTGATAATTATCTTGACTATTTTAAATTACATGTTTGTAGATTTTGTTATATCATGTCATTGTGGTATATCTTAAAAAGAACATGATATATAAAAACTTTCAGATAAAAATTTGAAGTTGAAATCCTTATTTGGATTTTCTTCATATGTAGTAGAGATTATGGAGTGAAGTTGCACGCAAGAACCACCAATGTTGGGATTGTGCACAAGTGGATCTCACCTACTTGCACGTACCTACGCATCCATTCAACTTTAATTATTTGATGGATTTTGTTAACAAGTATTGCGGGTTAGGTTTGTCAACAAGGACTGCCAAAATATGGACCAAATTGAATGACCCCGACGGAGAGCTTAAGTTTTGCTTTTCGGGTTGGGTTTCCATTTGGTTCCGTAAATGTTCAATTCTATTTCACGTCATAAACCTCAACCGACCTGAACACAATACTGATTTCATCCATCTCACCGAAAGTAATTGCTTGTTCTAGGTTGACGCCATCAATTAGATTGGCCATTAGTTCCCCACCATCACCTCCCTCAATCTGCTTGTCCTTCCACACATGGACTCGTGTCTCTCCATCACTCCCTCTCTATAGATGTTGATTCCCACACCCTTCACCGTTAATCTGGGCAAGGGTGGCCTTTATCGATGGTGGCCCTCATCCAGATTAAGGGCCTCCATCAGTTTGCATAATCGCTAATCAAATCAACACGTCCGGCCAAGTATAGATAGGTTGTGCAATCCAGTCTCAATTTAGGATGAAGGTTGACACTGACATTGACAAAGCTTGGAGATGGTGACAGTGGACCCATGAAGCAGCCTACTCCATTAAGATAAATAGAGAATTGAATCAATTAAACACAATAATCTCATTGATACTTTGTACAATATAAAGTTCTCTGAAACTGACCAAACCGCCATTGGTTTGGTTTGTTCTTGACGGTTCAAACCATATTTTTGCTTACCCCTAGTTGTCGTAGACTTCACTTTTCGATTTGGTTGTAATCCAATGGGCTGATTTGTAGGCCTTGTCCTTTTCTTTCTCCTTGTGCCACGAAGATACATCTATCCCTGCCCCAATTTAGAGACCAAGAAATGAGCCCAAAAAGACTTTCATTCAGTGGATTCGGGCCTTTACATCCAAACCATAGAAGAGACTCAAAAGAGTGCATGAAAAAAAGAAAAGAGAAAAACAAAACCCATTCCTATTTCGATCACCTAATTAAGTTCCCTGATTAAAAAAAGATCCATTTTTTCTAATTCGATTACCTAATTATGTTCCCTACTTCGAGTGCTTTCAACTCAATTGTTAATGTCTATTGTTACTCAATAATTTTTTCCCAAGTTACATCAATATGGAGAGAATAACAACTAAACTCATTCTAATAAACTGAGCCAATCATATATAATGAAATCACATGAGAATTATAAAGTCAAAATAAACGTAACGAGGAGTGTTAAAATATTAAAATAATAAACTTTAAATAATAAACTACGACTTCATTTAGAAGTTTAAACTTTTAAAATAGTTGACACTAATTTTACAAAACAAAGCAATGCTTAAGCAAAATTTCAAGGAAGGAGTCAAAAAGGAAAGAAAGAAAAAGGCAAAAGCACATTTGTCTATCTAGTCACTCTCAAAGATCACATTCTTAAGGGGAGCTAATATTGCTGAATGACACAGCTAGTGGTAAAGAAACCAAGGAAATCGAAGCCTTCTTCAGCAATTGGTATCAATACACGTGAATCTTATATTTTGAGGATGAAGAAAAGAGTAAAGATCAAGTATTGACAAATTTTGATGATACTTGAGTTGAATGGGGCCCGGATCTTAACAATCATGTTGAGGATGGAACTCAAATTCTATATAATGCGGTTAGTCTATCTTCTTTGAATCTTACTTTTTGTCATTTACCGAATCTCTTGTTGATATTGATAATCATAATATTAAGATGATTATTCATTTAGGACGATAGCACTTAGACATTAGGAGCAACATTGGTCTTATTAAAAGTTCATATCAATTATCAATATGTTATTTCTCATCGCTTGTTTTTGAACAAAATTTTATGTTACAATACTTTTATCCATTACTGTATCATCATGAATGCTAATTGTCTTGGTTATAATTATCAGAGATCAAGGACAACCTGATTAAAGTCGTCGGCAAATTTGTCGAGAAACTTCAATGCGAGTGTCCTCCTCCTGCCTTAATGACAATGAAACGAGAAATATAAAACGGGAGTCAAAAAAGGGGTGGTCGGCTTTCATGATGGGGACCGTTGGAATAAAGAATGAGAGAACCGGGGACCGTTGGAATAAAGAATGAGAGACAACTTGAGTAGTGTGAAATCTAGAAAGTGAGAGAAAGTGACGTGACGTGGCGGTTTGTTCAAAGAAATGTCAGAAAAAGCAGGATAATGGTCCCCAAAAATTAGGAATAAATTACGCAAAAGTTAAATGCACATCTTTTTAAATTTCAGAGGAAGGGGTGGCTTTTGAATAATCAAAATTATTGAATGATGTTAGCCGTTTAATTGTTTTAAAAGGGATATATTTTTACATTAAAAATTGATCAACTGTAAAACCGACGAAAAGCAACCTAGTTATTGAGTACGGTGTTTGATCAAAGCAAAGGCCATCAATAAATAAAAAAGTCAATAACAGAATTATCGAAAGCAAACAATGCAGATATAATCGGTGAAAACTTTGAATGATCCAGAACTTGAAAAGGTTATTGTTGAATCATCACTCGAGTTATCGACAACAAATTATTGCAGATTTTATTGAATGTTAAAGCAATGTCATTTATTAACAAAATAGAATTTTGCCAATATCTCGATTGAAAACAAAAACAGTGGATCGACCCAAGCACATGGATGGTGGGTAATAATGACTATAATCTAGGTTTTATAATCCTTACCAACTTATAGGAGATCCTGTCTAGAATTAGTAAATTCTCATTAATAGCTATAGATAGTATAAGGATGTTATTCATAGATTCAAAATCTATTGTCTGGTTATAAACAATTGATAATGGTGAGATATAAAAACCCACGTTGATCATTGTAGTAGCTCTATGCAATTAATTATAGAGCATTTTGTTCTTTACATTTTTATTTTCCTCTGCAAATTTATCTTTTGGCACTTTAAATTTCCTGTACCCATTACCTTTCTCTCATAATTTAATTTCCAGTTCCTGTAAATCAATTACTTTATTTTTACAGCCACTTATATTTCTGTCCAAAATCAACGAAGAATTCATTTTTCCTTAAATTTCATCAATTCTATCCTTCCCAAATATTTTCACTTTTTTCGTGAAATAATATAGCACACAATTCTTAACATTTAAATTCTATAAGATAATCAAATAATAAATTATATATTCACCTTACTACTTAAGTTTTTATATCAATTGACAGTGATCATATTATATTAGAATTGAAAGTGCCTCTCCAAGTAAATATGTCACGAAAAGATCATATTAAGATCATATTAAGCGTAAGATGAGGTGTTAAAATAATTAAATTATAAATTATATCTTCATCTAATAACTTAAATTTTTTAAATAATTGATAGTGATCCTACTAAATCTTATAAGTAACATTATCAAGGCTAGCTCGGCGATATTTCGGTGCTTGTGCTCATAGCAACTTTACGAAATTTCGTCGGTATTTCTGTCATGTTTGCGTGACAATTCCAACTAAACAAATTAATTTGAGCCGTTCTTTTCAACCTTAAAGCTCCACCGCAAACTCCGACCAGCAGCTGGGTGGTCGTGGAGCTTTTTCACTTCAGTGGTTTGCAGAATTTACTGCCCAGCCTCTCTTTCACAGAAACTCGCCTTCATCCTCCCCGGTTTCTTGGTATTTTCTTCATATTTAGAGCAATCGCAGAGCCAAAAATCGCCTGTCCTTGAGAATCATTAGTCGATCTTCTTTCACTAAATCTTGTCGCAATTAGCTCTTTTTTACACCCTATGGTTTCAAATGTTGGTGAATGCAACAAAGCGGATCTGCCGCGAATTGGACACCATCGAGGCGTCGCTCTAATCACTGTCTTTACTTCGTCGTTCTAGGCCAACTCTCTGTTCGGCTTAATTTCCGAGGCTTGTTTCTTGGGTTCCTGTTTCCTTAAAGGCTTAAACTCAGGTTCAGGATAATTGGCGGGGTCCTGAGACAACCAACCAGAATGAAGAAGAGGCGGAGGAGCTCAGAGGCAATCCAGAGCGTGGAAGATATGCCTCCAGTATATGAGTACGATGTGTTTTTGAAATTTTGAGTTTCAGGGGACCAGACACACGCAGCACCTTCACTGATTGCCTTTACCATAGATTGAGAGACGTTGGAGTTAATGTCTTTTTAGACAACGAAGAACTCCGAGTTGGCAAAGAAATCAGTGGAGAGCTTTTGAAAGCACTCGTCAAGTCTCAGATCTATATTCCCATCTTCTCCTAGGACTATGCTACCAGTTCATGGTGTCTCCGTGAGGTTGCATACATGGTAGAACACACCTCAAATTCAGATGGAAAGAAAGAGATACTCCCCATCTTCTACGATGTGAACCCTGATGATGTTAAGCTCAAAAGCGAATTGTACAAAAAAGCCATATCCGAGCATGAGAAGAAGTTCGGCTCTGACGAATTGAAACGGTGGGAGGCTGCTCTTGTAAAGGTTGCGGGTCTCAAGGGATGGAATCTTAAAGAAAAAGGGTAATTTTCCTCAACCTTTTGGTTATCGTTTTAAAACGCAAAAGTTACACTTCTCATTTGAAAAACTTTATCTCTCAAACTATAAGAATTAAAGACATTTTTCTTTTCATTTGAAATTTGCATTAGAAGTTGATGACAGCTACAGCCGACAGAAATGATATCGGATCCGGCAAAATAACCAAAGGAAAAAAAAAAAAAGAAACCGAAGGTGAAAGAAAGTGATTGAGAGAGGAGAGAAGGTTTTCTGTATTTCCTCAATGAATGAATGTAATATGTACAGATCCTATGTAAATAGAACAAGAGATGTACAATTAATGGAAATAAAGAATCCTATGTATCAATCTAGATATGTATCTAATCTTTAATTGATATGCATACAATCAGATCAAATCATAATCTCCAAGGAGAATATTGCATATCTTCTAACACTCCCCCTCAAGCTGGTGGCTTGTAGACGTCCAAGATGCCTAGCTTGCTCAGTAGATATGCATGCTGTCGATGACATAGGGGTTTGGTGAAGATGTCTGCTGGCTGCTCTGTTGTGCCAATTCCTTCTGTCTCAATTACCCCTTCTTGAATCTTGTCTCGTGTGAAGTGACAGTCTACTTCTATGTGCTTAGTCCTCTCGTGCACTATAGGGTTTGCTGCCAATTTGAGAGCTGCATCGTTGTCGCAGAATAATTTTGTTGCTCCTCGTACTTGTATTCCGAGGTCCTTAAGCAACCCTCGTATCCACACTACTTGACAAGTAGTTTTTGCCATAGATCGATACTCAGCTTCAACCGAAGACAAGGATACAGTAGGCTGTTTCTTGGTTTTCCATGAGAGGAGCGAATCCCCTAATTTGATGCAGTATCCAGTGACTGATCTTCGACTAGTAGGGCATGTAGCATAATCAGCATCACAGTATGCCCTCATCTTCATGTCACATTGTTTGGACAAAAGGATTCCAAGTCCTAGACACCTTTTCAAGTACTTCACAACCTTCAATGCAGCTTCCAAATGAGATCGCTTTGGACTGTGCATGAACTGACTAAGGGTCTGTACTGCATAAGAGATGTCAGGTCTAGTCATAGTCAGGTATATGAGCTTCCCGACAAGTCTTTGATAACCTGATGGATCTTTGAGTATGGGATCATCATTTGGTGATATATCCCTATCATATGCTGCAGTAGTCAACTTAGTGTTCTGCTCAATAGGAATCACAGCTGGTCTGCATCCTGATAGGCCCGCTTCTGATATAATTTCTAAGACAAACTTTCGTTGACTAAGAGAAATTCCTTGATCAGATCGAGCAATTTCAATTCCAAGGAAATATTTGGGTGCTCCTAAGTCTTTAATGTGAAAGGTAGCATGTAAATAATCCTTGAAATTGTCTATGGCAGCTTTATCATTTCCCATAACAAGTATGTCATCGACATATATCATTAAATAGATGGATGACATACCTTTAGTCCGTGTGAATAAAGCATAGTCATTTTTAGACTGCTTGAAGCCTGCTGTTGTCAAGGCACTTGCAAATTTGGCATACCATTGTCTGGATGCTTGCTTCAATCCGTAGAAGGATTTGCGAAGACGACATACTCTATTCTCCCCCTGTCTCCGTAAGCCTTGAGGAATGTCCATATAAATTTCCTCATCAAGATCCCCGTGCAAGAAAGCATTATGCACATCCATTTGATGTAGACTCCATTATTAATAGCAGCAACAGACAAAAAAGAACGAACCGTGACATCGGTAGCAACTGGAGAAAAGGTCTCGTGGTAGTCAAAACCTTCCTTTTGTGTGAATCCTTTGGCAACCAACCGTGCCTTGTGTCTTTCAACGGAACCATCAGCACGATATTTGATCTTGTAGACCCATTTGCAGCCAATTGGCTTGCGACCAGAGGGTAGAGAAACAAGATCCCATGTTTTATTTTCAATCAAGGCTTGAAGTTCCGCTTTCATGGCCTGTTGCCATTTTGGCTTAATGGATGCCTCATCATAACTAGATGGCTCCTGTTCTTCTGACAGGCGACTAATGCAACATCTATGTTCCTATGATAATCTATGAAAGGAAACATATGATGATACTGGATATTGAGTACCTGGAGAATGAGTTGCACATATATAGTCTTTAGTCCAGGTAGGAGGTCGTGTGGTGCGACCAGAACGCCTTGAAGGAGTCATGTCTGTATTTGGCGCACTGGTAAGTGCCGAGTCTATATGCTGACTTTCCTCAACATCATGGGAATCTTCGAGTCGTGATTCTAAAACTTCTTCTGAGCGATCAGTGCTCTCAACAGGTGTTGGTGTTGATACTGGAAGAATTGAATCAGTGGAAGGAATGTACCTTATTCTTCCATGGGTATATAGGTAGGACCTTGAGGCACTGTTTCATCAGATAAAATGCTATGGGGAGAAGTTGTCATTCCTGTATTTGCATCTGAAGTTGTCTGCTCAGAAAAAGGAAAAATGTCTTCATGAAAGATGACGTCACGACTTACCAGAAATTCCTTTGTGGAAATGTCTAGAACCCGATACCCCTTTTTCAAATTGGGATATCCCATGAAAATGCATTTCCTAGCACGTGGACTAAATTTGTCTCTTGGCCCCACTGTTGCAACAAAACAAAGACATCCAAAGACTTTGAGATGCTGGAGTTCTGGTTTCTTCCGAAATAATAACTCAAAAGGGGTTTTCCCTTTAAGGATCTGAGTTGGCATTCGGTTAATTAGGTAAGTGGCTATGGCCACACAATCTCCCCAATAATCATCTGGAACTGATGC
Source organism: Eucalyptus grandis x Eucalyptus urophylla (assembly GCA_028830015.1). NCBI lineage: Eukaryota > Viridiplantae > Streptophyta > Magnoliopsida > Myrtales > Myrtaceae > Eucalyptus > Eucalyptus grandis x Eucalyptus urophylla. The sequence continues at coordinate 41,775,357 of CM054189.1, forward strand.
TTGGAACTTTAAGGCTCGTGCGACTTCTAATAGATGACGGTGTTTCCGTTCTACCACGCCATTTTGTTGTGGTGAATAGACACAAGAGCTTTCATGTTGTATGCCATGTGTAGTAAATAGCGAGGAGCAATCATGGCTGAAGAATTCTCTCCCATTATCAGAACGAATCCGCTGTATGGATTTGCCAAACTGATTCTTTGAGAGTGAGATAAAACTCTTCAAATGAGAATATGTCTGATTTTTAGACTGCATCAAGAAAGTCCAAGTCGCACGAGAGTAATCATCGACTATAGTGAGAAAATATCGAGACCCGTCATGATTTAATGTGTGGTATGGTCCCCAGATATCCACATGAATTAAGGAAAAAATTTCACTAGTTCGAGTATTACTTGACGGGAAAGGCGAATGAGATTGTTTAGCAAGAGGACATATATGACAATGTGGATATGGAAAAGAAGCACTGTGGCCCAATCTCAAATGCATAATGGAATTTCTATCATTGGTAGTCAGGTTACACAATGATGACTTATTCAAATAATTGCAAGGAAAATTACTTGAAAAACTATTCCAAAAAAATAGACCTTCAGAGAGACTACCCAAGCCCATCAGTTTCCCAGTCGAAAGGTCCTGAAAGGAACATGTGTCAGCATTGAAAATGACCCGGCATGAATTCTCTTGACAAGCTTTGGACACAGAGATCAGGTTAAATTGGAATTTTGGGACATAAAGAACATTTCTAAGAGTAATTTGTGAGCTGAGATTGACTGTTCCTGTTTCATGAACATGAGTAATATTCCCGTTGGGCAATTGCACAGAAATAGGGAAATTCAATCTGTCATTTATACTTGAGAAAAATTCCCTGTCACATATAATATGGTCGCTTGCCCCTGAATCAATTATCCAAGTCTTTCTGGATATTGAATTAATCAAGCAACGAATAATACCTGAGAAACTTGCTCCTCTGTTGGTTGTGTCCATTTTCTGAATTGCCTCCATCAACTGATTATACTGACTATATGAGATGGGCTGGTCAAATTTTTTACCGGTCGGCCTAGTAACTTGATAAGCTGCTGAAATCTTTTTTTCTTTTTCACCAGGCTTTCCATGCAACTTCCAGCAATTATCAATTGAGTGATTAGTACGTTTGCAATAATCACAAAATATTTTATTCTTGCCTTTAAAATTTCTTCCGAAATTTCTTGATGACGTGGCAAGCATCTGACCGTCCGATCCTTTGATTGCAGCGAAGATCTGGCCGTCCGATCCTTTTGTCGCGAGCGGCTGTCCACCGTTGGATCCAATCGATGGATCAAAAGCTTGCAAGCCGTCCGATCCTCGTGACAGATCCTGACCATCCATCCAGACTAACTTAAATACCCTGGATTCCTCTTCAGTGAGCCCTAATTTCGCCGCTCGCCTTTCTCTCTCGCGATTGAGATTTAGGGTTCTGGAGGCCGCGTCTCGCCGATCTCCGAGGGTTGCGAGTGCGATGCTCTCGCCGCTCCTGGTGGGGTCTGGCGACGTCGCGTGTCGCTGACTCTCTTCCTGCACGGCCAATTGAAAAATCCGCCCAATCGGTGGCATGGGATCCATGGCGAGTATCTGCGAGCGAAATCCGAGGTAAGTCTCGTTCAAAATGAGGAGAAAGCGTGTAGCTTTCTCCCTATCTTTGATGGATCTGTATTGCTTGAGAGTGGACTCCGGTCCCACGAGCTTCTCCTCGGCCGCCTCGAGATTGTTCCACAGAGACGAAAGTTTGTTGAAAACGGCTGTGACCGTCATATTGCCCTGTTTCAATTCACTGAGATCTTGCATGAGATTAAAAAATTTTGCCTGGTCCAGCTTCCCGTACATTTCTTGTATGTTTTCCCACATTTCTTTTGCGTCTTCTGTTGGTGGGAGTCCGGCCGCGACCTCGGAGGAGACGCAATTGCCGATCCAGGTTCGGATCAAGCGGTTGCTCTTCCTCCAGAGTCGGGCCAGACGTTCGTCTATGGGAACTGGAATGGTTCCGTCGAGGAAACCATCTTTATCTTTAGTTGCTAGGGCGCGCCGGAATTCTTGCGACCATCTTATGTAATTATCTGGCCCGGTCAATTGCTGGCTGATGAGCCGCAATTCTGGTCCGTCGGCATTAGAGATGAACAATGGATCGCCGGGTTCTGGTCGTCCGACGAGCGACGCCGCCGGAAAAGTTAAAAAGCTAGGTGCGAGGTTCGGGTAGGTATTTCCTTGACCCGATTCGTTCGCCCCAATTGGATACCCCGCATGATAAAAACCCGGGTAGGGATTTGTTCCCATACCCGGCTCTCCCGACCCGCTCAACTGCTCTGATCTGATGGCTGGGCTTGCCCCGTTTGTGGTTGGTGGGCCTCCATCGGTTTGGACGTAGCTCTGGGGACCCACATATGCAGATGATGATGGATTTGGGCTTGCCCCGAAATAAAGTGGATATGGAATCCACTGGTATGGTTGACCCGCCAAGGGTTGCCCCACATTGAGCTGAGTCTGCGTGGGTCGCCACTGAGGGGGTTGAAATTGAGTCTGCTGACATATGGCTGCAAGTGTTGCAGGTTGAAGATCAGCCTGCGAATCGTGGGAACTACTTCTTCAGTTGGTGAGTTCCCAGAGGCAGAGATGCTGGTTTGCGGGGAGGTCATGGTGAGTAAAAAAATCCTTCGGATATTAATTCTAATGCCAAACAAGACCCCTTTTTTTGTAGGTTGAAGAACTGTTTTGACAGAAGAAGAGAGCGGAAGCAAATCAGAAGCCTGGAGGCTCTGATACCATGAAAGAAACCGAAGGTGAAAGAAAGTGATCGAGAGAGGAGAGAAGGTTTTCTGTATTTCCTCAATGAATGAATGTAATCTGTACAGATCCTATGTAAATAGAACAAGAGATGTACAATTAATGGAAATAAAGAATCCTATGTATCAATCTAGATATGTATCTAATCTTTAATTGATATGCATACAATCAAATCAAATCATAATCTCCAAGGAGAATATTGCATATCTTCTAACAAAAAATGACTGGTGACAGAAGAAATGTACACCTCGCAGTGAGGACGCATTCGAGAAAAAGAAAATAATGGGGCCGCTTTGATCCAATCTATGAACAAATTCAGATTACTCTTTACTTGAATGAACTATGCCTGAATATGGTCCGATTACCTGTCTGATAGGTCTAGGCAGAACTCACCAAATAAAATGTGTTACAGTCTATTTTCGCCAAAAATAAAACTCGTTTACTTAAAAAACAATGAAACTGTTTCACTATCATGAATTTATAGTTCTTCTTTCAATTTTTCTGAAGACCGTGAATTTTTTATTTTTTTTATCTCATATTCAACTCCTGTATGAAACAATCCTATAAATTTAGCTCAACAACACGCTGGCTTTGGATTTTACGTCACTGTATGTTAGTTTGTCAACGCAACCATTATGCAAAAAAAAAAAAAAGGTTATCAAGTTTTGTGAATCTTACTCTGTCCATTCAAATGGATCGGCTCCTACATTATCTTAAACATCTCTAATACATCAAGTTAAGTGACATTCCATGAGATCTCAACGCACGTATTAACTAATTATAATGCTAATTTCTGTCATAGAAACCGAAATAGTTGACTTATTTTACCATATGCTCCCAAAAGACCTAGAGATTATCATATCTGGAAGAAAGTTATACCCTTCTCTTTCATGTCATTGACAAAAACAAATATTTCCTGCTTTGCCGCAGCTATGGAGAACTAAGTGGATTGGTTGTCAAAGAGGTATTGCATAAACTTAATGCCAGAAACGTGGATGTGCCTGAATATTGGGTTGAAGATCATCGTCAGATAGAAGACGCACTAAAAAAGTTGGCAGTTGACTAATGATGTACGTTTCCTTGGTATTCATGGAATAGGTGGCATTGGTAAAACAGTACTTGCAAAGGTTGTGTTCAACGAGGTATCCTCTGACTTTGAGAGTGTTTGTTTCCTCAACGACATTCGAGAATCATCGCAACATGGTCTTATAAACATGCAAAAAAAGTTACTATCGAGTTTGGTGGGTTCTTTGAATGTTGACCATATCAAAGACGTTAGGGATGGGATGAATATGATCAAGAGAGTATGTCATACTAAAAAAGTCCTCATTGTTCTAGATGATCTAGACAAGCAAGACCAACTCAAAAAACTAGCCGGAAAAATTGATTGGTTTGGTTTAGGCAGTAGGATCATTTTCACCACTAGAAATTTAGAGATCTTGAAGACTCAAGTGGAATCATCTGGTGAAGATGTGACATCCAGATTTTCGGGTCCTAATTTCGACTGGATAAATAGGGCCGCTTTGGTTCAGTTGAAGCTAAGGATTGTGGAATTGGGATGCAAGTAGGCTATATTGGTAAGGAAAAATACCAATTGGAATGACGAGGTGTTAAATGAAATTATGGGAGTCAATTTAAATTGAATCAACAGGGATTAAGGTCCAATTGGGAAGAGAACTTGGCAAAATTCGTATGCCACCTCTACCCCAAACTTTGGCCTACCTAAATGCTTCTAGAATGGGTAGTTTTGGGCTAGAAATGTGGGTGGATGACAGCCATGGTGGCCCCGTATGGCTGACCTAAGAGAGAGAGAGAGTGAGAGAAAGAGAAAGAAAATTTGGTTTTCTCTTCTTCCCTTCCCTCTCCCGTCGCTGTCTCTCTCTTCCTTCATCTTCTTCTTTGGTTGTGCGACGCCATGGAAGCCGAAGAAGCCGAAGCAACAGCAGCAGCTCCGCCCATCGTCGCCTCTCGTCGTCATCGTCGCACGCTCGCAAGCACCAAAGCTGCTCGCGCACCCGAGCCGTCGCCGAGCTGCTGACCGTGTGCGTCCGCTCCTCTCCTCCCTCTGGTTCGAATAGATTCGACTAGCAGAAGTAGAAGCAGCGATCGGCGTTGCTTGAAGGAGCTACAATCGCGCCGGAGCTACCTTCGCTGTCGTGCCGGAACGCTGCTGCCGTCCGTCTCCTGCCCGCCCGCTTGAACGCCGTTCACCCTCTGTCTTCCCCTCCGTTTGCTGCTCGGGGTTCCAGATCTGGGAGGACACCGGAGTTGGGGCAGCAGCTGGCGTTGCTGGACCGGAGCTGCCGCGCCGCCGCCCGCGCGACGCCGTGCGCTCCGCCGCTGCTTCGCTCAGCTCGGTCTCCCTCTCGCCCAGCTCGCTGTTCCAGAGCTGCTGTCCAACCCCTGTTCCGCCTCTATCCAGCTCGTGTAAGACCCGCCGGAGCTTCCTCCGACCACCTCCGGCCACCGTGAAGACTCGCCTTGGTCTTGTTCAGCTCCTCCGCCCATTCCCGAGCTCAACCAGCCCCGGATCCGCCCACCTTCGCCTCCAACCAGCAGCGATCAGAGGACTGTAGAAATGGGTTTGCAGCAACTGTTTGGCCCGTTTTGGCCGCCTTCCCGAGCCCGGATGCTCGGCCCGCTTTGAGGAAAGTCGATCCTCGCGTCGAGCCCGTCGTTTTGAGTGAGTTTTACTCACTAATGCTTTCTTAGTTTGCTAATTATACTTAAAGGTTGATTAGTGTTAATTAAGTGTAATTAGGTTGTTAGATTAGAATTGATTAGTGATTATTAGTTAATTGGTTTGCATATTAGTTGTGTGATTAGCGTAATTAGATAGAGAATTGCTTGTAGTATTTATTGGATGCTTCTTGGGATTCTTCCCGTCCCTTATCGGGTGTTAATTAAGCGATTCGGGCCTAAGTGGTATTTTTAGGAATTAAATATTAATTTTCGAAATTATTTGTTTAATTATTTATTTCCCGGAAATTCAACTGGGATGGCTAGTGACCAGGATTTTATGCTGATGATTGTGGCGCAGTCCGTTTATTTAATTGAGCTTTATATTGTGCTAAATTGAATTTATTGTATTTATTTATTTAATTTTCGAAATTAATTATTTAATTATTTATTTTCCGGAAATTCAACTGGGATGGCCAGTGACCGGAATTTCGTGCTGATTGTCGTGGAGCAGCCCGTTTATTTATTTGAGCTTTAATTCGTGTCGAATTGATTTAATGGTGCATTTTTAAGTATGTTATTCAATAATGCAATTTTGGCCTTGTGATTGAGAATTGGTCGGATATCGGTTGTTAGTATCGAAAGTGAGTTGGTAAATCACCTTGAGGATGCACGTGGCCCAGTGAATTGGAATATCACTTGGGAAAGACACGTGGCTCGGTGATTTGATATGTCATCTTGGCGAAAAGATAGCCTTAGAGAATGCACGTGGCTCGGAGACTCGGTATGTCTTCCTGGAGAATGCACGTGGCTCGGTGACATAGTATGACATCTCGAGAGGGTCGGGTGGGACCGTAAAGCCACTAGTTCTGGAGAGGGTCGGGTGGGACCGAAAAGCCACTAGTTCTCGAGAGGGTCGGGTGGGACCGAAAAGCCACTAGTTCTCGAGAGGGTCGGGTGGGACCGAAAAGCCACTAGTTCTCGAGAGGGTCGGGTGGGACCGTAAAGCCACTAAATCTAAGGAATTGCTTGGTGTTGGATGAATGACCTAGAAATGATTCGACTATGTCAATTGATCGATGATTCGATCTGAGTGTGTTTTGATGTGATTCATTGCCTTGGTTCGATGTGTTGAATTGAATGATTGAAGGGAGATGATCGTGAGTGGTCTTCCTGATGTGAAATCGACTAAGTCGATTAGATCGATGCTTCGATCTGTGATGCGATTGCTTGTGTGCCTATTCGAACTGTACTAATATGCAGGTGGAATCTGAGGCTAAGGTACGTCCTCTGACTCATGTTGTGCGTAGGCAGCCCTAAGGTGTATTAGTTTACTAATCGGGTCTTAGGGAGTAGAACTTGCTGAGACGTGGTCTCAGTGGTTATTGAATAACCATTTCAGGACCTGGATGAGGAGCCTAAGGAGCATGGATCTGATGAGGAGATCCCTATTGAGGAACCCAAAGAGGAGTACGTGGAGGAGGACCCCGAGTATGACATCGAGTACGACCCGGATGAGGATCGAAGTCCTATCCTATCTTGTCAGACCTTGTTTGCATGTAAAAAGATGTAGTTGTGAATTTTCAGTAAGAAAAATATATGGCCTGCTTTTCTATCCCATTGCTTTATTGTCTGGGGATTTATAACTGCTTCCGCATGTGCATATATAAATGAAAGGGTCGGCGATACATAGTCCTGGGATATCGCATTTTTAAATCGACCAAAAGTAAGAGATGTGTGCGTGCCTGAGGGTCGGGGCGTGACAGAAGAGGTCTTAAATCAACCTAAAGGAATTTTGGCTTATGAAGTTCATGAAATGGAATTTGGTCGAGCACTTCAGTTGTTTTGTAAGCATGCATTCAGGAGAGACTCTCCCCTAGAAGGATATGATCGACTTGCAAAGAAGATTGTTCATAGAGTGGGTATGCTTCCTTTAGCTGTTGAGGTTATAGGTTCATTTCTTTATTGCCACAACTCTGTCCTGGAGCAACATTTTGATAATCAAAAGTTATGGGAAGATACGTTGAAGAAGTTAGATGATGGCCCTTTTGCGGATGTCCGAGATGCATTAATGACAAGTTATGAATAATAAGCAAAAAGAAATATTTTCGGATATAGCTTGCTTCTTCACCAACAAGGACTTAACTTATCCAATTATTATGTGGGATGATTGTAATTACCATGCTCACAGTGCAATTAGTGTCCTCTGCCTACGGTCCTTGATAAAAGTTGGACAAGATAATAAGTTTTGGATGCATGACCAAGTTCGAGATCTGGGAAGGCACATCATTCTTGAAGAGTATCCTTGCAAAATTAGTAGGGTTTGGATTCATGCAAATGCTGTAAAGTTACTAGAGAGAAAAGAGGTAAAATGGAAGAGTATGTCCCATAATATCTTCTTTGAAGGAGAAATATGTTGAATTTATTCTTTTACTTTATAGTTAGCTTTGTTCAACTTTCAATTTGTCTTGTGAGTGAAATAGCTCTCTCTTAAATGTTTGGATCAAAAGGTCTTGTAGATTGGAGAGAGACTAGGCAAATTGCGTAGTAGTCTAGATTTTGTAGTATAGAAAATAGTTTTATGGGAATTCTGAAGCTGCAAAGTGCCATTTCAAATCGAAGCTGAAAATTTTCATTAATGATGGCAAACGAAAACATTTAAGTCTACTTGCTGGGAATAGACGGGTGCCAAGGTAGCTTCCCTATTGGATAAATTGTTTACCAATGTTCATCTGCTCCCCTTCTTTATGGTTTTGTAAGAGTGTTGAGTGTTGAGTGTTGAGTGTTAGGCTCTCATTTAACCTTGAGTCTCTGTTGGCAGAGAAATGAAGATGCAGAAGCACTTAGTCTGACATCCTATGGCTGTAGCTCGGACATTTTACATGAAAATTTATATGAACTAAGGTTCCTTCAAGTTAAAAGACATTGATTTTTTTTTGCAACTTTAATAGTCTTGTTTCAAAACTATGTTGGCTTTTTTTGGGAAGTGAGGCATAATAAATTTTATGTGGATGCTAGGTCAGTCGAGCCAAATCTTTCAAGGAGCAATATCGAAGATGACAGGGGTGGAAGCAGCCAATTCCAAGTATGCATTTCTCTATTCATCGTATTGAGACACCTAGAAGAGCATCGTATGGGTAGAGAATCCATGTCTTCTTTCTTTTCATCTTCACGTGTATATTGGTTTCACGCTCCTTTCATCTCACGTGAATCTAGGAGCAAAAAATTATTTTATAGGAGTAATATCTAGCATTGACAATAACTAACTTGATGCGTTAAAAAAAGATGGAGCTATGATTACATCATTTTGATTAAATCGTATGCCTTATTGTATGACTTCCAAGTCATCAAGACTAATTAAACCCATCTTTTGATAAATTTCTTCTTTGATGATCCCATTTCTAATTTTTGTTTCTTCAACTTTATCTTCGACAAACTTGTCAGCAATTGCACTCATGATTTGATTCAAACTTGTCGACAGAGTTGTCCCATTTTTCGATTCAATCTTTTATCATAAGCTTTTTTCTTCAGTCATCCCATTTCTAACTCCATCAACTTGTGCCGTTCGCAATCACCGTAAGATTTTACTAAACTATAAAATTGTTAACCAATGTTCATATGCTTTTTTCTACATAGTTCTGTAATAGTGCTGAGTGTTGTGCTCTCATTTAATCTTGAGTCTCTATTGGCAGAGGAATGAAGATGTAATAATACCAAACTTGACATCCGATGGCTACGGCCGGAGCATTGTACCTGAAGAATTAGATGTTTTACTGGATCCAAGGTTCCTTCTAGTTAAAGACATTGATTTTTTTGGAACTTCTAGAATCTTGTTTTGAAGCTATGTTGGCTTCTTTGGAAAGTGAGGCATGATAAATTTTATGTGAATGCTAGGATAGTTAGGCCAAACCTTTCAAGGAGCAATATGGAAGATGACGTGGGTGGATGGAGACAATTTCAGGTATACCTTTCTCTATTCATCCTATAGAGAGACCAAGAAAAGCATTGTACGAGTAAAGAGTCTATGTATTCTTTCTTTCTATCTTCACCGATCATTCATGCACTGTATATATTGGTTTCACACTCTCCTGATCTCACATGAATCTAGGAACAAAAAGCTATTTTGTAATAGTAACATCTAGTAGTGACAACTACCGACTAGATGCATTAATAAAAAAACGGAGCTATTGAACCACAACATTTTGATTAAATCGCATATTTTATTATATGACTTCCAGGTCATTTAGATTGAGTAAACCCTTTTTTTTGATAATTTTCTTCTTCAATTATCCCATTTCTAACTTATGTTTCTTCATCTTCTCCAACAAACTTGTTGGCAATTGCACTCATGATCTGACACAATCGTTTACCTATTTCATCTTCATCAAGTTGTGCCATCTGCCATTAACATAATATTTTACTATACTATAAAATGGTTTACTAATGTTCATATGTTTCCTTTTCCTTTATTGTTATGTAAGAGTATTGAGTGTTATGCTCTCAATTAATCTTGAGTCTCTATTGGCAGATCGATGAAAATGTAATAGTACCAAACTTGACCTTCGATGACTGCAGCCGGAGCATTGTGCCTAAAGAATTAGATGCTCCTCCAAATTTAAGGTTCCTTCGAGTTAAAAGACAGTGATTTTTTTCTTTTTTTTGGGCAACTTTGAGAATCTTGTTTTGAAGCTGTGTTGGCTTCTTTAGAAAGTAAGGCACAATAAATTTTATGCGGATGCTAGGTTAGTTGGGCCAGACCTTTCAAGGAGCAATATCGAAGACGACGGGGTGGATGGAGCCAATTTCAGGTACACCTTTCTCTATTCATCCTATTGAGAGACCAATAAGAGCATTGTATGAGTAGAGAGTCCATGTATTCTTTATGTCCATCTTCACCAATCATTCATGCATTTTATATATTGGTTTCATGCTCTCCTGATCTCACTTGAATCTAGGAACAAAAAACTATTTCGTAATAGTAACATCTAGTATTGACAACTATCGACTAGATGCATTAATAAAACACGGAGTTATAAAATCACAACATTTTGATTAAATCGTATATTTTATTGTATAAACTTCCAGGTCATCTAGATTGAGTAAACCCATTTTTTGATCATTTTTTTCTTCAATTATCCCATTTCTAACTTATGTTTCTTCAACTTTATCTTCTTCGACAAACTTGTCAGCATTTGTACTCGTGATCTGATTCAATCTTTTTTCCATTTCATCTTCATCAACGATTTGCAATTAACGTAAGATCTTACTGAACTATAAAAATGTTTACCAATGTTCATATGCTTCTTATCTTTGTAGTCATGTTAAAGTGTTGAGTGTTGTGCTCTCAATTAATCTTGAGTCTCTATTGGCAGAGAAATAAAAATTTAATAGTACCAGACTCGACTTCCGATGGCTGCAGCCGAAGTAATGTATCTAAAGAATTAGATGCTTTACCGGATCCAAGGTTCCTTTGAGTTAAAGGCATTGATTTTTTTGGCAACTTCAAGAATCTTGTTTCGAAGGTATGTTAGTTTCTTTGGGAAGTGAGGCATAATAATTTTTATGCAAATACTAGGTTAGTCAGTCCAGACCTTTCAAGGAGCAATATCGAAGATGACTTGGATGGATGGAGCCAATTCCAGGTATGCCTTTCTCTATTCATCATACCGAGAGATCAAGAAGAGCATTGTATGGGTAAAGCATCCCTGTCTTCTTTCTTTCTATCTTCGCCAATCATTCATGTACTATATATGTTGGTTTCATGCTCTCCTAATGTCACATGAATCTAAAAACATAAATTATTTTGCAGTAGTAACATAGCATTGTCAACAATAGGCTAGATGCATTAAAAAAAGACAGAGCTTTAGAATCACATCATTTTGATTAAATCATAAGTTTTTTTTTGTATGACTTCTAGGTCATCTAGATTGAGTAAACCCGGTTTTTGATAAATTTCTTCTTCTATTATTCCATTTCTAACTTGCATCTTTTCAATTTTATCTTCTTCGACAAACTTGTCGGCAATTGCACTTATGATCTGATTCACTCTTTTACCATTTTCGTCTTCATTAAATTGGGTAGTTTGCAATTACTATAAAATTTTACTGTACCATAAAATTGTTTACCAATGTTCACATGCTTCTTTTCTTTATACTAATGTAAGAGTGTTGAGTGTTATGCTCTCGAATAATCTTGAGACTCTGCTGGCAGAGAAATGAAGAGGTAATGGTACCAAACCTGACTTTCCATGGCTGTAGTCGAAACAATGTAACTGAAGAATTAGATGCTCTGCCAAATCCAAGGTTCCTTCATGTTAGAGGCATTGATTGTTTTGCCAACTTCAAGAATGTGTTTTGAAGTTATGTTGGCCTTCTTAGGAAGCGACGCATAATAAATTTTATTATATGTGAATGCTAGGTTAGTTAGGCTAGACCTTTTAAGGAGCAATATTGAAGATGACGGGGTGGATGGAATCAATTCCAGGTAATGCCTTTCTCTATTCATTATACTAAGAGACCAAGAAGAGCATTGTATGGGTAGAAAGTTCACGTGTTCGTTCTTTCTATCTTCACCAACAGTCATGCATTATATATATATTGGTTTCATCTCTCCTAATCTCATGTGAATCAAGGAACATAAAATTATTTCGCAGGGGTAACATCTAGCATTGACAACAACCGGCTAGATGCATTAAAAAAAGACGGAGCTATAGAATCACATTATTTTGATTAAATTGTATGTCTTTTTATATGATTTCTAGGTCATCTAGACTGAATGAATCCATTTTTTGATAAATTTCTTCACCGATTAGCCCATTTCTTACTTATGCTTCTTCAACTCTATCTTCTTCACCAAACTTGTCAACATTTGCACTCATGATCTAATTCAATCTTTTACTATTTTCATCTTCATCAAATTGTGCCGTTTGCAATTACCATAAGATTTTACCAAACTAAAAAGTTATATACCAATGTTCATATGCTTCTTTTCTTTATAGTAATATAAGAGTGTTGAGCTCTCAAATAATCTTGAGTCTCTGTTGGTAGACAAATGAAGAGGCAATAGTACCAAACCTGACTTCTAATGGCTGCAACCGGAGCATTATACCTGAAGAATTAAATGCTCTACCAAATCTAAGGTTCCTTCGTGTTAAAGGCATTGATTTTTCTGGCAACTTCGAGAATGTTGTTTCGAAGCTATGTTGACTTTCTTGGAAAGTGACACATAATGAATTTTATGCGAAGAATTTTCATTTTGTTAGCTTAGTCGTGCTAGACCTTTCAAGGAGCAATATCGAAGATGACTGGGGTGGATGGAGCCAATTCCAGGTATGCCTTTCTCTAATCATCATACTAAGAGACCAAGAAGAGCACTGTATGGATAGAGAGTCCATGTCTTCTTTCTTTCTATCTTCATCAATCATGCATCCACCATATACATTGGTTTCGCGCTCTCCTAATCTCACTCGATTCTAGGAACAAAAATATTTTTGCAAGAGTAACATCTAGCATTGACAACAACTGGCTAAATGCATTAAACAAAGGAGAGGAAGCTATAGAATCACATCATTTTGTATTAAAATTCCAGGTCTTATTTTATGACTTCTAGATCATCTAGACCGAGTAAACCCATTTGTTGATAAATTTCTACTTCAATTATCCCATTTCGAACATCTATTTCTTCTGCTTTTTTTTTTTTACCACAAACTTGTCAACAATTGCACTCATGATCCTATTCAATCTTCTACCATTTTATTCTTTATCAAATTGTGATATAGCAAATATCGCAAGATTTTATTGAATTATGAAAGAGAGGGTAATTAGGTTAACCTTCCCTCCGGATATGTACCCGGAAATGCTTGATGCGACTCATTCATTTTAATATAATTTTTTCTCCAACAGATGACCAAGAAATTAAAAGTTCTGGATTTAACGAGTTGCACGAAGTTGACGAGGACACCCGACTTATCTAACTTCATGTCTTTGGAGATCTTAATACTTGCCAGGTGTGTCAAGTTGATCACAATTGACTGCTCCATCAGTAAGCTTAAGCTCCTGAAAACTTTGAATTTCGAGGGGTGTCCGCATCTCCGGAAGCTGCCTACTCCGCATTCTTTGACGCAGATTGTCAGCGACGGAGATACTCGACTTATTGAAAGGCCCCGAAAGCGGCAACAAGCGAGGTTCCTACGGCACTCTGGGGGACGGGTATGTGGGCGAAGCAATAGACGCCGGACGGTTCCGCGTGGGGGTAGTGTAATGTGCGCGTGCCTCCAGCACCTCCGAACCAAAAGAAGGGGAAAAGGAAAAATGGTTGCTTCTGGAGGCACTTGACAGTCTGAAAATTTGGTCAAATATTACATTCGGAGTGGACCCTGAAATTAGTTAAAGCTTCCAAAGTCTATTCATCCGTTCGTTTCATGGAAAGTCTGCGAAAAATATTTTCAGGAAGTCCCGAGAGCCCGGTGTACAGCTCATGTACAGAAAGATAAACCAGTACAAATGAGATTGGAGCTCGTTTTCTCATCGATGACCACCCCAAAACCACCACCGCGGCAAGCAAAATCCGGAAATAAAAGAAAAAAATGAGTCACCTGCAATCGCCAGGTAAAATTCCAGAAAATCATATTTCATGACTAATGAACCAACCAGTAGCATACAAACAACACTGAAATGTCTTCGGATTGAACGAAAAATAGGCATCATCTCCCTTACATTTCTCTGAGTTATTCGTCGAACCGCGTATGAGCATCTCGGTGAGGATTCCATATACAACCTAATGGTAATATTTCCATCTAACAACATCTCATCAACAAAGATCAGGCCAAAACATTAAAAAGCTTCAATATCAGTCAGATTTCATCTGGGTCCTGCGTATCGATTTGGGCAATCGCTAGCCAAATTGGTTCGTGTCTACCTAGATGCGAAAATGTTAAGCAATCTAGTCTCGATTGAGGGCGAGGGTTGACGCCACCATCGACGGAGCCTGGAGATGGTGGTGGCAAACACATGAGGCGGCCTGGCCAACAAAGAATTGAATCAATGAAAAAACTAATCTTATTAATACTTTCTAAATTGAGGGATTTTACGTCTTATAGTCATTGCCGTTTGGTTCGGTTCTTAAAAGTTGAAATCAAATTAAACGGGAAAAAAAAAAAATCTAGTTCGGTCTGTGAATTTTTTTCAAAAAGTACTCTTGAACAGAATCGCACGGTCCAATCTAAGGGTTTGAACCGTTTTTTAGCTCGCCCCTAATCATCATAGACTTTGTTTTCAGATTTGGTTGTAATCCCATGGGCTGGTTTGTAGGCCCTTTCCTTTGTTTTTCTCCTTGTAAAATGAAGATATATTTCTCCCTTCTCCAATTTAGAGTCCAAGAAATGAGAGCCCCAAAAGACCTTCATTTAGTGCATTCGGGCCTACTTCCCCTCGCCCACAAAATGGACCAACCTATCCATTCATAATAGCAAAAATATGTGAAGGGACTGAAAAGAGTGCGTGGGAAAAACTAAATGAGAAAAAGAAGACCCATTTTTTTTTTCGATTACTAAATTAAGTTCCCTGATAAAAAGAAGAAAAGGAAAAGACAGTTCTGAGTTTTTCTTTTCGAGTACTTTCAACTCAATGAGGTTCCCTGCTTCTGAGTTTTTTTACTACTTTCAAACTCAATTATGAAACTTAACGTATATCTCTTCCTAATGGAAAGGAAAATAGAAAAGAAAAACCCAATTTTTTTCTAATTTGATTACCTAATCAGGTTCCCCATTTTCTGAATTTATTTTATGTATATTCGACTCAATTATGAAATTTCGACAAAAAATTCAATTATGAAATTTTAATGTCTGTCATAACTCAACCTCACAACTTTTCTTAATTTACCTGTCAAAGGACTCAAGTTCGAAGACTCACCAATTTCATAAGAAATAAAATGAAAGGTACTCTTCCCCACAAAGAGTTGCCATCAGTCACCGCTTGCAAACCCTTCCTTCCGTCTCAGATTATTTCTTAAACTTTTCAATTTAAAATGGACTGTGATATAATGCCAAAATTATCGTCACCTTTTATCCATTTCACTTCTGCATCATTTGCTTTTAAAACCGTCACTTTGTATCCTCACTATCATTAAGCTTTACATATACACTCGGCATAGAGAGTAAGAGAGAATTGATTTGGAGACACAGAGGGGCTGAATCCAGTTATGTTGAAGGTTGTGAGTCGGACGTGTGTACTGCTGGTGGCCGATGGAGGTGAGTGGAGAAATACCGAGAAAAGAATATCGTTAGTATTGTAATATTTGTATAGTGCTCCTTAAGTGTTGTAACTTCTTTTCTTTTTCATTTTTTCAATAACTTGAGTTCCACATTGAAGAAAAATCAGTCACTTCAGTGATTCTGGCGATATATTCCAGCAATTCATCTCCGTGTCTTTTCTATAATGAATTCTTAAGTAAGATGTGGCATATCTAATAAGAATTAAAGTACAACATGGACAAAGGACGAGATGACGCAGCGCTTGTGATTTTAACAAGGCAGCTTCCTCGGAGGAGAAAAAGTTGAGGATCGCGTTCAAAAAGCTCTCGGTTGGGAAAAGAAAACAAGAGAGGTGACAGCAGGATTTGTGAGCGGCGCAAGAAAGAACAAAGGGAAAAAGGCCTAAGAGAAAATATTTGGCGAATATGGTAAACTAGAAAAGGAGCACAAAACACGATATGGTATTTAGAGTGCATTTGGCGACTTGCAAAACAGTAATAAAAAATATTATTTTATTCTTTGAAGTAAATTTGGAACAAAAATTCGTTTAGTAACATTTTTATTCTCGGGAACAAGTTTCAATTTTTTTTTATTCCCGGAAGCAGTTTTGGAACAGAATTGAGAAGTAAAAAAAAGTTGATTTTTTGTTCCCAAGAACAATTTTAGAATCAAGCCAACCCATGTTTTCTCTCTTCTCTTCTTTCTTCTTCCCTCTCTTCTCTTCTTCAATCGCCGCCGCTTCCGCCGCCATTGGTTGCCAATGACCAATCCAGTGATCTCGGCCGAGGCTCGCCAGGCCAGGGTAAGATTTGACAAGCTCGTTGAAGGCTTGCCCAGCCACCGAGGAGGCTTGGCCTCGTCGGTGGCTGAGGGAGTGGTTGGCAAGCCTCCCCTAGCCATCGACGAGCCTCTCCTAACTAGGCAAGGCTCAACCTCATCCAGATCTGGTGAGGCCAAGCTCGCTCCATCGGGTGAGGCCAACCTCGTGGTGGCTCGTCGTGGTCGAGCCCTGCCAGTGGCTGGGCAAGCTCGGCCTCACCAAATCTGGGCGAGGCCGCTCACCTAGCCAAGGCTCAGTCGACGAGGCACGAACTTATCGAGGGTCGGTGACACTCCGGCAAGGTCGCCAACTCTTGTCTGGCCAATCACTGATCATCCTAAGGCCAACGACTGGAAACTCTCGAAAAAAAAGAGGAGAAAGAAAAGAAAAGAAAGATTAAATTATTTAAAAATTAAGAGAAAATGATTTGAAATATAAATTTTGAGAATAGTGCCAAACGCAATTCTATTCTGGGAATTGAAATTTTAGACAATTACCAAATGGCTTAAAATGCTTAGAAATTATTCCTAAGAACAAAATAAAAAATTATTTTTTATTAAAAATTGTTTCCGAGAACAAAAGCGTTATCAAACACGCTCTTAGTGGCAGTCGCTCGCCATTGGTGAGGTTGGCTAGGTGAGAGCGAGCTTGCCATGTCCAATGGCTAGAATCGGCGAAGAAAGAAGAAAGAAAGAAAAAAAAAAAGATAATAAAAACTAAAAAAACAAATTAAAATATTACTAAAAGTATCCACATCAGCGCCGACAGTACTACGTAGGCCGATCGGCGTCCATGTCAGTAATACTCTACCAAAATTAGTAGTAATGATTAAATTGGTACTAAGTAAAAATGTTTAAAACTGAATTGACACTAAATAAAAAGGTTTATGATTAAATTGGCACAAATAAAAGATTTATGACTAAATTGGCACAAATACAATAAATTTAGGACTTTTCTAACACTTTTCCTAGTTGTTATTCATCAATTCAAAATCCAATCCACTGACTTCTTGCAAATAATGGCTGGTGATGAGATTTAAAAACCCTCGTTGTGATCATTGTACTAGCCCTATGCAAACAATCACAAAACATTTTGTTCTTTACGTGTTCATTTTCCTCACTAAGTTTCTAGCAAATTTACACTCTAGCACTTTAGATTTCAGGTACCCTTTACCTTTCTTGCATCTTTTAATTTCAAGTACCTATATTTAAATTCCTTTAATTTACAGCCACTTACATGCCTGTCCAAAATCAACCAAGAATTCATTTTTCATTAAATTTCATAATTCCATCCTTCTTAAAGATTTTCAATTTTTTGCGAAACAATAAAGCAAACAATTCTCAACATTGAAATACCATTGTCAATCCCAGCTGGGTGATATTTCGGTACTTGCACTCAGCCATGATAGCAAGTATGAAATTTTCTTCGATGATTCTGTCATGTTTCCATTATATTTTCGACGACGCAAATGAATTCGAGTTGTTCTTTTCAAACCCCAATGCTCCGACCGTCTGCAGGGCTGGTCAGGGGAACGCTTTGACTTTAGTGGCTTGCATACTTTACCGTCTAACCTCTCTTTCACGGAAATGCACCTTCATCCTCTCCGCGTTCTTAGTATTTTCAGACCTCTCTTTCACGGAAATTCACCTTCATCCTCTCCGCGTTCTTAGTATTTTCTTCATATTGAGAGCGATCGCAGAGCCAAAAATAACCTGTCCTTGAGAAGGACTAGTCGATCTTCTTTCACTAAATCCTGTTGCAATTAGCTCTGTTTACACGCTTTGGTTCAAGTGTACCAGTGAACGCAGTGGAGGATCTGCCGCATATAGGACACCACCGAGATCTGCGTGATCGCACCAGTGTGGGGTTTCAAATGCCGGTGCTTTCGGGATTTGTTGGTGATTGCAGCTCTGAGCAGGATTGGCCGCAAATGGGACTGATTGCAGCCGTTGCTTTAATCTCCATCATCTTGACCTCGATGCTGTGCGTACTGTAAGTGCTCTCTGTTCGGCTTATTTTCCAGCGCTTGCTTGATGGGTTCCCGTTTTGAAGTCTCCTTAAAGGCTTAAACTCAGATTCAGGATAATTGGCAGGGTCCTGAGACAACTGACGAGAGTGAAGAAAAGCCGGAGGAGCTCAGAGGCAACGCTGAGCAAGGAAGATGTACCGCCAGGATATGAGTACGAGGTTTTCTTGAGTTTCAGGGGATCGGACACACGCAATAACTTCACTGATTGCCTTTACCATAGATTGAGACTCGCTGGAGTCCATGTCTTCTGAGACAACGAAGAACTCTGAGTCGGCAAAGAAATCAGTGGTGAGCTTTTGAAAGCACTTGACAAGTCTCAGATCTACATTCCCATCTTCTCTCAGAACTATGCTATCAGTTCATGGTGTCTCCGTGAAATTGCGCACATGGTAGAAGGCACCTCAAAGTCAGAGGGGAAGAAAGAGATACTCCCTATCTTCTATGACGTCGACCCTGACGATGTTAAGCTCAAAACTAAATTGTACAAGAGGGCCATACCCAAGCACAGGAAGAAGTTCGGTTCTGATAAATTGAAGTGGTGGGAGGATGCTCTTGCGAAGGTTGCACATCTGAAGGGATGGGAACTTAAAGGGAAAGGGTAATGTTCCTCAACCTTTGGTTATCATTAATAAGCACAATAGTTGCACTCCTCATTTCAAGAATTCTGTCATCTCAAAATTCAAGAATTAAAGACATTTTTTCATTTGAAATTCGCATCAGAAGTTATGACAGCTAGAGCCGACAGAAATGATATTGGATCTGGCAAACCAACCAAAGAAAAAGAAATTACTGTGAGAGAACAAAAGCACACTCAGCAGTGAGGACTCACTCGAGGAAAAGGAAAGAATCCGCTTTGATCCAATTTATGAACAAAGTCAGATGACTCTTACTTAAATGAACTATACCTGACTCCGGTCCGATTACCTGTCGAACACAGTCCTAGAGAGAACTTGCCAAATAAAATCTGTTCAGTTCTCGTTTCAAAAAAAAAAAATCTGTTCAGTTTTTTTTTCGCCAAAAATAAAGCTCGTTTACTTAGAAAACAATGAAATGTGAATCTGTTGTGCTTCTTTTGATTTTGCTTGAGACCTGCATTTATTTCGGTTTTATCACAGATTCAACTCCTATACGAACACAATCCTATAAATTTAGCTCAATAATACACTCATTTTGGATTTTGTCGCTGCATGTTTTTTAGTCAATGCAGGCATTATGAAAAAAATGTTACCTTACCGAGTTTTGTGAATCTTACTCTATCCATTCCATTAAAAGTATCTCCTTCACATGAATCGGCTCCTGCATTATTTTAAGCATCTCCAATACATCAAATTAAGCGACATTCCATGAAATCTCAACGCATGTAATAACTGATCATGACGCTCAATTACTGTAATAGTAACTGAAATAATTAATTTATTTTACCGTATGGTCTTAAAAGACCTAGAGATTATCATATCTGGACGAAATTTATACCGTTTTCTTTCATGTCATTGACGAAAACAAAAATTTCCCGATTTGCTGCAGCCATGGAGAACTAATTGAATTGGTTGTTGGATAGGTATTGTGTAAGCTTAATGCTAGAAACGTGGATGTGCCTGAATGTTGGGTCGAAGATCATCGTCAAATAGAAGACATACTAGAAATGTTGGAAGTTGACTCTAATGGTGTACCTTTCCTTGGTATTCATGGAATAGGTGGAATTGGTAAAAGCAGTACTTGCAAAGGTTGTGTACAATAAAATATCTTCTCACTTTGAAGGTGTTTGTTTCCTCAACGAAGTTCGAGAATCATCAAAACATGGTCTTATAAACGTGCAAAAAATGTTATTAGCAAGTTTTGTGGGTCCTGTGATTGCTGATCATATCAAAGGCATTGGAGATGGGATGAATTGGATCAAGAGAGTATGTTATACTAAAAAAGTCCTCATTGTTCTAGATGATCTAGACAAGGACGAGCAACTCAAAAAGCTAGCTGGAAAATCTAATTGGTTTGGTTTAGGCAGTAGGATCATCTTCACCACTAGAAACTTAGAGATCTTGAAGACTCAAGTGGAATCATCCAGCAAAGAGGTCCTAAATCAACCCGAAGGAATTTTGGCTTATGAAGTTCACAAAATGCAATTTAGTCGAGCATTTCAGTTGTTTTGTAAGCACGCATTCAGAACAGACTCTCCCCAAGATGGATATGATCATCTTGTAGAGAAAATTGTCCGTAGGGTGGATATGCTTCCTTTGGCTATTGAGATGATAGGTTCATTTCTTTATTGCCACAACTCTAGTGTGGAGCAACATTTTGATAAAAGAAAGTTATGGGAAGACACATTAAAGCAGTTAGATGAAGGTCCTTTTAAGGATGGCCGAGTTGCATTAATGATAAGTTATGAAGGACTAGAGAATAAGCAAAAAGAAGTGTTTCTGGATATCGCTTGCTTTTTCACCAATGAGGGCCAAACATATCCAGTATCATGTGGGATGAGTGTAATTACCATCCTCACATTGCAATGAGCGTCCTCCACCAACGGTCCTTGATAAAAATTGGACATGACAATAAATTTTGGATGCATGACCAAGTTCGAGATCTGGGAAAGCACATCATGCTTGAAGAATATCCTCGTAGATTTAGTGGGGTGTGGATTTATGAGATTGCTGTAAAACTATAAGAGAGAAAAGAGGTCAAGTGGAGGAGTATGTCATATAATTTTAATTTGGAAGAGAAACTTGTTGAATTTTTTCTTTCATTTTCTAATTAGCTATGTTTAACTTTCCATTTGTCTTTGAGATAAGTCTCTGGGCCCGTTTGGTTCGGCTTTTGGGGAATGCATTTGTAGAAATGCAAATACCTTTGGGTGAAGGGGGTTTTCCGAAATGCAAATGTCGTTTGGTAAAATTTGCACTGAGAAACAATTTTGGCCAAAATACCGTTTGGTAAAATTTGCATTTGTAATTAACTTTTATTAAATTAAAAAAGCAAATATATATATTTTAAGTCCGGCCACCGGATCGCCGAATCCAGCGGCCGAACCGCCTGAATAAAAAATATAAAAATATAAACATAAAATATATATAAAAATAGATATGTTTATATAAATATATATTTATATAAAAAAATCGGAGAAAAAAAATAGATATGTTTATATTTATAAATATATATATTTATTAAACATAAAATATATTTATTTTAAAAAAATAGATATGTTTATATCTATATAAAATATATATATAATAGCCTGAATAAAAAATTGTTTATATTTTTTATATAAACATATTTTTATATAAAAATATAAAAATATAAACATAAAATATATTTATTAAACATAATATATATATATATATAATAGATATGTTTATATAAATATATATATTTATATAAAAACAATCGGAGAAAAAAAATATATGCTTATATTTATAAATATATTTATTTATTAATAGATATGTTTATATCTATATAAAATATATAATATATAAAAAAAATTATATAAATATATATTATAGTTTTTTATAAATATATATTTATTAAACATAAAATATAAAAAAATAGATATGTTTATATTTTTTATATAAAATATAAAATATATATTTTTTATAAAAATATAAACATATTTATTTTTATTTTTATTTTTATTTAGGTGGCGATCGGCTTCTCCACCGGAGATATGAAAAATACCAGAAGTTGTATTCCCAAGATGCAACTTTCCAAATGACCTCAAGAACTGCATTGGGCTAAAGGCCCTTAGAGCTACTTGGAGATGCAATTGCATCTCGCCAAAGTCGGGCAAAAAAACGAACCAAACACCTTTGCATTTGGCCAAGGGACTTTAGAGCCCAAATGAGCATTCCAAATGCTGAACCAAATAGGGCCTCTCTCAAACATTTGGGTCAAAAGGTCTTGTAAATTGTCGAAAAGAGACTAGACCGATTGCCTAGTGGTTAGCTTCGGTTTCTAGATTCTGTAGAATAGAAAATAAGTTTCTGGAAATTCTGAAACTACAAAGTGCCGTTTCAAATGAAAATTTTCCTTAATGGTGGTAAACGAAAACATGAAAGTCTACTTGTTGGGAATAGGCGTGTGCCAGGGTAGGTTCCCTGTTGGAGAAGTTTGCCAATGTTCACATGCTTCTTTTCTTTATAGTGCTGTAGGAGTGTTGTCCTCTCAATTAATCTTTGAGTCTCTGTTGGCAGAGTAATCAAGATGTACAAGCACTAAGCCTGACTTCTGATGGCCGGAACCTCATACCTGAGGAATTAGCAGCTCTACCAAATCTAAGGTTCCTTCGAGTTACAGGCATCGATTTTTTTGGCAACTTCAAGAATATTGTTTGGAAGCTGTATTGGCTTTCTTGGGAAGTGACGCATAATAAATTTTATGCGGAGAGTTTTCATTTTGCTAGCTTAATCTTGCTAAACCTTTCATGGAGCAATATCGAAGATGATTGGCGTGGATGGAGCCAAATACAGGTACACCTTCCTCTATTCATATTATGGTTCAAATTTACTGAGAGACCAAGAAGAGCATCATTTGGGTAGAGAGTCCATGCTCCCTTGTTTCTTTCTAACTTCACCAATCATTTTTGCACTGTACGTATTGAATTCATGTTCTCTTAATATCACGTGAATGTAAGAACATAAATTATTTTGCACAAGTAACTTCTAGCATTGATCCGTCCAAAAAAACATCTAGCATTGACAACAACCGGCTAAATGCATTTAAAAAGGAGAGGAAGCTATAGAATCACATCATTTTGATTAAACCCATTTTTGAAAAAATTTCTTCTTCGAATATCCCATTTCGAACTTCTATTTCTTCTGCTTTCTCTTTTTCCATGAACTTGTCAGCAATCGCACTCATGATCTTATTCAATGTCGTACCATCAAATTGTGCTATGTGCAATTACCCCAAGATTTTACTGAATTATTTATAAAAAAAAAACAAAAAAAGGGTAATAAGGTTAACTTTCCCATCCAGATATGTACCTTGAGATGATCAGTGTGTTTCATTCATTTTAATTCAATTTCTTTTCCAGCAGATGACAAAAAAATTGAAAGTTCTAGATTTAACGGGGTGCACAAAGTTGACGAGGACACCCGACTTCTCTAACTTCGTGTCTTTGGAGGTCTTAGTACTTGCTAGGTGTGTCAAGTTGATCACAATCGACTGCTCCATCGGTAAGCTTGAACATCTGAAAACTTTGAATATTGAGGGGTGTACGTATATCTGGAAGCTGCCCGCTCTGCCTTCTTTGACCTGGATTGTCGGGCTTCCGCGGGGGCGACTATTGTGGTCCATAATGAACCCTGGGGCACTGCCCAGACGCCGCGACGGTGGCTGGTAGGTGTTGTATCCGCGCGCGCGTGCCTCCAGCTCCTGCAAGTGGGACTCCTCCCAACCATTAAAAGCAAAAAAAAAAAAAGTAGTTCAGTGTCAAGTCTGGAGGAACTTGACAATCTGAAATTTCGGTCAAACACTACATTAGAAGTGGACCCTAAAATCTGTTACAACTTCCAAAGTCTATTGCCAGATGGGGGAGCCAAATTCCACCCATCTCCCGGGCCATTAGTGTTCTTTATGGAATTATTATGTATATTTCATCTTGTATAATATGACATTTTCAGATGCAACATTTCGATTCGTAAATGAATGGCTCTTTTTTTGTGGCTAAATTTTAGAAGATGGGAAATATATATGAGAGGAATATTTCGTCAACCGCTGTGCAAATTATTATCCATTTTAGGACCCCAAAAAGGACAAATGTCATGGACCCCTTTTTTTTTCATTTTAGATTAAAAGATTTATACTTCATGCAATATGGTTACATTATAATTTTTCCCCAAAATTCATTTGCACCACATTTCAATAATCAGTTGATGTTTTGTATGGTTCTTGTTTGAACTTTTTTTAGATGGATTATCCATGTTGTCAAGGATACCTTTTAACCAGTAGAAGAGAGCACTTACGTAAGTGCATAGGGATAAACAAATAATAAGTGTGCCTAGAGAGACAAGTAAATTAGTTTAGGAGAGAAGTTGGAGATGATTAGTATATTTTCTTTGATTTTTTTTATCTTTATCGTGATTGTACATATATCTAAGAGATATAATTGCCCTTTAGTTGTATATATCTTTGATAGATCATAATTGATTATCTCCTAATATAATTATGTTATAACATCTATAGATAAACTCATGTATTCTTCATTTTGGTTCAATGAAACATAGAGAAATATACAAAAATTACACAATTCTCTCTTCTACATATTTTTTATCTAGAGAAAATAAATAACTTTTTTATGCTAATCGATAATTATCTTGACTAATATAAATTACATATTTGTGGATTTTGTTATATCATGTTCCTGTGATATATCTTTAAAAGAACATGATATATAAAAACTTTCAGATAAAAATTCGAAGTTGAAATCCTTTTTTGGATTTTCTGATAAAATAGTATACATTATGGAGTGAAGGATCGTGGCATGTACTAAGAATGTCAACCATAACAAGGAGCTGAGTAGCATTACCGATGATGATTCAGGATTGAAAGCGTTTATTAATTATCTTTTTCATACCTTCCGGTACTGATGAATGAAGAGAAATCTACTACACTTTAATGGATTTTTGTACCGACCTTCTAATCTAAAGTGTAAATTTGCAGCTGATATCTCTATCAGCTAGTAAAATGGTTTATTTTTTTGGGCAAAAATTCGTTTATTGACATTCTCGCCAAAACTTAAAACATATAATTTAAACTTCAACAACTTATTAAGAAAAATGATATTATACGTTGCATGCTATTTATACTTTTTGAGAGGCATCAAGTGTTTTACATTAAAAGAACTCAAATCACAAGAGTCGTGATAATAATAAAAAATAGTGAAAAGTCAAATATTAACAGAGGGAACGACTAAAAATCCTAATTGTTGAAAATTTCAATCAAAAAGCTTATATTATAAGTGGAGGGAGACTAAATATAAGACCCATTGAATTCCCATAGACAAAATGATGTGTGTGGGGATGCTATCCGGGTGACCCAACGAGTTTTCATGTAGAGGTGAACTTGGTTAGTAGACATTGAGAGATTTAGAATATTCGATTAAAATATTTATAGTTAAAAGTTTCATCTACCATCCCCCATACCTAAGACTCGGTCTACCATTGTTTGAAGGTGAACGCAAATTACTGACTGACTTGTTCGTCGCGTCTAGAATCATGAATAAAAGGAATATCATGAATTTAAGTTTTTTTTTTTGTTAGAAGGTACAGGATTTTGTTATAAATAGCGCAAAATGAGGAAATGGAATGTAGTCAACTGTTTGTGGACAAAAGATTATGCAGCACACTTATAATTAGGAAAAGTAACCCAATCAATCTAAACCTATTATACAAATATCAATATACTTCTAAACTTTTCTATTTTACCAATTTAATTGTAAACCCTTCGTAAAATTTTAATGTAGTTCTTTCAGCCAATTTCCGTTGAATATCACCGATGTGGCGGTCTAGTCATACTTGTCATCCTACATGACACACCATCACGTTAGCGATTTCCAGCGAAAATTGACCAAAATGGCTATATTGGAATTTCGCACACAAGTTTAGAACTAAATTGTTAAAATTAAAAAGTTTAGAACTACATTAGCATTCGTACAATAAATTTAGAGCCGATTGGATAATTTCTCCGTTTTAACAACTCACTGATTAAGAGTTTATTTCAACCATCTCTTCGTTGTCTGCATAAAAAGGGTTTTTGGCCTACTTTTGGTCATCTTCATGCGAAATTCGGAATGATTAATTGTTCTGTAAGTGTTCTCCTCTGTTCGGCTTATTTTCCAACGCTTGTTTCATGGGTTCCTGTTTCGAAGTCTCCTTGAAGGCTTAAACTCAGATTCATGATAATTGGCAGGGTCCTTAGACAACTGACGAGAATGAAGAAAAGCCGGAGGAGCCCGGAGGCAATGCTGAGCGTGGAAGATGTGCTGCCAGGATATGAGTACGATGTGTTCTTGAGTTTCAGGGGATCAGACACATGCAACAACTTCACCGATTGCCTTTACCACAGATTGAGACTTGTTGGAGTCCATGTCTTCCTAGACAACGAAGAACTCGAAGTTGGCAAAGAAATCGGTGGTGAGCTTTTGAAAGCGCTCGACAAGTCTCGGATCTACACACCTATCTTCTCCAAGAACTACGCTACCAATTCATGGTGTCTCCGTGAGGTTGCCCACATGAACGAATGCACCTCAAAATCAGATGGGAAGATAGAGACACTCCCCCATCTTCTTTGATGTGGACCCTGATGATGTTAAGCTCAAAACTGAATTGTACAAGAAGGCCATGCCCAAGCACAAGAAGAAGTTTGGCTCTGATGCATTGAGGCAGTGAGAGGATGCTCTTGTAAAGGTTGCACATCTAAAGGGATGGGAACTTAAAGGAAAACGGTAATTTTCCTCAACCTTATGTTTTTCATTCATAAGCCCAATAGTTACACTACTCGATTGAAGAAACTTTGTCATTCCAAAATTTAAGAATTGAAAAAAAAAAATTGCATTAGAAGTTATGACAGCCAAAGCCGACAGAAATGATATCAGATCCGGCTACCAACGAAAGGTTTAGACTGATTGGGTAAATTTTCCAAATTATAACTGGGCCACATAATCTTTTGTCCATAAACAGTTGACAACAGACCATACTGATAAGTTTCATTTCTTCATCTTGCGCTATTTTAACAAAATCCTGTATCTTCAACTTAAATTCATGAAATTCCTTTTATTCATGATTCTAGGCATGATTCTAAATTTCTTTGTTCTTACCGAACTACTTGCAAAATCAAATCCCGTTCCACAAGATCCTATATTAGCTATACATCCACCTTGCATTTATGCCGGAAACATCGCTAGTGCTATGGGCTTTGGCTTATGTAGATAAAAAATGATGAATGGGATTGTGGCCCTCTGTCTTTTAGAGGCTAAGAGCATGTTTGGCAACTTGCCAAACAGTGCTTATTTATGTTCTTTTGTTCCTGGGAGTAGATTTGGAACCGTTTTGTAAAATTTTTGTTTCCAGAAACAAATTTCTACTTTTTTTGTTTTCGGAAGTAGATTTAGAACAGAATCAAGAATAAAAAAAAAGTTAATTTTTATTCCCGGGAACAATTCTAGAATCAAGCATCTATTTTCTCTTTCTCTTTTCTTTTTTCTTGTTCTTCTTCCATCTTCTTCATCTGCTGCCACTACCGTAGTTGCCATCCGCCACCCGCCACCCGCCGCCGCCGATCGCCGACAACCGATCCAGCTCGGCCTCGCCAGTGACCAGGTGGGCCTCTCTCGAGCCTCCCCCGGCCACGGTTATTTGAAGAAGAAGAATAGGAGAAAGAAAGAAAAATAAGAAAAAAGTAATAAAATTATTTAAAAATTAAAAGAAAATGATTTGGAGTAGAAATTTTGAGCACGGTACCAAGTGTAATTCTATTTTGAAAATTAAAATTTTGAACAGTTACTAAACGGCTTAAATGTTTAAAAATTATTCTCGGGAACAGAATAAAGAACATAAGTGTTACCAAATGCGCCCTAAGCCTTCCAAATTGGTCACAACAGGAAACCCACGTAGAAGTCAACTATTGCATTCACCTTCAAACAATGGAAGACTGAGTCTCAAGCGTGGGAGATGGTATATATATATATATTCGTAGATAGTGAGACATTTAGAATATTCGATCATGCGTGGGAGATTGTAAACGAAACTTATATATTAATCGAATATTCTAAATCTCTCACTATCTACAATATTCGATCATGCGTGGGAGATGGTAAACGAAACTTATATATTAATCGAATATTCTAAATCTCTCACTATCTACGAATGAAATTGACGTCTAACTGAAAACTGTCGCCTCTTAAGACCAGAGTGATCCGATCCCACTTTGAATCTTCTCTTGAATATTTTCTCCACTTCAAGTGACGCTTCGGTTCCCGTGGAGAAGTTCATGAGGGTTTCCACTATGGGTTGCACCTCCGCCTGAGCTGCTGAGGACGCCTTGATCGACCGCGCGAAACCGTCAGATCAGCTTCCCAGAGCTGTCGCGGCGAACACTCGACACCGCACCTCCGTTCGTTCCAGCCAGGTAAGCTCCATCAATGTTAATTTTCAATTCCCCCCACGGCTCTGGTGGCCGCCATTGATGGAGGCGGAAGCCTGCTGCAATTTTGGTTTCCTTCTTCCCAGGGAGCCACCGATTGAGATGCTTCATCGACTACCTGTGCTGGGTCGGTTTTTGCGCTTGAAAAACAGAGTGGTTTCGAGCTTTCCAAATTTGCCGAAGAACAAACCGCGAGAAGCTCAAAGGTGACTGAGGTATGTTCAAATTCAGCTAACCAAATTTCGAATCGCGAAGAACCCTGAGCGGAGATATTGATGTTCAGAGTTGTATCTTTCCAGATCTTCCTCGTCCACGGACAAAGAAGGGGGGCGGGTTCTACCGTTTCGGGGCTTCGATTACAGAGACTGCAAAGGTGATGAGGTAAGATTTGCCTTCTGAAAAGTTTATCCTTGGGAGCGAGGGCATCTTGGCTAGCGCTCCATATAAAAAAATTTCTTTTGGGGTAGGTGTGGGATTGCCATATTTTCTTCCACAGTGATTTTGGGGTCTGATAAGATTCTCGTTTTTGCGAAAGAATATAGCGAACAATTCTTAACATTCGAATACCATTGTCAATCCCAGCTGGATGATATTTCGGTGAGCAATGATAGCAAGTTTATGAAATTTTCGTCAAAAATTCTGTTTTGTTTCCATGATATTTCCAACCACAAAATAAATTTGAGTTGTGCTTTTCAACCCCGATGCTTCGACCAGCAGCAGGGTGGTCTGTGGAACTTTTTCACTTTAGTGGTTTGCAAACTTTACTGTCTAACCTCTCTCTCACGGAAATTCACCTTCATCCTCTCTGCGATCTTGGTATTTTCTCCATATTGTGACCAATCGCAAAGCCAAAAATCGCCTGTCCATGAGAAGCATTAGTCAATCTTCTTTCACTAAATCCTGTTGCAATTATCTCTTTTTACACACTTTGGTTCAAATGTTGGTGAGTGCAGTAGAGGATCTGCTGCAAATTGGACACCACCAAGATCTGCGTAATCCCACAGCGTTAGGGGTTCAAACGCTGGTCCTTTCGGGATTTGTTTGTGATGACAGCTCTGAGCAGGGTCGGCTGCAGGTGGGAGTGATTGCAGCCTTTGCTTTAATCGCCATCATATTGGCCTTGATGTTGTGTGGATTGTAAGTGTCTGTATTCGGCTTATTTTGTAATGCCTGTTTGATGGATTCCTGTTTTGAAGTCTCCTTAAAGGCTCAAACTTGGGTTCAGGATAAGTGGTGGGGTCCTAAGACGACCGTTGAGAATAAAGAGAAGCCGCAAGAGCTCAGAGGCAATCCGGAGCGTGGAAGATGTGTCACCAGGATATGAGTACGATGTGTTTTTGAGTTTTAGGGGACCAGACACACGCAGAAACTTCACTGATTGCCTGTACCATAGCTTGCGACGCAATGGCATCCATGTCTTCCTGGACAACGAAGAACTCCGAGTCGGCAACGAAATCAATGGAGAACTTTTGAAAGCGCTTGACAAGTCACGAATCTACTTTCCAATTTTCTCCAAGAATTACGCCGCCAGTTCATGGTGTCTTCGTGAGGTTGTGCACATGGTAGAATGCACCTCAAAGTCAGATGGGAAGAAAGAGATACTCCCCATCTTCTTTGACGTGTGCCCTAATGATGTTAAGCTCAAAACCAAGTTGTACAAAAAAGCCATACCCAAGCACAAGAAGAAGTTCAGCTCTGATGCGTTGAAGCAGTGGGAGGATGCTCTTGTAAAGGTTGCACATCTAAAGGGGTGGGAACTTAAAGGAAAAGGGTAAATTTCCTCAACCTTTTATTTATCATTAATAAGCGCAATAGTTACACTACTCGTTTGAAGAAACTTTGTCATCCCAAAATTCTAGAATTGAAGACATTTTTTGCATTAGAAGTTATGGCAGCTAGAGCCAACGGAAATGATATCGGATCAGGCAAACCAACCACAGAGAGAGAGAGAGAGGTAAAAAAAAGGACCGATGACAGAAGAAATGTACACTCAGCAGTGAGGACTCACTGGAGGAAAAGGAAAGAATAGGGCAAAAGAAGGATCTGCTTTGATCCAATTTATGAACAAATTCAGATGACTCTTACTTGAATGAACCACACCTGAATCCAGTCCGATTACCTGTCCGATAGGTCTAGGGAGAACTCACCAAATAAAATCTGTTCAGTTGTTTTTCGCCAAAAATAAAACTTGTTCACTTAGAAAACAATGAAACAGTTTCACCTATCATTTATCTGTTGTGCTCCTTTCAATTTTGCTTGAGACCCCAAATTTATTTAGTTTTTATCTCAGATTCAACTATTATATGAACGCAATCCTATATATTCAGCTCAATAATACACAAACTTTGGAATGTATGTCACTGCATGTTAATTAGTTGATCCAAGCATTATTAAATAAAAAATTACCTTACCAAGTTTTGTGAATCTTACTCTGTCCATTCCATCAAGAATATCTCCTTCACATGCATCAACTCTTGCATTATCTTACTCATCTCAAATACATCAAATTAATTGACATTCCATGAAATATCAACGAACGCATCAACTGATTATAACACATAAGTTCTGTCATAGTAACCGAAATGGTTGAGTTATTTAACCATATGGTCCCTAGACACCTAGAGATCGTCATATCTGGAATTTGTACCCTTTTCTTTCATGTCATTGATGAAAACAAAAATTTCCCGCTTTGCTGCAGCCATGGAGAACTAATTGAATTGGTTGTCGGGGAGGTATCATGTAAGCTTAATGCCAGAAACATGGATGTGCCTGCATGTTTGGTTGAAGATCATCATCAGATAAAAGCCTTAATAGAGAAGTTGGATGTTGACACTGATGGTGTACGTTTCCTTGGTATTCATGGAACATGTAGCATTGGTAAAACAGTACTTGCAAAGGTTGTGTTCAACAAAGTATCTTCTCACTTTGATGGTGTTTGTTTCCTCAACAATGTCCAAGAATTGTCGCAACATGGTCTTATAAGCGTGCAAAAAAAGTTATTAGCAAGTTTTGTGGGTCCTGAGAATGCTGATCATATCGAAGACATTGGAGATGGGATGAATCAGATCAAGAGAGTATGCCATACTAAAAAAGTCCTCATTGTTCTAGATGATCTAGACAATCAAGAGCAACTCAAAAAACTAGCTGGAAAATTAGATTGGTTTGGTTCAGGCAGTAGGATCCTCTTCACCACTAGAAACTTAGGGGTCTTGACGACTCAAGTGGAATCATCTAGTGAAGAGGTCCTAAATCAACCCAAAGGAATTTTGTCTTATGAAGTTCATGAAATGGAATTTGGTCAAGTACTCAAGTTGTTTTGTAAGCACGCATTCGGAAGAGACTCTCCCCTAGAAGGATATGATCATCTTGCAGAGAAAATTGTTCGCAGAGTGGGTATGCTTCCTTTGGCAGTTGAGGTCATAGGTTCATTTCTTTATTGCCAAGGGTTTGCCCTGGAGCAACAATTTGATAAACAACATTTTGATAAACGAGAGCTATGGGAAGATGTGTTGAGGCAGTTAGATGACGGTCCTTTTAAGGATGTCCGAGATGCATTAATGATAAGTTATGAAGGACTAGAGAATAAGCAAAAAGAAGTATTTTTGGATATTGCTTGCTTTTTCACCAATGAGGACCAAACATATCCAATTATCATGTGGGATGACTATAATTACCATCCTTACAGTGCAATTGCTGTCCTCTGCCAACGGTCCTTGATAAAAATTGGACAAGATAATAAATTTTGGATGCATGACCAAGTTCGAGATCTAGGAAGGCACATCATCCATGAAGAAAATTCTTGCAAAATTAGTAGGGTGTGGAGCTATAAGGATGCTGTAAAACTTCTGGAGAGGAAAGAGGTAAAATGGAAGAGTGTGTCGCATAATTTCCTTTTTGAAGGAGAAATTTGTTGAATTTGTTCTTTTTTAGTTAGCTTTGTTCAACTGTCCATTTGTCTTGTGAGTGAGATAGCTTTCTCTCAAACGTTCAGGTCAAAAGGTCTTGTAAGAATTTTAAGTGTTCTGCACTTGATTAATCTTGAGTCTCTGTTGGCAGAAAAATGTACATGTAAAAGCACTAAGCCTGACTTCCGATGGTTACAGCCGCAACATGGTACCTGAAGAATTAGCTGCTAAGCCTGACTTCCGATGGCAGAAAAATGTAGATGTAAAAGCACCAAGCCTGACTTCGAGTGGTTGCAGCCGCAACATGGTACCTGACGAATTAGCTGCTTTGCCAAATCTAACGTTCCTTCGAGTTAAAGGCATTGATTTTTTTGGCAACTTCAAAGATGTTGTTTCAAAGCTATGTTGGCTTTCTTGGGAAGTGACACATAATGAATTTTATGCGGAGAATTTTCATTTTGCTGGCTTAGTCATGCTAGACCTTTCAAGGAGCAATATCAAAGATGACTGGGGTGGATGGAGCCATTTCCAGGTATGCCTTTCTCTATTCATCATACTAAGAGACCAAGAAGAGCATTGTATGGGTAGAGAATCCAAGTTTTCTTTCTTTCTATCGTCACCAATCATTCATGCGCTGTAAATATTACTGGGAACAGAAATTATTTCGCTGAAGTAACATCTCGCATCGATAACAACCGACTAGATGCATTAGAAAAAAAAGAGGAAGCTAGAGAATCACATTATTTTTTATTAGATCGTACGTCTTATCGGATGACTTCCAAGTCATCTAGACTGAGTAAACCCATTTTGGATAAAATTTCTTCTTTGATTATCCCATTTCTAACTTCTGTTTCCTCAACTTTGTCTTATTCGACAAGTTTGTCGGCAATTGCACTCTGTGATCTGATTCAATCTTTTACTATTCAAATTGTGCCATATGCAATTGCCGCAAGATTTTGCTGAACTAAAAAAATGAGGGTAATTAGATTGACTTTCCATTCGGATATGTATCCCAAGGATGATTGATGTGTTTCATTCATTTTAATTCAATTTCTTTTTCAGCAGATGACAAAGAAACTGAAAGTTTTGGATCTATCGTGTTGCACATGTTTGACGAGGACGCCTGATTTGTCTAACTTCTTGTCTTTGGAGATCTTAAGACTTGATTGGTGTATCAGGTTGACCACAATCTCCGTTGGTAAGCTTGAACACCTGAAAACTTTGAGTATAAAGGGGTGTAGAAATCTTGGGGCGTTGCCCCCAGAAGTTGCTTCTCTACCTTCTTTGACGCAGATTGTAAGATACGCTCCATACTTGGAAAGGATGCAGATGGACGCAAGTTTGATAGGTTTGAAAGAAGTACAAGACCAATCAATAAAACATTTTCCGTTGATTCATGTTCCTAAGGGAACTGAACACCAGAGTATGAGGAAAATGTCATCTCCAGAAAGTGTTTTCCAAACAATAAACGCACCTTAAGGAACGTCTCCAGAAGCTGTGTTTGGAAGAGGAAACAGAATGGCACCCGGAGATACTTCCAGAGCCTCTTGTAGCTGGAGTGTGGGCGAACCTTACCCGATTATGTTTGCATTGGTGTGGGGAAACAAAGGCGCTTCTGGAGAAACTTGACAACCTGAATTTTCGGCTAGATATCGTAACAGAAGTGTACCCTTGAAATCAGTTTGACTTCCAAAGTCTATCGATAGGTCGGTGAGCCAGATTCCATCCATCTCCCAGGCCAATGGTGCTCTTTATGGGAATTATCATCTATATATTTGATCGTATAATGTGACATTTTCAGACGCAAATTTTGATTTTACTGTAAGTTAATTTGTATATAATGTTAGTCTTTCGGGGCTAAATTCTAGAATATGGGGAAATATGCAATAGGAATATTTCGACAATCACTGCGCAAATTGCTAAATGAAAAGGAGCGTACTGGCAAGGTTGGACGCCTGGAAAAATATTATATATATAACAGGAATATTTCCAGGACTGATGAATGAAGAGAAATCGACTAAACTTGAATGAATTTTTGTTTTTTTTTTTGTTTTTTTTTTGTTTTTGTGTACCGAATGTTTTAGATCTGAAGCGTAAAAACTTCTGAAATAAATATGGTAAAAAGTTGTATGGGGCAAGAAGTTTTTTGTCATTCTCATCAAAACTTAAACATATCATTTAAACTTTAATAAATCATTTAAAAAAAAGATTTTGTACGTCACATGATATTTATTCCTTTTGAATAAGCGTTTCACGTTAGAACTCAAATTACAAGAGTTGTGATAATAAAGAAAAAAGAGCAAAAAGTGAAAACAAATTGAGCGATGGATTAAAAATCCTTCTGGTTGGAAAGCCCAGTAAAAAAATTATGTATGGAGTAACATTAAATATAAGACCTATCGAATTCCACTAGACAAAATGAAGTGAGAGGGGATGCTAATCTGGTTGATCCGACGAGTTTTCTTTTTTAGGTGAATTTCGTGCTGAGGCAATGAGAGATTCATATTATTCGATTCAAAAATATATTGTTAAAATTTCATTTACCATCACTTATATACTTAAGACTCAGTCTACCATTGCTTGAAGGTGAACTCAAATTACTATGTCGACTTCTGTGTCGTGTCTAGCCTCAAGAATAAAAAGAAATTTCATGAATTTAAGTTGAAAATAGAGGATTTTGTTAAAAATAGCGTAAGATGAAGAAATGGATCTTTATCATTATTGTCTGTTTATAATATGGGAAAATCACACAATTAGTCCTAAATTAATTGTACAGATGTCACTTCGATCTTAAACTTTTCAATTTTGTGAATGTAATTCAAAACCTTTGTACAAATTTTCAATATAGTTATTCTAATCAATATTTGTCAAAAATCGTTGACATGGTGGTGTGCCACATGCTTTAAAAATTAGTCAAAAGGACTACCATTGAAATTTTGAACAAAGATCTTAAGAGCACAATTGAAAATTTTAAGATTAAATCGATATTTGTACAATAAATTTAGAATTGATTTGATAATTTTTATATTATGATGGGTGATTAAAACTAATTATTTCAACCAAGACTTTGTTATACTCATACAAAGGTTTTTTGGGCTAGTTTTGGTCATCCATCCTTATACGAAATCTGACATGAATATTTGGGCAAAATTCATTGCTCCGAAGAGGAACAAATATTGTGTAATCTAAAAACAAAAGGAAAAGAGCAACACAAAGAGGGCAGAGACCAATTATTATTCTATTATGAAACAAGACATGCCCAAAGAAGTTGCCGCGAGGACTACCTACGTGAGTTGGGTAATCCATTCAGTTTAAATTATTGGACGGATTTTGTTAATGAGTGTTCAAGATTAGGGATGTCAAAAAATATCACCAAAATGTGAACCAAACTGAACTGACCTAAATCAAAAATCAAAAGTTTCGCTTTTTAGGTTGAGTTCTATTTGGTTCAAGTAGTGAGTAAAACGACATATTTCTAATTATATATATATTGTAACCGAATACTCCACCACGGACTCCCTGTGCCCGGACGGCACCCAAAGGACCAAGCCCCTATACCTCGGGGAAGATTAGCACAGGACCCCATCATCATGGCCCTCCACTCAAGCCACAATCGCTTATCAAGTAATATACAGTCACAAAAATCCTTGTAAGACATCATCATATACAGGATATGCATGGTTAGTAGAGTTGATGGACGAAGATGCTAATCCGATTAGGTGTTATCAAATGTTTAGAATGGATAAGATTGTATTTAATAATTTAATGCATGATTTAATAACACGTTATGGTCTTGAAGGAACTAGGAATATTGTTGTTACAAAAATGCTTGGAATGTTTCTTCATATTTTAGGACATGGTATAGGTAATAGATTAAGACAAGAGTGTTTTCAACACTCTGGGGAAATCATAAGCAAGTATTTTAGCTTAGTATTAGATAAAGTATGTAAAATGAGAAAAGATTTGATCCAACTAGCTAATTGGCAATTTAGGGATGTTCCAGAGAAGATAAAAAATAATCGAAGATTTTATCCATATTTTAAGTTATGTTTCGATTATACAATAGGAAGAAATAACTAAAAGCAAATTTTGATTATACAATAATATTTGTGTTTTTGTTTTAGGATTGTATTTGAGTTATTGATGGCACTCATATCCCAGCGGCGATACCTACAAAAGACCATATTCGTTTTATTGGTCAAAAAGGTACACCGACTCAAAATATCTTAGCAGTATGTAATTTTAATATGGAATTCACTTATGTTTGAGCTGGTTGGAATGGACAAGCCCATGATACTTGTATTTTTTATGAAGCTTTAGGCAGACGTTATATACAATTTCCTCATCCTCCTCCAGGTTATTTAATTAATGATTTTTGAACATTAATATGTATTAATGTGGTCGACCCTGATTAAATTTATATTATATTTGTGCAGGTAAATATTAATTAGTAGATGTTGGATATCTAAATCCGACGGGTTATTTGGGACTGTACAAATATCATTTGCCAGAATTTCAACAAAATCTTGCCCCTACAGGCTATCGAGAGGTATTCAATCGTACTCATTCCTCGTTGCGGTCAAAAATTGAGCGAGATTTTGGTCTGTTGAAGAAGAAGTGGAAGATTCTAAAGCACATGCCAAGTTTTTCATTTGAAAAGCAAGTAAAAATTGTTGTAACATCAATGACTTTGCATAACTATATACAATGAAATGCCATCAATAATAGACATTTTGCAAGAGCTTATTTGGATCCCAATTATAGATATTCAGTTGACCTCAATAATACAAATGAGGGGGTCGGCACTTCAAATGATAATTTATTTTCTAACATGACACGTTTACATGATCAAATAGCAATGAGTTAAGTAAATATTTAAGGATGCTTGTAATTTTCAATAAAAACCTATTTCTTTCTTTAATGCATATATAATCATGTTTGTTATAATGAAATAATTTTTTTTTTCAATTGAGAAAAAGTCCACTTCGATGTACTTTTCAAGTTATACATTTGTTAATATATCTCTTTTACATTACATCTTAGTGCAAAAATATTTATAAAAAAAATAAGAAAAAGCCTTCTTCTTTTTTTGATACCCAGGGAACCCCGTACAGCCGGCAGCCGACGGGTAAATCCTGGGGCGACACTAGCGGAGAACCCACCACTCCGACGTCACGCTTAAGTCACCAAACAACTCCCACTAGCCCCTTTGTGTTGCAAGGGCTTCAAACCTCTCACCTCTCTCGCAAAGGATCACAGAGGCCTACCCAGCGGAGCCACCACGGTCGGTGGTTTTAAAAAAAAAAAAACATTACTTTTATTTTCAATTTTAAAAAAATAAAAATTTAAACAACTCAAATTGGTCACTAAGAACTTCCCAAATATGTGTTTACCAAACGACATTTCCCCAAAGTTAATTCTCAAGGCACTTTTCAATTATAGTTTACCAAACAATTTTTGCATTTCATCAAAACTCTTTAAGCCAGAGGAGCCCGGAGGTAGTGCTGAGCGTGGAAGATGTGCCACCAAGATATGAGTACGAGGCGTTCTTAAGTTTCAGGGGACCGGACACACGTGACAACTTCACTGATTGCCTTTATCATAAATTGAGACTCGCTGGAGTCCATGTCTTCCGAGACAACGAAGAACTCCGAGTCGGTGAAGAAATCGGTGGAGAGCTTTTGAAAGCTCTCAATAAGTCTCAAATCTACATTCATATCTTCTCTAAGGGTTACGCTACCAGTTTGTGGTGTCTTCGTGAGGTTGCGCACATGGTAGAAGGCATCTCAAAGTCAGAGGGGAAGAAAGAGATACTCCCCATCTTCTTTGACATGGACCCTGACGACGTTAAGCTCAAAACCAAATTGTACAAGAAGGCCATATCTAAGCACAAGAAGAAGTTCGGCTCTGATGCATTGAAGCGGTGGGAGGATGCTCTTGTAAAGGTTGCACATCTAATGGGATGGGAACTTAAAGGGAAAGGGTAAATGTGACATCCTGAAATTCGACCCCATTTCGATAAAGTGAAATGTGCATATCGTCGGCGTGCCTATGGTCCTTTTTCTCTGAGCTGATCACTCACGAGTTAGCTAACCTATTGGGTGAGGCCGTTAAGGGATATAACCGCGGTAAAATCCCTAAAAGCTACCTAATTGGTTGGATTGGACTAAAATCGCGTCCGATCGATTTTAATCATGAAATTTAAGTCGGTTTTGGGAATCGAATATTCGGACGTGTCACAATTCATTTTTAGAACCGTCTCATCGTTTATCAATTTATTGCCGAGTCCGAAATTTCAAGAAAGAAATTATCGGAGGAAAAATCGAAGACCAAAAGAAAATAGAAAGGGAAAGGGAAAGAGAAAAGGAAAAGTGGAATAATGATATTATTATTTATTTCTTTTTCTCTCTCTCCCTTTTTCTCTCTTTTTCTCTCTATCTTCTCTCTCCTCCCCCCCCCCCCCCCCTTTTTCCCTTTCCCCTTCCCCTTCGTGCGACTTCCCCACCGCCCACCTTCTCTCTCTCTTTTCACTTTGACCGGTCAAGCCTTATCCTCTCTCCTCCCCTCTCTAATCTCTCTCTCTCGTCACTCTTTCTTCTTCCTTCTTCTCGAAGCAAGCGAGCGAACCAGAAGCTGCAGGAGATCGGAAGCAGAAGCCAGCCACCGTCGCCGCCTGTCCCGCCGCCGCACCGTGCGCCCGTGCACGCCGCACGTCCGCCGTTCGCCGCCCGTGCGCCGCCTGCGCTTGCCGTCCGTGCCGTGCGACCCAGCTCCCGTTCGGTTTCTGTTCAGCCACCGTGAGCGGCTGAGCAGGCCGCCGGAGCTGCCGTTCGGCCCCACCGGAGCACCGCCTGCTCTCCCGACCTCTTGCCGCCCCCAACCCTCTCTCTTTCTCTCTGTTTTGCAGCCAATCCATCAAACCCGCGAGTGGGTTTCAGCCGGTTCGTGGGCCGTTTCGGGCCGTTTCCGGGCCCCGAACCCGAGCCGTGCTTTGGGAAGTTTCGTTCCTCGCGTCGCCCCCGTCGGATTGATCCGATTTGCGCGTGATTTGGTGAGTAATCTCACTAATCTTGGATTAGTTGGCTAATTATGCTTAAGGTTGGTTTAGATTTAATTAATTATGTTTAGGTTGTTATATTTAAATAAATTAGCAATTATTAGTAAATTGTGATGCGATTTAGATAAATTGATTGTGTAATTAACAAGTAGACGTGGTCTACTAATTATTGGAAGTGTCTCGGGATTTTTCCCGACCCTTAGTGGGCTCCAATTAGGCTTTTTCGGGCCTAAGTGGATTTTTAGTATTTAATTATTAAATTTCGGAATTTCATTAAATAATTATTTATTTTCCGAAATTTCAACTGTGATGGCCCGGGACCGGAATATTGTGCTGATGACCGTGGTGAAGTCCGTTTATTTAATCGGGCTTTATTTTGAGCTAAATTGAATTTTTAATATTAATTATTTAATTTTCGAAATTAATTATTTATTTATTTTTCGGAAATTAAGAGTTTGATGGCCGACGACCGAAATCTCGTGCTGATTGTCGTGGCGCAGTCCATTTATTTATTTGAGCTCTACGTTGTATGGAATTGAATAAATTGTGATATTTTAGGGATTTACCCTAAATTGATTGAAATTGATTGAGATTGAAATGTTGATTGGTAAATGGCCAAGTATGTTATTCAGCATTTATAATGCTTTGTTGAGTTGATTTAATTATTTGATTGAGAAATCGTTGGCCATTAGTTGTTGGTATTGAAAGAAGATTGGTAACCACTTGAAAGAGGACACTTGGGCTCAGTGAATTGGAATATCACCTGGAAAATGCACGTGAGTTCAGTGGTTGAATATGTCACCTTGGCGAAGAGGTCGCCTGAGAGAATGCACGTGGCTCGGAGACTCGATATGTCGTCCTGGAGAATGCACGTGGCTCGGTGACAGAGTTTGGCATCTAAAAGGGCACGTGGCTCGGTGATCTGATGCGTCACTTTGGTAAGCGAGTACCTTAGAGAATGCACGTGAGCCCAGGCATCTAAAAGGACACGTGGCTCGGTGATCTGATGCGTCACTTTGGTAAGCGAGTACCTTAGAGAATGCACGGGGGTCCAGTATTCGGAATGGTATTTGAAAGGGCACGTGGCTCGGTGATCTGATGCGTCACTTTGGTAAGCGAGTACCTTAGAGAATGCACGTGGGCCCGGGCATCGTAAAAAGGACACGTGGCTCGGTGGCTTGATGTACCACCTTGGCGAAGAGGTCGCCTTAGAGAATGCACGTGGGTCTGAGGTTTGAGGCACGTGGCTCGGAGACTTGGAAGGTCGTCCTGGAGAATGCACGTGGCCTAGCTTTTAGATACTCCTTTGTGGAGAGTGATTTGTTTGACATGTAATCGACTAGGTCGATGCTTTGATTTGATGTGAATTGATTGACTGAATGGGAATGACCGTGAGTGGTCTTGTTGGAATATAATCGACTAGGTCGATTTGATCGATGCTTCGATCGGTGATATGATTGCTTGGGTGCCTATTATGAATTGTATTGACTTGCAGGTGGGATCTGAGGCCAAGGTGAGTCCTCTGCCCTGTGCGTGTTTAGGCAGCCTGTAGTATAATAGTTTATCTAATCGGGCTTAGTGGGGTAGAACTTGCTGAGACGTAGTCTCATCCCAGTTTGGGGAAAACCATTTCAGGACCCCGCTGAAGAGCTGAGAAGGAGGAATCCGAGAAGGAGGACTCGGAGGCGAATCTTAAGGAGAAAGATTGTTGGAGGAAGAAGGCAATCCTGAGAGGGGCCTTAAATACGGCCTGGATGGATTGAGATCCTATCTTCTTTTGAGATATCTATTTTGATGTAAATAGAGTTTAGAGTAAAAGTTGTGAAGTGCTTTGGTTTGTGCTTTGTATAAAAGTTTGGTTATAAGTTTCAATATGAAAAATATGGCCCTGCTTTTCTATCCCATCGTTTTATTGTCTGAGGATTTTAACTGCTTCCGCATGTGCTTAATAAATGAAAGGGTCGGTGATACTAGTCCTGGGATATCGCATTATAAAATCGACCAAGTGAGAAGGATGTGTGCGTGCCCGAGGATCGGGGCGTGACAGTAAATTTCCTCAACGTTATCATTAATAAGCGCACTAGTTGCACTCCTCATTTGAGGAAACATTCTCACCCCAGAATTCAAGAATTAAAGACTTTTTTTTCATTTGAAATTTGCATTAGAAGTCATGATAGCTAGAGCCGACAGAAATGATATAGGATCTGGCAAAACAATCAAGGAAAAAGAAATGACGATGAGAGAAGAAATGCATACTCAGCAGTAAGGACTCACTCGAGGAAAAGGAAAGAATAGGACGAAAAAAGGATCTGCTTTGATCCAATTTATGAACAAATTCAGATGATCTTGAATAAACTATACCAGAATCCGGTCCGATTACCCCGTCTGATGGGTCTAGGGAGAACTCACCAAATAAAATCTGTTCAATTGTTTTTCACCAAAAATAAAACTCATTTACTTAGGTTCCTTTTGTTTCGTAGAAAATGAATGATTAGAAAACATTTTTCTTTGATTGATTGTATCACCTGAATAACTAATCAATGAAAATATTTTCATTACCAACAATAATTTATTATAAATATATGCATGGAAAATAAAAAGAAATTTTGTTCATTAATTTTTGTAAGTGATACAAGCAAATCATTTTTAGGAAAATATTTCCATATCATTTTTTTCCATGAAACAAACAAAGCTTTAAAAAAGAATGAAACAATTTCACCTATCATGAATCTACTGTTCTCCTTTCGATTTTGCTTGAGACACAAATTTATTTTGGTCTTGTCTCAGATTCAACTCTTATATGAACACACTCCTACAAATTTAGCTCAATAATACACGGACTTTGGAATTTATGTCACTGCATGTTTGTTAGTCGATCCAAGCATTATGAGATAAAAAATTACCTTACCAAGTTTTGTGAATCTTACTCTGTCCATTCAATCAAGATTATCTCCTTCACATGCATCGGCTCTTGCATTACCATATTGATCTCAAATAAGTCAAATTAATTGACATTCCATGAAATATCAATGCACGCATTAACTGATTATAACGCTTGATTTATGTCATAGTAACTAAAATGGTTTGAGTTATTTAACCATACGGTCCCTAGACACCTAGAGATCGTCATATCTGGAAGAAATTTGTACCATTTTCTTTCATGTCATTGACAAAAACAAAAATTTCCTGCTTTGCTGCAGCCATGGAGAACTAATTGAATTGGTTGTTGGAGAGGTATTGCGTAAGCTTAATACCAGAAACGTGGATCTACCTGAATATTTGGTTGAAGACCATAGTCAGATAAAATACATACTAGAAAAGTTGGAAGTTGACTCTAATGATGTATGTTACCTTGGAATTCATGGAATAGGTGGCATTGGTAAAAAAATACTTGCAAAGGTTGTGTTCAACAAAGTATCTTCTCACTTTGACGGTGTTTGTTTCCTCAACAACATTCGAGAATCATTGCAGCATAGTCCTAAATCATTGCAGCATGGTCTTATAAAGTTGCATAAAGAGTTATTAGCAAGTTTAGGGGGTCTTGGGATTGTTGATCACATCAAAGACATTGGAGATGGGATGCATAGGATCAAGAGAGTATGTCATACTAAAAAAGTCCTCATTGTTCTAAATAATCTAGACAAGCAAGAACAATTAAAAAAGCTGGCTGGAAAATCGGATTGGTTTGGTTCTGGTAGTAGGATCATCTTCACTACTAGAAATTTAGAGATCTTGAAGACTCAAGTGGAATCATCCAATGAAGAGGTCCTAAATCAACCTAAAGGAATTTTGGCTCATGAAGTTCATGCGATGGAATTTGGTCGAGCACTTGAGTTGTTTTGTAAGCATGCATTCAAAAGACTCTCCCCTAGAAGGATATGATCATCTTGCAAAGGAGATTGTTTGTAAAGTGGGTATGCTTCCTTTGGCTATTGAGGTCATAGGTTCACATCTTTACTGCCAAGGCTCTGCCCTAGAGCAACATTGTGATAATCGAAAGCTATGGGAAGATACGTTGAAGCAATTAGATGATGGTCCTTTTAAGGATGTCCGAGACTCATTAATGATAAGTTATGAAGGACTGGAGATTAAGCAAAAAGAAGTATTTTTGGATATTGCTTGCTTTTTCACCTATGAGAACCAAACATATCTAGTTATCATGTGGAATGATTGCAATTACCATCCCCACAGTGCAATTAATGCCCTCCACCTACGGGCCTTGATAAAAAATTGTTGATAATGGGTTTTCGATGCATGACAAAGTTCGAGATCTGGGAAGGCAAATCATCCTTGAAGAATATCCTCGCAAATATCATAGGTGTGTGGATTCAAGGATGCTGTAAATCTGCTGAAGAAAAAAGAGGTAAAATGGAAGAGTATGTCACATAAATTTCTTTTTTTGAAGGAGAAATTTGTTGAATATGTTCCTTTTGCTTTATAAACAGTTTAGTTCAACTGTCCATTTGTCTTATGAGTGAGATAGCTCTCTCTCAAACGTTTGGGTCAAAAGGTCTCATAAATTGGTGGAGAGAGACTAGACATATTGCCTAGTAGTTAACTTCATTTTCTAGATTCTGTAGAATAGAAAATAGCATAAAGAAAATTCTAAAACAACAACGCGCCGTTTCAATTGGAAGCTGAAAT
Organism: Eucalyptus grandis x Eucalyptus urophylla; assembly: GCA_028830015.1. Lineage (NCBI taxonomy): Eukaryota > Viridiplantae > Streptophyta > Magnoliopsida > Myrtales > Myrtaceae > Eucalyptus > Eucalyptus grandis x Eucalyptus urophylla. The sequence continues at coordinate 41,819,676 of CM054189.1, forward strand.
TTTTTATTAATGGTGGTGATTGAAAATATGTAAGTCGACTTGTCCGAAAAAGAGGGCGCCATGGTATGTTTCCTGTTGTGGAAATTGTTTACCAGTGTCCACATGCTTCCTTTCTATATAGCTCTGTAAGAGTGTTAAGTGCTCTGCACTCGAATTAATGTTGAGTCTCTATCGGCAGAGAAATGAAGATGTAAAAGCACTAAGCCTGACCTCCGATGGCTGCCGATTCAACCTTGTACCTGAAAAATCAGCTTTCGATGGCTGCAACCACAACATTGTACCCAAAGAATTAGCTGCTCTGCCAAATCTAAGGTTCCTTCGAGCTAGAGGCATTGATTTTTTGGGCAACTTCAAGAATATTGTTTCAAAGTTATATTGGCTTTCCTGGGGGGTGACGCATAATAAATTTTATGCGGAGAATCTTCATTTTGCTAGTTTGGTGGTGCTTGACCTTTCATATAGCAATATCAAAGATGATTGGGGTGGATGGAGTCAATTCCAGGTATGCATTTCTCCATGCATCATATCGAGAGACCAAGAAGAGCATTGTATGGGTAGAGAATCCACATCTTCTTTCTTTGTATCTTCACCATTCATTCATGCAGTGACTATATTACTAGGAACAGAAAATATTTCGCTAGAGTAACATCTAGTATTGATAACAACCAACTAGATGCATTAGAAAAGAAGAGGAAGCTATAGAATCACATTATTTTGATTAAATCATGTCTTACCATATGACTTCCAAGTCATCTAGACTGAGCAAACCCATTTTTCGAAAAAAAAATTCTCCGATTATCCCATTTCTAACTTTTGCTTCTTCAACTTTATCTTCTTCAACAAAATTGTCGGCAATTGCTCCCGTGATCTGATTCAATCTTTTACCATTTTCTTCTTCATCAAATTGTGCCATGTGTCGTTACCGCAAGATTTTACTGAACTATAAAAATGAGGGTAATTAGGTTGACTTTCCATCCAGATATGTATCCCAAGGATGATTGATGTGTTTCATTCATTTTAATTCAATCTGTTCCAGCAGATGTCAAAGAAACTAAAAGTTTTGGATTTAACGGGTTGCGTATTTTTGACGAGGACGCCTGACTTCTCCAACTTCTTGTCTTTGGAGATCTTAAGACTTGACTGGTGTATCAGGTTGATCACAATTGACTGCTCCATCGGTGAGCTTGAACACCTGAAAACTTTGAACATAAAGGGGTGTAGATCCCTTCGGAAGTTGCCCTCGGAAGTTGGTTCTCTACCTTCTTTGCAGATTGTCGGATACGCTACCAGTTTCGAATGGCAGCGTTCATGTTCGAAAAAGATGAAGGTAATGCTGTGGCGACGTCCTCTGAAGACGCGGCTGGAACGTCAGACGAAGAAAGGGAGAGACGTGCTCTATGAACTCGTGGTCTTGTGGCTCGAATCCAAGGCACGTGACATCGTTCATGTTTGAAAAACATGAAGATAACTGAGTGGGTACGTCCGATGAAGATGCGGCCGGGACGTCAGGAAAGGCTATTGACAAACATGCTCTATGATTGGCAGGTCTCAGTGTTCAATTTAGTCGAATTTGCCAGGGGGCCATTGGGAAGAGGGAATATAATGGCACCCAAAAAATTATAATAGAAGTGTACCCTTGAAGTCAGTTGGACTTCCAGAGTCTACTTGGAAGGTAAGGGAGCCAAATCCCATCCATCTCCCAGGCCATCGGCGTTCTTTATGGGAATCATCAAGTATATGTTTGATCGTATAATGTGACATTATCAGACGCAAATTTTGATTACACTGTAAGTTACTTTGTATAGAATGTTTCTCTTTCGGGACTAAATTTTAGAAGATGGGGATATATAATAACAGGAATGTTTCGCTAATCACTGTGCAAATGATTATCCACTGTGGGACCCCAAAAACAACGAAAGTCAAGGTGCCCCTTTTTTTCAGATTAAATGAATTGTACTTCGTGTAATAGTAGCGACAATATAATTTATTACCCAAAATTCATTGGCACCGCATTTTAATAATCAGTTCATGTTTTGTCTGGTTCTTGTTTGAACTATCTTTTAAGATGGATTATCCATGTTGTCAAGGATATGTTTTAACCAGTGGAAGAGAGACCGACCAAAAAAAACCAGTGGAAGAGAGCACTTACGTAAGCGTATAGGGAAAAAGAAATAATAACTGTGCCC